>CM019825.1:36182-2436182 GCA_009763385.1 Coix lacryma-jobi var. lacryma-jobi | reverse complement strand
TCACCAGTGCTAGCTC
This sequence comes from Coix lacryma-jobi var. lacryma-jobi, assembly GCA_009763385.1. Classification (NCBI taxonomy): domain Eukaryota; kingdom Viridiplantae; phylum Streptophyta; class Magnoliopsida; order Poales; family Poaceae; genus Coix; species Coix lacryma-jobi. The sequence continues at coordinate 2,436,166 of CM019825.1, read as the reverse complement.
AGCCAAACGTCGAGAAGCCCTTTGATGTCTACTGTGATGCATCTGGTACTGGTTTGGGTTGCGTGTTGATGCAAGAAGGAAGAGTGATCGCTTATGCCTCGCGGCAGCTTAAGCGACATGAGGAAAATTATCCAACTCATGATCTTGAGTTAGCAGCAGTGGTTCATGCCTTGAAGATATGGCGTCATTATCTGTTGGGCAGTACCTGCAATGTGTACACAGATCACAAGAGCCTGAAGTATATCTTCACCCAAGAAGAGCTGAACATGAGGCAGCGAAGATGGCTTGAGTTAATCAAGGACTATGATATCGAAGTGCATTACCATCCGGGTAAGGCGAATGTGGTCGCCGATGCACTCAGTCGCAAGTCATACTGTAACTGTCTGGTTATGAAATCCTATGAATCTTCCCTATGCTATGAACTAGAGAAGCTGGGTATTGAAATAGTGCCACAAGGAAGTCTAGGCAATGTCAGAGTAGAAACCTCTATCAGAGAACAGATCATAGCTGCACAGAAAGATAACCCCGGAATCAAGCACATCATCGAAAAGGTTCAAGTTGGAAAGGCTGACTGTTTCAGGATTGATGATGAAGGAGTGGTATGGTTCAAGAACCGTCTGGTAGTTCCCAAGGTACCTGAGCTGAGACAGATAATCCTTGATGAAGCACACTCAACCAGATTTGCCATCCATCCTGGCAGCAACAAAATGTACCAAGACTTGAAGCAAAAATTCTGGTGGACAAAGATGAAGATTGAAATCGCTCGACATGTCGCTCGTTGTGATACATGTCAGAAAGTCAAGGCTGTGCATATGAAGCCCGGAGGAGAGCTGCAACCTTTGTCAGTACCTGGTTGGAAATGGGAGGATATCAGCATGGATTTTATCAATGGATTACCCAAGACTCAAAAAGGATTCGATTCCATTTGGGTGATAGTGGACCGTCTCACGAAGCAAGCTCACTTCCTACCGGTCAAAACAAGCTATACCGCCCCAACTTATGCCACCTTATACAAGAACAACATAGTGAAGCTCCATGGCATCCCCAAGACCATCATCTCAGATCGTGGTACTCAGTTTGTCGCTAAGTTCTGGAAAGCGTTCCATGCCTCACTTGGAACCAAGCTATTGTATAGCACGGCTTATCATCCGCAGACTGATGGACAGACTGAGAGAGTCAACCAAGTGTTAGAAGATATGTTGAGAGCCTGTGTGCTTACCTTCGCAGATACTTGGGATCAGTGTTTGCCCTTGGCAGAATTCTCTTATAATAACAGTTACCAAGAGAGCATCAAAATGGCACCCTTTGAAGCACTGTACGGCCGCCGTTGTCGTACCCCTCTCAGTTGGTCTGAACCCGGAGAAAGGGAATTCTTTGGAGTTGACCTAGTAAAGGATATGGAAGAGAAAGTCAAGCAAATACAAGAGAACATGAAGATCGCACAGTCTCGACAGAAAAGTTATGCTGACAAGAGACGTCGACCTCTGCAGTTCGAGATCGGGGATTATGTGTATCTAAAGGTCTCACCCACCAAAGGAGTCACTCGTTTTGGAGTCAAAGGAAAGTTAGCACCCCGCTACATTGGTCCGTTTGAGATTCTGGATCGTTGTGGCAAGGTTGCTTACAAGTTAAGTTTGCTCGATCATCTTTCAGCAGTTCATAATGTGTTTCATGTCTCCCAACTCAAGAAGTGTCTCCGAGTACCTGAACATATGGTTGAAGTTGAAGGCGTTGAGCTAGAACCAGATCTGTCATACACTGAGTATCCAGTTCGCGTGTTGGATCACAAGGATCGTGTTACCCGAAGAACCACCACAAGATGGTACAAGATCCAGTGGAACCAACACTCTGAAGAAGAAGCCACCTGGGAATCCGAAGACTTCTTAGCAAAGAATTATCCCGACTTTCTCGAATCTCTGTAGATGTAAGGTTTTGCCTTTTCCTTCTTAAGACGTGGAATCTCGGGGCGAGATTTCTTTTAGGGGGGAAGGCTGTAACACCTCTGGTGTTTAACTGTAATTAACCTGACATGTCATCATCATTAGTCATTAATCATCCTTGCCTTGCATTTATGTTGCTTAGTACTTGTGTAGCAATCTCTTTTCAAAAACCCTAAAAGCCCAATTCTCTCTATAAGGGCAAAATGGTAATTTCACCTCTGTGCCTAGTTATATTTAATTCTTGTTCAAATTTAGTGCCCTGATGTTTGCTGCATTGATCAAAGTTCAAAAATCAGATTTGATTTGATTTTTCCTTTTGCAAAACCCTAAAATTCCCAAATCCTGGATTTATTCCCTTTTCGATAACTTTTTCAAAATTCAAAATTCTGGGTTGGTTCAAAAAGCAAAGTTGTGAATCTGACCTAGAGGAACAACTTTGGTGTTTACAGATTTCCAAGTTTCTATATAAAATTTGAAGTAATTTCAAATCCATTCAAACTCCAGTTTTTGTCCCTTTTGAGTTTTCAAAAGTTATTCAAAAACTATTGAGTTTCAGAAAAAGTGTATATTAGCAAAGTTGTAGGTTTTGACAAATGGAACAACTTTCATATATAAAGATTTTCAAGTTTCCGTTTGAAATCCAAAGTAATTTTGGTTTGAATCAAATTTGAAAAGTGTCCCCTTTTCTGTTTTTGAATATAGTTCAAAAACTATTTGGAATTTGAAAATGTTCATATTGACAAAGTTGTAGATCTCATTTTTCTGAGCAACTTTGGTATTTTGAGTTTTTGTCGCACAGTTCAAATTTTGGGAGATTTTTGCAAAATACAGATACTGGCCAAAAGTCAAACCCTAGCCCCTACACTGTTCTTCTTCCCGTAGAGCCAGGGGGAGGGGGGGGGCCCGGCCATGGCGCCGGCGCTGCGCCTGCAGCGCATACGGCTGCTCCCCACGCGCCCTTATCCTGCCGCCGCTGTCTCCCTGTTCCCTCCGCGCCCGCACGCGAGCGCTGACCCTCGCTCTCGGTCCCTACAGTGCTCTGCTCGCCACCGCCGCGTGGCCATTGCCGGCGCTGCCTGCGCCCGAGCCCCGGCTGCACGCCAGCACCTCCGCCTTAGCGCAATCGAGTGCGCACGCCCCCGCCGATCTTATCCACCCCACCCCGTGCTCTCTACCGGCCTCTGGCCGCGGCTATATAAGCCCGCCGGAGCCCCGAGCTCCTCACTCATCTCCGCCACCGTGGCCAGGCCAGTCCAGTGCCTCCGCCGCTCCACCACCTAGCTCAGAAGCTCCGCCTTGAGCTCGTGAAGCTTTCCCACCCTTCAATTTTATCTCTACCGCCCTCAATCGTCCGGCGTAAGCTCGCCGTTCCCATCTCCGGCAGAAACCCGGCGAGCTCGGGTTCGTGAAATTCGCCGTCTCCGGCCATGATCATCCCTCACCGACCCCCGTGTCGTGTTCCTTGGTTCCGTGCGACTCTGACCAGGCCCTTGCGGTCTCGTGTGTTGCGCAGGGTCGTCGGAGCGCCGCTCGCCGCTCGCCGCCGAAGGAGCTCCACCGAACCACCGCCCCTCGAGCACGTGTCGAGCCTCCTTCCTCGAGCCTCACCCTCGAGCACGTGCCGAGCCACACCCTCGAGCCCTGCCTCCGATCCGTGGTAAGCACCCGAGGCCTCCGGCCTCTGCTTCCACTCCGTTTCGCCCGAGCCTCCAAGTCACGCCTCGGACGGAGGCTTGTTTTTCCGTCTCGCCCGAGCCCAAGCCTCGGCGAGCGTATGCCCTCCGCTTCGCCCGAGCCCAAGCCTCGGCGAGCGTATGCCCTCCGCTTCGCCCGAGCCCAAGCCTCGGCGAGCGCATGCTCTCCGCTTCGCCCGAGTCAGGCCTTGGACGGAGGCTTACTTCTCCGTCTCGCCCGAGCCTCCGGGCCAGGCCTCGGACGAAGCTGTCGCTTCCGTCTCGACCGAGCCCGTCTCGACCGAGCCCCGCGCGATTCGCCCGAGCCCCCGCGATTCGCCGAGCCCGGCCTAGAAGGAGCACAGTGCTCTTCTCTTTTTCTGAGAGATGTGAATAGTGTTCTGTTTTTTCTTTTTTTTGTATGATTTTCTGTGTGCATCCAAAAATTCTGAAATTTTTGTGGTAGACTCTTTATGCTCTGAAGTATTTTATAAAAATATGAAACTTGAGTTTTGTGCAAAAATTTGAAAATGTAAAATTCCCCTTTTAATTGAAAAATGAAGGTTTTGGTATTTTTGGAGAGTGATCTATAACTCCAAAAATCTTGAGATAAATTTTTGTGACCTTTTTATGACATGCTGAACCTCTGGTAAAATTTTGAAGTCATTTGGAGCAAGTTGATTTTTGAGCATTTATTTAATTAGTTGAGTAGTGCCTTTTCTTAATTAATGTCTGGAATTATTTGAGCACCTTAATGACCTCCAAAAATTATGAAATTTGTTTTGACATCTATTTATGCCATAATTAACTTATGTGATTAATTTGGTAATTTTTGGAGCAACTTCATAAAATGACCTTTTTAATTAATTTAGGAAAATAGAAAAAGTGATTAGTGTTGGTAATAAGTGTTTGATGATGTGATCTTTGGATTGATTGATGTTCATAGACCCCTACCCTTTGGTCTATGATGGTTGTGATGCTATGATTTGATGATGCTTAGGATAAGTATAATAAGGGCTAGTTTAATCAATATTGCTTAAGGAAGAAATGGTTACCTTTTATGCTCAACCTAGATTTCGATTATGCCTTGTTTAAGAGTAATCTAGAATCAGTAGAATTGTCTTGCACCATAAGTCCATATCATCATTCTCATGAGCATTCATCATTGCATCCGTATAGTTGACGAAGAAGGTACCAGAGTCGAGGCCGCTGTTGACGAACCAACTCCCGAGGCGACCCCGAGCTCCAACACCTATACCTACCCCGAGTCTGCTGTCTTTGCTCTTCAAGGCAAGCCCCGGTGCATTTAACCTTTCCTTGAATTTATAAAATGATTTCCTTAAATGCTTTGGAGTTAAATTATTGCATTAGGTTTATAGGAGTTGTGTGCTATCCTAATTGATGCACTATCCACCTTGACCACTGATACACCCGATACCTGCTTTTCAAAAAGTATTTGAAAAATGCTTAGCAATGCTTATTGAATTAGACTTTGCAATAAAATGCCAACTTCAAAAGTGTGATCACTTAAGAATCTTTATAGGAATTTGGCTTTACTCCCCGGCTGTTGGCTAGGTATCTGATCCGTACCTAATCAATAGCGAGGAGAGGTTGTCGCGCGTACGGTGCCGTCATGTTGTAGTCCGGGACTCAACAGTTGACACCGACCGGGACAGGGTTGAAAAACCGACAGGACCTGTACTCTTGGGTTAGAGTCCCGAGGTGCTTGTCGCTGGCGGAAAAACTGACAGGACTATTACGCTTGGGTGAGATATAACCAAGGTATAGTTCTGGCTGGAAAATTAGGGACCATCCATATGGGGGCCTGCTGGTCAAGACTTGTAACTATTCACATACTACGGAAAGCTCTGGCTCCGAGGAATCCTTTATTGGACCGACAACCGCGCACTGGGAGTGGAGAGATGGCGGAAGTAGCATGTACCCACGTGGGTTAAAGTCCCGGATTGGTGTGGTGTACTGTACTTCCGGGTGGCGTAGGACCGGCCCCAATCTTGGAGGAATCGTGGTAGACGAGTTGGCATATGCAAGCTTGGGTGCTACATATGCAGTGTGGATAGGGATCCTCAGCTGAGTATTATTTATCCGGATTAACGTTGCTCCTCGGTTATGGAGACTTGGTCCACTGACTGTCAACGGAGAGTGGTTCTCAACTAGGAATGTTTTGAAATGTAAAATGAATCATGAATGATGAAGAACTGAGGAATACTGAATCTTTCAAAATAAAATAAGGTTTACAAAAATGCTTTTCTGCAAAATACTTGATCTTGCTTAAGCCTTACCTTGACTACCCTAAGCCTCTCATTCCTGAGTCTTCTCCCTTTTTCTTTAGTCGGGTAAGTCTTGTTGAGTACCCCAGTACTCAGGGTTTGTTACCCATGTTGCAGGTATGCCTGAGACCCCGATGTGTCTCGCACCCTGTTGCGTGACCTTCGTCCAGGAAGAGGCCGATGAGGCCGATGAGTAAATGTGCACCCTCGGGCTGGGTGTTACATGTATCGTTATGTTAATGTTTCCGCTACGTTGTCTACTTTGAATCACCCGAACAATGGTTTGTAATAACCGTACTCCTTACCTCATTTGAAACCTCGTTTTGTAAAACTAATGTTATTTAAGTCTTCCGCTCTTTATTCCGATGTTATTTGTAAAAGTATGCAATGCTGTAACCGAATTGTGAGATGATCCTGCGGACATTGGGCACTGATGTAGCCCAGTGGCGAACAGGTCTTAATCACATGGAACATGGGTTCGGCTGTCAGAGGTTGACAGGGACACGTGGGCCATAGGATTAGGGTCGTTCCGTCACATGGTCCGATCATAGAATGAGACTTCGGCGAACCGGTCAATAAAATCGTCGTCATCAAGCCTTGGTGGGTTGACATCCGCAAGTCGCAGCCGAAGGTTGTAATTGACATAAACAAGCTTGTTCAGTTTCTTGTGCGATAGCCGATTGCGGACCTTCGTATGCAGCAAGGCAAAAGTACTCCAGTTCCGCTCGCATCCACTGGAGGACATACATTGTGAAACAAGCCGCAAAGCTAGGCGCTGCAAATTTGGAGTGTCTTTACCAAAGATCATCCACCAGGCCGCTGCAAGTGGAACACATTATGTTAGCTACATGTTCCAATATGCATAACTAAATGGAATGACAAAGTACTCTTACATGGGGATGTTCTTGGATCCATGGCCATTTTGTGAGCTAGCTCTGAGCCAAACTCACCAACCTTCTGGCGAAAAACCTCAGCCTCCTGCAATGCCTGCACGGCGCTCTGCACATCTGTCATCTCCTGAAATGCGTCCTTCAGGCCAGCGAACATTGTTGCAGTTGGATCCAGTGTGTACGAGAGCTTAGGATTCAGGACGGCAGCTGCAACATGGAATTGAATTGAGCATCCAGAAAATGTTCAATATGGTAAATATGGAATTCAATTGAACATGGAGGAACTCATACCTGGCCCCACGTACGTCCCTATGTACACGTCAGATATCCTTTTATCCAAAATCTCTTTGTACTCATTCCATGTGTGCGTATTTCTTCCAAAAAAAGACTCCATCTCCGACTTGCAATTCTGGAATTGGTACACAACTTCACAAATGTTGGGGTGCTTGGCTTCATCAGCGAACCGAAGGAACCTGTAAATCGGTTGTACAGTGTTGATGATATACTCCAATCCCTCCCACCACTGTAGATTCGACATCCTGGCATGAGCAAATCTACCTTCTTCGGTTTTTGCCCAGTTGCTCTCCAAAAATTCTGTAGATGCCATCCACTGCATGAACTTGTCACGTCTTCGGTTAAATGACTCCATGAACATGTAGTTGGTCCCAAATCTAGTGGCATTCCATTTGACCAACTCACCACCAATTGCTCTCTTCATCATATTATGCAACTGAGTATGGTTGTACAACCAATTAGATATGCGCTTGCATGCGGATATCATACCTGAATGATCACTCCTTTGACCGATATCCTTTAGCATTAAATAAGAAAGTTCACAACATTCATTTTTGTGGGGCCAGTCCAAGAATCACACATCAGCGAGACGCCAAACGTGGGCCACTCTTTCTGAAACTTTGCGTACCTCTCCTTCAAGTCTTTCACATTTTGATCAAGGTACTTCCCATCAATTTCCTTTCCAGTAGGGGACAAGATGCCTTCACCTGTAACCATAAGCAATTAATAAGAACATGGAACGATACATAAGTTCAAACCTGTTTGTAGTTATAGGTACTTACCCCACTTCTGCGTCTCTCGGACAGCACCAACAAAGTACGGACTGTCCGCATTCCGTCCCGGTATTCCTGCATGATGGTAAAATTTTGCCCAAGCTTTACCGATGGCTTCCTTTGCATTTTTTCCCTTCTGGGTCCAGCGCCCTGTATCAATCCTTTGTTGTACCATTCTTGTCCTGCCACCGGATGCCACATTGTAGTCTTCCACAACCACAGGTGTCTCCCTCTGTGATCCCGATCTTCTGAACATCCTCGAAAAAGGATTCCCACCACGGGGACCTCCACTGCCACCACCCCCACCTCCACCACCACTACCACCTGCACGAGAACTACCCCCTCCACGCTCGTAATGACCGCCTCTATCCTGCACACTCTGTTGATACTCATATTCAGCTCTCGACTGTTGTAGGGCAGCCTCCATCTGAGTCTCATACTCATCATCATTAATGGGATTGTTCCCCTCCTGTGCAACTCTTTGTTGTGAGAGCCTTTGTCGAGCTCGGTCAGCCGTCGCCTTCTTGGCGCGGTCAAGGTCTCTCTGGAAATACTCGCGCACCACTGGTGGCACACGGCTACAATGCATAACCTCCGTCCCGCGCCCTGCCAAATGCTGCTTCAATCTTGTTGCACCACCGCCCGCTTTTGTTAGGTGACAATAATTGCACCGCCACCCGGGAGCGAGATTTTCACCATGCTCCCAAACAACGTCTTTGTGCCTGCCCGACATTGTCTACCTGCATAAACAGACAACACAAAATCAAACCCACGTAAATGTTATCTATACAATATATACAAAAAAATATACATCCTAACAGAAATCATACCTCAAATCCTAAATTAAATCGTACTCTAAACATAAAGCTAACCCTAACCCTAACCACCTAAATCCATCCATCCTAATATCTAACACAGATCCTGCCTAAATACAACAATCCTAACACAAAACTACACCCAAAACATATAGATACTTAACTAAAATAGCAAGAAAAGGGGGGAAAAACTTACCTCAAATCCCGGACGAACCGCTCGGTAACCGAGCGAAACCGCTCGGTTACCGAGCCGACCGCGCGGCTGGCCGAGCGCCCGAGTGCGGAGAGGTAACCGCTCGCCCCCGCCCGGTTACCGAGCCTAACCGGTCGGCTAGCCGGCGGCGGGGAGCGGACGGCGGCGCTGGGGGCGGAGAGCAGGGGGCGGGGCGCGGATAGGGCAAGGGAAGGGACCCTTCTGCCCCCCCCCCCCCCCCCCCCCCCCGCCCGTGAACGCCGCGTTTTGTGCCCGTGAGCGCCTAATGGGCCTCATGGGCCTTAACGGGCCGAACTTTTTTTTTCAAAATTCCAATTCCAAACGTCCAATTTCAAAAAAATTTATACCATTGGTCTCCATAAATTATAATCTATTTCTAGGAATTTTTTGGGCATTTTTTTTCAAATTTTCAAATTTCAAATTCAAATTTTGGTAACCGGTCCGTTTGGTAACCGGACCGGAACGGTTTCATCGGTTACCGACCAAACCGACCGGTTACCGATCGGTAAGAAAAACCCTGATCATAATGACCTACGGATCGAAGTCCCGTGAAACCAACCTCGACGACCATATGTTGTCATGACATGTTGGCTGAGAGAGTACATGGACCCTTCTCTCTTCTCTTGCTCTCTGATCCTCACCGATCCAGTAAGGTGTGGATCGAGCTCTCCTGTTCCAACCCCTTCGATCCCTATCGATCATAATGACCTACGGATCAAAGTCCCGTGGAACCAAAGTCCCCTTTCGTGTTTGTGTCCCCTTAGTGTTAGGGCATGTTTAGATTCCAAATTTTTATAAGATTTCCCATCAGATCGAATCTCGCATGCATGAAGTATTAAATGTAGGTAAAAAGTATAACTAATTACACAGTTTGTTTGTAAATATCGAGACGAATCTTTTGAGCCTAGTTGATCCATATTTGGACAAAGTTTATCAAATAACAATAAAAATGCTACAGGAACTTTACACCAAAATTCCTCCCAACTAAACACCCCCTTAGTCGTGCACTTTTGGTCCAATCCTTCAATTCCTGTTAATTATTATGGGAGTGGATCAAAGGGATGTGGATATGTTTTCTCAACAACTTTACCAACAACTTTATATATGCATTGAATCACCAAGTCATCACAGGACACACAATTCCAACAAAAAATCATCTGTTTTTACCAAAATTTATTTAGACTCAAAAAGACATTGGAAAGCTAGGGGAAAAAGTTGTCTACAGTTATTTGACTCCAGTACTCACAGGAGAGGAAGAAGAGGGGCGGGCCTACACACGACAGCAGCGCGAGGAGCTGGAGGTTCTACCCTAGGCCCTAGGCAGCGGCGACGTGAAAGACTCCAATTCGGACTGTCTGCTAGCAAGGAAGGAGCCTCCAACCAAAAAAAAGTGAGAAATTTTCGATGCATTGCAACAACTTCACGACTACAGATTATGTAGAAGACTTCCGAGAGTTGTGGACAGACAGAAATACAGAAAGTTCAGTACAATAAGTTATTGAACTTTGCATATATTACATGTTAGGGCTGAAGTTAATACACTCCTAGTAGGTTGCATGTTCTTCAGTATTGGATTCACAAAAACCCCCGATGGGCTCACCATACATGAGAAAACTTCGGTTATCCTGATAGCTCAAGTGGAATTCTGGAAGAGTTATCCTGGTTACTTCAGCTAGACTTCAAACCATCAACCTCAAACCCTCAAAACTCCAACAGCAGCAGCAGCAGGTGGGTGCAAAATGTCCAAATGGCAGGATCACAGCAAGGTTTCAACAACAACAGAGATTACTCGTGGTCCTTGGCGCATGAAGAGAAAGAGCAAGGTCATGTTCATGCCAACTCTGAAGTCCAGCTGCTATTTTCTTTGGCATCTCCAGCTTTCCCGCAACAATGATAGAACAAACTTCATCACCAGAAAAAAAATGTGAAACATACGCTTTCCAGGTAGGGTCACAGCCCAGAAGAATGTGTCCATCCAATACACCAGCTATGAAATCCATGTGGTTTCTCACCACCAGTGGCCGCCTCGAGAGGAAAGACAATTTCATGACAGCAAGTCCTATCCGCTGCCCAAAGCAGGCTACCACAGTAGAAGAGCACAGGCCATGGTATAACCTTGGAGTGTGCTAGAAACTGTCCCAGGGCCTTTCAAACTCTGTTCTCTGGCTGATAGCAGCAGCGTTGGCAGTGTTTCCTCATACAACACCTGGACCACAAATGGTCCACCTGCTATGCATAGGAGACCTCCACCAAGCAACGCAACCTGATACGCCATGGATGCTGCACAAGATAGTGGTGTCCGGCCTGATTTCAACTGTGGAGGCCCATTGAAAGACCATCCATTTGCAAGTTTGTGAGCCCACTCAATAACTTGCTTGAGGATCACTTCACTAACAAAGTGTCATGGAAAGTTCTACATGTTCTTAAGTAGATGAACCCAGGTGCCATTGGGAGCCTAAGACCTCGATTCATGATTGAGTCCCCTAGTAAAGCCCCAACTCCACGATTTGCAATTATGTCAGAACCAATGGATGAAGACTGCAGAAAGGACGAGAAGCAACTTTGGATGAGCTGCGCAACTGCAGGTGTGTTTGGTTCCATGCCACGGAATGCCACACCGAATGTTAGGCAGCGCCACAGAATAAATAGTGTTTGGTTGGTGATTTGACTGTTGCAGCCACAGCCTTTTGCAGTTCATTTTCAGTGTGGCGGATGTGGCGGCCAAAACTGGCAACCAAGCACGCCCTGCATCTTTGTCTCTGCTGAATGGAGAACACATACAAGAGAGGACGATGAATTCATGCCATCTTCGCACTTTCTGTGTCCATAATGCCCCAATAATGGGCATGCTTGGCCAGGAACTCTCCCCTGCACAGTTATCTACTGCCTGTCGAGTAATCCCTTGAATGTACTCCAAGCTGACAAGTGCAGCCATAGGTAAAGAGTCCAGAGTCAGTCAGCAATTATTGTGCATCAACAACAGATAGTCCAGAGTCAGGTCCAGCCTTACTGAGCCTCCACAAGCAGCAAGACACTCTTGAGGTCTATAAAACTTCCACAAGCGAAGAAGACAAAGAAATGCACAAGAGAAGACCGAATAAACAGAAGTTTCACCAAGAATGGTAGACTAGTGATTAGGTGGCGGTGGTATTGACCCAAAAGCCTCACATAGTGGCATTAAAGCCACAGCAACGTCTGGAACCTGTATCACAAAGATTTTCTTAAATTCAGGAACAGCAATCAGTGCAGCCATTTTAAATAATTTTGTGCCCAATTAATAAAATGTTTTACATTTGTGACATAGTAATATTCAAATAACATTACTACTTGCAGCATACAGTTCTATCAGCTTATACTAATAAACATGTCAAGTTAACAAGGGGCTGCAAAACTATAGTAGAGGTCCTTTAAACTGTTGTTGTACTTGTACAGGAAACAACATGTCTTGTATCTCTAAAAGACAAACTCAAAAAAGAACACAACACACTGAGAAACACAAAATTTGCATGTGGACAACAATTGTAAACAAACACTAATCTATCAACATTTTAAATCTCTAACAACGTGATGACAATGAAACAAATAAAAAGCCATTTTTTCAAGGGACAAAGCAAAGCACACATCTAGTGATGATGATCTATTCTGAAGCTGAATAGAAATATGCAAAAGCATTCACCTAGTTTAATATTCCAATAACAGATTGACAAATAAACAGCAGAAGCAAGTTATAATGCAATTATCATTACCATTCCATAGAGTAAAGAATGTGGATGGCATCAACACAAAAAACGGAGTAATTTAGCCTCTGGAAGGATTCTCCTACCTACTGACCACCACAGTTCCTCTTTCTCTTTTTAGAAAGTGGCGCATCAGCTTCCCAATCTGCAAACAAATCTCTCTTTTGGATTTGAGGGATATGATGCTTTTATACCTCTTGGTGCAAGCACATGATATACACTTTGAGGCAAGACACGGCCAAAGCCTTTTGTCGGGCCTATCTTGCCATAGGAGTTCATAAATTCCCAAAATGGGACACATGATTCAATTCCATAGGCAATGGCGCAAACTCCATGACCATTCCAATTGCCTTCATCTTTTGCTTCATAGCTTAAAATAGGCCTCTGCCCAAATTTGACCACATAATCCTGATAATTACTACCGACATGAAAAACTATTAGCAACGGACTCTCCCCCATCCTTTGCACAGCTCGTCGATAATCTTGCTCAAAACGTGTGAATATCTCAAAATCCTTCAACTTATACACCATAGCATAAGGGTCCTGAAAAAAGTTACAAATATCAGTGGTCGCCATGATTGCAATGAATCTACTGTTGAATAATCTGTTGCTGGTCTTGCACAACAGTCAAGGCTGCAGCTTGGTGACTAGGAATGTGAAACTGCAGACAACAGTGGAAGGTTGAACGGCAGCCAAGCTGCAGTGGAACACTAGAAGAGTAGTGTGGACACAAGAATTTTGGTAGGCCCTTGTGTTCCTTAGCTAATAAGTACTCCCTCCATACCTGAATTAGTTGACGTTTAGGACATGATTGTGCTTACCAAGGAGTGATTAATTAGGGGGTAGTTTTCCTGTTCTGCCCTTATTAAATAAGCCTGCGGGTGTTCTAATGGCATGAAAGATTTGTAGCCCGATTGGTTAAGTTGTTGCAACTTGAGGCTGGTGGCCTTAGTTCGATTCCCGCGGCTGCTTGCTTTTTTTTTTCTTTACTCGAATTTAATTACGGGGAGGCAAACGCGCAGCGGCCGCATGCAGGTGGCCTCTCCGCATGCAAGAGGAGCGCACGCGCACATTACTGTGGGCGACGAACGAGGAGCCGTACACGCGCGTTAATGCAACCAGCAGCTCAACAGACGCCGCATGCAAGACCAGGGGTAATCGGGGAAAAAATACAATGAGTCAGTGTAAAACGTCAACAATTGTGAAAACAGGTCTGAGGCCTAGGACGTCAACAATTTTGGGTACGGAGGGAGTATTGCAGGCTTATCCTGCTAGCTAGGACAGTAGCTTTTAACTGCAGTACAGCAGCCAACAGCTAATAAGGGTAGGCCCTTGTGTTCCTTAGCAAGGGACCAACATCTACCAACTACAAACTAATTAATGAACAAGGAGAGTACAAGCCTCAAAAGAGAGAAATTCAGTACCTTACTGGCATAACCTGCTTCACTGCATACGCCACGAGTCTTGAGAACTTCCATGCACCTCATCGTTCTGTCCCTCGTTCTAGACACTAAAGCTTGTTCTTTGTCTTGGAGGTCCTTAGCAGATATCCTCACATTGACACCAGCAAGTCTCAGATAACACTCCAACCAAGTAGCTATAGCTTCGTATATGCATGTAGCTACAAAAAAAAATCAAGATTGTTATACATTGTGAGACTTGTATTCAATACAAGATGGGTCGGACACGTACGTCCTTTTTGTGTTCGGAAATGAGATAAGATCTTCAATCCCTTAGTGCCCCATATCCCCTCCCATGTAAACACGAAACTGCAAGAGAAACTCTGGGCTATGGATAGGGCCACGTCGCTCGATAGCCTGGTAACCGTCTGATCTAGTGAACAAGCGATGTGGACCATTGGATCAGTGTCTTCCGAATCTATCACCCATTAAGCCATAAACCCAAAAAATCACGAAAACTCATGAACCCATTCGGCCGTGAGCTCGTTTTATTCGCCTTGGGACGTTCTCCTCTGGAACTCCCTGGCTCCCTTGCGGCGCCGCCACCCTTTCCTCCTAGCCGCAGTCATGTACCCGACGCCCAGCCCCATGCTTGCGTCGGCTAGCAGGAGCACGCGAGCATTGATTGCGTCGGCTAGCAGGAGCATGCTCTTGCAGCTCCTCCACGCTGCTGAGTGCTCCCAGCATGCACAGCGAACTAGCCAGCAGCCAGCGCTCTTCCAGCTAGAGCGACCACTGACATCGATGACACCAGTCAGCTGTTTGACAAAATGCCTCTGAGACACACGTCCTCAATTCCAAATCTTCTATCTAGAATTTTTTATTTTTTTTGCAATCTAATTTGAACACAGACGATACAGCCGACATCAACGCAGAAGCAGTTTGTCGAACTTTCAACCAGCGGATGCAAAGAAGATCACTTTGACGCATGCTTCTTAACCTTTTGTCTTAAAACTTATCTGAATGATTCCCTCTTCCTTTTTTTAAAATTCCCTCAAGGTGTAAATTCAAGAGGCCTGCCTCTAGTAGGCGTAAATTGTGTCATTCAATTAGTTTCTCACAATTTCAGTATCTGACTAGCTGATTTTTTTTCATCTTACTGTATGCTATCCACTGCACAACAAATATCAAATCGAGCAAACTATAGGGAAAGGGGACTAGGGGAGGCATCTAGGTCAGGCGCGGCCACGTTTCTAGTAAATCACTAAAATCAGGAGTAAATAGAAAACCACTAAAATCAGAATCAGAGGAGTAAATAGAAAACCACTAAAATCAGAGGAGTAAATAACTAACCACGCCCACGCTGCCGTCAGATCAGCCGGCAGAGGAGCTGGTGGATTGCCGTGCGCCGGACGAACAGAGGAAGCGGCCGAGCGAGCGGAGCGCCGTGCGCCGGGCGAGCAGCGGAAAAATCAGAGTAAATAACTCAAAACCCTACACAAGAGAAATCCACTAAAATCAGAGGAGTAAATAGCTAACCACGCCCACGCTGCCGTCAGATCAGCCGTCAGAGGAGCAGGTGGATTGCCGTGCGCCGGACGAACAGAGGAAGCGGCCGAGCGAGCGGAGCGCCGTGCGCCGGGCGAGCAGCGGAGGCGGCTGAACGGGCGGAGCTCTTGTGCGGGGTGCGGCTGCGGGGAAGGGTTATATATCTAGGGTTATTTATGGGCTGGGCCTCATTTACATGGGCTGCTCAATCTCCGGTCCCCACGGAAAGAAAAAAAATCCTTTTTACCTCTATGAACTATTGGTTGTGTTCACTTTTTCTCGAAGTTTAAAACTGGGTATTTAGACTCCTTTATTAAAATCAGTCACGAAACCTCCTTACACCGAAATCACTATATAATTTTGTTTGACGTGGACGAGATCTCGACGTGGACCCATGTAAGTAGTCTGACATAGTTGGACCCGCTTGTCAGGCCATTGAGGCCAGTTAAAATGTGTTTGTGACCGCATCGAGTGTTCCCCAGTAGAATTTCCATCATACGGCGGCGGTCGGAGAATGGCAGTCGGTGAGCTGCAGCACATTGATGTTGTACAGCAGTGTGAGCGCGAGCGCTTGGGCGGTGGAAGCGGTGGAGCTGAGTGCGGGTCGTATTACACATTTTATGGTTCCAAGAAATTATATTTACGCTCATTTATAACCCCTATAAAGCAAAACCCCACTAGCATAATTCTCTAGGATATCATTGAGCCAAATCATCAGCTTCTACTCCTGTCAATTGTCATACAATTACTAGCTACTTTAAAAATTCACAACCAAGTCATCTCGTCGGAATCAGAAGAGACACCGATGGGCTCCAAGTCATCCCCATGTTTCACATAATTGATACTCCCTCCGTTCCATTGAGAACGTCGTCCGGGAAACGTGTTTGTGAGGGGGTTACGGTTTTCTAATGACACTTTCAATGGGACGGAGGGAGTACAGTACAAGCCTGTTCAGGTCCTCATCAGAACTCGAAGAGACACAAAAACCACCGCCAAGCAATCGAGCGGTCAGCTGACTCTAATATTTAAGTCATTTCAAGGCCTTCTCGAGGCAACGACAGTCGTCGAGAGTGTGTTACCCAGGCCTTGTCTAGATGCATGTGGTGAGATTTTTTCTCAACTGTAGCACTTTCGTTGTTATTTGACAAACTTTGTCCAAATATGGACTATGTAGACTCAAAAGATTCGTCTCGACATGCACATACTAAAAGTACAATTAGTTATTTATTTTACCAACATTTAATGCTCCATACATGCGTCCAAATATTGATGTGATGGTGATGTGATGGAGAGAAAGTGAAAAAAAGTTGATAGTTTGAGTGTATGGCCGCAGTGCCCAGCGAACCAGATGAGGATGTGGCCAGCGGGTCTCCGTTCCAGGCTTTCCAGCAGCAACTGGGAGCGTGCTAGGCCGACGAGACTCAGATTCCCATATCGACGGAGATAGCTAGATCGACGATGGCGTCACGCAGCTGCACGCATGCAGCGACGCCGGATCGAGGTCGCCCGAGGAGCTTGATGGTCTTTCAGCAGAGCATCCTCCGTGATGCGCTATGGTCGCGCTCCATGTCTCTTCCCCACCGGCATGGAGGCAGGCATGGAGTGGCGCAGCCGCAACGAGAACCATGGCCTGCAGATGGACAATACGGTGCAACACCTTACTATGTGCATGACATCATTTTTAATTTTGCAAGGCCGTATTGAGCTCCAACGAACTCACGTTGTGCTTGGCTTGACAGGGGTGATGAGAGCTTCAGCGGTTATGTTGCTCTGCACAATATTGAGATGTTTGCCTAGGCTCCGCCAGTGGCGAAGGACGACAGGGCACCGATTATGGCCTTATGGGCTCCTCATGGCCTCAATCATGTCACCAATGCCATTGCCAAGAGGATGGGTGAAGAGAGGGAAGAGAGATACATAGAAAAAGTAGTACCACATGACCACACAAATCAGATATGACATTTTTTTCACTCTTCTGTGAACCATGTGAACATAGCTCCAATTCGCTTTATGGTTGGACAGGTCTTTGGTCTTCACATGGAAACTATCCCTTCTTTGTTATTGCAGCAGTAAAATCTTTTTTTTATTTAGATACGAGCGAGAATGTGTTCTAACACATAGCCGGTCTCCACTGCTCCAAATTCATTATGTTGTATTTTCAATGTCTATATTTTCAATTCTTGGTTCATCAGAAATCAAATTATATTTAACTACTCCATATACAATCTTTTTGGTATGTTTTGTTGCTAACTTTGCTTTTTTTAATAGAACATAAGTACTTATGTTTTGTTTCTATCCTGTTTTTGTCATTGTTTACTGCATATGTTTTTGTATCTTTTATATGTTCTTTTGACTTTTACATATAACAAAATGCATTATTATATATGCTTCATTGAATGTTCAATTAGATATATAATACTACGAGTTCCCGCAGCAACGAACGGGGATGTCATCTAGTATCATTTATGCTTAATGTCAATCTAAATTGCTTCAAAGCAACAAAATGGCGTACAAAAAAATTAAATATTTTGTAGACATGCAAATAGATGAGTTTAGCTATCTACAGGTAAGTTCCGAAGAACTCCTTTAAGACCACTCACGTGGGTAGTACATGCCCTTGCATGGTAATGATTAGTCATCCACAATAGCAATATTTACATTGTGTCAGTGGGTGGTTTATATCTGAACACATGTTTAGGTCAGTCTCAGTGAGAATTTTATAGAGTTTTATGGACATTTAATACGCTGATATGATGTTATATCTATTATACCTAAATAGGAGAACCCCACTACTATTTTCCTAGCTTCTTAGCGAGCCACGTCATCACATGTTATTTGCCACTAGCCATTCTCGGTTGCACACCAAATGAACACGCACATCGACTCCTGAATCATCATTAATAAATGCACCTAAAACTGCTTGGTCCAATTGAATTTCCGCAAGGACGTCCGTTTTAAAAAAAATGCCGCATGCAAAAGAAACTGAACAGTTGTCTCATTGCCTTCTGTTTAAATATGCATTGCTGGTATGCAAAAGGACGTTGGTAAAAAAAATTGCATGCAAGGTGATTCGTGGTGCGTGATGCTGGTCGTCCTCCCCAATCGTATGTCCAGTCTACCGCTCCACGCAGACAGTGTCCACCATACAACTTTGTATCAGCCGGAGTTGCATCATCTTCGAATCATCCATGGCGACTACTTCCTCCACACACTAGAAGATTTTCTCGATGACCATGAGTGCTTCTTCGGCATCCATATGGAGGTCCGCACATATGACCTGGCGCAGTGATGACAAACATGGTTGTGAGGTCGTCAATATTAATCAGCCAACTTATCAACATGGCTGGTGCACATACGAACTGGTGCAGCGATTAGCTCCTGACCTTATCGTCTTTTGCAGGGCCAAGCATATATCTACGAGATCTCATTGTTTTGCTCAGCTGGGGTCACGTGAGCCAGGCGGCATCTCTCCGCACAAAACGACGATGATGAAAAGGACACAACGAAGGTGTTGTTGACTACAGGCTCAAGAAACTATTAGGGTGTTTGGTTTGAGGAATGAGATGGTCCATCATCTTCTCACTTCTCAATTTTTCTATTTGGTTGGTGAAATAGAATGAGTTGATGCATCACCATTCACCACCTCATTCCTCATAAGCTAATAATTATTATATGGATGAGGAATGAGTCGGTTCCACCAAAATTCGTAGGATGAACTCATGATGCATCACCTCATGAAGCATGACTTGATTCCATGAACCAAACACCTCATATATTACTGATGTAAAAATTGTTCATATACTACTTTTCTTTACTAAAACAGATGAGAAAAGGAAACAAAAATTTTTCTGACTGAGAAAAGAGAAAAATATGTGTAAAAAAATATGTTGTCAGGTTGTTAGCGAACGCGTGCAAATTGGCTAGCAAGTTAAGCTTCAAAGCACGAAACGCAGCCTTATCCTCCTCCGTGTCATACAGACTCTCATCATCTTCCTCATCCAAACGCCTAGTTTACTCTAACATGGGCCTTATTTAGATTTCTTCTAACTTTCAACTTTTTTTACTCTCTCTTCATTATATTAATTTTGATGTTTGGACGCATGCATGAAGCATTAAATGTTGGTAAAATAA
Organism: Coix lacryma-jobi var. lacryma-jobi; assembly: GCA_009763385.1. Classification (NCBI taxonomy): domain Eukaryota; kingdom Viridiplantae; phylum Streptophyta; class Magnoliopsida; order Poales; family Poaceae; genus Coix; species Coix lacryma-jobi. Next base: position 2,416,463 of record CM019825.1, on the reverse strand, counting down.
ATAACTAATTGTATAGATTAGTTGTAAATCACGAGATGAATCTTTTAAGCCTAGTTAGCACATGATTCAACAATATTTATCAAATACAAACAAAAATGCTACAATAATGCAGTTGAAAATATTTTAGTGTCTAAACAAGGTCATGGTTTGCTTTGACCTCTCCTCCGTCTCCTCTCACTCCCTCGACCCTATTTCCATCACCTACATGTCCACCTAAAGAATGGGAGGTCTCTCCTGCAGCAGCCGCGGCCCCCGTGGATGGGGATGGATCATACTTCTCAGCACTGGGAGTCACGTGATTTTCCGATCTGCCCTAGCCTCAGCCCCAAAAATCGGAGGAATTGTCTCGTCTGCCACGAGCACACTCCTAAAAGTCGATGGATTTTTCTGATCCAACACAATCTCAAACCTGTAACTCGGCGGCGGATTTTTCTGATCCACCCCGGTCTCCTGCAGACGGCCGGTGGAAGGGGACGGATCGTACCTCTCAGCCCTGCATGATGGCGCAATTTTCTTCTCTCCCTTCAGAGCCGCCGTCCTTAACTCCTCCGACGGCCCTACCCTCATCCGTGCCAACTCCGGTGCGTCGCGGATGTGGCGGACGGCTCGCTCCCTGACGTAACGTAACTCCGGCGCCTCCGTCAACGGATCAATCTCAATGTAACGGATCAATCTCCATGTTATCGTATCCCCTAAGAGGACGGTCCCGACTGAAATCCTTTTTCTCTCAACGGGAAACTCATATAGTGCCTCTAAGAAGGAATCAGGACCGAGAGAGCCCTCCCACACAATGGGAGGTCCCTTCCTCCCACCCTTTCCTCTTCGCCTTTGGACGAACCTCCAGACATCTCTACTACGAACCTCGCAAGCTCTAATGAAGTTGTTCAATATCGAAGGCACTGATGAGTTTATATAGGCGGAGCCCTGGTTTTGAACTTGTGAATTATCTCAGCTGCATTGTGAGTATGTAGTTATTGCAACTGAAAAGGCTATTCGCTGAAAAATCTAATCACTGAAAAGCCTATGTACTGAAAAGCCTATATACTGAAAAGCCTATATACTGAAGCCTATACACTGAAAAGTCTATCGGAATCAAAATTGCAGAGCACTTATGAGGACAGGACACGACACTGAAAAGGCTATGCAATGAGATGCCAGGTTTTGCCGCGCCAACCCTGGGGGCGCGGCTGACGCTTTTGCAACTGCATCTCGACCACGTAGAAGCAGATAAGAGGGACGGTGCAAAGCCAGTCTACACGGTCCAGGTCCGTGGCGGGTCGAACACGTTGTCGTACAGGTCTCAGGGCTCCCAACTGACCTGTTTTGAATGAACAAACATAGTTAGTCATGTTCCTGTTTCAGTATAAAAAATGAACTCATTACGGACTTACCTGGTGCTGTGTCAAGACGTCCAGCAAGTTTGTGTACTGGTCGTAGCGGCGCTGGGGGTTGCCTCTAACTGGCTCTGTCGTGGACCAGACATACAAAGCAGTGGGGCGGGTGTCCTCGTGCGTCCACACCTGCATTCCAATTTGAATCAGTTAAATGACTGTAAATTTGTAAAAGCACACGCACGCAAGAGGTATGTACTTATCGCATCCTCTCGACAACGGGGATGACCCATAGGCAGCCGCTGCCAGGCCCAAACCTGGAGCAGGGGCAGGCACCCTCCCAAGCTAGAGGAGGCCTGCCTCCGCCGCCACCCCTCGCATAGCTGTCTGTACAGCCAGGCTAGCACAACGCTCCCCCAGCTGTAGCCAGCGATGTTCTCCCACGGTTGTGCGAGGATGGGGACAAACATCCAGCTGATCGTGTTCCCCGATGAGTCGGGAAACAGGAAGGCCCCAATAAAGTGCCACAACCACACTGGCATACCTCTCCACTACCTGTGGGTCGGCGTTGGGGGGGGGCAAAATGCAAAGTGCTCGGTGATCCACGACAAAGGCACCCCAGAAGTCTTCCTGTTTGTTTTAAAAAAGTTGAAGTTAGGACATGATAGTAGCAATCGTATGCAACTAAATTAGAAAAACAAATTGTAGCTTACTTGTTCCTCTTGGCATCTGCGTCGTCCGGGGGCCTACGACCACAGAACTGGTGGACGGTGTCCATCCACGTGTCCGAGTCAACAATCCCCGTCACGGGGAGCCCGCCCAGGCGTAGACCAAAAATCTTGGCCACGTCCTGTAACGTCACTGTCATCTCCCCGCAAGCGAGGTGGAAGGTGTGCGTCTCGGGACGCCACCTGTCCTCCAGCGCGGTCAGGAGCGCCGGGTCGAGCTGGCACACCGCGTCGTTGGCAACACGGGCCAGCACCAAGAAGCCCGCGCGCCGTACGAAGGGTGCGTAGCGCTCGTCCCACCGGTGCCAGAGGTGGGTGCGCGGTCTCAGCAACGTCAAACGCTCTGGAGGGGCGTAGTCCGTCAGCCTGTGCGCCCGGTGCTCAGCGTCGTAGTACAGCTCAAGGAGAGGGTACGCCGGAGGGTTCGCCATCCTGTTTAAACAAAACATGCGATCAGGTTAGTACAACGTCTAAAATAATAAAGCATTAAAACAAATGAAAGACATATGTACAAAAATAACAAAAACATTCAAATAATTAATATAAGTAAAGATACAAATCAAGTGGTGTCGTTGTACACCTGTTGTCTTTGTCTACGATGGAAGGCTGCATTATGCCCTGGCATGTGGCAAACAGAGCATAGGTTCCTGCTCGGTGTCTGGTCGAAGCCCCCCCGCCATACCTATCCATATTGTCCATGTCCCCCTTTAGTCTCTTCTTCCTCCTCCTACCCTTACCTACCTTCAGCAGCTCAGGATCAGGCATGAAGTCTCTACCCAAGTATGGAGGCCATTGAGTGGGATCAAGGTAAGGCTCGAAGCTGCTCTACCATATTACGACGGTGTTGCTCCGGTGATAGTACTCGAACATATATGGTAGGGCCTTGTAGTTATATCCGCGCGCTCTACAGGACGCAATCATGTGAGAGCAAGGGGCATGCATTATCTGCGACACGTTACAACTGCATTCCACTCTTTCAAGATCGATCCGGTAGTTGCGACCACCATAACGTTCCCCGCCCAAGGTAGTTCCATCCTTTGCTCGAACATTATAGATTTGTCTGGTTGGTCCAAGCCTCACAAGTTTGCTGCGTTGCCCAGATCTCATTTTCCTGAATGTGCTCCTTTCCCGCCTTTCCAAATTCACCATCTGTTTGTAGGTTGTCTTGAGCAATGGACCACCTTTTCACGAAGTACTCATTGGTCTTGTGAAACGAGTACTCAATGATTCCAGAAACGGGCAAGGCTCTAACACCGGTGAATACCTTGTTGAAAGACTCCGATGAGTTGGTGGTCATTATGCCGAACCGGAAACCGCCCTCATCGTAAGCAAGCGCCCACTTCTCCTTGTGTTCCATCTGTCTCTCGATCTAGGCCCTGGCAGCACTGTTTAACATTTTGTCCAACTCTTCCATTGTTTCCTTGAATTTGTGCTCAGTTTTAACACAACATAGCTCTTTCACCTTGGCACAAACCTCCTTTTTTCTCTACCGACGCCAGAAATTGGCGGCAAAGTGACGCATGCACCATCTGTGCACTAGAGGAGGACAACCCTCTATCTCCTCCTCTGCGGCACGAAGCAACCCAACATGACGATCCGAAATCAAACATATTGTCCGAGAAGGCCCTAACACTTGTATCCGTAGCAGGGCCATGAACCAAGACCAAGACTCAACGTTCTCCCCCTCAGCCAAGGCGAAAGCAATTGGAACTATCTTGTCCTCGGGATCAACAACCGCCGCCATCATCAACACACCCTTGTACACTCCGGTCAAGAAAGTACCGTCCACAAGTGTCGGTGTTTTGTACCCGGGGGTATGAAACCAACGAGTAATATGATCGCGTGCTCTCTTCCTGGATGGTGATGCAAGATGACACAAGGATTTATCCTGGTTCGGGCAAAGAAGGCCCTACGTCCAGCGGGGGAGGAGGTTCTGGTATTACTTGCACCTAAGTGCTTGTACAGGGGCGAATACAAGCTTAGTGAGCGTGGACCGGAGTCCGGACTCGAGTGTGTGTGCGTGGACTCGTGTGTTGTCTCTTGGAGTGTGTAACCCTGTGCGCGAGGGGCCCTGACGTCCCCTTTTATAGAGCAAGGGGAGGCCAGGGTTACACGGGGACGATATGTACAACGCTCGATATGCCGAAGGGTAGGAATCCCGTCTTGTCGGGGTCACTGCAGCCAACGTGGGCGTTGCTGTTGAGGCGTCCTTGGAGCGTGGCCTCCATCCCGGGCGCGGACGCGGAGACGTGGCGACGTGGGGGCCGTACAACTCCCATTCCGGCGTGTACAGGACGCGGCGGGGTCCCTCCGGGTCTTGGGGTACCTGTCCTCCAATAGCGTGAAAGCGGTTAGGGCTCGAGGGGCGCGGAGCCGGCCTCGAGGTGGCCGCGCCGGAGGGCTCGAACAAGGGCAACGATGCCAAGAACGACAACAATAACAGCAACAAAAAGAAGAAGAACAAACGCAAAGGTCAGAAGGCGAAGCGCGACGCCAATGACGACGACGACGAAGAGGTGCTCGCAGGCGCCCTCGAGCCTAAGAAGCCCCGAGGCCCCCCTGACGGGGCTGTTTTTGACCAGATGCTCGAGGACCCCTGCACTTATCACAAGGGCCCCATAAATCACAAGTTAAAGGACTGCCGACTGTTGAAAAGCTTCTACTCCAAGCTCGCCGATAAGAAAGAAGACGCGCCTAAGGGCAAGGACAACGATCGGCGCGGCAGAGGGGACACGGACGGCAACTTCCCCCCGGTGCGCGACTGCTACATGATCTACGGGGGGTCAACCGTCGGGCTCTCAGCTCGAGAAAGAAAGAAGGAGCGCCGGGAGATCTTTGCGCTCAGCCACGACGCCCCCCAGTATCTTGACTGGTCTGATGCGCCGATCACGTTCGACCGTGACGACCATCCGGACCGTGTCATAAACCCGGGGGCGTACCCCCTCGTCGTCAACCCCGTCATAGTCGACGTGCGGTTCTCCAAGGTGTTGATGGATGGGGGCTCGAGCCTCAACATCATATACCTCGAGACTCTCGACCTCCTGGGGATTTCGGAGGGTCAGCTCCGACCCAGCGTCGGGGGGTTCCATGGAGTCGTACCAGGGAAGAAGGCCCACCCCCTCGGGCGCATCGACCTCCCTGTCTGCTTTGGCACGCCGGCCAACTTTTGCCGGGAGATGCTCACCTTCGAGGTGGTAGGGTTCCAAGGGACCTACCACGCCATCATCGGCAGGCCAGGCTACGCCAAGCTCATGGCGGTCCCCAACTACACGTACTTGAAACTCAAGATGCCGGGGGCGAAAGGGGTCATCACCGTCGCCACCTCCTACGAGCACGCGTACCACTGCGACGTAGAGTGCGTCGAGCGTGGGGAGGCCAATGTCCACCTCGACTCGCTCGAGACCCTAGCAGCCTTGGCCACCGAAGAGGCCCCCAAAGCAAAGCGCCACGCTGGCATCTTTGAGCCGGCAGAGCACACCAAGCAGATACCCGTCGACCCGACCCCGACCAATGGCAAGACGCTGACTATCAGTGCCAGCCTCGAGCCTAAATAGGAAGCAGTGCTCGTCGACTTTCTCCGCGCGAACATTGACATGTTTGCGTGGGGACCCTCGGACATGCCGGGCATACCGAGGGAAGTCGCCGAGCACGCCTTGGAGATCCAGGCCGGGTCCAGACCGGTGAAGCAACGCCTGCGCCGCTTTGACGAGGAAAAGCACAGGATCATCGGCGAGGAGGTGCACAAGCTTTTGGCGGCTGGATTCATCAAGGAGGTATTTCACCCGGAGTGGCTAGCCAACCCTGTACTAGTTAGGAAAAAGAATGGAAAAATGCGGATGTGTGTAGACTACACTGGTCTGAATAAAGCGTGTCCAAAGGTTCCATTTCCTTTACCTAGAATTGATCAGATTGTCGATTCCACTGCGGGGTGCGAAGTACTTTCATTTCTCGATGCATACTCCGGCTACCACCAGATTAAGATGAAAGAATCCGACGAACTCGCTACCTCTTTTGTTACGCCTTTTGGTATGTATTGCTACGTTACGATGCCCTTCGGCCTTTGAAACGCTGAGGCAACGTACCAATGTTGCATGCAGCATATCTTTGGCGAACACATAGGCAAAACCGTCGAGGCCTACGTCGATGACATCGTGGTTAAAACCAAGAAAGTCGGGAACCTCATCAGCGATCTCGAGACCACGTTCGAGTGCCTCCGGGCCAAGAATGTGAAGCTCAACCCCGAGAAGTGTGTCTTTGGTGTGCCTCGGGGCATGCTACTTGGCTACATTGTCTCACGACGGGGGATCGAGGCCAACCCCGAAAAAATCTCGGCAGTCACGAGGATGGGCCCAATTCGAGACCTCAAGGGTGTGCAGAAAGTGACAGGCTGCCTAGCCGCTCTCAGCAGATTCATCTCGAGGCTAGGGGAAAAAGCGCTACCCCTCTACCGCCTGCTGAAGAAGACGGAACGCTTTGCGTGGACTGTCGAAGCCGAGGAGGCCTTAACCAAGTTGAAGGGGTTCCTGACTTCCGCACCAATTCTCGTGCCACCGCGACCAGCCCAGGCTGGCGATCCCCCCGAGCCTCTCCTCCTCTATGTGGCCGCAACCACTCAGGTGGTCAGCGCGGTCATAGTCATCGAGAGGCACGAGGAGGGCCATGCGTTGCCGGTCCAACGGTCGGTATACTTCACCAGTGAGGTGCTCTCTGAGGCCAAGATCCGGTACCCGCACATCCAGAAGCTGCTCTACGGCATCATCATCACGAGACGCAAGCTCCAGCACTACTTCCTCGCTCACCCCGTAACGGTGGTGTCATCCTTCCCCCTCGGTGAGATCATCAACAATCGAGAGGCCGCGGGGCGCATCGCCAAGTGGTCCGCCGAGCTAATGGGGGAGGCCATCACCTACGCCCCGCGAAAAGCCATCAAGTCACAAGCATTGGCGGACTTCGTTGTTGAATGGACCGACACCCAGCTCCCGCCGGCACAAATCCAAGCCGAGCTCTGGACCATGTACTTCGACGGATCCCTCATGAAGACAGGGGCAGGCGCGGGTCTGCTCTTCATTTCACCCCTCGGAGTCCACATGCGCTACCTGCTACGCTTGCACTTCCCCGCCTCCAACAACGTCGCTGAGTACGAGGCCCTGGTTAATGGGCTGCGCATCGCCCTCGAGCTCGGGGTCCGACGCCTCGACATTCGAGGGGACTCACAGCTCGTCATCAACCAGGTTATGAAGGCTTCAAGCTGCATCGATCCCAAGATGGAGACATACTGCGGGGAGGTGCGCAAGCTAGAAGATAAGTTCTGCGGCCTCGAGCTCAACCACATAGCTCGAAAGTACAATGAGGCCGCAGATGAGCTGGCAAAGTTGGCGTCCACGCGCGGCACGGTTCCACCGGACGTCTTCTCGAGGGACGTTTTCGAGCCATCCGTCAAAATCGGCTCGGGGGCTGGCTCCTCGACGCCACCCCTCGAGCCAGGCACGGGGGCTCGACCTTCAACGCCACCCCTCGGGAATGACCCCTCGACATCCGCTGAGGCGATGCAAATCGACGCACCTACCCCATCGTCATCACGACCCCTCGACTGGCGGACGCCCTTCCTCGACTACCTGATGCAAGGCGTGCTACCAGAAGACAAGACGGAGGCCCGACGCATCGCTCGAAGGGCCAAGACCTACGTCATCTACGGCGACGAACGGGAGCTGTACCGTCGAAGCCCATCAGGAATCCTTCAACGTTGCATCCCCCTCGAGGTGGGACGCAGGCTCCTCGACGACATGCACTCGGGGGCTTGCGGCCATCACGCAGCGCCAAGGACCCTGGTGGGGAACGCCTTCCGACAGGATTTCTACTGGCCAACCGCCATCGGAGACGCCAAGCGCCTGGTCCAAGCTTGCCAAGGGTGTCAGTTTTACGCCAAGCAAACGCACCAGCCCGCGCACGCCCTGCAGATGATCCCCATTACTTGGCCGTTTGCCGTCTGGGGGCTCGACCTCGTGGGTCCCCTTAAGATGACAACCGGAAAGCACACGCATGTGCTCGTGGCCATCGACAAATTCACCAAGTGGATCGATGCCAAGCCCATAGGTGACCCCACCTCTGAGAAAGTCGTCGAGTTCATCGCAGACATCATGTACCGGTTTGGGGTGCCTAACGTCATCATCACCGACAATGGCACCCAATTCACGGGCAAAAAGTTCACCAATTTCTGCGACCACAACAGCATTCGCGTAACCTGGGCCTCGGTCGCATACCCTCAATGCAACGGGCAGGTCGAGCGCGCCAATGGCATGATACTCCATGGGCTGAAGCCGAGGCTGTTCAAGACCCTCAAAAATTTCGGAAAGGGGTGGGCTACAGAGCTCCCCTCGGTGCTGTGGGGCCTCAGGACTACGCCGAGTCGAGCTACCGGGTTCACTCCGTTCTTCCTAACCTACGGCGCCGAGGCTGTCTTGCCTACGGACCTCGAATACGGCTCCCCTCGACTTCGAGCCTACAACGAGCAAACCAACGATGAAAGGCTCGCCAACGCCAAGGACCAGCTCGAGGAGGCCCGAGACGTGGCACTCATCAATTCCGCGCGCTACCAGCAAACACTTCGACGCTACCACGACAAGCACGTGCGCAAGAGGGACCTGGCGGTGGGGGACCTCGTGCTTCGACGACTGCAAGATAATCGAGGGCGCCATAAGCTCACCCCTCCATGGGAGGGCCCATACACCGTAGCTGAGGTGCTCAAGCCAGGAACATACAAGCTCTACGACGACCAAGGGAGGATCCTGGCAAACGCATGGAATATATCTCAGCTACGTCGCTTCTACCCTTAAAGGCCTCGAGGCCTCATTCATTTTGTTGCTTTGTACAAACACGCCTAAAATGAATGTTGTCTTTCATTTTGCTTAGTGTAAGTGCAATCAAGCCCTAATTGTGGGTTTTGGTGATAATGACCACACGATTGGAGAACTAATGAGATTCATGAAGTTGATAAGCAGGTTATGATAAGAAAGGATGGTGTTTGTACGTTGGTGGACCCCCCATACTACATTTCATCGGATCCGGACTCAAAGTGATATATCAAGCTTTTTCATTTAAATTTGAGTTATAGGAATGCCGTACTATCAAGGGGGAATGCAAATACATTGTTATGGCTGAATGACATGTGCTCAAACCAACCCAAGCCATCCATGTTTCTAACCAAAGACAGCTGCACTGAATTCCAATCCAACCCTGTCTGATTGGTATGCGCGGCAGTGCCGCTCTTGTCGCGGCAGTGCCGGGCCGCGGCCGGCACTGCCGTGACTTTTTTTTAACCGTTGGCAGGGAGGAGATATTTACTCCATCTCCCTGCCACCCAACGGTTATCCACGACCAGAACTCGTCACCTACCTCCAGACAAGCTTCTCTCTTCCCCATTGAAGGCTCTCAACTCCCCTCTCTCCAATCCTTTGATTTCCATTGATTCCAAGTGATTGAGAGGCTTAAACCTTCATCAAAGAGAAGCCCTAGCTGAGATCTACTTCCTAGAGCACTTGATTTGAGCCATAGCCGGTGGATTTGCTTCTATTACTCTTGGGTTCTTGGAACCCTAGCCGGCTAGGCGTCGCCCTAGAGCCTTGCCAACTTGTGTGGCGGCCTAGGGAGGTTTGTAATCGATTGTGCAGCTAGTATCATTACCCCTCACCTCAAGGATTTGGTTCCTTGACTTGAGAACGAGGTAGAGTTGAAAAGCTCATGACCTAAGTGGTCAACCTCAACAACGTGGAGGTAGGCAAGCCTTGGTGGCGAGCTGAACCACGGGATAAATCACTTGTCTCTTGTGCTTGCTTAGTTTCATTCTTCATATTCATGAGCTTGTGATAGATTCTAGGGTTTGGCCCGATCTACTTTATTCCTCTTATTTGGCTTGGGGTAGTTGGTTCTGCTGGTTCATAGAACTTGTTGTAGCATTTCTATTCATATAGAATCAGTTAGTTGTGGCTGGATTTCGAATTGCAGCTTCTGGTCTCACACTGCGCGGCAGTACCGCGCTGGGGCCGGCAGTGCCGGGCAGCGGCAGTGCCGGGCACATAGCGGTAGTGCCGGGTTTATCTAATTAAGTTTTGAGCTGTGATTTTTGACAGGCCTATTCACCCCCTCTAGGCCACACAGGTCCTTACAAGTGGTATCAGAGCCTGGTCTCTCAGTAGCACTTCACCGTGCGAGAGAATGGCCACCGACGGAGGAACGGGTAACGTTAGCGTTGTGCAACCCACACCTGAAGTGGAAATGCACACCGCTAGCAGCAATGAAAGTCTCTCCACAGCAAGTGAGAAGGCACCTCCTCAAATGGGTGTGTCGGCCGGAGAGCTCGCAAGAAGAAAGGAGGAAAGAAGATTGAGAAGAGAAGCTAGAGCCAAAGCAAGAGAAGATGCAGCGATTCTCAAAGCAAAAGAAGAAAAGGCTCAAAGAAAAGAAGAGATAAGGATTAGAAGAGAAGAAAGAGCCAAGAGAAGAGAAGAAAAGAAGAAGGAGGAAGAGCTCCAAGCAAAGAAGAGTGTGAACTTGAGTGATGACTCAAGTAGCACCGAAGATGGAGATGATCACTTCTCCTACACACATAAGGACAACAAGAAGAAGGAGGAGATGAAGAAGTCATATAAAGAAGTATCCTTTAACTATTCTTCTATGACTAACCATGACTCTAGGCCTCTCATCAATGTGTCCGCGGGCAAGTTACCTCGTTTCGACGGGACTAACTTTGCCAAGTGGAAGCACATTATGAAGACCTATCTTATTGGTCTCCATCCAGGTATTTGGGAGATAGTGCACAATGGACTTGAAGCACCGGTTGATCCAAAGAGCCCCACTCAAGATGAATTCCGCAACATTCATCTCAATGCCCAAGCCACTAGTGTGTTGCTTAGTGCCTTGGATGGTGATGAGTACAACAAGGTCATGGGAGTTGAGGTTGCAAAGGAGATTTGGGACACATTGCATATAGCTCATGAAGGGGTTGACAAAGTGAGGCAATCCAAGATTGACTTGTTGATGGCTAAGCTCAACCGGTTTGTGATTTGTGATGGTGAAGGTCCACAAGAGATGTTTGATAGATTGATGGTGATTGTTGGTAAGATTAGAGGGCTAGGTGGAAATGAAATCAATGATCACAAGGTTGTGAAGATCATGTTAGAGGCATACTCACCTAGAAATGAGACCGTAGTAACATTGATTAGGGACAAGAAGAAGTTTGAGCAATTCACACCTAGTGATGTGCTTGGAAGGATTATCACATTTGATATGCAAAGAGAAGAGGCAAATGAGAGAAGGAAGCTTGGAGAGTTGCAAGCTAGGCTAGATGGGATGAAGATCAAGGATGTGGCACTTAAGGCTAGCAAGCCATCAAGGCAAGCAACATCAAGCAAGGCAAAATCAAGCAAGCAAGCCTCTACAAGCAAGCCCAAGCAACAAAAGAAGAAAATTGAAGTTGAGGACAGCACCTCATCATCTTGTGGAAGTGAAAGTGATGGTGAAGAATTTGAAGAAATTGGTGATATAGCTCTTTTCATGAGAAGATACCGCAAGGGGCTCAAGAAGGAAGGTTATAAGTTTGTAAAGAGAAGGTTTCCAAACAAGAAGAAAAGAACTTGCTACAATTGTGGAAGCACCGATCATTTCATAGCACATTGTCCACATGAGAAGAAGGACAACTTCAACAAGGGCAAGAAAGATGACAAAGGCACTTACAAGAAACACAACAAGAGATACATGGGAGAAGCTCACATTGGACATGAATGGGATTCAACCGCACAAACCTCAAGTGAAGAAGATGAGAAGATAGCAACAATAGCATTTCAAAAGTCATCTCCTTCACCAAGACTATTCAACAACTTGTCCGATGATGATGATTGCAACTCCCACACTTGTCTCATGGCCAAGAAAGAGAAGGTGAAAAAGGCTCACACTTCTAAAACCTATCTTCCACCTAGTGACATCTCTAGTAGTGAACTTAGTGATTCCTCTAGTGATGATGATTCTAGTGATGAAGAAATAAACATGATAACTAAAAGGTTGGACAAGAAAACCAAACTCTTTATCACTAAACTAATGGAGGAACTAGAAAGTGTACAAGCCGAGCTAGCAATAAGTGAGGATGCTCTCATCAAACAAGAGGACCTCTACATTGCTTGCAAGGAAGCTCTTGCATTAGAGAGAAGTGAGTTGGACGTCTTGCACGAGGCCTTGGCCAAAGAGCAAGATGAACATGCTTCCCTAAAGAAGGCCCATATTGCACTCAAGGAAAAGTATTGTGGCTTAGATGAAAAGCACAAAGAACTTGAGTTGCAATATAATCTTCTTTGGGAAAGCAACTCAACTCTTCCTAAAGCAAATGTCACCTCTATTCCCTCCACTAGTGAAGGTTGTGGAAAATGCTATAATGTTGATTTGAATGTCTATTCCACTAACCTTGTGAACATGGAGGCCATGAGAAAGGAGATAGCAAGATTGACAAATATCATTGCAAATGGTTGTGTCAAGTCTACCACAAGTGCTAATGAGAAGACTCAAGAGAAGAGCAAGCCCAAGTTCAAGAATGGACGGCGTCCTTCCATAAAAGATGGGTTGGGGCACGAAAAAGGAGCCAAGACTAATGGAAGAAGGACAGTGAATGGCTATGAGTGTGTGAGGTTTGAGAAGAAGGGTCAGATTGGTACAGTTCAGCCTGCACAGACCGCGGCAGTGCCGCGCCATAAGGCGGCAGTGCCGGACCCCGGCAGTGCCGCCCCCAGGCCGGTAGTGCCGCGCCCCAAGAAAGGGAAGGCTACCAGTTTGCCTTCTGCTCAGTCTCACACACAGCACAAGCAGGTGACCAACCCAAAGCAAGGATCTCAGAAACCAAAGGAATCTATTTGGGTGACCAAGAACAAGTTTGCACATCAACCCAAGATAGAAGCCCCAAGGAAGAGCATGTCATCTTGTTACATTTTAGGACACAACAACAGTGGTAAAGTTGTTGCAAAGTATGTTGGTGATAACAAGAGGACAACTGACAAGTGCATTTGGGTTCCTAAGATACTTGTGACTAACTTGCAAGGCCCCAATATCAATTGGGGACCTAAACCTAGGAACTAAACTTGTCTTGCAGGCATACTCCTCCGGTGGATCAAGTTGGGTGCTTGATAGCGGATGTACAAATCATATGACCGGAGAAAGGAGTATGTTCTCATCATATTCCCCAACTTCAAATGCAAGCGAAAACATCATTTTCGGTGATAACTCCAAGGGGGATGTATTAGGTCTTGGTAAAGTTGCTATTACACTTGAGCATTCAATTACTAATGTCTTACATGTTGATTCGTTGAGTTACAACTTGCTATCCGTTTCACAATTATGTGGAATGGGTTTCAATTGTCTCTTTACGGATGAGGGTGTGGAAGTCTTTAGAAGGGAGGATTCCTCTATTGTCTTTACGGGTCGTTTGAAAGGGAAGCTTTACTTAGTTGATTTCAACAAAAGTGAAGCCAAACTTGAGACTTGTTTAGTGGCAAAATCTAGCATGGGTTGGTTATGGCATCGCCGACTAGCTCATGTTGGGATGAGGAACTTGGCCAAACTTCAAAAGGACAATCACATCCTAGGACTAACCAATGTTGATTTTGAGAAAGACAGAGTATGTGGAGCTTGCCAAGCCGGAAAACAAGTAGGCGTACCTCACCCACCGAAGAGCTACGACACTACTACTCATCCATTGGAGTTGATCCACATGGACCTCTTTGGACCGGTTGCCTACCTTAGCATCGGCGGTAACAAACATGGTCTTGTTATTGTTGATGATTTTTCTCGTTTCACTTGGGTATTCTTTATGCATGACAAAAGTGTAGTGCAAGAGAAGGTGAAGATGTTCATACGAAGAGCTCAAAGGGAATTCGGTTTCAACATCAAGAAAGTTCGTAGTGACAACGGAACCGAATTCCGAAACACCCAAGTGGATGAGTTTCTTGATGAAGAGGGCATCAAACATGAATTTTCAGTTCCATACACCCCTCAACAAAATGGTGTGGTGGAGAGGAAGAATAGAACACTCATTGACATGGCAAGAACGATGCTAGATGAATACAAGACGCCGGACATCTTTTGGGCCGAAGCCGTCAACACCGCTTGCCATGCAATCAACCGCCTCTACCTCCACAAGAGAAGAAAGAAGACCTCCTATGAGCTGCTCACCGGTAACAAACCAAAGGTGTCGTACTTTAGAGTATTCGGGTGCAAATGTTTCATATTGAACAAGAAGCCCAAAGCCTCTAAGTTCGCATCCAAGGTTGATGAAGGTTTTCTTCTCGGTTATGGATCAAACGAGCATGCCTATCGTGTTTTCAATAAGGCCTCCGGCAAGGTTGACATAGCGATAGACGTGACGTTTGATGAAACTAATGGCTCTCAAGTAGAGCAAGTTGATGAGGTTGTTGTAGGTAATGAGGAACCACCTTGTGAAGCAATCAAGCAACTAGCCATTGGTGATATTAGACCACAAGAACAGCAGGCTACTGGTCGAGATGGTCCTCAAGCTAAAGCTCCTGCTGGGATTGATCAAATACAGTCCCCGACAGTGCCGGGCCTTACCCCGGCAGTGCCGGGCGAAGCCCGGCAGTGCCGGGTACACCCAGAGCAGCTGCAGCCACTCCACTTCATGGAGTAAACTTACAACCCATCTTTGAGCAAGATGAAGAAGAGGATGCTGAAGATGAACCAGAACCCATTGATCATCCAAGACTCAAGCAAACTATTCAACGGGATCACCCCGTTGACAACATTCTTGGGAGTCTATGAAAGGGGGTAACGACACGCTCTCATTTGACAAATTTCTGTCAATATTACTCGTTTGTCTCCTCTTTGGAACCTCTCAAGGTAGAAGAAGCCCTGGATGATCCGGATTGGGTGATGGCCATGCAAGAAGAGCTCAACAACTTCGAGCGCAATCAAGTATGGTCACTTGTGGAAAGACCAAATACCAATGTTATTGGAACCAAATGGGTTTTCCGCAACAAGCAAGATGAAGAAGGTGTGGTGACAAGGAACAAGGCAAGATTGGTAGCTCAAGGGTTCACTCAAGTAGAGGGCTTGGACTTTGAAGAAACATATGCACTGGTTGCAAGGCTTGAAGCCATTCGGATTCTTCTAGCCTATGCAGCCCATCACAACTTCAAGCTATATCAAATGGATGTGAAGAGTGCATTTCTCAATGGCCCTATACAAGAGTTGGTGTATGTTGAGCAACCACCGGGCTTTGAAGATCCCAAGCTTCCCAACCATGTCTTCAAACTCCATAAGGCGCTCTATGGGCTTAAGCAAACACCTAGAGCATGGTATGAATGCCTTAAGGAATTCTTGCTCAAACAAGGCTTTGAAATAGGCAAAGTCGATCCTACTCTCTTCACTTATAAAGTCAATGGAGATATCTTTGTGTGCCAAATATATGTCGATGACATAATATTTGGTAGTACTAACAAATCTTTTTGTGATGAGTTTAGTAGGATCATGACTAAGAGATTTGAGATGTCTATGATGGGTGAGCTCAAGTTCTTCCTTGGTTTTCAAATCAAGCAATTAAAGGAAGGGACTTTCCTTTGTCAAACCAAGTACACCCATGATATGTTAAGGAAGTTTGACATGGTGAACGCCAAGCCTATCAAAACTCCCATGCCAACCAATGGGCATCTTGATCTCAACGTAGAAGGGAAAGCTGTGGACATTAAGGTATATCGCTCCATGATCGGCTCTCTACTCTACTTATGCGCATCTAGGCCCGATATTATGCTTAGTGTGTGCATGTGTGCTAGATTTCAAGCTAACCCGAAAGAGTGTCACTTAGTGGCCGTTAAGAGAATCTTGAGATATCTAGTTCACACTCCAAACCTTGGCTTGTGGTATCCTAAGGGCTCCAAGTTTGATCTACTTGGCTATTCGGATTCCGATTACGCCGGTTGCAAGGTAGATCGAAAAAACACTTCGGGGACATGTCAATTCCTTGGACGCTCCTTAGTGTCTTGGAGTTCTAAAAAGCAAAATTGTGTAGCCCTTTCCACAGTCGAGGCCGAGTATGTTGCAGCAGGTGCATGTTGTGCGCAACTACTTTGGATGAGGCAAACCCTTTGTGATTTCGGATGTCATTTTACTCATATCCCACTCTTGTGTGACAATGAAAGTGCCATAAAACTTGCAAACAACCCAGTGAGTCACTCAAGAACCAAACATATAGACATCCGACATCTCTTCTTAAGAGATCATGAAATCAAAGGAGATATCACCATTAGACATGTGAGCACCGACAAACAACTAGCCGATATCTTCACCAAGCCTCTAGATGAGTCAAGGTTTTGTGCTTTAAGGAGTGAACTAAATATACTTGACTCTCATAACGTACTTTGAAACCTAGCATGCTTGATTGATCAACTAGAATGACCTAGGCAAAACAAATTTCAAAACTTTCATATTGTGTTTCAAAATCTTTGAAAGAAAACTTGCTTGGTATGACCATTGTTCTGTATTGACTGATTGTCTCTGGTCATAACATGCAAGCAGTATGTGTCCACTCCAAGGATGAGCTGTAGTAACTTAGAGAATAAATCTCTCTGCTGGTAACTGTCCGGCAGTGCCGGGCCAGGCGCGGTAGTGCCGGGCCCCGGCAGTGCCGCGATAGGTGCGGTAGTGCCGCGACTTATCGATTCAGCTGAATCGGTTTGTTACCAAGTGGGGCCAAGGGAAAACTTTCTTACTCTTACCCGATGGCCCCCTTCTCTCTCTCTCTCCCTCATCCTTTCACCCAGCCCGTGTCTCCCTCTTTCTCTCTCTCCCTCGGGCGACTCAGGAGGCAACCGCAAGAAGCTTCCTCCACCGACGGTCCTCTCCGGCAACTCCGGTCTCCGGAGGTGCTGCTCGGGATTCTCGTCGGTGCTGCTCCGTCGTCCTCCTCTCCAAGGGTCTTCTTCCCTCTTCTCCTCCCCAAGGTGAAGATTCAAAATCCCTAACCCTAAGTTCTTCCCGATTTGTAAAATGCGCCATGGGTATTGTATTTAGAGGTTGTAGAAGGGTTTGTAGATGATAGGGAAGTGATAGAGATGATAGATGTGGTGTTCCTTGGCTCAGATCTGGTTTGCCTGCGCAGTAGTGCCGCGCCCTGCGCGGCAGTGCCGGACCTTGAGCAGGGGTTTGATCCAAGTAACACCTTATCCATCAAAATCTATCGCCTCACTATAACCTACCAGCCCTTATGCAGTCTTCTAAATTCGCAGTTTCCATGTTTTAGATGTCGGACGGAAGAGGAGATGAGAGAAGGGTCAAGCAGAGAATGGATCCGCTCAGGGGGAGGAGCAAGCAGCCATCCCGTCGAGGTGGCTCTAGCTCCCAAGGAGATGTTTCAGCGAGGCAGCAGATCTGGGATGAGGCTCGCCTGCAAATGCAGGGTCGTCAGATTCAGGATGACCTCTATCCCAACACCCCAGAGCACCTGGCAGAGGTCAGCAGAGCACACTTGCAGCCCTACACAGAGGATGTGCAGGAGAGGCGACCTCAGGACACCAGGGACATGCAGCCCGTGTCCTACTATCAGCAGTTCAGCTCGGTCAAGTCCCAGCGCCAGCACAATCCATACAATGCTCAGAAGGATATGAGCATTGATTACCGGTTCTGGAACGAGTTCCATTCAGATTTCTATCGCTCAGTCCTGTACAATGCTAAGAAGCAAAAGATTCTGAACATGAAGTATGTTGATTGGGAGCATCTAGAGAGTAAGACTGACAGTGATATCAATAGGGTGGTGGCTGCGTGCAAGGCAAGAAACATGTATGATTTGATGGGATTTAGCTATAATTGGAACACCGAGATCATCCATCAGTTTCATGCAACACTATATGTTGACAATGTGGTTGAGGAGATGCACTGGATGACTGAGGGTCGTCACTACAAGGTCACTTATGAGACCTTTAGTAGGATCCTCGGGTTGGGCAGCGAGGATAGAGAGCTTGATAATCTGCATGATGAGAGGACGTTGACAGATTCTGAGATTGCTTTCATGTATGAGGATCCTCGGAAGGTAGACGGGTTGGTCAAGGGATTGCAAGGTTTCTACTACATGTTGAACAACCTTTTCAGGCAGACTCTTAATCCAAAGAGTGGGTCTCACTCTAACTTATATGGGTATGGCAGGAACATGTTGGCTAGGATGGCCCCTGGGGCTAATCGCTTTTCCATATCCAGCTTCATATGGACTGAGCTTCAGGTTGCAGCCGAGGATGCTAGGAAGGCAGTTCTCTATGCCCCTTACATCATGTTTATGATTGAGATGGTTTCCGGCTATACCTTTGCTAAGGATGGGTTGCATGAGCCATACCGTGCAGAGAAGAAGAGAGGAGCAGCAGCAGGGGCAGCAGCAGCTGACAGGCCAGAGAGCTCCCGTCCTTCCTATCCGAGGAAGAAGAAGAGCAAGCTGGCCAAATGGATCAAGGCCATCTTCTCTACTTGCACCTACGCAGCCCAGACAGCTCACCAGGCACTCGTTGAGCAGCGAGCAGAGCGACAGCGGGCGGGACGTTCGCCGTTACCTCCACCCCGCTCTCCACCTCACTTCGACCTCTCCAGTCTCGACTCAGATGACATAGACTCAGATGGAGATGAGGAGCAGGAGGAGATAGTGCCTGTGCCACCCCGTCGTTCTACACGTGCCTCGACCTCGACCCGCTACACCAGTTCCACCCACCGTCAGGGGAAGGCCGTGGTAGAGTCCGACGACGACGACGATGATGATGATGATGAGGAGGAGGAAGAAGAAGAAGTTCAGTGGGACAAGATCGCTTCGGATGACGACTGAGTGTTTGGACACTCTTCTCTTCTCTCTTTTTCTCTCTTTTTGGTGACTTGTTGCCAAAGAGGGAGAATTAGGTGAGGAGAAGGGGGTACAACACTTTTTCAGCTTCTTGTCCCCATCTTTTAGTAGTTGAGAGTTGTGAGAGTTTGATTCGTTCAAAACTCTATGTTCTGTAATAACTCTATGGTACTACTTCTTAGGCTTGGACGTGGACATGTACTTTTACCTGCTTCATTAGCTTTTGTCATATCCTGTTTAGATCTGTTGCTTTCTATGCTTTGTGGCTATGTTTTTCTCCGCTGCGTTTGCTGTATGTAGCCTGAGCGGCAGTGCCGCTCCAGGGCCGGCAGTGCCGGGATCCGGCAGTGCCGCGCCCAGAGCGGCAGTGCCGCTCTGGCAGAAAGATAGCAAACATCTCTGATGTGCTTAAACTGTCATTCGCATCACGTATTATTCTTGACACAGTTTAGTTGCACCCCACAAAGCTATTAGATGTGAAACTGAACCTATCTCTCACTTTTGAATATGTGAATGTTGGCCTCTAATGCCAATTCGAGATTTCAGCTCTCATTCACACATTTAGGGGGAGGTTTCACACCTAAGCTTCTAAATCTCAAGTATTGTACCCTTTTATTGTAAGCTTCGATTGTGTTGTCATCAATCACCAAAAAGGGGGAGATTGTAAGTGCAATCAAGCCCTAATTGTGGGTTTTGGTGATAATGACCACACGATTGGAGAACTAATGAGATTCATGAAGTTGATAAGCAGGTTATGATAAGAAAGGATGGTGTTTGTACATTGGTGGACCCCCCATACTACATTTCATCGGATCCGGACTCAAAGTGATATATCAAGCTTTTTCATTTAAATTTGAGTTATAGGAATGCCGTACTATCAAGGGGGAATGCAAATACATTGCTATGGCTGAATGACATGTGCTCAAACCAACCCAAGCCATCCATGTTTCTAACCAAAGACAGCTGCACTGAATTCCAATCCAACCCTGTCTGATTGGTATGCGCGGCAGTGCCGCTCTTGTCGCGGCAGTGCCGGGCCGCGGCACTGCCGTGACTTTTTTTTAACCATTGGCAGGGAGGAGATATTTACTCCATCTCCCTGCCACCCAACGGTTATCCACGACCAGAACTCGTCACCTACCTCCAGACAAGCTTCTCTCTTCCCCATTGAAGGCTCTCAACTCCCCTCTCTCCAATCCTTTGATTTCCATTGATTCCAAGTGATTGAGAGGCTTAAACCTTCATCAAAGAGAAGCCCTAGCTGAGATCTACTTCTTAGAGCACTTGATTTGAGCCATAGCCGGTGGATTTGCTTCTATTACTCTTGGGTTCTTGGAACCCTAGCCGGCTAGGCGTCGCCCTAGAGCCTTGCCAACTTGTGTGGCGGCCTAGGGAGGTTTGTAATCGATTGTGCAGCTAGTATCATTACCCCTCACCTCAAGGATTTGGTTCCTTGACTTGAGAACGAGGTAGAGTTGAAAAGCTCATGACCTAAGTGGTCAACCTCAACAACGTGGAGGTAGGCAAGCCTTGGTGGCGAGCTGAACCACGGGATAAATCACTTGTCTCTTGTGCTTGCTTAGTTTCATTCTTCATATTCATGAGCTTGTGATAGATTCTAGGGTTTGGCCCGATCTACTTTATTCCTCTTATTTGGCTTGGGGTAGTTGGTTCTGCTGGTTCATAGAACTTGTTGTAGCATTTCTATTCATATAGAATCAGTTAGTTGTGGCTGGATTTCGAATTGCAGCTTCTGGTCTCACACTGCGCGGCAGTACCGCGCTGGGGCCGACAGTGCCGGGCACATAGCGGTAGTGCCGGGTTTATCTAATTAAGTTTTGAGCTGTGATTTTTGACAGGCCTATTCACCCCCCCCTCTAGGCCACACAGGTCCTTACAAGTGGTATCAGAGCCTGGTCTCTCAGCAGCACTTCACCGTGCGAGAGAATGGCCACCGACGGAGGAACGGGTAACGTTAGCGTTGTGCAACCCACACCTGAAGTGGAAATGCACACCGCTAGCAGCAATGAAAGTCTCTCCACAGCAAGTGAGAAGGCACCTCCTCAAATGGGTGTGTCGGCCGAAGAGCTCGCAAGAAGAAAGGAGGAAAGAAGATTGAGAAGAGAAGCTAGAGCCAAAGCAAGAGAAGATGCAGCGATTCTCAAAGCAAAAGAAGAAAAGGCTCAAAGAAAAGAAGAGAGAAGGATTAGAAGAGAAGAAAGAGCCAAGAGAAGAGAAGAAAAGAAGGAGGAAGAGCTCCAAGCAAAGAAGAGTGTGAACTTGAGTGATGACTCAAGTAGCACCGAAGATGGAGATGATCACTTCTCCTACACACATAAGGACAACAAGAAGAAGGAGGAGATGAAGAAGTCATATAAAGAAGTATCCTTTAACTATTCTTCTATGACTAACCATGACTCTAGGCCTCTCATCAATGTGCCCGCGGGCAAGTTACCTCGTTTCGACGGGACTAACTTTGCCAAGTGGAAGCACATTATGAAGACCTATCTTATTGGTCTCCATCCAGGTATTTGGGAGATAGTGCACAATGGACTTGAAGCACCGGTTGATCCAAAGAGCCCCACTCAAGATGAATTCCGCAACATTCATCTCAATGCCCAAGCCACTAGTGTGTTGCTTAGTGCCTTGGATGGTGATGAGTACAACAAGGTCATGGGAGTTGAGGTTGCAAAGGAGATTTGGGACACATTGCATATAGCTCATGAAGGGGTTGACAAAGTGAGGCAATCCAAGATTGACTTGTTGATGGCTAAGCTCAACCGGTTTGTGATTTGTGATGGTGAAGGTCCACAAGAGATGTTTGATAGATTGATGGTGATTGTTGGTAAGATTAGAGGGCTAGGTGGAAATGAAATCAATGATCACAAGGTTGTGAAGATCATGTTAGAGGCATACTCACCTAGAAATGAGACCGTAGTAACATTGATTAGGGACAAGAAGAAGTTTGAGCAATTCACACCTAGTGATGTGCTTGGAAGGATTATCACATTTGATATGCAAAGAGAAGAGGCAAATGAGAGAAGGAAGCTTGGAGAGTTGCAAGCTAGGCTAGATGGGATGAAGATCAAGGATGTGGCACTTAAGGCTAGCAAGCCATCAAGGCAAGCAACATCAAGCAAGGCAAAATCAAGCAAGCAAGCCTCTACAAGCAAGCCCAAGCAACAAAAGAAGAAAATTGAAGTTGAGGACAGCACCTCATCATCTTGTGGAAGTGAAAGTGATGGTGAAGAATTTGAAGAAATTGGTGATATAGCTCTTTTCATGAGAAGATACCGCAAGGGGCTCAAGAAGGAAGGTTATAAGTTTGTAAACAAGGCACTTAAGGTAGCCTCGACCCTGCCATGCTCAGGGTCGAGCCTCCCTCGGGGGCTGACGGGGGGACCTCTCCCCCCAGACTCTGGAAAAAACGCGTTTTCTTTTCAAAAATTCGACCCTCGTCTCGACTCGCACCTCGAGCATACTAGCAGCGTCTAAATCAGTAAATACCCCGAGCCTCCAAGAGTCGGGGGGCGTCGACGTAGACGGCCACCTACGCCCCCGGGCTACGGTACCCTACCTACGCCTCCCCTCGAGGTACTCGTGGCGCGTATCGAAGGAGCACGGACCAAGCCGGTCGAAGCTCGAGCTAGCGACAGAGAGAAATGATCGAATAAATTTGAAAAGAAGACAACTTCTTTAGATAAGCAAGTTATACACACATATTGACCCCGACGGGCCATAAGTTATGACTTGAATTCTTACAAGGGCCTCGACGCCCAAATTTGGCACGCAGGCCTCAGTCCTCGTCGGTCTGGTACTCCTCCCCGAGATCTTCCATGGCGGGCTCGGCCTCGACGTCCGGGCCAGGAGAAGGGGGGCCACCTGCACCGCTGTCCGCCTCCGGAGGCAGCACGTCCTCCTCGAAGAGCTTCGCGAGCGCCGACCCCGGCTTGTCCACCTTCTCGAGGATCAAGTCGACGCGGCGATCGTTCCATTCCTCGTCCCTACCCTCGATCTCAATGAAGCCCTTGGCGACGACATTGACTGGGAAGTGGAAGCTGGAATGGACGGCCGCGAGCGCCTGCTTGACGCCATGGTGGAGAGCGTGCCGGACTCGGTCCCGCGCGGCCGCGTCAAAATAACATAAGGCGTCGACCAAAGCGTCGCCTCGAGCCACTGCACCCTCTGCCGTGGCTACCGGAGCGACGACCCACATAGAGTCAAGCCTGTCGAGGGTGGTGCACGCTCGCTCCCCCACCATGGTCTCGTCCTGGAGTTGCTCCAGGAGAGCCTGGTTTGTCCCGCGAAGCTCCTCGGCGGTCTTCTCAACCTCTGCGCAACGAACAAGAAGGAGTGAGATCACGGCATGACAAAAACCTCGAGATCAAAACAAGGCAAGGCATGAAAATTACCTTCACAGTGCATGCCCAGAGCGGCGAGGTCGCTGGCAAGGCCCTCGACGCGCTGATCAAGCCTATGCTTCTCGGACAGCGCGTCGCGCTTTTCGGCCCTGAGGTCTTCTACCAGCTTGCCCGTCTCTGCAAGGGCCAGATCCTTCCGGATCACCTCTTGCCGCGCCGCCTCCGCCGCGGATCGGGCGGTGGCGGCTTCGCTCTGGGCATCCTCGGCCTCTTTCTTCGCCGCCTCCGCTGCGGATCGGGCGGTGGCGGCCCCGCTTTGGGCGTCAGCGGCTTCCTTCTTCGCCGCCTCCGCTTCAGACCGGGCGGTGGTGGCCTCGCTTCGGGCATCAGCGACCTCCTTCCTCGACGCTTCCAGAGCGGTGGCGGCCTCCTCCTTAGCTCGGGCGGCCTCCCCTCGAGCCGCCTGGGCCTCTGCCTGCGCTTCGTTGAGCCGGCTCGCCATTTGGGCATTCCGGCTCAGCTCAGCGCGGAGATCCTGGAGCTCCGCCTCTGCCCTGGCGAGGGCAGCCGCCGCCCGCGCAGACCTGTCCGTCTCCTCTGAGAAGGACCGCTCCGCCTCCGCCACGAGCTCGACCACCTCCCTGAGGATGGACCGCGCCTCCCGCGGGGCCCCCTGTTGGGCCGATCGCTCGATGGGGACCATGGCTCGGAGCGGGCTCGGCGCGTCAGCAAACGGCCACGCCGGTCGATCGATCTCGACGACGGGCGGGTCGTCCTCCTCCGTCTCGAGCGGCGCCGGCTGCGGCTCACCGACCAGCGGCACGAGCCTTAGCTCTCTCCGCCCCTCCGTCGTCCCCTCCTGCTGCTCCAGCTCATTCAGGAGCTCCTCCACTGTCGACACCTCCTCCGCCAACGCCTCCCCCTCCTTCCCCTCCTCGACGGGTCGGCTCGTGTCGATTGGGGCCTCGAGGGTCGCAATCTCCTCAACTCCAGACGCCAGCAGGGCCGCGCTTGCCTCCGGCGCTTCCCCCAAAACGACCGTTGCGACAGGGGGAGGAGTGGCACTTTCGGTAGGCGCCACCGGAGGAGGAGGTGGTAGCAATGCCGCGGTGGACGCGGTGACGGCGGGCTCGGCGCCAGAAGCTGCGGTCCCTGCTGAAAATGATAACGACGTTGTCAGAGCCAGAAAGATGCTGCGGTGGACGCGATGGCGGCGGCCTCACCAAGATCCGCGGCGGCCATCTGACTTCCCCGAGCCATAGCCGCTCGCGCCTTCGTCAGCCAAGCGGCCTCTCCAGCAGAGGAAGAAGTCGTACCTCGAGGTACATGTTCCACAGCGGAGCTCGAGGTCTTAGCTCGCTTGGACGCAGCCAGGTCCACCTCCTGCCAGCGGCATTTCCCCCTGAAAAACCAGAGGCGACACGCGTTACAAAAGAAAAGGGGTAAAACCTCACCACCAATGAAATTGAAAAAGGCTACTTACCCAAAATGGCGACGGGGCTTCTTCCCCGAGTCGCCGGATTCACTCGGGGGCTTTGAGCCCGACCTGTGGCTCGAACCCTGCCCCTGAGCCGTCTCTGAGTGGCTCGGATGGGGGGAGGGCTCCCGGTGCCTCCCGCGGCCCGACCTCGACGGAGAGTCCTCCCTCTGCCCCTTGTCGCGGGGGGGGGGGGGGGGCGACCGCGTCTCCTTCAAGCGTTCATCTTGGCACCTTTCCCGGTGCGGGCTCCGGGACCTACTCCGGCGCCCGCGCTGACGGTCACGCCCCCCCGCGTCCGCCTCCCTCTCCCGACGGTGGGGCGGCGACTGGCTTCGGGGCCGCTCGCAGCTCTGGCCACGAGACGACCGGGAGCTCCCCCCCATGGTCATGTTGGCGGGGGCTCGACGCCCTCTCGTGCTGCCCGCTCCTCCGCGGGCTCGACGGCGCCCTTGACGGCTCGCGGCGGTCGGGCCCGAAATCCTTCTCGACCTATCAGCCGCTTCTCGAGGTCCAGCCCTTCTCGAGACCCCCCGCCTGGGTCGATGCGGCCGTGGTCTCCTTCTGCGCCGCGGCGATAGCGCTCCTGGTCCGTGGCTTCTTCGTGACAGCCGGCACGACCGGCGCGGAGCTTGAGATGCCCTGAGCCTCCGACGAGGCTGGGCCTGATGCGGCCTTCCGCGGCTGCGTCCCGCGTGATCCCTTCGCTGGGGGGACCACCAAGACATCCTCCTGCACAGAGGAGTGGTCAGCCCGGACGTCGACGACCCCCGCGCGCCTCAAACGCGCATCCATCCCCTCGTCGTCACTCTCATCATCATCATCGTCCTCTTCCTCCGAGCTTGAGGAGCTGAGCTCGGGGGACTCATCTCCAGGTCGACGGTTGCGATGAGCCTTCGCCAGCCTCTGCTCCCGAGCCGACCAACGCAAGTTTTTGTTTTTCTTTTTCTTCTTTCTGGCATCCTTTCTCTCTTTGTCTTTTTGAGCAGAGAGGCGCCTCACCTGTGTTCCCGCGGCATCCTCCCTCACCGGGGGCCTCGACGCGCGACAAGTAAACGCCCCCTGCGAGGAAGGAGAAGCTCGATGAGAAAAACTACGAGGAGAGCGAACAAGGTTCGAAGAAAGGGAGAGGAGGAGGGGGCTCGAGACAGCCTAACTCGAGGGTGGCTCACCAGGTCAAGGCACCCCTCGTCGGGTGCCATGATGATCAGGTCGGCCTCCTCTGGGCAGAACGTCCCCTGAACGGTGAGCATCACCCGGGAGGTAGCCTCGTTCTGAGGCAGCCTCTCCTCGGCCATCCTCGATTGGTTCAGCGCCTCGAGCGAGGCGTTTGGCCCCATCTCAAACATGAGAAGGGGGCGGTCTGCTAGAGGGAGGACCCTCCGCTGATGGAACGCCCAGATAACCGCCTGGACAGTCAGCTTCTTGTCCTCCACCAGCGTCCGCATCGTGTTCATCAGCGGCAACAGGTGGCGCTGCCTGTCCGCCACGACGCCCCAGTTCCACTTCTCCGGGCGATGGGTGATGACCCTGCCGGTGTACTGCGGAAGAAGCCTGTCCACATTCCGCAGGTAGAACCAGTGGTCGTCCCACCCCGCCTGGTTGGTGGACAGCATGTAGCGGAGGTAGTTGCGGGGAACGTTGGCCGACGAAGGCCCGGTCCTTGCGGTGATGGTGAGGGAGCCCACGCGCGCGAGCCTCCTCCCGCTCGGCTTCGTAGCCTTGTTGAAGAGCTCGCCCCGGAAGAGGTGGACGAACATCTCCCAGTGTGGCTCAATCTTCAAGTACCCCTCACACACGGCGGCGTAGATGGCGGCGTGCAAGATGGAGTTGGGGGAGAAGTGCTGCAGCTCCACCTCGAAGTGGTGGGCCAGCCCCCGCATGAAGCGGCTCGGCGGGACGCCGAGCCCCATACGGTGGTAGCGCGTGAAGCTCACCACGTACCCCTCCGGCGGGTGCGGCTCCCGGTGGTCCGCCGACGGGAGAACCCACCACGCGGGACCCCCCTGCGGGTTGGGGCAGAGAAGCCCCCGCTCCACCAGCATCTCCAACTCCTGCTGCGTCGTCTTCGTCGAGCTCCAGTCTTCGGCCGGCAGCACTTGGGCAGCCATGGCGGCGATGACGCGGACCTGAGCGGCGGACGGACGACCGGAAAATTCCCAATCGACTAGCTCGAGGAAGAGGGCGCGTGAAGGCTACGGCGGCGAAGGCAAAGGCAAAGTAAAGGGTTCCTTTTCCCCTCTTTCGATATTTATAAGGGAAAACCCAAACGGGCGGGGTCTCCCACGACGTAAAAAGGTAACCGCATGCATTTAATGCGCCCACCTAACCACGTCTCAAGCCGGTTGACAGGTACACGCGGCAACATCCCATCCGCTCAACTACCGGGGCCCTCCGCGGCCGCCGCTCCAACTTCACGTCCGCTGCCCTGGCGCCACGATCCCCACTCCCTGACGGTTTTCGCCTAAAAAGGCGCGCCCAACGGGCAGAAGGATTCCAAGCGACGAAGGCTTCTTCAGGAAGGTAAAAATGGGCCCCGGCCCTAAGCCTCGAAGCAGCGAAGGCTGGCCCTCGAAGGGGGTTCGACAGCCGGCTTCGAGCACCCGAGTCAGGGACACCAAGGGGCGCTACTCGCAGCATCGCTCGAGGGCCAAGCCCTCGAGGCCCCTCACGTGTATCCAAGGCGGGGCGCGCGACGTGCAGTGAGATCCCCTCGGAGGGAGGCATCGAGCCACCGGGTCCTATCGTATGGACCCGGTACTCCTGCAGACTGAGCACCCATGCTTTATGAGATCGCCTCCGGGCTACAGTCGACCCCTATCGAACGAGGCACGAGGTCTCACTTAGATTCCCCGTTACCAGCTCACCGGGAACCTCGATACTCGCCCGCTCGTGGTAGTACGAGGCATCCCCCTCGCATCCGATCGAAAGGACTCGCGGGATGGCAAGCCAGGGCAACCGGCGTGCCGGACAGCTCGAAGAGCCGGCCGGCCGGTTCAGCCTGGCACCCCTCGACGAAAGAGGGTCTAAAAAACTCGGGGGCCCGACACTCCCGAACCTAAAAAACGCAACTAACACTCACACGAGAGAAAGCCCACGAGGGAGTCCAAACCACTCCCCCGTGGCCTCGGGGGCTACACCCGCGAGTGTCGCTCGCACGACACCCACGGAATCAAAGCGGCCAAACCCTCGAGACCAGTTAGCTAGCCCTTGAGATCCCAGTCGTGAGCCCCTGCTCGAGTGCAAGCACTCGAACAAGAGCTCGGGGGCTACTGTCGGGGGTCCACAAAAAGGGGTACCCCCAATCAACGCAAACAAATAGGTTAAACCTAGAACACCAATTAATAAACCCAGCTAAGCTAACCTCCCAAGAAACCAACCCCTCGAACCCGCAACAGCTGTGCATCGCTCCTCGGGACCTCGCGCGGGGACCTCGAGCCCCTCCAGCACGATAGCCTATCCCTCGGGGCTCATCTCGATCTAGGCCTCGAGCTGGAGCTCAACCTCCACTCACCCGAGCCCTCAGCGCCCGGCCTCGAGCGAGTGCGCCACTACCCTTCGAAGCCCTCCACGAGGAGGAAGCTTCCTGCTCCCTAACCCCATACCGCATATTTAATGCGTCCACCTACTCCAGTCACGTCCTCTGCAGCCCGACGAGAACCACAGTGACCAGAGCATAGTCAAGTCTCACTCTCACCGCAGGCATGGGCAAAAAGGCGCAAGTACAGCACTGTTGGGCCATGCCCTGCACTGAAGCACGCTCGAGCCTCATCCCGAAGCCTGGGTTCCCGCTGTACACCCGGGCGTTCCGAGACTTGCCCATACCTGCGGGGGCTTCAGCCCCCCGTAGGTGCCACCTCGAGGCCGGCTCCGCGCCCCTCGAGCCCTAACCGCTTTCACACTATTGGAGGACAGGTACCCCAAGACCCGGAGGGACCCCGCCGCGTCCTGTACACGCCGGAATGGGAGCTGTACGACCCCCACGTCGCCACGTCTCCGCGTCCGCGCCCGGGATGGAGGCCACGCTCCAAGGACGTCTCAACAGCAACGCCCACGTTGGCTGGAGTGACCCCGACAAGACGGGATTCCTACCCTTCGCCATATTGAGCGCTGTACATATCGTCCCCGTGTAACCCTGGCTTCCCCTTGCTCTATAAAAGGGGACGCCAGGGCCCCTCGCGCACAGGGTTACATACTCCAAGAGACAACACACGAGTCCACGCACACACACTCGAGTCCGGACTCCGGTCCACGCTCACTAAGCTTGTATTCGCCCCTGTACAAGCACTTAGGTGCAAGTAATACCAGAACCTCCTCCCCCGCTGGACGTAGGGCCTTCTTTGCCCGAACCAGGATAAATCCTTGTGTCATCTTGCATCACCATCCAGGAAGAGAGCACGCGATCATATTACTCGTTGGTTTCATACCCCCGGGTACAAAACACCGACAACAAGTATGACTGGACGACAGTACTGATACGCATGCTCTGTTTGTGCAAAAGACCAAAATACAGGCTGAAGCACATGTGTAACCTTGCCGGTGTTGTGGTCCATATAGTGCCCGTTGGTGTGTGTAAACCATTTTAGGCCAGGGTTATAGTATGCCATTGCACACAAAATCCGTGGAATCCTGTTGTACGCTTCATCCCAACCACCCCAACGAATTGCAAGGGCGATCTGCTTCGCACGCCACGCCTTTCCATAAGTCACCTTATAGCCTGTGAATCCAAATATGGAGATAATCAATTTTGAAATAGATACGTCGGCGTCATCATCAATAAATGCCAAAATGCGTCGTGCAAGGTATCTTGCCGTCAATTGAGGATGTTCTTCTTGTTCCTGATTTATAAAACAGGTATGCGGTTGTACTACTTCATTGATCCTCCACTTGCCATCAGTTCTCTTGCGAGCATTCAGCCTCCACGGACAACCAAGACTCAAACACTTGACGTGGTACCTCAAATTAATATCAGAATGGCTGACCGTGTACAGTCGATGATGATGCACAGCATAGTTCTGAAGGAAAAGCTTCAGCTCAGTCATAGTGTTGAAAATCATACCCTTCTGAAGAATCCAATATGTATGGTTATGCAGTGTTTGCTTGCACAGATTCAATCCAGTATCACAAACTGCCTGGTCCACCATACTGAAATCCCTATAAATTGGAACGCCTCTAAATTGCATGTTAACCGACCTCAATTGTTGCAGCTCTGTCTCAGTCAAAGGATCAGGCGGAACATAATACCGTGCTTCGCTCAAACGCCGCCACGCATCAAAATGTGTATGATCCTCTGGTATATCAGTGACTAGTCTCCCTGGAGGATGCATATTCTGAGGAACCGGTTGTGGCATAGCACGAACCGGTTGTGGAATAGCACGAATCGGCTCTGGCATAGCAGAAATATAACTGTCCTCTTCTTCGTCATAATCTGAATCATCATCAGAATCATAGTTTTCATCAAACAATTGTGCCTCCTGCTCCTCCTGCTCGTGCCGCTCTAGGTCGGCCACATCAAAATCATTGTTTATTTGTCCGACGTCAGCGTGAGCATTTTCAAATGGATACACCGTCTCCTGCGTCGGGTGACCATCAACATCCATACTCATCGGAGCTGCATCCTCATCATCCCCTACCTCCTGTGCTTCACCTTCGTTGCCATCATTGGACAGCTCTGCCTTGTTCCTCCAACCGTCCTCTACCACGATCTCGGCCATGGTCGAATTGGATGCCATAACGATCATCTAGTATTTTGCCCAATCAGCCTGGTTGCGCAAGGGCATCAACACATAGTTCGCCCTAATCTTGCCACTGTCAAATCTCCCTTTCAACGAGAAATCACCATCAAACTTCTCCTTCAGACGCAACATAAGCTCCGTAAAAGGAGGACGCTCATCAAATACTTCGAGTTCTTATTCCATGTTATCATTAAACAACCCATTTCGTGTACTAACTGTGCCTCCATAAAACAATCTGAATACAGTGTCCATCTACAAAGTCAATAGTGGAACTAAGGTCAAGTAATGGTCTTCTCAAAAGTGGATGGTCTTCTCAAAAGTAAAGAATGGCGTAACTACTTACTAAGTTGGCTTCACTAACCTAACTAACATATTAACCTAACCTAACTACGTAACTAACTAAATATCCTAACTAACGAACTAACAAACAAACTAACCTAACCTAACCTAACTAACTAACTTACTATCTTACTAACTAACTAACCCAACCTAAACTAACCTAACTAACCGTAACTATACAACTAACTTACTAACTAACTAACCTAAACTAAACTAACCTAACTAACCTAACTAACTAACTAACTAACTAACTAACTAGATAACTAATTATATAAATAACTATAAAACTAGATAACTAACGTTGCAAATAAATTCGTGTGTGTAATTCGCGTTTTGTTCGTGTTCTTCGCGGGTTGCTTTTCTCCACGTTTTTCCCGTCGATTGATCTCTCTACTCAGTGCATCTTTTGCAAATCCATTTGAACTAAGTTGTTCTAGATCGTGAGGCACTCCTTTCAACCGAAGGAAATCATCTCTAACCTCACGGGCTAGTAGATCGGTCGATTTTTGTTTTGGGTCAAGTTTTTCTCCCTTCCCCCGAATTTCTTCGATTCATCGATTTGGAGATAGGTTCGAGCCATGATCTCTTAGAGATAGCTAACTATTCTCTTTGTGACTCATCTCACCAAGTTTGATCCCTAGAGAATTTGTTTTGGGTGAGATCGAGTGAAATCGGTAGACGAACTGCACAGTTTCGGGGTGACCGGACGCTCAGCTCGAACTGACCGGACGCTAGGGAGTGAGTCCGGTCGATGAACATTTCACTGTTCTGTTTCGCACAATGACCGGACGCTCCTTTCACTCCTTGACCGGACTCGCCCTTCTACTGTTCACGATGTTTGTCAGAAGTGACCGGACGCTCAAGTAACGACCGGACTCACAGTGTCACTGAGTCCGGTCAGAAACAGTAAGGTCCAAAACAGGTTTTTGGTTGACCGGACGCGTCCGGTGGTACTTGACCGGACGCTCATCAGAGTCTGGTCAGTTCGTTAACGGATTTGGTTTTCACTTTTTTGCGTTAGGTTTTTAGGGTTGTTTAGTGTCCCGCTGTGCTTCTCGGAAGCATCCACCCTACATCTAGGGTCGTGGACACTTGCAAGCTCTAGGTTTGCACTTGGGGTTGATTCTAGGGACAGTGGCAACAAGTTTCCGAAAGGAAAATTTGGAGCTCCCATTCACCCCCCCTCTGGTTGCTTTCTGGTTGCATTCTCGGTCCTCCAATTGGTATCGGAGCAGGTTAAGGATCTTCCACCTTAGCCGGTTCCAGATCCACCGAAGACAACATGGATCGCGGCGTGGGCAAACCGCCGTTTTTCGATGGGACGAACTATGCGTATTGGAAGATACGCATGTCGGCCTATCTGCAGAGTATGGGTGCTTCCATCTGGGATATTTGCAACTCTGCTGATTACGTGGTCTTGGCTGCACGTGTGACTCAGCGTCAGATCGATGATCACGATGCCAATAGCCGAGCCCGTAATGCTCTTTTCTCTTGTTTGAGCATGTCCGAGTTTGATCGCGTTTCTCACCTCGCTACGGCTCGGGAGATTTGGGCTACCCTCATGCGTTTCCATGAGGGAACCTCTCAAGTCAAAACCCGTCTCTACGAGTCGTTCAAGCGAGAGTATGAGAACTTTTGACATATGCCTGACGAGAGCATAGAGAGTTTATTCGCTCGCTTTCAGGGGATTGTCAACAGGATGAGGGCTAACAAGGAGTTGTTGCCTTTCAACGATCATGAGAGAGCTTTGAAGCTTTTGCATACTCTTGATCGATCGGTGTGGGACTCAAAGGTCCAAGCGATCATCGAATCGCCTAACTATGAGACTCTCACATGCGACGAGCTCTTTAGTAAGCTCAAGTCCAGTGAGATCGATGCCATGGCGAGGGCTTCTTATGAAAATCCTTCTGGCCCGTCGATGGCTTTGCTTTCTGGCTCTTCTGCTAATCCCTCTGGAGGCTTTGCCTTGTCTTCACTTCTTTCTGTCACACAGGAGCAGCTTGAGTTCATGAGGGATGACGAGTTGGCTATGCTCGTCAACCGGTTCTCGCGGTTCCACAACAACCGCATGAACCGTCGCCACGGAGGAGGACGCTCGGGATGCTTCGAGTGCGGCGACCCCAACCACTTCATCGCCAATTGATCGAAGAAGAACAAGCAAGTCTTCGGCAAGGCGGATCATGGGCACAAGTACGACTCCGGCAAGCGCAAGGAGAAATACGTCCCCGCGAAGCACAAGCGGAAGGGCGGCTTCGACAAGGAGTACATCAAGACGAAGTACTTGGAGAAGGCCTAGGCTGAGCAGCGTGCTTTCTTTGCCACGCTCAGCGACGTCGACGACTTGGATGACGACTCCGCTGCCACAAGCGACGACGAGTCCGAGAAGAAGAAGAGGATCGAGGACAAGCTGAACGGCCTCTGCTTCTTCGCCGACGATGAGGGCTTCTGCACCATGGCCCTCGGCAAGGAGGTCGATGGCGAGCTGGAGGAGACTCCTCGGAACGACTACGACGACGACGACACCTCCCAGGTATCTCAGACCCCCGATGAGCTTTCTACTGAGGTCAAGAAACTTACTGCCGCTCTCCTTAGTCAAGATAAGTTGCTTAGGCGCGCTGCTAGAGAGCGTAAGGAGTTTAGGCAGAAGTGGGAGGATACGGTGAAGGAACTTGAATCTGTCAAGTCCACCATTGTTGTTACAGAGGAGGAGGAGTGCGAGATCTGCACCACGCACATGACTGACCTTCTCACTTTGAGAGGTAAGTATGTTGCATTGGTAGGAGAGGTGGATGAGCTTAAGGCTAGATCCTCGCTGTTGGGTGCGTGCAAGTCATGTGCTGGCTTGCAAACCGAGTTGGCAGAGCAGAATGCCAAGATTGTGTCTCTTGAGAAGGCCAACTCGGATAGCACTTGTGTGACTAGGTGCGTTCTTTGTGAGGGTTTGGAGATGGAGATCACGAACATGAAGCATGACAAGATGCAAACCGAGGAGGAAAACACATACCTTCGAACCATCTTGTCATGGGTGTCTAGTGGTGAGCTGCAGCTTGGGATGATGATCTCCCAATTCAAGCGTGCTGCTGGAGGTCCTGGTGTAGATTTTGCTCTGGGTGTTGATGTTTCTTCTTTTGGGAAGATTGGAGAGTCGAGTGGTCTGAACCCATGTGAGAAGCCCAACTCCACCACTACTCCCAAACTTACCAAGATTCCACCCAAAGAGCCTCTCAAGCCTAACACCAAGTGTTGGGGCGGTAGCCCGGGCGTGAGCTACCTGTTTTCGCCTGGCGGAGCTTTCGTCCCCTAAGCCGAAAGCCACACAACCGCGAAAGTGATAGCCGCCGGCTAGCGGTTTCGCGGGTCAGCCTTTCGCGCGAATGGGTGTGGCGTGGAAGGCGGACTCATGTGCCTTTCGCGCGAATATAAGATGTCCGCAAGGAGGACTAGCTGGGAGGCCTCGAAGGACCCGTTGGGAGGCCTCGAAGGACCCGCTTTCGCGTGAAAGCACAGCGAGCCACAAGGCGCTCGCGCCATATGAGCTTTCGAGCGAAAGCCGAATGTTCGCTGCAGACTTGCGTTTCTCCCTTTCGGTCTTTGGCCGTATGTTCTCCTTTCGCAGGGTCCTCCGGACGGTGGCGCGGAGGGGGCCCGCAGGTCAGAAGGAAGGGCACGCGGGTCGCTTCGCTTCCGCGTGCAATTACGGTGGCACCCCGCGGGCCCAGGAAGCTAGGGAAGCCGCAGGGCAGACTGGGAGAGGGCCTTTCTGTAATTATGGCGGAGTGGTTGGAATGGCATCTTTGTACTTTTAAACAGTTTGAGATTAATATAAAAGGGGCTCCTGACCCTCCACAGAGGGGGGGAGACGGCTGTTCACTTCTACTATTTCCCTACTTGCCCGTTCGTTTTCCGCTTTCGCTCCGCGCTTTCGTTCGTGCGACAACCCGCTGTTTTGGGGCCTCGGACCCGAAACAACATTGGCGCCCACCGTGGTTGTCGCCCGAGCTTACCATGCCGCCAAGGAAAGCGCCGAAGACGGTCGACAATCCGGAGGCGATCGCTGCGAGAAAGGATGCTTTCGGCACCGTCGCGGTTTCAGTCCCAGCTAGCCAGGTTCCACCAAATGCAGCCGCAGAGCCACCGCCTTTCGGCGGCGCTCTGTCGATAGAAGCGCAGCTGCCGCCGGGAGCATCGATGAGCCAGGGCGTGCAGCCTCAGGATCAGCGGACTTTGGGCAGAGACGGCACGCCGGATGGGCACGTCGAGGACGAGTTCGATGATGAGGATGAAGACGAAGATGAAATCACAAGACACGCCCAAGCAATCAAGACGCTGGCCCAGCAGCAAGGGGAAATCGAAAGGCTATTGTTGCAAAGAGACCAGCTGCAGTAGCAGTTGGCGGCGAAAGCAAGAGAAGACGAGACTCGCAACGCCATTCGCCGAGCTGAGGCGCAAAGGAGGCAACTCGAGAAGGAAATTCAGGAGCTGCAAAGGGCCAGGGCGGACCCCAATCCGATAGGACAAGAAGACGTATTCATACCAAGGCGAGAGCAACCGCCAGCTTTCGGCAACGCCATCGACGAAACCTCTCCACTCTCGAGGGAGTTGCAAGCTCATCCGTGGCCACTCAATTACAAGCCTCGCATTCCGACTTTCGACGGTAAAGCGAACCCGCGCAAGTTCTTGGCAAGCTATGAGACAGCTGTCTTTTCGGCAGGCGGAGACAATCAGGCTTTAGCAAAATCTCTCATCCTGGCAGTCGAAGACGTCGCTCACGATTGGTACACCACTCTCAAGCCACTGTCAATCTATTCGTGGGCACAGTTGAAGGCCGAATTGCTGGCCACTTTCCAAGGATTTCGGCCGGATGTCAAGACCACGCGGGACCTCATGAATTGCACCCAGCAAGATGACGAACCCTTATCTGAGTACCTCAAACGCTTCATCCAGCTAAAGGCTCAAGCGCCGAATGTGCCGGAAGCCGCGGTGATCGCAGCAGCCATCGAAGGCTTGGGGACTGGGCAGTGCGCCGCTCACTTGTCCAGGGAGCCGCCGAAAGATGTCAAGGAATTGTTCGACGTAATGAATGCGTACGCGAGGTCGGATGATGACTTTCGGCGACGCAAGGCCACCCGCCTGACGCAGAGGCAAGCGACGAAAGCAAGTCGACCGCCACCCGTGCTGAATCAAAGAATTGTTAGGCCTTTTCGTTCAATCAACAATTTGCAGGAAGAACCAGCACAATCAGCAGCAGGCACGGAGAGGCCTGACATGGCTGACTTCCAGCCCCAAAGAGGGTTTGATCAACCTATCCGCGGAGGACGCGGT
The DNA here is from genome assembly GCA_009763385.1 of Coix lacryma-jobi var. lacryma-jobi. Taxonomy (NCBI): domain Eukaryota; kingdom Viridiplantae; phylum Streptophyta; class Magnoliopsida; order Poales; family Poaceae; genus Coix; species Coix lacryma-jobi. The sequence continues at coordinate 2,380,309 of CM019825.1, read as the reverse complement.
GGAAGGTCAGGCCGCGGCGGTCGAGAAGGTAGAGGCCGCGGAAGAGGACCCAGGCCACCGTATTGTGTCATTTGTGACGGCAATTTCGGCCACACCACTCGGGACTGTAAATACAGCAAGATGGCGAAAGAGCTGAAAGACAAGGATCAGGCCTCAGCCTCTGCCGAAAGCTCCAAGCATGTTTTCCACAATTTGCAAGACCCGGCAGCAGTGGCGGCAGCATGCACCAATTACGCGAGCACGCCTATGCATCCCCCGCAGTACATGCATCCCCAAAATTTGCATTGGTACAATCCGGCGTATCAGGGCTATCAGCTTCCGGTCTTTGCGCCGCATTCGGTGGCGGTTTCGTCACCTATGCGTTATCAGCGTCAGCCAACGCCGCCACCGGCGCTTCCGGCTCAAACCCAACCACAGGGGCAGCAAGCACAGCCAGGCTACCAGCAGGGGCAGGAAATGGAAAACGAAACTAATGCAGTCAACAACATCCTCCCGTCAAGAGACCACATTTTTGCCATCACGGGTGGATCTAACCTCGAGCACGAAAGTAAGAGAGCTAGAAGGGACTATCACCGAAGAGTCCAGACAGTATCACCAAGACTTCCACTGAACAGGCCAGCCTGGTCACTAGCGCCGATATGCTTTGACGAGTACGACTTCAAAGTCCGCGACTACCCGCATTGTGACGCTTTCGTCGCCACGGCCAACGTGGCCGACTTCACTTTGCATAACATTCTGATTGACACCGGAAGCTCGGCAGACATCCTGTTTGTCAAAGCTTTCGAAGCGATGGGTTTCGACAGGCGAAGTTTGGACCCTGCCGACAATTCGCTATACGGCTTCGGGGGAAGAAAGATTGATGCTATCGGCAAAAAGCAAATCCCTGTATCTTTCACCGAAGGGGAAAAAGTCCGCACTGAAACGCTGACTTTCGACATAGTGAACATGGACTACCCCTACACTGCCATTTTCGGCAGAGGTTTCACGAACAAGTTTAACGTCGTCATCAAACAAAGCTACCTGTGCATGAAGATGCCATCCCCTTTCGGCATTATCGCTATACATGGAGATCAACAAGCTTCTAGAAGAATTGAGGGAAAACCAACCCCAGGCTACAGCCTTATCAATGAGGTGGCCAATAAAGACGAAATGGAAACAACCACCGAAGAGCATGCTATCGTCAGCCCGTCGGAATGCAAGGTTGGGGCAGCCGAAGAAACGGTAAGAATTCCGCTCGCGGCCTCCAGGCCCAAAAGAGTCGTGCACATTGGGTCAAGCATGCCGGAAGAAGAAAGGAACGCTTTGGCATCCTTCCTTGCGAACAACGATGACATTTTCGCTTGGTCAGCAAGCGACTTGCAAGGCATTAGCAGAGATCTCACCCAGCACAGTTTGAACATCGCAAGCGGCGCTAAGCCCAGAAAGCAAAAACTGAGAAATATGTCAAACAAAAGGGCAGACGCGGCGAAAGCCGAAGTGCAAAGATTACTCGATGCTGGAGTAATCCAACCAGTCCAGTATCCCGAATGGCTGGCGAATGTCATCTTGGTGAAAAAGAAAAATGGAAAATGGTGAATGTGCGTCGATTTCACCGACCTCAACAAATGTTGCCCGAAGGATCCGTATCCTTTGCCTCGTATCGACAAGCTTGTCGACATTGCATCTGGTTGTGAAATAATGAGCTTGCTAGATTGTTTTTCAGGCTATCACCAGATTTGGCTTCATCCCGACGATGAGGAGAAAACCAGTTTCATCACCCCTACAGGTACATACTGCTACCGGCGAATGCCGGAAGGGCTGCGGAATGCAGGCCCTACTTTCTCGCGGATGACTGACAAGGTGTTTGAAAGCCAGAAGCAAAAGAAAAACTTGTTGGCTTACGTTGACGATATAGTGGTCAAGAGCGATAGACAGGAAGATCATCAGGCAGACTTGCTCGAGACTTTCGGCAATCTCCGAAAGAGTGGTTTGAAGCTCAACCCTGACAAGTGCATTTTTGGCATCAAGAAAGGCAAGCTCCTCGGTTGCCTGGTATCGGCAAGAGGAATTGAAGCTAATCCCGACAAGATAGCGGCAATCATCTACATGCAACCGCCCTCAAACCGAAAGCAAGTACAAAAGTTGACAGGAAGGCTGGCTTCTTTGAACAGATTTATCGCAAGGTCCGCTGAAAAAGGACTGCCTTTCTTCCAAACTCTGCGTAGCTCTGACCCTTTCGATTGGGGGGAAGAGCAGCGGCAGGCCTTTCAGCAACTAAAGGAGTATTTGACAAAACTGACCACTCTATCCAAGCCGTTGCCGGAAGCGACACTCTTGCTGTATCTTGCAGCATCGCACACCACCATAAGCGCAGTACTGGTGGAAGAGAAAGAGCATGCAAACAAGATGACGCAGTTCCCAATCTACTTCGTCTCCGAGGCCCTTTCAGGTGCAAAACTGAACTACTCAGAGCTGGAGAAGATAGCTTACACAGTAGTAATGGCTTCTAGAAAGCTGAAGCACTACTTTCAGACTCACCACATCATAGTCCTTTCGGCTCAGCCATTGGAAGCCCTGTTCCGCAACAACGAAGCTATCAGCCGAATTGGCAAGTGGGCGGCGGAGCTGAACGAATACGTGATCGACTTCCAGCACAGATCCGCAATCAAGTCGCAGGCATTGGCGGATTTCATAGCAAACTGGACTCCCGCCGCTTTCGACACAACGCTCGAATTTGAGGAGCCCGTGTGGACAGTGAATTGTGACGGCGCATGGGGAATGGCTGGAGCTAGAATCTCAGCGATCCTTACGCCACCAAGAGGACCGAAGGTCAGATTTGCCGCAAGGCTGCAGTTCCTCACAACCAACAACACTGCCGAATATGAGGCCGTGCTTTTGGGTTTACGAAAGCTCCGAGCAATCGGAGCGAGAAGATGCATAGTCAAGTCGGATTCCCAACTCGTTGTTGGTCACGCCGAAAAGGATTTCACAGCAAGAGAACCAGAGTTAGCCAAGTATCTGGCAGCAATCAGAAGAATGGAGAAGTATTTCACTGGTTTCACCTTACGTCACATTCCAAGGGCCGAAAACGCAGAGGCAGACGAACTGGCCAAAGCCGCAGCACAAAATTTACCACTTCCACCAGACGTGTTCTATCAAGTCCTTTCAGCCAAGGCAGTGAAAGAGGAGGAAGATCATCCAAGTTCAGTACACGCTATCGTCAGTGATGACTGGAGGTCGCAGATATTCGCTTATCTAGCCGGGACTTACGAGCCGGAGTCCAGGAAGGATGCCGAAAGGATGGCCAGCAGAGCGAAAGGTTACTCAATCATCGGAGAGCAGTTGTTCAAAAATGGGATAACAGCTCCTCTCCTGAAATGCATAAGCAAGCGTGAAGGCATTCAGCTACTCGAAGAAATGCACGTCGGAATGTGCGGAGCGCACAGAGGGCCTCACGAAATAGTGCATAGAGCAATGAGGCAAGGATTTTATTGGCCTTCCGCCGCATCAGACGCCAGAGAGCTGGTAAAATATTGCAAAGGTTGCCAGATGTTCGCCAAAAATCAGAAAGCCCCAGCGAATGAAACTACACCGATAGTCCCGACCTGGCCCTTGCAGAGATGGGGCATCGACATAGTAGGTCCGCTACCAGCAGCTCCGGGCAACCTGCGTTTCGCAGCGGTCGCCCTCGAGTATTTTACAAAGTGAGTGGAAGCGAAGGCCCTCGCCAGTATAACTTCCACCTCCTTAACAAAATTCGTCTGACAGAGGATAATCTGTCGTTTCGGTGTTCCGTCCTTCATCACTTGCGACAACGGCAAGCAGTTCGATTGTGCCGAATTCAGGAGTTTCTATGATGAACTCAACATAAAGCTTAATTTCGCCTCGGTAAATTACCCGCAGGCAAACGGGGCTGTCGAGAGAGCGAATGGCCTAATTTTTTCGGCAATTTCGAAAACTTTGTACGACTCGCCGAAAGGCAAATGGGCCAACACCCTAACAACGGCTGTATAGGGGCACAACATCTCACGGTCCAGAGCTACCGGCTTCACCCCGTTCAGGCTACTTTACGGCGAAGAGGCAGTCACCCCGGAAGAGGTAAAGCTGGGCTCCTTCCGAATCGAAATGGCCCCAACGACTCAAGAGCAAAGACACCTCGAACTCGACACTATCGAAGAAGCAAGATTGCAAGCTGCAGACAATCTCGAGAAGTACCACGCCGAAACGAAGCATCACAGGGACAAGACGATAGTCCGAAAGGACATCAAGCCTGGAGACATGGTCACCATTCGGCAGCCAGACAAGCAAGGTAAGCTGCAATCGCAATGGCAAGGCCCTTTCATCGTGGCAAGCATGGCAGCACCCGGTGTATTCCGGCTGTTGAATGACAAGGGCGAAGAATCAGCCCACACATGGAACGCGAGCAATCTGCGCCGCTTCTACCCGTAATTTATCTTTTTTGAACTGTGATGTAATTCCCTCTTCCATCTTTCACCATTTTTTGTAATCAAAGGCCGGCTGCGCTCTTTTTCCTCGCCGGGGAAGCCCTTCATCGGGGTGCGAGGTTTTTTAACGAGGCAGCCGAATGTAACCGCTACATTGCGAAAGGAAAACGTAATTCCCCAAAAATATCACGCGGCTCGGTAAAAGACGAAGTCACCCAAACATAAGGTTGAGACATTCATCACCAAAATGTGATGAAAAGAGAATGTCGGGGAGGTAGGGCGAAAGAGACCCTTCACCTCCACCGACAATCTCGAAAGCCTGCGGGCTATATAAAAACCGACCCTCCGACAAAATGCGAGGGCGGAATGAAAGCCTGCGGGCTATGTAAAAACCGACCCTCCGACAAAATGCAAGGGCGGAATGAAAGCCTGCGGGCTATATAAAAACCGACCCTCCGACAAAATGCGAGGGCGGAATGAAAGCCTGCGGGCTATGTAAAAACCGACCCTCCGACAAAATGCGAGGGCGGAACGAAAGCCTGCAGGCTATGAAAAAAAACAACCCTCCGACAAAACGCGAGGGCGGAACGAAAGCATGCGGACTATGAAAAAACCGACCTTCCGACAAAACGCGAGGGCGGAACGAAAGCTCGCAGGTTATGTAAAAAACCGACCCTCCGACAAAACGCAAGGGCGGAACGAAAGCCAGCAAGCAAAATGAGCAGTCCCTGCCAGACGGCAAGGATAGCCGATAGGCCCCAGTAGCCTTTAATAGCATAAATGCCATATTCACTTTTTACCTACCAAGCGCCCGCAAGTACAGCCAAGGGAGTAAATGCAACCCCATCGCAACAAAGGTAAGGCAATATAAATAGACACCCGGGGGCAAACCCCCCAACAGCCATCCAAAAATTACCCAGCCTTTTCCAATGTCAAGCCGCGAAAGGATTGGCACAGCCGCAAAAGTGCGAATAGGAAGCATCAGGAGTCACCCTTTCGTTTTGGTGATTGTGTCATCGGTGGCACGTCCGCCCATCGTCACCAATCTGGTAACTGTAGGCGGCAGTCCCATCGAGTGGCACTCCCATCTTAAACCAAAGACAGGAGATGAACCAAGCCATGCATGCGGCTGGACAGCAATACGAGCAATGTCGCAGTTATAGCCGGTGGCAAACCTCCCTTTCGCAATATAAAAAGGCACTTTCGTCAGCTAGTTTTCCCGACCTCGACAGGCAGTTAACTCAACAGATCTTGCGTGCTATCGGCCGAGGGGCTCGCACCGAAAGCTCCCTCGCGCGAAAGCCTTCGCCCCTCGTCTAAGTGTTTGGGGGCGGGCGCATCTATACTATCGGCCGAGGGGCTCACACCGAAAGCTCCCTCGCGCGAAAGCCTTCGCCCCTCGTCTAAGTGTTTGGGGGGCGGGCGCGTCTATATTATCGGCCGAGGGGCTCGCACCGAAAGCTCCCTCGCGTGAAAGCCTTCGCCCCTCGTCTAAGTGTTTGGGGGGCGGGCGCGTTTATGCTATCGGCCGAGGGGCTCGCACCGAAAGCTCCCTCGCGCGAAAGCCTTCGCCCCTCGTCTAAGTGTTTGGGGGGCGGGCGCGTCTATATTATCGGCCGAGGGGCTCACACCGAAAGCTCCCTCGCGCGAAAGCCTTCGCCCCTCGTCTAAGTGTTTGGGGGGCGGGCGCGTCTATATTATCGGCCGAGGGGCTCGCACCGAAAGCTCCCTCGCGCGAAAGCCTTCGCCCCTCGTCTAAGTGTTTGGGGGGCGGGCGCGTTTATGCTATCGGCCGAGGGGCTCGCACCGAAAGCTCCCTCGCGCGAAAGCCTTCGCCTCTCATCTAAGTGTTTGGGGGGCGGGCGCGTCTATATTATCGGCCGAGGGGCTCGCACCGAAAGCTCCTTCGCGCGAAAGCCTTCGCCTCTCGTCTAAGTGTTTGGGGGGCGGGCGCGTTTATGCTATCGGCCGAGGGGCTCGCACCGGAAGCTCCCTCGCACGAATGCCTTCGCCCCTCGTCTAAGTGTTTGGGGGGGGGGGCGGGCGCGTCTATACTATCGGCCGAGGGGCTTGCACCGAAAGCTCCCTCGCGCGAATGCCTTCGCCCCTCGTCTAAGTGTTTGGGGGGCGGGCGCGTCTATACTATCGGCCGAGGGGCTCGCACCGAAAGCTCCCTCGCGTGAATGCCTTCGCCCCTCGTCTAAGTGTTTGGGGGGCGGGCGCGTCTATACTATCGGCCGAGGGGCTCGCACTGAAAGCTCCCTCGCGCGAATGCCTTCGCCCCTCGTCTAAGTGTTTGGGGGGCGGGCGCGTCTATACTATCGGCCGAGGGGCTCGCACCGAAAGCTCCCTCGCGCGAATGCCTTCGCCCCTCGTCTAATTATTTGGGGGGCGGGCGCGTCTATACTATCGGCCGAGGGGCTCGCAACGAAGGCTCCCTCGCGCGAATGCTGCCGCCCCTCGTCTAAGTGTTTGGGGGCGGGCACTTCACAAAAACTCGCTGAAATACTCGACGGCTTAACCGTGCGAAAGATCCGCAGCGAACGCCTAATCGCCGAAAGTGTATGCTTTTCAACACTCGAAAAAGGACGCAATGATAAAAAATAAAAGCTTTATGAAGGCGAAAATTACATTTCACAAAGGAACCGCACCGCATAAAAGTCTAAGCGTCCCTCACTGTACCAAGGGACATGCTGTATCTACGAGCGTCGGGGGAAAACGAATAGTCCTCCGGCTCTTGTGTTATAATCGGCCCTTCGCAAGCATCCAGGGCCGCTCGTTTGCTATCGCGCTGTTTTCGCCTTTCTTCTAGTCGCCGAGGATTGAAACCACGGTAGAATTCCCGAAGTCTTTCCTCGGCCCGTTGGAGTTTCCGGGCGCGCCTGCTCAAGTATAACGAGAGCGTCGCCGCGGGAAACCTCGCGCGAAAGCTCCGCCACAAATCGCTGCCAACACACAAGTTACCGGATTTAATCATCAGAGGGCAGACGTCAAGAACCTCCGTAGTTCCAGCGCCCGGAACCTGGATGAACATAGTGCCAAAATTAATGAGTACATTACACATGTTTTCGGCGTTCTCTTCTGTTTTGCCCAAAAGTACAAAACATCTGCCTCCCAGTCGACTATGTGGCTACCCTATCATGGCTTTCGCTCGTAGCGCGCGCAGCTCCAGCAGCTGAGCTTTCGGGGTTCGCTTCAGGAGTGGCACCGGTAGCGTCGCCCTCGTCCTTCTCGACTTCCTGGTTCTGGCGCTCGGAGATGTAGGCATTGAAAATCTGTCGGATTTGCGTCCGCTCCTCCGAAGTCTGCGCTCAAACAGAATTTAGTTCGCAAATGACGAAAGCATACAAGCAAAGAAAGGGAGAAAAGGAGCCCCCTCAAATTAACCTTAGCACGGCCGACGGCGGATTGGACCAAAGCCATGTCGTTGCCGCCGGCAAGCCAAAACTCCTCGAAAAATTTCTTGCCGAGAACTTTCACTTTAGGAGGAGTCCGCCAGCAGGCGTCCACATCCGCCACCGCAAGGTCGGCGGTATGCGAACACCCGACATTCAGCAGGCTGACACCGATGGCCTTGATGCCTGCAGCCGAAGCGTAATCGCGCGAAAGGGACATATGCCCCTCCAGCGCGTCCAGCTCCGTGCGAAGCCAAGCCAGGCAGCTGCGTAAGTCGTTTTCGCCCGGGCCATCCGAAAGTACGCCAGTGCTTTTTAAGCATTGTACATACTTCGTGACAAGGCCATCAGCGAGGGCCGAAATGTCCGCGCGGTCATCTTCGAAGGAGCTCCTTAGCACGGTAAGTTCTTCCTTTAGCCTTTCGGCTTCGCATTGAGCCAGCCGACGGGCAGTCTTTTCGTCTTCCGCCGCCTTTTTCAGGGCAGCGTTCTCCTTCTCCAGCTCCTTCAGGCGGCGATCCCTGTCTTGTTTTTCCGTTTCAACTCGACTTGCGAATAGCTCGCTCTGGCGAGTCTGGCTCCGCGCCAGCACCAGCGCCTGCCAGCAGAGAAAACAACAGCAACAACCAAACACGTTAGAAACCTGCAACATGGCAAAGCCGTGGCAGAGGCGAACAAGTGAGCTAAGCGAAATGCTTACGCTGGCCAGGTGGAAGGACAAGGCGTCGCCAAGATGCCCGCTCCCGGCTTTCAACAGATCGCGCTCGACTTCTGGAGCGACGAAAGCTCTCTGAGCACAATCTATAAACTTATTCATTTCGCTGTCCTCGGCGGTCAGGATACCGAGCTTTCGGCAGTCAAAATGAGAAGCAAGATGAGAGTCGGAAGCTGCACCCAAAAAACGAGCAATCCGATAAGACTCCTCCCGGGCGTCGTCCATTTCGCTCGAAGAGCTCAGCCCGGTATAAAGGCACGGGTTTAAGTAGTCCTCAGGCCGACTATCTAACTCGATGCGACCATGGCCCAACAGCTGGTCATCCACCATAGACTGCGTCAGCCGAATAGACTTTCGATAAGACCACGCCTTACCTTTCTCCACCGCCCGTTCGACCGGCACCCCTTTCCCTTTCTCCGCGGGAGCCAGGGAGCTCTTCGCGCGCTTGGGCGCCGGTTCAACTGCAGCAGGGCCCGCCGGTTTACGAACCCCAGCTTTCGCAGGAGGTGGCACGCCGGAAGAAACGTCGTCGTCGAAGAATGAAGCAGCCCCAGCCTTGCGCGACGCCAAGTCCGCTGACCCAAGCGAACCCTGAAATGGACGAATAAGGTGTATTCCAGCATTCAGAGGTAACTTTCGCCAAGCTAAAGCGAAAGAATGCAATAACAAATAGGCAAGGGTAAAAACAAAGCGAAAGCGGTAAAGCGCCGATACGCGAAGTCACACTCTACCTCAGCGCTGCGGATCGTATCGACGTTACTGATCAGACGTGGAGTTTTTCTTCGGTGTTTACCAACCGGTTTCGTGATAACGCGGCAAAGACGAACATCCCCGGGCTCTGAGAGTTTGCGTTTTCGCGATGCCGGGGCTTTGCTTTTCCCTGCCACGGCCTGCCTCCCTCCCGCCCGGTCATCATCAGCTGGCAGGGGCCTTTCCCCGTAGGCGACCCCCATAGCGTCGAAAACACGGTTCAGTCGACCTCGACCACCTATAGAATTTATCTTGAATTCGCGCTCTTTCTTTAGGTACGGACCGCAGATCTTGTTCGCCTCCTTCTCGACATGGCTCACAAATGCGGCGTCGTTCCAAAAGTTCGCCGGACGCCCAACCAGAAGCGTCGGCCCTCGGTAGCCACCAACACTGACAATGTTTTCAAATTCGGTCTCCGAGCAGAGGGGGTTTTGGCCGACAGCAATCCACTCCTCGATGAGGTCTCGGCTGATCTAAAACCTGGAAGTTAGGGCGAAAGCATCGCCGCACGCAATGCTTTCGCCATCGGTCAAAGCCGCCGGCGGCGCGTGAAGTCCGACAAACTCCCTCTGCACAGACACAAGAGGAGACGGCCTTTCCAGGCCTCGCTCTTTCGCCTCCCGAACAGCTCTATTCGAGCAGACGCGGACGTAGAACCAAAAATCCGTCCATTGAGGCCATTTGTTCTTATACGTCGGCGAGATGCAGATGTTGCCTCGAGCCTTTCGCGGAACGAAGTTGATACACCCAATTTTGCTGGGTAGCTCCTCTCGCAAGAAATAGTCCAACACCTGGCTACGCCGACGGTGGATATCATAATATTTCACGAAAACCTCGGCACGCAGCTTACATCCCATCATCTTCAGGGCCATCGCGAATATGCTCAAGCGCGAAAAGGCATTAGGCGTGAGCTGATGGAGCTGGATCTTGAATGTGTCCAACACACCGCCAACAAAATCCTCCAGAGGAAAGTCCAACCCGGCCACAAAGTAGTCCCAGAAAACAATAGCTTCATATGGCCGGGGGCTTGGGATCGCTTCTTCTCCAGGCGCCCGACACAGCGAAAGCACACGTTCGCTTATGATGCCTTTTTCGGCGAAACCTTGCAAGACAGACGGGGTAACTTGGGAGCAGCCCAGATAGAACGAGCAGTCTTCCGGGATCGGAGTCGAAATCGAAACCCCTTCATCCGAATGGACGCTCCCAGCGCGCCCCTCTACCCGTTCGTCGACAGCGCCGGACACAATCGACACGGTCTTGCTCGACTCCGAAATGCTGGAACTCTCGCTACTCGAGTCGGATGTGGACGTGGATGAAGACGAGCTCGTGGACGCCATCTAGCATGGCGGCAAATTAGAAAAAGTGCACGCATATGTAAGCGCTCAAAAAATAACAATCGTCAAACCAAAAACAGCAGAAAAATATAACGGCACAAAACATGAAAGCGAAAGCGCGCATTCAGTGCGACACTTTCGCCAGACAAACGAAAGATGTACAAAAAGCTCACCTGAAAAACGCGTTGAAGCGCAAACTAGCTTCCTGAGCGAAAGTGTTGAGCGCCGAAAGCGAAAAGATGCCGAAAGTAAGAAGGAAGCAAAGGACCAGGGAGTGCGCGCGGCCTCTGGCGGGCGGGGCGATCCCCGTTTTATACCCGCGCGTATGGGCGCGGCCCGGAAACCGAGGGGTACGGAGCGACTCGGAACACGAGGAGACGCTTAAATACGCCTCAAAACATCAACCGTCGCTCCTTGATAAAACAACTGACACACCGCGTGCGCTTAATATATATATATATAGGGCAATAATAATAAAAAAAAATCTTTATATATACAGTAAAAATAAAAACGCGCGTCAAGGACAGGCGAAAACAGGAGACACTTTCGCATGTCCTCTCGCGGGCGGGCGTACCGCAAGCAAGCAACGTCGATCCGCGGCCCCGCGCGGCACGGCGTTGAGGGGCTATTGTTGGGGCGGTAGCCCAGGCGTGAGCTACCTGTTTTCGCCTGGCGGAGCTTTCGTCCCCTAAGCCAAAAGCCACACAGCCGCGAAAGTGATCGCCGCCGGCTAGCGGTTTCGCGGGTCAGCCTTTCGCGCGAATGGGTGTGGCGCGGAAGGCAGACTCATGTGCCTTTCGCGCGAATATAAGATGTCCGCAAGGAGGACTAGTTGGGAGGCCTCGAAGGACCCGCTGGGAGGCCTCGAAGGACCCGCTTTCGCGCGAAAGCACAGCGAGCCACTAGGCGCTCGCGCCATATGAGCTTTCGAGCGAAAGCCGAATGTTCGCTGCAGACTTGCGTTTCTCCCTTTCGGTCTTTGGCCGTATGTTCTCCTTTCGCAGGGTCCTCCGAACGGTGGCGCGGAGGGGGCCCGCAGGTCAGAAGGAAGGGCACGCGGGTCGCTTCGCTTCCGCGTGCAATTACGGTGGCACCCCGCGGGCCCAGGAAGCTAGGGAAGTCGCAGGGCAGACTGGGAGAGGGCCTTTCTGTAATTATGGCGGAGTGGTTGGAAGGGCATATTTGTACTTTTAAACAGTTTGATATTAATATAAAAGGGGCTCCCAACCCTCCACAGAGGGGGGGAGACGGTTGTTCACTTCTACTATTTCCCTACTTGCCCGTTCGTTTTCCGCTTTCGCTCCGCGCTTTCGTTCGTGCGACAACCCGCTGTTTCGGGGCCTCGGACCCGAAACAACACCAAGGATGGGGTGTTTGTTGAACCTCCGAGAGCTCCACCCAAGAAACAATCATGGGCTCCAAAACCAAACCACCTCAAGAACAAGCTGGATACAATGCCACCCATCCAGGAGGAGCTTATGCCACAGAAGGGCAAAGTGATCCACACCCACTACCGTGAGTACCAACAACCCCCTTTGAGAGCGGTGAGGTACCATTGTGAGCACTGTGGGAGAGATGGACACTTGAGTGAGTTTTGCTTTCGGTGCAAGAGAGAGGCGCGCCGCGCAAAGGAGATGAACAACACAGACATGTACCATCCTTTCCATGATGTACATGTGCCGAACGTTCAGAGGCGTGCTGCTAGGCCTAGAGGTCCAAAACCTCAAGTTCCTAGGCCTAGGCTGCGAGGAGGTCGTGCCTGGCGGGAGCCTGCAGTTGTAGGCTATGGACCCTGTGGCGGTGGCTTTGTAGTTAAGCGCTTTCCCCCACCGCGTTTTGAGTATCGCGATGGACGCTCGTCCCTTAGCGGACCACATTTTCCTCAACGTGGTGATCGCTCTTCTCGTAGGCGTGCTAGGAATGGTTTTTCTGCTAACCATTCTTTTGAGCAGCCGGCCCAACACTGGTATTCTCCCTACTTCACTAACCCCAGTGTTGGACCGTATGCTCACCCTATGTCTTTTTATTGATGAAGGTAAAACGATTGGAGAACGTTTGGTTGGTGGATTTCGGGTGCTCAAGGCATATGACCGGAAACGCCAAGTGGTTCTCCAGTCTTAGTCCAGTTGCCGAAAAGGAGTTTATCACCTTCGGCGACAATAGTAGAGGTAAGGTGTTGTCTCATGGGTCGGTGCGAGTTAATGAGCACTTTGTGTTGCGCGATGTTGCTCTTGTTTCTAACTTGCATTTTAACCTTCTTTTTGTTTCGCAACTTTTTGATGATGACTATGAGATTCGTTTTAAACCGAATCTCAGTCGCATTTTGGATCCTCAGGGCAATCTTTTATATATGATTTCGCCCTTTGGAAAAGTCTTTCGTGCGGATTTCTCGGAGTCGTTTGGCATCTCTCGTTGTCTTTTGGCTGGACCTTCCTCCTCTGATCCTTGGAAGTGGCATAGGAGACTCGGTCACCTGAGCTTCGACTTGCTTGCAAGACTTAGCTCACTGGGCTTAATCCGAGGATTGCCCAAGTTGTCCATGGAGAAGGATCTTGTTTGCCATTCTTGTAGACATGGGAAGATGGTAGCCTCTCCCCACCATCCAGTGACTCAGGTCATGACTAAGCGCCCTGGAGAGCTATTGCACATGGACCTTGTTGGTCCGGCTCGGGTGAGCTCGGTTGGGGGGAAGTGGTATGTGCTTGTTGTTGTTGATGATTTTTCGAGATATTCATGGGTCTTCTTTTTAGCTGAGAAGACCGAGACTTTCCCCTTTGCTCGCAATCTGGTTTTGCGTCTTCAGAATGAGTTCCCTTTGAACTCAATGCGAGCAATTCGGAATGATAATGGTTCCGAATTCAAGAATTCGGATTTTGAAAAGTTTTGTAACTCTTTGGGTTTGGAGCATCAGTTTTCTTCTCCCTACACACCGCCACAAAATGGTGTTGTAGAGAGGAAGAATCGGACCCTTGTAGAGATGGCCAGGACGATTCTCGATGAGCATAGGACTCCTAGGCGATATTGGGCCGAAGCCATTAGCACTACATGCAATATTTCCAATCGCATTTTTCTTCGAGCTTTCTTGAAAAAGACTTCTTATGAGTTGCGTTTTGGAAAACTCCCCAAGGTGAGTTATTTTAGAGTTTTTGGTTGACACTGTTTTATACTCAAGAAAGGCAACTTGGACAATTTGAGTCTCGTTCTTCTGACGGTGTATTTTTGGGTTATGGCACTCACACTCATGCATATCGTGTACTTAACCTTGATACTAACCGAGTCATGAAGACATCAGATGTCACCTTCGACGAGACCATGGTTTGTCCTTCTTCTCGTTTTGAGCGTGCAGGTGATCATGAGGTTGGAGAACCTCTTTTTGATGATGAGGAAGAAGGTGCTGAAGGGATGGATGACCCAACACCTCCTCCACCTGCCATGCCGCAAGGAGCGGCTTCTACCATGACTCACGGCCCAAACCCTTCTTCCTCTACTACATGGGGGCCGTGGGATCCGCCATCTCGCGCGGTACCTTTTGTACCCGAGGAGGCACCAACTGCTGTTGAGGGGGAGGCTACATCAGCTCGGGAGGCGCCACGACACATCCAGCGCCAACACCCGCCTCAGCAGATGATCGGCAGCATCGGCGAACGTGTCACTCGGTCAAGGTCACAACAAATCTCTCACTTTGCTCATTCTGCATTTGTTGCTGATTTTGAACACCGAGATGTTGGACACGCTTTATCTGATCCTGATTGGGTCAATGCCATGCATGAGGAGTTGGAAAATTTTGAAAGAAATCAGGTTTGGGTTTTGGTTCCTCTTCCTCCTGATTGTCATCCTATTGGGACAAAATGGGTTTTCAAAAACAAACAAGGAGAGGATGGCCATGTTGTGAGAAACAAGGCCCGACTAGTAGCCCATGAGTATAGTCAGAAGGAGGGGATAGACTATGAGGAGAATTTTGCTCCTGTAGCTCGTTTGGAGGCAATTAGGATACTCTTGACTTTTGCTGCATCCAAAGAGTTTAAACTTTTTCAAATGGATGTCAAGAGTGCCTTCTTAAACGGGTACATAGAAGAAGAGGTGTATGTGAAACAACCCCCCGGTTTCGAAAATCCCAAGTTTCCAAACCATATCTTTAAACTTCACAAAGCTTTGTATGGTTTGAAACAAGCCCCTAGAGCCTGGTATGATAGGTTGAAAACCTTTTTGCTTGCTAAGGGTTTTAAAATAGGATGTGTGGAAAAAACGCTCTTTCTCCTCAAGCAAGGCAATGATACTCTCTTGGTCCAGATTTACGTGGATGATATCATTTTCGGTGGTTCTTCTCACGCTTTGGTTGCCAAGTTTGCAGACACTATGAGCAGGGAGTTTGAGATGAGTATGATGGGCGAGTTGACGTTTTTCCTCGGGTTGCAAATCAAGCAATCCCGGGAGGGGACGTTCGTGCACCAGGGTAAGTATACCAAGGACATCTTGAAGAAGTTCGATATGGGTGAGGCCAAGCCTCTTCCAACACCCATGTCGACCACGACGGCCCTGAATGCGGATGTGGATGGAGAAGTTGTGGACCAGAAGGAGTACCGGAGTATGATCGGGTCGCTATTGTACCTGACGGCGACACGCCCGGACATTCAGTTCGCGGTGTGTCTTTGCGCACGATTTCAGTCGTCGTCGCACACCTCGCACCGTCAGGCGGTCAAGCGCATTATGAGGTACTTATCCTTCACTCCAGAATTTGGGATTTGGTATTCTGCTTCCTCCACTCTCTCCCTTTGCGGTTATTCCGATGCCGATTTTGTTGGTTGCCGTATTGATCGCAAGTCCACTTCTGGGACTTGCCAGTTTATTGGTTCTTCTCTTGTTTCGTGGTCTTCTCGCAATCAGTCTAGTGTCGCCCAGTCTACCACGGAGGCTGAGTATGTTGCTGCGGCTAGCTGTTGTTCCCCCAGTTACTCTGGATGATGGCCACTTTGCGTGATTTTCGTCTGAGCTTTTCTCGTGTTCCTTTGCTTTGTGACAGCACGAGTGCGATTAGTGTTGCTGAAAGTGCATGTTGCACTTAAGTGTGATTTTGGATGATTTGAGGACAATGTTGATTAAAGATCTAATATGTTTGCTAAGTGTGACACAGGGAAATGATTATCTCACTATGTACTTGAAATGTAATGCAAAGCCAAAATGATGGATTGTTGTATGAAGATCATGTCACAAGCACAAAACAACAATGAGAATGATATTGATATAAAAGGTTATCGTATTGTGGGATAATCATAGTTCATTTATGATTGCTAAGAAAGGATTCAAAATGAAGCATGGTTGAATGGCTTGAAATGGTGAAGATAGCAAGGAAAGAGTCTTTGAGGTACTAAGCAAGGGTGAAGGGCAAGCGACGGCTTGGCGGCCGAAGAACCTAGCTAGAGTGAAGAAGAAAGTACTTGCATTTAGTCGAAGGATCAATCAAGCTTGAAGATCGCATCTAGTGGAGAATCAACATTCTTAGCAACAATATTGATTGGAGTGATTTGGCACATTTGGAACTTCATTATATCACTTGCATGGGGTCAAGTCACATGTTCAAGATGGCTATGCTCGAGGAATATCTACTTCTAAACATGACAACCATTCCTCTCAATATGGAAAATGAAGTCAAGCGGCTTTGGTTCAAATGGGGATCAACTCAAGAGGTTTAAAATTTGTATTTCAATTTATCTTGAGTAAATAGGAAAGCCGTACTGTTAAGAGGGATGCAACATATAGTAGATGATTCTTCATAAGTGCTCAAACCAACCTAAGTGAGACATGAGAGAGCTAGAGCTAACTTTCAGCTATTTGCTGCACTGTCTGTCCATACCAGACATGTCCGGTATGAGCCCACAGCAGTGCGGCCATCCTTCTGGCCTAGTGATGAACCTGGTGAAGGGAGTCCATACCGGACATGTCCGGTATTTGCGGAGTTCTGTCTCGCAGCCTGTGCATGGGCGGTACTACCGACCCTTGCGTCGGTACTACCGGAGTTATAGCGGTACTACCGGTAGGCATAATTTGGCCAAACACGGAGAGGTTGCCAAACCCCCTCTTAACTGTCGGTACTACCGCCCTGGTGGTCGGTACTATCGAGATCCTTTTAGGGGTTTGAAAAGATGGTTGGTTAAGGATATTTCTCGCGCAGTGAAGTCATACCGGACATGTCCGGTATTTGCGGATTGGTGGCTAACAACATCTTTGTGATGGGCGGTACTACCGTCCCTTGGGTCGGTACTACCGACCGGTTCTACCGAAGTTATAGCGGTACTACCGGTAGGCCAAAATTGGTCCAACTCAGAGAGGTTGCGAAAACCCTTTGGTAACTAGCGGTACTACCGACCTTATGGTCGGTACTACCGGGATCTCTCGGGAAGTTTGAAAGTTGGTGTGTTCTGTGTCTTTCTCTCGAAGTGAAGTCATACCGGACATGTCCGGTATGCATACATGTCCGGTATGAGCTGACTCAGCCAACGGCTAGAAAACGGCTAGTTTCGAATGTGGGCTTATAAATACCCCCAAGCCTTCACCTTTGGAGGCTGCTGATTCTACTGGTTCCCACACTCATTCTAAGCCTTTCAAAACACTTTCCAACCCTCTCTTAGTGAGTGATTGTCCTCTAATTGCCAAATCCATTTGTGGGTTGAGAGAGATTCAAAATTAGAGAGCAAGCCACCTCTTGAGCACTTGTGCAAATCGTCGATCTTGTTATGCGCATTCGTTACTCTTGGACTCTACGGTCCTAGACGGTTAGGCATCGCCGTTGAGCACCCAAGAGATTTGTGAAGTGCCTCGGAAAGTTTGTAAAGGTTCGATCTCTCCTCAAAAGAGATCAACTAGTGGAAGGAGCATTGCGGGTGAAATAGACCGCGGCTAGAGTGACCCGTGGTGTCCTCTAGAGCCCACCTTTGTGGTAGCTCGCAGCCGGCTCAACGGAGAGTAGGACCCGAGGGGGTGCCGAACTTCGGTAAAACAAATATCGTGTCATCCTCTTGTGCATTACATTTGGATATTTGTTATTCTCCATTGTGCAAGTTGTTTTGCAGGCAATCAGTTCTATATATACATCACACATAGTGATTGCAGGTTGTGTGAGAAATTAGAGGAGAAAAAGAGCTGTTCTGCACAACACGCACATACCGGACTTGTCCGGTATTGATACCGGACATGTCCGGTATTTGTTGACTGCGCCCAATTTGTTTAAATCCTTGAGCTAATCTTTGTGGTGCAGGGTGATAGCTTCTAGGTGTTTTAAATACAAGTCATATACTTTGTGTTTGTCTCTTGAGGGGCTGTTTTACTCTGATTGGGAGTTTCCAACACATACTAATTGCTTCCGCGTTATAAGTTGTAAATTTTCAGAAAAGCCTATTCACCCCCCCCCCTCCTAGGCGACACTTTAGGTCCTTTCAATTGGTATCGGAGCTTGGACTCACGTTTGAGCTTCACCGCTTGTGAGAACCGATGGATTCGCCTATGGAGACAAACGTGGTGCTTCTCCAAAATGATGGTTCAAACTTTCTATCTTGGTCATCTTATGTACTCAATGCATTTCGGGCTATTAGTCCCATTATTGAGCATATTGTGGATGCGAGCATATCTCTTTCTATAGTTGATTGGAGCAACTATAAGAACTTGACAAAAGAGGAAGAGATATGTGTGCAACTCAATGCTCATGCGTGTTTGATCATATTGGACTCATTGAGTGCAGAGGTTCTTAAGGAGGCTATCTGCAACGGAGAATCTGCACCGGAGAGTGCTCATGTCATTTGGACTAGACTTGCCCACTTGTATGGGAAGTCCAAATGTGATGAAGCATATGATTGTGATTCCATGGAAATGAAGTCCATTGAGTCATCATCATGTGAGGAAGCCTCAAGAAGCCTCAAGGAAGACGAGTCGGATCGAGGGCTGCCAGCTGCTGCTGCTCTGGACCCTGTCTGTCCATACCGGTATGGGTACCGGACATGTCCGGTATCAGCCCAGCAGACAGGGAGCTAGGAGCAGACAGCAACAGCTCTCATGCTCGGTGGCGACCAAGTGATGAGTCAACCTCAGTAGCTCATGATACTCACCACTTGTGTCTCATGGCCAAGAAGAACAAGAAGAAAGCAACCAAGAAAGATCAAGAGAAGATTCATGGTGAGATCAAGGAGAAGGCATCAAGAGATAATCAAGTAGAGAGCGATGAGGATGATGAAGATGATGAATCTATTGATTATCTCAAGTATGAAGACAAGCTCTTGTTCGTCAACTTGTTGAAGAAAAATGATGAGCTAGAAAAGGAGGTGGATGAACAAGAGCGATCCCTTCAAAATCAAGAAGAGTTCCTCATCTCCAAATTAGAAGAGCTAAAGGCATTAGAAGAAAGGTATGAAAAATTGTCAATTAAGCATGCCTTAGCTACTAACTCTCTATCTAATGTGGAAAGGCTAGAGAAGGAGAATGACATGCTTAAGGCAAAAATGAGTGATCTCTCATTTGAGCACAAGTTCCTACAAGAGGACTTCACTTATCTCAAGTGCTCACATGAGAAGCTAGTGGAATCAAATGTCATGCTTGAGATTGCACATGAGGTTGTTATTGCTATGGTAAAATCTTCTCAACCTCACACTACTACACTCACTAGTGCACCATCTCAATTAAATGTTATTTGTGCTAATGAGTGTGCCTCTCAAGCAAGCCAATCTTCGATTGAGCAAACTCTTAAAGAAAATGCTAGGCTCATCGAAGAAGTGGGAAATCTAAAGAAGGATGTGATTAGATTGAAGGATGAGGAGAAAGCACAACCTTCTCAAGATAACCGTGATACCATGGTGAAGAAGCTTGAGAAGGGTTCAAACCTTGCTTCCTCCAAAGTCCAACAATCTAGTCACATCTCAAGTCATGAGAAAGCAACCAAGTGCAAGAAACAAAAGAAGAGATTATGCTATGGTTGCGGATTGTATGGACATGAGTGGGCTAGGTGTCCACACATGACTTGGGCCGACAAATGTGAAGCGGCCGAACAAAAGGCATCAATCAAATTGGCCAAGCAAATGAAGAATGACGGGCCCAGTCCATGCCTCAAATGCAACAAGTCGGGTCACCTCACCAAGAGTTGCCCCACATACAAAGAGGCAAGAAAGATGACTCAAGTTGCAACAAGAAGATGCTATGCATGCAACGAGCCGGGACACATGGTTGATGCATGTCCAAACAAGCAAGACAAGCATAAAGCAAACAATGGGCGTATTTGCTATGCTTGTAGGAGAAAGGGGCATCTAAGCTATGATTGCCCAAATGGTATGTTTCCTAAGCCGAACACATTTGCAAATGATAAGGTGCTTAGGAAGGTCACAAAGGGACTTAGCACTAGTAAGGTGATGTGTTCACCTCATACTAGCTCTAAGGCCACTTGGGTGCCTAAGCACTTGTTGACTAACTTTGAAGGACCCAACAAGAGTTGGGTACCAAAATGTGCTTAGGATGTTGATGTAGGTACCAATGGTGAGATGTAGGCTTTTGGGGTGTTTGAGTAAGCAAAATTACATCTCAACTCAAACTATCAACCTATGTTGTCAATATTATCCTATAGGGTTGACCCGAAGTTTATGTGATGTTGATTTCACTTTTATTCATCTACACCATTGATGATAAGTGCCTAGAGCTTAGAAATTAAGTGAATTTAATCTATCCTTATGATGTTTGCCATTCGATGCTCTTAATGGCTCTCTAGCGAAGCATTATCTTTGATGAAGTGCAGGGAAGCGAAATAAACTAGAGCCAAAAGGAAATTTCAGAAGTGATTGTTTTCTGGTTCGGATTTGCAAATACCGGACTTGTTCGGTATCGTACCGGACATGTCCGGTATGAGTAATTCACTCTGTCAAGACCAGTGACTCTACATGCAGATCTGGACGAAGTCACTTCATACCGGACTTGTCCGGTATGCCTACCGGACATGTCCGGTATGGCCAGGAAAAGCACAGCGTCCTGATTTCAGAAGGATTTCTAAATCCTAGTGAACTAGTCCTATGCTCTAACAAAAGACCTGCGCAATTGATCAATAATTGTGTGTTTGTAAGCTTTGCTTAAACTTAATTCAATTCTTAGCAAAGTTATGTGTCTAGGTCAAGGTAGAAAAGCATTCCCATATTCTTAAAAGGAAAAGTAAAGTGCTTTCACAAGTAATCCAAAATGACTTGAGCACTTAGCAAGGGAAGCTTAGTTTCTACCTTGAACCACTGTAATCTAACAATTTCCTCTAAGTGATGTGATAGTTCCTTGAATAGAAAGAGTAGATCACTTTAACAAAGGCATGATCACTTGACAAGTCAAGTCAACACGAAGATGATTATGCCATGGTTACTCTTAGTGGAACATATGTGAGCTCAAGGCCAAGGTATGTATTTACATACATGCTATATAAGTGCATATAGGATTCATAATGCTAGAATGTGTTTTCGGGGTGGTTGAGCAAGACAATTTGAAATTCTAACTCAACCTATCAACCTATTTTCATCATACTTGCTTATGTGGTTGACCCGTTGGTAATCTATGTTTATCTTATCTTTTGCTTCATCTTCACCATGACATAGAATGCCTAAACTTGCTACCTATCCTTGCCTACATGAGATTTGAGCTTAATTCTACTTGTGCTATGCTTATTGTCTTAACTTAGATCTCACATGTCGTTGTGTCTCAAGTGATTTGTGCTTAGAATTTACTCTCTTATCATATATGGAAAATTACTTTGTGTTGGCCGAAGTTGAACTTTGACTCTCACATTCTTAATGGAATGAAAGTGCTTGGAAAGGAATTCAAATACTTGAAGCACTAATTGAGGGGGAGCTCAATTTCAACTTTGTGCCTTTTATGAGCTAATGAGGTCTATTGAGCATATGTTGTAGTTCATCTTGATCAAGTTGACTTCTCGATGAGGACATGACTATTTGGCAATTAAGGTCAACTAAATCATCACCATGTCATGATTACGCTTTGTGAAATTTATGGGCTCAAGGCAAAGGTATGTTTTAATATATGCATTGAAAGTGCATAATAGGCGCATAATATGCTAGCGTGTGCACTTGTGTGTGATAGGATAGATATTTCCAAATTCCTTACTAGCATGAGTAGCAAGTGTGCTTTGTGAAAATATTTGACTCTTGGTCGTTGTGACCTACCCATGTCACTTGTAATTATTGTTCTTCTTGATTGTTTGATTGACTAATTGCAAGTGGCATGGCTCTCTCTCTCAAGTCCTATATCTCTAAAGTAAATTATATTCTTTGATAATCCTCTAGTCAAATCGAATCATGGACATAAGGTTTCTCTCTAATCTTAAGTGACTTGAAAATCATGGATTATCTTAGAGAAAAGAAAACTTGAGATTTGGACACAAGTACTCTTTGTGAAATCATATGAAAGAGGAGAATAAAATATGATGGAATATATGTTCGAGAAAAGGAAGGGGTTTTGGAAGAAAAAGAAGCAAATCCGGAGCTGTTGGACATAATCTGCTAATACCGGACTTGTCCGGTATCCATACCAGACATGTCCGG
This sequence comes from Coix lacryma-jobi var. lacryma-jobi, assembly GCA_009763385.1. Lineage (NCBI taxonomy): Eukaryota > Viridiplantae > Streptophyta > Magnoliopsida > Poales > Poaceae > Coix > Coix lacryma-jobi. Next base: position 2,358,127 of record CM019825.1, on the reverse strand, counting down.
TATAAGCAGAGAAGCTCTGGAGAAAACCCGTCAATACCGGACTTGTCCGGTATCCATACCGGACATGTCCGGTATGAGCGGGGAACATAAGGCAGCGTACCCCTTCGGGCTCTCTCTCTCTCCCTCATTCCTTTTTCTCCACACCGGCCAAGCAAGGGGCCGAACCTCTCCTCCTACGGCGACCTAGTGATTCTACCTTGGAAAAGTGAGAGAGGGAGAAGGATTTGGAGTAGGACTCCATATAAAGCAAGTGCCCAGTGTTGGATTTGAAGTTTTCCCTCGTTTCCTCTCATCCCAAGGTATTTCAAATCCTGGACTTGTCCGGTCTATTCATCGCTAAATCATTCTCAAATTCCTTTGGTCAAGATGTTGGATTCATGGTCTAGAAGCAATGTATCAAGTTTGAGATGGATTGGATTTGGATTGGGGGTGAACCGAGGAACCCTAGGAAGGGGGATGCGGTGACCGGACATGTCCGGTTTTTCCCAGCAGAACAGAAAATCTTCTGTTTTTCTCGATTCTAGCCCTCCATAGTTGATGATTAGGGATTGCATTAAATGTCTTTAAGTGTGTTGTAAACCTAGTGATCAAGTTTGATCTAGGTGCTTGCAATTCATGGGGCATTTAATCGTTTCTCTATTTATTCAACTATATTTGAGATATCCTGAATATGCTTCTGAGATGTCTTTGTGGTTTGTTTGGTCACAGGGCAGTAGCTATGAGTGACAGAAGAGTTGAGCCTCGAACCAAGTCGAGACATGATCCAGCAGGGGAAAGGCATAAGAAGAGGAGGCAAGATTCTCACCCAGGCTTATCAGTTGGAGGCAGCAGTGGCAGTGGGAGTGGTAGTGGTCGTGGCTCTACTAGACCTCCGAGGGGAGGTGCTTCTAGAGCTCCTCAGCAGTTTGCAGCTCATGATGACATAGAGGAAGAAGAGGAAGATGAGGAAGAAGAGGAAGAAGAAGGAGAGGAAGAAGAGGAAGAAGATGTACCTCAGCAGCAGCAGGAAGGACTTCACTTTGGAGCTCTTGCGATACGTCCTGCCGCCCTGATTCCTGCTTGGGTGGCTCGTGTGGACTATTGGGAGTCCGGTGGTACACAGAAGGCCAGGAGAGAGCGGAGGAGAGACCCCAGAGGACAGGAGAGGAACATCTATGATTACAGGTTTCACACCTTGTTTCACATTGACTATTATGAGAAGGTGCTTCTGACCAGAAACCCTGTGATCATTAGAGCTCAGTACGTTGTTTGGCAGCATGCTAGAGATCATCACTGCCCTTCAGTTGAGCATGCTATTGTTATTTGCTAGCAGACAGGTCTCTACCGTATTCTGGAGTTTCAGCATGATTGGTGTGATGAGGTGATAGCCCAGTTCTATGCCACCCTATATGTTGAGGAGTCTGACGAGATTGATGAGAAGCGCATGAACTGGATGACTGAGGGTGTCTGGTACTCTGTGACTTATAGGGAGTTTGCAGGATATCTAGGCTTTGGCGAGGAGGACCTTCAGAGAGCTTGTATTCACGATGAGGTTGTGCTTACTCCAGAGCAGCTCGGGTACATGTACCCACCACCTCTTCCTGCTGGGGCAGTTGTAGGGAAGGTGAGAGGCATTCACCCCACCTACGGCTATCTCAACAGGATGCTCAGGGCCACGATTGATTGCAAGTCAGGAGACAGAGGGACACTTGCAGATTACACGAGAAACCTCCTGCACATGTTAGCACCAGGAGCACAACCTTTCAGTATCTTTGATTTTATCTGGTATGAGATCAAGAGAGTGGGTGAGAGGCCACTCAAGGGATGTGGAATTGCACCATACATTCAGCATATGATTGAGCAACAGATTGGTGCCACTTTCACCTATGACCACTCACACAGGCCCTTGAGGTTCCAGGCAGATCTTCCTGAGTCACCTATACCACCTCTAGCTCCAGGGGCAGTTCTAGCAGCAGCAGAGCCACAGCCAGAGGACCCAGTTGCAGGAGCAGCGGGAGGAGAAAATGGAGCAGGCTCGCCACAGCCACACACTCGTTCACACTCCACCTCTCAGGGACGTGGCAGACAGCGCTCTCTCTTGCGCAAGGTTCTTAGCAGTATTCTCGGCGTGTGCAAGGATGTCAATGTGATCAAGGCTCAGCAGCACCGTGAGAGGCAGGCTATGAGAGAGGACTCGAGGACGCTGAAGATGCTTCACGAGCACTACAGGTTTCAACCCCCGAGGTCCCCACCGTCAGATGATGAGACTGAGCAGCCTGAGATGTTTGAGCAGCAGCAGCAGAGGTATGAGAGGGAGTTTGATGAGCTTTCAGTGCGTCAGAGACAGGGAGCAGAGACAGAGCAGCAGAGTCAGAGGCAGGGAGTAGAGGCAGAGCAGCAGCCCCACGACACTCTTCCTTCAGCTCCCAGGTTCTCCACAGACCCCCTACTTCGTCCTAGCTCAGCTGAGGAGTTTGCTTCAGACGTGTGGGACAGCTTCCTTGGTGGTACCTACGGCTACCCTGACCCAGGACAGAGCTCTCGGCAGCCTGGGGACGACGACGAGTGACAGCTTCGCCTGCAACCCTCTTTGTGTCATCTGTGAGCTTCACGTTTACCTTTTTGGAGATAGATGACAAAGGGGGAGAGATAGTTGATTAGAGCTTCCAGACTTCATGTTATCAGTTATGTATCTTGTATCTGGAGTTTTGTAATGCAGGTGATTTAGTTATCAGAGTTTGAGCTTTATTGTAATATCATGAACTATGTATGAGTTCTTTTGTGTATCTGGTGACAGAGACATCTTTGTGATGAGACATGATCCTTATCTTGTAATATAATCTATCTTAGTGGTTGTGGACTTGAGAAATCTTTGTGTGAGTGCTATGTGTGTGATATGAGTAGTAATTTATTCTTCATAACATCTTTACTTACTAGTGTGTTGCATATGTCTTGGTGTATTGTTTTTCATTTATTGACTTGTGTGATATATCTTGTCATATGCATCATGATCTATATTGCTCACACATTTGCATTTCCGGATGCAATGATTTAGGGGGAGTTTCCAACTCACCTTAGTATGTGCAAATTGACATTTTGAGGTCCTTTATGAATTCAATTCATGTTGCACATATTAAGGGGGAGCTCTTCATAAATCATTGAACCCATAAGCTTAATTGTTTATCCTTTTGTAAAATTTAATCAAGGTTGTCATCAATCACCAAAAAGGGGGAGTTTGAAAGTGCATGTTGCACTTAAGTGTGATTTTGGATGATTTGATGACAATGTTGATTAAAGATCTAATATGTTTGCTAAGTGTGACACAGGGAAATGATTATCTCACTATGTACTTGAAATGTAATGCAAAGCCAAAATGATGGATTGTTGTATGAAGATCATGTCACAAGCACAAAACAACAATGAGAATGATATTGATATAAAAGGTTATCGTATTGTGGGATAATCATAGTTCATTTATGATTGCTAAGAAAGGATTCAAAATGAAGCATGGTTGAATGGCTTGAAATGGTGAAGATAGCAAGGAAAGAGTCTTTGAGGTACTAAGCAAGGGTGAAGGGCAAGCGACGGCTTGGCGGCCGAAGAACCTAGCTAGAGTGAAGAAGAAAGTACTTGCATTTAGTCGAAGGATCAATCAAGCTTGAAGATCGCATCTAGTGGAGAATCAACATTCCTAGCAACAATATTGATTGGAGTGACTTGGCACATTTGGAACTTCATTATATCACTTGCATGGGGTCAAGTCACATGTTCAAGATGGCTATGCTCGAGGAATATCTACTTCTAAACAAGACAACCATTCCTCTCAATATGGAAAATGAAGTCAAGCGGCTTTGGTTCAAATGGGGATCAACTCAAGAGGTTTAAAATTCGTATTTCAATTTATCTTGAGTAAATAGGAAAGTCGTACTGTTAAGAGAGATGCAACATATAGTAGATGATTCTTCATAAGTGCTCAAACCAACCTAAGTGAGACATGAGAGAGCTAGAGCTAACTTTTAGCTATTTGCTGCACTGTCTGTCCATACCAGACATGTCCGGTATGAGCCCACAGCAGTGCCGCCATCCTTCTGGCCTAGTGATGAACCTGGTGAAGGGAGTCCATACCGGACATGTCCGGTATTTGCGGAGTTCTGTCTCGCAGCCTGTGCATGGGCGGTACTACCGACCCTTGCGTCGGTACTACCGGAGTTATAGCGGTACTACCGGTAGGCATAATTTGGCCCAACACAGAGAGGTTGTAAAACCCCCTCTTAACTGTCGGTACTACCGCCCTGGTGGTCGGTACTACCGAGATCCTTTTAGGGGTTTGAAAAGATGGTTGGTTAAGGATATTTCTCGTGCAGTGAAGTCATACCGGACATGTCCGGTATGCATACCGGACATGTCCGGTATTTGCGGATTGGTGGCTAACAACATCTTTGTGATGGGCGGTACTACCGTCCCTTAGGTCGGTACTACCGACCGGTACTACCGACCGGTACTACCGAAGTTATAGCGGTACTACCGGTAGGCCAAAATTGGTCCAACTCAGAGAGGTTGCGAAAACGCTTTGGTAACTAGCGGTACTACCGACCTTATGGTCGGTATACCGGACATGTCCGGTATGAGCTGACTCAGCCAACGGCTAGAAAACGGCTAGTTTCGAATGTGGGCTTATAAATACCCCCAAGCCTTCACCTTTGGAGGCTGCTGATTCTACTGGTTCCCACACTCATTCTAAGCCTTTCAAAACACTTTCCAACCCTCTCTTAGTGAGTGATTGTCCTCTAATTGCCAAATCCATTTGTGGGTTGAGAGAGATTCAAAATTAGAGAGCAAGCCACCTCTTGAGCACTTGTGCAAATCGTCGATCTTGTTGTGCGCATTCGTTACTCTTGGACTCTACGGTCCTAGACGGTTAGGCATCGCCGTTGAGCACCCAAGAGATTTGTGAAGTGCCTCGGAAAGTTTGTAAAGGTTCGATCTCTCCACAAAAGAGATCAACTAGTGGAAGGAGCATTGCGGGTGAAATAGATCGCGGCTAGAGTGACCCGTGGTGTCCTCTAGAGCCCACCTTTGTGGTAGCTTGCAGCCGGCTCAACGGAGAGTAGGACCCGAGGGGGTGCCGAACTTCGGTAAAACAAATATCGTGTCATCCTCTTGTGCATTACATTTGGATATTTGTTATTCTCCATTGTGCAAGTTGTTTTGCAGGCAATCAGTTCTATATATACATCACACATAGTGATTGCAGGTTGTGTGAGAAATTAGAGGAGAAAAAGAGCTGTTCTGCACAGCACGCACATACCGGACTTGTCCGATATTGATACCGGACATGTCCGGTATTTGTTGACTGCGCCCAATTTGTTTAAATCCTTGAGCTAATCTTTGTGGTGCAGGGTGATAGCTTCTAGGTGTTTTAAATACAAGTCATATACTTTGTGTTTGTCTCTTGAGGGGCTGTTTTACTCCGATTAGGAGTTTCCAACACATACTAATTGCTTCCGCGTTATAAGTTGTAAATTTTCACAAAAGCCTATTCACCCCCCTCTAGGCGACACTTTAGGTCCTTTCAGTTGCTAAGAACCCCGTGCTGCACTCGAAGACAAAACACATTGATGTGCGCTTTCATTTTCTGCGAGACCACTATGAGTAGGGTGATATCGCCCTTCGCCATGTCGATACTCATCATCAGTTGGCTGATATTTTCACCAAGCCTTTGGACCAATCAACTTTTGCTAGGTTGAGAGGTGAGCTTGGTGTGTGTTTCCCCTTTTAGTTGAGGGAAACATTTTGGTTCTTGTTCTATAGACTAACTCTTTTTCCTTCTTTTGATTTCTTAATGCATCTTTGCATTTCATCTTGCATATTTACATTCCAAGCTTCATCTATATAATCCTTAGAATTTGACTATGTTTTACTTAGTGTATGCTCCGATGCTATTTATTGATGCTTGTAGCTTATGCTCTTTCTGATCACTGATACATGTTGTGAGCTGAGCTATTTTATGAATGGTGAATTTTGCTTAATAAACATGAAACTTGAAAAATGTTCACCATTGAGATATGCAACTAGCATGTGTAGAATGAGTCGAAATCACTTGTGCTTTTCATATATGCTAAGTTGCTATGTCTCTAGTTCTGAGTCATTCACTTGCTTGGTATATTCATATGCTGCTTTAATTTTGAACCAAGTTAAGTGAATTGGAAAGATCGAGATGGGATTGCTTGTCAGCACATCACAGTATCGAGACTGTTTCTCATTGCACTTTGAGTTAAACTTGAGCTGTGTAGTGTATGACCGAAACTGTTGCTTTAAGCTTCTGATTGCTTCTGCATAGGCTTCACACAGTTGAAAAGTTAGGCAATGACAAGTTTTCAACCTCTCGCAATCACATGCTGAAATTTGAACTTGTGTAATTTAACCGCTGCAACTCTGATAAAATCTAAATGCACAAGTCTATGTTTCATTCTATAGCATGATGATTGAACTTTGCTAGGGGTAGTTTACCTTGTATACATGTTTAGCACTTGTTTGACTTCCTGTCTATACATGTTTAGTGCTATTTTGATGGTGAATACCTTTTTGGCTAAAAACTGCTCACTTTGCTCATTTGTTCATATTTAGTATTTGGTGATCAGTTTGAGCCTTTGCTAGCATCGTGTGCATATTGTTGAATCATCGGATCGACATTCTGTCAAGCATCTTCATTTTCTAAAGACTATGTTTCTGAAGCTGCTAACTTGCATTTTGACTCATATGCATTTGGAGGGAGAGTTTTTTTTCTGTCAAGGGGTAGAAATTTGGTTGATAAGTGCATTTTCAACTAAGGGGGAGAAATTCTCCAAATCATAAGATCAACTAAGGGGGAGATTCCCTAGTTGTGTGAACTATTGGAGGGGGAGCTTGAGTTGGAGTTTGCTCGGTTTTTGAGGTTGTTTGAATCTCCCAATTGGTTCGGAGCTTTTCTGCTAGTTGTGTTGAGCCTCTGTGCCTCTGTCTTGAGGCACTAGCATTTTCGACTTTGTTGTCCAATTGGTTCGGAGCAGTTTTGGTAGCTAGTTGTGTTGAACCTTTGCCTCTTTCTTGACGAACTAGCAACCTTGTCCTTATGCTGTTTCAGTTGGTATCGAGTTTTCTCGCTAGCGGTGTTGAGCCTGTTCTACCTCTTCTTGAGGGCTAGCTTTGCTTTGCTTGGTTGCGTCGAGCCGTTGCCCATGTCTTTGGGAACCAAGTTGTGTTGCTCTTTCCATTTGACCTTCTTCGGCTTTGATATGCTTTTGGGTCATTTGGTCAAGTTCTCTCTCCTTCTTCCTTCCTTCTTCTATTCCATTATGATTTGTGTTGGTAGTTGATAATGCACTCATCAAGGGGGAGATTGCGGATACATGGGTGTATGCCGAGTCTCTGAGTGATGAGTGATTGTCAACTAGGATAATGCACATGTTCTTTGGCTTGTGTTGTGCAGGTGTCGAGCACGGATACAGTGATCAAAGGCAAGGTGAAGGTCAAGTAGAGACGTGTCGTGCCGATGGACCGAGAGTGGTGAAGGGTGGACGTGAGGCTTGGACTGAGGGACCGGTGGCCTGAGGATCAGCTGTGGTGGCTGACAGCCTGGGACATCGACGAGCGAAGACTTGCGGGTGGACGGGGTGCACGGGCGGTGCATCCCCTCTACGGCTCGGTTTGGTGGTTGAGCCACAGAAAAACCACCGAGTGGATGGTTTCCAGGTTTGGGCCTCAAAACCTGGGCGCTGGTGCTTTCCGAGTTTGGGCCACAAAACTCGGGCTGAGGACAGTTTCCAGGTTTGGGCCTCAAAATCTGGGTGCTGCGGGTTTGCTGAGTTTGGGCCACAAAACTCAGGCCATGGATGGCTGGTTTCCCGATTTGGGCCTCAAAACCAGGGGTTGGCTGTGAAGGCTAGTTTCCCGGTTTGGGCCACAAAACCGGGGGTGCGACGTCCGGGAAAAGGACAAGCGGAGCGGTGGCGGCACGTGGCGGCAATCGGTGAGGTTGCGTCGAGGCAACGCTACCAGTTGTGCGGGCGTGGCCGTCAGATCACCAGCAACATCGAGTTGGTCCAGAATAACCCTAGGGTTTAGCTGGTTCGCTCTGTAATTAGTGAGGGGTAGAGTAGGAATTAGAATTAGGATAAGTAGAGGGAGACACCCTCCTCCCATTCTATCTCAATCATTTGCTATTTTGTCTTCTAGGTTTTCATGCTCTCCCACTCCCCTACTGTAGCGAACTGAGATCCACAGAGAAGAGAACCATACCTCTGTGTCCGTGAGATTTTGAGGAAGTGAGACCGTAATCTCACTGTTGTAGCGTGTGGTAGCCACACGGTTTGCAAATTTGTGTGTAATTCGCGTTTTGTTCGTGTTCTTCGCGGGTTGCTTTTCTCCACGTTTTTCCCGTCGATCGATCTCTCTACTCAGTGCATCTTTTGCAAATCCATTTGAACCGAGTTATTCTAGATCGTGAGGCACTCCTTTCGACCGAAGGAAATCATCTCTAACCTCACAGGCTAGTAGATCGGTCGATTTTTGTTTCGGGTCAAGTTTTTCTCCCTTCCCCCTAATTTCTTCGATTCATCGATTTGGAGATAGGTTCGAGCCATGATCTCTTAGAGATAGCTCACTATTCTCCTTGTGACTCATCTCACCAAGTTTGATCCCTAGAGGATTTGTTTTGGGTGAGATCGAGTGAAATCGGTAGACGAACTGCACAGTTTCGGGGTGACCAGACGCTCAGCTCGAACTGACCGGATGCTAGGGAGTGAGTCCGGTCGATGAACATTTCACTGTTCTGTTTCGCATATTGACCGGACGCTCCTTTCACTCCTTGACCGGACTCGTCCCTTCTACTGTTCACGGTGTTTGTCAGAAGTGACCGGACGCTCAAGTAACGACCGGACTCAGTGTCACTGAGTCCGGTCAGAAACAGTTTGGTCCAAACTGGTTTTTGGTTGACCGGACGCGTCCGGTGGTACTTGACCGGACGCTCATTAGAGTCCGGTCAATTCTGTTTTGCGCAGTCTCGTCCGCGTTTTGTTCGTTCGTTAACGGATTTGGTTTTCGTCTTTTGCGTTAGGTTTTTAGGGTTGTTTAGTGTCCCGCTGTGCTTCTCGGAAGCATCCACCCTACATCTAGGGTCGTGGACACTTGCAAGCTATAGGTTTGCACTTGGGGTTGATTCTAGGGACAGTGACAACAAGTTTACGAAAGGAAAATTTGGAGCTCTCATTCACCCCCCTCTGGTTGCATTCTCGGTCCTCCAAGCGGCGCGGCGGCGAGCAGCGGCGGTGCGGGCGAGGAGACAGAGGAGGAGGAGGAAGGCGGGCGCGGTGGCCAGATCTAGATCGGCTTTGCCGCGCCACCCCGTCTGGCGCGACAAAGCCGTTGACCGCGCCAGGCCGCCTGGCGCGGCAAACGCACTAGCCGCGCCAGCCCGCCTAGCGCGGCAAACTGACGAGCGGGGCCCACACGGGCCTGCGTGGCCGGGCGGTGCCACGGTGGCGCTTTTGCCGCGCCGCCATGCATGGCGCGGCTACCGCTTTTGTCGCGTCATTGGGGACGGTGCGACAAAAGGGTTAGTTTTGCAAAAAAAAAATGGACAGTGTTGTTTATGAAATTTTTTATTTAATTGGGTTATTAATAAAAAAACAATTCCAGATAGTACTCTCTCCGTACGCTTTTAGATATCTTTTAGGACAGTGATATGGTCTCCAAAATATAACTTTGATCACTTGTTTTTTTAAAAAAATATTTATTTAAAGTGATATATGTTAACGATAACGTATGCTATGCAAACTAGACTCCTGTGCAAGCTATGCAAACTCTAATCAAGACCACAAGAATCTAATCTGATGGCTGGTAATTTTAGCACTTCTTAAGACAAATTTATTTATATGTTTTTTACATCTCTAAACTTAATAATTTAAAAGTTATTTATGATTTATATTTCCAATATTTGACTCAAACCTTGTCCAAAACGACATTTATTTCTAATACGGAGGGAGTATACACTATCTACAATGTGCAGACTTTTGCTGTAAACTCTGCTTGCACTTCATGCAAACAAATTCACGTTTGTAGTTTTTGTTTTCAAAATACGGCAATATTATCATAAAAAAAGAGAATTGCTACTCAACGTTCGGTTGTTTCTTTGGTTTGCCCCACAACAGTTTTTTTAGCGAGCACTTTCCGCGAGCACGGCCTGTGATATTTTTGCATTGTAGCCCTTTCTTGAAATATTTTTTGCAAATAGACCTGTTTAGAAACTTTGTTCAAAAATGGGACAAAAGGATCGGCGTCATGGGACATGACGCCGAGGTACTATAGCTCGGCGTCATGTGATATGACGCCGACCCCCTGCTTGGCGTCATGGGAGATGACGTCATGGAACATGACGCCGATCCTTTTGTCCCATTTTCAAATAAAGTTTCTAAACAGATGTGTTTGCAAAAAATGTTTCAAAAAAGAGCTAAAATGCAAAAAAAAAAAAAAATATCACGCACGGCCTCAGGCTGTCCTCACACCGGTCGGCACCCTTGGCTCCCTTCGCCACCCGCGTCCCTCAGGCCGGCCGTCCCAAGGCTGCCCGCTCTTGCTCCCAGGCCGGACCACCGCCGGTGGATGGTCCTTCACGCCACCGCTCGCCAGAACAAAGTCGGAGCTTTGTGCTCGCGTGTTAGGTCAGTTCTCTTTCTCTTAGTTTGTATTTTTTTCTGAAATTTGTGAAGAATTTAACGATATTTGTAAACAATTTGACATATATTTTTCTGATATTTGGAATCCATAAAAATAATTTGTAATTCTTTTTGAAAAATCTAGAAAATATAGATGTTACTTCTAAATTACATCACTATGTCTAATAAATTACACTAAATAAATTATTGTAAATATAGTAGTAGAATGGTGTAAACATAATTTAAGATAGTGTAAGTACATGGTAAAAATATGGTCGTTAGAAGAGGCTAAAACAACCGGTTGTTGGTTAGACAGGCCTAAAAAATGTTGGATGCCGGTCAAAAAAAATGCTGGATATTTACATTTCATTGTACAGCATTTTCACGCTTCAAAAAATGGCAAACAAACATCCTATAATTCCAACACGCACGGTGGTGGTAAAGAGCCCTCTAATTTAGCCTAGCAAATTTAAGGATCAGACTCAATAAGAATCAGACCGTAATACTATATAATTTTGAACTGAAATTGGAAAGGGCTAAGTTGGATTGTGAAGAATGAATAAGGGTCACGAGCCATTACCAACCCTACGCACCTACAATGAATTGTAAAACTATAACTACAAGAATTCGATTTCGAATTCCAAAACCTGAACCTATTCCCGCAATATATACCAAGTCTTCCCTGCTATTTACTTGATCCTGATGGCTCCCGCTGCTGGAGTCCCCTTGCCAGGCATCCATGGGAGCGGCCAGCCAGACCCTTTCCCCGCTGATCTCTTCAGCGCACCAATGTCTTCCTCGTCCGAGTCATCATCGACGTCGTAGTCGTCATCGTCGATGCAGACGCCTTTCCCTTTCCTGTCGTACCGTCTCACGTCAGGCGTCGTCCCCTCGCTGAAGCTCTCGTACAGGTCAGGGGAGTGGCGCAGCAGCTCGCTAGCTGACCCGTACCCCATGAGCCGGTGCAGCCGTCCCACGCCTTTCGTCCCGTCGAGGGTGTCGAACGACGTGTTCCTCGAGACGGGCAGCCGCTGCTCGTCCTCCGTCGAGTAGCTGCTGAGCCCAAAGCCATCGATGAACGCGAACGGGTCCGGTCGTTCGTCGCCTTTGCCGCCGAGCAGCTCGGAGCCGTCTGTGCTGCACCGGTCGACGGAGTCCTGGTAGTGGTAGGCCTTCTTCCTGGCCGGGTCCCTGTAGGAGTAGGAGAGGACGGTGGAGCAGGAGCCGCACCGCAGCTTGCGCACTGTCCTGGTCGAGACGGCGAAGTCGGCGGGCACCTGCACCAGCTTGAAGCAGCTGGAGCAGACGATGAACGGCGCGCCCTTCAGCACCGGCCGGCAGTGGTTGCGGGGCGGCAGGCGCCGCTTGGGCTCCTTGGCTGCCGGCGGCTCATGCGCTCTGGGCCTGCAGCAGTATCCTCGGCAGCTGCTGCATTCCGGCTTGCCGTGGTGGTGGCGGCAGCAGCCGTGCCCGTGATGGCACGGCCTCGGCTCCACGTTATGGCAGCACGGGTGTGCTCTGCACTGGCGGTAGCGCCGGGACGGCAAGCCACGAGGAGGAGCAGCGGCTTGACGGGGCTTCACCGCACGAGCTGCGCTGCCATGGTGACCACGGTGACCGTCGGTAGCAGCGGCGGCGTGACGAGCTCTGGCAGGGAAGCCCGAGGCCGCCGCCGCCACCGCCGGACGAGACACGTAGCCTTCTTGCTTGGGAAGACGAGGAGGGCGCGGGCGTGGCGGGTTGAGCTCCGGGGACTTGCTGAAAAGCTCAGAGAGGTCGCCTTTCAGCTCATCCACAGTCTTCAGAATCTTCTTCCGCAAGGGCCCCAGATGTTCTTCTTGAATCTCATGGTCATGGCGAGATGGAGTCGGCGCCTTTTCGCCGGCATCATCCCGTGCAGGTTGAGCAGCTGCGGGTTGAGGTGGTGACTTCGGGGCAAATTCTTGGCGATGATCATTGTGGTACTGCGGCTGCACTGCAGCTTCACCTGAATGTTTCTTTCTCGCAGCATCGGTCGATTCGGCCTGGCGTTTCATCCCTTTCTCTGCGTCATCCTGCAATTCACGAGTGACATCTTTGTTTCCTCCGGAGAAGCCGGCACCACCGACGCCGGACTCTGCACCACCGGCATCTCTTGGTCCGGAGCCTTCAGAGTCGTCGTGCACTTCCTGACCGGCCGCACTCTGTTCACGCTCCCTCTTCTCGATCAGTGCCGCTTGCTCAGAAACACGATTCCTCGCCTGCGCGGGACCACCGGATTCGCCCCGGCTCGTGGTGTCCGCGCCCTGGCGACTGCTACTCGTGGCGGCACTGTCGTCAGGGGTGCTGGCAACGTCGCCAGAGCCATGGCTCCTCACGGCGGACACGACACCGCCGGACTCGCGACGGGTTGTCGTCGTCGAGGACTCGGTGCCTTGGCGCCTGCTGCTCGCGGTGGCGTCAGGAGTACTGCTGGTGCTCGCGACGTCACCGGCGGACCTACGCGTCCCAGCCGACACGAGAGCGCGATCACCGGAGCCATGCCGGCTGAACAGAGTCGGCGAGGTGCCGGACCTGCTGGTGCTCCCGACATGAGGAGGAGTCGGGGTGCTGGACCTGCTGGTGCTCGCGACGTCGCTGGCGTCCAGGTGCCTGCTCTGAGGAGGCAGCACGCTCCGCGACGGCGACGCCCTGGCCGCGTCTCCCGCGGCGCTGCCGGTGCCGGTGCGGTTCTTTGCTGCACGATCGAGCACGTACGGGAGAATCCGTCAGAAACCAAGCAAGCAAGCATCCAAATTCGAAATGCGAGCACCGGAAATCAGAATGGGATTGGGACGTGAGGGTACCTCGAAGGCTAGTGCCGCATCCACCGCACTGGTACACTGGGGCGCTGGGCTCCTCGAGAACGCAGTGGCACCTCGGGCATCTCACGCGGCGAACCGGTCTGGCGTCTGAATTTGCCATGGGCCGGCAGGGCCCCAGGACATCCGGAGGAAGGGGCAGGAGGTAGCTGTCGACGATCGGAGAACGCTGCCTGTGGCGTCAGAAGCAAACAATAGGGAAACACCATCTATCAGCATTCTGTTCATCTAAATTTGCGCCTTGTAATTGAAGAGAAGGATAATGAGCGGGCATTGCTACTTGCTAGCAGACAAGTTCTGCGCTTGTATGTCACGACGCCTTAGCAGGCAAAGTCTGACTTACTAGTAAGTGCGAATGGTGACACAGAAAGAATGGTAAAAGCGACCGCTGCGTTTGAACTGTTCTTTTCAGGGGTTTCATTCAGGAGGAAACGTTTGAACTGTTCTTTGTGGTTGTGGTAACTGAAAAGTGAAAAACGCTCATTTGCTGCCACTCTTTTTTTATATAGAAAAAAAATAATAATGAGGGAAACAATCAAACAGCTGTCTATTAGCACATTCAGCTAGCTTGTCCTACCAAGTACAGGATTCCAATTTCCAGGAGTAGTAGGTCAATTGAGTCTGAACAGAAACAAGGCAGGGGAAACAGGTGTTTGACGATACGATCTCAAGCAAGACCCATGCGCATTGGAACCAAGTTCTTCAGCCCTATACTGCATGTAATCCACGATGAAACCGGAAATTCCAGAACACTCTAGAAAAGAATCGCAAGCAATCCGGGGTACAACTGTACTAGTAGTAGTACCAAGAAAGAGCAGAGCAGCCGCGCCGCGCGCGGGAAAGAGAAGAAGGCAGGCAGACAAGTCCAAGAATGGGAACACGAACAGAGCCGGGCACTCACCTATATCCTTTCCCCTTTCCCTCGTCGCTCCTGTAGTGCTGCTGCGCCTTGTTCGTCGCCTCGTCCCCAACCAACTGCTCCTCCAACTCCAACTCCGATTCCCGGGAGTGGCTCGCTTTATACGCCTCCTCCTCCGGCTCCAACTCGCGGTAGTTGCGGCAGCCTACCTGGCCGAACAATTCGCGAACGGGGGGGGGGGGGGGGGGGGGGGGGGGGGGGGGGGGGGGGGAGAGACGGGATGGGCGCGCCGAGTTCGCTGGGCGGCAGCTCCTCCGCCTCCGCGGATACGCGTGTACTACTGTGTGGAGAGGCCGGGGCTGAGGGGAGGGGAGCAAGAGCAATAGAAAAAGAATGGGGGCGGGAGCAGAGGGTGAGGTCTGGTCATGGGTGGCGATGGCGCGTGCTCGGCAAATATTTATACGCGGAGGCGAAAGGGGGAGGGAGCCGCGGCGGGGTGCGGGGCGACCGCTTCAACGACAACGAGTGGTCTGGCGGAGACGTCCACTGCCTGGTGGCTGGGCGCTGGGCCATGGCTGGGCGAAGGAGGGCCAGTTCGCCCGGCCCCGGGACGGAGACGGAGGAGGGGACTGGGCGAGTGATGAGTGGCGAGAGACCGTGTCGCCGACGCCGGTCGCGGGTGCCACCGCGTCGTCGTCGTCGTCGTCGATCGTCTCATCCCATCCCGCGCGCGCACGTAGGATCGGAACCGCATCCTTCTGGATGCCAGCGTGGTGGATGGCCCACTTCCCCGAGGCCCCAAGCCGAGGCTGGGAGCGTGAGGTGGTGACCCGGTGGACTGGAGTCCTGGACTCGCTGGCGTGGCACCCGCGCGCGCGTTTTCTCCGGGCGACCGCGACGGGAGTCGAGCAGCTGGCAAGCCAGGCGGGGCGGCCGACGCGGCTGCTTTCCTCTGACGGGTGACGGGCCGCGTTCGTCCGCGGCCACGCGGCCCGGGTGGGGACTGGGGAAACGCAAGGCGGCGGCGAGGGCAGGCCAGGCCCCAGCGGCGGATTTGTTTGCCTTGCCCACCGGGGGTCCCGGGCGAGGTGGGCGCGGCGCGGTAGCTGGAAAGGCCGTGAGGTTTCGTAGAGACGCAGGTTTGGAAAATGAACATGAACTGGGGTCTGGGGGTCTGGGTCTGGGGCCGGCACACCACACCGCGGTCCAACCAAGCGTCGTTCGTGCATGCGCTCCGCGAGGTCACGTACACGTACACAAAGGCAGGCGGCATATCATATCACATGCCATGATTGTTGTGCCGGACGGACGGACGGACGGACGGGACGGACGCATGAGTAGCTCGTGGCGTAAAACAATTCAGGACTCCGGCCTTCCGGAAGGTGTACTCCTACGTTCACAACCTCACAGCAATTAAGCACTAAATATAGCCATATCAAAATGTCCACCGTGGACCGGTCTGACAGATAGTACTTCATCTATCCTAGAAAAAAAAAACTATTCTAACATAGTAGCACATTTTAGTATCTTAATAACTTTAATTAATTATAAATTAAAAAACATTGATATTTATGATATTAAATAAATATTATTAGATTTATAACAAATTTATTTATATCTGTAAATGTAAATATTTCTACTAGAAAAATAAATTATTTTACGTGACACCTGACTGACTTGTAATTTTATTCGTATTAGAGGAGGTAGGTAGTACTACTATGCTAGTACTATTTTCACGTGAACCCACTGACGAATGAAGAATGTGCATGCGCGTTGATTTTTTTTTTTTCTTCCCCTTCTTCCTCGCGCGCCTACTACTCGTACTCGTTCTGCCTGACCCAAGAAACGTGGCAGGCGAGGCCGAGCTGCTGCTGCTGCTGGACTCGGAAGTCGGCCCCGAGTGACGAAAGGCCGGCCGGAGCTGTACTGTACGGGCGGCGGGATCCGCCCAATAAATGAGGCCGCGCCGCCTGGCCTCAAAACGGAAAAGGCGTTTGTCAGCCGGTAGTACAGTACAGCACTGTACCCCGCAGCCGCAGTCGGTGGGGGCGGCGCAGGGTCAAGCACACGAGAAAAAACGACAGGCAACGGAGCAACGGCGGTGGCCGGTGACCGGTGATGATGAGTTACGGTTACGGCATCGCCCGGCGCACGTGTGGCCGCGCCCGAGCACGGACGGTGCCGTTCCATCATGTGCCGTCCAGCTCATCCACCTCGATGCGAGTTACAGTCACTAGCGGCCTGGAGCATCTTCAGCAGCTCCCCTTTATCATCACTCATCCTCATAAATCTGTCATATTGAGGGAGATGAGTCAATTTTACTTCTCCATCAGCTTCCCTATATGGTTCTTTTTTATTGGTGATCATCAATATATGCTTCATCTCCCCTCATATAAAGGGGAGTTGCATCTCCCCCAATAGCTGGGGTCCACCACTAACATTCATCATCTTCCACACATGGATGACTATCACATTCTTCTGAGAGGTGGACCCTACATGTATTGGGGAGATTATTGGTGATCTGTTCGAGCATCTTCCCCAATAACCTAGAAAAAACATATTGGTGATCACCAATATCACTATATTGAAGATAAAATATTGGTGAGCTCTTGGAGATGCTCACTCACAGCCAGGGCGCACCCTTGCAGCAACGCTACGTCGTTTCTTTTTTCTTTTTCCTACGAGTAGGAGAAATAGCTGTTTTTATATGTCGTGTCTTTCGATGTTCAGTTTTGCTTCTAAATTATTAAAATAGTTGTTTTGGTTCTAAAAAATTAATTAACCTATATTAAATTATAAGACGTTTGACTTTTTTGACACTAAATTTGACCACTCATTTTATTCAAAATTTTATGTAAAACATCACTTCTTTTGTCGTGACTTTATTTATTAATAAAATTCCTTCAAGAACAATTTAAATCTGACTTTGTTTACATAAATTTTTTGAATATAAAATGAGTGATCAAACTTGAGGACAAAAAAGTTAAACGTCTTACAATTTAGAATGGAGTAAGTACTATTTTTAGTCTTAATTTCGGTCTTAATTTCATCCAATAACTATTGACCTCCCTTTTGAACTCATCTCATGTCTTATTAACTCTAGTACTGTTCTTCTCATCTTACGTACACACCTACATTTTTCATCTCGTCGCTTGGGAATGCAAAATCCTAAAGGCACCACAGTGGCTCAAAGGTCTCCTTCGCCTCGTGGTGCTCCACCACCAATCGTTATCCTACACCTGTCCTGCCATGCGTAGTCGTAGGTCGTGCCTCTTTTGGTATCGTTGCGCACACCGCCTGTGATCGTCAGAATCAGAAGTGTCACTCGTGTACATTTTAACCCTTTTAGCTCGACACATACATTACCCTTATCAACGGCAACCGCCCACCTTTGCATGTGCCCTATGACGATGGAGTTAGCAATGTATGCCCATAGTCACCTACTCCCTCCGTCCCTTAGTACTCGTCGTTGTAGCATTGAGCATGGGAAATAAGAAGACATATAAAGTAACCAATTACTAGCTGCACTCTACAACAGCCAAGACAATAATACGGTGGTAAAATCAACTTTTTCACGTTTATACATGCAGTACTTCAAACGATATATTTTGATTGGCTGGAGCTATGCCTAGTGAGGTGAGAGAAAGTGATAAAACTGTTGCAGGTGACAAATTTACATATTTTTTCTGACCCTACAACCCACTACTACAGAAAGGGCCTTTAGTCCCGGGCGAAATGGGTCTTTAGTCCCGGGTATTCCAACCGGGACTAAGAATCCGGAACTAAAGGCCCGGACCTTTAGCCCCGGGTGCTTTCAACCGGGGCTAAAGGTCCAGGGAGGAAAAATAAATATGTGTCGTGTGAGATTCAAACTCAGCACATCTAGCCTTAGGCGCGCTTACCAACTGAGCTACACGACCCACGTGATACAGTTCTGGACGTTTTCCTTTTGAATCCACTCGGGAAGAACCTTTAGCCCCGGTTGGTAACACCAACCGGGGGCTAAAAGGACCTTTAGTCCCGGTTTGTAACACCAACCGGGACTAAAGGTTCACCCTTACCAACCGGGGCTAAAGATTCACCTTTAGTCTCGGTTGGTGTTACCAACCGGGACTAAAGGTCTTTAGCCCCGGACGCAAAATTTTGCCGAGACTAAAGCTCAGTTGATAGATCGTTCAAAGGCTGTTCTCTAGTAGTGGTGTTTTATACCACCGACAGTTAATAAGGTATAAAGTCCTGGTACTAAAACGACTAATATTAAGGGGCGAAGGGAGTAAGTTTGGTATTATTAGATCTAGTAACGAGAATCGATAAATATAGTATTAAGCTTATTAAGAACGGGAATCCAATACATGTATAATTGGAGCACCTTTTCAAATAAATCACTAGGGGGAGACACTACAAATTATACTAACAACAAGAAATACAGAGCATCTCCAAGAGTTTGCCAAAACTCACTTGCCATATCTTCTGATTTGGCAAGTTGCTAAAACATATGGCAAGTAAAAAAAACATTTCCAACAGTTTGCTATTTTTAACTTGATAAAATTGTGTAGGTGCCCTTCCTCTTTCTCTTTATGGGGAGCGCACGCATGGAGACGACACGGGGAGCCACCACCCGGCGCCCTGCTCCCGGCGAGCGCGGCACGGGGACGACCTAGCGCGCCACGGGGACGGCCTCCGGCGAGCCACCGCCCGACGCCCTGCTCCCGGCGAGCGCGGCACGGGGACGGCCTCCGGCGAGCCACCGCCCGACGCCCTGCTCCCGGCGAGCGCGGCACGGGGACGGCCTCCGGCGCCCGCGTCCGCCCCTGGCAGTGGCGCCGGCCCGCGAAGGGAGGAGCAACGACATTTTGGCAAGTCCCGTACCACTCACAAATATGGGAGTGATGGACTGTTTTTTGGCAAGTTGGCAAATTTTGCCAAGTCATATGCCAAATTATTGGAGCCTTCTTTTTCTAGTTTTGCCAAAAAAAACGAAGGATAGCAAGTGGTTTTGGCCAACTCTCGGAGATGAGCAATCTATGAAGAAGCTTTGGAAACAAACAAGAGCCACGTTTTGGCGTAGTACGCGCGTGGGTTGTTGTGGTTGTTAGTTCTAATTCGGAGAAGATTATGTTTTATGTCACGTTGACTCTGTCGCTATATAAATATATGTATTGTTTGATTAGAGATTTAGAGTGCAAATCAGACCTGACCAACAATTTATATTGTCATAGTAGGTTCTACGTCGGGAAAGCGACTAGTACGTTGAACGGTTGAAAGCGACTTTCTTAGAATCAATCAACTACCATGTCCGGTCCTTGGTTATGTGAGGCCATGTTCAGTTGGCCAAAAGACCCCAAATATTTTGCGCAGTCTAATCTTTAGACGCATGCATAGAGTATTAAATGTAGGTAAAAAAATAACTAATTGTACTTTTAGTTTGCTCATGTCGAGACGAATCTTTTGAGTCTAGTTGGGTCATGTTTGGACAAAGTTTGTCAAATAACAACGAAAGTGCTACAGTAACTTTTCGCCAAATATTTTGCTAAAGAAGGCCTGAGTAGGCTAGGCAAATGTACTAGGTTAAATTCCCCGCAAAAAAAAAATTAGGGAAAAACAAGTGGATAGGCGAACTGAGCAGCGCGCCAGCGCCTCTGGTTGTACTTTGCCATGGCCCATTTCGAAACAACATGATTAAAAAATGGACACAAAGTATGTGTGTGAGAGAGATGCAAAGGCTCTTGGAAACGAGTGAAAGAGCTATGGGCCTATAGATTTTTTTTTTGAGAATCGCTATGGGCCTATGGATGGAAGCGCAGCGCTAGCTAGGTGGGCTAGAACACGGCGGGGCTCGGCCCAGCACGTAGCTGGGCTGGGCTCCTCACACTAACGGGCCGACCGAAGTGACAAGCTGACGGCTCCGCTACGGTCAACAAGGTTTCCCGCGAGTCGGAAAAAGATACAGTACTAACGAGCATCAAGCAGATCCAGATTGAAACGAAATCGACCTGGCGGCTGCGCAGTCCCTGGCCCACCGTTTGACACTGACCGGTGGGCCCGACCTTGCCAAGGCGCCTGGACGGCGTGCTCCCCAACGTGCGCCATTTCGGAAGCCACACGGCCACGCCTCCCAGGCCCCAGCCTTCCGCTTTCCCCTCCCTCCTTCCTTCCTCCTCGGCACTCCCCACTCCCCGCCACCAACCAACCAACCCGCGCGCGCCGCACCCCCCGAAGGAGAAGAAGAGCGGGTCGGAGGTCCGAGGTCGGAGCTGAGCGCGCCCCCATCTTCTTCCATCGGCTTGAGGTAGTACCGCCGAATTCCCCCCTCCCTCCGCCCTTCCCCCGCGCTGCATCCCGCATCTTTTTCGTGAGCGTTTCGGACCGCCGCCGCGCACAGGGGTTCCCACTCGCCAGTCGCCAGCGATCCGAGGGGCGCGGCGAGAACGCGCGGTTCGAACTCTCTTGATCTTGACGTGCTCGCCCGTAGTTTTAGTTTGATCGGTTTCCCTCGTTCGATTCCTTCGCCTGAAAATTCTGCTCTCTTCTCTGGGCGCGGATCGGTCGCTTGCGCTGTTACGATTTGGCTTTTTGGATGTGGGCATGTGGTCGAGCTGAGAAGGAGAGCAGGCGGTTTTACCAATTGTTTGGTTGCCTCTGCCGGAGTGCCAATCGTTTGCAGCTCCTGTAGGTATCTGGACTGGCTTAATTAGGAGTTTGATGGCAGCCCAGCCGGGATACCACAGTCTGTGATTTCATTTGATGCACACTAGTCACTGCTACAGGATAGTGTGTATAAGATGATAGGATTGGAGAGTACATGGGTAGAATAGTTCTTAATGACGCTGCAAGGATAATAGAATTTAGGAGGATTTGGGTAAACTTTTAGAGTATATTAAGCACAGATCCTGCCTTTGTTAGGATGCTGAGAATCATGTGATTTGTTGCTTTCTATAAAAGCAGGGTTTGTGCCTCTATTCTAAAATTTTGGAGCTAAGTTAAGGGAACTGACGTTCCTCCTTTGCTCCAAAGCTTCAGTTGTTCATGGCTTTTGATGTCATGCTGCTCCTAATCTAATCCCTGGTGGCCTGATCTGTCACTACTAAAATCGCCGGTGCCATTCAAGGGATATCGGTTTTAGCAGTGGCAGACCAGGCATCAGAATTTATCAAGATCACAGCGCCAACACATATCCCAGGAACACATTTCCACACCTTTGCTGGCATATCTGGAAAAGGAGGAAGAACATTGTCTTCCGGAATGATCGGCCAACACTGCAATGGGCGCTGATGGCATGCAAAGCTGAGGCTAATCTTTGGAAAGCCCGCTTACCGAGGAGGGATAGAGAGATCGCTGATAGATGGTGCACAATTTTAGTTAACACAATTTAAACGCTGAACGAAACTAAACAATGCAAAAGCAAACCATGTAATTTCATCATTTGGCTTCAAGAACCACATTATCAATATGAAACCAGGTGGGGATCCCCCCCCACCCCCACCCACTCATGGTTCAACTCTATTACTTATAGGCTGTTAAGGGCATGTTTGGATGACAGTCTTTTAAAGAATCATGTTATCAACAGCTTGTCTTATAGAGTAGGTGCATGGCATCCCAAGTGTATTTCTAATCTAGGACTCCAAAAGGCTACAGTTTTAGAAATATCTTGATTTTCCAAACTACAAGATTTGTTTATTACATCCAACTGTCATTGTAGTTTCCTAAAACTCCAAGAAAACTAGTGTTCAAACAGCTCCTAAGTTGCATACTTATCCATTTGCTTGTTGATTGCTGCGCTGGAGTTTCTAATGCACTAGGTAAGCGGTGCTGATAACCCAGTGCTGTAGAATGTTGCCTACTTATGGAGATTTTACAGCATTCAGCTACAATTTTTTTATTTTCGCAAGATAGCATGTTTGTTTAGCTTTTATAGCATTGTTCAGGTTTTCTCTCTTTGTTTTTTTTTGGTGTGGGTGTGTGTTTGGGAGAGGGTGTGGGGGGTATCAGATATATCTGCAATGTCAATGGATGGAGGAATCCTAGTAAGGCAACTAGTTTCAAGAACTTTCTAGGTTTTTTTGTAACTTGTTGTAACTTTCTCTGTAAAATAGTTCTTTTCGAGCTACTTCATGATAAAAGATGGTTCTTTTTTTCCTGTTCCTCTTCTGGTTAAAGCCAAGGCTAACCAAATATCTATTTTGTTTTCACCTTTGTTTGTTTCAGCTTCATGAGTTCTGGGAAAGCACTGGCATCCAACATCCCTTATTCAACAGTGAACAGCAGTATCATCTTTCTCTGCCTTTTCGCGGGATACTTGGGAATTCCTGGTGGAAGGTTCAGTGGAGGGAGCCTAATTTAGACTGTGGTAGAAGCTTGGCCTAAGAGTTTGTAGGCTTTCAAGCTTTTGAAATGGTTTCTTCTCAGCCATCCTCCCTGACTGCAATCCTTGCACAGGGCCCCAACCTCTGCCCAGTAAAGATACTTCTCCCAATGGGACCTCCAGATGTTGTCTCCTCAGATAACATCGAGTACGATTTCTCTGATGTTTTTGGCTCCACCCCGGTCCAAACACCAGCAAACCTTGGTGGTCTTGATCCAGACAGTCCTTCACCTACTGTTGAGTCCAATGAAGAATTTTACAGTGATCCTATTATCATTATCAACCGATCCCATTCTCTTGTTGGTCCAACATCACTTGTTAGCCGCTCCTTGCGACTTAGCAAGCTTAGTCTAGGAAAAACTGAGGGATCATCGGAACTTGTAAAGTGCCTCTCAGAAGAAAAGGATGGGGACCAAGGGCAGCTCAGTGATGAAGAGCTTGGTAATGCTATGACGGAGGATGAGGGCGTTGGGCTTGATGACTTTGAAATCTTGAAGCTTGTTGGCCAAGGGGCATTCGGTAAAGTATTTCAGGTGAGAAAGAAAAACACCTCCGAGATATATGCAATGAAAGTTATGAGGAAGGACAAGATATTAGAAAAAAACCATTCTGAGTATATGAAAGCTGAGAGAGAGATATTGACAAAAGTTGACCACCCTTTCATAGTGCAGCTTAGGTACTCATTTCAGGTAAACTGTTTGTGTGCATACTCTCATCCTTATTCACTGTACAGAAAGAATATATTAAGTTTGGTGAAATCCTAGAACAAATTTTGGATTGTAATGCTCTAACTATGCAGACGAAATATCGACTTTACCTTGTCCTGGACTTCATAAATGGGGGGCATCTTTTCTTTCAGCTCTACAAACAAGGATTATTTAGGTATCTTCCATTTCTTGCTAGGTAGTTTTATTTGCCAAAAGGCAGTAACACTAGCACTGAAACTAAACTGGTTTTACATAACAAGGGAGGAGCTTGCACGAATCTATACAGCTGAAATTGTATCTGCCGTAGCGCATCTTCATGCTAATGGAATTATGCATAGGGATCTCAAGCCCGAAAACATCCTTCTGGATGCTGATGGCCATGTAAGAATTGCTGACGATGACCATCAACCTTCCTTCTCCAGTTCCCCATTTTGCTAACATCTCATAATCCACCCTACCTTTCTAGGCCATGCTCACAGACTTTGGCCTTGCGAAGGAATTCTGTGAAAATACCAGATCAAACTCGATGTGTGGCACTCTAGAGTACATGGCCCCAGAAATTATTCTTGGCCGGGGGCATGATAAGGCTGCTGACTGGTGGAGCGTGGGAATCCTGCTCTTTGAAATGCTTACAGGCAAGGTGAGTTGCATGGTTCTCAACTTCTCATTAGATGTTGCTATCTCATTTGCTTTCATTGCTAATTATTCATACACTTGTCAACACATTTCAGCCCCCATTTGTTGGGAATAGGGACAAAGTTCAGCAGAAGATTATAAAAGATAAACTGAAGCTCCCTTCATTTTTGTCTAGTGAAGCTCATTCCCTCCTGAAAGGCGTAAGCTTTTACATCCACTTCCCTTGATAACGTCATTTAATCAGTGCACAAGCATTAGCTTGATTCGATCTCACGTTCTCTACCCCATCCATTTTCCAGCTCCTGCACAAGGAACCTAACAAGCGGCTGGGCAGCGGCCCCGGAGGCAGCAATGAGATAAAGAACCACAAGTGGTTCAAGCCAATCAATTGGAGGAAGCTGGAGGCCCGGCAGATCCAGCCGAGCTTTCGTCCGAACGTTGCTGGGCTTACGTGCATCGCCAACTTTGACGAGTGTTGGACGAAGACGCCCGTGCTGGACTCTCCGGTGACCACCCCTGCTGGTGGCGGGCACAGCAACTTCGTGGGCTTCACCTACGTCAGGCCCGCGCCGATCCTTGAGGAGGTGAACGCATCCAGCTCTAGGCTGAAGGACTAAGGTCCTGTTTGGATGATTTGGATGAATTAGGACTAGTGATTAGTCCAACTAGTTGGGTATGGGTTCTATGGACTTCAACTAACTAGTTGGTGTTTTGGCTAGTTATTAGACCAACAACTAGTCCACCTGTTTGGATCCTCAGGAGCTAAACTTTAGCCAACTACTTGTTAGTCCATGGGATCAATCATGCCCTAAGGATGTTTAGCGCATTGAAAATGTGCATGAAATTTTGATCGAGTGACATGAACGCGACATATGTAGAGAAGAGAAGCTGGTTCTGTATCGTCTATTAACATGTACCATTACCCTGGAAACAAAGGATGGAGATTCTATCATGTTGTACTCGAAATTTTGTTCATAAGTTCTCGTCCTTTGTTCGCCTTTAATCGCACTACTATTGAGCCAAGTCACCTAAACAAATACTCTGAAAACGCATGCACTACTATCATGTGCTGCTATCTTCGCATGCACGGTGACTGGTTGGTGGGTTTAGAGGAGATTACTCAGTTATGCGAGCATTAGATGACAAGTCGCATGAAAAATTGAAGATATTCATTTTTAAATGCAAATTCACACAGTTTACTCGTTAAATGGTATGCATGGTGGATTTAGTGGAAGCTAAAGAGAATGTTTATTTAAATGAATCAGCTAGAACCAAACGAGGAAGTCATACACATACACTACGTACCAAACGACGACTAAATGTTTATAGATGCATTGCATTACATGACAGAGGAATGTCATACTAGTTCGGACAAATGTCGATTGCATTTGACACTAAGCGCGTCCACGACGGGTAGCTCCAAGCTAACAGTTTCGTGACGTGGAGAGAAAAGTGTCAAATACAAAGTCGCTAGCGTTGAGTTCCTAGCTAAGCTCGCCCAGTTCTCGTAGAACGTACTGTCTCTACCTCTCTGTCCCACCACGTCTGCTTAGCCATGCAGCTAGTGATTTTGTATTTTTAGTTTGGCCATGCAGCTAGTGATTTTGTATTTTTAGTTTATACAGCTCAGCTGGCGATTTTGTTCAACTGTTGTGAACGCCCTAACCAGATGTCAGCGGATTATGATCGCAGGGAATCGTTGATCAGGATGAAAGACACTCACAGTTGTCACAGGATAGCGACATCACTTGTTGAATCCTTCCAATGCAGACAAAGTGCATTGTCGACAGATCTCGCCCACCATTGCACAACAGAATCTCTAGTCGGTAAATAATCTAATATTGTTGAATTGGTATGGCCCAAATTCCAGCCACATATAGATAAGACAATCATAAACCGAAACTCAGCTTCATTAACATGACAAGAAAAACAAGAAATCCACGTCCACAATGGTCGCAGTGCAAAATTGGTTACCAAAACAGAGCACAAGCTCAATTCTATCATCATATGGCAGCACACAGGATCAATACTGCAAAGCTTTGTTTTGTGTTCAAGCCTTCCGGCGACCAACTTGCGCAACGAATCCAGCTTTGATTGGAGCAACAGACCTTGAAGATCCACACTAGATAGCAAAAGAAATGGCTCATTAGAGTTGGAATCAAATATGAGTCTTCCATTCTGATTTCAAATAATAGCCTCAGAACTTTGCTGATAATATCAATGTTTTACTCAAACAATGTAGGCAAATAATTCTGCAACTCATCATAGGCTACAAGAATAAACACACACAAGAATGAAGCAGCAAATTTCAGCATGTGAAATGTTTGGTTGGCAGGAGAAAACTCAAGATTATAATATTCATAACCAACAATATACCTATATAAACATAAAATTAAGTGATCGTGAAACTGATAGCAGATATAGCATGCCACAAATTTATGACTCCATTTAAGCCTCAGTAATTGCACTTCTTATCACAGAAGACTAGTCAAACAATGTAGGCAATAAAGTTGCAATTCATCATTGGCAGAACCATATATTGCATGATGGTTCCATGCAAGTGTCAACTAGAACTCTAGAATTGTTCACCAAGTAAAAGTAACATGGAAGTGATATGATAATGAAAAGGCAACAAGAAGGTATAATATTTGGTATTCCAATACGATCAATGAAAGACTCAGATTTTGCAGATGTTATCACAAACTCAAACAATGTAGGCAAATGATTCTGCAGTTCATCATAGTCTAGAACACCATGGCTGGGACCAAACAAGAGACAAGCTAATCCACAAATGTAGGGAAAAGTGTGTACTGGAAAAGTCAGCAAAAAAATGTTTCATTTTAAAAGGATCTTAAATATGCAGAAAACTATCTAGAGCAGCAAAATAGATCGTAACATTGACAGCAGATAATGCATAGAATGAACTGTGGAATTGTTTGCCTCAGAAATTGCACTTCTTATCAGAATTTCAAACAATGTAGGCAATAAAGTTGCAAATCATCATTGGCAGAAACAATACACAGATGATGGGACAAATGACGTCAATTACCAATGTATAACAAAACTGTAATGTATAAAGTGGAATGAAACGGGAATAAATGAATGTTCCAAAAGCCATTGGAAATCTATCACATCAAAACTGCAGGCCCCATATCACATGGTTTTGCATGATATTTTACCTGTTCGCAGCGAAGGAAGAACAAACGATTTTCCTTAGACAGAATAGTATCAGGGCTCTTGCATCCATTGCAGATGACATACTCATCTGAAAAATTGAGTTGCAGGGAGAAGAACAGTAAACAACCATCATATTTATTCAATCATATCAGTAGACAGTAGGTATGTTCATAAAAAGAAACGTCATGCCATCTGTTCAGAAAAGGATACTACAACCATCAACGCAATCAAATTGGATAACTTACTGATGTATCTCCTCAGGATTGCTTCAAAGTTTTTGGGGGCAAATCTTCCTTTAATCACCAATCTTTGCTGCCCATCAAGTGACCCACTTGTTCCCATTTCAGCAAGCAAAAACATCATCACATGCTCAGGTTGCCTATGCATCCTGAAGATATACGATTAAAAATCAGGTCATTGTAATTTTATCAACTGGAGCAGCAGAGAGCACTTAAGAAGGTGAGAGAGTGTCTGTTAAAAATATGCTGCCACAATTATGTTGAAACTTACGTTTTACACAAATCCATAAAATTAACAAAAACCGTCTTCTTTGTTCCCTCCCTAAGAACTTGTGGTGGCCTCATAACGGTCCTACGCCTATCCCCAGCGAGATCTGGGTTGTTCTCGCGAAGAATATTGAACACTCTGTCCAGCAGCTGCAACAGAAAAAGCTCAAGGTTAAATTTCACAAACAAAAATGTAACACAGAACTGTAGTGATTTGATTCCTCTAGAGTAGTTATATATTGGAGACCCAAAGTTTATAATAGAGAATGATGCATATCTGAATTCACTCAAAGAAACAGGCATCAATAGCATGCAAGTCATAACGACAAAATGTGGTTGTAATGTCATAGAGCATCAGAACCAGGAAGATGTAAAGCTCTAGGGCAATTGTGACATATCAGCCAAAAAGCTACCAAATAGAACATCAGAACACAGATCCATGTTTACAAGGGAAAAATAATTGACAGAACATATTTAATCACCTCTTCATATTTATAATCCCGGTCAGTTCCTTCCCAAGGATATTTAGGGCCAGCTCCAAGCTCAATGCCTTCTCCTTGTTCCTCTACAGCTTGATCATCTGAAAAGCAGCGTGTCATATATTGCAGAAGTAGTCAATGAGATCAAGGTTTATAGATTAGCAACAAGTAAAATGCACCTTGAGCATCCTGCCCATCTCCAAGGTCGGCAAGAGATGAATCAAGATCCACCTGAAATTTTTCAGAATGAATAAATGTAAAGCCTCGATTCATTTTCTGATTCTTAAGCATTGTCCAGATTAGCTCTAAGTGTATGTGCCGTACCGGCTTCTTCTTTTTCTTCTTCATTCCAGTGAAGTTAAGTTCAGCAGGTTCTGTGACTGCCAATGTTTCCGTCTTCTCTGCAAGCTTGTCCACTTCATCCGAAGGTTCTTGGGTGACAACCTTCTTCTTTTTCTTCTTCTTGGTTGGATCAAAGGGGGCAAGCTGTAGGAGAAGGAAAAAAAATACATATTATACATAAACATGTGGTGGAACAGATACCTCCAACCCAACCCACAACTCGCAGCCTCAACCCTAGCTGGAACCGCGTCGAATCAGGGCAAGCAGCCGAACGGCTCTACAACTAGAACTAACTGAAACCCCCCGTATAGATCAGCGCAGCGACGGGGAAAGAGCCGGCTCACCTCGGAGGCCTCCTCCCTCCTCTCCGGGTGCTCCTCGTCCGCCATGGCTGACGCGGTCGCCTTAACCTCCGAGACGCTCCTACTTGAACCGATCCCTGCGACGGTATAAAGCGAGTTAGATCGAACGCGGGGCGCTGGTTCGACTGGATCGACGCGAGATGCTCGGGCGGGAGTTCTCACGGGCGGAGAGCGAGATGCTCGGGCGGGAGTTCTCACGGGCGGAGAGCGCGAGCGAGCGAGCGAGCGGCTAGAGACGACGGTGACGGCGGCGCGGTTCTTCTTCGAATTAGGGTTTTCTCGGTGGAGATAGATCCTTTCGCCTTATCTTTTCTATTTCTATATAGTCCTCGGAGATCATCACGGTAATACAAGGGTTATATACGAAAAAACGCCTACCGCGGACCGCCTCAATCTCAGCCGCCTGATTTTGATCGGACGGGTCCTCGGGCAACCTCATCCTGCTGGACTTGGAGGTATACGATACTATTTGGAGGGGCTTACTGAAAACATCTCTCAGCGTCAACCTGAGCCGTTGGATTAAGATCGGACGCAGCACATCGTTCTTGGAAAACTCCCTTAACAAAGTTGGAATTGCCTCGCGCGTTACGCCGTCGCCGTCGTCTCCAAATTTCTGCTGCCCCTCTCCATCCCCTTCCGACTCGAATTGTTCGAGGGCGCATGCGACGACGGCGCGCTGAGTGCTCCACCCTACATCGGCAGCGGCGAAGGCAACGGCAGCGATCCAGTTTGTTCGTTATTGACGTGTTCAGTAATCCTATGTTACAAACTGTATGATTATGCCAATTGACTGATTGGGGAGTCGATTGGGGTCAGCCAGTCAGGTGCTTTATCAAATGCTCTGAAAGATGGAACTGTGAAAGAATTTGCAATAGAGCAGGCACCTGTAAGAGCACCATGGAACAAGCCTAACAATTTCAATTTTTCCAGCGGAAGAATTCTACACTCACCAAGATACAGCAGATACAGAGTTTCAAACTTTCAATGAGAAAGCTCAGTTCTTTCTATCTGAGGCTGAATGCACCTGATGCCAACCACGGATTACATGAACTCGACCATAAATTAGCTAACAAATCAAATGAGCTGCAACTGGCAGCAACCAACGAAGCGAACGAGCTCCGCTGCACAGGATTACACTGATGGAGGGTTCGACTCCTTGGATTTCTCGTCAGACGACGCCCGGCTCTCTGAGGTGGACTGGCGGAGCCCCTCGATCATCCTGATCACCTCCTCCATTGCTGGGCGCCGGTCTGGCGACTTTGCGGTGCACACCATGGCTATCTGCAGCATTTGTACCAGCTCCTCCTCGATGTTCTGGTGCTTCATCAGCTCGACGTCGAACACCTCGGCCGTCCACTCCTCCCGGACCACCGAGTGCACCCATCTTGGGAGGTCGACGACATCGTCATTCCCCTGGGTTTGGAGCGGGGCCTTTCCTGTGAGCATCTCCATGAGCAGGACGCCGAAGCTGTAGACGTCGGACTTCTGGGTGATCTTCCGGTTCTCCACCGTCTCTGGAGCGCGGTAACCGACCACAACGCGAGATGCGTTGACCGGCACACTCATCAGAGCGCTCAGGCCATAGTCCGAAACAGAAGGATTGTGATCTTGGTCTACGAGCACATTAGTTGACTTGACATTGCCATGGGTGAGCTTCGCGCCCCCTTCTGCGTGTATATGTGCAATTCCATATGCTGTCCCAAGGATGATCTTCACTCTGGAGTTCCAATCTAATGGTTTCTTCTCAGTAACACCCCGGATACCTGTTGATGAAGAGATGCAGCAAGAAACAATCATTAACAAAACAAAATGATATCTCGATTTACTTGGCGCAAGTTGCGCTCTGTAGCGTGAGAATGCCAAGCTACTTGGCGCAAGTTGCCCTCTGCAGCGTGAGAATGCCAAGCTATGTAAAAGCAATGCAAGTGCAACTGAGGCCTTCAGCAAGTGGAAGATATACATATGAAGGTGAGTCCTCTTTCCAACCATGTTGAAAAAAGATCTAACTAATATCTAGTCAGTGACATAACTTTAGATGTTAAACTGAGAGAACTATAATAAAATGGCAGAGATAGAGCAAGATATGTGATTCAAGCTAAGCTTGTTGTCAGGGGTTGGCGCTTTTAGGAACGCTGGCCTATTGTTAGTTCTTGAATTGAGTATTGATCAATCACATCAGTAATGTTTTTTGAGAAATATCACATCAGTAATGTGTCTGTAGCAGTGAAAAATCATACCATGCAACATGGCCGAAACACTTCCAGTGTCAATATAATCGTAGACGATAAGCTTCTCATCTTTGGAATAGTAGTAAGCACGTAGCGGAACCAGGTTTGCATGTTTGCCCAACCTCCCAATGAGCTCCATCTGCTGCTCAAACTCTCTTTTCCCTGCCACAACATCTTTTAATCTCTTGACTACCACGACAGTACCATCTTCGAGTATAGCTTTGTAAGCAGTTCCATAACTACCCTTGCCAAGGACTTCTGCAGAAGCTCTCAGTAGATCCTCCAAGTCAAAGCTATAGGTGCAACCCTCCAAGAACACTAACTTATTCTTCTCAGCAATTTGGACGCCACTACTGAATTCTTGCTTCGGCTTCTCACTCCTGGTGGCAGTGCCCTTACCTTTGGATTCCACATCAATCTCGTCCTTGCCTTTCCTCTTTGAAAAACACACAACCAACACAACCACGACTAGCATCAGTAATGCAAACCCACCAACAGCAACCGCAACTATGAAACCCGTGCCTAGTTTCTTATCATGATGCGGCAAAGGTGGAGATTGAGGCGATGAAGATGATTCAGGTGAGGGCGTTGGTGAAGGAAACGAGCATTCAGCTAGAGGTAGCCCGCACAGTCCAGGATTCCCTGAAAATGAACCCTTTGGATATATCTGGAGCGAACGAGGAATTGAGCCTTTCAGTTCATTGTTGCTCAGATTTAGTAGTTTCAAACTGTGAAGCTTGAGATCAGGAATGGATCCAGAGAAAGAATTATCTTGCAAATTAAGAACAGTTAACTGAGTAAGGTTTTGTAAACTTGCAGGTACTTCTCCTGTGAAGGAATTGTAGGAGAAGTCTACTACACTGAGGCTAGGACTAAAGGAAGAAGGCAACCCTCCTGAAAGTTCATTGTGCTGTAGGTATATGGAACGTAGAGAAGGAAGTAAGGTCACATCAGATGGAAGACTTCCAGTCAATCGATTAGACCGCAAGCTAAGTACTTGAAGAGAATCAAGCTTGCCAATAGTGTTTGGAGGAATTGCTCCGATAAGACCAGCAGCTGGTACCCTCAATTCAAAAACTTGTGACTGATCTGCTGAGCATTTTACACCATGCCATGAACATATTGAGGTATTTTTGTCCCAGTTGAGCTTGTTTCCATGATACACTGTAGAGACAAAGTCAAGAAGGGCTTGCTTCTCCGAGGCTAAGTCCGCTACAACCAAGGGGTTGAACAATGATAGCAGCAACTGTATCGAGAGCAGAATACGGAAAGAGTTCATAAGATTGAGACAATCCATCTGATGAATTTCCTTGGGCAAATTAAATGAGCAGCATATTCAATTGCCTATATCAGGCAAAGTAAGCAACCCTGTTCAATACAAAATAGAGCATAATCAGTGACAAATGCTACCATATTGACATTAAGATGTCAAATGCAGGTGTGTGTTTCTTCAGAAGGCAACTAAACACATGTCAGCAATCATTGCATGCCCTGAACTTAACCAAAAAAATGTGTGTGTTTATGCAAAAGTGTGCATGCCTCAACAAAACACAGTGGGGTAGCACAATAAACATTCCTTTCCAGCAAGTGACTCAAGACACTGACCAAGATACTTTGGAAAAGAAGAAATTCCCTTCAATGTCTAATGATTACAGAGTTCCCATTCCAACCAATGCAACTTGCTTTTTCATGGTTTTATTATAGAATGCATGCAAAATGTATCATTTGAAAGCAGTATGTATTACAGGCCATCGAGATATATTTATTCTAAGCTTAATTTTGGTATATATCCCCCTAGGCGCACAGTGCAGTAGCTGCTGGGTATTTTACTGAGCTACGTGGCAACGTAGAAACAAGGTACATAAATTCCACCTTCAAAGAATGGAACCCAATAAAGTAAAAAAAAAAGAAACAGAATCTATAAAATCGTGGACAGAAAGCAAATAAAGATAAAGAAAGGGAGAAAAAGTGAAATGATCCGGTCAGCATATAAAAGTCAAAAGCATCAACAAAGTAGGCAGAAAGAGGGAGCAAGAACAAAGCTGGACTCATCATAGCGTTCACAAAGATGAGCATGGCGCATCATGTATCTAATGTTTATTACTTGTTAACAAGAAAGTGTATCTCAGGCTGTCATGGAGAGCATTTTTATACTGAGACGCAACAATATTGAACAAACAAATTATCATGTCGCAACTTTCTGCGCTCTTAGCCTCTTAGGACTAACATGGAGCATAGCAGCCTTACCATCTCATAAAGGGTTCTGCAACTATGGCAGTGATCACTGAAAAAAGACTAATGTGATCTGAGGCACCACTAAAAAAAGTTGAACAAAAAGAGAGAGAAACAAAGGCAAGGGTTTAGCTAATTCAAATGGGAACTCGGGAAGATCCCACTGCCAGGAAGACGTGTATGTGGGAAACTACCGCACATGCCAATGTGCGCAGAGATTTAGTGCATTGTTTACAGACTACAAGATCTAGATTATAGAACAATGCAGAGTTACTTAACCTCCACTTAAAGAGACCCTGAGATGAACCAATTCCTTATTCAAGCCAGCAAGCGACCTGGGAGCAGCGCTCGGAAGTCCAAGATCAACGCCTATTAGTTGTTTGTGAGGATCCACACATTTTTCAATTGGTAGCTTCTAACTCAAGAGCGAAACCCAAGATTGACCGCAGGCCATTCGAGGGTACGAGATTAAATTTATAGCTCAAGTGGGGCTTATTTTATTTTGAGTCAATTCTAAGCAATAGGAGGAACATGCCACAGGAAGAGGAGAGGGAAAAAAAACATCATAGCATAGCAGCCACTGTTTACTACTAGTAGTTACAGCTAGATGTCTAGATCCACCACCACACAGGTGGATACAAAGAACTGGAACTCAAAAGGAGATCCAACGTTTGTCCATTTCAGTCAAGGTAACTAAAACAGCAAGATTGAAAGGAAAAGGGTCCAGTTAGTGGAGCATTATGGATGTATGTGCTGCTCACAGCACCTGTCGTTTGGCGCCAAAGACAACATTACTGTAGAAGCATATATCCCGGCTTGCCTAAACTACCGGGAACAGGAAGCTAAACAGCGCTGCCAACCATCAATCAGTATAAAAGCACCCATTGATGCAAGCACGGTAAGGTTCAGCCAAAATCATGAGAATACCTATACCTTAATAGCTAGTGGGCGAAATGCGTAGATTTGGGCTCCTGTCGAGTACACACAGGATGTGTCAAGTCGTGGAAGGACAGGGAAAGCGCCAACCTTTCCTCGTCGGAACCCTCGTCAAATCGACACTGCAGAGGAGAGAAATACGGTTGTATCAATTATTTTAGGGGATTCGGCAGGCCAGGTACAACTGAAACTCGAAATGCAAGGGCATAACATAACCCATCTCTGCCTTGTCTTCTTTAATGAAGGAAAAAAAAAAACACAACCAACACCGGTGAAAATCCTTCCTCACCCCAAAGTCTAATCAAACCAATTAACCAAACAAATGCTTACATGCTCCCCGTCCATTTCAAGAAAAATTGCCTAAAGTAAAAATAAGCTTTTTCCTCCAGGGAGGAGGTGCGAAACGCTTAGCTAAGGTAATGCGCATCACGCGAGGATGAGCGCGCGCAGGAAGAGCACCCCAAATCACAAAGGAACAGAGCTCGGAGCAGCAGGGTTTCAACGCAGAGCCGGAGCAGCAGAGAGGGCGAGGCGGGGGGGTTACCTCCACCGGCGACTGCCGCCGGTACAGCGGAGCGGAGCGCAGAGCGAGAGCCCCAGCGAATGCGCGGCGGGATCAGGGTTCGGCCGTGGCGCGCCCCTGTCGGCAGGGCGAGGATTTGCGCGCTGCTGCTGAGTGCCGCTGGGGGCAGAGGCTTTGTTGGGACGGTGGGAGCGGGGAGGGAGTCGGGGGAGACGGCAGACGAGGAGGGGTGGCTCCCAGTCCCAGCACACAGGGAGGACTGGAGGAGAGGGACGGGACGGGAAGGAGGTGAGAGAAAGGAGGTGCATTTAAGGCCCTGTTCGCAACCCGGGAATTTTTTCCTGTTCTTGCGTTCGATTTCTGTGAAATTCTTGCACGATTGCTGTGAAATTCCTGCGTTCCAGGCGCTGAGAGGAGGAATGAAACCGGGGGAGTACTAGCAACGGCGGCATCTGATGACTGGGCGTGGGCCGGTCTCTGCCTGAAGAAATTTGTTGGAAACACCAGACCAGTGACAGTGAGTGAGCAACTACTGTACACTGCACTCGACACGTCGTAGTGCTGCAGGTCCCTACTCCCCCTTTGCTTCTTCTACGGAGTAGTACGTGATCACTCCCTACGACGTGCTGCCTGTCCTTTTTAGCCTCTTTGATGATTGCAAGATGTATTATTTTTCAGTTTTCTATGTTTTTTGTATAAAAAGTTAACGTGGCTTTTATGTAAATTTTATATGATTGTTATGAAATTTCTACGAGGACAGACCACAATTTTGTTATACATCTTCTATGGAGCTCATCCAGGATCCAATTACCTTCCACCTACACCGACCCCTAGATAGGAGGCGACCAAGATTGAAGAACGAGGAGATCGATCAAAGAGTGCGGATCATGGTCCCGCTATAACATGACATATGTATGGTGAGAAAATGCAATCAAAGAATCTAATGAACATTAGAGCAAGGACATACTGGTAGCAGACACCATGCAGCATCCAGCTCGCTCGTATCCCCACGCATAGGAGGTGCAAGCAAAAGACCCTGCAAAAGAGTTGTGGTTAATTAAAAGTCTGAGATGATCATCCACAGTGTGATCTGTGATGCCTACAAGCAGTATAGATGCGACATCGACAACGCATATTAATATTAACTTGTAGCATATAGATTATAAATAAAAATAGCCTGAAATGACAACCTCACTACAAAAACTAGAAAAAATCCAGAGAAAAGGTGCGACACCAGGGTTTGAACCCTGGTGGGTAGCGTCCCACTGGACTGCCCTACCACCGGACCACAGGCCCTTTCGCAGCACACACATGACAGTTGATGGAACGCAAACCGTCTCATCTGCTGCTGCCTGTCCTGCTTCACGGCCAACAATTTTCAGAGAACAAACCAAAGATATATAGGCTCTGAATTAGGATATCCTCTTGCTGGAGTTGCATCTCAACTACTCTCGTCAGTTTATTTTCTGTAGCAGATGCAGGCAACAACCACCGGTTATCATTGCAGATGCTCCTCCGATTCGTGCATGCAGTGTACGCGCATGCATGCAACCACCCTAGTAATGGACGGGTCCCTGTCGCGATGACGATGAGCGATCGACGCCGCCTTCATTTACACCAGGCCAGCTAGCTAGCTTTTCCTAGCTAGCTAGCCGTTGCAAGCTAGCTGGATGAGGAGAATCCATGGAGGTTGGAGATGGAGGAGTCGGTGGTGCCGCCTTGCTTGGACCTGAAGAATGGATCGGAGGAATGCATGGAATGGGCAGCTGGCAGAGTGGCAGGTGGAGGAGCTGTCCTGCAGTACGTGCACATCAGCACACCACCATTCAACATTTGATCCGTGATAGATCCATCCACGTACCGGCCGACAATCACACAGTGGCCCGGCTGGTACTGTTGGTGTACGTAGTGGTACGTTCGTACGGGCTACGAGCTCTGGTCCATGCCTCTAGTATATAATAGATGCATGCATGGCGACTTGGCCATTGCTTGCTGTTCCAATGTTGCATACACGGGTGTTATCTCTAGCTTTGTTTGGCACAATTTAAAACGGTTTCTGTTTATTTATGCAGCTAATTTAAAAAGGTATTTTTACAGTAGCTTGACATGCAAATTTCGGCCAACTTCTATCAATTTAATAGTATTTTATGAGAGAGAACAAACCGAAGTACTGTTTATAGTTCAAGCAAACAGAGCCGCAGATTGTCTGCTTCACTTAGACTCAGTTCAGAGTTCAATCACATGGATATATATAACTGTTGCCTAACTTCTGCACAAAGTCAACTGGTTATTGGTTTGTCCATTTGCTCATGGAATCATTAACGAGGAGAACCCTGTTTATTTAAAACCGATATATGATTTCCATCGTCTATCATTCACCAGATCTTCTTCAGAGTGGTGTGATTTAAGCACAGAGACCTAACACTGATCTGCTGCTTGCATTGTCAACTCTTTCTTTGGCAATTTGCCAGCGTGTCTGAAAACAGTTAGCACTCTAATTCTTTTTTATTTGTAGGAGGCGAGAAAATTTGCCTCTGTGACTTTCAGCTGCATGCATGGTTGGCAGTCAAAAATAAAAATCGACTGCGGCACACGTGTTGCGGATTTGTCAGCATTTTTTTTCTTTCCCCAGTCGTACGTCACAGATGAAAGGCAGCGACGTCAATGCGCAAAGCAGAAAAAATCCGGCTATCGTTTGGAGTATTTATTATTTTATTAACTAGGATAATGCTTGTGCGTTTCAACGGAAAGAAAATATACCATGGTAATTCAAATATGAATGTATATTATTATTATTAAATGTGTTATATTTCATAGCATTCAATACTCCACCCCACATCATGTACAATAAATCAATAAATATATCACCATATTTCCTGTTTTGTAAAAACTCGTATAATATTTTTAATGTGAATAATATATTTGTCTCAGATCAAAACTATGACAATGTTTAAAAATATTATCATATTAGTATGCATAAGTTTATGAACTGAACAAATTATTGATTTACTCCCTCCGTCCCCTTTTAAGTGTCGTCCGGAAAGCGTGTCTGTGAGGGAAACACGGATTTCTAGAGACACTTATTTTGGGACAGAGGGAGTATTGTACATGGGGTGGAGTCCTTTTAGATAAGATTATATTAAAATTCAAGAGATATGCTAGATTAGTAATAAAATAATTAGGTAAACATATACTCCCTCTGTATAAAAAATAGATGACGTTTTGGACATCGACACGGTCTTCAAAGGACAACTTTGACTCCCTTTATACTAAAAAAATATTTAGCAAATACATATATATTTTTATGAAAGTATTTTTCAAGACAAATCTATTCATATGATTTTTATATTTTCAAAATCAACAACTTGGACATTTACTATTTTTTAGTTGTAGAGAAGAGATTAGTAGGTGAGACGTTCCGACGAAACTCTCTTCAGCTAATTAATTTCCATGGTCTGTCATCGTCTGCCGTGGCTGGCACAGCGGTGAGGCCTTGGCTAGCACTAATAACTTCACATCGATCAGCTTGATGAAAGCTAATCCTATTCTCAATATACTGGAATGGATGCCAGACGATGGCGATTGGTTTTGTGGAGCCATCATGCATCGCTGTGACTGTGACGCTGTGTGCATATATATATATATATCTTTATTTAATTTTCAAAGCAGCGTCAAATTCAAACCTAGTATAGCCGTGAGCTGTCCGTTTGACCCAGGAGTAATGCAGGCTTTTTTTCTTTCTTTTTTACAGTGTATATAGCTAGTTATTACAGGGGTACCCCTCATCACTGAAAGAGAACTGAACAGCACTAGCTAGCTACCCAGGACCAGGAGGAGTAGTTGGATGTGGTACGGTTGGAACTAGCGTTTGAATGCAACGAACAACGTACTCCCTCCGTCTCTTCTTTTAGATGTCACTAGACAAGCGTGTTTGTGAGAGAAACACGATTTTCTAGTGACATCTATTTTGAGACGGAGGGAGTAACGGCTTACAGCTGATGGTGATGACGATGCATCCGATGCAGTGCAGCAGTGTGCACATGCACTTGGCATCTCATGCCAGTGTGGAATCTTCTGCTTCTGCAGGCAGAGAAGTCCTAGCCCAGAGAGAGCAGTAAACAACAGGATTGGGCTTTCGGCTATCCTTCCTTGTTAGCAGGTGTGTTTACACTTGTTTATCGTTCCCAAATCCCAACTTCCCAACTTCCCAATGTGGCTAGCTCTGGGTCAGTCCGGGGCTCTGGCCACAAGTCTCTCTCTCCCCATTCACAGGAAGAAAACAAAGCATGCAAAGCCAGTACGTATATTTGTTTTTCTTTTGAGGATAAAAGACATACTACAAGCTAGGCTACAAAGAGCCAATTTTTCTTCCCTTTGATTCCTATTATTATTTATATATAAGCGCCAAGAAGATCCTGCAGGTAGGTATTGGAACTTGGAAACATGTTATTGTCAACAAAGGCCACATCGTCTATTCATGTTCCCAAATCAGACAGTTTTATAGCTTATTATACAATCATATAATCATAATATGCATGGCAAATACCGCCAAGAGAATGCTTGCAAGAAACAGCATGCATGCCGGACCGCCGGACCGGGGCTCTATATCTTGACAGACACTTCGCTCTCAACGAGAATACCTCTGCAACTGCAAGTGCACACATACGACGATACGCATGCATCATGCATGTAGTACGCACGCGCATTTGTCAACTTGCTTGTGGCAGTCGTCGTATATATAGCTAGAAGCTAGCGTCTGACGTGTACGTGCGCGCAATGATGCAAACATATGGGTCGTGATGAGCGCCGTGATCCTCCTGTCAATGCTGCTGTATATGTATAGTACGTACACTAGCTACGTACTCTCTCCGTCCCTAAATAACTATCTCTAGAAATCCATGTTTCCCCTCACAGACACGCTTTCCGGACGACACTTAAAAAAACGGAGGGAGTATATACATACAGTACGTACGCTATTTCGTCTGTAGTTGACTGATGACTGAATCATCAGCTTTTTTGCTTCTCCCTTTGTTGTCGTAGGCATTGTTTGTCATATTTCCTATATTTCATTTCAGACGTCTGTTTGGCTGGTCGTTAGTGTTCTGTGAGAGAGAATAAGCCGAAGTACGGCTGATAAAACAAATGAACGGGCCTTATCTATGTCCTTCTATAAAAAAAAAATTATCAGTTATTTTTTATGATTTTTACTAATAGATTTAGACTATTGGACGAAGATCTGAAGGTTGTAGTCGTGTGAAAAGATGTCATCGTGTGGTTGGTTGAGCACTTAGCTATAGGCTATAGCGCGCGTTCGTTCTGGCATGCGTTGGCTGCCGCTTGGCCACTGGGAATATAAATGCACCTAGTCGATCTAGTACGTAGCAGCATTCAAGTGCCGCATTTTTCAGCTGATGATGAATTATTAGAACAGCGCGAGCTGCCGCATTCCACAGGTGAGAACTGAGAAGTGTTTGTTTTCCCTCTGGACGGAGATTGTTTTTTCTTTTTCTTGCGTCGAGTAATAAAATTAATGAAAACAGATGAACCAACCGAGATCGATCGATGATATGCCGTACCTCCAGCTCTCTAGTCTGTAGCTCCCGGTGGGCGGTGGCTCCAAAAAAAAAAAAAAAAATCGGTTCATCCATCGATCAGGATCTCTCGACTCTCGTTATCCGGGCCAGGAAGCTGTAGATGGAGCGAGGAGGTCGATGAGATGAGGACGATGGGCCGTGTGCCCGTGTGCTGATCGAGTAGTATGAATGCATCGCGCTTTCCGCGTGTACGTACCATCCACTTCCAAAAACCGAATATTGTTATCGATCCATACCGTGTGGTGTGCGTGCTATATATACTGTATGCATCCAAGTGGTGGTATGGTAAAGGCAAAAGCTGAGAGCAGCGCGACACTGTGGAGAAGTCGTCCCCGCCCACGCGTGCCTGCGCTGCACACAGCACACCAGCGTCAAGCAAAGCAGCCAAGCCGCAGGGGGCTTGGGCACGGCCGCAGGGTGGTGAGAGCGCCGATGGAGCGCGTGCGCGTGCAGGTGCAGGTGGCAGCGAACAAGCAACCAAACCAAAAAACAGAGAGCCCACCCAGAGCATGCAGGCCCCGGCGGATCCGGCCGAGCGAGACGTATAATACTGCACGCGATCGAGACCTCGCTTGTGTCCTTGGCGCGTGGGCACACGCACACCATGCATGACATACACGCGGTCTTGGCAGGCCGACACGTCCTTTTCTTGTGCTCTCTCTGTCTGCGACCGACGCCCCCAAGAATATTGTAATTTGGAAATAAAATAGTACCGGGCCGGAAGGAAACCAGATTTTTTTTTTTTAAGAAACGGGAAGGAACCTAGTAAGTAGGAGTGGAACGAATGCTGGGCCGCTTTGACCCCACGGGCCTTCCTCCCCTTCCTTCTTGTGCTGGACGGCCCAAGCCTGACTAGGCCCTGCAGCAGTATGAGGCCAGCCAGTGTGGTGCCGTGGGCCGTTGCTCATCTCGGACACATCGAGTCCGTCGGATGCCTGCCACTGCCACTGGCATCCATACCCATAGCATAGTGTCATGCCACCCTATACTATACCTGTTCGTCCAATGACCCCGGCCGCCTGCCTGCACTATACGTACTGTACACGTGCGTCTGCGTTGCGTCCATATCACGGCGACAGCAGTGCGTGCGCGTGTACAATACGTCGTCGTCCCCTACATCTACATGAACCGAACCGATCGATGGAGGCCACAGAGAATGCATGCACCCATCTGCATCTGCTGGCTGACTCCTCCACCTCCTAGCTAGCTAGTCTTACCCTGCACATGCACTGCAAGTAGGCTAGCTAGACCAGCACCAAATGATGTATCGTCCCCTTGCGCGTGTACAGTACAGGAAGGAAGGACTACTCCACCGGCCGGCGTAGCCTTTCTTTTATTATGTTGGGATTGGATTATACGCCGAGTACTCCCTTTTGTCCCTCCCTAAAAAAAAATGGATTTCTAAAATCCGTGGCGGTCAAATCTTTTAAAATTTGATCAACTTTCTAGAAAAAAAAAGTAAAAACATCTATAATATAAAATAAACATATTATGAAAATATATTCTATAACATATCTAATGATACTAATTTGATACCATAAATCTTGATATTTTTTTTCCTACAAACTTGGTCAAAGTTTGAAAATTTAGAATTAGAATAACTTTCAAAATCTATTTATTCAGGTACAGAGATAGTACAATGATATCGGTGGTGGTGATCGTGTACGTCATCCACGTACAGCACACAATCGACACATCCCCTCAAAATTGCATCTCCGGAGAGTTGATGGGCCTAGATATGCATGACATCTTCTTAATGTTAATGGATTTCTAATGCATTGTGCTCTATTTTTTTTTAATATATTAAACTTTGTTTCTTTGGCCTATATATAGAGCATCAATATTATGACGGAGAGTTGATGGGCCTAGATATGCATGTGTCAAACATAATTGGAATCACTAATATAATGGCGCTGACTTTTCTAGACGAGCTAGTGGCATACATGCTCTTCTGCTGTTCGTGTTTCAGTTTAGGCAGCCGCCCCATCGGGCCCGGTAAATCCAATGCAAGCTCCCTTTTTGCTCAGTGCGTGCGTGGTCTCTCATATCGACCCCAGCAAGCCAGCATCATATCGTTCAGTTTAATTCAGTCAGTGGAAGGACAAAATTAAGGGGGTGTTTGGTTCTCACTCCCTAGAGTTTAGTCACTAAAGTTTAGTGGAGGTCACTAGAGTTGTAGTGTTAAAAATGACTTTTAGTGAGGGTGTTTGGAACTTTAGTGACTATAAGTGACTAAACTTTAGTGGCTAAACTCTAGGGTGTGAGAACCAAACACCCCCTAAATAAAGCAGCTCCACGTCACTGTCTGTTAACGTTTACTAGTACGTGCATGCCGACGCGGGAAAGATCGATCATCGAGATTCCAGATCCAGCTAGTACGACGTTAAGTTTTCATTTTTGACCTCTGCGACGACGGCCGGGGCGTGCGGGCGGTGCACGCATGCAGACAAACTAAAGCAGCTCCACATACCATGCCCATGCATATCTCGCGCGCTAGCCGCCGGTTGTGCGCGCCGACGCGGGCAAGATCTCCGTCGATGGATACATCCTATCGCACACGAGTCACGACGACCATGCATGTGCCTTGTCGTCCATCCGTCCCTGGACTCGATTATGCGTGTATCACATACATGGACACATGCATGCATGCATTGCATGCGGAAGACATTTCATAGAAACATCACGCCAGACACGCGAGCTAGCAGGTCACACTTTCCACGCCGCTAGCTTCATCTGCAGATGCTGCTGATGCTTCGTCGCCCGGCACTCACCGTCAACTTGCCAATATTTCATGGCGACTGTGCTACTAGCTTGACTTTTTTTCTGTTAGGCTACTACTAGGTATAGGTTATACAGATTCATGTGGTCCAGCACCCATATATCTATACGACACCACGCACTGACAACTTTTCTTTAATTTGAATCCGGAAACACACAGTTAAGCTACCTAGTACCCCTTAGCGTGTCATCTTTCGGTGGTCAAATTACTATGTTTAGAACTATAGTACGACGTATACATACTCTCCTCTCAATCGCTCGCTTCCATTATTGCTGTTCGCACGTACAAGGGCCCTGGCCGTGTCCACGTGTTGCGCCGGCGGATGGCCGGCGGTGCGTGCAAATGGCGCGCGCGCGCGGCAATGGCGTCACGCGTTGCGCCGGCGGATGGCCTGACCCTGTTCTATAAAGCCCATGCATCAGCAGCTCTGCTTTGCTCGTCGATCTGCTAGAGCTAGCCAGACGGACACTGCGTGCTTGCTTTAGCTTTGCCGAGGTCGCCTTTGGCGGGCGGCCGGCCGCTGAATTAGATCGAGGAGAGCAGCAAGCATCAGCAAAGCTACTACTCCGTAATTAATAAGGTCCGACGAGACGATCCAAATATCCAATCCAGTAATGGCGGCGCGCTCGACGACGACGACCGTCGCCTGCTTCGTCCTGCCGTGGCTGTGCTACGTGCTAGAGGCCGCCGAGGGAGCGGCGGCGGCGCCGTGGTTCTGGCCACCGCCCATCGGCGGCGACGACCCGTACTGTCTGACATGGCGCGTGATGGTGGAGGCGAACAACGCCAAGGGGTGGCGCGCGGTGCCGGCGCAGTGCGTGGGCTACGTCCGCGGGTACATGGCCTGGGGCCAGTACCACCGGGACGTGGGCGCCGTCGCCGAGCAGGCGGCCGCCTACGCCGCCCAGATGGCGCCGCCGCCCGCCGGTGGCGACGACGGCCTCGACGCCTGGGTGCTCGACGTCGACGACACCTGCCTGTCCAACCAGCCCTACTACCAGGTGAAGCAGTTCGGGTACGTATATATACGATCGATCGAGGACGTGCACGTACTGCATGCGTCGAGCTGTATGTATGATCGAAAGCAAGAGCAAGCTACTGCTAGCTAGGTTGTCATCGTGCAGGCAGAGCTAACAGGGGAGCTAACTTGCATTGGTTGCTTTGGCGGTGGTGGTGTACGATCGACGCTTGCATGCATGCAGGGCGTATGATCCGGTGGCTTTCAGGGCGTGGGCGAGCAGGGCGACCTGCCCGGGGATACCTGCGATGCAATGGCTGTTCCAGATGCTGAGAGGCAGAGGGTTCAGGGTGTTCCTGGTGACCGGGAGGGATGAAGAGACCCTGGGCTCCTGCACCGCCGCAAATCTCGCCGCCGCCGGCTTCTCGGGGTACGACCGCCTCATCATGAGGTACGAAAGTACGGAGTACTATGCAATTATTCCCTCAA
The DNA here is from genome assembly GCA_009763385.1 of Coix lacryma-jobi var. lacryma-jobi. NCBI lineage: Eukaryota > Viridiplantae > Streptophyta > Magnoliopsida > Poales > Poaceae > Coix > Coix lacryma-jobi. The sequence continues at coordinate 2,313,448 of CM019825.1, read as the reverse complement.
ATCACAGTCACGCTTTCCGATGAGGAATCGGCGAGCGATGGTCGATGTTTTTCCTTCTTTGATTTGAAAAAAAAGGAAACAAATAAAGAAACTTGGCAGGCACTCAGCATTGGCGACGCAATAATAATCTAAAACTTAATTGGGCCGGCCCACACGATCCTGGTCCGACCTTGTTTGCATTGCATTGCAGAGGCGCTGCGTACCGTGGGCAGAGCTCGGTGGCGTTCAAGTCGGCGGTGCGGCGGCAGCTGGTGGAGGAGGAGGGGTACCGGATCCGGGGCAACGTGGGTGACCAGTGGAGCGACCTGCAGGGCGACCGCGCAGGGGACCGCGTCTTCAAGGTGCCCAACCCCATGTACTTCGTCCCATGACCATGACCACCATCACCCGCGGCCGCGGTCGGTCGGTGCCGTACCGTGCGTGCCCGGTGCCCCCTGACACTGCCTGTGCGATGTACACTCTACTTTATACTCCACTACAGTAGTTGCATAAGCAGTGAACTGATGAGTGAGGCTGATGCCTCTTGCTGATGAACACACATAGAACGGATCGGAGGTGCTGGATCGATCAGCAGGTTGAGACTTGCCGATCGATGAGCAGCAAGCCCGTTGAACTAAATTTGAACATTAAAACTTTAGCATATAATACATATAATAAAAAATATTTTGTAATGTCTATATAGCTCATAAGACAAAACAACAGCGTAACAAAAAAAACTACAAAAAGTAACTATTATGATTACCTCAAAGATATAATACTTCATTGCTATGTAAAAGCCATCTTTGGGCATTTCTTGATGTAAAATCTTTAAAAACGGTATCAAGATTCGGAAATTTAAATTTTATTTAAATAAATTCGCTGAATTAGAAATTTATAACCCTATAAGCGTACAAGCATAGCATATGCACAAAATAAATAAGATTTTTTTTGGAAAATACAAATCGAACATGAGTGTTGGTGTGTTGCTTACTGTAGATCTGTGATTTTTCTGATCATGTTCACGTCAAAGCGTTTCCGTGTTTGTTGTCCGCCGCCACGCCACGACACTGTTCGGCCAGGGTCTTACTAGTCAAATCAGCGACGATGTCTCCTCTCTCTCTCCGGTCTCCCACAGGCCGCGGCCCCGCCCGTCAATGCGTAGCTCAACAGCTAGGGTTGTGGTTGCAAACTCGTGGCGGCAGGAAACGAAACGCTAAACTCTAGATGGTTCAATGATTCTACGTCCTTTTCTTCCATGCTCCAATAGTCCTCTATGGTTGTGGACTTCTGGCCACATGGACTAGCGTGGACTGTGTGGTTTGTGATGGGCTTTGACTTTACTGAAGCCAATTAGCCAAAGCAAAAATTATTATTATTATTTTTGTGACGAAAGAAGAATTATACTATATAATAGTTTGGTATATCAATAAATTACAAATACTCTAGATTACACTACAGATATTCATAACCTGATTTTCATCTAAATTGTACTCACGCTGTGAATAGCTCCATATCTTAAAACCAAACATACAAGACACTTTGCAGTATGGATGGCCACATAGTCAAACACTCGACAAAAGACGTGAGAACAGATGCCCAACAAACGACGACCAACATTCATGTAGGCGGAGTTGAGAAAATTCTTCTTTCTGGTGTCTTCCTTCTTTTTCTTTCTACCACCGAAGAATAAAGAAGACTAATCTAAAAATGATTCTCTGTAGCCATTTATCATGGCCAGATCTAACCATAATAAAATGAAGAAGAGACCAGAGAAAATTATTCTATGGCGACGGCACCATCTCCGTCTTGGTGTCATCGTTCGGAAACAGAGGTCTCCATGTCGTCGTAATGATACTTAACTCTCGAAGATTCTCTAACCAATGAAACCTACTGTATGTTTATATCACATAATGATAACAATATTCACTATTTAGTAACAGTAATTACAGTATTATCTCCAATATTTAATATTCAGTCATCTATTATTCAATCGCTATATTCAAAGTGCTAATAAAGCCAATTAAACGGGCACGGCAGAGCACGCCAACCAACCTAGTATACGTACATGTATATGCAGACAAAACAAAACCGGAACAACTAACCCCGGCCCCGGCCCCGGCCCCGCAACAGAAACTGGGCGGGCGCGTCACGAAAGGCGCTTTGGATGGACGCTTCACTTGTGCCTAATTGCTCCACCAAAAAAGAAGGTGAAAATGTGGTTGATTATATTATTATAAAATAAAAATAAGAGACGTGTGGCTCCTTTAGTTTTCGTTTTTTGGAACCTATCGAGAAGTACTGTACTGTTTAGCTAGGAAGGACAAGACATGCTTACGTGCACGTAACTATCCGTCACATGCCAGTTTACTGCTGCGGAGAGGCGGCCTCTGATGATGATCAGTGGTGAGAGTCGAAGCAAGAGACGAGACGAGACAAGATGGGTCCATCCATCTGCTGGCTGCTGCTGCCGGAAGCCAGGATCAGCAAGGATTTGATTTGATCCCCTCCGGGCCCCGGCCCCGGTGGGTGGGGGACTGCCTGCTCGCTCCGTCGGTCAGGTGTCTACCAAGTGCCAACCCAACACCGCCCTCGCGCATCATACACAACACAACAAAATACGGCAGCACACACCCGCCCCCCGCGGTCGATCGATCGAGATATGAGGGAGACGACGCAGGCGGTGTCGGTGGCGGCGGCGGCCGCGGCCGCCCTGTGCTGCGCGCTGGCGCTCTACCTGTACCACGCGCTGTGGCTGGCGCCCGAGCGGGTGCGCGCCGCGCTGCGGGCGCAGGGCGTCGCGGGGCCGCGCCCCTCCTTCCCCTACGGCAACCGCGCCGACATGAGGCGCCCGGCCGCCGTGCCGGCGCCGGTGCCGCCGCGCGCCCGCGTCGTGCACGACTACCGCCAGGCGCTGTTCCCTCACTACGAGAGGTGGAGGAAGGAGTACGGTACGTAGTACGATCCCACGCGAATGCATCACGCCATTCTCAATCCCTCAAGTTTCCAATGCACTCAGATTATCCAAGTTTCATGTCAAGTTTTCAACGCACTCAGATTTTAGAAACAGTACAGCCATAAAACTTACTCCCAGGCCAGTCTCAATATAGATTTCATCTCACGGTTTCTGTGTTTGGTTCATGGAATCGAGTCAAGCTTCGTGAGGTGATGCATTATGAGTTCATCCCATGAATTTTAGTGGAACCAACTCATTCTTCATCCATATACTAATTATTGGCTTGTGAAGAATGAGGTGGTGATACATCAATTCATTCCATCCCACCAACCAAATAGAAAAGGTGAGGAGTGAGAAGATGATGGACAACCTCCTTCCTCAAACCAAACACGCTATAATACACCTAGATTTTAGAAACAGTGCATAAGAGTTTCATGGGGACGAAACCATCTCTAATCCCATGAAACTCTTGTCATCTCTCTTCATTAATATAGCGTCATGTCAGCGTATTAAATGCACATGAAATTCTATAAAACTACCACTAAGACTGACATCATAAAACTCTTATCTCACCCTCTCTCTCCTAATTAATATGGTGGCATGTCAGTATATTTAATGCTCATGAAACTCTATAAAACCTCATTAACACTGGCCTCATGCATATGCATATGCACGTCGATAGCTCGATCCATTGTTATTGTTAGGCCATGTTCATTAGATTCCTGAATTTTTTCCAGATTCTCCGTCACATCGAATCTTTAGACACGTGTATGGAACATTAAATATATGTGAAAAAATAATTAATTGCACAGTTTATCTACAAATGTCGAGACAAATCTTTTAAGTCTAGTTAGTTTATATTTAGACAAAAATTGTCAAATAACAACAAAAGTGCTACAGTCTTAAAACCCTAAAAGTACCACATAGCAGTTATTAGTTCCGTACGTGGCCACGGTCTGCTGGTTATTACCCCCCTTGCCTTCGTGCAAATTTATCACACCCCAACATTAACCTTTTTCTGGGAAATAAATACAATGTTATAAATAATAGCAGACGGTAAATTTAATGACTAATATATCTAGCGTTGCAGATGTTGTGCATTTTAATTACTGTACGTTTTGGCCGGTCTTTAAAAAGCTCGATACAGGAGTCTAAATAAGGTTGCACTTAATTCCCCCTGCTAAATAAAACTCTATTTAGGGCGATCCATGACAAAAAATTTAGTTGTACACTTTTTCTCTCTTTTTGCAATGGGATCTAAACATGTTGGCAAAAAAACTTGGCAAAAGAGTAAAAGTTTTGTTGATTTCTTTTGCCATCCAAATCTGACAAAATATGACAAAAATGTCTCGAGGTGAGAGCTGGACGCTAAGTACCCTCACCCTACCATGCATGACAAATAAATACTTTGCCCTACTCCTAATTAATTTGGGGCAAATATGTCATTGTAGATTCCTTAATATAACTTTAGCCATGAGAAACAAACAATTCTCCAAGACAAAAGTTTTGGCTAAGACTATTTTGCCAAGTTTTGTCGGTGGCAAAAACAATCCGAACAGGCCCTTAGATCCCATATGGTGAGTTTAGTTAGCTACTTGAATTTTAGATCAATTTGCTCGCTGAACTTTGTAAAACACCATTTGTTTGTAGCCTCAAGCGCTACCTCTTGCGGTATATATTTTTTATTTTCTAAAAAAAGCATTTATGGTGTAGGTTTGATTGCGGCCTCGTGGCAACACATTAAATACGATGATTTCAAATAAAGTACTCCTCTGTTCAAATAAAAGTAATTGTGTACCTTGCTCTTTTACATTTGATCGAATATATATATATATATAATAATAATATTCTAATATTTATATGCCATAGTAAGCAATATTAGATTAGCGGTGAAGTATATTTTCATACAAAGGAGATGCAAATCAGTGACGGGTCAAAAAAATATATTAGGAGGGTTTATTCAACCTTCAGACAATTTTAACTCTTTCTCATTGTGTATTAATAACAAATTTTAGGAAAGGTTTAGGGGGACGCCATGGGTCCAGCAGTCGTAGGAGGGATAGAGCCTCACTTGCCTCACCGCTGGATCCGCAACTAGACGCAAATAATTATAATGTCTATACACATCTCTATAAAAGGTTTGACTCAACGTGAGGAATGTATAGCAACCTGATATATGCAATAGCAGCATGAAAGAAGAATAAATAATTGAACAGTACGTGGTGGGAACTATTCTGGCTATACCATCTAGAGAGATATAGATAGGGTTGGTATATGCTTCAGGCGAAATGACAATCGGGTCCAAATTAAAACAGGTGAAAACAATAATTGAACTGCTAGCACGCGCTTTGTCCTAAAACAAAATTCTTATCTCTTATATTAAAAAATATGATGTTTTGTTGCCGACGAATATTGAAATATAATGCTACGCGAACAATATCGCTAGGCCGATCGGTTAAAATAGTTCCATCCCTTTCTATCTCCTTGATTGACCAGACGACCGGCGGAGTAGTGTCGCATACTCAAAGCGAGCTTTTTCTGAAAACCATCGAATGGTGTCTACAAAAAGAGATAGAGAAATGATAATATTTTTTTTTAAAAAAAAAGGCAGTGGTAGCCAGCACCTGGCTTTCGTTTCAATCAGAATCCCATCTTTTTGGCCGTCCTTTTGAGCGAAACAAATGGAAATATTTTCACAGTACGCGCAACGTTATGGAGCAAATGATATGATAATGTGTCGAGGTAGCTAGCTGTTCTGTTCATTTCCCTCGCTCCGTGACCGAACAGAACTAAGCACACGGGACACAACCCACAGACGTGCCGGATACATAGAACTCAGTTCTATCACCAGGCAAGTGGGACTATTGTCAGGATTCCATTGAAATGATTACTGTGATCTGATAGATATCATCATCAGGCATTGACGATAGTCCCGTTTGGATCACCTAAACATTTTATAAGCTGCAACGGTGTTGACTAATAGCATTTTACAAATCTGGTGTCGATGAATGGCTCAAGATAGACTTATAGATAGGTGTCGGACTGTTTAGATCAACTAGAGATTTTTTGTAGCACCCAACAACACTTTATTTTAGCTGATCCCCTGAAAGCAACTATTGTGTTCAAAACTTCAAATGGACCTATGCGGTATTTCTGTAGCTAAGGTACTACTTTCTTCACTCTAAACAATTATTACTTTCTAGTTCCGTTCTAAACAAAACTTTTTTTTTTGTCTTCTAATTTTGATCGAAATTACGTATTAAAGAATTGAAACCGAGGTAACAGCTTGGCCCTGTTCCATTGGCTGCTGCCTGCTGGTAGGGTTAGTTTGTTGGCCGTGGAGTGGATCACCGTCCTAGACGGTAGTAGCCGACACGGTCATGGCGGGCTTGCCTGCCTCTGCGTGATCCTGAATCTTCCTGGACCGTTCCATCACCTGCCTGAGATGGTACAGATTTTTGATTTGAGCTGATCCATCCGGCGATCCGCTGCCGCCGCCGCCCACCACAAGCGACAAGGTGGTGCTGCCTGGCGTCCTCATCTGAGGCTCTGGATGGTCCTCCGTCCTCCGTCCTCCTCGTCGACGCGCGACTCCACGTCTCGTGTGAGCCCCGAGATTGCGGCTGCTGCTGCTGCTGCTGCGCCTTTGGACCGATCTGATCTGATCTCCGGCCTCTACTTTGTCGCATTGCCAAAAAGCAGCACGTACTCCTCCTACTCCCGCACGCATCACGCGTCCATGCCAGACATCAGTGGAGTAGTACTGGACAGTAGTATCGTTTGGTTGCCGGCCCCGGCCGGCTCAGCTGTCAGTTCTCTGCCTTTTCCGGCGTTCAGTCTTTCACGCAACCAACAAATTCCGCCACTAGCTAGTGTCAACTGTCATATCAAGCGCAATGCATTAGAGACCAATTAATAAGTGAATGATGAAGATTGCATGCTAATAACGACGCCTCGATCAATCAATAACAATAAGCCTCCCTCGTGCAGGCCCGGTGTTCACCTACTCGGTCGGGAGCATGGTGTTCCTGCACGCCAGCCGCGCGGACGTGGTCCGGGACCTCGGCCTCTGCGTGTCGTCGCTGGACCTCGGCAAGAGCTCCTACATGAAGGCCACGCACCGGCCGCTCTTCGGCGACGGCATCCTCAAGTCCAGCGGCGAGGCCTGGGCGCACCAGCGGAGGCTCATCGCGCCCGAGTTCTTCCCGGACAAGGTCAAGGGCATGGCGGACCTCATGGTCGGCTCCGCCACCGCGCTGGTGGCGTCGTGGGAGGACAGGATTATTACCAAGACGACGACGACCGGCGGCGGTGGTGACCTGGAGCTGGAGCTCAGGATCGACGACGACCTCAGGGCCTACTCCGCCGACGTCATCTCCAGGACGTGCTTCGGCACCAGCTACGCCAAGGGCAAGAGGATCTTCGCCGTCATCAGGGAGCTGCAGAAGGCGGTGTCCAAGCCCAACCTGCTGGCCGAGATGACCGGCCTCAGCTTCCTCCCGACGAGGGCCGGCAGGGAGGCGTGGAGGCTCAACAGGGTCGTGCGGGACCTGGTGCTCGACGTCGTCAGGGACAGCGGCGACCACGACGACAGGAACCTGCTGAACGCGATGCTCCGCAGCGCCAAGGCGGCGTCCGGCGGCGTGGCGGCGGTCGAGGAGTTCGTCGTGGACAACTGCAAGAACATCTACTTCGCCGGGTACGAGACCACGGCGGTCACCGCCGCCTGGTGCATGATGCTCCTGGCGCTGCACCCGGACTGGCAGGACTCGGTGCGCGACGAGGCGCGGCGGGCGTGCGCCGGCGGCGCCGCGCCGGACTTCGCGGCCCTGCAAAAGATGAAGAAGGTCATCAGTTCATACGACGTTCTACAACAACACGCCAGCACTCACTCACAGTAGCATGCACGCACGCACGCTACGTACCCGGGCCCTGGCAGCTACTCCGTACGGACGACGTGCTCGATCTTGACCGACTAATGCTGTTGCTGTTGCACTACTTGCAGCTGACGATGGTGATCCAGGAGACGCTGCGCCTGTACCCTGCCGGCGCGGTGGTGTCGAGGCAGGCGCTCCGCGACGTCACCCTCGGCGGCGTGCGCGTGCCGGCGGGCGTCAACATCTACGTGCCCGTCTCGACGGTGCACCTGGACCCGGAGCTGTGGGGCGCCGACGCGGCGGAGTTCGACCCGGGGCGGTTCGCGGACGACGCGCGGGCGCACCAGCAGCGGCCGCCGCACGCGTACCTCCCCTTCGGCGCCGGCGCGCGCACCTGCCTCGGCCAGGCCTTCGCCATGGCCGAGCTCAAGGTCCTGCTGGCGCTCGTGCTCTCCAGGTTCCACATCACCCTGTCGCCGGCCTACGTGCACTCGCCGGCGCTCAGGCTCATCGTCGAGCCCGAGCACGGCGTGCGGCTCGTGCTCAGGAACGTGGAGCCCAGCCCAGGTGCTAGCTAGCTGGCCCTGATGCCTGCTGGTCGTTTGGTGAGTGGGCTGGACATCGGTCGTTGCTTTCACGTTGGGCCTCCTTGAAACGGAAATTTCGGACCAATAGTTAATAATAATCTGCTGGGTCAGACACTGGTCACGGCGATTGCATTGTACAGGTTGGACAGGAGGAGGATAGATGTAATGTAGGGGATATTCAGGTCCATGTCTCATCCTGTCATTCAGATTGTGTTTTAAAAAATAAAATAAACTCAACGTGGCGCACGAATGCAAGCCCTTGCTGAACTTTCCACGGTAGCATACTATACTGGAATAGCATATTCTGTCTTCGCTGGATCAGCACTTTCTTTTGTCTGCTTTAAGTACCTGTAATCAGGGATGATAAGAATAAATGTTGCAGCTGAAAGCCAGGATTAGGTGAAGACCGTGTGGTCATAATGGGGTGTTCTGGACAGTGGACATTAGACAGTGCAAAAGCATCATTCCTAGTACATGGTGAAAATGGCAGCGACGTACTCCGTATGAGCTACGTAGACAACAAGGCTAACGCCTAAAGCTGCTCCCAAAACCCGCGGACAATGTTGCATATATCTGCAGACCTCCTCAGGGAGAAAACCAGAAGGGTTCCTTTTTCTATTCGTTTCCAATAAATGACTATGCAAATTCTGTCTGTACTACCGGTGAAACGTGAAACTTCGGTTAAGGTTCAGATCCTCGATCTTCCATGGGCTTATTGACGAGCGAGTGTTGCAAAAGCAGTTGTTTTTTTTTAAAAAAAAAAAAATCTACATTTGATTGTAGAAGGAAAGACGCCAATAAGTTTTTCTCTAAAAAAAGACGCCAATAAGCTTATACCCAAACTGATCAGACTTCCACCACAAACAAAGACTTTTTTCCATCACTTGTCCATTCAGAAAAGCTTTTTCTCATATTATTCAGAGTCGGAACCGGAACAACTCGAGATTTTCCAAAGACTAAGGAATCGTCGATGTCTATATACAAGCAACGTACGCATAAAGTTGGCGCCAAAGACTGTATACTTATGCATTCACTCCTTGAAATTCTGAAGAAAAATGCTTGCTGATCCCAAAAACCGCCGATACCTGAAACTTTCCTTGCAACAGTGGCTAAGACAAACTTAATGCTGAAGTCTATTAGTTATGGCCAGGTCGTCGCCTAACTACGTTGGGTACGAATAGAGCCTACTATGGCGATAGATGCTCCCATTCATCTCAAAGCACTTTCAGATCTGAAAAAGGTTCACCAGTCTGTTGCTTAAAGATGGGAGGAGCTAGGAGAGGCCAAACTGAACAGAGACCGGACGACCTTCAGAAAAAAAAGGTAAACTAACAATTACAAACTCGACGAGGCTTCCTATTGTTCGGCAGAGATTCGTTAAGAAAAACGACACTTTTTGCGTGGACGTTAATTAGGAAGAAACTCGTAGTAGTTGAGAGACATCGTTCTCAGCGCGTAGTTGTCGTGATCATGGATCAGTAGTCTGAAACGATCGATTGGGTAGCGACTGAAATATGGCCACACTGATGAGTATGAGATTGCGCAAACTGAGCGGTTCACGTGAAAATCTGCCTGATGTGCTACCAGAGCAGAGCATAACGAAACAAGAAGCCTGCGCCGGTTCTAGAGTCTGGGCAACGACGGCACTGCGGTGAGAAAAAATCATTGTTTTGGTGCAGTAGTACATCCAACGATGTCCAAACCCATTCATCACTGAATAAGTGGAAATGAGAAATGAAAAACTTCGAGTAGGTGGTCTTGCAGCTATGATTGGACCTTCCTAGCTAGTCGATCGGTACAAACTTGTAGTAAACTTTGCGTACGTATCTTGGACTAAATTTAGCTAGCCAAATCGATACACATGCATGTCCCTTTTCGAATCATTTTCATCATAGTATAAAATGGCAACCAGTTGCGGGAAGAGCTTATTATAAAGAAAGGAGACCATAACCATACTGAACGATGGCCGGGCGGATGACCTCGAGAAAATGGCGTCAGTCGACAATTATGAATTCGACCCAGTTGCCCAGTGGCCCGGTAAAGATTCGTTACGGAGAAACTCTTCAGAAACCACAGTTTTGCACGCAATGTAGACATCCTCGCATCCCCAGCAGCATGTAGCTGCCATGGTCAGCAATCTCACTGTCTCAGTCGATACAATACAATTACGACGACAGAGATATATAGAGTTATGGACACACGTTTTCCGGAGCGTCCTCGCATGTGGCCGGCCTGTGCTCTAGCTTCTCACTCGTTTCCTCACCAGCCCAAGCAGGGGCGCAAATGCGATGAAATTGCCTTGGCTTGCATAAACTGCTGCATCCATCATTGGATCGGTGGGCAGCGGTGGTGCCCGTACGTACGTCCTCTTTGGCCGGCAATCGGCGGTAGTAGCAGTACGTAGCAGCAGGCCAGCACATCATCACGTGACGAAAACCGGCGATCTGCTTTGCTAGCTGCCTGATTCCGGAACAAGAAGAAGCGATGGCAGCGTGGTCACTGGCCAGCCATGGATTGGAATTGGAAAGACGTAAACGCTTGTTTGATCTCTCGGCGAAACAAATTAAAGATGCCTCCTCATCCTCACCTAACGCCGCGGCCAGCAAGCTCGCGAGAAAGAGATGCCTGCTGGACGGACCGGGCTGGCGGCTGCGACGAAACGCAGTACAAATTGAACAGTAGCTAGCTTCGGTTTGATTCGCGCGCGCGTTCGTCTGCATGCAGGCAAGGCAATAATGCACATCTATGCATGCATGGAAAATAGTACGTATTTGTTTGGTTTGGTGGGCGATCAATTTCCCGGCAATTCTCCGGTCCGCGTCCCCCGGACGCGCTCCTCCCTCCCCTCCCCTCCCCTCCCCTCCCCCTTGGTGGTCCCTGTCCCTGCTATAAACAGGCAGCGCTGTCCTCGCGCTCCTCCCTCCCGAAATAAAAAGAAGCGATTTTGACACCACACAAAAGGAGATCGAGAACGAGAGGGCAGCCACAGCCCCCCCCACACGGCTCGGATCCGCTAGCAGCTGAAGCAGTCAGGCGCCCGCGGCGAGCGGCAGAATCATCCGTAGTACGCCGAGAGCTCGAGCTCCAAGGAAGAAGGGTCACGAGCTGAGGAGGAGGAGGAGGATGGACGCGAACCAGCAGGGCGTGGTGGCCGTGGTGAAGCCGTCGCTGGCCAAGGGCACGCCGTCGGCGTCGTTCCGGCTCCGCAACGGGAGCCTGAACGCCGTGCGCCTCCGCCGCGTCTTCGACCTGTTCGACCGCAACGGGGACGGCGAGATCACGGTGGACGAGCTGGCGCAGGCGCTGGACGCGCTCGGCCTGGAGGCCGACCGCGCCGGCCTGGCCGCCACCGTCGGCGCCTACGTGCCCGACGGCGCCGCGGGCCTCAGCTTCGAGGACTTCGACAAGCTCCACCGCGCGCTCGGGGACGCCTTCTTCGGCGCGCTGGGGGACCAGGACGACGCCGCCCCCAACGCCGCCAAGGACGGCGGCAAGGGCGGCGCCGAGGAGGACGAGATGGAGATGCGGGAGGCGTTCAAGGTCTTCGACGTCGACGGCGACGGCTTCATCTCCGCCGCCGAGCTGCAGTCGGTGCTCAAGAAGCTGGGCCTCGCCGAGGCCAGCAGCATGGCCAACGTCAAGGAGATGATCTGCAACGTCGACCGCGACAGCGACGGACGCGTCGACTTCGGCGAGTTCAAGTGCATGATGCAGGGGATCACCGTCTGGGGCGCCTGATCGTCCATCTCGTCCGATCCAAGTGTCTCAAGGCTGCCGGCCAGATTAACCCAGCAATGCTCAGGGCTCCTCAAAACGGACCGGACATGGTGGTGAAGAGATGGCAAGATACTCCGTATGATGACGATGGGTAGTAGGTTCATTTCCTAATTAATTAATTACTAATTCTTCTTCATTCCACCCTCCGTGTTTCGTCCAAACGACAGTGCGCGACCTCGACCTTGCTCTTGTCTTGTTGTCTTAGTAGTTGGCCTCATCGTCCTTGTCTTGTGTGGCCTTGATGCGTCTCTAATTGTCTGTCTAGTTGTGTGTGCTGGTGTTTTAATTTTGTCGTCCTTCACTGATCTAGTGGCGATGACTGATGACAATGCCCTCTCCTGCGTGTCTGACTGTCACATACATAACCATGGCATGGCATTACTGAAAATTAGGCCTCTGCCGGTTGATAAAAATGTATCAGACTCGGTTATTCTGATTAGTGTCTTTGGGTTGATGCTCGGCTCAGTTATTCCGCGATATGATTGCGCTAAATCAGCTCTCGATGTTCATGCATGCTCTGTTTTTTTTTTAATTAGCGTATGTGATGTATTACTGCATATCTGCAATTCCATGCTACCTTGTTCAAAATTCAGATTAAGAACAACATGGAGGCTCCCAGCCCTCCCTTAGATCTGCCTCTGTTTATGTTCGTCGTCTTTGGGTCTCGGGGGTTGCTCATCACATCTATCATCTATGATGAGCTCTGTGACGACATGCAACTATGAGCTCCATTTTAAGGGGTTTCTTGTTGGGAGTTGTTTAGGGTTAATCATCTGATTCCTCGTGTTTGGGTTTATTTATCGATTTTCCTCCAATAAGCTACTGTATATGGACGTGAGGTTTTTGGGTCAAGTTTTCTTATAAATCAGATCGATTCCGTTTTTCCTAAGTGGATACAGTTCCCTGCCCCCTCTCCGAGAAGGCTTATATATTTGAAAAATAATATTTTTTTTTGAGAGACTCGAAAAAGAACATTTGTGAATAAACGCAAAACAAGGAACACACGCCTGGGCCTAGATTCTTTTTAGTGGCCCACCAGTTTTTGCATACGTGTTACTCCTATTCTGTGAAAAAAAAAACACTGCGGAGGAAGCAGCTCTTGGTGCGTGTCTGCCTTAGTGTTTTTTTTTTAGACAGGAGGGCCTTCTGCTTTATGGACCTAAAAGTGGTTTAGGAACTATAATCAGTTGGGCTATCTTTTGTACGGAGCCATGGGCCGTTGGCCCAAGCAACTAGTATATCATGTATACAATCAAGGAAATAACGGTATTAACGAAGCTTCGATTCATCATGATGTTTTAGTAAACACAACGTAACAGAAGTATTCAGAACTCGTCAACGCTCCACTAACTCTGTTTTGCTCGAAGCGAACATTCTCGACGTAGGCTCTGTTCTCTTGACCTTATTCACAACCGATTTTGACTATTTCAATAATACCATACAAGAGAGAATACATTCAAGCAATTCAATAACGTGGACATCTATCGAGTACGTCATCGCCGACGTACGTCTACCACAGATAAAGTTTTTTTTTTCCCGCCATAGGTAAAGTTACGTGGTCATCGCCGCGACCAAGGACGCCACGCGCCAAATATAATGGACTTGACTGCGTGTTGCGTGCGTGCTCGTACACGAAACACGATACACGCTGAACGACCGACGGGTAACCTCAAATCAGCGTACACACTGGTCGTGACATGCCTTTCTGACCGCACTGTGAACGATTTCGCTTCGTCTTGACCAGTTTACCCCTGAGCCATTTTAGGGCCTTGTAGTTAGGTTGTGCAAGGGGTTGTTTAGGACTAGGAGGAGTGCCTCAAAACTTTACACTCATGACATTGAATGTCCGAATACATATACTCTCTCCATATAAAAAATAGATATCGTTTTGGACAAGATTTTAAATTAAATATTAAGAATGTAAATCATGAATAACTTTTTAAATTATTGAGTTTATAGATGTAAAAATCATATAAAAAAATTTATCTTGAAAAATACTTTCATAAAATTATACATATACCACTTTATAACAAATATTTTTAAAGAAACAAGTGGTCAAAGTTATACTTTGGATACCGTGTCGCTGTCCTAAACGACGTCTAAAAGCGATACGAAGGGAGTATAGAGTGTCAAATGTAGATTAAAAAATAACTAATTACACAAATAATGATAATTTGCATGCCAATTTTTTAAGCCTAATCAGTTGATGATTTAATAATATTATATTACATTAAATATGTGTTAATAATAAATTAATTAGTCTTAATAAATTTGTCTCACAGTTTCAGACAAAATATATAATTTATTTTCTTATTAGTCTATTTTTAATAGATTAAATTAGTATCAAAACATTCCACGTGATATCCAAAAACTTTTTACCCACAAATTGTGCCACGTCTGGAGAAATCATTGCCGAGAGTTCATGGTCATCGTGGTCCTTGATGCCGGTCCCACCTGTCAGCAACATAGTCCACTGGTCACCCACGATCGCGACCGAAGGCGACGGGCGAGGATCCAACGGCTCAGATGTTTCCCGCACTGGACCCTCCGCCTCTCAGCTCTCTGCCCCCTTTCACACGAACGGACGAACCAGCAGTGTCCGTCGCATCGCAGGCCATAGGCCCTGTTTGGATCTGTTTGGATGCGAGGGCTAGAGCTACTTTGAGCTATTTGGAGCTCAACTAGCCATAAAGTATCAAAACAAGAGAGCTAGTTTGAGCTATTTGCAACTAACCCACCTTAAAAAAACTATCCCCACCAAGAGGTGATTATTTGGGCTAGTTGTACTTGGGACCATAGAAAAAGTGGTTTTTCTCTCTATCTCCACCCCATCAAATGATTGAGAAAGTACATTTATTGTCAATCTAACTCTTCTATCCAAACATCTCTTTAGCTAGAGTTAGTTTAGAGCTACTTGTAAGCTAGAAAATAACTCTAACCTTTAGCTGTGCTAGAGTATCGGAGACCGGAGACCGGAACAGAGCGAGAGAACACGAGGCGCCCGCTCGCAAAATCCAAACCCAAACCCTCGGCAAGGACGCCACGGCGGCGACGGCGGCGGCGGCGGATGCGGCGGGGCTTGTCCCCGCGGACCTGGAGAGGCGGGTGATGGCGGCGGTGAAGGCGTCGGAGGCGCGCGGGGACCCGCCGCTGCTGCGGGCGGTCGAGCTGTCCCGCGTCGTCGCCGGGGAGGGCGCGGGCGCGGGCGCGGGCGCGGGGCCCCTCCCCAGCGCCGACCTGGCAGGGATCCTCGTCTCCAACCTCTGCTTCGCGCACAACTCGCCCTCGCTCTGGAAGCTCCTGGGCCAGGCCGTCGCGTCCCGCCTCCTCTGCCCGCTCCACGTCCTCGCGCTCCTAACCCCTAGGTGCGTTCGTCCGCGGCCACCCGCGCGTGCTGGTGCCCCGTCTGTGTGCTTTCCGGTCACATCTCCGTGGGTGTGAGTACCTCATCCAGCGGTGGTTTTGTCACAGGGTGTTGCCGCAGCGGCGAGCGCAGCCTGAGGCGTATCGGCTGTACCTGGAGCTCCTCAAGTCTCACGTCACGTCGTCGTTTCTGTCTATGGAGGCTGGGCCTAATCGTGACAAGTAAGAACTCAACTAAGAAATGTGCTACCACTAGGTGTGGTTTTAGTCATATCACTACTATGAAAACGCATCTGGTAATTTGTGTGAGTGTTTTTCTACAGTTTAAATGTAATCCCTCATTTTAGATCTGTACTGCGTGCATTATTATATAGATTTCGTGGCACAGATCAAAGGTAGAAGCATTCCCAGCAAGCTGAAAGTTTGAACCTTGAATTGCACCACATTCCATACACACTCTCCTCTAGTTTTCTTTCAGATTTCCCTGTATGCTATCAATTCGATTGATACGCATCTAAAATTTTGAATATGGGTGTACAATTAAACTACAATACACACCCTTATGACTTATGAGGTCAAGCTACATGTTTAAGATTGGGTTCAATGGTGATGCTCTATGTTAACACTTTTTTTTTAAAAAAAAATCTTGTTTTATACTTATGCCAAGTTTTGTGCTCAACTTTGGTTAGCATTCTCAACTTTTTTGTTGCACTTTGTTTTCCCCTCTACAAGTTTTCTGATTTCATCTTTTCAGTATACTCGTAGCATCTATTAATCACTGTTAAACTGTTAGTACACTATAGTATTATACACTACTGGAAGACGCTCATAGGTGGCTGATGTACTTCCCAGGATAGGGAAGTCCATTGCTGAAGCTTTGCAACTATCAAAGGTTTATGGATTTTCTGGAAAAGAGTTTGGGCACATTGTCATTATGTTTGTGTTGGCTGTTGTCAATAAACTGATTGATAGCATACTTGAGGATTGTGGCTTTCCATCTGGGATGGAAGAAGGGCCACAGCCTATGGACTTAGACGTTAAAAGGAGATCTACTGAGAACCAAAATGAGCATCGTGAACAGTTACGCCGGAAGAACACTCTCATGGCTTTGGACGTGTTGCATATGATGGCTGCTGATAGAAAGATTCAATCATTTCTGCGCTTGATATTCCTGAACATGTATGTTTCTCATACCCTTTCTCATGAGTTCGTCTATGTATTATCCTATGATAAATTTAACTTCAATTGGTTGCAATTAAGGGTGAAATTAGGCACAGAACATTAGCCCAGCATTTCACATGCAACAAGACACAAGGTGTTTTAAGTGTCCCACCTTGTTAACATGTTGACCATGAAGAAGTTATATCCATGATTTATGTCTTTCCCTTATTGTCATGCACTCAAGCATTGCACTTCGGAAACATGTTGGGTACCATTATATGAAAAAAATTCTTTACAGCTTTTCTGCAGTATATATAAGGACATTAATGGGCTTAAGCAGTAAATTTTATAAAGTAATATATTGTTCAAAGGAAAGATAGATTTCTAGAACTTTTTCCCTGATAGGTTAATATTTAGTATTTTCCGATTTCCAAATAGTTACTTGAATAGCAATCAACTTCTCTGGTAGCTGTCAATAATATAGTAGTAGGTTTTGTTACCTAAACCTTCCATGCTTATTGCCATGACCTTGCACAATTTTTTTCAAAATGTACATCCCTACTCATTTTGTATTTTCGCTGTTGCTAATAATCAGCATTACAATTGTGCTAACGAGGAATTTTTTCTAGGTTAGGCCTGAAAAGTTCAGTTCTCTACGCCAGAGGTTGAGTTCTATTGAAGCACACAAGGTGTCGTTGGAGACTCTACTGCCTTCTGGACACAAAATTAATGACTTGTTAATAAATATCTGGGGAGTTTGCAAAATAGACTATCAACCAAATAACAAACGCATTCTGGGTGTTCTTGGTAATATGGGATCCGGTGGCTCCCTTCTGGGGCAACTTACTGGAGCTGGGAGGCCTGCCTGCTGGATAATATTTGATATATATGTGGAGAATGCAATTGATGGGAAGCATCTAGGTGTTACATCAGCTATTGGGATTATAAAAGGTAGCTCCTGACTCTCATTTTATATGACTATAAGGCAAGTTTGCATGTCGGTCCAATTATGTAGACGAAAATGATCTGCGTGTTCGCAATCAAATTATTCAGTTCTTGCAAGAGTGACATGATCTTGTTACTAAATATTATGTTCATTTTATTCAGAAATGACCAAGACAATGCAAGTGCTTAATGAAGCAAGCTGGCAGGAAACATTTAAAGCTCTTTGGATTTCCGCACTTCGTCTTGTACAACGGGTAATAGACTTTTTCCATGATAGTTATGAATTATAGTATTTACATCCATGTGGCTTTCTCACTTGCAAAGTGTTATAACTAGGCTAGAGAACCTCTTGAAGGACCACTTCCTCATCTAGATGCAAGGCTATGCATGTTGTTAGCTCTTATACCATTATCAGTTGCTGAGATTCTTCAAGAAGAAAGTGATATGCTTGGAGCTGAAGGAAACAAAATTCTTCCACAAAGGCAAGGGCTTACATCATCTCTCCAGGATCTGATCCAGTATTCAGGACTTCTTGTACCACCTTCATCAGTGGTTAATGCAGCTAATGCTGCAGCCTCAAAAGCGGCAATATTTAAGGCCAACTATAAGGCTGGGGTTGGCAACTCTAGCATGATGGACCAGACTGACTCTTCAAAGAAAGCTGGTACTTGTACTCTTCATATCCTACCAATTAGTTAATACTTATCGCATTAGAAAGAAAGCAGAGACTATGCTAGGTGAGACACACATGAGTCCTTGGTTTTATCATTTCTAATTCCCTCTTGAGGGGGTGCGGGGTTTCAGTATCTGTTTCTTGCCAAAGGCATTCCATGGGCCTCGACTAGTGGAGTCCCCATGATAACCAATCTTTGTTATCATATCGGTTGTTAGCTATGTTCGGGACATTTTTATGTC
Organism: Coix lacryma-jobi var. lacryma-jobi; assembly: GCA_009763385.1. Classification (NCBI taxonomy): domain Eukaryota; kingdom Viridiplantae; phylum Streptophyta; class Magnoliopsida; order Poales; family Poaceae; genus Coix; species Coix lacryma-jobi. Next base: position 2,294,891 of record CM019825.1, on the reverse strand, counting down.
CTTATTGCTTCAGTATTCTGTTGCTCATAATAAATGCATTTTTAACCCTTTATTGTTCTATCCTTTTTAATTACTTCTACTTGACCATTTTTTCAGTTGGGAACATGCTCCATCTTATCATCGAAGCCTGTATCTCGAGAAAGTTGATCGATACATCTGCTTACTTATGGCCCGGTTATGTTGCACCATCTGGGACTTTAAAAGATACAGCTTTGCCCCAAGAATCCCCCTGGTTAAACTTTATGAAAGGGTCTCGACTTTCAGGACCCCTTATTGATGCTCTGGTCGCAACTCCTGCTTCAAGGTTGTGTAAATTGGTGTATAAATTCTAATGGCCAGTCATGACTGGTTTGCTCTTAAGATTTCTTTTACACTAATAATTTACTACTTTATTGTGCTATTTGCTTATATTACACCATTTGCTCTCATGCAGAATTTTGAAATGAGAGCTAAAATAGAAGCATCCATATGGCATGCGATCTAAATTAGACTCCTGGGACTACTAGCTACCCTGATTCTTTATATTTTAAGTCAACTCTGCTTGATGTCTTTTTCCTATGTTTGTACTTTTTTTTTTTTTTGCTCTCCACTGCTAGAAGTAGAGATGACTTTCCACTCTTGGGACTCCACTCATCCACAGATCCACTCTGTCTCCATCTCCACTCTCGTGCATGCTTGCCACGTGCCCTGGCCCTTGCTGGCAGTGCAGCACCAGTGCATGTTGTCCTCAATGCCTAATAGGGGAATTGCCCATGGGGAATCGAGAATCGGATCCCCATTCTCATCTCTAGCTAACACCATGTTCCAGCCTTGATTTGAAATCTGTTTGTTTCTTCAGACTTCAGTGTTTCGGAGTTGGACAAATTATATGATATATTTCTCTACTGCTAGCATCATGATTATCATGCGCTGATGTGTAATCTGTTTGTTTTTTCAGTGTTGCGGAATTGGACAAATTATACAGCATAGCAGCAAATGGTCCAGAAGAAGAAAAAACAGCTGCTGCAAAGATTCTTTGTGGTGCATCACTTGTTCATGGTTGGAACATTCAGGTACCTTGATTTACAGTTGTACACCTTACTGTGTGAAGACTGAAGACATTCCATATTGTCAAGTGTCAACATATAGCTGACTAGATTTTTTGTTTCTTCTATAACAAGTTCATTATGTTTAGGTTAATCAATCTGACAATGTGGGGCTGTGCATTTGATTTTCTTTTTCATACTCACCAAAGGGGCACTTCCACTATTTATTTACTTTACTTTGTAATGTTTTTTAATGGGACTTAGGAAAGTTCAAATCTTAAGCTATTTACTGTCGTTTGTTAGTCGAATGTGTTGGAGATAGACACAAGTAAGACACAGGTTTTGGGGCTAGATCTCAGATTTCATTTCATAGCCCTTGCCACAAAGGCACAAACAATGGCAGGATTGGGTACATATAGGAGTAGCAAACTTGAGAGCCAAGGAAAGCAAACTGGACAGCCAAGTAAGCCTACAACAGCAATGCTTAGGCAACGGAGACTTGGGAACGGAGGGAGTAGATACTAGATAGACACTAAAGTAAACAGTCTATGCTAGATAGATAAGATGCTGACATAAGCACCAACTACTCTAGATAAGCACAAGACATAGCTTGCTAATATCCCAGCCAACAAGGTTTATTGTTATCAGAATGCATGTGAGAATAGTCCCAAAAATTGTCAGAAATGTAGGGACGTAGGGCGTTGACATGTTGTCATATACCAACATTTTGGGGACACAGCTAGTTACCTAAAAACTGTAAACCTTAAAACTCACTTTGCTGCAATGTTGTATGCCTTTTTTTAAAATATTTTTGGCTATATGCTCATGCACATTGTGTCAGGAACATGTGGTCGGTATGGTGGTCAAGCTATTATCAGCTTCTTTGCCCTCAGATTCCTCAACTTCAACTCCTGGGAGCATGAGCCACTACCTTGCTCATATGTCTACATTAAATGAAATCTTACTCGGTGTGTCTTATGGTGATGCCATCCACATTCTTTCGTTGTATGGAATGGTAATGATAATTACAATATAACTTGCTTATGCTGTTTATTTGTCAATCTGTTATTGGAATATTAAACTAGGTGAATGCTTTTGCATATTTCTATTCAGAACAGATCCTCACCATTAGATGCGTGCTTTGCTTTGTCCCTCAAAAAACGGTTTCTTATTTGTCTCATTGTCATCAAGGAGAAAAGTTTCATCACATCGTTAGAGACTTAGAATGTCGATAGATCAGTGTTTCTTTACAATTGTTCTCCACATGCAATTTTGTATTTCCCAGTGAGCTGTGTTCTTTTTCAGTTTGTCTTTTAGAGATACAAGGCATGTTGTTTCCTGTACTGTACAACAACAGTTTAAAGGACCTGTATGCAACCCCCTGTTAACTTGTCATGTTTATAAGTTGTTGGAACTGTATCTGATTGTAACAAACTAACAACTTTCACTTGCTTCACTAACATTTGATGACTGCCCTAACCTAATCGACCAATAAGTGCAGTATTGCAATTCTTTGTGTTTTGGACCATTTATTTAGGTATCCTGTAAGTAGTAGTGTTATGTGCGTTCTAATATTACTATGTCACAAATGTAAAACATTTTATCAATTGGGCACAAAATTATTTAACATGGCTGCACTGATTGCTGTTCCTGAATTTAAGAAAATCTTTATGTGATACAGGTTCCAGACATTGCTGTGGCTTTAATGCCACTATGTGAGGCTTTTGGGTCAATACCACCGCCACCTAATCACAAGTCTACCATTCTTGGTGAAACATCTGTTTATTTAGTCTTCTCTTGTGCATTTCTTTGTCTTCTTCGCTTGTGGAAGTTTTATAGACCACCTCAAGAGTGTCTTGCTGCTCGTGGAGGCTCAGTAAGGCTGGAACTGACTCTGGACTATCTGTTGTTGATGCACAATAATCGCATTGAGTTCTCAAAATCATCTGTTCCTAAAAGGGATTCTTACAACAATATGGGCTCAGTCAATGAGGTTCCTGCTCAGCCGATTTATATTGAATCTTTCCCCAAGCTAAGGGCGTGGTATTTCCAGAATCAAGCTTGCATCGCCTCTACACTTTCTGGTCTTTGCAACAAAAACCCTGTCCATCAAGTTGCGAACAAAATTTTGAATATGATTTGCCGAAAAATGAATAAAGGTGGGGTATCATCTAGTAATATTTCATCCACTTCTAGTAGTAGTGTCAGTGGTTCCTCTCTAAGTGCATCAGATGACTCTTGCCAAAGGCCTTCTGTTCCTGCTTGGGAATTTTTAGAAGCTGTTCCGTTTGTTCTTGAAGCTGTTCTGACAGCATGTGCTCATGGGCGGCTTTCCAGCCGAGACTTGACTACAAGTGAGTTGATTCCCCATATTGTATGTGGGTACCTCTTAGCATCATTTATAATTTGCTAATGTGCTATCGTGCATACTGCAGGCCTAAGGGATCTCGTGGATTTTTTGCCTGCTTCTCTTGCTGCAATTGTAAGCTACTTCTCAGCAGAAATTACACGTGGAATCTGGAAACCTGTTCCAATGAATGGAATTGAATGGCCTAGTCCCGGTGCTTCTCTTCATTCCATTGAAGCTGAAGTAAAGGAAATTCTTGCATCTGCTGGTGTTCAGATTAATAGTTGCTATCCGCGTATGTTCTGCATTCTGTTCTTGCATATCAACTTAGTTACCTTAGTCATATTTATTGTGAGGTTTTGATATCAATATGCCTAATACCTTTATTCCCTTTATGTTGTCATATAAAGCATACATTATGTTCTTTCAGGTGGTGTGCCGCCAATGCTTCCTTTACCTATGGCTGCACTTGTCAGCTTGACAATTACATTTAAGCTAGATAGGAGTTTGGAGTACATTCAAGGGGTCATTGGACAGGCATTAGAGAACTGTGCAGGGGGGAGTTCCTGGCCAAGCATGCCCATTATTGGGGCATTGTGGACACAGAAAGTGCGAAGATGGCATGACTTCATCGTCCTCTCTTGTATGCGTTCTCCATTTGGCAGGGACAAAGATGCAGTTGCGCAGCTCATCCAAAGTTGCTTCTCGTCCTTTCTGCAGTCTTCATCCAGTGGTTCTGACATAATTGCAAACCGTGGAGTTGGGGCTTTACTAGGGGACTCAATCACGAATCAAGGTCTTAGGCTCCCGATGGCACCTGGTTTCATCTACTTAAGAACATGTAGAACTTTCCAAGACACTTACTTTGTTAGTGAAGTGATCCTCAAGCAAGTTATTGAGTGGGCTCACAAACTTGCAAATGGATGGTCTTTCAATGGGCCTCCACAGTTGAAATCAGGCCGGACACCACTATCTTGTGCAGCATCCATGGCGCATCAGGTTGCGTTGCTTGGTGGAGGTCTCCTATGCATAGCAGGTGGACCACTTGTGGTCCAGGTGTTGTATGAGGAAACACTGCCAACGCTGCTGCTATCAGCCAGAGAACAGAGTTTGAAAGGCCCTGGGCCAGTTTCTAGCACACTCCAAGGTTATGCCATGGCCAACATGCTCTTTTACTGTGGTAGCCTGCTTTGGGGAGCGGATAGGACTTCTGCTGCCATGAAATTGTCTTTCCTCTCGAGGCGGCCACGGGTGGTGAGAAACCACATGGATTTCATAGCTGCTGTATTGGACGGACACATTCTTCTGGGCTGTGACCCGGGTACCTGGAAAGCGTATGTTTCACAATTTATGTTCCTGGTGGTGAAGTTTGTTCCATCATGGTTGCGGGACATAAAGCTGGAGACGCTAAAGAAAATAGCAGCTGGACTTCGGAGTTGGCATGAACATGACCTTGCTCTATCTCTTCTTGAGCGAGGAGGACCACAAGCAATCTCTGTTGTTGTCGAGACCTTGCTGTGATCCTGCCATTTGGACATTTTGCCCCCACCTGACATAGCTGACGCTGTTGGAGTTTTGAGGGTTTGAGGTTGGTGGTTTGAAGTCTAGCTGAAGTATCCAGGATAACTCTTCCAGAATTCTACTTGAGCTATCAGGATAGCCGAAGTTTTCTCATGTATGGTGAGCCCATCGGGGTTTTTGTGAATCCAATACTGAAGAACATGCAACCTACTAGGAGTGTATTAGCTTCAGCCCTAACATGTAATATATGGAAAGTTCAATAACTTATTGTACTGAACTTTCTGTATTTTTGTCTGTCCTCTCAACTCTCGGAAGTCTTCTACATAATCAGCAGTCAGTGCAGTTGTTGCAATGCATCGAAAATGTCTCACGTTTTTTTTGGTTGGTGGCTCCTTCCTTACTAGCAGACTAGCTCATTAGCTGTCTGAATAAGGTAAGCCATAATGGTTAGCTCATAAGATAGTTTTAAGAATTTTTGTTATATTTTAATAGAAGAGAGAAGAGCTAGCTTTTGATTATTTTTTCAATTTTTCTAGTAAGACTAGATAGAAAGGAGCAAATAATACAAATGATCCACTCCCTTTTTTTGAACCCTTTTTTGAAAACAGCGTTGCTTGCTCTTCGCCGAGCCTGTCAAACTGCTACGAGCCCCATAGTATTGCAAAGTAGTTTGGACATATTGGATAATACTAAGGTTATTGCAAATAGTATGATTTGTAGGCCCTCGGAATGGTCACTCTAACCTGGGCCTAATACTACCTAGAATAATGGTTTTACAAAGTATTTTTAGAATATTCGATGAATGTTATTGCTTAGCAAAATGCAATAGTTTTGAAAAGTCGTTTTTTTAGACGAAAGGAGAATTGCATTAGATTATACCTAGGTACTGGGTACATCATCATGTTATAAGTACTATGGAAAAAATATGTATCCAGAAACTGATTTTTTTTTCTATATTGTACTCACGTTGTGAATAGCTTCAACTCTCAAATCCAAACTTGTTTGACGTTCGTATACATGCAAATACTCGGCAACAATTGCTTTAGGCCTGAGAACAGATGTTCAACGGACGACCAACATTCTTGCAGGCGGAGTTGAGAAACTTCTTCCTTGTGTCTTCGTTCTTCTTCTTCTTGGCACCGAAGAATAGGAAGACTGATCTAAAAATTATTCTCTCTAGTCCTTCATCGTGACCAGATTTAACCACAACAAAATGAAGGGACTGGAGAAAATTATTCCATGGAAGCAACATCATCTTCGTCATGTCGCTGTTGGGAAACAAAAGTCTTCATATCGTCATGTCGATGAAGATGCTGACGTCGAAGTTGTCACCATCATCTTCAACGAAATCATCATGGAGAAACCTGATCGACCCTACCTCATCGCTGTCGCTGGGAAGGAGGAGGAGGAAATAGACTTTAATACCAAGAACTTTGGCATGAAGAAACTCTAACTCAGGACTCAATCTACTAGAGAATTTATTAAAATGATAGATCCTCACTCTCTCCGGTCTCCGGCAAGGAATCAGAGGAAGATCATACTCCATGGTGGAAGACATACTCTAAAATACTGTTATGAAATAATGTCTGTTTCCAATAAACACCTATTTATAATGATCTCATCACGTCTGTACGGTAGGATTAGGAATATGATTAGCAGTTAATCTTATCACCAAAGGGTCTGTCCTTCGGTGAACAGTTGTGTCTCTTGGAGACACCCCTCACATGTATATACTCAGTGAGATCAATGTAAGACAATAGTTGTTCCCAAATCACTGTTCATTTACATTCACAGTTTAACACATTATCAACACTTGCTCGTGAACAGAGAAGAAGGACGACGCCAATAGAGGCGCATGCCTCTGAATCCCCATTGGTAAGCATGGCAAAGATCGACTCACCGTCTCATGTTGCACGTGGCCTGTTCTTCGCTCTTCGCCGCATCAACGAAGTTCGTCGTGGCCCGATCCGCCACCACGGCACAACGTTGCATCATCTTCGAGCGCCTGAGGTCTCGAGTTCGCCGCAACGTTGCCAATGGAAGTCATGGTCCTTTCAACCGCCTCTTCAACGAGAATGTGGATGGCTTCACAGAATGATTAACCACATACAACAGTCATGTGGTATTGATTCAATTAAATCACCTACAATTATCTATGAAGATAATTCTTCTTTTGTGTTACACATATGCAAATAGGTTACATAAAGAGTAATATCACTAATCATATTGTTCTTAAACTGTTTTATCCCCATGGATTACAATAAAGTGGGAAAATAAACATCTTGCAAATCAAGTCATGTGATAATCTCGCTCACTTATTTACTAAGTCCTTACCAACTTTTGTGTTTCAAAAATTGGTACATAGAATTGGTATGCGATGACTTCGTAATTTGCCAGAATCAGGAAGAGACATCTCCTAAGCGTTGACCTGTACCAGCATCATATTATACTTTTTTCTTTCACAAGTTTTTCCTCACAAGATTTCTTATTAAAGTTTAAAATAAAGTAATATTAACATAAGTATATGTCATATTTCCTATTTTCCCTGGGGGTTTTGTGGGAAATATCAAAGACACATATTGCCCTCACAACTTATCCATGATTTTTTCCCTGAAAAGACTTTTCATGTGAAGTTATTTAAGAGGCAATACCAATTTTATATCGTCATATTTTCTCCTAATTTTACTATTGGGTTTTATAGGAGTTTTAGCGGCATATCACTTAATCATGCTCCTCGTATTTTTCCCGAAAGGTTTTTTGGGGAGTTATCTATATGTCGTATCTCCAATATTTTTCTCCACTGGGATTTCAGTGAGATACCAATGATATAGTGGTTTATTTAAATCACACACACATTCCTTAGATTTTTTCCACATATTTTTTCGAGGAATCCAAACTTGCAATAGTTACATTGATTTTAAGAAAAATTCGATTGAGGGGAAGTGTTACGAAACAGTGCCAAATTCCAACGGACACCTATTCATGGTGTTCTCATCATGTCGTACGGTGAGGATTAGGACTAGGATTAACAATTAATCTTATCACTAAAGATTTGTCCTTTGGTGACAGTTGTGTCTATTGAAGACACCCCCTCATATGTATATAACTATATATTCGTATATATTCTATGAGATTACTGAAAGCCAATAGTTCATACATCTGCTCTTTTTTTTTAAAAAAAAAATACAACTGCTCTCTTAATGGAGTCGATCGACGATGGCAGTTAGGCGGTGTCCTAGTGGAAGGAGAGAGCTGTTTGGTTACAACTAACCTTAGACCAAGTCTGACGGTGATAGAAAGTGTGGCAAACAAAAGTGTGGCCATATTTTTCTTGCCTACGGGGATCTTGCCACACTTTTTCTACTCTATGACATGTGGAGCCCAGAAGAACCTCGCCTAAGGTTAGTCATCAACCAAACACTTACTAATCTAGTCAAAATTGCCTAAGATGAAGTGTGACAAAGTATAGCTAGCAACCAAACATCCCCTAAGTAAACCCACAAGTGAAGGCCCAAAACTAACAGGTCGATTGTGTAGGTCGAAAGAAGAAAGGAAAAGGTCCACTTTGCTCTCCCCAATCTTTTGTGAAAGTTTAATTTTCCTCCCTAGACTTGAAAACCTAAATAAAAAGAAACTTCAAAATCGGACAAAACAACCCCTAACTTTTAAATCAATGCATTTTACCTTTTTTAGATGATGATTTTGGACAGTGGTTTTGTATTTTTTTTTATTTCCGTTGAATCTTTCAAAAATCATATTAAATCATAGGAAAATCATAAAAAGAAGAATTCAATTTTGTTGGACTCCACACAGTAAACATATAATATGATATGTTTTAATATAAATTTTTTATTGTATCTTTAGATAAATTCTTTTCTGTAAGTAAAATAAATTTATAACTAAGTTATATATGATTCAATTAGTATGAAATTTTTATTATAATTGAAACATACAAAAAATTTGTCTAGCATAAAAATTTTACCATAATTTTATTATAGAAACTGCAACTATAAATTATTCTAATTAATTAGAGAAAAACATATTATTTGTATGGAATTAATTAAAATAATTAATCATTGCAACTTCTATAGTCCTGTTATGGTATTTTTTTGATGGGAAATTATCATATGTTTGAACTGTAGTAAAAATTTTATACTCATTGAATCATGTCTAACTTAGTTATAAATTTATTTTATTTATAAAAAACATAGATATAAAGTTACAACAAAAACTTTGTACTAAAGTATATTATATAATATGTTCATTGTGTAGATATTCTCATGTGGAGTCCAACAAAATTAGATTTTTTATTTTATGATCTTTCTATATTTTATTATGATTTTTAAATGTTTTATTATGATTTTTCAAAAATTCAAAAGAAATAAATAAAAAAGAAAAGATAAACCTTCGCTAGTGTAGCAAAATCATTGTTACTGTAGCAAAACCACCATCCAAACCACTTATAACTGGGCTAGGAAGGTGGTAGGAAGGTATGATGTATTGTTTTAAAAGTTGAAAAAGATGTTTTGTCCGGTTTTGAAGTTCATATAAAAAAACGGACTTTTGCAAAAGTTAGAGGAGAAAAAATAGACTTTTTCCAAAAAGGAATCCTATTGTGAAAGGCCAAAAATCCTTACGGGCCACACGGCCCACTAAGCGCCACTAGCGGGACTGTGGGAATGATTTGGCGGGAATTCCCATCGACAAACGCCGCCGTTTCCCCTCCCCATTCCTTCCCGAAACCCTCCACTTTCGCCGGCCCGTCCGCCACGACCGCCAACCATTCGATCCTTCCACTTCCATCCCGACTCCGTCTCCGCTCGCCTCCTCCTCTTGACGCGAGCGAAACCACTCCGCTATCGTGCAGCCATTCCGGCGGAGTCCGCTGCCAGAATGGAGGCGGCGCTGAAGGTAAGCATCGCATTGCCCCAACTCCCCGCCCCCAAAACCCTAGGCGCCGTGGGCCGGGTGGCCCGACGCTGCGTGGCGCTAGAATCCTATACCCGCGGCGGCGGCGGCGATCTAATCCCGCGCGTTTCTTTATATATATGCAGAGCTATTTCGGTTACTCAACGTTCCGGCCGTACCAGAGGGAGATCATACAGAAGGTCCTGGATGGGCGGGATTGCCTCGCCGTCATGGCCACCGGCAGCGGCAAGTCCATCTGGTAAAGTTGGTCTCCCTCGCTTGTTTTTTTGTGTGTGTTTTACGAAATGATTGTGCGGTGCTTGTTGCTCTTTTTTTTTGGTTGAGGTGGTGTGTGTGTTTCGATGGGTACAAATGTACAATCTAAGTTCCCTTCTGCGTTTATTGGATGGCGAGTTGTACCTCTGGGCGCTTTCTGGATCTATTTTATGCGAATAGTTGAGATATTGCTTGACATTGGTTAATGACGGGTCGCAATGGTTTCATAAATACATTTTGTTGGTACAAATGCAGCCTTTAAGCTATAATGGCCAGGCTGCTTTCGTTGTAGTGTGCATATCATAACATTTTCTGCCATGAAATGGTCTGGTCAGCTGGAGTTTAACTGCACCTAGGAAATCATGATTGGATAGGATTGTGCAGAAACCGGCAAAATTATCTTCTCAAAAGGACCTGACCATAATTTCCATTTCATAATTGGTGGCATCCGCAAAACCTTTTAGAACTATGCTGTTTATCAATTTCTTCAAAAAATCTGTAGTAGGTTGTTAACACTAGAGCAGTGGGTTTGCAGCAGGATTTCAAACAAAACACGTCCTATTCACTAATTTGTCCTTTTTTGTAAGTATAGATATATATTCCGTAAACTTTTTGATGATCTCTCACATTTCTAGTGGGAAAAAGAAACATGTTTTGTCCAACCCATTTATTTATTTATTTATTTATTAAGTAAATACTTCATAGTAGCCTCAATAGACTGTAGTTCTCTCTTGGTATATCCAGACAATGGGGTAGGAACATAATCTGAAACATCTGGAGCTATCGGTTAAGATTCAATTATTTCCTTTTATACATACAAAAGTTACTGTTTGATTATGGCAATTCTTTTTCTGCCAGCTATCAAATTCCCCCACTGGTTACGAAGAAGACAGCTGTTGTTGTAAGCCCTCTTCTGTCCCTGATGCAAGACCAGGTAGGTTTGAAATGTTCGATATAATAACCTTAGTGCTTTACTCTTGTTTTTTTTTTTGCCAAATTACTTGGTGAGGATTTCATTCTTAAAACAGGTTATGAGCTTAAAACAAAAAGGTGTGAAATCTGAGTACCTTGGCAGCACCCAAATGAATAGCTCTGTCAGCAGTGAGGCTGAAAAAGGCATGTTTGATGTGCTGTACATGACACCAGAGAAAGCCATTTCACTTCCTTCAAGGTGAAACCCTATGATATTTTGTATATACTTTAAATGTTATAAAAGCACATGGTGTGCTGAACATGTTTTTGTGACACCATAGTAGACTGTTGCAAACTTGAGTAGCTTTCCTTCTGAGTATACAGATTAGTGGAAGAGGTTGTAGAAACTTTGGTTAACAGTGAAGGCATGTGTATATTGCTTCAAGTTATTGCACATGTCAGCATTATTTTTTTAGGTAACCGAGATATAGTTATAAATAAATACAGTTGCAACGAGTACCCAACAGGATTTATTTCTAGAGAGCTTGCAATCTTAGGCTGTTGAAATATGTGTCTTCAAAAGGAATGTGTGTAACCTTGATAAAATGCCTCCAATGAAATTGATTATAAGTAATGCTAGAGACAGATGTGTTTGCTCAAGGAAAGGCTTCTTGGTTCGCCTTCGGGTTTGGTGTTATGTGCGGACAGCTGTACTGTGATGCAGTGCAGCACTGAACTCGCTCCAGTATCCTCTCCAAGTTAGCTTAAGATTTGGTTTAGAGATTGAGCCGGCTTGCACGTTAAGATTGAAATTTGTTAGTATGTTTTGTTGGTCTAGGATTCTAGGAGATGGCTGTGTAATGCCATGAAGTTAATTGAATAAAGGAAGCATGATTAAACTCCCTAAAACACATCCATCCTTGTTCTGTCTCTGGGCGGCATTGCTGTCATGGTTCTGCCCTGGTTCAAGCATATGGTCCTGCCCTGCCGTCCTGCGTCCGTGTCCATTCACTTCCACCGCTACAACCGTAGTACCCTACAACCTTCAATCCTTTGGTACGAGTTGCAATCCATCACACTTGCTGCAATAAAATTTGAGAATTCTGTACTGGATAGATCAATATTTATACAACAGTGCTGTGGCCTTATCGAATCTTATTATCTGTTTGTCATGTAGATCTTGGCAATATGGATATCTTTAGTAGGGTCCTCCCCTACTGTTCTTCTGAAAGAGACAAAGCAAATAATACATGTAGTTTTTACGGTTGACTTTTGTTTTTTATTTTTGTCCAGGTTTTGGAGTAACTTGAAGGCTGCTGGAATCTGCTTGTTAGCTGTTGACGAAGCTCATTGCATATCAGAATGGGGCCATGATTTCAGGTTGTTTTTTCTTTTGATTTGATAAGTGGAACACCGAACACATCTCGTAAAAGTACAGGGTACTTAGTCATTTGAGTTCCATAAACAATATATTTATGCAATTTGGAAAATCCGGTATTCACTTGTGGAACATGGATTTGTGGTAGTTATATGTAACAGTGGGATGGATTGTGTGTTCTTATTTATCCAGATTTGGGGTTGATACTATTGCAGCTTTATGTGCATACTTTTTTTATATTTTTTATCCCCCATCCTTTGACATTGAGTTGATTGGAAGCGGAGCAAATCAGCATTTCTCCCTCTTTTAACTCAATTTCCTTAATTCGAACTCTCTTGCAGGGTGGAGTACAAGCAGCTGCATTCATTGCGTGGCCATCTTGTGGGTGTTCCCTTTGTTGCTTTAACTGCCACAGCCACAGAAAGGTATGTATTTTACACTATCACTTTGTTTTCTTCCTTGTTGCTTCTTTACCTTCCTTTTGATGATATCTAATGCGACTATTTTTCCCCCTGAGAATAGCTTTAGAATATTAAAAGCCCCTAAAGACAATAACAATGAGCATTAGATTATGCCGTGGATTCGGCTTGTAATCGGATCGCTTGTTCTATCTTAATATATTGACGCGCAGTTTTACTGCGTGTTCGAGAAGAAATGAGCATTAGATTATGCCCATAGTGGTTTTTAGGTGTTTGACTGTATCCAGATATCATCAAAGAGATGGCAAAATCATACTGTTGTATCCCTAGTGTCATAGCAGCACATTTAGAGTCTCTAAAAAGCAGCCGAACCAGCCAGACAAACATTCAAATACTGCAACTGTATGTCGTGTGTAAATTGTCAGCGCGAGCGGACTCTCTTTTATTTTGGGATGGGGGTGGGGTGGGGTGTGGAGGTGGGGAGGGTGGGGAACTGGTTTTCAAAACTGGTTCTATATTACACGGTCATCCTTTTTCATAAATCATAATAACTTTGCAGGGTACGCCAAGATATTTCTACTTCGTTGGTTCTGTGCAGTCCTCACGTGGTGATTGGCTCATTTGATCGTCATAACCTTTTCTATGGTGTGAAAACATGCAACCGATCTATGTCCTTTGTAAGTGAACTTGTGAAAGATGTTTCAAAGAGGAGTGCTGCTGGTGAGTCAACAATAATATATTGTACAACCATCCGGGACACAGAACAGGTTTGTGAACCATAGTTTATATAATTTTAGACTTGCAATTGCTAAGAATGCAAACAACAGTTTTTTTTTTCTGTGCTCCTTAAAAGTACCTGTGCATTTTTCAGTTTATATAGATGCACATCAAATTTGTGGAATGTGAATTTGTTAATACTTGTTTTTGATTGTTTGAGTAACAAGCTCTTCAATTGTTTTTTCTGGCCAATGGGACACTTTTAGATTCCATTTGGGTACGTTCACTGTCTATAAAGTTTGGAAGTGGGATTTTAGAAGTTTTATTTCTGGGTTTCTGGAATATTCTGATGATTTTGGGCTTCCTTATTGACTTTGTAACCTGCTTTTAATACATACTAGATTTCCACTGTCTCAACTTGTGTAGATAAAAAATCTTTTCCCCAGGTTCATGAGGCTTTAGTTACTTCTGGAATCAAGACTGGAATCTATCACGGTCAAATGGGCAGCAGAGCTAGAGAGGAATCCCATAGGTTTTTCATCTATTCACTGTCTGCTCTATTTTGGGTGTATGTTCGTTATGTTATTTTTCTTGTACATCCATTTTCCTTGAGCAATGTAAATCCTTGACTATATTGTTATGAGTTTTGACCAATTCTCAAACGATATTCTGGACCATTTTTCAGTATCCTCTCTAGAAAATGATTTTGCGAACTATTTTTATTGACCTGTTACTGTTAGATATGCTTGACCATGTCATTACGAGAATGGAATATCATGTGTTCATAAGTGCATGATTTGGTTTAGTCTCAACATTCTCTATAAAATATTTAGTTATTTACTAGATTGTCTTTGTTCTGTTAGATTCACATTGATCATGCAATCAGTTAATTAGAAAAGTAAAACCTTTAGACAAATACATAGGTCAAGGGGCAGGTCAATTCTTTGTTTTATGCATCCATTTTCTTACAAATTATGGTGGCAGCTTTATGATTGATCATTGGTTATGTTGCTCCTGCAGATCCTTCATTAGGGATGAAGTTCTTGTGATGGTGGCAACTGTAGCTTTTGGAATGGGTATTGATAAGCCTGATGTTAGATGTGTAATACACTATGGATGTCCAAAGAGCCTAGAGTCTTACTACCAGGAAAGTGGGCGTTGTGGAAGAGATGGACTGCCTTCAATCTGCTGGCTATATTACCAAAGAAGTGATTTTACAAAAGCTGATTTCTATTGTTCTGAGGCAAAAAATGTAGGGTCATTTTTTTGCATGCTGGATGTTTTCTCACTCCATCCATGCAGCCTAGTGCTTCTGCTGTGTGCCTACTTTTGTTTTCTTAATGATTTAATTCATCAAACAGGGAACCCAGAGAAAAGCAATCATGGATTCCTTCATGGCAGCACAAAAATATTGCCTCCTTGCTGCATGCCGTAGAAGGTTCTTATTGCAGTATTTTGGTCAAGAATGCAACGCTGCCTGTGGTATGTTCTTTTTATTTTATAACATTTATCTCTTGTCTATTCTTATCCTATAGCTTAATTTACTAGGTTATGAGGTATCATGCAACCTTACCTCAACTGCTGGAATTGTATTGTAGTGACATTGATTAATGGCACATATCTTGATCTGCAGGTAATTGTGATAATTGCACAGCAGTGAAAAACGAGAGGGATTTGTCAAATGAAGCCTTTTTGTTGCTGTCCTGCATCAAATCTTGTGGAGGACGTTGGGGCCTCAATTTACCTATTGATGTTCTTCGTGGATCACGAGTAAGTCTTTATCCTTTTTGTTTCAGTTTTCTACAATGGTGATATACGTTAGCTGCCGTAGTTCATTTGATATCATGTATGTAATAATATTTTTATCACTGGGAACAACCACATGGGATGGAATGCACTGTTACGTTTACTGAAGTCATGGCATACTGCAGGCTTCTGAAGTCTCCACAATATTTTTACTTTAGAAGATCAAAATGATTGAACCATAGTGACAAGTCACAAAGTTCCTGGGTTGACGCGTTCAAGGAACGGGGTACGCTATTTCCGAGAGATTTTTACACTGCAGGGTCGAAAATGATCCTGCTTACCTGGGCTGGGGTTGACGTTTCCGGGCTGAGGGTTGATGTCTTAGACCCCGTTTTATGTGACTATGGATTGAACAGTATTTTTTTCATAGAATTTAGTCTTGGTTACTAAATTGTTTTTTCTGGGAAGATGACAAATAGCAAATATTTTCTCATTATGTAGGCCAAGAAGATTGTTGACAACAATTATGATAAACTGCAAATGCATGGGCGTGGTAAAGATTATTCGTCAAACTGGTGGAAAGCACTTGGTGGTCTCCTTATAGCACATGGTACTAATGTTGACCTCTCTATTCATTCTGTTATTCTTTTAAGTCGTGTGAAGCAACTCCTTTATAAAATTGTTGATTCTGGCTGTGCATAGCCAATTTTGTTGCTGTTTTTCCCTGACAAAAGAAGAAAGTATTGCAAAAGGATTTGATTTTGTATGCAAGCAAATGACATATTATGTATGCACTTCATATTTTTTTGCCCAAGAAGATATTCACAGCATATATGGCCATAATAAGTACACTGAATTATACTCTTAAGGCAATGCATTCTCATGTACATCTTCAGCTGCTGAGCGCAAACTTCATGTCGATTATCGTTTTCATGTCTTGAAACATGTAAAGCGTAGAAAGTACACTGTTTTCAAGGCTAACATCTTTCTACCAACCTAAACAGTAAGCACATTCATGAACATCTCAGATATTGACTTCACACCTTCCTTAAAATTTCATTTGAATGCAAACCTGATTTATTCTTCAAAATGAAATACTGATACTTGATAGATGCCAACTTCTCCCTAGTTACACTGGTTAGACTGTTGAAGTCCTGGGCTTTGATGAAAACCTTGTCACTAGTCTAGATTCCAAGGCTGGCACAAACTTCCTTAATAACAAAATCAGGGGAGCGTCTCTCCTCGTTGTCGAGATTTTTTTTTTTGTTTATTTTTTACTTGATATGTGGCTATGCCAAGCTATCTGCATTAGCTTTTAGGACAATGAAATGCTTTTCCCATCCTTAAATTGTGCTATCATTTATTTATTTTCTTCTTTTATCTATGCCAGATTATTTGAAGGAGACTGTTCGTGATACATTTAGATCTGTCAGGTGCTGTTGCGGTTTCCTTATGGATTTTGTAGTCACTGTATCTACTCCCTTTCTGTAGTCCTTTGCTAAGCTTAGTCTTGAAGTAAACTTTGCAGAAATGCTTAAGGACAACCACCCTAATTCCGCGTTTGTATATTCAGTGTCAGTCCAAAAGGGGTCAAGTTTCTCTCTGCTGCTGATAAAATGGATGGAACACCACTGGTATTTCAGCTGACTGCTGAGATGATTGAACTAGAGGAGCATGGTAGTTCACATCATAAAGAAGGTGGTGGTTTAAATCCTGTGCCAACATTAGAATCTGAAAAATTTTCTGAGGTAGGTTCATCAAAATGCTGTTTATTGATCCCCATGCAGTCACCCACCTGGGAATTTTCATTTTTTTTTTCCTTTTGTGCCTGATTTGAGTTTCTTGCAGGATGAATCAAAACTCTATCAAATGCTCCTGAATGTTAGGATGAAGCTTGCTCAAGATATTGGCACTGCTCCGTGAGTAAAAAATTTGAACTACCGTAATGAGTTTATGGATATAGGTTCTTTATCTAATGTACGCTAGAATTTGGAAAAGTTAGTGAACTGAATTTCTTTAATCCCGCCTGTTACAGGTATGCTATATGTGGTGATCAGACAATAAGAAACTTTGTAAAGATGAGACCTTCTACTGGAGCTAGACTTGCTAATATTGATGGTGTCAATCAGGTATTACTTTGAAAAAGTTACTTAGCAAACTATATTTTGTTAATCTGAGTAGTATGCATCTCTGCAGTTCATCCAATTTAAAAAAAAACACAATACTGTGACCATTCTTTTCTGTATTGTACTTGTATATTGATGATACATCTGACCTTTTGTTTGCAGCATTTTATCTCACGTTTCAGTAACATTTTCATCCAAAATATCGTGCAATTGTCGAAGGAGTTAAACCTCCCGTTGGATAATTCACCATTACCACCACCATTACCAAATCCAGCTGAAGGAAATATTGCTGGTATACCAAAACCTGTACAGAACAATCTTCCTGGGATCTTGGGTGATGCAAAGCTGACTGCATGGGAATTGTGGCATAAGCAGGAGTACTCATTCCTGAAAATTGCTGTGAGTTACCACAGTTTTTGTTTTCCACTGACATGATACTGAAGTGCACAGCTTGATATGATTGTGTATTCTAGTATTTCCGCAGAGCAGTGCCAATAAAAGAGCAAACGGTTATTGCGTACATACTTGATGCTGCTCGAGAGGGATGTGAGATGGACTGGAGTAGGTTTTGCAAGGAGGTAGGGCTGACACCTGATATAGCCACCGCGATCCGTCTTGCAATCTCAAAGGTTGGATCACGTGACAAGCTGAAGCCAATCAAAGAGGAGCTCCCAGAGAATGTAATTCTTCCTCAGTGCATAATCACTCTTTCTATTTGTGAGTAAACATAGTATTGCTTGTCCGGAAAAAGAAAACACAGTATTGCTTCTGGAAAAAAATAATAGAGCACTCTCATCAGGCATTGGAACACATTTTGTTGTATGTTCATCTAAAGCAGCATGAATATCTAGTTTACTTGGGAAAAAAATGCTATATGACAATGCAGGTAACTTATGACATGATCAAGACATTCCTGACTATTGAGGGGCGTGGATTGTCAGAGCAAGTCTTTGGTAATGGTACTGCTGATGGGGTTCCTAGTAGAAGAGCAGAGTCCCCAATATCTTCCTCCCATGCAAGTGAAGCTGGCAGAAATGACATGGGAGATGGTGCCACAGTGGCAGAGGCCGGTGATGCAAACCCTTCAGCAAAGAGAGGCCAAACTGTTTCTGCTGAGGAGCCAGCAACAAAACTGCAAAGGATGGACGAGCATGGGGCAGAGTCAGCTGGCATGGCGACTGCCACTGAAGAATCTGTGCTAGATCTGGTTACAAGCTGCAATGGGGTAAATGTACTAAAGCATTTTTTTTTTCAAGCTTGACTGGAAATCGATGTGCCAGGATCCTTTGATGTTGAACGTTTTGGTCAACGATATATGGACCCGTGTGTGAGGGCCAACATTTCAGTGACTACTTAAAAGTCAGGAACTGCTTCTGAAATCTATGGGATTCCTGTGCTGACGAGTGGTATTGTTTCAGGTATCACTGGAGGATGTTGCCAAGCACTTCAAGGGATCCAGGAGAGAATCGGTCTTGGAGATATTGGAGGGCCTTGAATCTGAATTCACAATTTACAAGAAAAATGGCAACTACATGATCCTGTGACAAACTGAGGGGTTAGCTACATTCTATTTCTAGGAGCTTGCCGGCCTAGTCTGGGAAGGGGACATGCCTCAGTTGTGTGTATGTATGTGCTGGTGGTGACTTTAGACTATGGTAGTAACAAAGTTGTTTCGGCTGACGGCTGGTGTGCATGTGCCTATTTTGGGGATTGGAGATGTGTGTTTGGTAGCACAATATCCCTTTGTCATCTCGTGTATGCGTATCTTGTCAATTGTTCATGTTTACTAATTCACTACTCTCTTCTTCATTGAGTGCATGTGCACATTTTGGGGATTGGCCTCCTTTTGGAACGAAGGATTTTTTTTTTAAAAAAACAAACAAGGAACGAAGGATTTGGTGGCGAATGTTATAGGATCCGACTTTTTACAATTTTCCGATGTGCCTATTTTTGGAATAAAGTATCAAAGACTTTAGAATGACACAGAATTACTATGGAATGGTATAATTCGTAAGAATTTCAGAGGAAATCTTGCACTAAGATCAAGTTTCTTAGAAGCTAAACTTTGTGTGAACCTCTCCCCACAAGTTCTTTTCGTCTTCCTGTATTATATTCAAAATGCTGTATGCAAAAAAACTTGTTGCATTCTAAACTATTGCAAATAACAACCACTCGAACCATACATTTTATATTTTTTTCATGATTATTACGATCCAGCGTCCCGAAGAGACTAGCTGAATCACGAGATGCTTTGCAAGTGGCAACCATAAGAAACCACAGCATATTCATGCCCTTGAAAGATGGTGAACAATTGTCTTAAATAAAAATTCGTGCCTCACGTGCCCGATGGGGTACGCACAGCAACACAGTGCGCCTTTTGACGTACTCGGTCTCGGTTGAGCCCAGCCAGAGCCAGCAACCAACCAGCACCGGCTCCCTGTGCTCTGTCCCTGGAGGCACAGGCACCAACTGGCAACTGGCTGGCTCACTTCACTCGGCGGCCGCACCGGCACCGCACCCGACCGCAGCGCGCCGCCGCGATCAAAGCAAAACCCGCCCCGCCCCGTCCGCAACCGCAACTGCCTCGAACGAACGCGGCAACGGCAAAGCGCCCTCCCTCCCGTAGTCACCGCCGCAGCGAGTGAGATGATCAGCGGAGGGGCCGCGGCCGCCGGGAACACGAGGAGGACGAGGACGCGATGAAGACGCAGCCGCTGCTACCGGCGGCGCTCAAGAGGCGGAGGGGCCCGCGCGTGGCGGTGCTGGTGCTCGTCCTCTGCTCCCTGCTCGTGCCCTTGGCCTTCCTCTTCGACCGCGCCCCCTCCGGTACGTACCCTCTCTACCCTACCCTACCCTACCTCGCCCGCTTCCTCCCAATGCGCATTGCGCTGGGAGCGCGGGGGCCGCCGCGCTCGGATCACCGCCTCTCCGCCGGTGGATCTGGGGCTCCGGCTCCCTCCAGTGGTTGGTTGGTCGTCTCGTCCGTCCGGTTACCGCGCGGCAGTGTTGATTAACCGCCCGCTTTTCGCCCTTCCGTTCGTGATTGGCTTACTTTCCGATTGGTGTGCGTGTGCGCGATGCAGGGTACATGACGACGGAGGAGCGGCGCCGACAGGTACCCCCGCTGTTTGAAACCCTCTCTTTTGCCCGTAGTCGTTCTTGACGCTGATTGATTTGGACGTCTCCATGTGCGAGCGGAGACGGCTCACTGATTGCCGCTATTTTATTTTTCTCACCCCTGTTTTCTTCGCCGCGTTGGATTCAGGAGGTCGTTCTGCCTAAGTTCGAACACGAGGAGAAGAGGCGTCGCACTGCCGATGACAGCGGAGCGCGACAGGTCTGCTGGCTGTTCATCTTGTTGAAAGCGATTGTTTTCTTTGTGATTTTGTTTTTGTTTGGAATGGAGGGACTTTTTTGGGGGGCAGGACACCGAAATTATGACTATTAGTTATCACCTGTCTAAGACCGATCATGATGTTTGAAACTTGTCTAACGCCTACGTGTTCTGCAACTAGAGGAAATGCTTTGTGGGTTGCTTCCTCACCTGTTAGCCCTGTAGGGACAATTATTTTCTACATGTTAGAAAGGTCGACTCACTATTTTTCTTTTCATTCTGCGTGCATGAGGTACAAGTGAATATATCGCTGAAAACTGCATAAGCATTGTGAAGGTTGCTTCTGCAGTCCGTAACAGTTGCATTTCTCTCAGGATGCTCCGGAGAAGAAGATCCCCACAAGTAGCTCCGTAGTCATTCATCAACAAACACCGGAGAAGAACATCTCCAAAGGCAGTACAGGAGTCATTCATCACCAAACACCGGAGAAGAACATCTCCAAAGGTATGTCATAGCAGTACAAGGCCAAAAGTGCAAATGCCCTTGCTGCTAATGCTAGAACAGTGTTCAAAGTGTGTAAGTATGCCAGGGTCATTGGGGTTGTACGAGGCCTCAATTTTACCGCAGTAAAAATTATATATGGACATCATTTCAGTTAGGGATGAAAATGATCGGAAGGGTTGCTAATGCAAACGATTTCCGAGCAGTCAGAAACTCACCATATTTAAAATTTAACTATTTTGTGGTGACGTCAATACGATCCTGATTGCTGAAAGAAATTAGAAACCAAAAGTTCATTGAAACTAGAAATCAAAAGCTTAAATACGGCAATGGTCGGAAACGTTAAAAAATGATGTCACTTTTGCGGGAAACGATTCCTGGTAAATGGAATATTTTTTCCTGTTTCATCCCTAATTATAGTCTTGCGATAGATTTTTTCCTGATGTTAATGGCTCTTCAACCTCACCTGTTGATGTTAAATTAAATTTCAGTACTCAAGTTAGTTTTTTCATTTCCCTCCTCTTGGTTCCCTCTCTTTCCAAGATCTACTTTAGAACCTACCATCAATTATTTTTACCCAACGATCGCTTGTGTCCAGACAAACAAACCATCTGGCTTTTGTTGACTATCATAAAGTTGTCTTTATCACTATTGGTACTTGGTCAAAGCTATTTAGTGGTAGTTGGTCCTTATGATTTTTTTTGAGTGGCATCTTTTTTCATGTCTGATGTTGTACTAATTTTGCTTTTCGTTATATCTGACTTAATTGCTAACTTCCAGCACCAAAAGTTGAACCACCAAAGGATGTGACGGATTCAACTAAAGTCGCAAGAGTATGGATCTTTATCTTTTAAAGTTGTACTTTGTTGTTTCGGAACTGTTAGTTCACGCCATCTCACAATTTTCTTATTTTAAGACATCTTTCGTTGAGGTTGTGTTCTAAGGGTCCGTTCTTTCTCTCTCTTTAATATAAAGATATAAAGATACACAACTCTCCTACATGTCCGAGAAAAAAAAGATACCTTTTGATACACACACTAAAATGGTCATATATCAATTCTGTTCAGCTCAAACACCTAAGATCATAGGTTACATGATGCAACTTTTTGAATAATTTCTCATCATCTTAACTAATCCAATAATGTAAAAGTTAAGCTTGTGTTATGACAATCTTGAGTAGAATATAGTGCATCCCTATACATTTTTCTTCAAATCATAACTTTGTGTTTTCTATCAGTGTTCTTTCTAGTTCCACCTGATCTTTTGCAGACTGAGTTGTGCTGATGTTCACCAAAACGCAACCTGTCCTTTCAGGATGCTAGCCAAGAAGGTGAAAAGGCTGACGAAGTGGAAAAGGCGAAGTCTTGTCAACTTGAATTTGGGAGTTATTGTCTCTGGTCCATTGAGCACAAAGAAATAATGAAAGATCATATAGTGAAAAGGCTAAAAGATCAACTCTTCGTAGCACGCTCATACTATCCAAGCATTGCAAAACTTCAAGGACAGGAAGCTCTGACTCAGGAAATGAAGCAAAACATACAAGACCATGAGAGGATTCTTAGTGTATCAACAGTTGATGCTGATCTACCATCCTTGTAAGACCCAAATTTTACTTCTTAGGATCATAGTTCCGTGTGATGATTAGTCTTAAAGCTGATTGTGTGATGACTATGTTACTAAGAATGTCTTATAAGTTAAGATGATCTATTTTTTTTCTGAATGCCCCTTAAGGAATATATTTATGCTTAGGCAGGGAGATTTAATTCAATCTAGGAATGTTATTTCCAATCATCAGTAGGGCTTAGTACTTAGATAATTTTAATGACAAATTGTTTTGTAATTTCAGTATCAACAGAAGGATGAAGCAGATGGAGCGAACAATAGTGAGAGCCAAATCTTGCACAGTAGATTGTAAGAATGTTGACAGGAAGCTTCGCCAGATACTTGATATGACGGAGGATGAAGCTCATTTTCATATGAAGCAGAGTGCATTCCTCTACAATCTCAGTGCCCAGACATTGCCAAAAAGTCATCATTGCCTATCTATGAGGTTGACACTAGAGTATTTCAATTCATCTTCATTGGATTCTGATGATTCTCCTGGCAAGTTCAGTAGTCCAGAATACAAGCATTATGTTATACTATCTAGAAACGTTCTTGCGGCTTCTGTAGTGATCAACTCAACTGTGAGCAGTTGTAAGGTAATATTTGGCTGATAGTTACAATACTAATCTATACACTATCTTCTGAGCTGTCATCCCTATCATACTCACTGCTCTTTTTTGCAGGAGCCAGGCTACCTTGCTTTTCATATCCTAACTGATGCTCAGAACTTTTATGCCATGAAACACTGGTTTTCCAGGAATTCATATAAAAATGCAGCTGTTCATGTCATAAACTATGAAGCCATTATTTTGGAGAAACTTCCAAAGTATACTATTCGGCAGCTGTATTTGCCAGAGGAATTCCGTGTTCTCATTAGGAGCGTTGAGCAGACTGCTGAAAACACAAGAATGAAATACCTGTCACTGTTCAGCCACTCACATTTCGTTATTCCAGAAATATTCAAGTATCTAAACAAGGTGGTTGTGTTGGATGATGATGTAGTTGTTCAACGTGATCTGTCTTTCTTGTGGAATATTGATATGGGAGACAAGGTAAATGGCGCTGTCGAATTTTGTGGTCTGAAACTGGGTGAAATGAAAAATGTCTTGGGTAAAACAGCATATGATCCCAAGTTGTGTGCATGGATGTCGGGGGTGAATTTGATTAATTTGGATAAATGGAGGGAGCATAATGTCACAGAGAACTATTTATTGCTCATGAAAAAGGTTAGTGTTGTTCCAAGCCAGTAAATTCATGCTACAGAATGCTATAAAAAGGGGATGCTTGCATAAGCCTTGTTCGGTTTGGCGGGAATTGGAAGGGAATGAAGAGGATTAAAGGGGATTAAAACCCCATCAAGTCAACATCCCCCTCAATCCCCTTCGATCCCCTCCAATCCTCTTGGGGAAGGGATTAACCGAACAAGACAGTATGTTTTTCATATTTGCATGTTTATAGGCTTGAAAGAAATTTTCACAGTGCAACCAAATAGTTTGCTTTCTTTCATTTCCGTTGAATTTTCTCCAATAGAACTTTGAAAACAATGGTATTTTTAGTGTATTTTTTGGATTATTCTTCGTATTGTTAGCTGGTTATTTATCTCATTCTTGTTTCGTTACAGTTCAAATTCAAAGATGAGCTGTCCCTGCGAGCAGCAGCATTTCCTCTAAGTTTGCTATCCTTCCAACATCTAATATATCCCCTAGATGAAAAATTGACCCTAGCTGGACTTGGATATGATTATGGAATTGATGAAGAGGTTGTGCGGAGGTCTGCATCATTGCACTACAATGGCAACATGAAACCTTGGCTTGAATTAGGTATACCGGACTACAAGAAGTACTGGAAGAGGTTTCTTGCCCGAGGAGATAGATTTATGGACGAGTGCAACGTAATTCCGTGATGCAGTTGGATCCAAAATCAGAACAATTGCGTAAATCTGTGATGCAGTTGGACCTGGAATTAGAACAATTGGAACTGTTGGCTATCAGCTAGCCTTACTGAAGTTTGTGTCCGCAAATTGTGGAGAACGAATTCTAGTGGAGACATGATTTTTTGAGTTGGATATTCCCAACATGAAAATAGTAAATACAATATACATATATGGTAGTACTCTTTCTATCCTAAATTATAAGACGTTTGACTTTTTTATCCTCAAGTTTGACCCTCGTCTTATTCAAAAAATTTATACAAACAAAGTCAAATTTAAGTTATTCTTAAAGAATTTTAATTAATAAATAAAGCCATGATAAAAGAATTGATATTCTACACAATTTTTTGAATAAGACGAGTAGTCAAACTTGGTGTAAAAAAAGTCAAACGTCTTATAATTTAGGATGAATTGAGTATACATTTGAGTAAATGCTGGGGACTATGTGGTCCATTGACCACCCTCTACCGCTCGCTCTTTCTAACAAATATTTCAAATTAATTGACTTCATTTTACAAAATCTTCATGACATAAAGATAAATATACGTGCAAGAAAACAAGATAACAATGACAATTGCGCTATAAAATTTGGATTTGTTGTATAGAAAAGTAAATTATTGCACAACATGCCCTTGCACCTTGCCATTAAATAGGATCAAATGTGCGTGTGGCTTGTTTGGTGGAAGCATGGTGGGGGCGGGGGGACGGGAAGCAAGATGTATATGTACCCTTAATAACTACTTCCTCCGTCCCTTTATAAGTGTCGTCCGGAAAGCGTGTCTATGAGGGAAACACGGATTTCTAGAGACACTTATTTTGGAACGGAGGGAGTACTAGTGTTAATAATCATTAAATTGCCATGTCAATTCTATTTTTTGCGAATCATTGGCATTATTAATGCTATTATATATTGTTTCTAATTATTTACATTGACTGAAGTGGAATACATAGATAATGGAATAATTTGTTTCTTGGTTTGTTTTGAAACAATTCTCTATGGAAAATTGCAAACTTAATTAATACACCTACAAATAGGGGGAATTGAACTCGGTAAGGAATTTTGTTTTAATTAATAATAGTAGTAGTATCGTTGAATCACCTACAATCCGAGCTGAAAAAATAGTTTCTCCTGATTCTGTGAAGTGATTCTTCACCGTGATTTTAAAAGTTTATACTAAAGGACCAAAGAGAATCACTTTCAACTACACAGAAACGTTTCTATCAGAGAATCAGAATCAGATCGAGCTCTACCAAATAAGCCTTAATACTAATTGCGCTGATTAGTTACAGCACTTTCTTAGACGCACAACGGACGGCCGCCCTATGCTTGATGGCTCTTTGTTTTGGAAGCGAGTACGACCGACGAAGGTGGTGCAGCAGTCTGAAGATATATATGGGCATTGTGCACTCTTCCTGTAATGGACTGCTCGAGGGCGTCAACGTCGTCTTATTATGATGCCCTGGTAAACTACTGGTAATCTATGGCGTCTTATGCGATTATTCATGTCATCTTGTGATGTCCTACTCATCCTTAATAATGAAGAAACATGCATGCCGCGATTTGAAAATCAGGGTCATGTGCTAGGTCATCAGTGCAGCTTGAACACTGCCATATTGGTGCTCCGATCCAATTCTTTAGCGACATGCATGCATGCATGCATAAGGCTTTCTGAATTACCGTCTCCATTCTCTAGAGATTATTGTGGACTAGGAGTACTATACTACTGCTACTACCACTACTATACAATCATGATACTTATTAGTCGCCTAGTTTTAGCTTGGATTCTGAGCACTTTGCAATATAATTCTGCTCTGAAATTCGGTCATCGCGCACCCTGTAATTGACTAATACTCTGAAGTTCAGGGTAAAGAACCGGTTTAGCTGGCTACCACGCTTACCCAACATATGGATGCAAATGCATATGGTATCGTGGTGGTTGGCGCCATGATGGCTTGGAGCTGAGCAGATCCATCAACGCCTAATAACCAAACGATCGTTGGCAGCACGTACGAGCTTGCCATCTTCTCGGCTGCTACAGATATGCATGATTAATTAAGGATTTAAGGTACTATTAAACCCGACGATGCATGATCATTTCGACATGAGGTCGCCGATCGACGGATTACTATATTTTACTGTCTCGTCCTGACATATAATAATGCATGATATCAAGGAAATTGAGCATCCATCGTCCAAGAGTTCGTGGTGTGTCTGCAAAAGAATATCCTCCGTTGAAATGACCATGGATTAACGTACGTGTCCATACGTACAGCAGCCGGCTCTGCTCTGCTGACTGCTGTCGAACTGTATTGGAGTAGTCTCTCTCCCCACCAGATGATTATGGTTTTGGAGGTTAGAGTAACACTTCTAATTTGTGTCTAAATTACATGCATAATTATATATGTTTTCTAAATTGATTGGACTAGTAGGTAGATTATACTGTATAAAGAGAGAACTGAGCTGCGCACGTTCAGTGGTTAATCAGTTTCGCTGGTTTCAGCATTCAGCAGCAGTTTCGGAACCAACTGCCACGTTTTGGGGACTACTAGTGTCACTACTGGACAGACGATATGCTCTGGACTTCGATTCTTCGAAGACTCTTGGCTCCCATCATGGCGCTGGCGCATCACAAGGTGGTGGTTGTTAGAAACCCCCATCATGCCAAAATAATAAGAGATTAGGTTCTGGAAGCTCACCAATTAATGTGCTGATAGATTCCTCCTTACCAACCACACGATTAACATTTTGTTCTGTGCATGATTGAGACGCTGCCTGCCTATATATTTCTTTGTTTTGTTTCCCTCGTCTCTGCAGACGAGTTGAAGCAGTCTACCTGCAGCTCCGTCCAGCGCGCACCATGACAACCAAGGTTAGTTGTGCCTTATTACCAATTAATTACCATGTATAAACACGCATTTAATTTTAAATATAACACAATTTGTATACGCAATGTGCATATAGCTTTTTAATTTCTGAAACTTTTTTGTTTCGCCTTTGGTTACTACTAGGATTCTACCTTGATCCTTGAAGTGGACCTCCAGTGTGAGAAATGCTACAAGAAGATTCAGAAAGTCCTCTGCAAACTCCAGTGTATGAAATGAAATCCTGTGTGTGTTAATCTATCAAAGTCAATTTCATTACAATTCAGGCCATGGCTTCATTAGTTTGGTTTTCTCTCTCTCTCTCTCTCTCTCTTTGGATTGGACTTTGTATGCATATATGCATGAAACATCTATCAGCCAAGGAGAACATCAAGAAGATTGACTACGAAAACACCAAGAACCAGGTCACCGTCGTGGGTGACTTCGACCCCAAGAAGCTGTCCAAGATACTGAGATGCAAGGCCTGCGACGTCATCAAGGACATCAAGCAGGCTCCAGAGGAGAAGAAGCCCGAGGTGAAGAAACCGGAGGAGAAGAAGAAGCCGGAGGAGAAGAAGCCGGAAGAGAAGAAGAAGCCGGAGGAGAAGAAGCCGGAAGAGAAGAAGAAGCCCGCCGAGGAAAAGAAACCCGCAGAAGAGAAGAAGGGTGAGGAGAAGGCGAAGCCTGCCGCGGCGCCGCCGCCGTCGTCGACGACGGTGAACCTGCAGTTCACCAACATCTGCAGCATCTGCTACCCGTGGCCGTGCTGCGACCCGGCTCACTGGAGCGGCTTCCACCACCCCCAGCCCCAGCAGGTGCCTCAGTGGCCGCCGTGCGTAGGGATGGCTCCGGCGCCGGCGCCGGCGCCTGCCCCGCCGCCGCCGGTGGTTCACAACCACCCGCAACCGCCCTGCGGCGGTGGCCCTCAGAAATGGGCGCAGTGCGGCGGCCCCCCGTTCTGCGGAGGGTGCGCGTGGTGCCACGGCCACGGCGGCGGCGGTGGCATGAACTGCTGGGCGCCGCCGCAGCCGATGTGCTGCCCCGGGCCGTCGCTGTGCAGAGGGTGCAACGGGTGCAAGATCGTGCGTGAGACCAAGTTCAGCTACGAAGAGTACCCTTCCACTGCATGTGCCATCATGTGATGTGATCATCTTAATTACGTACTCCCACTTGTGTTGTGCTGTTCAATCTTACACTAATTAGCTCTCCGAATTTTTGGTCAGAAACAAAAGTAGGGTAGTTGTCTGAAAGTAATCTTTTTCTTGCAAATGAAATGTTTTTTTTTTGTCGTGGCAATTTGGGTCCTTTTTGTTCAGTTTTCATCCATAGTCAATCGGCAATAATGCACATGATGTTGCTCCACGGTTCTTGTCAAAAAAAAAAAAAAAAGAGCACAGGATGTGTTTATGTCTAATTGTCCGTGAACAATACAGGTGTGTTTGGTTCCCTGCCTAATTTTTAGCCTGACTATAATCCTAAGTCTCGCCAGCTTTAGCCTACTTCCATTAAGCCATCTCCCGATTTTTTGGTTGTCTGGACTGTCTAAGTCTTGCTAGTCCTAAGGTATGTTTGGTTACTGATTTGTTTGGTTACAATCACCTCATCTTTCAATTGGTAAAGTTACTCCTTTGAGCTATTTCATCGATCAAATGACCTACATGCTGGATGAGCACGACAAATGATAGTAGCATAGAAAGATTGGATAACTTTTTTAATGAATATTTGTCGGGGGACACAAAAGGGGTACCCCAATCAACGCAAGACCTAGAGCAAAACCTAGAACACCAATTAATAAGAGACCCAGCTAGACTAACCTTCCAAAAAAACCAACCCCTCGAGGCCTGCAACGCTGGCCCACCACCAGGAAGCTAGATATCGCCAAAGCCTTACCGACCGCCTCCAGGTAGCCTACCCCTCGAGCCCCGGCACATAGGCCTCGAACCCGTTACAGCCATACACCATTCCTCGAAACCCCATGCGGGGACCTCGAGCCTCTCTAGCTCGGTAACCTATCCCTCAAGACACCTCACGCCCTCCTCGAGCGGCGCCAGACGTCAGATACCAGCCCCATACTGCACATTAAATGCGTTCACCTACTCCGGTCACGTCCTCTGGCACACGACGTGAGCCACAGTAAACCGGAGCCCAGGTCAAATCTCGTTTTCACCACAAGCATGAGCAAAAGGGCACAAGTACGACACTGTTCGGTCATACTCTGCACTATAGCACCCTCGAGCCATATCTCGAGACCTGGATTCCCGCTGTGCGGGCGGATTTTCTGGGACTTACCCATACCTGCGGGGCTCGAGCCCCCCGTAGGCGCCACCTCGAGGCCGGCCCTGCGCCCCTCGAGCCCTGACAGCTTTCATGCTATTGGAGGACAGGTACCCCAAGACTCGGAGGGACCCAGCCACGTCATATACGTGCTGGAATGGACGCTGCACGGCCTCACGTCGCCACGCCTCCACGTCCGCGCCCGGGATGGAGGCCACGCTTCAAGGACGCTTCAACAGCAACCCCCACGCCGGCTCCAGTGACCCCGACAAGACAGAATACCTACCCTTCATCGTATTGGGCATCGTACATGCCACTCCTCTGTAACCCTGGCCTCCTCTTGGTCTATAAAAGAGGACACAAGGGCCCTTCACGCGAGAGGTCTAGGCGAACACAAGTCCACACACCCACATACGAGTCCGGACTAACCTATCCCTCAAGACACCTCACGCCTCCTCGAGCGGCGCCAGACGTCGGATACCAGCCCCATACTGCGCATTTAATGCGTTCACCTACTCCGGTCACGTCCTCTGGCACACGACGTGAGCCACAGTAAACCGGAGCCCAGGTCAAATCTCGTTTTCACCACAAGCATGGGCAAAAGGGCAAAAGTACGACACTGTTCGGTCATACTCTGCACTGTAGCACCCTCGAACCATATCTCGAGACCTGGATTCCCGCTGTGCGGGCGGATTTTCTGGGACTTACCCATACCTGCGGCGGCTCGAGCCCCCCGTAGGCGCCACCTCGAGGCCGGCCCTGCGCCCCTCGAGCCCTGACAGCTTTCATGCTATTGGAGGACAGGTACCCCAAGACTCGGAGGGACCCAGCTACGTCATGTACGTGCCGGAATGGACGCTGCACGGCCTCACGTCGCCACGCCTCCACGTCCGCGCCCGGGATGGAGGCCACGCTTCAAGGACGCTTCAACAGCAACCCCCACGCCGGCTCCAGTGACCCCGACAAGACAGAATACCTACCCTTCATCGTATTGGGCATCGTACATGCCACTCCTCTGTAACCCTGGCCTCCTCTTGGTCTATAAAAGAGGACACCAGGGCCCTTCACGCGAGAGGTCTAGGCGAACACAAGTCCACACACCCACATACGAGTCCGAACTCAGGTCTACGCTCATTGAGCTTGTATTGCCCCTGTACAAGCACTTAGGTGCAAGTAATACAAGAACCTCCTCCCCCCGCTGAACGTAGGGCCTTCTTTGCCCGAACCAGGATAAATCCTTGTGTCATCTTGCATCACCATCCAGAAAGAGAGCACGCGATCATATTACTAGTTGGTGTAATACCCCCGGGGTCGAAACACCGACAGTTGGCGCGCCAGGTAGGGGCCTTCGCGTGTCAGAGTCGATTTCTTGTTGTTTTCGGGATGGCTTCTTCCCCTCCTTCGTTCTCTGCTGGTGCCGTCGTCTGGTTCGGGAGCCTCGAGTTCCTGGCCACCGGCAGCGGCAACGAGCTGACCCTGCTCTCCATGGAGGGCCCGAACGGAGGGCGTGTCACGCCACCCCGCGCGAGGAGCGTGGCGCGTCGCCCGCACCACCACGCGTCGCCACCTCGTGAGCGGCGCCGTCGTCACCATCGTCGCCAGGCACAGGCGGTGCCCGCGGCGTACACCCACTTCCCCGCGGCCGGCGTAGAATCCCCGAGGAGAAACCTGCCCGGCGCGCGGTCGGAAACTTCTAGGGCGCGCGCGCACTCTCCCAGCAAGTTCGCGTTCGTCACACGCACAGACCGGGAGCCTGGACAGAGGTCCCCGAGTCGTGCTCCGTCGACGCCACCTGCCTTCCTCCCGCACGGGGTGTACCGCACTCGACGCCAGCGGCACCCGTTCGGCCTCAACAACTCCGCAGCTGTCTACGCCCACCACCTCGATGGACGCCGTCAGGACTGGGCGGCGGCAGAACGGGAGGAACGTCCAGGCGTGATCCTACGAGCCACCACCGACCTGGAGATCGTTTACCCCACGCACGTCGACCGCGGCTTCTAACGTATCGTCGAGCCACCCCGCCGAGCCACCGTCGAAGAGTGGTACCGCGAGCTGCAGTTCCAGCACGAGCCAAGACGGCGCGACATCAACAGCACCGACTCCGACTAGTACGACTATCATGACCCTGACCTCTGGGATCCCACCAGGGAGTGCTTCTAGCTTGAGGAGGTCGTGGACAACACCGAGGACGACGGCGACGACGACACCAGGCCGGCACTCAACCTCGAAGAGCCCGGAGACGTGGCTGCGACAGGCGGACCACACGTTCGGGGGAGGAACGAACCTCCGGCACCGAATGCACCACCTCAGCACAACGACGACCGAGCGGCACAGCTCGTGCAGCTGCGAGAGGCGATCAACAAGGCTGAGGAGGACCGACAACGCCTGCTGCAGCTCTAGCAAGCTCTTGTGCAGGAACAAGCCCAACCTCGAGGCGCCGGCGCCCGTGGCCACGCACGAGAGGTCCACCGGCAGATCCGTGAGGACGTGGCACCAGCACGCCCTGAGGTACGCTTCCCGCGAGCCGGGCAGAACGTGGTGGCGGCCGCGATGCTGCTCCGCGATCTACCCGCCATCTCCAACCCTGATGCCAGGCGCATGCTCGGGGAAATGAAGAACCTCCTCGAGACAGCCGCTCTGCAGCAGGCCGAGAGCTCAGCCTCACACCGGCGCGGAGCGGCCTCGGGGAAGCCAGCAGACACGCCCCGCAACGAGCGTGAGACATCCGTCCACCAGCCGGACGCCTCTCGAGCCAGGCCAGTCCGGGAGCGGATCGTTGACAATCGGCCACCTCGAGATCCCAATGACGCCCGCAACAACATCAACCGTCGGCGCAAGGACAAGGGTGCTGAGGAGCGTGGCTATAATGCCCATCGAGGAGGGCGCTACGACAGTGATGAGGACCGGCAAACCCTCGAGCCCCCGGGCCCCAGGGTCTTCAGCCGGGCCATCCGCAGCTCGACCCTCCCCGACCGCTTTCGTCCACCGACCAACATCGTGAAGTATGACGGGGAGGTCGAGCCCAAGCTATGGCTCTCCGACTTCCGCCTGGGCTGCCAAATGGGCGGGGCGAAGAGCGACAACCGCGTGATCATACGCCAGCTCCCACTCTACCTCTCGGACACCGCCCGTCGGTGGCTCGAGGGGCTCCCGCCAGATCAGATCCACGACTGGGCCGACCTAGTCAGGGTCTTCGACGGGAATTTCAAGGGAACTTGCGTACGCCCAGGCAACCCCTGGGATCTACGACGTTGCAGGTAGACAGCGGACGAGCCCCTCCGCGACTTCGCTCGGCGATTCTCGAAGCAGCGCCTCGAGCTCCCCCACGTCCCTGATGAGGACGTCATCTCCGCGTTCCTCGCGGGCACGACATGCCAAGAGCTAGTCCACGAGCTAGGGCGCTACCGTCCCAGGACGGTCGAGGATCTAATGGATCGTGTCACCAGCTTTGCCTCAGGCGACGAGGCAGTGGGAGCCTTCTTTGGCCGCTCCACGGACAAAGGCAAGGCGGTGGCCACGCCGGAAGGCTCGAGCAGGGGCAACAACGACAAGAACCGTAACAACAACAACAAAAAGAAGAAGAATAAAGGCAAAGGTCAGAAGGCGAAGCGCGACGCCAATGAGGACGACGATGAAGAAGTATTCGTGGGCGCCCTCGAGCATAAGAAGCCTCGAGGCCCCCCTGACGGGGTTGTCTTCGACAAAATGCTCGAGGACCCCTGCCCTTATCACAAGGGTCCCACGAATCACAAGTTGAAGGACTGCCGAATGATGAAGGGATTCTATTCCAAGCTCGGCGACAAGAAGGAAGACGCGCCTAAGGGCAAGGACAACAATCGACGCGACGACGGGGACGCAAACGACAACTTCCCCCCGGTGCACGACTGCTACATGATCTACGGGGGGCCAACCGTCGGGCTCTCGGCTCGAGAGAGAAAAAAGGAGCGCCGGGAGGTCTTTGCACTCTGCCATGACGCCCCCGGTATCTCGACTGGTCTGATGTGCCAATCACGTTCAACCGTGACGACCTTCCGGACCATGTCGTAAATCCGGAGGCGTACCCCCTCGTCGTCGACCCCGTCATCGTCGACGTATGGTTCTCCAAGGTGTTGATGGATGGGGGCTCGAGCCTCAACATCATATACCTCGAGACCCTCGACCTCCTGGGGATTTCGAGGGACCAGCTCCGACCCAGCGTCGGGGGGTTCCACGGAGTGGTACCAGGAAAGAAGGCCCATCCCATCGGGTGCATCGACCTACCTGTTTGCTTTGGCACGCCGACCAACTTCCGTCAGGAGATGCTCACCTTCGAGGTGGTTGGGTTCCAAGGGACCTACCACGCCATCATCGGCAGGCCTGGCTACGCCAAGTTCATGGCGGTCTCCAACTACACATACTTGAAGCTCAAGATGCTGGGGCCGAAAGGGGTCATCACCGTCGACACCTCCTACGAGCACGCATACCACTGCGACGTGGAGTGCGTCGAGCGTGGGGAGGCCAACGTCCAAGTCGACTCGCTCGAGGCCCTGGCTGCCCTGGCCACCGAGGCCCCTGAAGCAAAGCGCCACGCTGGCACCTTCGAGCCGGCAGAGCACACCAAGCAGATACCCGTCGACCCGACCTCCATCGACGGCAAGACACTGGCCATCAGTGTCAGCCTCGAGCCTAAATAGGAAGCAGTGATCGTCGATTTTCTTCGCGCGAACATCGACATGTTTGCGTGGAGCCCCTCGGACATGCCAGGCGTACCGAGGGGAGTCGCCGAGCATGCCTTCGAGATCCAGGCCGGGTCCAGACCGGTGAAGCAATGCCTGCGCCGCTTCGACGAGGAGAAGCGTAGGATCATCGGCGAGGAGGTGCACAAGCTTTTGGCGGCTGGATTCATCAAGGAGGTATTTCACCCGGAGTGGCTAGCTAACCCTGTACTAGTTAGGAAAAAGAATGGAAAAATGCGGATGTGTGTAGACTACACTGGTCTGAATAAAGCATGTCCAAAAGTTCCATTTCCTTTAACTAGAATTGATCAGATTGTCGATTCCACTGCGGGGTGCGAAGTACTTTCATTTCTCGATGCATATTCCGGCTACCACCAGATTAAAATGAAAGAATCCGACGAGCTCGCTACCTCCTTTATTACGCCTTTTGGTATGTATTGCTATGTTACAATGCCCTTCGGCCTTCGAAACATCGGGGCAACATATCAGCGTTGTATGCAGCATGTCTTTGGCGAACACATAGGCAAAACCGTCGAGGCCTACGTCGATGACATCGTGGTTAAGACCTAGAAAGTCGGGGACCTCATCAGCGATCTCGAGACCACGTTCGAGTGCCTCCGTGCCAAGAATGTGAAACTCAACCCCGAGAAATGTGTCTTTGGCGTGCCTCGAGGCATGCTACTTGGCTACATTGTCTCGCAACGGGGGATCGAGGCCAACCCCGAAAAGATTTCAGCAGTCACAAGGATGGGCCCAATTCGAGACCTCAAGGGCGTACAGAAAGTGACAGGCTGTCTAGCCGCTCTGAGCAGGTTCATCTCGAGGCTAGGGGAAAAGGCGCTACCCCTCTACCGCCTGCTGAAGAAAACAGAACGCTTTGCGTGGACCGTCGAAGCCGAGGAAGCCCTAACCAAGTTGAAGGGGTTGCTGACTTCCACGCCAATTCTCGTGCCACCACGACCAGCCCAAGGTGATGATCCCTCCGAGCCTCTCCTCCTCTACGTGGCCGCAACCACCCAGGTGGTCAGCGCGGTCGTAGTCGTCGAGAGACACGAGGACGGTCACACGTTGCCAGTCCAACGGTCGGTGTACTTCATCAGTGAGGTGCTCTCCGAGGCCAAGATCCAGTACCCACACATCCAGAAGCTGCTCTACGGCATCGTCATCACAAGGCGCAAGCTCCAGCATTATTTCCTCGCTCATCCCGTGACGGTGGTATCGTCCTTCCCCCTCGGAGAGATCATCAACAACCAGGAGGCCACAGGGCGTGTCGCCAAGTGGTCTGCCAAGCTGATGGGGGAGGCCATCACCTACGCTCAGCGAAAAGCCATCAAGTCGCAAGCGCTGGCGGACTTCGTTGCTGAGTGGACCGACACCCAGCTCCCGCTGGCACAAATCCAAGCCGAGCTCTGGACTATGTATTTCGACGGGTCCCTCATGAAGACAGGGGCAGGCGCGGGCCTGCTCTTCATCTCACCCCTCGGAGTTCACATGCGCTACCTGCTGCGCTTGCACTTCCCCGCCTCCAACAACGTCGCTGAGTACGAGGCCCTCGTCAACGGGCTGCGCATCGCCCTCGAGCTTGGGGTCCGACGCCTCGACGTTCGAGGGGACTCGCAGCTCGTCATCAACCAGGTTATGAAGGCCTCAAGCTGCATCGATCCCAAGATGGAAGCATACTGTGGAGAAGTGCGCAAGCTAGAAGACAAGTTCTACGGCCTCGAGCTCAACCACATCGCTCGAAAGTACAACGAGGCCACAGACGAGCTGGCTAAGTTAGCATCCACGCGCGGCACCGTCCCACCAGATGTCTTCTCGAGAGACATTTTCGAGCCATCCGTCAAAATTGGCCCGGGGGCTGGCCCCACGACGCCAACCCTCGAGCCGGACACGGGGGCTCGACCTTCAACGCCACCCCTCGAGAACGACCCCTCGACATCCGCTGAGGCGATGCAGATCGACGCACCCGCCTCTTCTTCATCACGACCCCTCGACTGGCGGACACCCTTCCTCGACTACCTGACGCAAGGCGTGCTACCAGAAGACAAGACGGAGGCCCGACGCATCGCTCGAAGGGCCAAGACCTACATCATCTACGGCGACGAACGAGAGCTGTACCGTCGGAGCCCACCAGGAATCCTTCAGCGCTGCATCCCCCTCGAGGAAGGACGCAGGCTTCTCGACGACATGCATTCGGGGGCTTGCAGCCATCACGCAGCGCCAAGGACCTTGGTGGGGAACGCCTTCCGCCAAGGCTTCTACTGGCCAACCGCCATTGGAGACGCCAAGCGCCTGGTTCGAGCCTGCCAAGGGTGTTAGTTCTACGCCAAGCAAACGCACCAGCCCGCGCACGCCCTGCAGATGATCCCCATCACTTGGCCGTTTGCTGTCTGGGGGCTCGACCTCGTGGGTCCCCTCAAGATGACAAATGGAAAGTACACGCATGTGCTCGTGGCCGTCGACAAATTCACCAAGTGGATTGAGGCTAAGCCGTGGCCACCGAGAAGGCCGTCGAGTTCATCTCCGACGTCATGTACCGGTTTGGGGTGCCTAACGTCATCATCACCGACAGCGGCACACAATTTGCGGGCAAAAAATTCACCAACTTCTGCGACGACAACAACATCCGCGTGAACTGGGCCTCGGTCGCATACCCTCAATGCAACGGGCAGGTCGAGCGCGCCAACGGCATGATACTCCACGGGCTGAAGCCGAGGCTGTTCAAGACCCTCAAGGATTTTGGAAAGAAGTGGGCTGCAGAGCTCCCCTCGGCGCTGTGGGGCCTCAGGACTACACCGAGTTGAGCCACCGGCTTCACTCCATTCTTCCTAACCTACGACGCCAAGGTTGTCTTGCCTACGGACCTCGAGTACGGCTCCCCTCGACTTCGAGCCTACAACGAGCAAACCAACGACAAGAGGCTCGCCAACGCCAAGGACCAGCTCGAGGAGGCTCGAGACGTGGCGCTCATCAACTCCGCGCGCTACCAGCAAACACTTCGACGCTACCACGACAAGCACGTGTGCAAAAGGGACCTGGCGGTGGGGGACCTCGTGCTTCGACGGCTGCAAGATAATCGAGGGCGCCACAAGCTCACCCCTCCATGGGAGGGCCCGTACACCGTAGCTGAGGTGCTCAAGCCAGAAACATACAAGCTCTACGACGAACAAGGCAGGACCCTGGCGAACACGTGGAACATATCTCAGCTACGTCGCTTCTACCCTTAAGGGCCTCGAGGCCTTCTACATTTTGTTGCTTTGTACAAACATGTCAAATATGAACGAACAAACTCGTGCACTGTCTTTCATTCTAATTAGCAACTTAAGGTAGCCTCGACCCTGCCTTGCTCAGGGTCGAGCCTCCCTCGGGGGCTGACGGGCCCCCCAGACTCCGAAAAAAGCGCGCTTTTCTTTTCAAAAATTCGACCCTTATCTCGATTCGTACCTCGAGCGTACTAGCAACGTCTAAATCCGTAGATACCTCGAGCCTCCAAGAGGCGGGGGGCGTTGACGTAGACGGCCACCCACGCCCCCGGGCTACGGTACCCTACCTACGCCTCCCCTCGAGGAACTCGTGGCGCGTATCGAAGGAACACAGACCAAGCCAGTAGAAACTCGAGCTAGCGACAAAGAGAAATGGTCGAATAAATTTGAAAAGAAAACAACTTCTTTAAATAAATAAAGTCATACGCATATGATCGGCCTCGACAGGCCATAAGTCATGACATAATTTTTTACAAGGGCCTCGACGCCCAAATTTGGCACGCAGGCCTCATTCCTCGTCAGTCTGGAACTCCTCCTCAAGGTCTTCTACCGCGTGCTCAGCCTCGACGTCCAGGCCAGGAGGAGGGGGCCATCTACGCCACTGTCTGCATCGGGAGGCAGCACGTCCTCCTCGAAGAGCTTCGCAAGCGCCGCCCCCGGCTTCTCCACCTTCTCCAGGATCTTGTCGAC
The DNA here is from genome assembly GCA_009763385.1 of Coix lacryma-jobi var. lacryma-jobi. Lineage (NCBI taxonomy): Eukaryota > Viridiplantae > Streptophyta > Magnoliopsida > Poales > Poaceae > Coix > Coix lacryma-jobi. The sequence goes on along the minus strand of CM019825.1, from coordinate 2,256,342 downwards.
GCGACGATCGTTCCACTCTTCGTCCTTCCCCTCGATCTCGATGAAGCCCTTGGCGACGACGTTGACTGGGTAGCGAAAGCCGGAGCGGACGGCCGCAAGCGCCTGCTTTACGCCATGGTGGAGAGCGCTCTTGACACGGTCCCGCGCGGCCGTGTCGAAGAAGCACAGGTCATCGACCAGGGCGTCGCCTCGAGCCACCGCGCCCTCCGCCATGGCCACCGGGTCGGCACCCCACATGGAGCTGAGCCTGTCGAGGGTGCCGCGCGCCCGCTCCGCCACCATGGTCTCACCCTGTAGTTGATCCACGAGAGCCTGATTCGTCTCGCGGAGCTCCTCGGTGGTCTTTTCCAGATCTGTGCAACAAACAGAAGAGAGTAAGTCCGCGGCGTGGCAAGAATCCCGAAATCAAAGCAAGACAAAGCCTGAAGATTATGACAGTACCTTGGCAGTGCATGCCCAAAGCGTCAAAGTCGCTGGTAAGGACCCCGACGCGCTGCTCGAGTGTTTGCTTTTGAGACAGCACGTCGAGGTTTTGGCTCTTGAGCTCCTCGACCAGCCTGCCCGTCTGCGCGAGGGCCAGGTCCTTCGTGATCACCTCCTGCCGAGCGGCCTCGAGCTTGAGCGACAGATCGTCAGCTCTTTTGAGGGTCTGATTCATGTCGATCTCGAGGCCTTGGATCCTCGAGCGCTCGGCAGTGAGGGCCTCCTGGGCTTCCTTCCGCACCGTTTTCGCTGCAGCCAGGGCGGTGGCGGCCTCGCTCTTGGCCTCCTTGACCTCCTTCTTCACCGCCTCCGCTGTAGATCGAGCGGTGGCGGCCTCCTTCCTCGACGCCTCCGCCGCGGACAGAGCGGCGGTGGCCTCCCCCTTAGCTCGGGCGGCCTCGTCTCGAGCCGCCTGGGCCTCCACCTGCGCGGCGTTGAGCCGGCTCGCCATCTGCGCGTTCCGGCCCAGCTCAGCGCGGAGCTCCTGGAGCTCCCCCTCCGCCTTCACGAGGGCGGCCGCCGCCCGCGCGGACTTATCCGCCTCCTCCACGAAGGACCTCTCCGCCTGCGCGACGAGCTCGGTCACCTCCTTGAAGATCGACCGTGCCTCCCACGGAGCCCCCTGCTGAGTCGACCGCTCGACGGGGATAACAGCGCCGGGCGGGCTCGGCGCGTCGGGATATGGCCACGCCGATCGACTAGGCTCAGCGATGAGCAGGTCCTCCTCCACCGACTCGAGCAGCACCAGCTGCAGCCCACCAACCGGCGGCGCTGGCTACGACTCTTTCCGCCCCTCCTCCGCCTCCTCCTGTTGCCCTGTCTTCTCCCGAGGCGACGGTGCGGCATCGCGTGGAGGCGGGGGCTCGAGCGGTAGCGGATCGATCGAGGGGTGGCTCGTCTCCAAGCTCTCCTCCGCCACGGCCGGCTCCTCGAGCGCCCCCTCCAGCACTGAGCCCTCGACCAGGGACGGCTCCCCCTCCAGCTCGTCCAGAAGCTCCTCCACCGTCGGTATCTTCTCCACCAACGCCTCCCCCTCCTTCTCCTTCTCCGTGGGCGCGCGAGGCTCCGTCGGAGGAGAATCCTGTCCAGCGGGCCGGCTCGCGTCATCGGGGGTCTCAAGGGCCACTGTCCTCTCAGCCCCAGATGCCGACAGAACCGCGCCTGTCTCGGGTGCTCCCCCCGACGTGGTCGTCGTGACAGGGGGAGAGGTGGCCCTCTCGGTAGGCGCCACCGAAGGAGGAGGAGGAGGAGGAGGAGGAGGAGGAGGTGGCGCTGCGATGGACACAGTGGCGACGGGCTTGGCGCCAGGAGCCGCGGTCCCTGCTGAAAGAGAGAACAACGACGTCAGAATCAGGAAAAAGCCTCGACCCCCGTGGTCGACGGCGTCGGCCTCACCAAGATCCGCGGCAACCATTTGACTTCCCCGAGCCATGGCTGCTCGAGCCTTCACCAGCGAAGCAGCCGCTCCAGCAGAAGAAGGAGCCATACCTCGAGGTGCTTGGACCTCAGCAGAGCTCGAGGTCCTGGCCCGCTTGGACACCGCGGGGTCCACCTTCTGCCGGGAGCGCTTTTCCCTGAAAGGCCAGAAACGGCACACGTCACCGAAGGTAAAAAGGTAAAACTTCGCTACCAACGGGATTGAGAAACGTTACTTACCCAAAGCGACGGCGGGGCTTCTTCCCCGAGTCGCTGGACCCGCTCGGGGGCTTTGAGCCCGCCCCATGGCCCGAGCCATGCCCCCGGGCCGTCTCCATGTGGCTCGGATGGGGCGAAGGCTCCCGGTGCTTCCCGTGGCTCGACCCCGGTGGGGAGCTCTCTTTCTGTCTCTTGTCCCGGGGGGGGCGACCGCGTCTCCTTCGAGCGGTCCCCTTGGCGCCTCTCCATGCGCGGGCTCCGGGACCTGCTCCGGCGCTCGTGCCGGCGGTCGCGCCCACCCGCGTCTGCCTCCTTCTCCCGGCGATGGGCTCCGGGATCGCTCGCGGCTCACGTCACGAGACGACCGGGGGCTCCCCCCTCGACGATCATGGTGCCGGGGGCTCGACGCCCCCTCATGTTGCCCGCTCCTCCGCGGGCTTGACGTCGTCCTCGATGACTTGTGGCGGTTGGGCCCGGAGTCCCTCTCGGCATGTTGACCGCCTCTCGAGGTCCGGCCCTTCTCGAGACCCGCCGCCTGAGTCGACGCGGTCGGTGCCTCCTTCTGCGCCGCGGCAATGGCGCTCCGGGTTCGGGGCCTCTTCGCGTCAGGGGGCACGCCCGGCACGGAGCTCGACGTGCCCTGGGCCTCCGACGAGGCGGGGACTGGCGTGGCCTTCCGCGGCCGCGTCCCGCGCGATCCCTTCGCCGGGGGGATCTCCAGGATATTCTCCTGCATAGAAGAGGAGTCAGCCCTGATGTCGATGACCCCCACGTGCCTCAGACGCGCATCCATCCCTTCATCATCACTCTCCTCCTCATCGCTGTCTTCCTCCTCCAAGCTCGTGGAGCTGAGCTCGGAGGACTCCTCTCCAGGCTGCCGGTTACGACGAGCCTTCGCAAGCCTCTGATCCCGAGCCACCCGACGCAAGTTCTTCTCTTTCTCTTTCTTCTTCTTAGCATCCTTACTCTCCTTATCTTTCTGAGTAGAGAGGCGCCTCACCTGTATTTCCGCGGCGTCCTCCCTCACCGGGGGCCTCGACGCGCGGCACGTGAACGCCCCCTGCAAAAAAGAAACTTGATGAGAAAAACCACAAGGAGAGTAAACAAGATTCGGAAAAAGAGAGAGGAGGGGAGGCTCGAGACAGCCTGACTCGAGGATGGCTTACCAGGTCGAGACACCCCTCGCCGGGTGCCATGGCGATCAGGTTGGCCTCCTCAGGGCGAAACGGCCCGTGGATCGTGACCGTCACCCGGGAGACACCCTCGTTCCGAGGCAGCCCCTCCTCGGCCATCCTCGACCGGTTCAGCGCCTCGAGCAGGGCGCTTGGCCCCATCTCAAACATGAGAAGGGGGCGGTCCGCCAGCGGAAGGACCCTCCTGAAAGGATCAAGATGACCAAGAGGGGGGGGGGGTGAATTGGGCTTTTCTAAAACTTCTTTCAAGAATTAAACCTATCACGCTCCAATTAACCCCTAGTGCCTAGAAGTGTGTTTCTCTTTTACTCCACCACACAAAAGATCAAGACTAAGCCACTCTAATTCTAGCAAAGCAATTCAATATAGAATGAACAACAAGTAGTAATGCGGAATTGAATTGCTTGAATGTAAATGCGAAGTAAGAGAGTAGAGATGACTCGACGATCTTTTTGCCGAGGTATCGAGGTGTCGGCACACCCCCCTAGTCCTCGTTGGAGCACCCGCGCAAGGGTATCACTCCCCCTTGATCCGCGCAAGGATCAAGTGCTCACTACGAGCTGATTCTTCGCCTCTCCGGCCCGGTGAATCGCTCGCTACCGGTCACAACTTGACTTGGGTCATCCACAATGCCTCCGGATGATCACCAAGCTCTCCGATCGCCACCAAGCCATCTAGGTGATGCCGATCACCAAGAGTAACAAGCTAGAACTCTCACTTGACCAACACAAGGCCAAAGAGATGGATGGATGCACACTTGCTACTCAATTCTCACTAGGAGGTGTCTAATTCTCACAATTAGCAAATCACTCAACCTCACTAGGGCTCTTGCACTCACTCACACTCACAAGGTGTTTCTCAGCTGATGGAAGTGGCAAGAACACTCAAATGGATGGAGGGAAGGAAGTATATATACCCCCCAACCCGGCTATCCAAAAACAGGACAAGACAGGGTTTCTGCGGGGGCATCGGACGCTCCGATGCCTAGCATCGGACGCGCCGATGACCACACCCAATGGTCGACTGTACCCTCTTGTCAGACATGATTATGGAGCATCGAACGCTGGGGAGCGTCCGATGCCCCTGCATCGGACGCGTCCGATGCCAAAAGGACCTCTCTGGAACCTCTCTGCATGGCCATCGGACGCTGCCCCTCAGCGTCCGATGCCTTCCACAGTTCACTGCCAAGTGAACAGTGACACCGGATCATCCGATGTGGCACCATCGGAGCCTCCGATGCCACGCACCAGACCAAACCCTAAGTCGGTGTGGGCATCGGAGCCTCCGATGCCCACTCAACCAGCGTCCGATGCCCGTAACCAGGGCAAGATCAACTCGGATCACGACGCGGTCTTAACGACTTTTGTTCCTCTCGTCATAAGGCATCTCTCTGACCTACCTAGGGCTATGAAATAACAAGTGTGCACCACACCTACCTCAATAAACTCATCTAGGTCAAGCTACTGATTCACACCCCTCTTTATAGTACGGCCAAAGGGAAAACAAAGACCTAAGACTACCTAAGTGTCCTCCAACACCATACGACACTTAGTCTAGCCTACCACCGTCTTCGTCGTCCGTCCTTTGAAAACCAAAACGATTTCCATCTCCAGGGGACATGAACTCCATATGCCCGTATCGTCGCCATTACCGTGACCTAACTTATCCCTGTTTCTGCAAAACACACGTTAGTCACAGTAATCTTGTGTTTCATCCAATCACCGAAACCCACTAGGGGCCAAGATGCGTTCAATCTCCCCCTTTTTGGTGATTGATGACAACACGAGATCGAGTATAGAGAGAAGAGGTTTTCAAGTCATGACATGTATGAACTTGCAATGAATAAGAGAAAATGATTAGGGCAAGTTCATACATATCATGCCAACATCCTGCACTCAACAAGTTAGAATGAATAGCAAGTGCAAGAGTAAAGAGCTCGAATACATGACAAATGAGAATTGAGCGTAAGTAAATGAGCCAAACGAAATGACATGTCATATATGATAACATAGTGAGCACATACATGTCATCAAGGTCCATAGCACAAGTATATCACATAAACAAGCACAAAAGATGCGATAAGCAAAGAGCGTATGAGAATATAACAAATCAAAAGACACAAAGCCCTCTCACACCACTCCCCCTATCGCTATACTCATCACTCTCCCCCTTTGGCATCAAGCGCCAAACTACGCGTCGGAGGGCGGAGGTGGTGCAGACGAGTCAGGTGCCGTCTCCGGAGTCCTCTGAGTGAACTCGAACTGCTGAAGGAGGGCCTCGGAGTCGGAGGACGAGTCGCCGGTAGCCTGCGGACCCTCTGTAGCTGGAAGCTGCAGAGAAGCGGTCTGGGTTGGCTCGGACTGCTGAACTGGCTCGGTCTGCTCTGCCTGCTCTGAAGCTATCACAGTCTCGGTAGCAGTGTCAAGCTGAGTAGTGGAGTGCGGAAGCTCATGAATCGGAGGTAACTCAGCCTGCACGGTCGTCGTGGTCTCAGACTGGACGGGCTCTGTCTGCTCTGAGGACGCTACAGAACTCGGAAGAGTCTCGGTAGTGGAAGTGACTGGAGCTGTAGACGTCCGGACTGGGTCCTGCAGATCTGGCGTAGGGAAACCAGTGAGCTCGCTGAAAGTGGCCGACAGGTCTCGAGTCACAGAGGTCGTCATAGCGTAGAGAGACTCTGTCGGCCTAGGCGTGAAACCTGTTCGCAGCGGACTGAAAAGCGGGGCCCCGCCTGGAGGAGTAGTGAAACTCGTAAACTGCGAGGAGCTGGGGCCCGGGAACTGCTGCTGCTGCGGACCAAACTGCGGCTGCGGCTGAGGAGGGACTGGTGCCTGCCACTGAAGCTGCTGAGGAGGGGGCTGCTGCCACTGCCACTGAGGAGGACCGCTGGCTAATCGCTCCATGAAGCTCAAAGTCTGCTGCTGTAAAGCCATCATCTGACGCTGTACTGCATCAGACCTCTCCTGCGCCTGCTGTTGTGCAAGTGCCTGCTGCTGTGCCAACCTCTGCTGCTCCTGGGCAAGCCGCTGGACGTCCTGGGTCACCGTCCTCTGCTGCTCCTCCATCCGTGCTAGAATAGCAAGGAGTGCTGGATCGGAGGAAGTAGTACCGCTAGTCCCAGCCTGGGAGTCGTGTGCACGCGGCTGGTAGCGAGGCGGGAGCTGGTAATCCTCATCTGAGTTGTCGGTGGGATCCGAGACTACGTGGGGGTCACCACCCTCGAGATCTGCAAGCTCCTGCTCTGCGAGGGCCTGAACTGCCTCGTCCTGCTCCTGAGCTGACTTGGGCACCTCAGGTCTCTGGCGTGAGGAAGACGGTGCCTCCTGCTCCTGCTGCCTGCGGTCGCGGCCGTATCCCAATAACTGACTCATGTTATACTCCGGGAATACGGTCGCAGAACTGGTGAGTGACTGACTGAGGCGGGTACCAGTGGTGGCAGCGACCTTCCAAAGAATGTAGGAAATCCAATGAGCATATGGAAGCTGCCGGCGGGCCTTGATGCCCTCTGCTACAGTGTCCTCGATCTCACACAGGATCACGTCCCAAACGTCAAACTGCTGCTGCCTGACCATATACGCAAGTAACCATAGCTGCAGCCTGGAAAGACCCTCTCTGAAGCCCACCCTGGGAAGCAAGGTCCGCCTGAGGATCGCGTTGAGGATCCGAGCCGTAGGAGTAAGGTCCCTAGGAGTGCGACTCGAACCCTCGCCGAACGGCTCTGTGAAGCACGGGCGAACCAAGTCTGTCGAAGGCTGTGCACCACCGTGAGGGCGGCGGGGTGGCTCCGTCCGGTCGTAACACAAGTCATGGATCCGGGTCTGTGATCATGTCAATCCAAAGCAATCCCGGATCTCAGACGAGAACAGTCTGTAGTGGTCCCCCTCAAGTGCAAACTCAATAGTCTCTCGGTTTGGGTGTACCCACAACGAAGCATAAAACTGAAAGACTCAGTCCTCGATATATGAGCCAGACCGCCCCAGAAGGTCTGCTACACCAGGTAGGTAAGTGAGGATGGGGCGAATCTGCTCTCCTGCTGCGTCCACAACTGCCTCTAGTGAACAAACACGCTGGGGTCGCAAAGAAATCCCGGCGTTCCTGTAACCCTGGTAGAAATCCTCCTGCAGCACAGTATAGAACGACGGACCAGCCTGCTCCTGCCGCTCCCTGGGAAACCACTGCTGCACTGGTACGAGTCGGAGTGTCTGGATCTGTGAGCAAGTGGCGCCCCTGAGGTCCAGTCGCGGGATCGGCGGAGGAGCACGCCTCGACGGAGCACGTGCTCCCCGCAGAGGGACGTCGGGCCGGGGTGGCACCGCTGTCCGGCGATGGGTGGACCGGCGTCGGGGAACCTCCTTAGGAACCTCCTCCTCTGCCTCTGCCTCTGCCTCTGGAGCCTCTGCCTCGGCTGCCTCGGCCCCTGCCTGGCCCTGTGCTGAACTCTGGGGCTCGACCCCTGGGGAGGTGAACGTCGTCCGACGACCGGCAGCCATAAGCGTGCCAGTCGGAGAGTGGTGAAACCGCTCAACCTCCTCAACTGCTCTGCGCTGGTCGGGGGACAACTGGTCCTCAATCCTGAGTCCGCCTGAACTGCCTCCCTGCTCGGCTCTCGCTGCTGCATCGGCCACTGCCTGGGCCTGAGCTGCCTCTCGCTCCTGACGAGTGCGCTTCCGGCGCACTATAAGCTTCGCCTTCCCAGGCCTCTGACCGGAAGGGGGACGACGGGGAGGAGAGTCGTCGGGGCCACCACCAATATTCTTGCAGCGCATGGCTGACAAGAACGAGAAGAATGGTCACTGAAAAGTGCTGAACTGCCACTGAACAGAAACTACTGACTCTGAAAACCCCTGACCAGCAGCTGACCAGAAGACCACTGACAAAGACTCCCCCTAGCACTGAGAACCTCTGCCTCTGTCACTCGCGAGGCTTGGCCTCGATCCGTACCCGCAGGCTTGGCCCCGGGTTATCGGTCACTGACAACTGACCAAGCTGTCAACGTCAAACCACTGACTCGCTGCGAGATGAGAGAGGATAGATAAGCACACATATAATCTAGGGAGAAGAAGACCCTAAGGAAGCAAAGCAAAGGAGATAAGAAGGGAATTGGCTGTGCTACCTGTCGAACGACGAAATGACCCAAGCAAGGGATGAGGAATGACGTTCCGGGATCCACACAGCAAACCAAAAGTGTCTGTAAAAGGTTTGGATGGAAACAGGGGTTAGAACAGCAAGGAACTGGCATTGGGGCATTGGATCGAACACTTGGAGCGCATGGATTAGGAAGGAGGAGGATGCTCACTGTGAGTATTTGCTGGCGGGGGAGAGGTCGCCGGAGAGACGAAGGAACGCGAGGGGGACGAGCTCCGGGGAAGAAGACTCAGACTCCTGCGAGTTTCTCCGGCGAGCGAGACGGGCGCAGATGGGGCTCCGGCGAGGGCGCGCGCAACAGGGAGCTCGGGAAAGCAGCGGCCGGCGACCGGAGGGGATGATCGAGCACGGCGGAGCAAAGGGCCGACGGCGAGAGTGGGGCAGAGCGGCGGCGCGGTGAAGGGCACACGGTGGAGAGCACGGCGACCGGCGATGCACCGGTTAGGGTTAGGGCGAGGTCAGTGCTGTCGCGGCGCAGGCGTTTGGGCACGAGGAAGAAGACAACGAAGGTATGACATGTGGGACCGAGATGTCATTGCAGGACCTTACTGCGCCGCTTAAAGGAGCATCGGACGCTCCGATGAAAACACATCGGAAGCGCCGATGCCTGACCAGAGAGCTCCAGAATGGCCGAAAACGCATCGGATGCGTCCGGTGCCACGACATCGGATGCTGGGTAGCGTCCGATGGTGCATCGAAGGCTCCGTCGAGGACACATCGGATGCAGGCAAAACACTGTTCCAGCCGGGGCAGTCTACAGTGCAGGCATCGGACGCTGGGCCAGCTTCCGATGCAGCATCCGATGCTGCTTCCGATGCAGCATTTAGGGCAGATCTGAAGGTCTCCGTTGCGGCTCCCTCTCCCAACTAAGTTCCAACTCAAATAAGAGGCAAATAAACACCAGTTGGAATCTAGGTTGAGCATCCTCGCATAAACCCTCAATTTTATAAATATTTTGTCATAGGCTACATATCATTTTGAGGTAAAATAGGCGATAAAACTCGAGGAGACAACATGTGGCCACCAAAACTAGGGGTCTTAACCATTAGGAGCCTCAAATGCTCCCCCTAGAGGTGGACGAACACAGCGGTTGCTCAAAACATAACCGAAAAGAAACGACAAAGCAACAACCATGCATATGCAATGCAATACGGAATTTGAATCTAGTTTGCTTGTCAAGTTTGCTCATGGGTAAGCTTCTTCACACGCTTTTTAGGGCGGTTATCTTAACCACGTCTGACAAGCCTATGTGCATAGCATATTTTAAACATGGCATATGATACAATGCAATGAAAAAACAACCCCCTTTCACCTTTTGACAAAGTTACTTAGATCAAGCACATTTAGCTCACTTCGCAATCTACAAAGAGTGTTTTCATCTAGGGGTTTTGTGAAGATATCCGCCAATTGATCTTCGGTTCTAACTCCCTCTAAGGATATATCTTTCTTGGAAACATGATCTCTAAGGAAGTGATGGCGAATATCTATGTGCTTTGTGCGAGAGTGTTGAACCGGGTTGTTAGCAAGCTTAACCGCGCTCTCATTGTCACACAACAAAGGTACCCTTTCTAAAACTACACCATAGTCTAAAAGGGTTTGTTTCATGTAAAGGATTTGTGCACAACAAGCACCCGCGGCTATGTATTCTGCCTCGGCGGTTGACAAGGCCACACTATTTTGCTTCTTTCAACTCCATGACACTAGTGATCTCCCAAGCAAATGGCACCCTCCGGATGTGCTTTTTCTATCTACTTTGCAACCCGCGTAATCCGAATCGTAATACCCAACGAGTTGGAAGTTAGCTCCTTTGGGATACCAAAGGTCAATGCTTGGGGTGTGCTTTAGGTACCTAAGGATTCTCTTCACCGCTATGAGATGTGATTCCCTAGGATCGGCTTGAAAGCGAGCACACATGCACACACTAAACATGATGTCGGGCCTAGATGCGGTCAAATATAACAAGCTACCAATCATAGAACGGTAGAGAGTTTGATCAACCGGGTTACCTCCCACATCTAGGTCGAGATGTCCGTTTGTTGGCATTGGAGTCTTGATAGGCTTGCAATCATCCATGTTGAAGCGCTTGAGGAGGTCTTTTGTATACTTCTCTTGAGATATGAAAGTCCCCTCCTTCAATTGCTTGACTTGGAAGCCTAGGAAGAATGTGAGCTCTCCAATCATGGACATTTCGAACTCCTTCGACATCAAGTCACCAAATTCCTTGCAATATGCTTCATTTGTTGACCCGAAGATGATATCATCAACGTAGACTTGACAAATGAAGATCTCTCCATCAAGCTTCTTGGTGAATGGTGTGGTGTCGACCATCCCAATGGTGAAGCCCTTCTCAATGGGGAAGTCCCGGAGGCGCTCGTACCATGCTCTTGGGGCTTGCTTGAGCCCATATAGCGCCTTGGACAACCTATAAACATGATTAGGATATCTAGGGTCTTCAAACCCGGGAGGTTGATCAACATAGACTAGTTCATTTATGAAGCCATTTAAAAATGCACTTTTCACATCCATTTGATATAATTTAATGTCATGATGTGATGCATATGCAAGGAGGATACGAATGGCTTCGAGTCTTGCAACCGGTGCAAAGGTCTCTCCAAAATCCAAACCTTCAACTTGAGAGAACCCCTTTGCTACTAGCCTTGCCTTGTTTCTAACAACCTTGCCTTGATCATCTTGCTTGTTTCTAAACACCCATTTTGTTCCAATGACTCTTGCGCCTTTAGGTCGCTCTTCAAGTGTCCAAACTTGGTTGCGGGTGAAGTTGTTCAATTCTTCATGCATAGCATTCACCCAATTCAGATCACCTAGAGCTTCATCTACAATGGTAGGCTCAACAAGAGACACAAAGGAGTGATGTTCAATAAATAAAGCAAGTTTTGAGATCGAGTCATTACACCCCTTGTTGGACTCCCTATAATGAGTTCTTGAGGATGAGCTTGTAGTAGAGGAGTAGTCCTTTGATCAACCACTTGAGGGGCCGCTTGTGGAGCATCAACATCTTGAGCTTGTACCACCATTTGATCATGGGAGACATGAGTATCTTCAAATGGATCCCTCCCATCTTTGTCATCAACATGTGGTACATTGGATGAAGATGGCTTGTCAATGACTTGCACATCATCATCATCATCTTTAGGCTTGATGGCTCCAACCGACATGTTTTTCATGGCTTCCCTCAATGGTTCATCACCTACATCATCAAGATTTTCATGCTCTCCTTGAGAGCCATTAGATTCATCGAATTCCACATCATATGTTTCTTCTACCATCCCGGTGGCATGGTTGAATACTCGATATGCTTTGGACTTCAATGAGTAACCAACAAGAAAACCAATATCACATCGGCGTTGAAACTTCCCTAGGTGTTGGCGCTTCTTGTAGATGTAGCATTTGCACCCAAACACTCTAAAGAATGATACAACCGGCTTCTTGTTGTTGAGTAGCTCATAGGGGGTCTTGCCAAGGAGACGATGGGGAAACAACCGGTTTGATGAATAGCAAGCGGTGTTGATTGCTTCCGCCCAAAATCTTTCCGGTGTAGTGTACTCATCTAACATAGTCCTTGCTAGGGTGATTAGTGTTCGGTTCTTCCTCTCAACTACCCCATTTTGTTGTGGTGTGTAGGTTGCGGAGACTTCATGCTTGATCCCAACTTCATCACAATATTGCTCAATGTGGGTGTTGTCGAACTCTCTTCCATTGTCACTTCTTATCTTCTTGATCTTCAAGTCAAACTCATTTTGGGCTCTCTTGGCAAACTTCTTGAATGAAGGGGTTGCTTCGGATTTGTCATGAAGAAAGAATACCCAAGTGTATCTAGAGTAGTCATCAACAATCACTAGGCAATAGAGATTTCCACCCAAGCTAGCATATGTTGTTGGTCCAAATAGATCCATGTGAAGTAGCTCCAACTCTCTAGATGTTGATACAAAGGCTTTGGTTGGATGTGTATTTGCAACTTGCTTGCCGGCTTGACATGCACTACACAATTTGTCCTTCTCAAACTTGACATCCTTTAAGCCTCTAACCAAATCCTTCTTCAATAGCTTGTTGAGAGTGTTCATTCCAACATGTGCTAATCTTTTATGCCATAGCCAACCAAGTGATTGCTTCGTGAATAAACATGTCTTCAAGTTGGCATCTTCGGAGGTGAAATCCACTAGGTAGAGATTGTTGTATCTAAAGCCCTTGAATATCACTTGTGTATCATCTTTCTTAGTCACAACCACTTCCTTATCGGTGAACAAACATTGAAAGCCAAGATCACATAGTTGCCCAACGGATAGTAAGTTGAAGCTCAATGATGCAACTAGTAGCACATTGGAGATGGTATGATCATTTGATATGGCTACTTTGCCCAATCCCTTGACATTGCCCTTAGAGTTGTCACCAAATGTAATCTTTTCTTGGTCATTGACATTCTCTTCTAGTGAGGTGAACATCCGGGGATCGCCGGTCATATGTTGAGTGCAACCACTATCAATTACCCAATGTGATCCACCGATCTTGTAGTTCACCTACACACACAAGAAATCAAGCTTGAGCTTTTGGGACCCAAACTTGTTGCGGTCCCTTAACCTTCTCAACTAGTGACTTAGCAACCCAAATTTGCTTTGGCCTACTCTTGTTAGGTGGCCCCATAAACATAACCTTCACTTTGCCACTAGAATCTTGTCTAAGCATGTAGTGAGCATTGAAAGCAAAGGGCCTAGCATGCTTGGGCAAGGGTGTGGCCTTTGGCTCTTCAAAATCATGAGCAAAGTGTCCTTCCTTTCCACACTCATAGCATCTTCCAATCTTCTTCTTCTTTGGCTTAGTGATGCTCTTGCGTTGCTTCATCTTCTCTTCAAGAAAGCCAATGCCATTTCTATTTGTCTTCATGACGGTGTTCATGAGAAGCTCGCTTTGAAGACATTGACCCTTGGTGAAGTTCCTCAATCCGGTGGTGAGGTGTTCTTTTTCCTTCTTGAGATTGTCATTCTCTTGTTGGAGCTCTAATTGAGATGGTGTCATCTTGTAATCTCTCTCCATCTTCAATCTCTTGTTCTCTTCTTTTAGCATGTCAAGCTCAAGTGTCATGCTATACTCATCATCTTGGGTCTCAACAATGACTTGCTTTGTGGTTGCAAGCTTCTCTACATCAACTTTGAGCTTTGCATTCTCATTCTTGATCTTGATGTAATCATCATAGTGATCGGCCACAACCACACTCTTGCCTTTGCCACTAACTCTTTGCTCATCATGCTCACTAACCAAGTCCTCACAAGATGTTGCTATGTCACACTTAACAACAAGGTTAGGAGCATCATGTGTCTCATGTGAAAGCATATCATAAGAAATGGTGAGAGCATCATAGTCAACTTTCACTTGAGTGTATTGTTCTTTTATCAAGGCATAACTAGTGGTAAAGTCACTATGCATCTTATCAAGTTTTTTATTTTTAGCTTTGAGCTTCTTGTTAGAGGACTTGAGCTCCTTGATAGTGGATGACATAGTAGCAAGTTCATCTTTTAGTTCATCACTAGCATGAGTAGCATGATCACATTTTTCAACAAGAGATTCATTTTCATCAACAAGCTTCTCATTTTTAGCTCTAGTCTTTCTTATGATTTTAGAGTAGTCATTTAGCAATTTGACAAGTTCATCATAAGTGGGAGCCTCAAATTCACCATCACTATCACTATCACTAGAGTCATCATCGTTTTGTACCTTCCGGTCACCCTTGGCCATAAGGCATAGGTGTGTAGATGATGATGGCGATGGTGGTGGTGGTGGTGTAGAGGAGCCAATGACTAGAGCGGCCACCTTCTCCTTCTCATCATCACTATCTTCATTTGATAAGCCACCGGAGGAGTCAATGTCGGTGAGCCAATCACCAACAATGTAAGCCTTCCCACCTTTCTTGTGGTATTGCTTCTTCTTGCCATCTTTCTTCTTGTATGGCTTGTCATTCTTCTTCTCATCTTCGCTTGATGAGTCATACTTCTTGCCCTTGTTCTTGTTCTTGTAGCTCTCTTTCTTGGGCTTGGTGCATTGATGAGCAAGATGGCCAAGCTCACTGCAATTGTAGCAATCCATTTTGGAGATTGGCCTCCTCTTGCTACTTGTGAAGAACTTCTTCTTTCTTGAGTCAAAGTTGACTCCATTCTTGTGAAGCTTCTTCAACATCTTGGTGGTCCTTCTCACCATGAGAGCAATGTTGGAGTCATCTTCTTCTTCACTTGAGCTCTCATGATGCACCTCAATAGCCTTGGACTTGCCCTTCTTGTCATGGCTAGCTTTGAAGGCCAAGTCCTTCTTCTTGTCGGTGGAGGAGCCACCACTTGGTGTGATGTGCATGTACATCTCATGCGCATTGATCTTTCCCAAGATTTGAGTTGGTGTAGCGGTGGAAAGATCGCCTTGATGTAGCACCGTCACGATGTGTCCATACTTCTCAATTGGAAGGACACAAAGAATCTTCCTCACAACATCGGATGGTTGCATTTGTGTGAGGCCAAGTCCATTGAGTTCCTCTACAAGAACATTCAACCATGAGTACATTTCATTTGCACTTTCATTAGCATGCATATCAAAAGAGTGAAGTTTTTGCATAACTAAATGATAGGGTTCCTCACGCTCACTCTTAGTTCCCTCATGGAGCGCACAAATGTTTTCCCATAGATCATGGGCATTTTTGTGGTTCCGAACACGGTTGAACACATCTTTGCAAATGCTTCTAAAAAGGATGTTTTTGGCTTTTGCATTCCATTTCTCATTTTCCTCCTCATTAGGAGTAAGGCTTGTGCCTTCTTTGGGCTTGGCAAAGCCGGTAATCGCGGCATTGAGGCATTTAACATCAACCGCTTCTAGGTATGACTCCATACTGATTTTCCAATATGGGAAGTCGTCACCCTCGAACATGGGAGGTGGTCCATCACCTCCGGACATCTTAACTCTAGGCGGTTAAGCCTAAATCGAGAGCACGAGGCTCTGATACCAATTGAAAGGATCAAGATGCCCAAGAGGGGGGGTGAATTGGGCTTTTCTAAAACTTCTTTCAAGAATTAAACCTATCAAGCTCCAATTAACCCCCTAGTGCCTAGAAGTGTGTTTCTCTTTTACTCTACCACACAAAAGATCAAGACTAAGCCACTCTGACTCTAGCAAACCAATTCAATATAGAATGAACAACAAGTAGTAATGCAGAATTGAATTGCTTGAATGTAAATGCGAAAGTAAGGGAGTAGAGATGACTCGACGATCTTTTTGCCGAGGTATCGAGGTGTCGGCACACCCCCCCTAGTCCTCGTTGGAGCACCCGCGCAAGGGTATCGCTCCCCCTTGATCCGCGCAAGGATCAAGTGCTCACTACGAGCTGATTCTTCGCCTCTCCGGCCCGGTGAATCGCTCGCTACCGGTCACAACTTGACTTGGGTCATCCACAATGCCTCCGGATGATCACCAAGCTCTCCGATCGCCACCAAGCCGTCTAGGTGATGCCGATCACCAAGAGTAACAAGCTAGAACTCTCACTTGACCAACACAAGGCCAAAGAGATGGATGAATGCACACTTGCTACTCAATTCTCACTATGAGGTGTCTAATTCTCACAATTAGCAAATCACTCAACCTCACTAGGGCTCTTGCACTCACTCACACTCACAAGGTGTTTCTCAGCTGATGGAAGTGGCAAGAACACTCAAATGGATGGAGGGAAGGAAGTATATATACCCCCCAACCTAGCCATCCAAAAACAGGACAAGACAGGGTTTCTGCGGGGGCATCGGACGCTCCGATGCCTAGCATCGGACGCGCCGATGACCACACCCAACGGTCGACTGTACCCTCTTGTCAGACATGATTATGGAGCATCGGACGCTGGGGAGCGTCCGATGCCCCTGCATCGGACGCGTCCGATGCCAAAAGGACCTCTCTGGAACCTCTCTACATGGCCATCGGACGCTGCCCCTCAGCGTCCGATGCCAGCGTCCGATGCCTTCCACAGTTCACTGCCAAGTGAACAGTGACACCGGATCATCCGATGTGGCACCATCGGAGCCTCCGATGCCACGCACCAGACCAAACCCTAAGTCAGTGTGGGCATCGGAGCCTCCGATGCCCACTCAACCAGCGTCCGATGCCCGTAACCAGGGCAAGATCAACTCGGATCACGACGCGGTCTTAACGACTTTTGTTCCTCTCATCATAAGGCATCTCTCTGAGCTACCTAGGACTATGAAATAACAAGTGTGCACCACACCTACCTCAATAGACTCATCTAGGTCAAGCTACTGATTCACACCCCTCTTTATAGTACGGCCAAAGGGAAAACAAAGACCTAAGACTACCTAAGTGTCCTCCAACACCATACGACACTTAGTCTAGCCTACCACCGTCTTCGTCGTCCGTCCTTTGAAAACCAAAACGATTTCCATCTCCAGGGGACATGAACTCCATATGCCCGTATCGTCGCCATTACCGTGACCTAACTTATCCCTGTTTCTGCAAAACACACGTTAGTCACAGTAATCTTGTGTTTCATCCAATCACCGAAACCCATTAGGGGCCAAGATGCGTTCACCTCCACTGATGGAACGCCCAAATGACCGTCTGGACGGTCAGTTTCTTCTCCTCCACCAGCGTCCACATTGTATTCATCAGCGGCATCAGGTGCGCTGCCTATCCGCCACAACGCCCCAGTTCCACTTCTCCGGGCGCTAGGTGATGATCCTGCCGGTGTACTGCGGAAGGAGCCCGTCCTCGTTCCGCAGGTAGAACCAGTGGTCGTCCCACCCCGCCTGGTTGGTGGAGAGCTTGTAGCGGAGGTAGTGACGGGGAACGTTCGCCGACGAGGTACCGGTCCTCGCGGTGATGGTGAGGGAGCCCGCGCACGCGAGCCTCCTCACGCCCGGCTTCATGGCCTTATAGAAGAGCTCGCCCTGGAAGAGGTGGACGAACATCTCCCAATGAGGTTCAATCTTCAAGTATCCCTCGCACACCGCGGCGTAGATGGTGGCGTGCGAGATCGAGTTGGGGGAGAAGTGCTACAGCTCCACCTCGAAGTGGTGAGCCAGCCCTCGCATAAAGCGGCTCGGCGGAGCGCCGAGCCCCATACGGTGGTAGCGGGTGAAGCTCACCACGTACCCCTCCGGCGGGTGCGACTCCCGGTGGCCTGCCGACGGGAGAATCCACCACGCCGGCCCCTCCTGCGGATTGGGGCGGAGAAGCCCCCGGTCCACCAACGACTCCAGCTCTTGCTGCGTTGTCTTTGACGGGCTCCAGTCTTTGGGCGGCAGCACCTGGGACTGGGCGGCCATGGCGGCAACGGCGCGGATCTGAGCGGCGGACGGGTGGCCGGGAAGATTCCCAATTGCTAGTTTGAGGAGAAAGCGTGCGGGAGCTGCGGCGGCTGTGAAGGCAAAGTAAAGGAACCCTCACCCCTCGCTCGATATTTATAAAAGAAAACCCCAACGGGCGGGGTCTCCCACGACAGCAAAAAGGTAACCGCACGCATTTAATGCGCCCACCTAACCGTATCTTGAGCCGATTGACAGGTACGCGCGGCAGCTCCTCATTCGCCCCGCTCCTCCGGGCCCACCACGGTCGCCGCTCCGACTTCTTGTCAGTCGCCCTGGCGCCACGATCTCCGCCCTCTGGCAGTTTTCGCCTAAAAAGACGCGCCCAACGGGCAGAAGGATTCCAGACGACGGAGGCTTCTCCGAGAAGGTAAAAACGGGCCCCGGCCCTTCCAAGTCTCGAAGCAGCGAAGGCTGGCCCTCGAAGGGGGTTCGACAGCCGGCTTCGAGCACCCGAGTCAGGGACACCAAGGGCGCCACTCGCAGCATCGCTCAAGGGCCAAGCCCTCGAGGCCCCTCATGTGTATCCAAGGCAGGGCGCACGACATGCAGTGAGATCCCCTCGAAGGGAGGCATCGAGCCACCGGGTCCTATCAAATGGACCCGGCATTCCTGCAGACCGAGCGCCCATGCTTTATGAGATCGCCTCTGGGCTTCAGTCGACCCTATCGAACGGGGCACGAGGTCTCACTTGGATTCCCCCGTTACCAGCTCACCGGGAACCTCGATACTCGCCCGCTCGTGGTAGTACGAGGCATCCCCCCTCGCATCCGATCGAAAGGACTCGCAGGATGACAAGCCAGGGCAACCGGTGTGCCGGACAGCTCGAAGAGCCGGCCGGTCGGTTCAGCCTGGCACCCCTCGACGAAAGAGGGTCAAAAAACTCGGGGGCTCGACACTCCCGAACCTAAAAAACATAACTAACACCCACGCTCGCGAAAAAGCCCACGAGGGAGTCCTAACCACTCCCCCATGGCCTCGGGGGCTACACCCGCGGGTGTCGCTCGCACGACACCCACGAAATCAAAACAACCAAACCCTCGAGAACCAGTTAGCTAACCCTCAAGATCTCGGTAGGGAGCCCCTGCTCGAGTGCTAGCACTCGAATAAAGGCTCGGGGGCTACTGTCGGGGGACCACAAAAGGGGTACCTCCAATCAACGCAAGACCTAGAGCAAAACCTAGAACACCAATTAATAAGAGACCCAGCTAGACTAACCTTCCAAAAAACCAACCCCTTGAGGCCTGCAACGCTGGCCCACCACCAGGAAGCTTAAGCTCGCCAAAGCCTTACCGACCGCCTCCTGGTAGCCTACCCCTCGAGCCCCGGCACATAGGCCTCGAACCCGTTACAGCCATACACCATTCCTCGAAACCCCACGCGGGGACCTCGAGCCTCTCTAGCTCGGTAACCTATCCCTCAAGACACCTCACGCTCTCCTCGAGCGGCGCCAGACGTCGGATACCAGCCTCATACTGCGCATTTAATGCGTTCACCTACTCCGGTCACGTCCTCTAGCACACGACGTGAGCCACAGTAAACCGGAGCCCAGGTCAAATCGCGTTTTCACCACAAGCATGGGCAAAAGGGCACAAGTACGACACTGTTCGGCCATACTCTGCACTGTAGCACCCTCGAGCCATATCTCGAGACTTGGATTCCCGCTGTGCGGGCGGATTTTCTGGGACTTACCCATACCTGCGGGGGCTCGAGCCCCCCGTAGGCGCCACCTCGAGGCCGGCCCTGCTCCCCTCGAGCCCTAACAACTTTCATGCTATTGGAGGACAGGTACCCCAAGACTCGGAGGGACCCAGCCACGTCATGTACGTGCCGGAATGGACGCTGCACGGCCTCACGTCGCCACGCCTCCACGTCCGCGCCCGGGATGGAGGCCACGTTTCAAGGACGCTTCAACAGCAACCCCCACGCTGGCTCCAGTGACCCCGACAAGACAGAATACCTACCCTTCATCGTATTGGGCATCGTACATGTCACTCCTCTGTAACCCTGGCCTCCTCTTGGTCTATAAAAGAGGACACCAGGGCCCTTCACGCGAGAGGTCTAGGCGAACACAAGTCCACACACCCACGTACGAGTCCGGACTCAGGTCTACGCTCATTGAGCTTGTATTGCCCCTGTACAAGCACTTAGGTGCAAGTAATACAAGAACCTCCTCCCTCCGCTGGACGTAGGGCCTTCTTTGCCCGAACCAGGATAAATCCTTGTGTCATCTTGCATCACCATCCAGAAAGAGAGCACGCGATCATATTACTAGTTGGTATCATACCCCCGGAGTCGAAACACCGACAATATTTAATTAATTTTTTATATAAAATCTAACTAATCTTTATGAACTATCGCGAAAATATGATTACCTCCCGCGTTGCTGACTTAACGCCACATAGAAAGAATGACGTGGCACATTAGCCGAAACTGCTTAGGAAAGTACACTGGACGGTTTCAAAAGTTGAGAAAGTCTAAAAGTATGGTTTTCTAGTTAAGGTATAAATCGTACTTGCACAATAGTTAATAGGGTTATATGAACCTTTTCCATTACAAAACGATACTGAGAGTTACTCGTATTTTGCTAGAATAAGCCCTGAGTTTCTTTCCTGTTTTAGATTTGCTCTAGCTTAGGCACTAGATCATGTCTGACGCGTTTCACGCACGGATTCCACGGCACGGCCCAGGGCGCTGGGATGGCAGCGGCTCAGCACGAGCATGTCGTGATTTGCTCAGCCAAATATGGCTATGTATCATGCATATAATCTCCTATAAGTAGATGCTAATTAATAGAAACAATTGCCACTTTGCAGCAATCTGATTGTGTGTTTCCACTGTGTCTCGCGTGCGTCTCTCTCGTTCTCTCATCGAGATCGGAGTTCTGTCATTTTTAGCCGGTTATTAGTCCCAACGAACACGGAATGTTCTGTTATTCTTACTGGGCTGATTTAGGATATCGTAGATGGGCCGACGGGGTAGGCCCAACCCAAATACACAGATCCCCTGCGGCAGACGGAACGAGAAAAGAAGTCAATTCGGCCTGCTTCAACTTTCGTAGAAGAAATGAATGGGCGGGCCGTTTTCGTAGGGTAAAGTTTTGGTCATCCTAGTAGGAAAAGGAAAATCCTGATGGGTCATAGAGGCGGGCATGGAGGGTAAAGTTTTCGCCTGTTTGGATTCTGAAAGATTGCAGAAGCTAAAATCTTGGTAGGCTCCAAATAGCCATAGCATTTAGCCTGTTTTTATAAAATCCAGAAAACCTTAGAGCATCCCAATAGTTCTTAAGAAATACTGAGTACTAGTTAGTAATCGCAATGAGTTTTAGAAGTAGCTAGAAAAGGTTGGGAGAATATTCATCGGCTTCCTCTAACAGCTTTCAAAAACACGCTCCTAGAATATATAAAACAAGTTTGCATAGGAAATCTTGAACAATTTCTAAATCACCTCAACCACTTTTTAATTTCTTATATCTCTCGTATATTCTGTCTTACTTTTTTATTTTCTGCACATCCTTCTGCCACCTCTAGATTGGCACACCAATAAGCGCGTGTATCTTTCCGCGCGTAGATACCAAAGTTGGGAGATGGTATTGAAAACTTGTTGGGGGAAAGAACCCTCGGCAGTAACGTCGCGCGAGCTGAGTCAGGAGGGAACCCTCGATGATGCCCTGCTTTCCCTTGTGAAAACCCTCGTCGCTTGATAAGCCCCTCGGGCCTTTTTTCCTAACCCTCGGATAGCAACTCGGCTTTCGGGTCGTCTTACGGTTTTTGCAGGAGAGAAGCGTGCGAAGAGCAAGTGACGACCCTCGCATGCTGCGAGCCTTCGCCAGGGGGGTCAAGCTTAGCAGGTGGCGAGCGGACGCGTGCCCTGCGACTAACGGAGCTAAAAAGATAACCTTCGCGCCCCTGGCGAAGGTGTGCGCAAGCCAGGCGGCGGCAGACATATGGGAGGCGAGCTAGGGTTTCAATGGTGTCTGTGTTTGTACGATTCTGCCCTTCTGTTGTATAGCGCAGAGGAATCTTTCTTGTACCCTTTTGTAATTTGGTCAGTGCCCCTTGGTAAGGAATGAACAGTGTGAGGGGACGGGTTTTGGGGGAATAGAGCCATAATACCACTGTTCTTGTTTCCCTCTACCCTCGCATTTAGTTTTGACGATCGACCACCTTCGTTGCTCCCCTGCGCGTGAGCGGGGGTAAGGCAAGTGTGCTCCCAACATAACTCTTGGAGATAGTTTTTTTTTTTTTTTTTTGCTAAAACTCTAGATTAAGAGGCTGTAGTGGGAACCCCGAATGATGCACTTAAATTCGATAATTTGGTAGCCTCCCAAAAATCAAACGTGAGGGTATTTGGGTAATTGTACTATGAAAGTAAGCACCCTAAGCTAGTTTTATTAGCTAATATAATTTTACAATCTCAAGATCTGAATAACCACACGCGCAACCTCAACTTATATAATCGAGTGGCTTTTTTGAGAGGGTACAACACGATCTACATACTTCATACGGTAGTTGTTTCGATGGTTCTTGTTGACTAGTAGTGAAAATTTGACATGAACCACTAGTATCTGCTTAGCTTTTCATGCATATACATGTAGAACATGGAAAACGGTGTTCGTAACAACCTCGATCAGTGACGATTTTAATGTGGAGTGTGCTCCTGCAGTACAAGGTGAACTCTAACTTAATATGGATTGGGGCTTTCGATCGATCGAACGAACTGCTCTCCTTCTCGATCTCCTAACCTAACTATCAGTGCTTGTTGCATGCATGCATGCATAATGCAGGCCTGATGATCCTTGTGACGAGGACGCGCGCGCGGGGGGTGGGCATCAAATCGAGCAGATGTGTGTTCCTGCCTGCCTGCGAATAAATTGGTGAATGTGTGCGTGCGTGGTTGCAGCGATGCAGACCTAATCCGATGGGGGCCGGCAGGCCTGCCTCGACGATCGATCTCGCTCTCCAGATAACGATCCCCCACGCGCCATGCATGACACGTACCATCGTCACCATTGATCGGCCTCTGCATGCGCTGCCAATGCAAACTGCATCTGCATCTGCATCTGCATCTGCATGCCGGCCTCCCTCTCGTTATCGATCTGGCCGGCCACTACGACGGGAGCGATGACTAGGAGGCCGGTCGATGTCGGTGACAACGGATCCACCACGTCGCCGCCCGTCTAGACATAGCTACCGTACGTCCCCATCCTGTAGCGCGCGCTAGCTGTACGTACGCTGACCAATAACAGAACAGAAAGCGTCTCCATTATTCCGAGGCCAACACTTGAATTCCCGCCGGCCGGCCGGCCACACACTTATTGCATGCGATGCGACTGATGGATCCATCAAATACATCTTGTTGCAATCGGCCCGGCGCAGCAATGTGTACGTGTATATATATATATATATATATATATATATACAGTACTCCGTAGTAGTCACTACTCACTGCTCCCTCTATACTCATATTAATTGTCGTTTAATTAGCACACCGACATAGTCTTCAAAATACAACTTTGATCTTTTGTTTTTATAAAAAATATTTATAGAAAAGTGATATATGTATATTCTTTTGGAAGTATTTTTCAAGATAAATTCATTCATATAGTTTTCATATTTATAAATTTAGAAACTTAATAGTTATTGATAACTAATATGGGTATAGAGGGGGCAGAACGATCGATTCGAACGAGCGCCCCTGCGCGCTGTCACCTGGAAATCCCTACGACAGTACGTACGTCAGATCAGGTAGGTGCCTCCCTCGTGTGGACAAAACAAAAGAAAAAAAATTAAAGGTCAGGTTCAGGTTCAGGTTGTGCCTCCCTCGTACAGTAATGTGTGTGCAGCGGAAGAACGAAAACGGTGGTTACCGCCATTCACACGAGCATGCACCGGCCTCGGCCAATGTGCAGCGGCCGATGACATGCCAGCACAACCGTTCCATTTTGCATGCCCGCCCGCCGGCGCTCTCTAGACTCTACTACACCGTACCTAATTATGGATGAAAACGGTCGGGAAAACACCTCTATCATTTTCATTTCTATATTTTTTAGCGGAAACAGAACGAACTCGGGATAAAAACGAAAATAAAAACGGATAGAGATATACGGAAATACGGAAACGGATAAATACGGACGAAGAGTCGGAAAATTAAGTTAGAATAATATGATCAAATTTTCTCGAGTATATACGAATAAAGTCATAAAATAGTATACACGTACTAAGTTAGAGGTCTAATATTCACTAACATAAGTTGTGTTAACATATTAACATACATAATTGGTGATTAGAAGGTCTATAAACATATAAATTTTTAGATATATCTAATATGGATTGAAAACGGGATCAAAACAGAATAAATGCGGATCAATTCCGGTTATAAACGGGATTTTTCGGAAACGGTCGGAAAAACCTCTCTCCCGTTTTCGTAAATAGTTTTCGTAAATACGAAAACGGACTTCACAAATACGGAAACGGACGGAATAAAATAGAAAACGAAACCGGACGGAACGGGATTTTTCCCGTCCGTTTTCAACCTTATACCTAATCTGACGGACGGTGAAGCTATAGCTAAGCTACTACGAGTAGCTATTAGAAGCTGCTAGATGGGACGGAGGGAGTATTGTGCATGCATGCGATCGATCCTGTGGTCAGTGCGTGGTGGGGGGTACAACGTACTAGTACCAGACCCGATTTTGTGTATGTACAGTACGTACAGACGATACAGTACAGCTGCATGCATGCTACACCTACACACGACCCGACCCGGCCGCTCGATCAGGGGCCGTGTGACGACAAGGGCGCAGCAGGATGGATGGGCGGCAAATGCATTCACATTCACATGCCTTGACCTCGAGCTGAAAGCTGAGGGAGGAGAGGCCCGCGCGCCTATAGTACGATAACAGCCCCGCGCTGCTCTAGTAGCTCTACCATGCATGCATATATGTGCATCTTCTGATGACCGATATGATGTTGCTTTGCACGGACTGATCGATGTCCAGCCGATCGAATTCTTCACTCTGTCCATAGATAACTGTCATCGTCGTGCCACAAGTTTAATTTAATTTATCTGTACAATATTTATATCTCCAAATAAATTTAAATAAAACTAAATGTAAAGATCTTTTTAATAATACTTATTATAAATTTATTTTTTAATATATATACATACAACAGTATATTTACATGAAGTATATGATCATACTAGACTATCTATGGAAGTATATACGTCAAGTATGCATGCATACATAGAGTATGCGGATATACTTATTTTATATACAACAGTGAGTGATATTTTCGTAATATATTAAAAAGTATGGGTTTCTTTGAAATTTTTTAGTGTATTAAGACATGAAATATCTTAACATGAGTATATAAACATACTCAAAGTGATAAACAAGTATGAACACATACGCAACATGATGTTTTGAAGATGGGAGTAACTACTCCCGGGAGTATAGAAAACTCACCCTCTATATATATATATATAGTTAATATATATTTCTAGAGAAATGTAAACGACAATGGTTATTGAGAGACGGAGGGATTACATTTTGCGCACGATGGATTGTACGAATGGAGTGTAAGGAGTAGGTACGAGGTACCCACTGACAGGTGGGGGCCTGAGGCTCACACAGTTTGGCATCTTTGGGTTGGGTTGGGTTGGGACACGACACGAGAGACACGAGCATACAGTATGCATGGGGCTGGCTCATATTGTTAATTTGCTGCTGCGGCGGCAGTTGTGCGCCTCGCATGGGTCGCATGCGGCGGCAGGTGAAGAGCTGAGCACTAGTGCGTGCCTGTGCCTGTTTTGCGGTTTGCCGCTGCTTTGACTGGCCTTCTTCATTTTGCATGGACCACCCTGCGGTTTTGCACAATTATTTGGCGGCAGTACGTGGAGAACAAAGGCACGGTCGATCGATTTCATGGTCACACAGCTGCTTAAGGTATTCTTGGCGGCAAGCGCATGCAGCGGGTCTGAATGTCTGATGCGATGCGATTCTATGCTCTTTTCACGTGCCAACAACACACACGACGAGAACAAGAGGACACTGGACGACGCGCCGAAAGGACCTGTGCCGCGCCGCGCGCGCGGCGTCGCCTTGCATGCTAACGACAAGCTAGCCATGCATGGTTCTACGGCCGTGCCATGCAATGCAATGCCCGCATGCAGATAAAAGTTTACGGCGGTTGTTGTTGCGGCGACCGGGAGTGAGTGCACGCAGTTCGGCAGGTGCTACTGCTAGCGGTGGGCGTGCTGGCCGTGGCAACTGGATGGCAAGAACCAAGACCAAGGAAGGAACCAACCAACCCAAGCACCCCCGGCGATGGACCAGCAGCCGGTGCGAGGCAAGGCAGGCAGCGCCGTGGTCGGCTTGGGATTCCAATTCCGTCTTCGTCTCGTCGATCTCACGCATCATTCACCGACCCTAGCTAGCTCGGTGCATGCACGCACGCCGGCAGAGCGGGGCCGCACGGACACATGGGCGTGACTAGGCCGCCGCTGCCACGCTGGGCCCCTGCTGCCGTGTGCCCGTGTCCCTCTCGCAACTAAACAGATCTACCTCGTTGTTGTACTGGCACTGGATGGTGTACAGTAGTTACCACGAGTGCCGGTGACGGTCAGCGTCCAGTTCAGAAGTAGAGCTCCGAACGTGAACGGTTTCCGGTTCCTCCGATCCTTATTAGACTATCTGCACCCACGTTCCTCTATTTTCATCCTCTATACTGTCTGGTCATCAAGATTCTCTCCTCTATACTCATTTCTCCCGCATCCATCCATCTTCTATATCATCCTCTATCCACTGTGGGCCCACTTGTCACTTTATCTAAAAATATCCATGAGAGATCTAGTTTTGAAGAATTAATTGTAACGAGTTTAATGGTGTAATCGGAATTTAATTTGGGATTTCGGTTTGTGAGATATAGTGTTTTTTTGAAACTAAAAAAGGTGGGACCCACCCTGTGCAGCAATCTCGCCCTCTCTGCGCTGACGCGTGTGCATGTCGTACGCTCGATTGCCTTCCGCCAAAGCTGCCTTCTCCGTTCTATTTAGCGGACATGCCCAGATACCGGAAGACGTAGAGGCTACCACTGCGGGTACTCTGCTGGTACTTTTTACGCTACTCATATTTAGCGATCCATTTACAGGAGCCCACTGCAGGTGGTCTTACACCGGCTTCTTCACCTTCATTCGTTCTCTGCCTTCTTTCTTCTATTCTAATGATGTAGCAATATATCCAACTGCATGCGTATATAGTATCGTCGTAGCTGCTCGGTGCTTCGTCTACGGTAATTAAAATGGGAATTGCTACTAGCGTACTACAGTTTTATCACTAGGTAGCAGCCAACAACCATACACAGCGTTTCTGGTGCTAGCTGCAGCAGCATGTGTAGTACTCCGTACTATATTTCTACAGTACGCATCAGCATCCTCCAGCACGCTGATGATATCGATCATATGACCAGTAGTAGTACGTACTACCATTCGCAAAGCAAAAGTTTTTTGTCATACATGTCGGAGCGTACTGCAAACGTACCACAGCATGCGTGCAGGTCCAGTGAGGCAGTGAACAAATAAAAACTACTCCGATCCGATCCCTAGCTATAGAGCTAGGTAGGGTAGGCGCCGCTTGAAGGGCTAGCATTACATTAGTTAGCAAGCTAATAGGCCTGTGTTAGTAGCCTTAATCCTGGGAGTCAGCCAGTCCGTCCGTCCGGAGGACAAAGAAGGAAAGGGAAGCAGAAAGAAGGATAGCGCCACGCACTTTGCCGCACCACCCGCCTCGGCCGGCGTTAACAAACGCAAGGCGAGCAGGCACAGCTGGTGGTGGTGGTGGAGCCGGGTCCATCCAATCTCTGGCGGCGACGCCATGCCGGTGCCGGTGCCGGTGCGCCCGCGGCCTGTCCTTGTGGTCTCTGCGGGCCTCCGTCGCCCGGAGACCGAGCAGAGCATCGTCGACGGTCGACATGATCCGCATTCCTGCCTGCCAGTCCCAATTTACAGTAGTATTCCTTCAGGGATCGTCTCATGAGTCATGAGCAGAGCAAGTGATATCGATCCAATTCAGATTACTATACTAGTGCTGTCGCTGATGCTACCAGTACTGCAACTGAATACGACTGACTGTACTGCTCAGGAACTAGTGGTCTTCTTCATCCAGGCATCCAGCAAATAATTGTGTGGCGTGGTGCGGTATCTTCTTTTTTTTCTTCTTCATTCAGAGCCTCATCGGCCATTTCTAACATACCCGTCGCATTCAGATCCCTGGCCTCCGATCTTCAGATGTGGACGTCGGCGCTGGATCAGCGTATTGGTTTTCATTTTTACTACTACTAGTCCGTCGTCGACGCTGGAGCCCGAGCCTGGAGGGAGGACCTTTTGGGGGAGCACTGCTGGTGGCTGCTGCTGCATCGCACTAGTAGGCAGCACAGGCAGCAGCAGCATCCCCAAACAAAAGCGTGTCCCCGAAAGCATCGCCTTTCTACGACCCGCCCGCCCCCGGGTTGGCTTCTTCTTTGGGTTCATCCCTTCTATTTCATCTATCATGCGTTGCCCTAGTTGCCATTGCCACATGCCACTGCCAGCCACGGAGAAAAGCAGCTACACTATCGCTCGCCGATCCTCTTTTCTTCGCGTGCCACGTTTCTCTCTTCGTTTCTTCGTGCGCCACGTTTTTTTCCCTCCAACCAAAAAAAAAAAACTCACAGTAGCAGCTCTTCTTCTTTTCGTTAAGCTCATATTAGTTGAGCAAGTGTTTTACCGTAACCAGGTCTTATTACCAGAGTAATAATAAAAATAGCCGAACCGGTGAAGTGAAGAAATGAACTCAGAGGAGACGAAGGGAGCAGGCACCCAGCACAACACCAGACCTCACAGAGTGACAGAGGGCAAATTATTTCCATATCTTTCACTTTCCTTTCTTTGTTGTATTATAATAAGTAACACTGTTCAACTACAGTAGTAGATTCATTCGACAGAAGCAAAAGCAAAATCAAAGGGAAAAAAAAAGGTAAAGGTAAAACTAAAAAAAACATCCTTTTGTAGAGTAGTGAGCTGCATCTGCTGCTGAACAGAGCGACTGAAGAGTGAGTGGGGGACCTGAACCAGACCGTGTGGCGTGGTTCCCCCCAGCCAACAAACAACGCTGACACCTCTCCTCCCAATATTGACAACAGCTCGGTTCAGCGTCAGCAGGCTCAAGAGTGGTCCTTCTTTCTTTCAATCAGACACACGCACCCTCCCTACACTGGGACTGGGACAAGTTTGTTTCTTTACTACAAATCCTGTGAGATTTTTTTTTTTTTTTACACACTGGACCAGCTGGTCTGGTCCTCCTCTCCAAGCCTGTCTGTCACGTCTGTTCCCAATGGCTGTTTGCATTCAGCAAGCAGAGCAATACTACCAGTATGTAGTCCGGGGTTACATGTGCTAGTATCTTCTTGTGGTTGGTAAGCATCACACCTAGTGCTGTGCTATCAGTAGTGTATATGAACTAGTGGCTGGCTGTTGTAGCAGTAGCATATATCATGGAGCTAGCTAGGTAGTATTATTACATCAATGCTTGTGGGTGGTAATAGTAAGTACTAATGGTAACTATTGGTGGCACTAATTAGTGGTAACTGCATGTAATGTAATAGGAGAGCAAGCGCTAATCTGTTGCTGCTTCTCAGCTGGTGTGGCCATGGCTGCTGCCATCTGCTCCTACTGAGGTTTGGTTTCATGATAAAAAGGAAAGAAAGAAAGAAAAAAAGGAACTGAACTAACACTATGTTGCGACGTCTCCATTCTTTTTTTGTTTCATCACCTATATATTCCACTATCTTCTTTCTTTGCTTCTAGTAAGTATATATTCCTGCAGAGGATCAAAGAGGGGCGTCGGAAACGAAAGTAAGAACACCATCATTCCACATCTGAAAAGCATATCATTTTGGAAGCATGGTGCTCAGTGCTTGAGATCCATGGCTTTTGCAAAAGGAAGACGATGAAGTGCTTACTATGATTAAGCAGTAGTATCATAATCCCTCCCATTGAGGGCTTAACTTTACATCCCGATCGCGCCGGCGCCGTGATCGGAGGACAGCCTGCCAGCCAACGGATTGCATGATGCGTTTCAGGCCTTGAGAAAATCATGACGCCCAGATAGAATAGGTAGAACTGCGCGAGATTTGCGGGTACTTACGATGCTGTATACCTGGACATGGGGAAGAAGAAGGGCTTCGGCGAAGGTATGTCCAGAGCAGAGGGCCTGAGATGGCCAGTGAGGCCGCTGCCATTGTTGATACCGGCAAAGGAGGCGGCAGTGGCGTTACGACCGGGAGAGGCGGCTGCGGCTGCAATCTCTGAGTCGCTGGGTGAGAAAGGATCTCGGGAGAACACTGCGGCAGCGGCCTTGGTCGGCGAAGCGAACGGGCTGTCCGGCAGGTTGTGCTCGGCACTGCAGGAGAGGTAAGTAAAGGCAATGAGTTAAAAAAAAGAGTTCCCACGGATCAGTTGGTGAAATGTTGCTTCACTGCGTTGCTGGATGAAAGCAAAATGTGATGGAACGCAACAAATGATAGCGATAATGACTTGTTTAGCGCTAATTCCACACCTTTGGTCACTGTCTGTGTTCGGGCTCA
Organism: Coix lacryma-jobi var. lacryma-jobi; assembly: GCA_009763385.1. Classification (NCBI taxonomy): domain Eukaryota; kingdom Viridiplantae; phylum Streptophyta; class Magnoliopsida; order Poales; family Poaceae; genus Coix; species Coix lacryma-jobi. Next base: position 2,225,907 of record CM019825.1, on the reverse strand, counting down.
CATCGCCGGCAGATTCCTCCTTATCGCCTCCGTTGACCACTGCCCGCCTCTGAGGAAGAAGGAAGCCGCAGCTGCCCTTGCCTTGCTCCCCTGCTAAAATTGAAATCAACAAGGGGTTCAGGAATCCCGAATATCGCCAGCTATTCATCGTCACATCCGTGTCGAAAAAAGGTGAAATGGCGTCGCGCTCTGTCGCTATCCCTACCGGAATCGGGCGGCGATTCGATGGTAGGAGACGCGACGGCTCGCGTGGGGCTGAAGGGCATGCCAATGGGGCTCGGCGACGAGCGCGGCTTCAGGTCCAGCAGCTGCAGCCCCATGAGGCGGCGGCTCTGGAGCTCCATGGCCTGCTGCAGCTCGGCTGCCTGCTGCTGCTGCTCCTCCAGCTTCCTCCTCAGAAGCATCTCGTTCGCGCTGTGCGAGTGCTGCAACATCCTCGCACCTGACAAGGCAGCGAGAAAGCATCAGTGTATACGCTCGGTCATTTTGCATCCTCAGATGCCGAAATGCCTTACCGAGCTGGTGCAGATCGAAGTGGTCTCTGGCGTCCAACCCGTTGGAGAAATCCACCCTCTCGCCTTGCAGCTGCTGCTTCCTGCAGAGTAGCAGCAGAGCGATCGGTCATGACACACGATGTCGTAGAGCGAATTGAAGAGCCTAGAAGGGGAAGGCAAAAATGGCAGGTCGCGGCATGCCTGTACTTGTCGGGGACCTTGCCCTTCTCCTTGTAGGGCTTGACGAGCACGCGCGCGTCGCAGATGAAGTGCGGGTTGCCCTTGGCCAGGATCAGCTTCACCGTCTCCGGGTACACGAAGGTGACGAACCCGAACATGCGCTTCTGCTGGTACGGGATGCGCACGTCGTGGACGGGGCCGTAGATGCTGCAGTGGCTCGCCGGAGCCGGCGCACGCGTCAGATGGTTCGCGAGGGACCGGAGGAGCAGCGCGGCTGGTAACAGCCGAAGTTAGTTACCTGAAGTAGTTGGAGACGTCCTCCTCGCGGAAGGTGCTGTCCGCCGGGAAGGTGAGGTAAATCTGGCGCGAGCCCGGGTTCATCATGCTCGCCAGGTCGGCGCGGTCCAGCCGCGGCCGCCCCATGAACTTGTGCGCGTCGTCTCCGCCCAGCATCAGCGCCGCGGCGGCCGCTGCAGCTGCCGCCCTGCAGGAATCGAGGAGATCGTTAGCACGAGCGGGAGGGGACCCCCCCGGAGTGTCTACTGTCTAGTACTACGAGCTAGCTCCTCGAACATCATGCGTGCCAGACCTCTGGTTCTCGTTCTGCTGCTGCTGCAAGAGCAAGCTGAGGCACTTTGTAGCCGCGGACGGGGAGCCAGGGAGCGAGCCGGTAGGGGAGTAAGGGAAGGCCGCAGCAGCGGCGGCAGCAAGGCGCTGGGACTTGGAGCGGAGCAGGATGTCCTGGCACTGCTGCTCCAGGGTGGCGGTGTCCATCTTAGCGGTGGCGTCGTCGGGGAGCCCGCCGTGCACGAACCGGCACGCGCTGCCGTTCTTGCAGTATCCGCGGGCGTAGTACAGGCAGGGCTTCCATCCGAGGCCATCAGCTCCACCGAGGCAGAGCTCGCTTACCGACGAGCTCCGGCGGTGCCCTGGGCCGCCGCCGTTGGCCCAGCCGAGGCCACCGTACGGGAAGAACCCGGCGGCGTCGCCAGCCCCGGGGCTCCGGCACTCGCTGGTGGCGTCGAACAGGGGCAGCTGCTGGTGGCCGGCAGCGGCGGCGTCGCTGAGGAACGCGAGCTGCTGCTCGTGCAGCTGGAGCTCGTCGAGGAGCTGGTCCCCGGCGGCGAAGAACGGCGACGGCGGTGCGTTCCCGCCAGCAGCAGCCGGGCTCATGAGGTCGTCCGCGACGGCGTCGTCGGGCGCGCCATTGCTGACGACGCTGTTGCTCCTGGAGAACACGGGCGGCGGCGCCCACGACGAGGGCGAGGACACCGAGAGCGGCGACGGCGCGGTGCCGGCGCCGGCGCCGCCGCAGCGGCCGGAGTTCTGGCGCGAGAGGAGGAACGGCGAGTGCGCGGCGGCGGAGGTGGGCGTGCCCGGGCCGGGGCCGGAGCCGGGAGCAGGGAGCAGGCCGAGGTCCTTGCGCGCCTTGGCCATGACGGTGTGGAGCAGCGCCTCGGGGCCGAAGGCGAGGCGTATCATCTCCTTCTCGCCGTGGTCCTGGATGAGGAGCAAGCCCATGATCTTGGCGGCGTGGTCCGGGTCCAGCGTCTGGATCCGCGAGAACACCACCTTGGTGGCCTCGTAGGCGTCCATGGATCTATGGTCGGCGACCAGAGAAGAGCTTCCTTTTCGTCTTCTTGGACCTCTGTTCTGGGCTTCTGGCAGTGGCAGGCAGCTCGCTGCTGTGTGTGTGCGCCGGTACTACAAGAAGAAGAGTGAGAGCAAGCTCAGCTCTGCTCTGCTCAAGCTCGAGGCAGGAGCTAGCTTCGCTTCACTTCACTTGGTGCGGCGGCCGTCCACTAGGGCAGTGAGCGGCTGCTCCATTACCCTTCTTTTCCCAAAGGTAGCCAAGCCCCGGACGGAGGTCGCGGCGTCGGGCGAGCTAGCTACGGGCTGCTACGCTACGGTACTACCAGGGGCCGCCGTGTTCTAGCTACTTGTGAGTGCGCACCTCGCGCTGAGGCTGCATCGCTATCTATGTATAAGCTGCTCCCCTTTCGTCACTGTGCTCGGCTGTGCTCTGCTTTCTCGGAATGGGATGGAGGAGGAGGGGCCGGCCGGGCCCCGGGAAGGGGACGAGGGACCCCGCGCGCGAATTCTGTTTTCTTCCGGGGTGGTTCCTGGAATCCGCCCAAGGTCTCGCTCGGAGTCGGAGCATTTCCGAGCGCATTTCGCTTTTTTTTTTCTTTTTTTCCCCCCTCTTGCCTTGCCTGCCTGGATTGCGGGGATGAGGAGGATGGGGGCAGAGCCGAGCAGAGCAGCGGATAAATAGATCTAGATCTCCGTGGCCCCCAGCTTATAAAAACTCGATCCACAGGCCTCTGTCTGTCACCGTGTCGCACCCCCTCCTTCTCTTTCGCTGCGGTTGCTTGCGCCCTTCTTCTTGTTTTTTTTTTTCTTCTCCTCTCGGACGCGGCGGAGCACGGGAGCAGTGTGTGTTTTGTGCTGGATTCCATCGTCATCTTCGTTGGATACCATACCATTACCATACCACCGTGACGGTTTACCAGCACCGGATCAGGACGTACGCCGATATTTATAGAGAGTCTATTTCACTACGTACAGTACAACCCAAGGATGCCACGAGTAATTTTTGAACAGGTCGGTTTTTTTAGATAGAGTTCGGTTGTTCGTGCAACTTAATCTATTCTTATCATAGTCAATTGATTGACTCGGGCCATCAGTTTTGAGTTGCCACGTCTCGAATTGTCGAGATTTGCCCCGTTCTATTTCCTGCGGCTTGCATGTGCCAGTTTTGTTGTTAGCCAGATTTGAATTTACTGCTTCATACTCCTAGTTAGGCCGAGCTCGTTTGAGCTAATTAGCCAGATTCCGTATAACTTTTTAGTTATTATTATGAACAAAACGTAGTTGCCCGCAGCTATAGAGCCTTGCGGAACAGGGCCATTGTATTGTGTATTTCGGGTAGAAGCATGCACTGCAGGTTTTTGGCAGCGGTTAACTTGGCCTTCAATTTCTTGTTATATTTCCTGCGGCAATGCTTCATGCATGTGCCAGTTTTGTTGTTAGCCAGATTTGAATTTACTGCTTCATATTCCTAGTTAGTATTAATTATCTAACTGCATGAAGCCTATAAGGACGTCCGCAATGGTATTTAAATCGTTAACTATTTGGTCTCTAGAAAGAAATACCATTGACTTTCAATGACAACTTACAAATAGCTAGCTAGATGAGACATAAATAAATACTATTTTGATGAGACAACTTACAAAAGTAGCACTCTTATTGTCTATCGAGTAGAGAGATCAAATAACTAGGTATTGGGAAGTCGTTAGCTATTTGATCTCTCTCATTGATAGCCAATAAGAGTGCTATCTTTTTTAATTATTTTTATACGTCATCTCGCTAGTTATTTGTAAAGTGACATTGAGCCAATAGAATTTCTCCTAGCTAGCTATTTGACAACCATTGCGGATGGCCTAAGGGCACCTCCAACAATTGACTTTTAAGCTAGCTCTAAGCATTTTTCTTATATTTTAATAGAGGAGAGAGAAAAGCTAGCTCTTAGTTACGTAAGAGCTAAGCTCTTACACGTATTTTAAGGTCATGTGAGATTGTTATGTAGGGTCATCTATATTAAAAGTTATGTACTAAGAGCTAGTACTGTTGGAAAAGTTAACTTGGAGTTAGCAGCTGTCGGTGGTAAAAAAAAGGGTACCCCTAATCAACGCAAACACCCGAACGCTCCGTCTCCGTCTCGCCCGAGCCCTCCCAGCCAGGCCTCGGGCGAACGCTCCATCTCCGTCTCGCCCGAGCCCTCCCAGCAAGGCCTCGGGCGAACGCTCCATCTCCGTCTCCCCCGAGCCCTCCCAGCAAAGCCTCGGGCGAACGCTCCATCTCCGTCTCGCCCGAGCCCTCCCAGCGAGGCCTCGGGCGAGCACGATTGCTCTCCGTCTCGCTCGAGCCCTCCAGACCTCGGGCAAGCGCGCCCCCACACCTCGAGCCTTAACACACGGACCTCGAGCTGCACAGACAACCGTACCAGCCCATATCACGCATTTAATGCCTTCACCTACTTCGGTCATGTCCACTAGTGCACGGCGTGTACCACAGTAACTCGGTGTAAATGTCAAGTCTCGTTTTCACCACAAGCATGGGCAAAAGGGCACCAGTGCGGCACTGTTCGGCCATGCCAGGCACTGTAACCCCTCGAGGCCGGCTACGCGCCCCTCGAGCCAGGCACTGTAACCCCTCGAGGTCGGCTACGCGCCCCTCGAGCCCTGCACTGTAACACCTCGAGGCCGGCTCCGCGCCCCTCGAGCCCCCGTGGCACCACCTCGAAGCCGGCTCCGCGCCCTTCGAGCCCTAACTACTTTCGTGCTCTTGGAGGACAGGTACCCCAAGACCCGGAGGGACCCCGCCGGGTACTGTACATTCCGGGATGGGTGCTGTACGGCTCCCGCCTTGTCGCGCCCCCACGTCCGCGCCCAGGATGGAAGCCACGACCCAAGGACGCCTCAACAGCGACGATCACATCAGTTCCAGTGGCCCCGACAAGACAGAGTTCCTACCCTTCTCCGTATGGGGCACCATACGCCCCGACACCTGTAATACTTTCATGTAACCCTGGCCTCCCCTTGCTCTATAAAAGGGGACGCTAGGGCCCTCATTCGGGACGACGGACACATAACACACGAGTCCACGCACAGACACGAGTCCGGATTCCGGTCCACGCTCACTGAGCTTGTATTCTCCCCTGTACAAGCACTTAGGTGCAAGTAATACAAGAACATCTCCCCCCGCTGGACGTAGGGCCTTCTTTGCCCGAACCAGGATAAATCCCTGTGTCCCCTTGCATCACCGTCCAGGAAGAGAAGCACGCGATCATATTACTTGTTGGTGTGACACCCCCGGGTACGAAACACCGACAGCAGCTGGCTCTAACAATTGCAGATGCCTTAATTGGCCGAGCTCGTTTGAGCTAATTCGCCGAAATCCGTAAAACTTTTTTAGCAGCGGTTAACTTGGCCTTCAATTTCTTCTTCCACATCCAGGCTGTTTCAACAGAACCCACGTAGTGCCACACGGCTGACGGCCTGAGCACGTTCACAAATTCGTGAGTTCATCCCCAGGTCCGAAATCAAAACGATGACGTGAGAGAATCCAACACGACCAGCAGACGCGGTTACATTTTTTTTCCCTGTCTGTGTGTTTGTTTAAGCTATAAGCTAATTCGGATGGTTCATATTAGTAAAATATAGGAGAACACTCCGCGTGTTGCTTCGAAAATTATCAGTGGAATTATACTATTTATATTTACTAATATCTGAATGAATAAATATTGTAATACAGGCTAGTGGATGATTTTAGTATTATAATATAGACGACTAAATATATATTAGTAAATTATATGGTTTGCTAACGTGAATAGTTTGAATAAAGACATAATGGTACGTGTTAGTGGATGCTGATGTGAGTACTAAATATGGAGGGATATGTGCTAAAAAAACGGAGTATTCTAGTGGATGATGATGTGGACATTTTGCATGCAAGAGAAATTGTTAGTGAGGCTTTGCTTTATAAGAGGTATAGATTTTCTCTAAGGAAAAACGTTACTCCCTCCCTCGTGAGAAAATGCAATTATATAAGACTAGACACGGTTGCTAATGCTTTAATGAAATTATCAAAATATTTTTATAAAGTTGCAATCGTTGCATCTTGGAAAATAAAAAAAGTATGAAAAGACAACTATAGTCGTCTTATCTTATATATAGAATCGTATTTATTTTAGGGTGGGGAGAGTATTTTATACGCCAAATTTTGTGGGAGAGGAAAAAAAATACTATTTCACGGTTTTTTAATGGCCAACGACGTCGAGCGAACAGAGCTGGTGGCAGACGGCCGCGATCTCGGGTGGTGACAGTACTGACAGGGACTGGGGGGACCCACGACCAGGAGAAGGACTAGCAGGGTTTTTTTTACCGACCGTTTGATGGTAACCGCCGGCCACCGGTAGCGGTTTACCGGACCGGTTTGGTCGGTAACCGCCCGGTACCGGCCGGTTTGAAGTTTGAATTCAAACCCCTCAGTTGTTCGGTTTCGAATCGGCAAACCGGTCGGTTTGGGTCGGTTACCGACCGGTTTGAGCGGTTTACCGGTCGGTTTGAATCTCGAATTCAAATGCGGTTCCTAGTCGGTAACCGACCGGTTTGGGTCGGTTACCAACCGGTTAGATCGGTAACCAGTCCAAACCGGTGGGCTGTCTTTTTTTGGATAAAAATGATTTTTTGGTACTTCCTTTGGACATATAGATATAAAAAAGACCGCACACTGCGGCAATAAATTCATTGTCTCGAAAACATGAACAAATAGTCGCATACAAATAGATATTGTCTCGAAAACATCAACGAATGCATCAACAACACATCCTCACAGTCACAGGAATACATTATCATCTACGCAAGATGTATGGAAAGACCCCTTGTTGGCATGACATTTCATACTCGGCGATGGACATAAGAGCGATACCTTTGGTTTGAAGCAGGGTTGCCTTGTAATCTTGCCACGTCTGGCCCGTCCAAGCTGCGGTTGTCTCCCATTCTTGAACCAACATACTGTAAAAGCTGGGATCTTCCCATTCGTACACCCACCTAGTCTGAGGCTGCGTGCTCACGTCAGGAATGGGATAGCTATAAGAAGGTTGTGAGGCATCGCTGTAGGACGAAGTAGAGTAGTCTGGAGTGTCGTAGTACGTGGGTGCAAAAGAAATTGATCTCCCCTGCGAGTCCTCTGGATTGTCGTCGTGTGTGCGTCCAAATGAAACTGATTTCCTCTGGGACTGTGGTTGTCCATGGTCACGATCTTGCGTAGCATGTGTGTATTGGGTCTCGCCTGCAATGAACCATAATTAGTAATCATGGACAAAAATAAATGTGTGTATGTACGTGCAAGTGCAATGGATACCTGTGAAACGAATTCCATAACCAGTCCCACCACCACCACCAGCACCACCACCACCACCATCGCCACTGTCATCATGATCGTCATCGTCACCACCATCGCTGCTGTCATCATCATCATCATCATCATCATCATCGTCAGAATGGTAAGATCCCTCCTCCTCAGTGTCCGCATCGCTGCTGACTTGTTTTCCTCGCTTGGTCTGCCCCTTCCTAGGCGGCGCTTGCGTCTTCCTCTTCCCTAGGTGACTTTGACCCACATGTCTACGAGCCCAATCACTGATGCAATCAGACCCCGTAGCCTGACGTAGATCATCGGGGTCTATATGCTCACTGCCAACAGAAACAAACAAATCACATAAATAAAATCAATCCCACCGTACATTATTAGACACGCACTCACATTTATAAATATACATATAACGTACCTGACAAGACGTGATGGTAAAGGGACGTCGTCTTCGTCTGAATCCTCATCAAGAAGTGGAGGCTGGTTTGATCTTCCATACTCCATCCACTCCCTAAGCGGAGTGGTCCGATCATAGAATGAGACTTCGGCGAACCGGTCAATAAAATCGTCGTCATCAAGCCTTGGTGGGTTGGCATCCGCAAGTCGCAGCCGAAGGTTGTAATTGACATAAACAAGCTTGTTCAGTTTCTTGTGCGATAGCCGATTGCGGACCTTCGTATGCAGCAAGGCAAAAGTACTCCAGTTCCGCTCGCATCCACTGGAGGACATACATTGTGAAACAAGCCGCAAAGCTAGGCGCTGCAAATTTGGAGTGTCTTTACCAAAGATCATCCACCAGGCCGCTGCAAGTGGAACACATTATGTTAGCTACATGTTCCAATATGCATAACTAAATGGAATGACAAAGTACTCTTACATGGGGATGTTCTTGGATCCATGGCCATTTTGTGAGCTAGCTCTGAGCCAAACTCACCAACCTTCTGGCGAAAAACCTCAGCCTCCTGCAATGCCTGCACGGCGCTCTGCACATCTGTCATCTCCTGAAATGCGTCCTTCAGGCCAGCGAACATTGTTGCAGTTGGATCCAGTGTGTACGAGAGCTTAGGATTCAGCACGGCAGCTGCAACATGGAATTGAATTGAGCATCCAGAAAATGTTCAATATGGTAAATATGGAATTCAATTGAACATGGAGGAACTCATACCTGGCCCCACGTACGTCCCTATGTACACGTCAGATATCCTTTTATCCAAAATCTCTTTGTACTCATTCCATGTGTGCGTATTTCTTCCAAAAAAAGACTCCATCTCCGACTTGCAATTCTGGAATTGATACACAACTTCACAAATGTTGGGGTGCTTGGCTTCATCAGCGAACCGAAGGAACCTGTAAATCGGTTGTACAGTGTTGATGATATACTCCAATCCCTCCCACCACTGTAGACTCGACAACCTGGCATGAGCAAATCTACCTTCTTCGCTTTTTCCCCACTTGCTCTCCAAAAAATCTGTAGATGCCATCCACTGCATGAACTTCTCACGTCTTCGGTTAAATGACTCCATGAACATGTAGTTGGTCCCAAATCTAGTGGCATTCCATTTGACCAACTCACCACCAATTGCTCTCTTCATCATATTATGCAACTGAGTATGGTTGTACAACCAATTAGATATGCGCTTGCATGCGGATATCATACCTGAATGATCACTCCTTTGACCGATATCCTTTAGCATTAAATTAATGGTGTGTGCCAGACAAGGCATCCAACAAATATGCTTGAACTCAAGCTTCAACAAGCTGCACGCTTTCTTGTAGTTGGCGCCATTGTCAGTGATCACATGGACAACATTCTCCGCGCCAATGTCCATCACCACCTTCCGAATCTCCTGAAAACAGTCATAACGTATATTATATATGCATGAATATAACTAAAAATAATAACATGACAACTGTAATGACTTACCCTCAATAAATAGTTCGCATCTTGACTTTTCCCAGTTGCATCGACAGAGCTGTGAAACCATGTGACCCCGTTGCAATAAATAAGAAAGTTCACAACATTCATTTTTGTGGGGCCAGTCCAAGAATCACACATCAGCGAGACGCCAAACGTGGGCCACTCTTTCTGAAACTTTGCGTACCTCTCCTTCAAGTCTTTCACATTTTGATCAAGGTACTTCCCATCAATTTCCTTTCCAGTGGGGGACAAGATGCCTTCACCTGTAACCATAAGCAATTAATAAGAACATGGAACGATACATAAGTTCAAACCTGTTTGTAGTTATAGGTACTTACCCCACTTCTGCGTCTCTCGGACAGCACCAACAAAGTACGGGCTGTCCGCATTCCGTCCCGGTATTCCTGCATGATGGTAAAATTTTGCCCAAGCTTTACCGATGGCTTCCTTTGCATTTTTTCCCTTCTGGGTCCAGCGCCCTGTATCAATCCTTTGTTGTACCATTCTTGTCCTGCCACCGGCTGCCACATTGTAGTCTTCCACCTCCACAGGTGTCTCCCTCTGTGATCCCGATCTTCTGAACATCCTCGAAAAAGGATTCCCACCACGGGGACCTCCACTGCCACCACCCCCACCTCCACCACCACTACCACCTGCACGAGAACTACCCCCTCCACGCTCGTAATTACCGCCTCTATCCTGCACACTCTGTTGATACTCATATTCAGCTCTCGACTGTTGTAGGGCAGCCTCCATCTGAGTCTCATACTCATCATCATTAATGGGATTGTTCCCCTCCTGTGCAACTCTTTGTTGTGCGACCCTTTGCCGAGCTCGGTCCGCCGTCGCCTTCTTGGCGCGGTCAAGCTCTCTCTGGAAATACTCGCGCACCTCTGGTGGCACACGGCTACAATGCACAACCTCCGTCCCGCGCGCTGCCAAATGCTGCTTCAATCTTGTTGCACCACCGCCCCCTTTTGTCAGGTGACAATAATTGCACCGCCACCCGGGAGCGAGATTTTCACCATGCTCCCAGACAACGTCTTTGTGCCTGCCCGACATTGTCTACCTGCATAAACAGACAACACAAAATCAAACCCACGTAAATGTTGTCTATACAATATATACAGAAAAATATACATCCTAACATAAATCATACCTCAAATCCTAAATTAAATCGTACTCTACACATAAAGCTAACCCTAACCCTAACCACCTAAATCCATCCATCCTAATATCTAACACAGATCCTGCCTAAATACAACAATCCTAACACAAAACTACACCCAAAACATATAGATACTTAACTAAAATAGCAAGAAAAGGGGGGAAAAACTTACCTCAACTCCCGGAAGAAACCGCTCGGTAACCGAGCAAAACCGCTCGGTTACCGAGCTGACCGCGCGGCTAGCCGACGGGGCGTCGCCGGAGCGGTTACCGCCCGCTCCCGCTCGGTAACCGAGCCTAACCGACCGGTTAGCCGGCGACGGAGAGCGGACGGCGGCGCTGGGGGCGGAGGGCGGGGGTGCGGGCGCGGATAAGGCTCGGGAAGGAGGCGTTCTGCCCCCCCGCCCGTGAACGCCTGGTTTTGTGCCCGTGAGCGCCTAATGGGCCTCATGGGCCTTAACGGGCCGACTTTTTTTTTTTCAATTTCCAAACGTCCAATTTCAAAAAATTTTATACCATTGGTCTCCATAGATTGTAATCTATTTTTAGGAATTTTTTGGGCATTTTTTTTTTCAAATTTTCAAATTTCAAATTCAAATTTTGGTAACCGGTCCGTTTGGTAACCGTACCGGACCGGTTACATCGGTAACCGACCAAACCGACCGGTTACCGATCGGTAAAAAAAAACCCTGAGAAGGAGGACGCGGACGCGGCGTTGCGCACCCACCCATTCCCGTTCCCCGTTTGTCCTCCTTGTCCGTCCGGTCGCCCCCGCTCCGTTGCTGCTGCCTCTCCTGGGGGGAGAATGGGAGATGAGATGAGCAAGCCAGCTGAGGAGGAGAGGAGATGCCCGCGCTTTTCGCGACGCGGGGTGGTAATGGCATCAAGATCCGAATCGAATAGTACTCTAGTGTATTACTATATTTATATTTACGGATATGGCCGCGTTATCCCCTATCCAGACCCATCGCCCAGACCAATGTTCCGCTTCGCTCGACGCGTGGATAGATTAAATATAGACAAATTATTTGTCAGCCGAGGATAATTTACAAAAACAGATCTATTAAGTCTAATTAGTTCGTAATTTGATAACATAGTGCTACAGTAAATATTAGTTAATAATAAATTAATTTAGCTTAATAGATTCATCATGTTGATTATTATATGGTAATGTAATTGGTTTTATATTTTATCTATTTTTAATAAACTAAATTAGTGTCACATCATCTAAATGTGACACGGACTAAACTTTAGTCCCTACAACCAAACACCTCCTAAGTACGGAATACACTCCATCATAAATCCAAAATGAGTTGCTAAATTATTAGAAAAAGATTTAGAGTTTAAATGTAGTACGGGTTCACCTGGTAAACTCGAGGAATGTCTATGAATGTAAAGAGGGTGTGGTAATCTACTCGCTTCTCGGTATAGGCATTCCTTTGGTTCTCCCGTGACAATGGCGGGCAGTAATAATAATAATAATAATACAATCGCTGGTAAGAAGAACAGCGCCCTAAGACCACCCGCAGCGGCTTCTCTACGCCATACGATATGCTTCATTTAGCGTAAAAAACTAGTGCAACGTGATCCGGTATCAGTTACGCTAGGTGAAACCGTCCGCTACTTAGAGCGGAGCAGCGGCCATCCGCTATAGCTGTGTAAGAGCAGCAGTGGTGGGCCCCACTAAAATTAAAATAACTAAAAAATGTTATAGCTCACAAACCAAAACCCCAAATTAAATTCTGATTGCACTATTGAATTCGTTATAATTAATTTTTTAAAACTAGATCTCTCATGGATATGTTTAAATAAAATAATAAGTGGACCAACAGTGGATATAGGATAATATAGATGATGGATGGATGCGAGAGAAATGAGTATAGAGAAAAGAATCTTGATTGCTAGTTAGTATAGAAGATAAAAATGGAGGAACGTGAGTGCCGATACTCTAACAAGGATGGACGGATTGTTGTCAAAAAAAAAAAAAAGGATGGATGGATCGGGGGTGCAGTGCAGCCAAAGGCACCGGGAAAACTCCAAACAAGTATCCAGTGTGTGCCACGGAATTCGTGCCGTTCCGCGGCACTCTGCACAAGGCGCCCCTCCTGCACCTACCACCACACCACCGTGCCCATTTTGTCGTGTTCCGACGCTACGCTCGAGTGGAAATGTGGAATCATCATCATTTGTTTTACGCTTTTTTCATTCACTGATCCGTTTTCCTGTTTCTAGTTCAACTCTATGGAAAAGAAAAGGGAGGATCATGGACGTTTTTGTTTTCTTTTGAGCACGAGTAGCAGTGGTAATCAAGTCTCATAATTTGAAACGATTATTTCAGAACTAATTTATATATATTAAGCTGAAGCCAACAGAATCCATGATTTAAAAGTGGCTTCGAAACAAGGTTGTAAATGGGTAAATTTTAGAGGTATCTTCGATTTTTTTAATTCAAATATTTGTACTGGGCTCGAGGTATCACCAATTTGCACCCGAGGGATGGATAGTGTTCGCCGGAGGAGAAAAGACGCACCGTACATATGAATATGGTAGGTACCTGAGGCCGAGACGGTTCACTGTCTTTTTACCTGTGGCTCTCTCCTTCGATTTTATTTTCTCCACAGTCACACACAAATGCTTTGATGAGGTAGGCCGCTGCTCCCAAAAAGGAACAAACAGTTTGGCCGTTATTCCGTGCTTTGCGTGCTTCAACAAACACTCGAGGAATAGTAGTCGATTTATTATTTGCATGTGCCGAAAAGGAGCGAGGAATAGTGGGTCGTCAGTCGTCACCCACCCGGCCACCCGGTCCGGCTCCGGTCGCCGCCGCGTCTTGAGGAGTCTCGACTCGATCGCTCGCATCGCAGGGGCGCGCGACTCACGCAGGCACGGTCGCTTTCGCTACCGGGCGGGCGGCCCATCGTCGGCCCAGGCCCACACAACGGAACAAACAAAAACTCTCGCAGTCCCATCCTCCACCTGCACCTACACACACGCTCGAATAAACAAACAAGCAGCAAACAGCTATTTTTTTTTCTTTTTCTTTTTGATGAGAACAACAAACAGCTCCGCCCCGGGATAATTTCGACGACATCACTCCCCCCCCCCCCCCCACCCACACCCAGGGGGTAGGGGTCCGCACAGGCCGGTGGGCCCGGATCGTTCTTGTTGCTTTGCTGTTTGGTGCGTCCGGATCCGGACCGGGCCGCCGTGTCAGTGTCGGCCACTCCGGCCCCGCCTGTGTATGTCCACGTAGCCCAACCAAATACTTGAAATAAAACTAGATTCTAGTGGAGAGCCGATAAAAATTATTTTTTTATTTATCAGTGGACTTATCAGTTATACTTTGACTTATTCTCTTTTACATAAACTATTAACTATTCAAACAGCTAAAATGAGTCATAAAAACAATCAGTCGAACAACACCTTTATTTCGTGAAACAACCATCTAAAGTTTAGGATCTATAAGACAACAACTACTGTACCACATTATATGATTTGTCGTTGTCACGTAAACTCGCAGTATAAATTAAGCAATTGTGAGTTACCATCTATTGAATTGTCTAATATGATTCACTTGTCCTAACAATTAGCAAGGTGGAAATAGCATCCACGTGAGAGCAACTTCAAGAAACTATCTTAATTATTGGAAATAAAGATTTTAATAGGGAAATATCCTCCAATCACTTCTCTAAGTGGTTATCCAAATATAAACCTCTTCTATTCCGGATTTCTCGCTAGCTAGATATAGAGAGCAAAAATAGCTTTCTAGAATGTATGCAAGTTATAAAAAAAAATTGTTGAACACCGGATACAAATGGGAAGCATTTTTTTTTTAAAAAAAATTGGATACAAATAGAAAGCAAAGTTTATGTGGATAGCTTTATAAATAATGGTTTAGATAGTTAAAATTTCAGAGTTGATTGAACTGCTGAGGAGTTCCTTGGGCCGGATCCAGTAACCTCGCCTCACTCTAAGTATTTGGTTAACCGAAACCGATCGGTTCGATTCTTTGGTTCTTCAGCTAATTCGGTTACCTAGAAACGAGTCACTCATCGGTTCCTTTAAAAACGCGGAACCGAGAAATTTCGGTTTCAGATAATTTGATTCGGTTTCGGTTCTAACTAATGGAACCGAATTTCGAGACCAAGCAAACAGCTCATTCATTTTTGCGCCCACAGCCCTCGCCCACCCACCGTGTGGACACCGGACACGACCGCATATTTATGCGCTGCTGCCGCTGCGCCGGGAGTAGCCAGCCCGCCACGGGCGCAAGTCAAAAAAATCACCACCCCGGAGGCCCGGATCGTACCGTTTCCACCGGTTGCATTGACCCCGTGCCATACATCTTGCTACTGCTCGTCGTCTCTCCGTCCATCCATCCATCCATTATTGGCTCCATGCATTTCCACTAGCTTCTGCTTGGATCCATCCGGCGGCTGACATGGCATGCCAGTGTATATATATATTTTGATGAGAGGGACGGCGACGCATCGCGTGGAGTCCGCTGTTTCGGCCGGTTGCAAATTGGTCGACAGCGACAACCTACTCGATCTCCCTGCGACCCTCGTCATCTGGTCGGTTCAATTCTCTCTGATGATTAAGAGAGTATTTGGATATAAGGCTAAAATTTTAGCCGTTTTACATAGAATATATTGGAGCAGTACTAATTTATTCTATTAAAAATAGACTAATTATAATACTAATTACATCACATAGGATGTAGCAATTCTAATTTAGTCTATTAAAAATATACTAATTATAAAACTAATTACACCATCATAACTAATAAAATAAATCTATTAAACTAAATCATATGAAAATCCTTGTTGGCCGGTTCAGCTGTGAATTATATATAAATCCTTGTCTGCAATCGAATCGGCCTCCTAATAATCCCTCGTGTCATTTAATTAATAAGCCCGTTAGGTCGTCATTATGCAAGTAATCAAACAAGTGACTCCTGGATTAAGCTATAGCCGGGTGTGTGCGTGTGTGTGGAGCAACAGACAGGCAGCTGCGTATGTACTGGCGACACATAAAGAGTACTGTACGTAGGGCACGTACAGCGGGATAGACCACGTCGACCTCACGCCTACTACATACATACTCAGGGCCTTGTTTAGATGGCACCAAACTATTAAATTTTTTCCACTCTCTCCATTACATCACCATCACATCAATGTTTAGACGCATGCATGAAGAATTAAATGTTAGTAAAATAAATAACTAATTGTACTTTTAGTATATACATGTCGAGACGAATCTTTTGAGTATTCATAGTCCATATTTGAATAAAATTTGTCAAATAACAACGAAAGTGCTACAGTTGAGAAAAAATCTCATCTTCTCAATCTAAACAAGGTGCTCGGCTGCTCCTGTGTCGTCGTCGTCGCTTTCCTTCCCAATGTAAAGGGACTAGTGTCTTTGTGCGCGTCATTGCGCGCCCGTGTATTTTTGCAGTCATATATTCAGAGAATAAAGCTATAGCTATAATTTTGTATATGTTGTTGAAACAAGAAAGGGACGACGTTCTCAGACAAATTTATTTATCTACAGATTTGAATATGACTAAATAAGTTTTTAGAATAACCATGACTTTTATAACTCAGAATTTACATACTTGAACGAACAACTTACCAACCCAAGGAGGCAGATAGTTCACTTGTTGATGTTTACATTTTGATGCCGATAACTACATTTTGAGGAGGACCCTTGTAAATTTCTAATTGCATTAGCATAATAGAATGTAATAATAAGGAGGTCCATTAATTTACCTCCGACTAAGCATGTCAAGTGACCTTGTTTATGTTGTACAGATGAAACACATGTCACATGTAGTGTTCATGTAAATAATTAGGATACATCGCTGGACATTTCACAGATATAAAACTGGCACACATGTCATAGATAAAAAACTGGCACCTAATGTGTGCAACTATGCTAATTATAGATCTTCTTAATCAAATCTATACATTTCAATCGCAAGAGAGGAACATGAAGTTATTAGCAGGACTCAATCTGGAGTGCCGCCCAATACTCAGTACATGGTGCAAATGTATAGTCGCCAAGCACATTCTACAACAAAATTCAAAATACATAACATTGCCTAACTCTAAGAGTCCAGAAGCCACCATGTACTTAACTATGAGAGTCCATGCTAGCCACCGTCTTAGTGCCTGGAAAAAAAATGTGGAAACATTAGTAATTTGATGTTGAATTCAAGACAAGGTTAAATGCAGTAAATTAATAAATATAAATTAATCAAGTAAGTGTATACAATTATTATCCACAACATGAGCACCCTGCCTGTCAGGGTCTAGTAATTTCTGCATGGCTCAAGCAAAAAGACTACAAAGAAAATATCCTTCAGCGAATCTTGAATGCATCATCCTTTAGTGACACACCCACCAGCGTACCACCCCTAGGGCATACATAGGAATCAGATAGGAAATTAAACACCGACAAAATAAATCATTTGATTTTCTATCCAAACAGGCTTCCAAAAGGAGTTGCTTCTGTTAATAACAGTGAACTATTCAAAATTGTCATGTACTGTTGTACATAGCAGTGAACTTCAAAAACCTATGGAAAATCATCTGTGCAAAAGAGATACCTAGGAACAGGTGTTTGATTCCGCATCATCATAGACCATCTTGTTGCTTATCTCTAGGGGTATATATGTGTTAACACCAGAATTTCGCACGCATGAGGATATGACAGATGGGCCCAGCCAGCAGAGAAGAAAGGATTCGGCAAGCAATCAGACGGCTATTTGGTCCTCAAGATTTCAATGAATGTCTGTGCGGTCGGCTATCTTGCAGAGAGATGTTTCCATTCGGGAAATGGATGTTGCAGGTGAAGCCGGCTTGCATGAAAAGACATATGGCGATGAAAGATACCGAGAAGATTAGGAGTAGATTTCGTATCTTTCCATGTTTTATCATTGTAAATCGTAATCGTCTAGGACTCGTATTTTGTCCAGGGTATAAATATAAACCCTCGACCATTGTAAAATTGTTCACAACCACATCAATACAAACCGGCCCCGTGCCATCTTCGAGTCCCTAAGTCGTGTCGTCGAGTTCTTCGAGAGGAACCATCGATCCGTCGACCTCCGTAAGTACCGGCAACCTTGCTATCATGTCTAGTATCATGCGGTGGATTTAGATATGATGCAAGTAGTCTCGTATGTTATGCTTAGTATCGTGCGGCGGATTTAAGCTTATGCCGGGAAGTTTTTGCCTGTGCCTTGTATCGTGCGGCGGATTAAGACATGAGTAAAAATAGTTATCGGCTCTATTAGATTTGACAGATCTAGTAGATTCATTAAGTTATCATGTGTTATGTGTTTTATTTATTTAATTCCCGTAACACTCTTTTGCCCAATCTAGATTGATCTCTATTCGGCCTTGTTTCACAAGTTTGCTTGTGCTTTGCTTATCATAAGATCATGATGGTCGGATCAGCTTTCAATCTAGGTTGTTACATGTTGTGGGTTCATACTTGTCGATCATGTTTATGCTTTGATAGAACTGGGTGTCGTGCGGCAGATGCAGGTTTTAGATTAGTTTGATCATGTTTTGCTTGTATGTTCCTTCCTCATGGACCCCAACTCGGCTAGTTTGCCTATTTTGGTTATGCTTACATGAGCAACGAGCTTTTATAGATCTATTCAAGTATATGCATGCTTTTAGCTTGTTATAATTAGATTGTATCATGCGGTGGATTAATCTGATTATAACAAGTGGTATAGACTTATAGCAAGTGGTATCATGCGGTGGATTAGCTTCGCTTAAGTTTATGCTTGACGGGTTTATGAAGATTAAACGTGCGGCAGATTAATCGGATTGGCCTATGCATGTGTTATTTGGATAGATCTATTCTTGCAAGTTGCCTGTTTATAATATCTTTGTTTCGTTCAAGCATGTGTTCCTTTTGCATTCGGCAGTTAATATGCTTCACATGCTCTGTTCTCATACTTGCCGAATGACTTTGTAAACGTGCTCTGACAGACAGCTTCTATAGCTGTGTGTCGTCGTGACTGGCTTCCAAAGCCGTACATATGGAACTGTCTGGTTTTGCCCAGCATGTTCTAGATGTATTCTCACGCTTTATCCCTTGTTGGTTTTCAGGTCAAACCGACTGGCACGTCACCGGATTCAGCACACTTCGGGCACCCGATTGAAGTTAGCCTCGTTCGGCTTGCTGTGTGTCCTGGCGCAAGGTGTCACTTTTTGTGTCAACAATATGTTTGTTTTGCAAGAAGTATAAAGCAGTTCATCTTGTCTCTTTGACCTTTAAAACGTGTTTAGCCCAAAATCCTGCACATTGAGGCTGCAGGTGATGTAAGAAGACAATCATTTAGAAGGGTTTAATAAACAACTACATCAATTAGAAGGGCTTCCAAAAATATTTTTGTGATTTCTAAGAATTCAAGATGCAAAACAATAATAGCAGCCAGTTGACATGATATTAGAAAAATCACTCATTAACCCACAATGATTTCAATGGAAATGGTAAGTTTACATTACTTATACGTAATTAAGTAATGAGGATAGATCTTGCCATGGCCGTGTAGTAGGCGTGGCACACATAATGACCAGGTTACCAACGACAAAGTCATGGGAGGTATGAGAAATGAGGAAGAAAAAAAGGGTAAGGCTGGCACGTAGTGATTTATCAAAATTAACCTAGGATTTTTCACTATAAAAAACACACAATGAAGAGTAAGTAAATATGTATTTTACCTTGATCCTAGCAACTGAACAACGTTAAGGACAAGAAATATCATTAGGCAGACCTATGGAGAGTGAATTTGTGAGATGCAATATACAACAGGGCAAATATTATTTAATATGTATTCTCTATCTTACAATATCTGAAGGTACGCATAAATAATCTAGAAGAGTTGATAGTATCCGGATGATGTATATTTCATATAAGGCAATGAAGCAATCATAAAGGTAAATGAGAAAAAAAAATTTAAATTTTCCAAGTCTCTTTAACTCCATGCTAAAACATCTAACTGAAGCAAAGAACCAGGATCTAAGGCATAAGCTATTATTTGTGGTGGAATCTATATTTCATTTACTAACAAGGAAGACTGCAGCCAAAAAAAATTAACATGGAAGAAAATCCAATTTCTCTGAGCAGCATAGCGAAAACGACAAGGAAAACCTTAAGTATGCAACAGATAAATTCATCTAAAATGTAGCGTTCGAATATTCTTGCATCCATAAGCACAAGATGAGAAGCCACATCTTAAGAAAAAAACAAGCATTATTATATATCTGAATCATGCTCCAGCCGCACGTAAGACAAGGGGGGCAAAAATACGACCTGAAAACACTACAAAGGCTGACCCAACCGACCAAAATATAATTTCAGGCCGAATTATGAGAAGCATGTTATTCCATTGGTTAATTATTTTTGCAGAGCAAGAATACGTAGGCCAACCAGTTCTCTGAAACGAATCAGGACTTTTCTGACCTGGCGTAGAGGATGGTAAGCTAATCTGCTATAAGCACCTGAGGGCCAAACACATGCATGAGAGGGAGGACAGAGGGATTGAGAGAGAGAGAACTTCTTGGAGGACATGATTTTCAGTTGATTAAACAATGAATTGAATAATCCCTGATTTTCCTGTTGCTAGAAAACTAAATCTCACCCAAAAAGGGAAACTAAATTTCATATATTTGTGGATGCTAATAGGGATGGAAGTTTGAACTCTAAATTTGATCAAAAAGGGAACCTAATTTCATATCATAGCATTTGATATTAGGGGTGGAAGTTTTACAATCAGTTTCATATTTTTACTTCCTTCAGTGCTTTCGTTCATGGCAAACAGTTCAGTGCTCTCTTTCAGCAATAAGAACAAAACTCAGGGCCATTTGCTTCCTTTTATATAAGGTTCTGATGACCTGGTGAGCAGGAAGAAATTGTAGACTGCTAGGCTACATATATAGAACAATAGGTTGTGAACATTTAACAAATTGAAAGGTGATATGGAAGCGTTAGTTGTGACTGTTTTAGCAATTAGGAATAAAAGAGTATGGTTAAACATTGAAGTACTTATCTCTAGAACACATGACGAAGCATCTTAGGGGCTTGGACCAAAGACTTGACATATCTAGCATTCTGTGAACAAATCAAAGTGCCTGCATGTCGGTGTTTCGTACCCGGGGGTATCACACCAACGAGTAATATGATCGCGTGCTTCTCTTCCTGGATGGTGATGCAAGGGGACACAAGGATTTATCCTGGTTCGGGCAAAGAAGGCCCTACGTCCAGCGGGGGAGATGTTCTTGTATTACTTGCACCTAAGTGCTTGTACAGGGGAGAATACAAGCTCAGTGAGCATGGACCGGAATCTGGACTCGTGTCTGTGCGTGGACTCGTGTGTTATGTGTCCGTCCGAATGAGGGCCCTAGCGTCCCCTTTTATAGAGCAAGGGGAGGCCAGGGTTACAAAAAGTATTACGGTGTCGGGGCGCATGGTGCCTCATACGGAGAAGGGTAGGAACCCTGTCTTGTCGGGGCCACTGGAGCCGATGTGATCGTCGCTGTTGAGGCGTCCTTGAGTCGTGGCTTCCATCCCGGGCGCGGACGTGGGGGCGCGACAAGGCGGGAGCCGTACAGCACCCATCCCGGAATGTACAGTACGCGGTGAGGTCCCTCCGGGTCTTGGGGTACCTGTCCTTCAATAGCACAAAAGTAGTTAGGGCTCGAAGGGCGCGGAGCCGGCTTCGAGGTGGTGCCACGGGGCTCGAGGGGCGCGGAGCCGGCCTCGAGGTGTTACAGTGCAGGCTCGAGGGGCGCGTTGCCAGCCTCGAGGGGTTACAGTGCAGGGCTCGAGGGGCGCGTAGCCGGCCTCGAGGAGTTGCAGTGCCTGGCTTGGCCGAACAGTGATGTACTGGTGCCTTTTTGCCCATGCTTGTGGTGAAAACGAGACTTGACCTTTACACCGGGTTACTGTGGTACACGCTGTGCACTAGTGGACATGACCGGAGTAGGTGAAGGCATTAAATGCGTGGTATGGGCTGGTACGGCTGTCTGTGCAGCTCGAGGTGTGGGGGCGCGTTCGCCCGAGGCCTGGCTGGGAGGGCTCGGGCGAGACGGAGACAGAGCGTTCGCCCGAGGCCTGGCTGGGAGGGCTCGGGCGAGACGGAGACGGAGCGTTCGCCCGAGGCCCTTGCTGGGAGGGCTCGGGAGAGACGGAGACGGAGCGTTCGCCCGAGGCCTTGCTGGGAGGGCTCGGGCGAGACGGAGACGGAGCGTTCGGGGGTGTTTGCGTTTGAATGGGGGTACCCTTTTTTGTACCACCGACAGTAGCCCCCGAGCCCTTGTTTGAGTGCTTGCATTCGAGCAGGGGCTCTAGATTGGGATCTCGATGGGTAGCTAACTGGTCTCAAGGGTCTTGTCGATTTGATTCCGTGGGTGTCGTGCGAGCGACACCCGCGGGTGTAGCCCTCGAGGCCAGGGGGGAGTGGTTAGAACTCCCTCGTGGGCTTCTCGAAGAATCCTCCGTCGTTTAGGAACCTTCTGCCCAGTGGGCGCGCCTTTTTAGGCGGAAATCGTCAGGACGCGCAGATCGCGGCGCCGTGTGTACCTGTCAACATGCTCGAAATGTGGTTCGGTAGTAATATTAAATATTCGTGATAACCTTTCCTTTGCCGTGGGGGACTTCGTCCGAGGCTTGGCTCGGAGGGCTCGGACGAGACGGAGAACGAGCGTCTGTCCTGGGCCTGGTCTCGAGGGCTCAGGCGAGATGGGGGTCGAGCTTTCACCCGAGGCCTGAAAATCTCATGCTCACACACAAAGAAAAGAGATTAGTCGCAACTGTCCGAGTTTATAGACCCTCTTTCGTCGAGGGGTGCCAGGCTGAACCGACTGGCCGGCTCCTCGAGCTGTCCGGCATGCCGATTGCCCTGGCTTGTCATCCCGCGAGTCCTTTCGATCGGATGCGAGGGGGGATGCCTCGTACTACCCCGAATGGGCGAGTATCGAGGTTCCCGGTGAGCTGGTAACGGGGAATCCAAGTGAGAGCTCGTGCCCCGTTCGTTAGGGGTCGACTGTGGCCCGGAGGCGGTCTCATGAAGCATGGGTGCTCAGTCTGCAGGAGTGCCGGGTCCATTCGATAGGACCCGGTGGCTCGATGCCTCCCTCCGAGGGGATCTCACTGCACGTCGAGCTCCCTGCCTTGGATACACGTGAGGGGCCTCGAGGGCTCGGCCCTCGAGTAATGCCGCGAGTGGCGCCCCTTGGTGTCCCTGACTCGGTGTGCTCGAAGCCGGCTGTCGAACCCTTTTCGAGGGCCAGCCTTCGCTGCTTCGAGACTTAGGGCCGGGGCCCGTTTTTACCTTTATGAAGAAGCCTACGTCGTCTGGGAGTCCTTCTGCCCGTTGGGCGCGCCTTTTTTAGACGGGAAACTGTCGGGGGAGAGCGACGGGCGCGAAGCCGGAGCGACGGTCGTGGCGGGCCCGGGTAGTGGAGCGAATGGAGAGGTAACGCGTGTATCCTGCACCCGGCTCGAGACGCGGTTAGGTAGGCGCATTGAATGCATTCGGTTACCTTTTTACGTCGTGGGAGATCCCGCCCGTTGGATTTCTCCCTATAAATATCGAAAGAGGGGAAAGAGAACCCTTTACTTTGCCTTTGCCTTCGCCGCCGCCGTAGCCTTTACGCGCCCTCTCCTTCGAGCTAGTCGATTGGGGATTTCCGGCCTCCCGTCCGCCGCTCGGATCCGCGCCCGCGCACCGTCATGGCCGCCCAGACACAGATGCTGCCGGCCGAGGACTGGAGCCGTCGAAGGTGACGCAGAGCGAGATGGACTCGTTGGTGGCCCAGGGGCTTCTGCGACCCAACCGGAGGGGGGGACCCGCATGGTGGGTTATCCCGTCGGCGGAGCACCGGGAGCCGCACCCGCCGGAGGGGTACGTGGTGAGCTTTACGCGCTACCACCGTATGGGGCTCGGCGTCCCGCCGAGCCGCTTCTTGCGAGGGCTGGCCCACCACTTCGAGGTGGAAGCTGCAACACTTCTCCCCCAACTCCACCTCGCACGCCGCCATATTCGCCGCGGTGTGCGAGGGGTACCTGAAGATGGAGCCGCACTGGGAGATGTTCGTCCATCTCTTCCGGGGCGAGCTCTTCATCAAGTCCTTGAAGCCCAGCGGGAGGCGGCCCGTGCGCATGGGCTCCCTTGCCATCACCGCGAGGGCGAGGACCTCGTCGGCCAACGTCCCCCGCGAGTAGTACCTGCCGATACAAGCTATCCACCAACCAGGCCCGGGTGGGACGACCATTGGTTCTATCTGCGGAACCGAAGGTGGCCTCCTCCGCAGTACACCGGCAGGGTCCTTACTCGACGCCCGGAGAAGTGGACCTGGGGCGTCGCTGCGGACAAGCAACGCCACCTGGCCCCGCTGATGGAGATGATGAAGACTGTAACACCCCGGTGTTAAGCAATCCCTAAATGCATAATTTGGCATGGCATAAGCATAGCATCTCATCATTTCATGTGCATATGTTTGTTGAAGGCTTAAGTCCTTGTTTGGTCTCTAGTGTAACCTTGTTATGCTTACTGTTTCTGACCAAGTGCCTTATAACAAAGTTGTAGATCTTGATGAGGGGAACAACTTTGCTTTAAAGCACTTTCTCAGAAAAAGCTTTTTAGTTAGGATTTCTTGCATTAGAAAAATGGTTTAGCACTAAATTTCTTTTAAACAACAGAATTTGGACTGGAGCCTTAAGGATGATTTGTTCCTTACAAAATTCTAAGCAACTTTGCTGTTGGGACCTTTTCCTAGTTCGGTCTAGTTTAGAAGTTATAGAGCATCAAAGTTTGAAACAAAACCTCTTTAGTTTAATCTTGACCAGTGGACCCCAGCCGATCAGTCCCTCTCTTCCTCCCCTCGCGTGCGCCGCTCCCTCCGCGCCGACCGAGCCTGTCGCCGCCGCGAGACCGCCTCGCTGGCCGGCCAAACCACCGTCATCGCCGCCCGTGGTTTGTGCCCAAACTCGCCACGACGCCCAGGAGCTCGGTGCATGCCCGCCGCGTGGAGCTCGACGCCTGACGCCGCCGCGTCCGGTCGGGAGTTCCCCGACGGGAACTGGCCAGGTGTAACACACCCAGGCACTTGTTCCTTTTGCCTTGTCCGCCTTGAGCTTGCAAGCCAGGAAGTCCACCACTCCACTCCACTCCACCCACCTTCACAGAGCGGAGCGCCGCCGCCATTTCCGCCGCCGCCCGCTGAACCTCGGCGAGCGATTACTCGCTCCACCGCTCACCGCCGCTCGATTCCTCCCGCCAGTTTCTCCGCCGTGACCTCCTTTTTCTCCGGCAAAGGTTGGTTTCACCTCTCTTCCTCTCTAGCTGCCGGAACAGCGGACGCCGTCCGCAAGCTTCCGCCATGGCCGCCACCGCGACCTTCATGTGGACCGGTCATCTCCGGCCAAGCCATCCCAAACCGAGCCATGTTCTAGTCTTCTCTACCGCCGTAGTAGCTTAGAGTCAAATGGAGACCCCTCTCGCGCCCTGAGCTCGCCGGACCACGGGCCAGTCGCGCTGTGTCCGTCATGGACCGCCGCCGTGCATCGCGCCGGGCAATGCCGGGGATGCCGAAGCCTGGGAGTTGCTCCAATAGGTTGCTTAGGTCTTGCGTGGGCTAGTGCTAGCCTTGCCGAGTCGCAAGCCGCCGGGGAGAGTTTCCGCCGCCGAGTCGCAGAGCCGCCGCTCCGCCATGGCCGCCGTCGAGCTTGCTCCGGTATCCCTCTGGCTCAGCCAGTTAGTCGGTCGTGTTCGTCTCGTAAACCCGCACCCAACGATGGTCTCAGTGTCGCCCGAAGTGTCGCCGTCGACGAGTTAGGGCCGGTCAACGACCACGGCGCCAAACTCCGCCGTTGACTGCCGAGCCTGGCCTCGCGCGGGTAACGTGCCGAGCCTGGCCTCGGAAGCTTGGTCGCCCTGACCAGCGGGCCCCCGACTAGCAGAAAAGGGAAGAGCCTGGTTGCCGTAGGCCTCGGTAAGTCGGATGAACCGAGCCTTCGCCTCGAGCCTCGATCGGGTCGGTTGTGTAAGCCTCAGTTGAGTCGAGCCAAGTCAGTAAGCCTCGGTTGAGTCGAGCCAAGTCAGTTAGTCTCGGTTGAGTCAGTAGCCTCGGCTGAATAGGAGCCTCGGGCCTCGGGCGAATCGGAAAATTGTGTCTGAGCCTCGGGCCTCAGCCGAATCGCGCTGAACGTGCCGAAGCCTTCGTCTGAGCCTCGGGCGAGTCGCACCAGACGTGCCGAAGCCGTGTCTTGAGCCTCGGCCGAAGTCTGTAGCGTATAGGATTGAGTTTCCCTTTTTAGTGTGTTTTGCAGAATTCATGTAAAGGCTTCAAAATTCCCACAAGGCTCATTTTAAGTCCAAATCCTGTGAAACAAATTTTGTTGTGTTAAGCATGATTAGATCTACCTGTGAAGGATGTTAATTGCATTGTTGGTAATACTTTTATGTGTAGATTTATTTAAATTAGAAAAGTGCTGATAACTTGGAAAATGCATAACTAATCAAGTATGAGTCGGAAAAATGTGATTCCAGTTTTGTTAGGTTTGTATGGATGAGTAGCTTCAGAGAAAAATATAAGATGAGGTTGCTTGTGAAATACTTTAGCAGTAGTAACTAAAATGGTTAAATACTGTTTCCTTGTTTATTTTGTAACAATTAAAATATGAGGAATATGAACCTGAGAAATTAAGCACATTGCTCTTATGCTAGGAAGTTCAGTAGAAAAATAAGAAATCTGTGGTTTGACACTTGTTGCTAGGGTGAGTAGTTCAAAGCACCTGTTCATGATAGATTTTGTCTTTTTCATAGAGGGATAGAGTCTAGGTCCAAATGGAGTGAAATTTGGACAGAGGAGCTAGATTAAGTACTATTAATCTCCAGTAATTTTTATAGATTTTTATGAAGCTGCCTAGGATAGGTTACTGCTATAGGCCTAATTAACTAGATTTATTTCTACAATATTTAGAGGGTAATAACCCGTTAAGTAGACTTTGATGTGGTGACAACATCGCTTAACAAGTTGATCTTGATAGGTTATATAGTTGGGATGATGTTGACTACCTTGTTGAAGAGTAGCAGTAGATGACATGTGCTTATCTCCTGAATTGTTACTCCATGTTGCATCACCGTGCATCCCATGTGCATTCATGTTATTCATTCATGTACCGCATCATGCAGGGTCGGTAGTCGAAGCCCAAGGACCCGCCGGAGGAGCAGCGTCAGGAGGAGACAACCGAGGAGGGGATCCCAGAAGGAGACGCTGAGGACCTGCCGGAGTGCCGTGATCACCGCCCCGCCGACTTCGAGCGAGGCAAGCCCCGGAGCATTTTTCTCCTACGGTTTGCAAATTACCGTTTACAAGTTAACCTGATATGATTGTTGCATTAGGTCATAGGAGTTGTGTGATACCGTTGCTGCATTGATTAATTATCCTTGTCCACCTGCAAATATTATCTTGTGATCCCTGTTAGGTCTAGGCTCGATTATATGCTTAGCCCTGCTTAGACCGGTAAAAGTCGGGTGATTTCCTGTCCCCCGCATATAGGTGGATACTAAACATGTTAGCCTGGTGCTATCATGGAGAGAACCATGTGTTAATCAATCTGAGACCGGGCGGGATGTAGGAGCAGCAGGACATGGGTTCTGTGTGCTAGTAGTCTCCCGTCTGTGTCGATTAGGACCCGACGAAGGCACACCTCAGTCATTTTGAACGCGTCAATCACTTAACGGAGTAGGTCGGAGTACCTCCCGTGAAGCCGAGTAAGGTGTTTCGAGCCGGTGACGGAGACGTTGACGCCTAACACCCAGGGCCTTACATGTACCGTGGGCAACTATTCTGATCGACCTGGCATGGTCCGAGGGCAGGCAGGGCCTGATCGACCTGGCATGACCGTGGGCAGTTAATAGCTTGAGCGACCTGGCATTGAGATAACCCTCGGTGTAGAAGGGTCCATGGCCGTCCCGCGATTTGGGTTCTCGAACCTCCTGAGTGGTCGCCAACGGCCGCCTGGCAGGGTGTGTCGGGCGAGTGTGCGACATTTTGTCCCCAGCTGGTAGGAATCGATTATAATCGCCATCGCTCCTGGTTAGTGAGTAACTTGACTGAGCATGTGTTACCGTAGTAATATATGGAATTAATGATGGTTATGGTTGGTGAATCTGAAAGGCTATTGATGAAATAGTCACTCTTGCTTGAATAAATAGTCAAGTGTTTGCTCTAGATCAGGTGCAAATCTAGATAATCAGGCTGATTACATAAAAGTGACTGCTAATGCTCTAATGAGGACTATTTAATAATAAAATGCTTTTATGCAAAAAGGTAAGTGTGGCCAACCTCAGATACAGCCTTGCATAATCCTTGGTGTCAATTATTTCTGGTTTATGACGGGTAAGTCTAGCTGAGTACCTTCTCGTACTCAGGGTGCTATCCCTTGTTGTTGCAGATGGGCAGTGTTTCTTCGGCTACTGCGAGAACTGTCTGTATCCCGTCGAGGGCAGTGACTAGACCATGGGCATGGTCAATCCTTATCTTTCCTGATGCTTTTGTGGACAGATCAGGCATATGGCACCGTATTGTGAACCAAGGACTTGTGTTTCAAAACTATGTTGCTTCCGCTTGAATTCGAAACTATGGTTTGTAATAACTATCGAACTCCGATGTATTTGAACTATGTGCGAACTGAATGTACCTTGTGGGCATGTACGCTAATCTATTACGATCTTGGTTAAAGTTGAATGACTTGAAATCCTTCGAGATTTCCGGACTACCGGGTTTGTACGAGCTTAAGTACTCGTAGTCTCTGTGAAAGCAGCGATTCGGTGCTTAATCTGGTACAAATTGGTCGGTTCTGTCACAGCTGGTATCGGAGCGTGGTTAGCGTTACTGTTCACAAGTGTATTTGAAAAACCGTATTTTCAATTAAAAATTGCCTATTTGACAAGAACTTATAGCTATATTAGGATTTGAAAAACCTTTTTGACCAAGAGTAAGGTGTGCCATTGATCAAGTCCTTATGCCCAATAGGAACTTAGGTGGCTATTTAAGTACTAACTTTGGGGGTCGTGCATCATATTTATTTTCTGTTTATTCTGTCGTCCATACGGCAAGGGTGAAATTGTATGGATGCTATTCCTTGGAATAGTAATGTATGGATCAATTGCCTCTACGCTAAAGGTAATGGGAGTTGTGAGAGCATGATTGGACAACCGCCAATCTAGGGAAAGTGCTTATATGATACTGACGCGTATACCTGTTCCACACAAGTATATGTGAAAGTATTGATTGTGGGAGTAATAAATTTATGATGGGTGCATATACTGCTTACGTGTATACCGGGTGTACACCTAAGAGAGTATTAGATTTAAATTTTCGCAGTGCATGCTATTCATACTGTGGGAAGGGCTGGAATGGTTTCTTCTGCAGGTACGCTAACTTGCGAACGTGTAGTACGTATAGTTAACGCTATGAGTGAACGCGTATGCCACCGTCTAGCCGATAGATTGTTAGGCAGTGAGGACGTATGTTACGCTCATGCATCATGATCATACAACTTTGCATTAATCTTACTTCCTTCCTTATGGTTTCCGTCCCGTTTTTCTAATAAAAGTTGTTTCAACTAATTAAAAACCGTGTGGATAAACTTCTTACAGATGGCACGCACCAAGCGCACTGCTCGCAAGTCCACGGGAGGCAAGAGGCCTAACTACATGCTGGGGCCATGGACTGATGAGGGATCAGAGGACTTTCTAGAGGAGTTCGGGATGCCCACTATTCTTTGGAGAGTTCTGCACCTGGTGGGATATCAGGACGGCCAGGAGCCACAGTACGACTGGCACCGTGTGCAGTTGTCAGAGGATCGCCACGTGTACACGGTGGAGGTCGACGTGCCTAGCCGTGAGGACCAGGATCACGTCTGGTGCCGTCGGGTGTTTGCCTTGCAGGGGAGGACCCCCTGGGATGCAGCCAACCAGGTTGCCTATACCGCTCTTCGGGACATCATGGAGGACCATCCGGAGGTGGTTGCCCAGGCTACTGCTAGTATCTTCCCGACGACAGACCCTTACCAGGCAGTGTGGCGTCAGTCAGGCGCTACCGTACTTGAGGCTAGCTCTCTTGAGAGGGAGCATTGTGCTGGACCAGCAGGGAGTGCTATGGCTGCTCTGATGGCTACTTATGGCTGTTTATCCCGCAGCTATGAGCAGTTGGACCATGTTCTTAGCGAGGAGATTGCAGCACAGCATCGCCGGCAGGAGGAGCACACTACGGAGATAGACCTCCTCACTACACAGCTAGCTCAGTTGACAGTAGAGAGAGACCAGGCACTTCAGAGGGAGCAGGAGACTGCTCATCAGCTTGCCATCCAGCAGGGGTCGACTACTTTCTTGGCCTCGGTCATGAGGGAGACTGAGGAGGCGCTTCGAGGAGTTTGTGTTGAGGGCATTCGTGTTTCAGAGGAGAACAGGTTGCTGAGGTTGCGAGTGGGAGACCTGGAGCTCCAACTCCATCACTTGGAGGACTACAACGATCGTCTGCACGAGGAGATCCACCGTAGGGAGAATGAGAGGAACCCCATCTTTCCCCAGGAGGATCCGGAGCCGAGTAGTTCTTCTAGTAGTTCTTCAGATATGTCTAGTGAGGACGGTGACGTTGGTGAGATCGCTAGAGAGTAGTCTAGATCGTATGCTTAGCACCTAGAGATCTTTTGCGTATGTTGGCACGCCCGATCTTTTGTTGTTATGGGCTGGATGTAAGCATGAGTATGGACCTAGGTGATGTGGTGTAAGACCTTGAAAAGTCCCATATGTTTGGGCAAGACTATGGATGTTATGTTATCTATTGCATGATGTGTTAAGCGATCTTATTATGTGTTGATGCGATGTGGATCGAAATTTATTATACCTCTGTAATTGTTTGGTGAATTTGTTTCCGAATAATTCCAGTGGGTATGATTTATTGTTCTCTACAAGTTGCAACTTCGCCTAATGGTCGCTTACTATACTATATGCAGATGACGACAACTCGTAGTGGAGCGGGCGGTAGTGGTGGAAATGAGGACCCCAGGGAAAACCGCAATCCACCACCTCCTCCACCACCAACGGCTGAGCAGCTTTTTGCTCAATTTCTTGGAAGTCAGCGCAATATTGAAGCTTTGCTGAGGGAGAACTTGGCGCAAGGACACCAACGCCAAGAGCCGAACCAATATAGTTCTTTCAAGGATTTCCTGGATACTAAACCACCAATCTTCAAGGAAGCTATGGAACCATTGGAGGCAGAAGAATGGCTGCATACTCTGGAGCAGAAGTTCCGTTTGCTTAGGCTCACAGAAGAGCTTAAAGCAGAATATGCCGCGCACCAGTTGCAGGGACCAGCCGGGATTTGGTGGGGACATCATCGTACCACCTATCCTGCCAATGTTCCTATCACTTGGAGAGTGTTTACTGCTGCCGTTCGAGGTCATTTCATTCCGCCGGGCTTGACCCAGATGAAAGTGGCAGAGTTCATGAATCTGACTCAAGGGACTCGGTCTATCACAGAGTATCATCATCTGTTCAACTCGTTGGCTCGCTATATCCCAGACTTCGTTGACACAGATGCCAAGAAGATTGCTAGTTTCAAGAGAGGCTTGAACACTAAGATGGGAAAGTCAGTGGGTACGTCTTCTCGTACCAATTTCAATGACTTCTTAAGTGACTGTCTGATTCAAGAGAATCATAACAACAAGCATGCTGCTAGCAAGGCCCGGAAGAGAACCTTTGAATCAGGATCATCACAACCCAGAGGACCACCAGCTCAGCGAAATCAGTATCGACCACCAGCGCCGGGGGCACGTTTTAGGCCGCCACAGAAGAGGAATCAGCCACAAGCTCAGCGCAATCAGAAGCCATACAAGATAGCTGCCGCTCAGGCTCGTGGAGGTCAAGGCAGTTCTTCAGGAAATAAACCTATAGTTCGGGGACCATGCTACAACTGCAACCAAGAGGGGCACTTCGCAAGATATTGTCCCTACCCAAAGAAGCAACAGGCCAATTACCCCGCACGCCTGCACAACATGACCGCTGAAGAAGCTCGTGCTGGAGAGCCCGTGACTGCTGGTATGTGCCTTGTTAATCATCATCCTGCAGTCGTTTTGTTTGATACTGGATCATCGCATTCGTTCATGAGTAAAGCATTTGCACAAAAGCATGATCAAGAGGTGTCTGAAATGGATTATGGGTTTCGCGTAAGCTCTGTGGGGAGTAGTGTGTTGTCTAGGCAGATGGTACGTGATGCAACCATCGACATCGGAGGGCATAAGTTTGGGGCTAATTTAGTAGTTTTGCCAGGGCTCAGTATGGACGTAGTCCTAGGAATGAGTTGGATGAGTATGTGGAAAGCAGTGTTAGACACTGCAGATAGGACGCTTACCTTGACCGATCCAAGGAGGAACAACAAGTTACGTATCTCTCTTCCTCGAGGGGCTGATTTTGTTGATCTATCTTGCACCTTATCTATAGAGGACCTGTCAAAAATTCCAGTTGTTCGGGATTTCCCAGATGTCTTTCCAGATGAGTTGCCGGGTTTACCGCCCAAGCGGGCTGTAGAGTTTACCATTGAGTTGTTACCAGGGACTGCACCGATCTCGAGAAGACCTTATCGTATGCCGCCCAATGAATTAGCCGAACTCAAGACTCAGATTAAGGAACTTTTGGACAAGGGTTTCATTCAACCTAGTGTGTCAGAGTGGGGATGTCCAGCCTTGTTTGTTAAGAAGAAGGACAAGTCCTTGAGAATGTGTGTGGATTATCGACCGCTTAATGCCGTGACTGTTAAGAATAAATATCCGTTGCCACGGATAGATATTTTGTTTGACCAGTTATCCAGAGCCAAAGTTTTCTCCAAGATCGATTTGAGATCCGGTTATCATCAGATTAGAATCCGACCACAAGATATCCCAAAGACTGCTTTTTCAACCAGATATGGCCTATACGAGTATTTAGTCATGTCTTTGGATTGACAAATGCTCCGGCTTACTTTATGAGTTTGATGAACTCGGTATTCATGCCAGAACTAGATAAGTTTGTAGTGGTATTCATTGATGACATTTTGGTTTATTCGGAGAACCCGGACGACCATGCAAAACATTTGAGGATCGTTTTGACAAGGCTACGAGAGCATAAACTTTATGCTAAGTTTAGCAAATGTGAATTTTGGATGAAGCAAGTACAATTCCTTGGTCACATCCTGTCGGAGAAAGGAATCTCTGTGGACCCTAGCAAGGTACAAGAAGTAATGGACTGGGAAGCTCCAACTTCAGTTGGGGAGATTCGGAGTTTTCTCGGTTTAGCAGGGTATTACCGTCGTTTCATTCCAGATTTCTCCAAAATTGCCAAGCCCATGACAAGTTTGCTTCAGAAGGATCAGAAGTTTGAGTGGACAGAGAAGTGTGAAACAGCTTTCTGTACCTTGCGGAAACTGTTAACCACTGCCCCTGTCTTAGCTCAACCAGATATCGAGAAGCCGTTTGATGTCTTCTGCGACGCATCAAAAGTTGGTTTAGGGTGTGTTCTTATGCAAGAAGGCAGAGTGATTGCTTATGCTTCACGACAGTTGAGAAAACATGAGATAAATTATCCTACGCATGATTTGGAATTAGCTGCTGTGGTGCACGCTCTGAAGATCTGGAGGCACTATTTGCTAGGAAATGTCTGCAATATGTACACTGATCATAAGAGTCTCAAGTATATCTTCACTCAACCGGAGTTGAATATGAGGCAGAGAAGATGGCTTGAATTGATTAAGGATTACAATTTGCAGATACATTATCACCCTGGAAAAGCAAATGTGGTTGCTGATGCTCTGAGTCGGAAGTCGCACTGTAATAACTTAAGGTTACAACCAGAGGACGAGTTTAGTCTCGTACACCCTGTGATCCTGCGTCACATCGAGCTGCAGAGCATCTTAGTTGACCAGATTCTAGAAGGGCAGAAAACAGACAAGGGAATCTACTATATCAAAGAAAAGCTAAGGGCTGCCACTGAACCCGTAAAACATTTCCGAGTTGATGATAAGGGAGTGTTATGGTTTGATAATCGCCTAGTGGTACCCAAGAATAGGGAACTGAAAAATCAGATCATGGACGAGGCTCACCTTTCTAAATTGTCTATCCATCCCGGGAGCACTAAGATGTATCAAGATTTGCGTCCAAGATTTTGGTGGACCAAAATGAAGAAGGAAATTGCCGCATATGTAGCCAGATGCGACACGTGTTGTCGGGTGAAGGCTATTCACCTGAAGCCAGCCGGAACACTTCAACCTTTATCAATACCTGAATGGAAGTGGGAAGAAGTGAGTATGGACTTTATCACCGGTTTGCCTACCACTCAGAAGGGAAACGATTCGATTTGGGTAATTGTGGATCGTCTCACCAAGACCGCTCATTTCATACCAGTTAAATCTTGTTATCGAGCACCGGACTATGCAGAGATCTATGTCAATCAGATTGTACGATTACATGGTATACCCAAGGTCATAGTTTCGGATCGTGGAACGCAGTTTACTGCACCATTCTGGGAGAAACTGCAAAAAGAGTTAGGTACTAAGTTAATCCATAGCTCAGCTTACCATCCTCAGACATCAGGGCAAACGGAAAGGGTAAATCAGATTTTAGAGGATATGTTAAGAGCCTGTGTTTTATCAGCAAAAGGTTCTTGGGAGAAATGGTTGCCATTAGCAGAATTTGCTTACAACAATAGTTATCAAGAAAGCATTCAGATGGCACCTTTTGAAGCTCTGTATGGCAGAAGATGCAGAACACCAATAAGTTGGGTTGAATCAGGAGAAAGTCGTTACTATGGAAATGATTTTGTCAAGGAAGCAGAAGAACAAGTTAGAATAATCCAACAAAACATAGCCGCTGCCCAGTCTCGACAGAAGAGCTATGCCGATAAGCGAAGAAGGCCGCTTGAATTCAAAGTAGGTGACTATGTGTACTTGAAAGTATCACCCATGAAAGGAGTTAAACGTTTTGGCGTGAAAAGAAAGTTAGCGCCAAGGTTTGTGGGACCCTACAGGATAATGGAAAGGAGGGGAAAAGTGGCTTATCAACTACAGTTACCTGAACATTTGAAGGCTATATTCCCTGTATTCCATGTGTCGCAATTGAAGAGATGTCTTCGAGTTCCAGAAGAGGAAGTACAACCAGCCAACATCAAGTTACAATCCGACCTCACTTACTCAGTAGAGCCGCACCGAGTGCTTGATGAAAAAGAAAGGATAACTCGCGGAAGAATAGTGAAGCAGTACAAGGTATCTTGGAGTGAGCAAGATGATCGAGATGCCACTTGGGAAACAGAAGACTATCTAAGAGAAGTATATCCCCACTTCTTTAAGAAATGGTTAGTAACTTAAATCTCGGGACGAGATTCCTTTAAGGAGGGGAGGGCTGTAACACCCCGGTGTTAAGCAATCCCTAAATGCATAATTTGGCATGGCATAAGCATAGCATCTCATCATTTCATGTGCATATGTTTGTTGAAGGCTTAAGTCCTTGTTTGGTCTCTAGTGTAACCTTGTTATGCTTACTGTTTCTGACCAAGTGCCTTATAACAAAGTTGTAGATCTTGATGAGGGGAACAACTTTGCTTTAAAGCACTTTCTCAGAAAAAGCTTTTTAGTTAGGATTTCTTGCATTAGAAAAAATGGTTTAGCACTAAATTTCTTTTAAACAACAGAATTTGGACTGGAGCCTTAAGGATGATTTGTTCCTTACAAAATTCTAAGCAACTTTGCTGTTGGGACCTTTTCCTAGTTCGGTCTAGTTTAGAAGTTATAGAGCATCAAAGTTTGAAACAAAACCTCTTTAGTTTAATCTTGACCGTGGACCCCACCGGTCAGTCCCTCTCTTCCTCCCCGCGCGTGCGCCGCTCCCTCCGCGCCGACCGAGCCTGTCGCCGCCGCGAGACCGCCTCGCTGGCCGGCCAAACCACCGTCATCGCCGCCCGTGGTTTGTGCCCAAACTCGCCACGACGCCCAGGAGCTCGGTGCATGCCCGCCGCGTGGAGCTCGACGCCTGACGCCGCCGCGTCCGGTCGGGAGTTCCCCCGACGGGAACTGGCCAGGTGTAACACACCCAGGCACTTGTTCCTTTTGCCTTGTCCGCCTTGAGCTTGCAAGCCAGGAAGTCCACTCCACTCCACCCACCTTCACAGAGCGGAGCGCCGCCGCCATTTCCGCCGCCGCCCGCTGAACCTCGGCGAGCGATTACTCGCTCCACCGCTCACCGCCGCTCGATTCCTCCCGCCAGTTTCTCCGCCGTGACCTCCTTTTTCTCCGGCAAAGGTTGGTTTCACCTCTCTTCCTCTCTAGCTGCCGGAACAGCGGACGCCGTCCGCAAGCTTCCGCCATGGCCGCCACCGCGACCTTCATGTGGACCGGTCATCTCCGGCCAAGCCATCCCAAACCGAGCCATGTTCTAGTCTTCTCTACCGCCGTAGTAGCTTAGAGTCAAATGGAGACCCCTCTCGCGCCCTGAGCTCGCCGGACCACGGGCCAGTCGCGCTGTGTCCGTCATGGACCGCCGCCGTGCATAGCGCCGGGCAATGCCGGGGATGCCGAAGCCTGGGAGTTGCTCCAATAGGTTGCTTAGGTCTTGCGTGGGCTAGTGCTAGCCTTGCCGAGTCGCAAGCCGCCGGGGAGAGTTCCGCCGCCGAGTCGCAGAGCCGCCGCTCCGCCATGGCCGCCGTCGAGCTTGCTCCGGTATCCCTCTGGCTCAGCCAGTTAGTCGGTCGTGTTCGTCTCGTAAACCCGCACCCAACGATGGTCTCAGTGTCGTCCGAAGTGTCGCCGTCGACGAGTTAGGGCCGGTCAACGACCACGGCGCCAAACTCCGCCGTTGACTGCCGAGCCTGGCCTCGCGCGGTAACGTGCCGAGCCTGGCCTCGGAAGCTTGGTCGCCCTGACCAGCGGGCCCCGACTAGCAGAAAAGGGAAGAGCCTGGTTGCCGTAGGCCTCGGTAAGTCGGATGAACCGAGCCTTCGCCTCGAGCCTCGATCGGGTCGGTTGTGTAAGCCTCAGTTGAGTCGAGCCAAGTCAGTAAGCCTCGGTTGAGTCGAGCCAAGTCAGTTAGTCTCGGTTGAGTCAGTAGCCTCGGCTGAATAGGAGCCTCGGGCCTCGGGCGAATCGGAAAATTGTGTCTGAGCCTCGGGCCTCAGCCGAATCGCGCTGAACGTGCCGAAGCCTTCGTCTGAGCCTCGGGCGAGTCGCACCAGACGTGCCGAAGCCGTGTCTTGAGCCTCGGCCGAAGTCTGTAGCGTATAGGATTGAGTTTCCCTTTTTAGTGTGTTTTGCAGAATTCATGTAAAGGCTTCAAAATTCCCACAAGGCTCATTTTAAGTCCAAATCCTGTGAAACAAATTTTGTTGTGTTAAGCATGATTAGATCTACCTGTGAAGGATGTTAATTGCATTGTTGGTAATACTTTTATGTGTAGATTTATTTAAATTAGAAAAGTGCTGATAACTTGGAAAATGCATAACTAATCAAGTATGAGTCGGAAAAATGTGATTCCAGTTTTGTTAGGTTTGTATGGATGAGTAGCTTCAGAGAAAAATATAAGATGAGGTTGCTTGTGAAATACTTTAGCAGTAGTAACTAAAATGGTTAAATACTGTTTCCTTGTTTATTTTGTAACAATTAAAATATGAGGAATATGAACCTGAGAAATTAAGCACATTGCTCTTATGCTAGGAAGTTCAGTAGAAAAATAAGAAATCTGTGGTTTGACACTTGTTGCTAGGGTGAGTAGTTCAAAGCACCTGTTCATGATAGATTTTGTCTTTTTCATAGGGGATAGAGTCTAGGTCCAAATGGGATGAAATTTGGACAGAGGGTTAGATTAAGTACTATTAATCTCCAGTAATTTTTATAGATTTTTATGAAGCTGCCTAGGATAGGTTACTGCTATAGGCCTAATTAACTAGATTTAATTCTACAAATATTTAGAGGGTAATAAACCCGTTAAGTAGACTTTGATGTGGTGACAACATCGCTTAACAAGTTGATCTTGATAGGTTATATAGTTGGGATGATGTTGACTACCTTGTTGAAGAGTAGCAGTAGATGACATGTGCTTATCTCCTGAATTGTTACTCCATGTTGCATCACCGTGCATCCCATGTGCATTCATGTTATTCATTCATGTACCGCATCATGCAGGGTCGGTAGTCGAAGCCCAAGACCCGCCGGAGGAGCAGCGTCAGGAGGAGACAACCGAGGAGGGGATCCCAGAAGGAGACGCTGAGGACCTGCCGGAGTGCCGTGATCACCGCCCCGCCGACTTCGAGCGAGGCAAGCCCCGGAGCATTTTTCTCCTACGGTTTGCAAATTACCGTTTACAAGTTAACCTGATATGATTGTTGCATTAGGTCATAGGAGTTGTGTGATACCGTTGCTGCATTGATTAATTATCCTTGTCCACCTGCAAATATTATCTTGTGATCCCTGTTAGGTCTAGGCTCGATTATATGCTTAGCCCTGCTTAGACCGGTAAAAGTCGGGTGATTTCCTGTCCCCCGCATATAGGTGGATACTAAACATGTTTAGCCTGGTGCTATCATGGAGAGAACCATGTGTTAATCAATCTGAGACCGGGCGGGATGTAGGAGCAGCAGGACATGGGTTCTGTGTGCTAGTAGTCTCCCGTCTGTGTCGATTAGGACCCGACGAAGGCACACCTCAGTCATTTTGAACGCGTCAATCACTTAACGGAGTAGGTCGGAGTACCTCCCGTGAAGCCGAGTAAGGTGTTTCGAGCCGGTGACGGAGACGTTGACGCCTAACACCCAGGGCCTTACATGTACCGTGGGCAACTATTCTGATCGACCTGGCATGGTCCGAGGGCAGGCAGGGCCTGATCGACCTGGCATGACCGTGGGCAGTTAATAGCTTGAGCGACCTGGCATTGAGATAACCCTCGGTGTAGAAGGGTCCATGGCCGTCCCGCGATTTGGGTTCTCGAACCTCCTGAGTGGTCGCCAACGGCCGCCTGGCAGGGTGTGTCGGGCGAGTGTGCGACATTTTGTCCCCAGCTGGTAGGAATCGATTATAATCGCCATCGCTCCTGGTTAGTGAGTAACTTGACTGAGCATGTGTTACCGTAGTAATATATGGAATTAATGATGGTTATGGTTGGTGAATCTGAAAGGCTATTGATGAAATAGTCACTCTTGCTTGAATAAATAGTCAAGTGTTTGCTCTAGATCAGGTGCAAATCTAGATAATCAGGCTGATTACATAAAAGTGACTGCTAATGCTCTAATGAGGACTATTTAATAATAAAATGCTTTTATGCAAAAAGGTAAGTGTGGCCAACCTCAGATACAGCCTTGCATAATCCTTGGTGTCAATTATTTCCGGTTTATGACGGGTAAGTCTAGCTGAGTACCTTCTCGTACTCAGGGTGCTATCCCTTGTTGTTGCAGATGGGCAGTGTTTCTTCGGCTACTGCGAGAACTGTCTGTATCCCGTCGAGGGCAGTGACTAGACCATGGGCATGGTCAATCCTTATCTTTCCTGATGCTTTTGTGGACAGATCAGGCATATGGCACCGTATTGTGAACCAAGGACTTGTGTTTCAAAACTATGTTGCTTCCGCTTGAATTCGAAACTATGGTTTGTAATAACTATCGAACTCCGATGTATTTGAACTATGTGCGAACTGAATGTACCTTGTGGGCATGTACGCTAATCTATTACGATCTTGGTTAAAGTTGAATGACTTGAAATCCTTCGAGATTTCCGGACTACCGGGTTTGTACGAGCTTAAGTACTCGTAGTCTCTGTGAAAGCAGCGATTCGGTGCTTAATCTGGTACAAATTGGTCGGTTCTGTCACAAAGACGCTGGTGGATGAGAAGAAGCTGACCGTGCAAGCGGTCATTTGGGCGTTCCACCAGCGAAGAGTCCTTCCGCTGGCGGACCGCCCCCTTCTTATGCACGAGATGGGCCCGCAGGCTCAGCTCGAGGCGCTCAACCGCTCGAGGATGGCCGGAGAGAGGCTGTCCCGGAACGAGGGCGTCTCCCGGGTGTCGATCACGATCCAGGGGCCGTTCGTCCCTGAACTCTCCCACCTGGTTGCGATGGCACCCGACGAGGGATGTCTCGACCTGGTAAGCCTCCCTCGAGTCGAGCTATCTCGAGCCTCCTCCCCCTTCTTCCTCCTTCCACCCGTTTGCATCCGTCTTGTGGTTTGTCTCATCACGCTTCTCCTTTCTTCAGGGGGCATTTACTTGTCGTGCGTCGAGGCCCCCGGTGAGGGAGGACGCCGCGGATGCTCAGGTGAGGCGCCTTTCTGCTCAAAAGGACAAGGAGAGCAAGGATGCCAAAAAGAAGAAAGAGAAAGATAAAAACTTGCGTCGCTTAGCTCGGGAGCAGAGATTGGCGAAGGCTCGTCGTAACCGTCAGCCTGGGGACGGGTCCCCCGAGCTGAGCTCCTCGAGCTCGGAGGAGGAGAGTAGTGACGAGGAGGAGGACGACGACGAGGGGATGGATGCACGCTTGATGCGCGCGGGGCTCGTCGATGACAGGGCTGACTGCTCCTCTGTGCAGGAGGGTACACTGGAGGTCCCGCCGTCAAAAGGGGCGCGCGGGGCGCAGCCGCGGAAGGCGGCGCCGATCTCTGCCTCGTCGGGGGCCCGAGGTCCGTCGAGCTCCGCGCCGGATGTGCCCCCGGTCGTAAGGAAGCCCCGGACCCGGAGCGCCTCTGCCACAGCGCCAACGGAGGCCGCCCCCGCGTCAGCCCAGACGGGGGGTCTCGAGAGGGGTCGGGCCTCGAGAGGCGGCCGACAGGTCGAGAAGGGCTCCGGGCCCGACCCCCGCGAGCCGTCAAGGGCGCCGTCGAGCCCGCGGAGGAGTGGGCGCCAAGAAGAGGCGTCGAGCCCGCGCCATCATGAGCGTCGGGGAGGGAGCCCCCGAGCGTCTCGTGACCAGGGGCGCGAGCGCCCCCGGAGTCTGTCGCCGCATCGCCGCCGGGACGCGGAAGCGGACGCAGGAGGGCGCGACCACCAGCGCGGGCGCCGGAGCAGGTCCCGGAGCCCACGCCGGGGCGAGCGCCACGACGTCAGCACGAGGGCGGTACGGTCGCCCTCCCGCGATGTGGGGCGGAAGGAGGGC
Source organism: Coix lacryma-jobi var. lacryma-jobi (assembly GCA_009763385.1). NCBI lineage: Eukaryota > Viridiplantae > Streptophyta > Magnoliopsida > Poales > Poaceae > Coix > Coix lacryma-jobi. Next base: position 2,185,028 of record CM019825.1, on the reverse strand, counting down.
TCTCCCTCGAGGTCGAGCCATGGGAGGCGTCGGGAGCCCTCCCCCCATCCCAGCCCTGCGGAGACGGCCCAAGCGCAGGGCTCGAGCCGTGGGGTGGGCTCGAAGCCCCCGAGTGGGTCCGGCGACTCCGGGAAGAGGCCCAGCCGCCGCTTCGGGTGAGTAGTTTCCTTGGGTCTCGTCGGTAGTGAGGCTTCGCTTCTTCGCTCTTAATGAAGCGTGCCATCTCCATCTTCTCAGGGGGAAGCGCTCCTTCCAGGAGGTGGACCTCGCTTCGTCCAAGCGGGCCAAGGCCTCGAGCCCCGTCGAGGCACAGACACCTCGAGGTACGGCACCTTCCTCCGCTAGAGAGGCCGCTTGGCTGGAGAAGGCCCGAGCTGCCCTGGCTCGAGGGGGCCGGATGATCGTCGCAAATTTTGGTGAGGCCGTCGCCATCGACCATAGGGGTCGAGGTACTCTTCCTGGTTCTGACATCTCCATCATCTCGTTTTGCAGGGGCCTCAGCTCATGGCATCGAGCCTGCCACCACCGTATCCGCCGAAGCGCTGCCTCCTCCCCCTCCTCCTCCTGCGATGGTGCCAACTGGGAGCGCCATCCTTCCCCTCACCATGACGGTTGTTCTGGGGGAAGCGCCTGGGGCGAGCACGGCCCCGCCGTCTGGGGCTGAGGAGACTGCGCCCCTTGTGGCTCCAACCAGCACGGGCCGGGCTGCGGAGGAGGGAAGGGGGGGAGAGGCGTCGGCGGAGAAGGAGCCGACGGTGGAGGACCTCCTGAACGAGCTAGAGCAGGGGCCGCTCCTCGCCGCGGGCTCGATGACGGTGGGGGCGCCCGTCGTGTCGGCCAGCGCTGACAAGGCGCCGGAGGGCCCGGCCAGGGAAGAGGGCCCGGGGTCGAGCCTTCCCTCGACCGATCCGCAACAGGAAGCGCCGACGGAGGGACGGAGGGAGTCGGGGCTCGTGCCGTCGGGCGGCGGGTCGCTGTTGGGGCAGCTCGAGGCGGAGGCGGATCTGCCCGACATCGAGCTCGACCGGCCGATATGGCCGTTTCCCGTCCCACTGAGCCCGCCCCTTGCCGTGGTTCCCATCGAGCTGCCGGCCCAGCGGGGGGCACCGCGCGAGGTGCGGTCCATCTTCCGGGAGGTGGCCGCGCTTATGGCGGAGGCGGAGCGGTCCTGCTCCGAGGAGGCGGGCCGATCCGCACAGGTGTCAGCCGCCCTCGAGCGGGCCGAGGCGGAGCTTCGAGATCTCCGCGCGGAGCTGAGCCGGAACGCCCAGATGGCGAGCCGGCTTAACGAGGCGGAGGCGGAGGTCCGGGTGGCTCGAGGCGAGGTCGCCCGGTCCAAGGAGGAGGCCGCCGCCGTTCTCGAAGCGTCGAGGAAGGAGGCCGCGGATGCTCGAAGCGAGGCCACCTCTGCCCGGGCTGAAGCCGAGGCAGCGAAGCAGGAGGCTGCTGACGCCCGTGGCGAGGCCGCCGCCGCCCGGACCGCAGCGGAGGTGGCAAGAAAAGAGGCCGAAGACGCCGTGAGTGGTGCCGCCACCGCCCGAGCTGCCGAGGGGGCGGCGCGGCAGGAGGTGATCCGCAAGGATCTGGCCCTGGTAGAGGCGGGCCGGCTGATCGAGGACCTTAGGTCCGAGAAGCTCCTCACGCTGACGGAGAAGCGCAGGCTGGAGCAGCGTGCTGAGGGCCTGACCAGCGACCTCGCCGCACTGGGGCAACACTGCGACGGTGAGGCTTACACCTTGTTCTTGTTTGGTTCTCGAAGTTCTTTGTTACGCCGCAGGCTCACTCTTCCTTGTTTGTTGCGCAGGGGTCGAGAAGACGGTCGAGGAGCTCCGTGAGACAAACCAGGCTCTCTTGGACCAGCTCCAAGACGAGACGATGGTGGCGGAGCGGGCTCGCTCTTCTCTCGATCGGCTCGGCCCCATGTGGGGTGCTCCTCCTGTTGCCGCGGCAGAAGGTGCAATGGCTCGGGGCGATGCCTTGGTCGACGCCTTGTGCTTCTTCGACGCAGCCGCACGGGACCGTGTCCGGCAAGCTCTCCATCACGGCGTCAAGCAGACACTCGCGGTTGTTCGCTCCGGTTTCCGCTTCCCGGTCCACGTTGTCGCGAATGGCTTCATCGAGATCGAGGGGAAGGATGAGGAGTGGAACAACCGCCGTGTCGACAAAATTTTGGAGAAGATGGAGAGGCCGGGGACGTCGCTCGCGAAGATCTTCGAGGAGGACGTGCTGCCTCCTGACGCCAGCAGCGGTGTCGGGAGCCCTCCTCCTTCGAGCTCGGGCGTCGAGGTCGAGCCTGCCATCGCGGACCTTGGGGAGGAGTACCGCACCGACGAAGACTGAGGCCTGCGTGCCAAATTTGGGCGTCGAGGCCCTTGTAAGAATTTTATGACATAAATGAGGGTGCGTCGAGACCCGAATGTGATTTGTTTATGAAGAGAGTTGTTTTCTTTTCAAATGCATTTGACCGCCTCTCTTTGTCGCAAGCTCGAGTTTCTGCTAACTTAGTCTGTGTTCCTTTGGTACGTCGCGAGCCCCTCGAGGGGAGGCGTAGGTAGGGTACCGTAGCCCGGGGGCGTAGGCGCCCGTCTACGTCGACGCCCCCCGACCTTGGGGCTCGAGGTACTTCAAGATTTAGACGTCGCTAGTTCGTTCGAGGCGCGAGTCGAGACGAGGGTCAAATTTTTGAAAAGAAAACACGCGTTTTTTCCGGAGTCTGGGGGGTGTTTACCCCCTTGTCAGCCCCCGAGGGAGGCTCGACCCTGAGCTAGGCAGGGTCGAGGCTACCTTGAGTTGCTAAGGAACATGAAAGATGGAGCACGAGTTGGTCCATTCATATTCAACGTGTTTGTACAAAGCAATAAAATGAACAAGGCCTCGAGGCCCTTAAGGGTAGAAGCGACGTAGCTGAGATATGTTCCACGCGTTCGCCAGGATCCTGCCTTGGTCGTCGTAGAGCTTGTATGTGCCTGGCTTGAGCACTTCGGCCACGGTGTATGGGCCTTCCCACGGAGGGGTGAGCTTATGGCGCCCTCGATTATCTTGCAGTCGTCGAAGCACGAGGTCCCCCACCGCCAGGTCCCTTTTGCGCACGTGCTTGTCGTGGTAGCATCGAAGTGTTTGCTGGTAGCGTGCAGAGTTGATGAGCGCCACGTCTCGAGCCTCCTCGAGCTGGTCCTTGGCGTTGGCGAGCCTTTCGTCACTGGTTTGCTCGTTGTAGGCTCGAAGTCGAGGTGAGCCGTACTCGAGGTCCGTAGGTAAGACGGCCTCGGCGCCGTAGGTTAGGAAAAACGGAGTGAACCCGGTGGCTCGACTCGGCGTAGTCCTGAGGCCCCACAGCACCGAGGGGAGTTCTGTAGCCCACCCCTTTCCGAAATTCTTGAGGGTTTTGAACAGCCTCGGCTTCAGCCCATGGAGTATCATGCCGTTGGCGCGCTCGACCTGCCCGTTGCATTGGGGGTATGCGACCGAGGCCCAGGTTACGCGAATGTTGTTGTTGTCGCAGAAGTTGATGAACTTTTTGCCCGTGAATTGGGTGCCATTGTCGGTGATGATGACATTAGGCACCCCGAACCGGTACATGATGTTGGTGATGAACTCGACAACCCTCTCGGAGGTGGGGTCACCTATCGGTTTAGCCTCGATCCACTTGGTGAACTTGTCGACGGCCACGAGCATGTGTGTGTACCCTCCACTTGTCCTTTTGAGGGGACCCACGAGGTGTAACACCCCTGGTGTTTAAATGTAATTAACTTGACATGTCATCATCTTAAGCATTAATCATTTCCTGTGATGCATTTGATTTGCCTAATTGCTATGCCTTGATTCCCTTTTCAAAAACCCTAAAAGCCCAATTCTCTCTATAAGGGCAAAATGGTAATTTCACCTCTGTGCCTAGTTCTATTTAATTCTTGTTCAAATTTAGTGCCCTGATGTTTGCTGCATTGATCAAAGTTCAAAAATCAGTTTTGATTTGATTTTCCCTTTTGCAAAACCCTGATTTCCAAACCCTGGATTTTTATCCCTCTTTTTGTAATTCAAAATTATTCAGAATTTGAGGTTGGTCCAAAAAGCAAAGTTGTAGATCTGGCCAAGAGAAACAACTTTGGTATTTACATATTTTCAAAGTTCTATATAAAATTTGAAGTAATTTCAAATTCATTTAAACTCCAGTTTTTGTCCCTTTTTGAGTTTTCAAAATTAATTCAAGAACTATTGAGTTTCAGAAAAGGTGTATATTAGCAAAGTTGTAGGTTTTGTCAAATGGAACAACTTTCATATATAAAGATTCTCAAGTTTCAGTTTGAAATCCAAAGTAATTTTGATTTGAATCAAATTTGAAAAGTGTCCCCTTTTCTGTTTTTGAATATAGTTCAAAAACTATTTGGAATTTGAAAATGTTCATATTGACAAAGTTGTAGATCTCATTTTTCTGAGCAACTTTGGTATTTTGAGTTTTTGTCGCACAGTTCAAATTTTGGGAGAAGTTTGCAAAATACCGAAACCAGCAAAGTCAAACCCTATCCCCTAGCACTGTTCTTCTTCCAGCTAGGGCCAAGGGGGGGGGGGGGCGGCCATGGCGCCGGCGCTGCGCTTGCAGCGCGTCTGGCTGCTCCCCACGCGCCACCAACCTGCCGCCGTTGTCGCCACCATCATTTCGCACCCGCACGCGCACAGTTGACCCCGCTCCCGTCCCCTACCGTGCCCAGCGCGCCGCCGCCGCGTGGCCATTGCCGGCCAAGCTTGCGCACCGGCCCCGGCTGCACGCCATCACCTCCGCCAGAGCGCAATCGAGTGCGCACGCTCTCGCCGAGCTTATCCACCCCACCCCGTGCTCTCTACCGGCCTCTGGCCGCGGCTATATAAGCCCGCCGGAGCCCCGAGCTTCTCATCCTCTCCGCCACCGTGGCCAGGCCAGTCCAGTGCCTCCGCCGCTCCACCACCTAGCTCAGAAGCTCCGCCTTGAGCTCGTGAAGCTTTCCCACCCTTCAATTTCACCTCCCCCGCCTCCAATCGCCCGGCGTAACCCCATCGTTCCCATCTCCGGCGGAAACCCGGTGAACTCGGGTTCGTGAAATACTCCCTCTCCGGTCACGGATACCTTCCCCTGACCCCTGTGTCAGCTTCCTCGGTTCCGTGCGACTCTGACCAGGCCCTTGCGGTCTCGTGTGTTGCGCAGGGTCGTCGGAGCGCCGCTCGCCGCTCGCCGCCGAAAGAGCTCCACCGAACCACCGCCCCGCCGAGCCCTGTCTCCGACCGTGGTAAGCCCTCGAAGCCCCCTCGGTCTCTGCCTTTTAACGGCGCAAGCTCGAGCCAGGCCTCGGGTGCACGCGTTCACTGTGGCTCGAGCCAGGCCTCGAGCACACGTTTCCGTCTCGCCCGAGCCCGAGCCTCGAGCGGACAGACCCTCACCACTTCGCTCGAGCGAGGCCTCGAGCGAACTCGTGCACCCTCCGCTTCGTCGAGCTAGGCCTCGGACGGACGCTTGCTTTTCCGTCTCGCCCGAGCCTTCCGTCTCGCCCGAGCCTTCCGCTTCGCCCGAGCCTCCGGGCCAGGCCTCGGACGGAGCACTCACTTTCCGACTCGCCCGAGCCCGTTTCGCCCGAGCCCTTCATAGAAGGAGCACAGTGCTCTTTTTCCTTTTTGGGGAGTTGTGAATAGTGTTCTGTTTTCTCTTTTTTGTATGAATTAATCTGTTGTTCCTTAAATCCTGATAAAATTATGGTATGCTCCTTGCACTGTGTAGTATTTTATAAAAATATGAAACTTGAGTTTTGTGCAAAAATTTGAAAATGTAAAATTCCCCTTTTAATTGAAAAATGAAGGTTTTGGTATTTTTGGAGAGTGATCTATAACTCCAAAAATCTTGAGATAAATTTTTGAGACCTTGTTATAACATGCTGAACCTCTGGTAAAATTTTGAAGTCTTTTGGAGCAAGTTGATTTTTGAGCATTTATTTTAATTAAGGAATAGTGCCTTTTGTTAATTAAATGTTTAGATTTATTTGAGCATCTTAATGACCTCCAAAAATTATGAGATTTGTTTTGCCATCTATCTACACCATAATGAACTTATGTGATTAATTTGGTAATTTTTGGAGCAACTTCATAAAATGACCTTTTAAATAAATTAAGAAAATAGAAAAGATGGATTAGGGTTGGTAATAAGTGTTTAATGATGTGATCTTTGGATTGAATGATGTTCATAGACCTCTACCCTTTGGTCTATGATGTTTGTGATGATATGTTTGGTTAATTCTTAGGATAATTATAATAAGGCCTAACATCAATAATGCTTAAGAAAGAAATGGTTACCTTTTATGCTCAACCTAGATTTCGATTCTACCTTGCCTAAGAGTAATCTAGAATCAGTGGAATTGTCTTGCACCATAAGTCCATATCATCATTCTCATGAGCATTCATCATTGCATCCGTATAGTTGACGAAGAAGGTACCAGAGTCGAGGCCGCTGTTGACGAACCAACTCCCGAGGCGACCCCGAGCTCCAACACCTATACCTACCCCGAGTCTGCTGTCTTTGCTCTTCAAGGCAAGCCCCGGTGCATTTAACCCTTTCCTTGAATTTTATAAAATGATTTCCTTAAATGCTTTTGAGTTAAATTATTGCATTAGGTTTATAGGAGTTGTGTGATATCCTAATTGATGCACTATCCACCTTGACCACTGATACACCCGATACCTGCTTTTCAAAAGTATTTGAAAAATGCTTAGCAATGCTTATTGAATTAGACTTTGCAATAAAATGCCAATTTTAAAAGTGTGATCACTTAAGGAATGTTTATGGGAATTTTGGTCTTACTCCCCGGCTGTTCGCTAGGTATCTGATCCGTACCTAGTCAATAGCGAGGAGAGGTTGTCCGAGCGTACGGTGCCGTCATGTTGTAGTCCGGGACTCAACAGTTGACACCGACCGGGACATGGTTGAAAAACTGACAGGACTATTACGCTTGGGTGAGATATGACCAAGGTATAGTTCTGGCTGGAAAATTAGGGACCATCCGTATGGGGGCCTGCTGGTCAAGACTTGTAACTATTCACATACTTCGGAAAGCTCTGGCTCCGAGGAATCCTTTATTGGACCGACAACCGCGCACTGGGAGTGGAGAGATGGCGGAAGTAGCATGTACCCACGTGGGTTAAAGTCCTGGATTGGTGTGGTGTACTGTACTTCCGGGTGGCGTAGGACCGGGTCCAATCTTGGAGGAATCGTGGTAGACGAGTTGGCATATGCAAGCTTGGGTGCTACATATGCAGTGTGGATAGGGATCCTCAGCTGAGTATTATTTATCCGGATTAACGTTGCTCCTCGGTTATGGAGACTTGGTCCACTGACTGTCAACGGAGAGTGGTTCTCAACTAGGAATGTTTTGAAATGTAAAATGAATCATGAATGATGAAGAATTGAGGAATACTGAATCTTTCAAAAATAAAATAAGGTTTACAAAAATGCTTTTCTGCAAAATACTTGATCTTGCTTAAGCCTTACCTTGACTACCCAAAGCCTCTCATTCCTGAGTCTTCTCCCTTTTTCTTTAGTCGGGTAAGTCTTGTTGAGTACCCCAGTACTCAGGGTTTGTTACCCATGTTGCAGGTATGCCTGAAACCCCGATGTGTCTCGCACCCTGTTGCGTGACCTTCATCCAGGAAGAGGCCGATGAGGCCGATGAGTAAACGTGCACCCTCGGGCTGGGTGTTACATGTATCGTTATGTTAATGTTTCCGCTACGTTGTCTACTTTGAATCACCCGAACAATGGTTTGTAATAACCGTACTCCTTACCTCATTTGAAACCTCGTTTTGTAAAACTAATGTTATTTAAGTCTTCCGCTCTTTATTCCGATGTTATTTGTAAAAGTATGCAATGCTGTAACCGAATTGTGAGATGATCCTGCGGACATTGGGCGCTGATGTAGCCCGGTGGCGAACAGGTCTTAATCACATGGAACATGGGTTCGGCTGTCAGAGGTTGACAGGGACACGTGGGCCATAGGATTAGGGTCGTTCCGTCACACGAGGTCGAGCCCCCAAACGGCAAATGCCCAAGTGATTGGGATCATCTGCAGGGCGTGTGCGGGCTGGTGCGTTTGCTTGGCGTAGAATTGACACCCATGGCATGCTTGGACCAAACGCTTGGCATCCCCTATGGCGGTCGGCCAATAGAAGCCTTGTCGGAAGGCGTTGCCAACCAGGGCCCTTGGCGCTGCGTGGTGGCCGCAAGCCCCCGAGTGCATATCGTCGAGGAGCTTGCGCCCTTCCTCGAGTGGGATGCAGCGTTGAAGGATTCCAGTCGGACTTCGTCGGTATAGCTCCCGTTCGTCGCCGTAGATGACGTAGGTCTTGGCCCTTCGAGCGATGCGTCGGGCCTCCGTCTTGTCTTCTGGTAGCTCGCCTCGCGTCAGATAGTCGAGGTAAGGCGTCCGCCAGTCGAGGGGCCGTGATGACGAAGAGGCGTGTGTGTCGACCTGCATCGCCTCTGCGGACGTCGAGGGGTCCTTCTCGAGGGGTGGCGTTGATAGTCGAGCCCCCGCGTCTTGCTCGAGGGGTGGCGTCGAGGGGCCAGCCTCCGGGTCGATTTCGACGGATGGCTCGAAGACGTCCCTCGAGAAGACGTCTGGCGGTACCGTGCCGCGCGTGGACGCCAACTTTGCCAGCTCGTCTGCGGCCTCGTTGTACTTCCGAGGTATGTGGTTGAGCTCGAGGCCGTAAAACTTGTCTTCCAGCTTGCGCACCTCCCCGCAGTATGCCTCCATCTTGGGATCGATGCAGCTCGAAGCCTTCATAACCTGGTTGACGACGAGCTGCGAGTCTCCTCGGGCGTCGAGGCGTCGGACCCCGAGCTCGAGGGCGATGCGCAGCCCATTGACAAGGGCCTCGTACTCGGCGACGTTGTTGGAGGCGGGGAAGTGCAAGCGAAGCAGGTAACGCATGTGTACTCCGAGGGGTGAGATGAAGAGCAGGCCTGCTCCCGCCCTCGTCTTCGTGAGGGATCCGTCGAAGTACATGGTCCAGAGTTCGGCCTGAATCTGTGCCGGCGGGAGCTGAGTGTCGGTCCATTCAGCAACGAAGTCCGCCAACGCTTGCGATTTGATGGCCTTTCGCGGGGCATAGGTGATGGTCTCCCCCATCAGTTCGGCGGACCACTTGGCGATGCGCCCCGTGGCCTCCCGATTGTTGACGATCTCTCCGAGGGGGAAGGATGACACCACCGTTACGGGATGAGCGAGGAAGTAGTGCTGGAGCTTGCGCCTTGTGACGATGATGCCGTAGAGCAGCTTTTGGATGTGCGGGTACCGGACCTTGGCCTCGGAGAGTACCTCACTGGTGAAGTATACCGGCCGCTGGACCGGCAATGTATGACCCTCCTCGTGCCTCTCGACGGCTATGACCGCGCGGGTGACGACGACGGCGACGACGGTGACGATGGCGCCGCTCGCGACGTGGCGACGTGTGGTGGTGCGGGCGACGCGTCACGCCCCCCGCGCGGGGTGGCGTGACACGCACTCCGCCCAGGCCCTCCGTGGAGAGCAGAGTCAGCTCGTTGTCGTTGCCTGTGGCCAGGAACTCGAGGCTCCCGAACCAGACGACGGCACTAGCCGAGAACGGAAGAGGGGATGAAGTCATCCAGGAATCAACGAGAAATCGGCTCGGACACGCGAAGTCCCCTATCTGGCGCGCCAACTGTCGGTGTTTCGTACCCGGGGGTATCACACCAACGAGTAATATGATCGCGTGATTCTCTTCCTGGATGGTGATGCAAGGGGACACAAGGATTTATCCTGGTTCGGGCAAAGAAGGCCCTACGTCCAGCGGGGGGAGATGTTCTTGTATTACTTGCACCTAAGTGCTTGTACAGGGGAGAATACAAGCTCAGTGAGCGTGGACCGGAATCCGGACTCGTGTCTGTGCGTGGACTCGTGTGTTATGTGTCCGTCGTCCCGAATGAGGGCCCTAGCGTCCCCTTTTATAGAGCAAGGGGAGGCCAGGGTTACAAAAAGTATTACAGGTGTCGGGGCGCATGGTGCCCCATACGGAGAAGGGTAGGAACCCTGTCTTGTCGGGGCCACTGGAGCCGATGTGATCGTCGCTGTTGAGGCGTCCTTGAGTCGTGGCTTCCATCCCGGGCGCGGACGTGGGGGCGCGACAAGGCGGGAGCCGTACAGCACCCATCCCGGAATGTACAGTACGCGGTGAGGTCCCTCCGGGTCTTGGGGTACCTGTCCTTCAATAGCACGAAAGTAGTTAGGGCTCGAAGGGCGCGGAGCCGGCTTCGAGGTGGTGCCACGGGGGCTCGAGGGGCGCGGAGCCGGCCTCGAGGTGTTACAGTGCAGGGCTCGAGGGGCGCGTTGCCAGCCTCGAGGGGTTACAGTGCAGGGCTCGAGGGGCGCGTAGCCGGCCTCGAGGAGTTGCAGTGCCTGGCTTGGCCGAACAGTGTTGTACTGGTGCCTTTTTGCCCATGCTTGTGGTGAAAACGAGACTTGACCTTTACACCGGGTTACTGTGGTACACGCTGTGCACTAGTGGACATGACCGGAGTAGGTGAAGGCATTAAATGCGTGGTATGGGCTGGTACGGCTGTCTGTGCAGCTCGAGGTCCGTGCGTTTAAGGCTCGAGGTGTGGGGGCGCGTTCGCCCGAGGCCTGGCTGGGAGGGCTCGGGCGAGACGGAGACAGAGCGTTCGCCCGAGGCCTGGCTGGGAGGGCTCGGGCGAGACGGAGATAGAGCGTTCGCCCGAGGCCTGGCTGGGAGGGCTCGGGCGAGACGGAGACGGAGCGTTCGCCCGAGGCCTTGCTGGGAGGGCTCGGGCGAGACGGAGACGGAGCGTTCGCCCGAGGCCTTGCTGGGAGGGCTCGGGCGAGACGGAGACGGAGCGTTCGGGTGTTTGCGTTGAATGGGGGTACCCTTTTTCGTACCACCGACACTGCAGCAATCACAAATCTATTCAAATTTGAGTACGAGGATGAAACGCTAAACGATAAGAAATTCATTTCTGCTGTCCAAATATGATGCATAACATAAGGGTAAATAAACAGTATATTAAATGGAAATTTAACTCTCAATCCTCCATATGAACCCAACTAAATTGTGGCAACAATTATTTGAGGCCATTTGATCTAGGAGAAATCCTACTGAACTGTTTATCGTTTGTTGATAACATTTTTAGCATAGTTGGCAGGTGTCTGCCTTCTCTAAATTTACACTCTGGTGATGGCATTCCAAATCCTTGGTTCTCTACATCCTCCATTTGCAGCCAACAAAAGCGCATGAAGAATTATTTTGGCCTATTTAATTTGGAGGAAATCTATTTAACTGTTTATAGTTTTAGCATAGTTGGCAGTTGTCTGCCTCCTCCTAGCTAGAAACCTATTGTAATTCAATTTTTTTTTTTGATTCTAGAAGGCATACTGTTGTCCCAACATGTGGTGAGGCTTCTCCATGGTGTATAGGATGGAAAAGGATGAGACTTAGGCATACCTCACTATTTCTTACAGCGAAATCCCCATCATCAGTCTGACAAAACAACATTTGAGACAAGGGCAAGCAGTAGAGACATGGTGCAGGGTTCCAGTGGTAGCACCCGTGTGTTATGCTGCACAAAAGAATCATCCACGCAGGCCTAACACCCTGCTGGGAAGGGTAGGATAACTCGTCAATCAACAAGAAGACCTGAGGCACAGAGTGGCATCGACAAGGCTAGAGAAGGAAGTTGTATCAATTGGAAGGAAGCAGAATTATATATACACAAGTGGAGCAAAAGGACAATCTTAGGGAAAAGCGAAGAGGCAATAGATGTTGTGCATATCAAAAGAGGATCATACTGAAACAAGTCGAACCAAAATCTAGGATGAACTGTTGGCATCGAATTCAGTACAGACCACATCATAGAAACTCCATGTTGCACACGTACATACCGTGTACAATTGAAAGCATCACACGTTAGATACTATAGATACATATAGGGAATTATCATTCAGCCAATCATCCAGTTCATTATCACTCTAAGCGAGAATATATGGCATCACATAAGTAGCACATGTATCACTGTATCATAATTCGAAGGGAAACTGGTCGAATCAAAACATGTACAACTACTAAATACTGAAGCTTGGAACTTATCACCGGGCAGAATCAGCAGCAGCAGCAGCTGGGATCCGACGCAGGAGCATCAGATCACGGGGCAGAGAGGCCACGATCACCGCCAATCAACTCGGGTGGAGCTCTAACATGTAGCTCGATGCGGATCTGAGGGGAGGAGCGGGGGGAGAGAGAGAGGAAGCAGGTGGCCAGAAGACTCACCCGTTGATGGATCCGTGGACGGCGGTGCCCCAGCTGCGCATGCCGACGGCCAACGACGAGAAGAAGCCGCCACCCGAGGAGGCACCCCCTCCGGCCTGGTCCTTGGATCCCATCGCCGGCGATCTGCAGGGGTCAAGCGAGCCGCGACGCAGCAGAGCGAGCCGCGCGCGTGGGAGGGAAAGGCTTAGGGTTCGGGTTTGGGGACGGAAAGAGCAGGAGACAGTCACCTAGGGTTTCATGGAGCACACAAGAAGACGCGGGCCGGCGGGGCGATGTCGCATCGTGTTGGGAGGGCGTCGTGCCCGAGGATGGCGACCGATGGGGGCCGCAGTCGGGGACGGCCACCCGCTGCACCGGCGCAGCACCAAGGCGGGGCCGCCGCCGTCCCGTCCTCGTAGCGCGAGGGGGAAGGCGGCGCGCGGGGGGGAGGGGGAGGAGGGGCGTGCAGGAGGAGGACGAGGAGGGCGGCCGCAACCACCGCGTCTGGCCGCGCCGGCCATCGCCGCGTCGGGACGGAGAGAGAGAGAGAGAGGAGGAGGAGGAGGAGGAGGAGGAGGAGAGGAGACGAATGTGGATGGAGAAGCGGAAGCTGAGTATATATTTGGATTCTGACGAGAAGCAGGAGCAGGTAAATAGAAGCCGAAGAGTTAAGGAGAAGTAGAAGAATCTGCTCCCGAGTAAATCTGCTCCAAGCAATCTGGGACGTCGAACGCGGGATCAGACGATCGTGGCAATTTCGGGTGACGTGGACGTGGCTCCTGCTCGAGGAGCAAGTCGCCCTTGTTTGGTGTAATGGCGACGTAGCACGTACTAACCGTTCCATACGTACTACTACTATAGTATACGTAGAGTACAACTATACGCAGTTGCAAGTTTAGTGACCAGACAGAAGGATGCAATTCTTAGTTACTAAGTAGTACAGTACTATATATACTGCCGTACTGCATGCTATCCTGTACGAGTGACAACGCCTGTGGATCGATTACATAAATAAAGTCTTAATTAAACTATATCACGGGATGGGTAATCGGTAAATTTCGCATCATCCCAGATATACAATGAACCTATTTTATACTCAACGCCATTTCCATTTTACGTATACCATAACGGTTTGATCCATACCAATGGCAAAGCAATTGTTCGCCTACCTCTTCCACCTAAGGGCGTCCGCAATATAGTGCTAGCTACGTAGCTAGCTGACATGCAGGTGAGAGACAAAAACAAAGACTATTTTATATATTTTTATACTTTCGGACTCACATGTTCATCTCTTAAATTCTTGGACTACGTGAAATAGACTAGCTATTTGTTCGTCGCTAGTGACTACTCTTTCTTCTACTTTTTCCTTATCCACGTCATAATAACTAGCCAAATTGTGGACGCCCTAAGGAGCACTGGCTCTAGCCTTGCCATTACTAGTATTGACCTTTGAAGTGGAGTATGACAAAGGCATATGATAGAGATGCCGAGTTGACTACTCCCTCCGTCCCTAAATAAGTGTCGCCGTTGGTGTGCGTGCCACGTGTTTGACTTAATTTGTAGAAAATATGTGTAATATTTATATTTCCAAATAATTTTGTTAAAAAACTAGATGTAAAGATTTTTCCGATAATACTAATTACTTAGTATAAATATTAATATATAATTGTCGGCAACTTTTTCTCGGGAAGCGAGAACGACACTTATTTAGGGACGGAGGGAGTATGTTATAAGATACCACGCTACATTGGAATGTGGAGCGAAGAAGAGAGCATGGGATGATTGGAGAGATGGAGCTAGAGAAAGAAGATGTAGATGGAGCCCTAGAAACCAACAATTAGGATGGTTCAAGCTCATTTGGACTTGGACCTGGAGATCACTCTGGCACAAGTTCAAGATCTGAAAATAAGATTTGCCCTCAAAAAAAAAATTTGACCCTCCGAGACATCGGGTACGTGGAAAATACATTTTGAGAGTCCGAGAAGACCAATAATGACGCTGCGAGACAAGATTAAGAAACACCCGTGCGTTTTACTTTACTCTTCGTATAGTTCAATTGCATTACGTGTATAAATATCTACGAATATAAAATGTCAATTTAGAATAATGTTGTTTCGATCGGTTCGTAGACAGATACGTCATTTATTGTCTACTAGGCTTTCATATCTCAGGAGTCATGACAAGAAGGTTGTTTTGCACGTACAACTTGCACGCATGGCATGCAAACGGAGGGCACTGCACGCATGGACTCGCAGCATGGCGCCGTATGTACGTGCGTGACAGGACTGGCTGGTCCACCCATCATGCACACGTACAATGTACATGCAATGCACAGACAAAGGAACCTCCCTCCCCTGCAGTTCTGCACTGCACTGGTGACTGGTACGTGCACGCTTGCAGCCAATATGCAAGTAGCCAAACTGAGTGTCTGTTCACAAGTCACAAGCTGCATATGCATGCATGCATACGGAGTACTACAAGAATTGTACGTAGTACATATGACAATGGGCATAATTCATATGATCATATCCGGCCGCGTGAGAATCGACCTGAGCACCAACCGAATTCAATTCCCCGGCCCGGCTCGACCCGGCAGGCATGGAACCTTTTCATCAGCCTTCTAATTCGCGACTGATCCATCCATGCATTATGCATATCACAATTCACACCCACGCACACGTCGCACGGGCTTTGAATTCAACCAAGACGTTGTTAATTTGGACAAGGTTTGAGTCAAAATCATAAATATAAATCATGAATAACTTTAAAATTATTGAGTTTAGAGATAAAAATCATATAAATAAATTTGTCCTAAAAAATACTTTCATAAAATATACATATACCATTTTTCATTAAATATTTTTTTAAAAACAAGTGGTCAAAGTTACATTTTGGAGACCGTGTCGTTGTCCGAAACTACTTTTTTTACCAAACTAGAGGGAGTATATGGGCGGCCGGTCTGAGTGAGACATCATTTAACGCGACATTTATGTCCACAGTCAATTTGTCATTTCCGTAGACAAGGCTTGCATGTGGTCGTTGCACGCTGAAGGCGCAATAAAGTTTCAATTTTGTGTCTCAAAAAACAATTTAAATTAGGAAATAGATGACGTTTTGGAAATATATTCAAAACAGTTTCAATTTTGTGTCATTAGAAAATAGATGATGTTTTGGACATCGACGCAGTCTCCAAAATATAACTTTGACTCTCTTTCTAAATATTTATCAAAAAGTGATATATGTATATTTTTATGAAAGTATGTTTCAAGATAAATCTATTCATATGGTTTTTATATTTTAAAACTCAATAATTTAAAAGTTATTTATGATTTATATTCTCAATATTTGACCGAAATCTTATCCAAAACGTAATTTATTTCCTATACGGAGGGAGTACCTCTCGACATGGATTGTTTTATCTATGACTACAATTTTTTAGTAACTAGGGACTGATCAATGATGCTCTTATTTTTTTTCTAAATTATGAGGCTAAAGCCAGAACTCTATCATTATCTTAATTATAAACGACTTTGATGCTGTGCGAAGCCATGCGACCTCTAGCTTAACGATGGATTAAATTAAAGTATACTCCCTCTGTTCTTAAATAAGTGTCTCTAAAAATCTGTGTTTACTCACAGACACGTTTTCCGGACTATACTTGAAAATGGACGGAGTGAGTACAAGCTTACGCTAGCTAGCCCACTTGGAACAGAAAGACCTACTGCTGCTGCTCCTCCTGCCTTTGCAAGTTGCAACTAGCATTGCTATGCCGTGATGCTGATGGCCTCACAAAAAGAAGACTGAGATTGCCACGTGTCCAAAAACCTTTCTCCCCAACAAACATCTTGTCACTATTTTAAGGACGACCGACCCCGGGCGTGCCCGTGATGAAGCCTAGTTAGCTAGTCCATCCCACACTCGTCACACTACTAGCTGTCTGTGTTGTGTTCTGTTGAGGCCGTGAAATGCGGGCATCACCTGCCAGCTGATGGTCAGTTAGCTTGATTATACAAATTCGTTATAACAGTATTTTTCCCTCGTGTAATAAATTAATCAGTGTTTTTCTATTATAACAAATCAATCGATCGAACACAGCGCGGTGGTGCCCCGCCCCAACAGCAGCCGTACGTTTCGGTCTCATCTCATCTACGAGACCAAACCAGCTTTCCAAGAAAAGTTGTCACTGTACACACTGCTCCTGCACAGCATGCCTGACAGCGTACACATGTACTCCCTCGTCCAATAAAACATGCAACTATGGATTGCGTGCCGGTAAAAATAATTTACGTTTAACCAAATTCCCAATAAATATTATTCACATTTATAACTTTAAATTAATTTATTAAAAAATACATTTCGTAATGAATCTAATAATATATATTTAATATCATAAATATTAATATATTTTATCTATAAATAATTAAACTTGAGGTACTAAACCATGCTACTGTGTTAGAATTTCATGTTTTTATGGATGGATGGAGTATACTTTACTGTATGTACTCGGAGTAGTTCAGGGAGAAATACTTAATTGTATCTCAGTGGTATACGTGTACACATGAGTCATGGTCAGAAAAGAATGTTAAAAAAAAGACTTTCTTAAGACAGCGAGGCAATTCAAGTTTCACAAAATATATAAAGAATATATTTATTGATGTTTTGGACATGATTTCGATCAAACACTGGAAATATAAATCATGAATAACTTTTAAGTCGTTGAGTTTGAAAATATAAAGAACATATGAATAGATTTGTTTTGAAAAATACTTTTATAAATATATATATATATATCACCTTTTTATAAATATATTTTAGTATAAAGAGAGTTAAAGTTATACTTTAGAGACCGTACATCTATTTCATATATGGAGAGAGTACTGTTATAATTAATTTTTGAAAACGGTTCGTACAATAAATAATCTGAATGGGAGTGCAACTTTTTCTCCCCATACTCTCACAGAATCAGAATCAAAGACGCGAGCACGAGGCGAATAAAAAAGGGTACAACGTACAAGAAACAAGAGCATGCTGTAGTAGGTGCAGGCGCGGGACATGAGTTGAGTGCACAGAGACAGGAACGAGTGGTGCACGAGATATTCGGAGGCCGGACTACCCAGGTCGATCGAGGAAAGCAGCTGGAACTGGAAGAAAGCACGCTGCTCGTTTTGCCTCCCTTTTGTCAGAAAAAATACACCACCGGCTCCGGCTCCGGCTCCAGCTCGGTGGGGTCGTCGACTCGTCGTCCTCGTAGCCAGCCTTCGTGTGGTCTGTCTATGGCCGGCTGGCCGTGCCTAAACCGTGCCCCAGCCCCAACCCGCAGGCCCCAGGCAGCATGTGCATGTGCATGTGCATGTGCATCCGTCCGTCCAATGGACAGCTGCGACGTGGCTGCAGCGCAGGGCACGGTGTGGAATTGGATTGATGCAAGATGGATCACCGATTCAGGCCATCCGCAATGGTCGTCAAATAGCTGGTCAGGAGGAATTCTATTGACTCTCAATAGCACTTTATAAATAACTAGTGAGATGACGTATAAAAATAATATAAAAGTAGCACTCTTATTGGATATCGAGGAGAGAGATCAAATAGCTAGCGACTTCCAAAAGCTAGCTAGCTATTTGATCTCTCTCCTCGATAGCCAATAAGAGTGCTACTTTTGTAAGTTGTCCCATCAAAATAGTATTTATTTATATCTCTCATCTAGCTAGTTATTTGTAAGTTGTCATTGAGAGCCAATAACATTCATGCTAGAGACCAAATAGCTAGCGATTTGAATAACATTGCGGACGCCTCAGGGGCATGTGCCCGGTGTCAGGCGCTGTCCTGTCCTTGCTTTCTGGATGCAACTGCATGTTGCCTTTGGTGTTACATTTGCGAGGACAGTAGTAGTTCACGTTCACGGCGTCAACTTGCCGGCCGGAGCCCGGAGCCCGGAGCCCGGAGCCCGAGTGAAGAAGAAGGCTAGCGGCCCGCGGGCGCTCATCTCACGCGCATCCGCGGCACTGTCTGCAAATCTCAGACATTAAAACGTACTCCCTCCGTCTCTAAATAAGTGTCGCCGTCAGCCGGGCAGGCAAAAGGCAACACGACCGGTCCGCCGGTGCCGGTGTAGCCAGCCCAGCCGGCGACAGCCAGCCAGCTTCATTTCGTTTCTGTGCCTGATCGATCCCAGTCCCATGACGGGGAACACTAGTGTGGGCTATGGCTATGGCGTTCCAACAATCAATGGCACTCGCCAGTCGAATGCGAGCCGACGGCCCACCCGTACTCAAAGTTGCGTCCATCTCGACTATGGACTATGGAGCAGCAACACCAGACTGTCTCTGAGGAGCAAAGCAACGTACCCATGCGATGATACCATGAGAGAGAGAGAGCTTATCTATGGTCTTGTTTAGTTTCCCCAACTTCTCCCAAATATTTTTAGATTCTCCGTCACATCAATTTTTACCTACATGCATGGAGCATTAAATGTAAATATAGGTAAAAAAAATAATTGATTGTACTTTTAGTATCTACATGTCAAGACGAATCTTTTGAGTCTAGTTGGTCTATGTTTGGACAAAGTTTGTCAAATAACAACGAAAGTGCTACAGTGCAGATTCCAAATATTTCTCAAAACTAAACAAGCCCTGTGCCCTCTCAGTCTCTGCCTCTCACCTCTCACCTCTCAGGATCAGAACCTTTGCTCTGGCTCTGATTTGGTTCGCCATTGATGTGCATTGTGCAAAGCAGAACTGTACCATACTGTACAGCGCAGTCAGAAGTGGGCGCCAAGCAATCTTTTCCGAGCGTTTAGTTCGCACCCAAAAACGTTTCACCTATCACATCGAATGTCTAGATATATACATAGCATTTTAAATAGACTAAAAAATACTCTCTCCATACCTGTAAGCCAAGTCGTTTTCGACAACAACCCAGTCTCCAAAACACCACTTTGATCTGTAATTTTTATAAAACAAATCTATTCATATCGTTTTCACATTTTTAAACTCAACAACTTAAAAATTATTCATGATTTATATTCTCAATGTTTGACTCAAACATTGTCCAAAATAACTTGTTTTACAGGTATGGAGGGAGTAACTAATTACACGTATTACGATAACTTTACGAGATGATTTTTAAAACCTAATTAGTCCATGATTTGACAATACTGTGCTATAATAAACATGTGCCAATTACAGATTAATTAGTCCTCGTGAATTTGTCATACGGTTTCATAACAAAAATACAAAATATATAATCTATTTTTTATTAGTCTATATTTTTAATAGACTAAATTTCTCCGTTGTGAGACACACAAACTAAACAGCCCTGTCTCTCTCACGTGGTCATGTGGGTCAGGGAGCCGAGGTCAGGTCACTAGACAACAGCAGGAGATGGATGGAGGGAATAGTAGTAGCCACTTCCTCTACTAGCCAGCGACCCAGCCCCAACCCCATGTGGCTGGCACTTGGACTCTTGTTGGGACACGGCCGAAATTTCCGGGACGAGACCACCTATGCACTGTGGACTGTGGATTATAGAGTGCCGAGAGATCCTCATCTCATCTCATCCCCCAGCTGGAGTACAGGTACAGACTGAGTGCGTGTAGACATGCATATCAGTGCTACTGCATACGGGTCTTCTTCACTAATAACATCTCTATTCCAAGAAAGCTACTTGCAAGCAAGAAATTAGAAATGCGCTCACCGTTCATCTCAGGCGGCTCACCTGTTTCTGATCGAATTCCTAAACACAGCAAGCGCAGTAGTAGTCATCTTGAGATTGACTGCGCAAGCAAGTACTATCTATACCAATGATAAGCTTATTACTCCCATGTAGTGTAAACTTGTAATGCACGCGGTAAGAAATACAATTAGAGTGAAGAGAAGCTGCATGTCATCATAACCAAATACACTTACCCGATACAGACAGGTGGTTGGCACCAGAGCTGTGGACGGCATCCAGGTAGTGGTGACAGTGACACAGCGCCTCCTTGGTCCTTGCATTTGCTATCTCACCACTAGAGATTACTATATACACACATAGCTAGAGAGTAGAGATGCTTCAGTTTGCCATTCTCTATGCCCAAGTGGCAACTTTGGTCGACCTGTATATAAACTATAATCTGATCAGTCCCTCTATGAGACTACTAGTATGACCGTACCTTTTGAATAATACAGAACGCAATTAGAATAGTGGGATCTGCTCAGGATCATCAGATCTTATGGGCCTATGTGTTCACAAAAAATTGCCACTTGTCCATGTCTACATGCGCCAGCCTTAAAAACTTAGCAGAAACAGGAAAAGGATGTAAGCTTAGATGACATATGCACACCACTAGCAGTACTAAAAGGCTGCGGGCTAATCATACTACTATAAAAAAAATAAATGGCAATCTGGAGTCTAATATATGTCAATGGACTTGCTTTTGTTTTGTCATACCTTATTAGTTCCACGCTGGCAAGCATTTTAGGACTGATAGGACATTTGAACACATTATTACTTAAGTGGCGAAACTTGATGCAAGTTGGGATTTGAATGATGCAAGTTGCAATACTGGGAAAGTTACCCTCGGTAAAATATATGTTTTGCAAGATGTAAAGGCTATCCATTGGCAACCATCTCAACTGGTTTCAGGTCTGCCGGAATTTTCATTTTGCGCCACCAGTCCACACATAAGAGAAGTTGTTAGCACTCGTCTGATAAGTGCTATGGAGACAGAAGAACGAACCATGAGAGCAGCTGCGTTGTGTGGTAGTTGTGAGAAAGGTTCAGTCAAACAGGAAGTAATGCAAAAGTCATCCACTTTTCTACTGCTTCTTGTTTCTACGGCAGCTCAACTGGACAGCTCGGCCATAAGGAGATTAGACGGCCTTGATATCAAAGGGCATCTTTTGGTTCCCTTTTTATCTTTCCCAGGGTAAGGCAGCCTTATTTCAAGGATCATGATTCAAGAAAAGAAACAAGTATCCAATGTATATCTATCCCAGTGATGAGTGGGTCTGGCATTTGTAAGTCCTATTGGTGGAGCAAGATGGGCCTTTTGATGCTCCTTTACACGAGCGGGGAACTAGCTAAAGCGATTCAGAGATATGTAAAACAGTCTTGTGGTTAAACAATTGTGTGCACAGAGAATTGTTTGTTTGATCACCATCCACTGGGCAAGCAAAAAGGTAGGTAGTACATGCAACAAAAGTGGGTTATTAGTGGTACCAGGAAACAAAGAGTGCATTGGTCTTCGATACTATTTCACATTTTGTTTAGTAGCACATCACTACAAAGTTCAGAAATTTATTAGTTCATTCGTACCTTTAAAACACCTCAGAGTTTTCTGTTCTATTCTTGGAACCTCTCCATACCAAAGTCGACCAAAGGACCAGTTGGGCCAGGCCATGGAGGCCCAGGATAGCAGCAAAGATTTGACCTGAAAATAGATAGCAACGAACACTAGTGTTAACCACCAATGATCTCCTGTTGGGCACCAGCAGACTATGGGCCTAGGAGATACCCAGAAGTGACACCTTATCTGCCAATAGATCATGCTTGGAACGAGGGTCCATCTTTGTACGCTGTATGCTGTAACCGGATGTAGCCGTAGCTTAATCAATGTCCCCAACGTTGGTTGCTTCATGACCAAGTTTTCAGGGAAGCTAAAAGTCCTAAAAACAGTGCAGCTTTGGGCTTTTCTAACTTTGTCACTGCCTCCAGATGATGATAGAATGAAGAGCTAAGAACAAATAGTTTCTTCATATATAGACAACAGTTCCCACATACTATCATGTCACGGAATTATAGCACATCTTGATGAACAGTTCTGCACATCCTAACTTGAAACGAAAGAATCGCGGAACAGTTCTGCCAAAAAAAAGTAGCTAGCACCATGAAAAAATGTTTCATAGAACATCTTGCTGATTGATGAATACCACACAAGTAGATTTTAAGAACAACATAACAGAAAGTAACTCTGGTGAGGAACAAAGGATGTCTCTGGTATCAAATGACATGCAGAGAAAGTAGAGCCCTACGAAGATCCTGAAATGATCGTTTGGTTTTACACTACATAATTAATAACTTTAACACATGACATTGTGAAAAGACATACATACAGAAACAGGACAGCAAAACCTGGATTACAAGATGAAAATTGTAAATTAGACTGAGGTGTGAACGAAGCCACCTTGCAACTTATAAGCAAGATGAAAAGAATGGTGTTTGCACTCATTTAAGGAATAATGTGATGTCTGATGCTATTTGCAGCCAGGAACACAAAATTTTCTGGTACAAACAAGATGAAAAGAATGGTGTTTGCACTCATTTAAGGAATAATGTGATGTCTGATGCTATTTGCAGCCAGGAACACAGAATTTTCTGGTACAAACAAGACTCTGGTAACGACGAAGAAGAACGTACAAAACCAGCTTCGCCTTTAGGCAAACTGAAAATCTAACATAGGGTGAATGTATATCTAGTCAGCAATGCTGCAACAGGTCTCGCTTATACTTGGAACATAATATCTTACAAGTAAAAAGTTTTCATTTACACATAGCCAGTAAATTTAAATGGCATGTGAATACAATTATACAAATACAACTGAACATGAAGCAACATGGGTACAATAAAGAGTATTCAGTATAGGTTGAGCAGTGTCCAAAGTTCCAGAATTGACTAATGTGGTTAGTTTCATCACCCTGCAGGTTACATATCACACAATTTTGTTACACAAAGATGAGAAAGAAAAATACTCTAGCACAAAAGAGTAGAAGCATGTGAAATGAGCAAAGAATTCCTATATCCTGATTTGATCAAAACAAAAACATAATCCATTGAAATTGCCAATTGAAATCATTCTAACTTTCATTTTGTGCCACCACCTGAAAGAAGACAGCTATATTAAAGGTAAAGAAACAATGATCCAATGGAGCACTAAACAATTCTGTATGGCAAGCCCAATAAAAAAAAGAATCTCGACCGAAGGGGGAAATACCACCCCCACAGCATTGCATTAAGAAGAAACTTCTCGTGCGCTGGCCGAGACATGCCATGCCATCGAGTGCGCAGGACACACGCCTGTGATGTGCGGCCAACACTACAGCTGCCGTTCCGGTGCCCGAAGTGCCAGGCGTGGCCGACATCATGAAGAGAAGACGGCTGAGGTTTAAGGCTTCCCGGTGATCAAGAAAGGAAGAAGGAGAGTTAGCCACCAGCTCTTTAAGTTTGGCATTTGTATCAAGGAGACTAACTCCTTTAGCATTAAGTAGCAGCCGGCTGTAACGGCTTGGCATCAGGATTGAGGAGCCCTGCTCCTATATATGTATCGATCAAACGATGTGAGAAGGCAGCAATGAAATCAGTTATCCCAATCTCATCCCCTTTCAGTCTCTAATCTCATCCCCCTCCTACTGGGCGCCAGGCTGACCCTGGCGCCATCCTCGGCATCCAGTTATTCCCTGCGTAGTCAGGGGCCACCAGAGCTCGGGGTCGAGGCCCTTGACACGCCTGTGGCCATATGCATCTTGCTGAAATTGACTCGGGTGGTTACACAAATAACTCAGGAACACAACAGATGACGGGTGTTTTTTTTAACCAGACCTGTTTAAATTCACTCACACGGGGAGTCGAACCCAGGACCTGAGGTGCTACTAAGGCTCCTGTTACAGACCAGTTCGCAACAATAATGCTCATAATATCTGGGAAACAAACTATCAAGTAGAACGACTAGGTGCCCACTATATCCAAAGTTAGAGATAGTGGTAGTTCCTAGATTCTGTCTGGTTAGATTGCAAAATGAAAAGGTTCTGCCATTTCAGACAACCATTTGATTGATCTAGAAATTTGTAGAAATGTGGAGAGCTCCCATAATAGATATTAAGACATTTCGAACCATTTGATTCGGCTAGGAACTTTGTAGAAAATGTGTAGAGCTCCCATAATGGATATTATGACATTTCGATCTACAGCATTTCAAAATAGAAAACAATTTCCTCTGTTCAGTTTAGCGATCCAAGAAATTGAATGGCCGACCACCACCAAAAGGTAACCCATCAATCACAACGAAAAATGGAAAGGATATTATGGCACATCTAGTCCCACATGAAGCAATTGGCTGGTTTCAGAAAACAGTATGGGGCATTGTATGATGATCAAGATTCATATAGTGATATAGCAACAAAACAGTAGAGAACACACACACATATTGTTGTGCATACCAGTTTAGCTATTTGATGATTATCTTCAGAAAGCACACGTTCCAGTTGCTCTTCCAATTTAGACATTTTCATCACCATGAGACTGCTCATAAGATCGCTTTTCTTGAGGATAGAATGGAGACATAAATAAGCTTGACATATCCCAGCATTCATCAGATGTAAGTGTATGCTGTAAGTAAACCGATCAAAGAATAATTAGATTCCATAGACATACAGCATGAAACAATTAACAATTTAAGTGAACAGTGAGCATCCAAAAATGGGAAAGCTCAAAAATGTATCAGCAACAACATAGATAAGATAGAAATAATGTTCGGATGTGTTAAAACAGAATGGTTTAAACGATAGCATAAATAAATCACACAATCTATTGAAAAATTCCGCCCAATTAAAACTAGTCGTGAAACTCAAACAATATGCTTAGCGGGCAAAACCCATGAAGTTATCTAACTTACATTGTCATATTCAGGAGTCATCCCTTCTGTGCAGGTCTGATAGTATCCTGAATTCAGAGACCATGAAGGCCTATAAGGTTCAAGTTGATCATAAGGCATGTGCACATTCGGTTGTATCTCATATGACTGTCTCGAACTCTCCAAATTATCAACATCATTTTGGTTGTTGTACGTCGAGAAGTTCTACACCAGAACCAAAATATAACTTAGTTCAGAGTAGTGAGGACTGATAAACACAAGATGTGCTACAGACACATATGATCTCCTGAAGAAGCATATAATTTTATCAATCAATAAAGATAATCCAGGAAAGTATGTTCCTTAAAACCCAAACGAAACACAAAGCGACGGGGCTGCCAAATCAGTAACAAACCTCATAGTACTCCAACTTGTAAGAAGAAGCTGTTTCTGGAGGCTCAAGATGAATATGCAGCGGTTGTTCACCAAAATGCTGATTGTAGCTAAAAATAGGTTGAGACGAAATTTTACTGTCTTCATCATAAGACAAGAATTCCTGAACGGTTATTACAAGGATAGAAAACATTCTGCATCAGTTTGAAAGATTCAAAAGTAGTAGGTCATAGAACATAAAGAATGGTTATGTTTATTTTGGCACCATTTGCTACAGATAAAACTCTTTTATTTATTTGAGGCAAGCCACACTTTGCTATTAAAGATGGCACAAATCACGTGAGGTGGAGCAGATGTGTATGTGTGTGTATAATTTAAAATTGTTTTGTTATAGACAGCACTCACACACAGATGGCTAAATCGTTCACTGCCGGATAAACTAAGCAATTGTACCTCACATAACTGAAAAGCAAGATTAAACTGACAGTGCAGAGACAAAGAATTGAGCTAAGTGCTCATTTTAGCGACATATGAATGTGTGATAAGCACCTGGTATTGAGATTCCTCCTCCCTGTACACCTCTTGGTAGCTCTGATTAGGGTACCAAGTAGTTTCATCGGAAACACCATGAAAACTGTAGGTCTGATCATTGAATTGGCCATATGAAGTGTAGGCAGTCTGTTCATAAGATCGATCATATGAAGTGCAGGTAGGCTGTTCATAAGATCGATCATATGAAGTATAGGTAGGCTGTTCATATGATCGATCATATGAAGTGTAGGTAGGCTGTTCATAAGATCGATCATATGAAGTGTAGTTAGGCTGTTCATATGAATGCGTCTCCTCTTCTGAATTACCATACCAAGACGATGGCTGTTTCCAAACAACAAAATAGAATTATGGAAGGGGAATCCCCCCGTCCGTCAGTAAAAATACAACACATCAGCACTCGTGATCGTGAGAGTAGGAAAATCCAGAACAACACAGCGTGCATTGCATTTGCTCACGTTGCTCTTAAACTGCTCCTCGCCGTCGTCGTGCCACTGAACAGTCCCGGTGGCCGGCGGCGCCACCTCGACGACGACGGCGTCCTCGACGCCCCCCTTCCTGTTGGCGTAGACGGGGACCCCGAGGGAGTCGACCCCGATGCGGCGCTCCCCGTAGCCGTCGCAGTGGCCGAAGAGGTAGTCCAGCCCCCGCATGCACTGCCTCCAGTAGTCGCGGTGGCGGTCGCAGGCGCACGCGCACGCGGAGCGGCAGTGCGGCACCGGAGGGGGCGGCAGGAATGGCCAGCCGCGGAACACCTCCGGCGTGGGGTACAACGGCTGGTGTCGCGGCGCGTCCCCGTAGTCGTATGGCTTCGGCCAGTAGTACGGCTCCGCCGCGGGCGCCGGGGCCGGCGGCGAGCTCGGCTTCGGCTTAGGGGGCTCTGGCGCCGGCGCGGGTGCGGGCGGCCGAGGGAGCGGAGATCGCGGCACTGGCTGCGGGGCGGTGGGGGCGGGCGTCGCAGCGGGGGAGGCGACGGGGTAGCAGGTACCGGGGGAGGGCGGGAGAGGCGAGCCGTAGGTGGCGGCGATGTCGTAGCCGCCGGCGTAGGGGTGCGGGTTGTAGTCGTCGAACTCGTCGTCGTCTAGGTAGTCGTCGGCAGCCATTAGGGATGGCCGGGGTTGGTGGGTGGCGAGGAGGAGGTGAAGTGAAGGGGATCGGACCCGAAGTGGGAAGAGCAGGGGAACTGGGGAGTGGAGGGGCTGCGGGAGGAGGAGCTGGACGACGATGAGGCGGCGGCTGTAGCGGTTGGTGGCATGTTAACCTCTCGCCACTTCGGGGTGATGGCGACGTGAGAGCGAGAGGCGTAGGCCAGAAGCGACTGTGGCGTTGCGGCTGCGGTTGCGGGCTTGCGTTGCGGCATCGCGGAGAAGAGGACGGAGGCCACCGCCACGCCTGCCAATCCATAATTGCGCCGCCGTACTGGGATTAGGAATTTGGGATCACGTTCATCGTGCGTTAGCTGTGGAGGTGGGCCCTCCCTCGCGTGCTCGTCTGGTCGAGGAGGCTTCGGCCGTCAAAACCGCACGGTGACTGACGGCACCACGTGTCACGTGCCAAGTTGCCACGTGGGGAGCTCGGTTCGGATCGGCGAGTCAACGCCAGTGATCCAGACTGCTCCCTCTGTCCCTAAAAAAAAGTGTAGTTTCGCTTCCCGAGAAACGATTTTGACTAATTATATATTAAAAAATATTAGTAGCTATGGTACATAGTTAGTATCATTAGAAAGATCTTTGAATCTAGTTTTTTTAAAAAAAAATTGAAGATTTAAATGTTGCACATATTTTTTATAAATTGAGTCAAACCTGTGTCACGCATCCCACGACGACTCTTTTAGGACGGAGGGAGTAGTACGCTTTGCGTTTGCGCGACGTTGACCTAAGTCAACTGTAGTCCAGAGCAGCGCGAGGCGAGCGGGCCTTTGGGAGACGTTGACGTGACGGATGCGTTTGACCAGATTCACCTTTCAATCAACGAATCTGGATTCTGGAGAGCACTCTTTGCGGATCGGTGTGAGACCTTCAAGAACTCAGGGTAGGTACAACCCACACAAAGAGAACCGTTTATAATTTTTTAAAATCTGAATATAGACAACTTATAATATACTCCTTTCGTCCCCTTTTTATATGTCGTCCGGAGAGCGTGTCTGTGAGGAACACACGGATTTCTAGAGACAAACATTTAAGGACGGAGCAAGTAATGTCTGTTTAGTTTTTCCTAAGTTACTCCCTCCGTTCGTTAACTTGCAGCGTGTGTCGGGGGACCACAAAAGGGGTACCCCAATCAACGCAAAACAAATAAGTTAAACCTAGAGCACCAATTAATAAGAGACCAAACTAGTCTAACTCCCTAAAAAACCAACCCCTCGAGACCTACAACGCTGGCCCACCAAGCCGAAGCCCGAAAACCCATTAAGCGGAAGTAGGCACAGGTGGTGCCCGCGACGTACACCCACTTCATGTCGTGGGGCCCCGCCGGCGCAGAATCCCCGAGGAGAAACCTGCCCGGCGCGCGGCCGGAGACTTCTAGGGCGCGCGCGTACTCTCCCAGCGAGTTCGCGTTCGTCATGCGCACGGACCGGGAGCCTGGCCAGAGGCCCCCGAGCCGTGCTCCGTCGACACCACCTGGCTTCCTCCCGCACGGGGTGTACCGCGCTCGACGCCAGCGGCCCCCGTTCGGCCTCGACAACTCCGCAGCTGTCTACGCCCACCACCTCGACGAGCGCCGTCAGGACTGGGCGGCGGCAGAGCGGGAGGAACGTCCGGGCGTAATCCTACGAGCCACCACCAACCTGTCCGGGGACGTTGCGCCCTTCCCCGCCGTCCGGGGACGTTGCGCCACGTACCGACAAAGCTCCTCGTCCGGCCGCGACGCCGCCCGCAACAAGGTCAGAGGGCGCCAACGGGCCTTCCTCGAGGCCTAGCCTCGAGGCCCCGCGACGCCGCCAACGACTGCGCAAGAGGGCACCAACGGGCCTTCCTCGAGGCCTAGCCTCGAGGCCCCGCGACGCCGCCAACGACTGCGCAAGAGGGCGCCTACGGGCCTTCCTCGAGGCCTAGCCTCGAGGCCCCGCGACGCCGCCAACGACTGCGCAAGAGGGCGCCTACGGGCCTTCCTCGAGGCCTAGCCTCGAGGCCCCGCGGTGCCGCCAACGACTGCGCAAGAGGGCGCCAACGGGCCTTCCTCGAGGCCTAGCCTCGAGGCCCCGCGACGCCGCCAACGACTGCGCAAGAGGGCGCCAACGGGCCTTCCTCGAGGCCTAGCCTCGAGGCCCCGCGACGCCGCCAATGACTGCGCAAGAGGGCGCCAACGGGCCTTCCTCGAGGCCTAGCCTCGAGGCCCCACGACGCCGCCACCAGCAACAACGCCGGGGGGCTCTCCCCTCCCCGGCATCAGGACGATAAACGCAGGACCGTGTCGAACAAGGAGGAACAGCATCCCTCTCCGCGATCAAAAAGCTACGTTCCTCTTTCTAACGTTTGGTTTTCCGTTCTGTTTCTTAAAAAGGCCAACGTTTACGAAAACAATGATTAAAATGCCCGCGTCCGCGTTTGCTTCAACCCGAATAAGAACCAGAGGAGCAAGGGACGCGGGTCGGGTCTTCGAGAAAGCGGACCGGGTCCCGGCCGCCTGACGCCTCCGACGGCTAACGGCACCGGCCCATCCGCAGAACCGAAACACGGCCCGTAGATCGAGCTCCTCAGGTTCAAGAAAAGGAAGAAACAAAGGCGGGCACGCTAAGAAAAAACACAAGCCTACTGCACTGTTGCTCCATTTTCCAAAGTCATGACAAACCTCGAAGGACGGCTGACCCTCAAGGGTCATGCCAAAGCGGGCAAGGAGCGAACCTATCGCCTGCGAAAGGCTACGGTCCCCTTTGCCGACCGCACCAAAGAGCACGACGTGACAATGGGACGGAAACACGGGGCAGAGGCTAAGGAGAAGTTTTCGTAAAATCAACAAGAAAGGCGCAGTGTTCTTTCCTTGATTAAACTTCAAATAATCTAATGCGTACTGAGTGTGCAGGAAGCCTCGGCCACCCTGGACCAACTCGACGGGGCCCGGGACGTGGCGCTGTTGCATTCGGTCGAGTACCCGTGAGACCTCCAACGGGACCTCGACGGTACTACGTCTGAGGCCAAACAACCGAGGGCGTCACTAGCAAACAACCCCGCGACGGTTGGCGCATCGACCAGTGACCTCGATGGAAGCTCCAACTTCGCCCTTGCCATGCGCACAACCAGGGAGTCCGGTCAATCTCCCCCGACAACCCCGAGCTCGACTCCAGCTCGGAACATTGAACAGCTACGTCGTTTCTATCCCTAAAGCCTCGAGGCTTTGTACATTTCTCGTATTTTGTACAAACATCGCATCATGAATGAATAAAAGTTCGATTCCAAGTTCTTTATTTTGTTCAAAACAGAGGTAGCCTCGACTCTGTCTAATCAGAGTCAAGACTCCCTCGGGGGCTAACCAGGGGATCCCCCCTAAAGTTCCTAAAAACCTCGCATGTTTTTTACTAAACTCGACGTTATTTTATTTATCTATGCCTCGAACGCACCTCACGACTAAGAAGAAAACACCTTGAGCTCCCTAAGGGTCAAGGGTGTCGAGACGGAAGCTCGCCTACGCCCCCGGGCTACGGTACCTCCACTCGCTCCCACCCTCGAAGGACTCAAGTCTATGTCAAAAACTTAGTCGAAGCAAAACTCAGGCAAAGAAAAATAAGAAAACTCGAGCGCAAAGACGTTTCAATATCATCTCGGGCCCTCCCCCCAAAGCCCTCGAAGGAGTCTTTCCCACTCCTCCGAGGCCTCGGGGGCTATCAGGAGAAGGGTCTCTCCGACCCGACGTCCGGCGCCCCCAAGACTTACGTTTTTGCTCGCTTTTCAAAATCTTCCTAGTCTCGCCTCTTTTTTCTTTTGTGCGTTGGAAGGAACTAGCGTGCGAAACCCAAAGGGTTACGAAGGAATGAAATGCGAAAATGTTTTTACATTAGGCCTCGAAGGCCGCGAGCATGTTCTTTCTTACAAAAATATCCTCCCACGGAGGACACAACACAAGGGCTCGGTGGCCCAAACTAACTTTGTCTCTCCTCTTGAGGCTCGTCCGCAGGAGCAATCACCGAGAGGTCTTCAGGAGCCGAGGACGCTGCTGGGGGAAGCCCCACGTCCTCTTCAAAGAACCGAGCCAGGGCCTCCCCAGGGGCCTCGACGGCCCTGGCGAATTCCGCGATCTCCCGCTCGGCTTCGTCTTCATCGTCCGGCAGGATATATCCTTGGCTGACGGCGTCGAAGTTGAGGCCGTCGTAGTGGCTGGAGATCACGGCGAAGGCCCGCTTCACCCCAAGATGCAGGGCACCGCGCACCCGGTCGTCCACCTGACCCCTCAGGGCGGCCAGACGGCTAGTCAGGGAGCTCCCCGACTGACCATCTACGGTCCCGAGGGACGCGCAGGCCTCAGCGGCAGCATCTTGCAGAGCCTGGTGATCCGAAGCCTCAGCCTGGTAAACCGACTGCAGGGCGGCCGAGGCCTCCTCCGCCTCAGCAAGCTTCCCCTTCAGCTCTGCAGAGGATCGACACAACTCGTCAAAAGAAAAAGAAGACGCGATGAGGAAACCATAAGGCCTACGGAACAAAAGGTCACCTTTCGCCACACCCTCCCACTTCTGGGCGTCAGTGGCCGACGCCTCAGCAGACTTCCGAGCCTGCTCGAGGTCCGTGCTCAAGGCCCGCGCTTTGGACGCCTCCTCGGCAGCCTGAGCACGAAGGGCCTCGGCCGCCTTCTCGGACTCCTCCAGCCGCGACGCCAAGTTCTTAACCTTCTCCGCCTCCCGGGCGGCGTACTCTTGAGCCTCGGTGAAGGGTCGAGATGGCGGACTAGAGGGGGGGGTGAATAGTCCCTTTTAAAATTAAACTTAATTGGAGCGGCTAACCGAAACAAATGCGGAATTAAAACTATCGGTCTAGCCAAAACTACACCCCTCTACCTATACTCTATGACACCTTACAAAAGATCCTAATCAATGCAAATAAGGTGTCGGGCTAGCTAGAGCTCACCTAACCAATTCTAGAAGCAAGGTCACACAAGCCTATGCAACTAGTACTTCAAGCACGGGGGAGCTCCTAAGCAATCTAGCAAGCAAAGCACAAAGCCTAAGCTCACTAGCAATGCTCAATAACAAGGCTACCCAAGCCAAATTAGAGAGCTCAACTTAGCTACACAAACTAAGCAACTAAACACTAGCACAAGAATAAATATTGCAATACAAGCTAGTGCAAACAGCAGGCAGTCGGTACTACCGAGCTGTAGGGCCGGTACTACCGATGCCGGTACTACCGGGCTTCCAAGCCGGTACTACTGAGCACCTGCAGGAAGCTACGAAATCGAAGGGGGTGAGATGCAATCTCAGATCTAGCAATTATCCCACTTCCCTAGATGTTGTAGATGACGATTGTAGCTTCCTCACGTCTTGATTCCTTGCCAAAATGTGGATCGAGCCTTCCCAACCTAAGATAGAGTGATAGAGGGAGGAAGAACACGAAGAACACAAGAACAAGCGTAATATGCAAGGAAACAAGAATAATAAGAGCAACAAGGGACGGGGACACAAGATTTTATCCCGAGGTTCACTTGGTTGCCACCAAGCTAGTCCCCGTTGAAGCAAGCC
Organism: Coix lacryma-jobi var. lacryma-jobi; assembly: GCA_009763385.1. Lineage (NCBI taxonomy): Eukaryota > Viridiplantae > Streptophyta > Magnoliopsida > Poales > Poaceae > Coix > Coix lacryma-jobi. The sequence continues at coordinate 2,152,524 of CM019825.1, read as the reverse complement.
CAAAGTTGCCGCCGATCCTCTCGCTAGTGGTGACACTAAGCCAACCTCTCCACGATGGAGTGCTCACCAAGAGCTCTAGCTTTTGATCCGGCCGGACCACTTGGCGCTCTTCACGCCTCTTTCCACTAGAGTTGCTCTTCGCGATCTCCCGCGGGGCGAGCACAATGCCCCTCACAAAGCTTCTCCGGAGCCACGCACAATCTTCACGCGGGCTTCACGACGGAGACACGCACCAAGCCGTCTAGGAGGTGGCAACCTCCAAGTGTAATAAGCACACCGGCTTGCAACTCGAACACCTAGTGCCACTCGATGCTATCTCTCAAAGCAACGCACTAGGATCGCTCTCTCACACAACCGGATAAGCACTAAAGCATATGTGTGTTAGAGGGCTCACAAGCACATCCACACAAGCCACCAAGGCTTTGGAGTGCTCCAGCAACTGGCCCACAGCCGGCCTCCACCCCTATTTGTAGAGGGGAGCAGCCAACTAGTCGTTTCCCCTTTCCTGCGCTTCGGTCGGTAGTACCGACCCCCCTAGGCGGTAGTACCGACAGTGTCAAAACTAGCCGTTACACACGGCGCGTTGACCAAAATGAACAACCGACTCTTGGTCGGTATCACCGACGGTCGGTAGTACCGGCCCTATGGCGGTACTACCGACAGGCCAAACTGGGGACTATACAGAGAGCCCCGAACTCCTTCGCCTTCGGATCTTCCAAAGGTCGGTAGTACCGGCCCTATGGCGGTACTACCGACAGGCCAACATTGGATCTACACTGAGAGCATCCAAAACTCCTCCATACCATGGTACTACCGACCCCCTGGTCGGTACTACCGGCCCTATGGCGGTACTACCGGTAGGCCAAAACTGGCCACTTCCAGAGAGCTTCCAAACTCCTCACACCTCGAAACCTTGAACGGTCGGTAGTACCGATCCTATGGCGGTACTACCGGCAGGCCAAACTCAGCTCAACATAGAGAGCCTGCAAAACCCTTCAGGGCCACGGTACCACCGACCCTCTGGTCGGTACCACCGCGGGCGGTAGTACCGAGGTTATGGCGGTACTACCGCCAGGCCAAATCAGCCCCAACACAGAGAAGGTTGCACGCAGCACCCATGGGCGGTACTACCGACCCCCCTGGGCGGTACTACCGACCATACTCAGAAAACTTCCCTTTTCTTCTCTGTGTTGATCCAAATCAACTCCAACAACTTATCCTTTGCAAATGTGCCAACACCACCAAGTGTACAACAACATGTGCATGTGTGTTAGCATTTTCACAATCATTTTCAAAGGATTTTCTCTTTCACTCATAACGCCACTCGATCTTAGTAACATCGCAAAGTTAGATCGCTCTAGTGGCACTTGATGACCGATATGCAAACAAGTTTGCTCCTCTTAATAGTACGGCCATCTATCCTAAACCCGGTCATAATCTTCTCTACACACCTATGACCGGTGAAATGAAATGCCCTATAAGTATACCTTTGCCTTGCGCATTCCATTCCATCTCCTCCATGTGTTGATGCAACACATGCACCAACCTCTTCATCAAATGATATGATCCACTTCATATCATCACATGGCCTCCATGGTCCATCGATCTTGACATCACTTGCTCTTCACCATCGCTTCGGTCCTTCGGCGCCAAGTCTTGCTTAAGCCTCCCGACACTCGGTACCAACGGCTTCAAAGCCTCCAACTTGCCCTTCACCTTTGCAACCGGTCCATCAAGCCAAATCTTGCCTTGATCTTCACCATCTTAGCCACATGACCACATGTCATGTTTCATGTGCATTAAGCTCCTTCTTCACATGTGTGAGCCTTGCAACATCTTCCAAGTCATTTCACCTCTATGGCATATGTTGCTCACACATGATCACCTATGGACTAATCACCTGTGTAATTCACTTCAAACACATATTAGTCCACCTAAGTTATCACTCAATTACCAAAACCAAACTAGGACCTTTCACTCGGCAACCGCGGCGGTCAGGTCTGAGCAGCGAACGCTCAGCCCGCCCGCCTCGGTACTCTTCTCGGCAAGCTGCTTCTGGGTGCGGGCGAGCTCAGCGCACGATGTCTGAAGCTGCTCCCAGACGCGGCTCTCCCGACGGAGGAAATCCGACTTAGCCCGAGAGGTCTCCATGAGCTCCTAAGGTGGATAATCAACCAAACATTAAACCCCCTTTACGACAAAACGGGAAGAAGAGGATCGCCCAAACAAGGGTCCTCACCTGGACGGCCCGAGGGAGGTCCCTTTCCACCAACGTCAGGGACGTCTTCAACGACCGCGTGAGGAGCGAGCCGAGCTGCCCGAGGACGTTCCAGTTTCCGGCCTCGGGGGCATCGTCGAGGACGAACACCGGCTCGGCCTCGGGATCAGCTGGATCCCTCCACTCCACTCGAGGACCGCCCCAAGTGGGAGAACGACCTCCCAAGCGGGCAAGGGCCGAGCTTTCACCCCCTCCTCCGACCTCTGGCACCGGCAGCCTCTGCGGAGCGCTGGTAACCTCGCCCTCCACCTCTGCTTTCCCACCTTTTGGGGAAGTCTTGTCAGAAGAGATGTTATGGATCTCCTCCGGCAAGCGCGACCCCTGAGGCAGGACGTCAGCCCCAGCCCTGGGCGCAACGGCCTGGGACGGCTCTGCCTCAGCCGCCTTGGCGGCCTCGACTTCAGCGGTCGAGGCCCCCGGGGCGCCTTCATCCCTCGACACCCCAGAAGCAGGGTCCTTCTCTGGCGCCCCCTGTGGGAACTTGACGATTTCGGGTGTGACGTCCGGCCCGCCGGACCCCGGTAGTGCTGGCGTCACAGACAGTGCCACCACCGCGCCGGCGGAGGAGGTCGCACCCGCTTTCAGCGCCTTCCGAGGGCGGAGGGATAAGGCCTCCACAGACCGCTTCCCGCTGAGACAAGAGAAGAAAGATACGCATCATGAAGAAAAAATCCCCACACGAGCAAACACGGGACGGGCAAGCGACGAGTGCTCACCCAGCCCTTGGCGCCCTCCTCGTAGAGGGCACGAGTGGGGTCTGCAGCCGCGGTGTCCCTGCAGGGGGAGCCCCGCTCGGGGGAGGCGGGAGCTCCGTCTCGAGGATCTCAGTCAAAACCCCCACCGATGGCGGCGTCGACGGGCCCTGAGTGGACCCGTCACCCCCCCCCCCCCCCGGGGCGCAGAAGCCTCGCCACCCGCGCCCAGGGCGGGAACAGGGCCCTTCCCCGCCGCCTGCGCCCCGGGCGCGCCCCTCACGGGGCTCGCCAACCGGACCGGCGAATGGTCCACGTCTGGGAACCCCGCCAGGGGCTCGGAGTCCCCCTCCGAGCCCTCCTCGTCTTCATCATCGGAATCCTCCTCCGTAGGGGAGGACTCTTCCGGCTCACCATGGAGCTTCTGTTGCCGCCGACGCCTCTCCAGGTCATCACGGTCCTTCCGACACTTAGCCCGCCTGGTGTTCCTGTCGTCCTTTCTCTTCTTCCTCTCCTCGGCCAGGCGCCGCCTCTCCTCCCTTTCCTCAGGAAGGGGAGGTTTCGAGGCGCTGACCCCCTATAAACCCTGCAAAAAGAAGGAAGTAAGGTTCGAACACGAAAAAAGAAAGCTCCGCGGCAACACACCCAAAGGATCGATCCCTTACCAAGCTGATGTACCCGCGGAACGGGCGCATCGGAATACTGAGCAGTTTGTTCGCGTCCTTCACCTCCTTTACCGCATCCCTCGCCCGGCGAACGAGCTCGGGATAGGTGACCGGGGACGCCCTCATCTGGCACCCCTGCAAGAAAGGCGCGTCGTCCCTCATCTTCGCCATGATCAGGGGCGGGTTCATCAGCGGCAGCACGCACCGCTGGTGGAACCAGGCCACGACCATCCCGACCGTAAGACCCGCCTTCCGCAGCCTCGACAAAGCCTCAAGTAGCGGGTCGAGTCGACTCTGCCTCTTGTCGACGACGTCGTAGTTCCAAGAGTCCAGTCGCGACTCGATGACGCGGCCGGTGTATGCTGGCAGCAGCCCGTCGTCGTTGCGAAGGTAGAACCAGCCCATGCGCCAGTCCTTGTTCGAGGTGGCCGCCTGGGACGGGATGTACAGGCCCGACCTCTGCTGGCGAACGAAGAGCACGCAGCTCCCCGACCTCATCAGTCTCCGCCGACCCTCTGAAACCGCCTTCGTGAAGAGCTCGCCCCGGAAGAGGTGGATCCAGAGCTCCCAGTGGGGTTCGATCCCTAGAAAACCTTCGCAGACGGTCACGAAGATGGCCGCCTGTGAAATGGAGTTGGGGGCAAGGTGATGCAGCTCGAGCCCGTAGTAGAAAAGAAGCGCCCGGAGGAACCGGCTTGCCGGCATCCCGAACCCACGCTCGTGGAAAGCGATGAAGCTGACCACGTAGCCGTTCGGGGGCCTCGGCTCCTCCGCCTCCGGACCGGGGGCGATCCACTCTGGCCTATCGGAGCCGGAAAGGCCCCGAAGAAGTCCTCTCTGCACCAGCTCCGCTAGCTTCTCCGAGGTGGCGGCAGAAACGCCCCACGGCTCAGCGGCGTCGGCCATCCCGAACGACAGAAGGCGGAGGCGCAGATGTCACAAAGAGGAAAGGTCGCTCGATCTCTCTCTCTCTCTCTCTCTCTCTCTCTCTTCTTTGCCTCTCAACCCTCTACTCCGTCGCTGGCCCGGTCTCTCCCTCCCCACCTCTGCTTTTGTGTGGCTGGACGGAGGAGGAAGACGAACGAGTAAGGGACACGAGCGAATGAGGAAAGGAACCGCTCCGAAATCCCCAAGGGGCGTATTTATAGGGTGAAAACCAACGGCCAGATCCCGGTCGGTCACTATTCACCTGCATTTAATGCGTTGCACTATGACGGAACCGCCCAATAATGTGGCCCACTTGCACACGTCATCGTCATAGGGAGCCCAATGACTGTGCAAATGAAACACGTTACTGGAAAGATCCGTCGGGTGTCCCCGAGAGGACCCCGAATTACTCACGAGCCACAGGACCATCATCATGAAGGTTGGAATAATTACAACATTACAATAGTTGATACAAAATACCATCGGAGTGCGGAAGCAAGATAGATAAACTTTACAAATTATGAAGATGTTACTTTTTACATAAAAATAACTGGTATTGCGGAAGTAGAGTAGTATGACAGAACCACACTTAGGCGGAGTACCTAAGTTGGAGAAGAGGAACAACCAGATCACGTCAAGCCCACTGACATGATCATGATCAACACCACCTAATAGAAACCTGCAACAGGGGATTAACAAACCCTGAGTACTGGGGTACTCAACAAGACTTACCCGACTAAAGAAAAAGGGAGAAGACTCAGGAATGAAAGGCTTAGGGTAGTCAAGGTAAGGCTTAAGTATTTTGCAGAAAAAGCATTTTGTAAACCTTGTTTTATTTTGGAAAGATTCAAGCATTTCTCAATTCTTCATTGTCCATGATTCATTTTACATTTCAAAACATACCTAGTTGAGAACCACTCTCCGTTGACAGTCAGTGACCAAGTCTCCATAACCGAGGAGCAACGTTAATCCGGATAAATAATACTCAGCTGAAGATCCCTATCCACACTGCATATGTAGCACCCAAGCTTGCATATGCCAACTCGTCTACCACGATTCCTCCAAGATTGGGCCCGGTCCTACACCACCCGGAAGTACAGTACACCACTCCTATCCAGGTACGACGACCACGTGGGTACATGCTACTTCTGCCATCTCTCCACTCCCAGTGCGCGGTTGTCGGTCCAATAAAGGATTCCTCGGAGCCAGAGCTTTTCGTAGTATGTGAATAGTTGCAAGTCTTGGCCAGCAGGCCCCCATACGGATGGTCCCTAATTTTCCAGTTAGAACTATACCTTGGTCATATCTCACCCAAGCGTAATAGTCCTGTCAGTTTTTCAACCCTGTCCCGGTCGGTGTCAACTGTTGAGTCCCGGACTACAACATGACGGCACCGTACGCGCGGACAACCTCTTCTCGACAATGACCACATGCTAGCTAGGCAAGCAGTCATCGAACGAGAAGTAAAGCCAAATTCCCATAAAGATTCTTTCAGTGATCACACTTTTGAAAATGGCATTTTATTGCAAATCTATAGTATAGCATCACTAAGCATTTTGCAAATAGTTTTAAAGCAGGGCTGGTGGATCTTCTGGTGGAGGTAAATAATGCAGGTAATAGGTCATCACACAACTCCTATAACCTAATGCAGTAGTTTAACTCAAAAGCATTTAAGGAAAACATTTTATAAAACCAAGGAAGGGTTAAATGCACCGGGGCTTGCCTTCGTTGCAGGGAAGATAAGATCCAAGAAAGATTGACACAAGTTAGTTCGTTTGCTGCTTGAAGTTAAGTCTTTTTCGACGAAGCCTGTCCAACAAGAACCCTCCTCCGAGGCTCGTTCGACAATGGTGAACACCAGAGCTTGATCAACACGACTTCAACACTCTTGGATACTACACGTGGATAAATGATGTATGCTTTAACATGATGCCATGGAATGCATGCTAAGGTGCAGGACAAGACTACTGATTCTAGAGTACAACTTTCTAACATGTGAGTAACTTCTAGGATAGACATAAAGATTAATTATCTTTATCTTTTTAAGCAAGATTAAACAAACTTATTAAGCATTATTTACAAAACATTGCAAGGCATCACAATCATCATAGACCAGAGGGGTGGGGTCTATGAACAGCAAACAATCCAAAAGGTCACACCATGATTACTTTTCTGTTTTTCCTAATTTATTTTAAAAGATCATTTTATACAGTTGTCCCAAAATTTACCAAATTAATCTCATAGGTTCATCATGGTGTAAATAGATGACAAAACAAATTTCATGACCTTTGGAGCTATACATGTTTTACTAAAAACCTAAAACTATCCATTTATTAATTAAAAGGAGGATTTTTCATATTTTAAACTTTGCAGAAAAGTAGAGTTTCTTATTTTTCTAAAAAACTACACAGAGCAAGGAACACACAACATTTATCTCAAGATTTTTAGAACAACAGATTAAACCTCACAAAAAGAAGAAAACAAAACACTATTCATATTTTTAAAAGAAAAGGAAAACTGTGCTTCTCTCGAGGCTCGGCGCGCTTGCCTGTAAGGCGGACAGCGGACCGGTCGCTCGAGGTCTCGGCTGGGAAGGCAGAGGGCGGGGATAGCTTCGCGGGCTCACCAGAAGTTGGAAACGAGGCTCGGCGAGGCGGTGCAAGGGTCGGAGGCGGGAGCTCGATGGTGGCGAGGCCTCGGCGGAGGCTCGGCTAACCTCTCGAGGGTAGCCTCGGCGTGCTCGAGGCTCAGTCCGAGGGTGGCTGCGATTCGCCCGAGGCTGAGGGTGGGGCTCGGCTGCTTCGAGGGGGCGCGGTTCGCAGGCGTGCTCGAGGGTGAGGCTCGAGGGGACGCTCGAGGGTGAGGCTCGAGGCTGGCCTTGGCATGTTCGAGAGATGCGGCTCGAGGGATGTGGCTCGAGGGGACGCTCGAGGGTGTGCGGTTCGAGGGTTGGCTCGAAGGTTGGCTCGAGGGTGAGGCTCGAGTGATTCGCCGGAGTTGGAGAGGAGTCGCTGCGCCGGCGAAGGAAAGGACGGAGGGGTGAAATTGGTGGCTTGGGAAGGTGGAGAAGCTCAAGGCGAAGGCAGTGGCGGCCTTGGCGGGCGCTGGGGCTGCCTGATGGCTTGGGTTGGCGAGGAAGTGTTGGTGGTGGCAATGGGGAGCTTGGTGGCTTTTATAGGCGCGGGGTGATGCCGGGGTCCGGGCGAAGGACGGTGGGGGTCCGAGCGAAGAGGACGGTGGGGGTCCGGGCAAGAGGACGGTGGGGGTCCGGGCAAGAGGACGGTGGGGGTCCGGGCAAAAGGACGGTGGGGGTCCGGGCAAAAGGACGGTGGGGGTCCGGGCAAAAGGACGGTGGGGGTCCGGTCCGGGCAAAAGGACGGTGGGGGTCCGGGCAAAAGGACGGTGGGGGTCCAGGCAAAAGGACGGTGGGGGTCCGGGCAAAGAGAGGTAGGGGCCGGGTGAGGATGAGGTAGGGGTCCTCCAGCTGTGCACAGTGAAAACCTATTCTTCTTTTGAAATCTTGAAAATTACTCCTAAACTTTGAACTGCACAAAGAAAACTCAAAACACCAAAGTTGTTTAGAATTTGAGATCTACAACTTTGCTAAAAGGACCAACTTCAAATTTTGAACAACTTTTGAATTAGAAAAAGGGGTAAAACTAGAGTTTGGAAATTTGGGGTTTTTCAAAAGGAATTTAAATTTTATTTTGATTTTTGAATTTTGGTCCTCATAACACAGCATCAAAACACTTAACTGAACAAGATCTACACAAAAAATTAAGCAAACTTAAATGCATGGCAAGAATGATTAAAGACTAATGATGATGACATGTCAGGTTAATTACTTATTAAACACCAGAGGTGTTACATGCACGCTAGGAGATCTCATGATTGCGGAAATCCCCTCGATACGAGTGCGCACGCAAACATTAAATGCCTGGTCGTGGGCCCCTGCACGCGTCCGCAACGGGTGCCGCCCATGACCCTAGAAAGCCGCCTAAAAAGGCACGCCCGCCGCTCCGACGGAAGAGGTAACCTACCTCTGACTCCTTCCCAGCGAAGGAACCCAAGGCACCGAGCCCGTTACGTTCCAGGGGTTCGAAGGCCGACCCCTCCGAGGGTTCGACAGCCGCCCCAGGATAACAGAGTTGGGAATGGCCACGGATGCGCCCAACGCATGGCCTGAGCCAAGCCTGAGCACGACCGCTCAGGGCATCCAGAGTCGTATCCGAGGCTAGCAGGACGGTCTCAAAATGGGATCCCAACGAAGGGAGGCAACGAGCCCTCGGAACCAATCGAACGGTTCCGGGCCCTGGTGACTGTCCTCTGGCTCCATGTGTGCGCCTCCGGGCCCCTAGCCGACCCCTATCGAACGGAGCACGGGCACGCACTTGGATTTACCCGTTAATAGCTCATCAGGGACGCCGTGACCGATACCTACCGATGGTAGCGCGGCGTCACCACCCCTCTTCCTTGCGAAAAGGATGCGTGAGGGTCGAAAAACCAAGACGAGGCCGCCTCTGACCAACCCTTTACGAAAAAGGGCTCTGGGGCTCGCCTCGCACCCGAGATAAGGTTGAAAAAACCTCGGACTACCCCCAATCCCAAAGCCATCGATCGGCAACCGAGGGGCTCGGGGGCTCGGGGAATACGACTAATCTCTTTTCTTTGTGTGAGCACGAGATTTTCAGCCCTTGGACGAACGTCTCACTCCACCAAGCCAGGCCTCGGGCGAACGCTCGTTCTTCGCCTCGCCCAAGCCCTCCATGCCAGGCCTCGGGCGAACGCTCGTTCTCCGTCTCGCCTGGGCCCTCCAAGCCAGGCCTCGGGCGAACGCTCGTTCTCCGTCTCGCCTGAGCCCTCTGAGCCAGGCCTCGGGCGGGGTCTCCCATGGCCGGGGAAAGGTAACCGCACACATTTAATGCGCCCACCTAACCATGTCTCGAGCCAGTTGACAGGTACACGCGGCAATTCCCGATTCGCTCCACTACCAGGGCCCACCGCGACCGCCGCTCCGACTTCACGTCCGTCGCCCTGGCGCCACGATCTCCGCCCCCTGATGGTTTCTGCCTAAAAAGGCGCGCCCAACGGGTAGATGGATTCCAAACGATGGAGGCTTCTTCAAGAAGGTAAAAACGGGCCCCGGCCCTTCCAAGTCTCGAGGCAGCGAAGGCTGGCCCTCGAAGAGGGTTCGACAGCCGGCTTTGAGCACCCGAGTCAGGGACACCAAGAGGCGCCACTCGCAGCATTGCTCAAGGGCCAAGCCCTCGAGGCCCCTCACGTGTATCCAAGGCGGGGCGCACGACATGCAGTGAGATCCCCTCGGAGGGAGGCATCGAGCCACCGGGTCCTATCGAATGGATCCGGCATTCCTGCAGACCGAGCGCCCATTCTTTATGAGATCGCCTCCGGGCTTCAGTCGACCCTATCGAACGGGGCACGAGGTCTCACTTGGATTCCCCCGTTACCAGCTCACCGGGAACCTCGATACTCGCCCGCTCGGGGTAGTACGAGGCATCCCCCCACGCATCCGATCGAAAGGACTCGCGGGATGACAAGCCAGGGCAACTGGCGCGCCGGACAGCTCGAAGAGCCGGCCGGTCGGTTCAGCCTGGCACCCCTCGACGAAAGAGGGTCGAAGAACTCGGGGGCTCGACACTCCCGAACCTAAAAAACGTAACTAACGCTCACACTCCTGAAAAAGCCCACGAGGGAGTCCTGACCACTCCCCCGTGGCCTCGGGGGCTACACCCGCGGGTGTCGCTCGCACGACACCCACGGAATCAAAACGACCAAACCCTCGAGACCAGTTAGCTAACCCTCGAGATCCCGGTAGGGAGCCCCTGCTCTAGTGCTAGCACTCAAACAAGGGCTCGGGGGCTACTGTCGGGGGACCACAAAAGGGGTAACCCCAATCAACGTAAAACAAATAAGTTAAACCTAGAGCACCAATTAATAAGAGACCAAACTAGTCTAACCCCCTAAAAAACCAACCCCTTGAGGCCTACAACGCTGGCCCACCAAGCCGAAGCCCGAAAACCCATTAAGCGGAAGTAGGCCGTGTCAGCCCTCCAAGCCAGGCCTCGGGCGAACGCTCGTTCTCCGTCTCGCCCGAGCCCTCCAAGCCAGGCCTCGGGCGAACGCTCGTTCTCCGTCTCGCCCGAGCCCTCCAAGCCAGGCCTCGGGGGAACGCTCGTTCTCCGTCTCGCCCGAGCCCTCCAAGCCAGGCCTCGGGCGAACGCTCGTTCTCCGTCTCGCCCGAGCCCTCCAAGCTAGGCCTCGGGCGAACGCTCGTTCTCCGTCTCGCCCAAGCCCTCCAAGCCAGGCCTCGGGCGAACGCTCGTTCTCCGTCTCGCCCGAGCCCTCCAAACCAGGCCTCGAGTGAACGCTCGTTCTCCGTCTCGCCCGAGCCCTCCGAGCCAGGCCTCGGGCGAATGCTCGTTCTCCGTCTCGCCCGAGCCCTCCGAGCCAGGCCTCGGGCTGGCGCTCGTTCTCCGTCTCACCCGAGCCCTCCGCGTCAGGCCTCGGGTGAGCGCTCCACTACCCTTCAAGCCTCCCGCAAGAAGGAAGCTCCCTGCTTCTCAGCTTTGACAACCGTACCAGCCCCATATTGCGCGTTTAATGCGTCCACCTACTTCGGCCACATCCTCTGGTACGCGACGTGCGCCACAGAGAACCGGGGCTAGAGTCAAACCTCGTTTTCACCATAAGCATGGGCAAAAAGGCACCAGTATAGCACTGTTAGGCCATACCCTACACTGTAGCACACTCGAGCCACATCTCGAGACCTGGATTCCCGTTGTACGACCGGGTTTTCCGGGACTTGCCCATACCTGCGGGGGCTCGAGCCCCCCGTAGACGCCACCTCGAGGCCGGCCCTGCGCCCCTCGAGCCCTGACTGTTTTCATGCTATTGGAGGACAGGTACCCCAAGACCCGGAGGGGCCCTGCTACGTCCTGTATGTGCCGGAATGGGCGCTGCATGGCCTCCATGTCGCCACGCTGAAAGGACCGAATCAACCTAGAGGGGGGGTGAATAGGTGATTTTTGACTATCCGAAACTTCACAAACTATAAGATGTAGTTAGATAGCAACCGGAGAGGCCGATTTGTTTGGGTAGGTACTACTGGGTGTGAAACACCGGTACTACCGACACAAACAAACGGCACAACTGGGATCCTAAAAGAAACTACAAATCCGATGAATGTAAGCTATGAAGATAATAAAGATTCTAGCCCACTTTCCTAAGAATGATAGATGGTAAACCTACTCTCACCAAACCTTGGTTGTTCCTCTTGATGTAGATCGAGCCTTCCCACCTAAGAAAGAGATAGGGATAGGAAGAACACGAAGAACACAATAACAAGTGAAGTAGAGAAAATAGGGACAACAACAACAAGCACACGGGACACGCGATTTATCCCGAGGTTCGGCCAATCCACTAAGGAGTGCCTACTTCCTCGTTGTTGAGGTGACCACAAAGGTTGGAGTCTATTTCACCTCCTCGCCTCACTCAAGCAACCACAAAGGCTACGAGAGTATCTCTACTAGAAATCTCAGGGAAATACAAACGCTTCGGGGAGCCCTCACAAGTAAATCAATACGGGCTACCACGAAGAACACCTAACCGGCTAGAGCTCGAAGAGCTCAAGAGTAAAAGACACAAAACGAGCCGACTAGATGGAAACCAAGTGCTCAAGTCGAAGATTGATGCTTCCCACTCTCGAATCTCACTTCCCTAGCTCAAATCTCGCAAGGGAATGAATCTAGGAGCAAAAGGGGAGAGAGAGAGGGGATGAGTCAATGCTTGAAGAGTGTTTGTCTCGAGTTAGGTCAGCAATAAGTGTATGGAGTGAGTGGGTGACCGTGGAAAGTGAAGAGAGGAAGCATTTATACTCCCTCAGTCCCGAGGCTGGTCGGTGCCACCGACCACCCCAGGCCGGTACCACCGACCAGTTCACAACGGTCGAAAGAATCCAGATCTGACCAAACAAGCAACCGCCGTCCTCACGTCGGTACCACCGCGGGCGGTAGTACTGAGGTTATGGCGGTACTACCGCCAGGCCAAATTGGCCGCGAACAGAGAGCCTCACGAGAAGGGACTTGGACCCTCGGAAACTACCGACCAGGGTTGGTACCTCCGAGGTCGGTGGTACCGAGGTTATGGCGGTACCACCGCCAGGCCATTTTCAATTCTACACAGGGAGCTCTGCAAACTTGGTTACTACCGGCCTTGCGTCGGTACCACCGCGGGTGGTAGTACCGAGGTTATGGCGGTACTACCGCCAGGCCAAATTGCAGCGCGGACAGAGAGCCTTGCAAACTTGGAAACTACCGGCCATAGGTCGGTACCACCGCGGGCGGTAGTACCGAGGTTATGGCGGTACCACCGCTAGGTCAAATACAACTCTACACAGAGAGGGTTGCAAAACCAAGTTACTACCGACCGGGGTCAGAACCACCGAGGCCGGTAGTACCGAGGTTATGGTGGTACTACCGCCAGGTCATTTTTGACCAACACAGAGAGGGTGTTTGAGCGCTGCGCAGAGAAGCCATGGTCGGTACCACCGACCACCCATGGTCGGTACCACCGACCATATGAAATTACCCTCTACGTGTTCGTGATTGTGCGGTGTCTCTCAAGCGAACTAAGGTTAGTCGATTTGAGCACTTTTCTCCACATCTAGCCAACCTACTTTGTGACCCTCTTCATAGTCCAGCTTACCTATAACTCAATTTTAAAATTGAAATTTTAAACCACTACTTGAGATAGACATCTTTATGTCCAAATGTATCCTACGTGCTTTGTTCACGAGATTTCAACGTTTCAAATCTTTCTTAGGACTAACACCTGCATACATGCTTTTAAAAATCGGTTAGTCCCTAATTTGATTGTCATTAATTAGCCAAAACCCACATTGGGGGCGAATGCACTTTCACACGCCTCCACGTCCGCGCCCGGGATGGAAGCCACGCTTCAAGGATGCCTCAACAGCTACCCCCCACGCCGGCTCCAGTGACCTCGACAAGACAGAATACCAACCCTTCGCCGTATTGGGCATCGTACAGGTCACTCCTGTGTAACCCTGGCCTCATCTTGTTCTATAAAAGAGGACACCAGGGCCCTTCACGCAGGAGGGTCTGGACGAGTCCATACGAGTCCACACACGAGACACATATGAGTCCGGACTCTCATCCACGCTCATTGAGCTTGTATCGCCCCTGTACAAGCACTTAGGTGCAAGTAATGCAAGAACCTCCTCCTCCCGCTGGACGTAGGGCCTTCTTTGCCCGAACCAGGATAAACCCTTATGTCATCTTGCATCACCATCCAGGAAGAGAGCACGCGATCATATTACTAGTTGGTGTTATACCACCGGGGACGAAACACCGACAGCGTGTGAGCAAAAAAAAAAGTTCTGAAATCTCCAGCGTTTTAAGTTCAGGACCACACGCATGCCTCGTCCCTAGGTGCTGCGACTCCTCGTACGCTTTGCGGCCTGCGCCATTCCTCGTCGCTTGGGTTACTCCCTCTGTTCCCTGCTATATATGTCCATGCAGCCCGAGGCACGAAACCACGACACGAAGCACGGCAAAAAAGCACGGCACGGGCACGATCCGGCCTGAACAATTTTGGGCCCGGGCTGGCCCGGCCCGGTGGACCAGGCCGTGCCTGGGCCGTCCTCCAGGCACGCGGGCTGGCACGGCACGACCAGGTCCACAGCACATGGCCCGGTGGCGGCCCGGCCTGCTAAAAAGCACACCAGCAGGCCGCTGCATCACCCCTCCTCCCTCCCCATCCCGTCCCCGACTCCGTCTCCGTCTCCCCAACGCCCGCAGCCCCGTCCCTCGCCCTCGCCCTCCCCTCCCGTCCCCGACTCCCCCACCTCCCCCCATCCTAGGGCTCCTCCACGGCTCCACACGCCGCTCTCGTGGAGGCGAGCAGCAGTAGCAAGCTCGGACGCGGCGGCCGGCGGGACGCCCCCTCCACTCCACGGCTCTACTCGTCCCCTTCCCTCGCCCTCACCGTCGCGACTCGCGCGCACCTCCAGGTCGAGGACGCCGGCGACGACACCACCTCCTGCGCGACCGCCTCTCCTCCCCATGGGAGATGGCTCCACGACGGCCTCTTGCCCTTCTCTTCCTCCTGGCGCCGGGCAGATCTGCCATGGGAGGCAGTGCCGCAGTGACGCTCATCCTCCTCCAGGTGGATCTACCACGGGAGGCGGCGCCATGGTGTCCTCCTGCTTCTCCGGCTGCCGGATCTGGCAGCCTCCTCCATGCCTCCTCGTGCGGCCCCACCTCCAAGCTCCAACCTCCAGCCTCCAGGGCGAGCGTGCCATCGGGGCTCGTCCTCCTTCGGCTGCTCTCCTCCGCTCGGGCGACCTTCAGCGAGCGCAGCGGCGACGGCGGCGGCGATAACGGTCGCAAGCTCGCGGCCGCCTTCTGCTCCTCTTTCCTTCTCTCTCTCTATGGGCCTTGGGCCGGCCCGATTCACTGAATGTGGTCGTGCTTCTCGGGCCGGCCCGACACGAAAATCGGCCCGTGGGCCCGTGCTTGGGCCGAAGACAAGGCCCGTGGGCCTCATAGGCACGGCACGGGAGGCCCGCGGGCCATGTCGGCCCGGCACGGTGCGGGCCGGGCCAGCCCGATGGCCATCTATATTCCCTGCCGTTAGATCATCCGGATAGTGCTTCCTCTTTTTGACATTGGAACCTAGAAGTTGTGTGAAAAGAATCACTAAACCTGAACTACAATGGGCACTATAGGTTGTCCTACAACACAGAACACTGAATATGAAAGATTATCAGACCATACCTGAAGCTTGCACACCATCGGCTGCACCTCCATTTGTTGATCCAGCTTGCACTCCATCACCTTCAGGTTCAAGTAACTGCACTCCATCAGCTTGAACTTCATCTCCTTGATCGCCAAATGCTGATAAATTCATGGACAGAACTAACAGAAGTCAAAACAAAAATCTCGGTAGATTTGCACCTTGGGTTCCATCGTCCCAGATCATGTCGTAATCAAGTTGGTGTGCCAGCCCATCATACTCAACGATGTCATCCCAGTCTATGGGATACAGGTTGCCGGATTCAGGTGGCACTTCATTCAAATCAATTTCAAATGGAGGCATATAATCCAGAGTGAATCAAAGGTGGAGAAAGAAGAGGGAGTCAGGTGGAGAGATCAGTAAACTTGGCTGGACGTTTTCATCCTCCTTGGCGACTTATATAGGCCACGGAAACTTGAAATTGAAGCTGAGCAATGGCGCCAATGAAAGACAGGTCTGAGCTTCGAATTTTGGCTACAAAATTTTTGCATGCTCATTGCGCTGATTAGAAAGGAGCGGGAGTACGTGAGCGCGAGCGCGCGGGAGTACGTGAGCGGGACAGCACGCTAACGACGTTTTCATCGGGCGTTTACTTGGGCAAACGAAGGGACGTTGGGCATTAATACGTCGCGTCGCTTAAATGAAACCGGTGCTCGCTGCTGCTAGTTTTCATGCCTCCTTGGTCATTGCGCTCAAGACGCTGCAGATTAATGAACAGAGGGAGTATTCAATATTTTATATTAGCTATAATTAATCGTGGATAATAATTTGTACATTATTGTATTGCTATTTAAAAGAACAGCCAAAGACAATTCTTTCTGCTGAACAAAGAACAAACATACATATCTCGTAGCAACTAAACACAACTAACATGAGTGCTTAGCTTGACCTCGAAAAACGTTTTCCCTGTTGTCTAACTTACATCGTCTAACATGAGTTCTATTTGGGAGAATCCCGTGCAAGGCCTCGAAAAAAAACTCGGTTTAGGTATCAGGCCTTTTCTTTTTCGAATTTGGGTGGAAGACCCTGAAACAAAATTTTCTTAGGTGGAAGGCCTTCCGTCCATTTTCAGCACTTGACGGTGTTAAGTAAGGAATAAAAAGACGATTTTACCCCTGAATCAAAAAAATAAAAAAATAATTTTAATTGTTTATAATATTCAGAGTATATGTATATATTTATATTATTCTCCGTAGTAAAAAAATATTTTTTTTCACTACGGAGAATAATATAAATATATACATATACTCAAAATATTATAAACAATCGGAATTCTTTTTTTTTTGAATAGGGGTAAAATCGTCTTTTTATCCTCTACTTAACACCGTTAAGTGCTAAAAATGGACGGAAGACCTTCCACCTAAGAAATTTTTGTTCCAGGGCCTTCCACCTAAATTCGAAAATAAAAAGGCCCGATATCTAAACCAAATTTTTCTCAAGACCTTCCACCTAATTCTCTCTTTCTATTTAGTTGTTAAAAGCCTACTACTATTCCAACTCACTGAACCAATTCAGTTTAAAGCCAACAATATTTTCAATTCTAAATTATCTTCCGACCGTAAAGTTGGAATCCTAGTTTGAATAAAATATAGTTCAACTAAAATTATCTTGCCATTCAAAAAAGCAGGTGGAATCATGGTCCACCCTCCGGGAATCGACACGAGTGGAATGAAAACCAGGTGGGGATCGATTTGATCACCTCATAGCTTGACCTCGAAAAACGTTTTCCCTGTTGTACTTCCTACCTTCACAAAGCGTACACATCATATTTTTCTTTTTGAGAATTTCTCCTCTTTTTTTTCTGAAACATGGTCCAGCTTTATCTTGGAAGTGAAACATGACCCAGCTTTGTCTTGGAAGAGACTAGCGGCCTCAGGCAACGTGTTGGCCCAACAAGATCTGTTACGAGCAGGCGAGCTGCTAGAGCCTACTTTGAGAACACGGCCTGCTCCAATACAAGACGATAAGAAAAGAAAAAAAAAGACAAACGGCCCACTGCCCATTCGTTTGTACCATTTTTTTTCAGAGTTTGCTGGTCCATTTAGCCGAGATAAAAAAGTCGTGAGTAGCGAGTATACTGTACCTACTTGAGCATCTCCAACAACTCTCTAAATCAACTTGGTACTAGAAAGCAACGCGCGGCGTTGCCGCGCGCCTGTGAAGAGTACCTACCATTTGCTCTTTTATTTGGTCATTCATTTGTTGCTTCAATCTCATTGTTTTTTTTATTAACCAGACACGCATAAGGGTAACCTTTGGTGTTTGTCTGTCGGCAAAAGATTGCAATAGAACTGGTAGTATTAGTATTTCACAGACATTAGTGGATGTAATAGACTGTCGTACCACTACTATTTTAAAAAGAGATGGTTAGAGGACCGGTATTTATCAATAGAAGACATTCAATGGACACCCATGACGAACAGTGGAAAGTGGAAACAATGATGGCATTTTTGCAAGATAACAAATGCAAGGCTTCTAAGTTCCAAGTGACTGCTTCGGTATATAATATTAGCATGTTAATAAGTCATATTACAGTGAGAAGACCAATTCAGAAATACAAGGTCATTAGTAGAATTTAACGAAAATAAATAAATAGACGATAAGGGACATTTGGTCTTTTAATTGTATCAATAAAGGAGGTAGACTCTGATTTTGCAGGTAGTATCACATTAGCTCATCGATGGCTAAAACAACAATAAAAATGACTATCCATTGATGGTGGGACAATGTTTTTGATGTAGATCAACTGTTGAGTAAATCGATAAAAATAGGAGAGGAAGAGCAAATTATAATAATTGGGTCATGTTGTTGCATTTGATTTTTAAGAAAATAACTTTGAAATTTTATGTATTGAAACTAACAGAACATTCAGTTGTTTTATTATGGCAATTGGCAAGAATGCTGATGAGCATATGGTTTTGGTAAGAACTCCACATGTATTGAATTGAACAGGAAAAAAAATAGTACGTAGTCACCCACAGGAAAAAAATAGTACGTAGTCACCCACGGGAAACATTAGTAAGAACTATTTAAAAAAGGTCGTATATAATTTGGGAAGACTAAAACAGGACCTTCAGTTATAACCAAACAATCTGTGAGGATTCAAATACTTGTGACAGTAGAGAATTTGAAGCCTGAAGGTGTTATCCAAGGTAGCCATAGCCTAATTGCATATGCAGTACTAATTCCTCGACAACAACCGAAATTGAAGATGGAACCCAAAGAGAATTCACTCGATGTTTGAATTGGAAGAGCAAAAATTTCAATAGAAATATTAAAAGCAGATATTGATTTTTTTGCATAATACTTCAGGTGATCTGATACCTGAGCAGATTTAATGAGCTTGGGCAACATGCAAAATCTGTGCATATGAACAACTATTTAGTGTTGTTATGTGCTTGACTCAAGTTTGAGAGTTTCACCAAGTATCTTGATGTATAGCACTGGTGGCATACATTGCTTATCAAAAATATCATGGTATATCTAAATAGCACTGGTTTCGCCTTTGCTCTATTATATAAATCAGAAGCGCTCTCATCTCTTGCCCCATAATTTACTGACTCTAATGTATTTAATGTCTCGAATAGGGGATGGGGTTAGGTAAAATTAATAGAGTATATGTGGCTCCCTGTTTGTGCTTGCTTAATGGTACGAAAATTAGAAAAGGTCAAGTGTCATGGCCCTCACCAAACATTGTATTTACTGCACGTCATAGGTAATCCCATTGACACTGCTCATCGAACACCAACAAGATGTGGATATGGTGAGTAGCAGAAGTGGTAGTGACATTGTGAGCACAACAGATTATAGCACGGATGCAAAACAACATTTTTCTTAGAAAATAGAAAATATTCAGTCGCTTGTCTCTGCAGCTGCAGTAGCAAGCTCGAATACCTTCTTGCCATTCACTCTACCGTGTTCACCTACCTTCACCCGTCGATCCTAGTAACGCGTTTGCCACCGTGTAAAGGTTGCACTCGCCTCGGTGGCTGCAGCTGGAAGAAGGGAGGAAGTGATCTGCCACGCCAGTTGCCGACGCCATCGTTGGTGGCTTGCGCCATCCATTGAGGAGTAGGTGGGTTCGTGTCACCATGACACAACGCAGTTATACTGACCGCTGCCGCACTGTCGCAATAGCTAGCTGGTTGGCCACCTATTCAAGTAAAAGGAGTTGACGGAGGCAAGTAAGGATTTTGAACTCACGGCATTTCAAACGGTCATTTCATCAAACACCCTAACGACGTACCTCTGCCAGTTGCAGTAGACGTAGGAGTTGGCGAGATTCTACACGGACTTGGCTGGGCGTCATCCCACGCTTCGCCTCCATCGTCGCCACCCAAGCTGTGTGATTGGTTGCGTGCCGAGGTCGATGACTGATAGCGGCAGGCGAACTACGGAGTGTAGCGACGGCGGCTGATGGGACGCGGGTGCAATGCTCCCTTATCGAGGAATTATAGCCCCGATCTGATCCCACCAGATCCGTCGCGGACAGGCCTTCCTCCCCCAACCTGATCGTGCTTCCCACCATGGAAGATGCATTGGCGGGTGCGGAGGTGGCGCTCGGCAGGAAACTGCTCTCCGGGCTGGGAGGACCGGGGCCGGTGCGGCGACCCTCGTGCCGAGCACGGCGATAGCGCGGACTCCGTGGGGGCGGGGTTGATGCTCGGTAGCGCGGTATGGGCGGCGGCTGGGACGAGGGCGAGGGCAGCAGTAGCGGCCGTGGCGGAGGCGTTGCCCGACCTGGGCCTGCATGAAGATGACGACGGAACCTCCCGCCAAGGCGGCGCTCGGCAACGCGGCCTGGGCAGGCCTGGGATGGAGAACGGGACCAACAACGGCGGTGGAGGTGCGGCGCGGGGCTGCGGATGGCGGCGGCCTCGGCAGGAGCCCGAAGGTCAGCATGGCCCGGGGTTCGAGGGTTCGCGACGATTCGTGGGTGACCCGGTTTGTGGGTTGATGGGCGAGAGGCCCGATCAGACCTGCATCGGACGGTCATTATTGCGTGACGGGTCGATCCAATGGTTCGCGGGCTAACGGGCGACGTGGATATCTTGCCCGCCCGGAGCTTCTCCTGCAGATTCGTAATAAAGAGATTCTTATAAATTTGGCAAAAACTCAAAAACCCTCTCCAACAACTCCCTAAACTAACTTGGTATTTTTCCCAACTTGGTAAACAGTCCCCTCGCGCGTGAAATTTCCCGCACTGCCGAACCGGCGCGTACGCCCCTCCCCCCCTCCCCGCGCGCGCCTACACCTCCCCCTCAAGTTACTCTTTTTTTTTATTCTTTTTACCTGAAAAATTTATACCCGTGTCTATGACTAGCGGACTCGGCTCTTCGTTCGATCGTTTTGGCAAGTGTGTTTTAGGGAGTTGTTGGAGAGAAGTCTTTTTTTCACTTCGCAAATAAATTAGCAACTTGCTAAAACTCAAGATTTAGCAAGTAAATTATACCAAGTTGTTGGAGATGCGCCGTATGAAAGGTTTGGCCAGATCAAGTAACATTTTGGGGGTAACCGAGATAGCCAGCAAGCTTGTGCTACGATTTTGTCAAACGAAACCCGAGCACCTATTTGTCTCCACGGCGACGTCTGCCAACCTATAGAAAAGTACAGTGCTGTAACAAAGCTGTGAAAAGACATGGCGTGGGCTGTATAGAAAATTCGTTCACGATCCATCAACGCGACAAAGCTGTGAATCGCGTATACGCGGACGCGGTGAACCAGTCACAAGTTTTTGTACCAGGCACGCGGGGTCGCGCGTGGACCCAGCACGAACACGGACGGAGTCCCCCGGGTTCCTTCCAGTTCGGCAGTTCGACGCCGGACGCCACCGCCACGCACGCCACCAGTACGCCGCCGCCCTCGGCTCTTTCCTTCCCAGCGTGCGGTGCCCCCCGGCCAAACTCTGAAAGCAACCCCAAGTCCGTAGTCCTCAACGGGACGCGCGCCTCCGGCGAGCTCGGGCAGGAGCAGCACAGACACGCACCGCCGGGCCCAGTATAAAAACGCCGTCCCATTCCAAACCCGCCGGTTTCCCACCCTTGGATTCCGCACACGGCACACCAGTCCACAGCCAGCCAGCCGGGCGGTTGCGGTTCGGCAGGCACAGAGCACCTCCCCCTCCCGGCCCGGCCTCCCCCTCCCCGCGCGCGCTGCCTTGCATCTCCATTCTCCCTGCCCCCGTCCCCCCCGCGGCAGATCCCGAGGCGGCTCGCATTTCCGTCCGCCGCCCGCCCGCCTCCAACGGCCGCTCGCCCACGCCCCGCCCCGCCCCGACGACACGCGATCCCAAATTCCCAAGCCCGAGCGAGGTCAACCCAGAGTACCCCCGCGCCCGCCTTAAACGTTGTCTTCCCTCCCTCCATCCCCGCCACGACGCAGTCGCAGCAGCAGCAGCAGATCCACCACCGACGCGCGCGCCGACGCGGAGCGCTGGATCCCGCGCAGCAGGAGGCGGCCAACCCGTCGCCGTCGCCGTCGCCCCCGGCACCCGCCGCAGCAAGCGGCGTCCGCTACCGCACGCCCTCGTCCCCGGACCTCCTCCTCCTCCCCACCGACGCCAAGATGCGCCGCTACTCCGCGCTGCCCAACGGCGGCCGCCAGGAGACGCTGGCCGACCGCGCGCACCGCTACCGGGGCGTGCTGCTCGTCGTCCTCGCCCCGCTCGCGCTCGTCTCCCTCGTCCTCCTCCTCATGCCGCGCTCGCCCGCCGGCACCATGGGCGGCGCCAGGAGGACTGGGCCGGCCGGGGCTGACAAGTACGCCGTCATCTTCGATGCCGGGAGCTCCGGCAGCCGCGTCCACGTCTTCCGCTTCGACTCCAACCTGGATCTCGTCCACATTGGCAGCGAGATCGAGCTCTTCGTCCAGGTACACTATCCGTTCGTCGATTGGATCTGAATCTGATTTCGTTTCCGTTTCCGTTTCGTGATCTCAAACCTCTCTCCCCTCTCGCCTGCAGAAAAAACCGGGACTTAGCGCCTATGCCAAGGACCCGCGGGAGGCTGCCGAGTCGCTCGTCTCTCTCCTTGATGAAGCCAAGCGAGTGGTGCCCGCGGAATTGCGCGATCAAACACCTGTCAGAGTCGGGGTAGGTGGCACACCGTACCATTAGGCTGTGTAACTGATGCTTGATGGTGTTCTTACTGTATTAGCTTCGTTCTCTATCCATCATGCCCAGGCTACCGCGGGTCTGAGAAACTTGGGTGCACAGAAGTCCGAGGAGATCTTGCAAGCGGTAAATGTTTCCTCTTATAACCTTCCAATCAATGTCATCACTTATTCATCAGTGGGCGGAGCATCCTTTGTCTAGTTGAATCTGTGTGTCCCTTGTTTTATTACCATGGTCATCAAGATTTTCTGTTTAACTGAAATTTGCAGGTTAGGGATCTTCTCCGTGAAAAGAGTTCCTTTAAAAACCAAGATGATTGGGTTACAGTTCTTGATGGAATGCAGGAAGGCGCATACGAGTGGGTAATGATGCTGTTCTTAGCCATCTGTTGTTCTCGTATCTGTGTCCAAATGATTCTCAGAAATGTTTGGCACTATCCAATGTTGCCAAGGCTCTAGATTGATAAGCATAGCTACTGTATCAGCATTCTTTGATTTGGACAATAGTGCATCCTTTATTTTTTTTAAAAATGCTTCTTTGTGCAATCTATCTGTCAATCCTTTCAGGACTGCTGTCTGCCAGGCTACACAATATAATAATATCATATAGGTGATAGTTCAAACCAATTCAGATTGATAGAATCTAATTAGTTTTAATTCGTCCATATCTATTGCAATAAGTCAGCGTGATAGTGGTTTTGTTTTGACATAGTGACATCTCCAAATCAAACATTCTGATTACCCATATAACTTCAGAGGTTTAGGAATTATTCATGGGTTGTGTGAGAGTGTTCAGGAACTGTTTATGATTAGTGCTTCTATCTTCACACTTTACTCCCGCAACAAGTAACAATTATTATTTTTCTATCTACTTATAGGTTACTATCAATTATCTGTTGGGGAACTTGGGAAAGACTTATGCAGACACCGTTGGAGTAGTTGATCTTGGTGGTGGATCTGTCCAAATGGCATATGCTATTGCAGAGAAGGATGCAGAAAAGGCACCTAAACCATCCGATGGGGAAGATGCATATGTGAAGAAACTGTTCCTCAAAGGAACCACATATTATCTTTATGTCCATAGGTTAGTGTTATAAATTATTGAGCTTTGAATTGTTGCTACCGTTTTAAAGTCCTAATTTTGGTCGCCTGTGGCAAACCCAAGGCATAGTAACATACACCAGCAGTGTGAAACCAATGTAAGCACCTGATGGTGGTCCCAATCCTGCAAACCCCTTGTTTCTCCTTTTTCTAATTCAATAGGTCATAATCCCCAACAAAGCCGAAAATTGTTGTAGTTCTGAAAGTAGCAACTTAAGGGAATTGTTATGTAATGAAAAAAGGAAAGAAAACACTACTCCTGGGTGGAATAACCTTAAGTGGGCGACTTAAAGAAAACAGTGTTTTAGTACTATTTCCTGGCGTAAAGTCATGCACTGGTCATTTGTATAATTTTTTGGGGGGCAGTCTGTTGCAAAATTACATGATGTGATTATACCTGCCCATAGCATCATAGAATATTGCTAAAAACATTTTTTTGCAGTTATTTGCATTATGGGTTGCTGGCAGCTAGAGCTGAGGTCTTAAAAGCTGGCAATGGCAATGGTTACAGCAACTGTATGTTAGAGGGATTTCAAGGTATGATTGCTTCCCCGGTCTCTCCTATCATGTACGATTATTGTTTGTGTATGCAGGAAGTAGCTCCCTGCCAAGGAATTGATGTTTTTTCATTAAAAGATGAACTTTGTCAAGTCACTGAAATATTTGATTTGGGAAAGGGTCATTGCTGGACATCCCACAAATTAATTACATGTTAGCAATCATTCTCTATGATGAATAAAACCTATGCCTACCTTATGTTACCTTGATAGGCTTGTTATAGTGCTGGTCACAACTATGCTTATAGACACATGATTAATGTATGGACAGATAAGACATTATGGTCCCAGTTGGATAGCATTTTTTAACTTCCATGTTCCTCATGGATCATCTGATGTTTTGCTGACTTCTCTCAGTAGCACCTGATATATAGTTGTGTGTAATGATTGTAGGGCAATACAAATACGGCGACGATAAATTTGAAGCATCTGCTGCACCTTCTGGTGCTAGTTATTCAAAATGCAAGGATGATGCAGTGAAAGCTCTTAAAGTTGATGAAGCATGCACCCACATGAAGTGTTCTTTTGGTGGCATCTGGAATGGTGGTGGTGGTGCTGGACAGAAGAATCTGTTTGTAGCATCCTTTTTCTTTGATAGGGCTGCTGAGGTAAGGTTTTGCAACAATTGGTTCTAGCAGTTTGGTAGTGTGTCCCATCTCAACTTATGAAATTAATTCTCTTGTTTGCCAACCCTTGTTTTATCCTTGTTACATTTCTAACAATTTACTTGTCTTTTCAGGCTGGATTTGTGAACGCCAATGCGCCTGTTGCTAAGGTTAAATCCTCCGACTTTAGACAAGCTGCCGAGCGTGCTTGCTTGTTGAGCGTGAAGAATGCCGAGGCTACCTTCCCTGGTGTCCAAAAGGATAACATTCCATATATCTGCATGGACCTTGTTTATCAGTACACATTACTTGTGGACGGATTCGGTATGACCTGATCAAACGAAACAAATCAGAACAGCATAAAGGTTAAGTCTGTTCTCACTTATTTTGCAAACGTTATTGCAGGTGTTGATCCGGACCATGAGATGACCTTGGTAAAGAAGGTCCCTTACAGCGATGCATTTGTTGAAGCCGCATGGCCACTTGGCAGTGCCATCGAGGTGGCATCTTCATCATAGGCAGCAAACAGAGTTTAGCAAGGTAACATCGGACAGCATTGTTGTCATGAAGTTTTGCGTTGAGAGGTTTTTTCCCCCTTGATCGCTTACTGAATCCACACCATTTTGTCACTCTATCCATTCATCCTCCTATACGGTACGGGTAGCTTTAAACACCAAGGGAAGTCTCGATTGTACTTGGTTCCAGCGGCCATTGTAAGCCCTATTATTATCTACTAATGCAAGTAAGAAGAGAGCCTCAATCATTCTTTTTGACCTCTATATAGTATATACTGGGATGAGCATGATATTAGTGCCATCATTCGTTCACTGAAAATGCATACATGTATGGTCCATTGATCGAAATCTGCTTTAAATCTGAAACCATTATGACCGTCATTGTCTTACCGGCTTGATCGAGAGAATTGTGTTTACTGGTGCCTACATCCACCAGTTTTTTTTTTTTTTTTTTTGAGTGGGCCTTCATCCGCCAGTTAGAGACGATGCTACGGCAATTTCGGGCTCGATGGTGTATTGGCTTCGGCCCGTTAAACATGGGCACTGCTACTGCATACCCAATTTTGCCGGTGGCATGCAGCCTGCTACAGTGCCGCAAATGTGCACAGTCTAGCTTTCACAGATGCCTACGGGCACCCGCAACAGCAAGAGTCAGCTGCTAGCTCTAAGTCAATCTCTCCAATAGTGTTAGCTTTTAGCAATAGCTCATAATACAATAAGCCCCACATAACATACTCACATTATCTTAAAATGTGTGTATAAGTCTAGCTCTTGATCAACAGCTAACTTTTCTCTTTCTTCTATTAAAACATGAAAAGAATGCTAAGAGCTAGCTTATAAGCGCGGGTGCCCTTACATAATTACGTGTTGAGGGAATCTGAGAAATGCAGGATGCGTCAGTGAACTAAAAACAGGAGTACGCAATGGCATCAAGGATTCGAGGTTGCATCTTGTTCCTGTTACAAATATCTTGTATACGATGATTTCATCCTCCTCACGCAGATAGGCGAAACTCCCCACGTCCACGGAGTATACGATGATCTCATCCTCCCCACGCAGATAGGGGAAACTCCCCACGTCCACGGAGTCGTGGTTACTTGACGGGGGAGGAAACTCCCCACGTCCACGGGACGTGCGTCGTGGTTCCTTCGTGGAAAAGTTTCTCTCCGTAACCTCCTTCCATATTGTATATAAATATGTATCAATGATCAATTAAAAGGTCTGATGATTCATTCCATTCTCCCGTGTCTCATTTACATTTCTCGCAATTACTACTCGCAACACGTTATCAGCACCTTCGCTCATTGCTTCTTCTTCCGAGAGGAAGAATAGTTCAGTTGATAGAGCATCGGAGAACAAGGGCATCGGAGAACAAGAGGAGCCGTTCGTTGGTGGAGGGTGTCGCTTCCTTCACGACACCTTCATGGTGGCAAGGGAAGATCCGTCGCTACGGAAGAGACCACGACCTCATCTCCGGCATCCTCCACCGTAGCCTTCTTCGGTGGCTCAGCGATTCCCCAGGCAAGAAAATCCTTTGAGGATGAATGCTCTTGTGGCCGGCACCATTCGGCCAGCGACAGCGACCCCTGCGATCGTCACGCCCGCGTGAACGCACCAGCAACCACCATGGCTAGCGGTAGGTTCCTCGAGGCCTCGCGCCGCGGCTGGCCTTGCGTCCTCGCGCAAACGGGCTCCTGGACCTGCGCCGCGGCCTCACGGCGGCAGCCACGACCACCACGTCAGTGGTTAGCGGCGGCCAGGCCTCGCGCGCCCCGGCGGCCGCGGCTTTGCCTGCGCGCCACGCGCACCCCCGCGTGATGGCTTGCTCCGCGGCGGCCTCGGGCGGTGACCCACCAGCGCTCGGCCGGAACCGGCAGCCCCGGGCTTGCCTACGCGCCCTGGCCGGCGGCTTGACCCCGTGCCCGGCGGTGGCGGCTTGCCCGTGACCGCCCCGGCCCGTGGTCTGGCAGCGACCGCGTGGCCGGTGCCTTGGCTCCTGCGGGCGAGGCACCCGGCACCCTGCCCTGTGGCTACGCGCCCCGGAGGCGTGGCCCCGCCCCCGGCCACCAGCACCCGGCAGCCCAGCAGCGGCGGCTGGCTCCCCACGACTAGGCAGCGGCGGCCCCGCGCCCTGCGCGGCCTCCAGCGCGCGCCCTGGCGGCGGCCCGGCTAGCCCGATGCTCCGGCTTGGCCCCGGCGCCGGCGGCCGGCCCCCGCGGCCCTGTGGCGGTCCTGCGCCGCGCGCGCCTCCGCAGCCTGGTGGCGGCCCTGCGCCGCGCGCGCCCCCGTGGCCGAGCGGCGGCCGGCCCCCGCGGCCCTGCGGTTGCCCTGCGCCGCGCGCACCCCCAGCGGCCTGGCGGTGGCGGCGGCCTGCCCCCCTCCAGCGGCGACTGCAGGAGGAGGCGGTTAGGGTTTGGAAAACCCTAACCGCCACTTATATATGGGCGCACCCTACCCCCTGTTGGGCCGAATGGCTGGCCCAGGCCCAGGTTGGGGCCTGCGAGCTCTCAACTTAGACCAGGTGGATCCAAATTGCGTTTTGGGCTAATTCCTATGCTGTTTTGGCCCACAGCGCAACCACCTTCATATATATTTTACATATACTGTACATTGTTCAAAGTGTTTGCTCATTGCAATTCCCAATAACATGTACCATATGTGTTGAATATATTGTTCAAAGTGTTGTCCAATGACATTCCCAATAACAATACATTCCACTTTATTTGTGTAATTTATTTTTACGCAATTTACATTATATGCAATTTATTTAATGCATTTATTTAATATGCAATTTATATTTTGCATTTTAATTAAGCGTATTTACTTATATGTTTTAAGTTTCAAGCGCTTAATTTATTTCATGCAAATAATTATGTGATCACCTCATCATTTATGTATAATGTTCTGAAATTTGCATATTGGTCATACACAAGGTAGTACCATAGTACTACTGCGGGATCTACACTATGTTGCACATAGTAATCATCCTCAACGTGCGTATTTAATATGACATTTTAGAACAAATGACCTTCACCTTCACGGTGACAACTTTTGTTTATTTTTCAAAATTGATCATGCACAAGATGTACCACAGTACTGTCATGGGATTATCATCCTCCTTGTGCGAACCAACTTTGAATATGAACTACAAAGGGGTCTACACCTATAGGTGATTGCCAAAATTCATCTTTTAGATTGGTCATGCACAAGCTAGTATCTCGATACTACTGCAAGATCTACACTATGCTACACATAGTGACTATCCTCAACGTGTGTACCAATATCGTATTTTAGAACAAATGACCTTCACCTTCACGGTGACAACTTTTGTTCATTTTTCAAAATTGGTTATGCACAAGGTGTACAACAGTACTACCATGGGATTTTCATCCTCCGTGTGCATATCGACTTTGAATATGAACTACAAAGAGGTCTACACCTACAGGTGATTGCCAAAATTAATCTTTTAGATTGGTCATGCACAAGCTAGTATCCCAATACTACTGCAAGATCTACACTATGTCATATTTATAACATTCGACTACCTTCAAAGTGTGATCAACCTATATTATTATTAGCAACGCACAAGTAGTGAGATGGCATCTACTGCATATATGCTCCCCTACTACAAGGTCACCAATTTGGTTTGCACCTTCAATGTGCCAATATGCTAATACATAATAATTGAGACTATTTTTTGGCAATAATTATTGTACACAGTCATGTTAGCAGTGATTTTTTATCACCTATACAATATGAGGTAAACACTACATGTGATTCAAGATTCATCTTGACTTCACCATATTTGCATATGTCAATTCAAGACACATCTTGAATCTGAAGTTATTTAAGTATTAATTTACTTAAATAAATAGCAATATTTAAAGTGCATTACTTTGGGTGACTCCATTCTATCACATACAGAGTCTATGTTTTGGTAAGATTTTACATCATCTATTCCCACAGGAATAGATTCCAAAACACTAGCAACAACTTTGAAGCCTGTTCTTTATAGAATGGTTAGTCTATAATCAAGTTTCACCTTGAACCCAAAATTTTGCCTTTATTGCTATACAGTTTACTATCAAGTAAATTGATACATGATCAACTCATGTTGGACATGGCTAATATTTCCAATTCGGAATATTTCCAACCTTGTATTGGATGGAATTTATTTTCATACCATGAGCATTAAGATATCAATGATATAAGTGGGGACATAGGGCATCACAGCTATGGCTGCTCAACCCCAACCATTCTGGGTATTGCCACACTTTGCATTGATACATTTTGTATGCAGCATTTGGATTTTTTTTTAAAATTCTGAGTGTTCAAAGAGTGAGATCCATCTACCTTTTACACGTCCCTCATCGGGATTTCAACAAAGGATGTGGCATTGGCCAAATTATAAATGATTGTTCAATCATTCATTTATCAAGGATCCTTGATCCATGGCAATGCAACATAATGGATTCTCGTAAACGCAAATATCATTTTTCATTTAGAAAAGTGATCATGTGTGACAAATCTCACATTTTCACAAAAATGTGATTGTACAGTCCATGTACACAGAAACGCCAAATCAAATATTTGGCTCAATTATACATCCAACTCATTGGAGGCAAGCGAGTTCTTTGAAATAATTTGGAGTTCACTCAACAAGCGAACGCTTGTAAAATGTCGCCATATTTTCATTGGAGATATTATTAGCCTAAAGTCATACTACCACATGTAGTATGTTGTCCATCATCAAAAATATCATGTACCTCATACATGGTATACATATTCTATATGAGTGCAAATTCATTTGGGAATATTGCAAAACTCTATATAGAATCATATGAGATTTAACCAGGTGGAAAAGAATCTTGTTTAGTGGACCATTGTACTGCTAACACAATTATGAGAGATTATAACCTCTCCATGGGTATTCAAATTAATCGTGGATGCGTCAATGTATCCTGATTCTATAAATACCACATGATATTTTTCATGTATTCAGTTGCATGGTTGCCAAACGGGAACCCAATACTAAAGAGCGATGATGAAAATCCTTCACTCGCCTTAGATGCAACATATATGAAAACTATATAATTGTACAAATTCTTTCCATATCATTTAGGGTGTATTATACATACATCAATCTCATTATACATGTTGCGTACAAAATAATTTTCTCTCTTGATCCCATCAAGATTGGACATATTTGTCTTCGATCATTCTACATTTAGAATGATGAGAAAATTATTATTAATTCTATTGGTCACAAAATCAATATGAGTCACACAATTTCTTGGAGAAATTCAAGATCATACATGTGACTCTGTTTGCCATACTATGGACCATAAAGATACTGTGTAATGCATATCTATGCATCTACAATGTTGTCCCAATTGTGCGCCTTACTCATAAGGTACCACGAATTACCAAACTCATTGCTCAAATTCTTTAATTTAGAGCAAATGATCCTGGACGCGGGATCCAAACCATGTAAATGGAACTGTTTGGTTTTAGGGACTACATCATTAAGTATCTTATGTTCATACACATAATGGCCAAACTAAATCTCTCATTGAGAGAATTAAGTTTGTTGTTTGATGACCCAAAATAGGATTGCAATTTACTAACATCTAGTTGGTAACATGCGGATTTACACAATGCATATAAATCCAAATCCATAAAACTGCAATCATACGGCTCCCTCCGTTGCAGTTCGTACATGGAAATTTGGCCTTGTAGCCAACATATTTCCCATCTGCAAATCGATAACGTTTTGCACGTACCGATATCACCACTGCAGCGTACATCAATGGGCATTTTCGAGATCGCCGCAAGGTATTATTATCCGTCATTCAATAATACCTCAGATCTCTAATTAGGGATTCACTCAAATGCCTGTATGCTGAGTACATCTTTGAGGAAGATTCCAGGCATTAGGGGGAGACACTTACCACACATGGAATGCCATGAATCACAAAGAGAATATCATCAATGATGTTCGATCCTCATATCCACGTACCAAAAAAAATCTGAACCAACAGTTCAGAATATCTTATATTTGTAACACATTGCAAATAGTCTGCCAAATGTATTTACTTGTCACAAAGTTGTCACCAAATCCGATTCCCGTTCAATGTGCCAAAAAGAGTGGAGGTACCTAACAAAACCACTCAACTCCCGAATCTAGATAAGAGGGGGAGAAGTATGGCCACATGGGATACAACTTCTTGCAAGCACTCTCGGATCAGGGGGAGAGAATTCTCCATGACAGTACATGCATATCAACATCAAGTTGATAGACACATTATGAATATTTACTATCCAAAGTCTACGGATGTTCAACATCCAAAAGCCCAGCACAATTTGTGCACAACTTTAGGCGCTGGGTCATTGGAACGCCCTAACTCTGTTATTATGAGAAATGACATAGAGTTCACAAGGGTCAATATTTCCACATGCTAAAATTGGTTCCATTGAATCAATCATACAAAAGACTACAAATTGTCGACATACTCCTCAAAATTGTCATGCACCTTATCTGGATCCAGACCAAAAGTCCTAGGCAGAGTGTTCAACCACTCACATTTTGGTCAACCAAAGGTGGCAATTAAGGAGAATTGCTTTCACTCAATAGTGAGAAGTCTTTACTTCTGTAATGACTCCTCATCATAATGCTTCCTCCAGGGAAGCACTATGGATTTTTCAAATCCATAAGGTGGTGAAGTAGTGAGAGCTTGTAGCACATGGTTTCACGCAGAGACCTAGCATAACATACCCACTGGTATGTGTGGAAATTATGTTCCTACACCGATAATTGGCAGATCAAAATTGATTTGGATAGATTCAGATTATAAGTCCCAATGGACTTTGTATTCTGAATCAAAACATAAATCGCAACACACATTGTGTATAACTCAAGTCACTCCATGACTTGAAATAGTTAAGTTGTTTGTGGTACAACTGACTAGGTGAGTTCCTTCCATAGAAGGATATCTCCCATTATGATGATTGCACCTATATGTTCATACTTAAAACCTAATTGGTTTATACATCTCAAATGAACATATCAAAATAGGAAATCATCGTATAAGACGGAATCTGAGATGAAAGATTTGGGTAAAACCAAGTTATCTTTAAGTCTACAACTTAAGCACACACATCAGCCTTCCAATATTCAATTGATATTGTATACCAATATCCAAATGATATTGGACAATCGTACTACAACACTGATCGTCATTCAATCCCTAAACATGGATCAATATCCATTTTTGATCTTTGGGATGATAACCTTAGTGCCATCAAAGCGCTTATGTATCTTGCATATCGCAACAGGCCTGATATTGCATTTGCAGATACTTGTTATAGCTCGAAAAAGCGCAACTTCTATACACCGAAAGGTGGGAGTCAAAGAGGATATCCACAGATATCTATATGACACAAAGCATGATCTTGATTTATCATCATGTAAATTAAGAAATGATCATGTGGAGTATGAAAGTATTGGCTATTTAATCCCTATGATGCCAGATCACATGCTGATGTTAGTGGTAAAGTTCTCATGAGGGTCATTAAACTCGACTCTAGTGGCTACTTCCACTCCTCGTTCTGAAGTATTACATGAACATGTATAGCTTCATTGAATGATCACTTTGATTCTATCGAATCGCCAGCCATTATCTTCAAAGATAATGCAACTTGTGTTGCTTGGATGTCAACAGGTTACATAAGAGCAATATCACTATATTTCCTTCTAGAAATGTTTTATTCTCATCAAAGTGAGGAGAAAAACACCTTGCAAACTAAATCATGTGATAACTCCACAAGATTTATTCACAAAATCCCTACCAATTTCCATATTTCACAATGTGTTGTTAAGTTTGGTGTGCGATGACTTTGAGAATTGCAAGGTTCAGGGGGAGACTCCTCTTGAAACTATAACCTATTCAAAACATCATATTGTGCTCTTTTCCTCTATGAGTTTTTCCTAACACAGATTTCTCATAGAAGGTTTTTAATGAGGCAATATCAATACAAGTCATATGTCATATCTCTTATTTTCCCCACCGGGGTTTTTGTATGGGGTATCTAAGACATAACCTATGTCATATCTTCTGTTTTCCTCCACAGAGGTTTTTGAGAGGGTATCAAAGACATATAATTACAATTATGATCCTCAGATCATATTTATTGTTCTCTAAACTTGGTCATGGGTTTTCCTTCCAAGGTTTTTCCCATATAAGTTTACAATGAGACAATAATCAACATATGCCATATCATTTTATCCTTATTTTCCACTGGGTTTTAAGGAGTTTTTTGTGGCATATCTACATACATACATTTCTCCTCATTTTTTCCCCACAGGGTTTTTGGAGAAATAATACTATTCATTGATCTCAAGGATGGATTCGATCAAGGGGGAGTGTTACAAATATCTTGTATATGATGATCTCATTCTCCCCCACGCAGATAGGAGAAACTCCCCACGCCCCCCACGTCCACGGAGTCATGGTTACTTGACGGGGGAGGAAACTCCCCACGTCCACGGGACGTGCGTCGTGGTTCCTTCGTGGGAAAGTTTTCCTCCGTAACCTCCTTCCATATTGTATATAAATATGTATCAATGATCAATGAAAAGGTCCGATGATTCATTCCATTCTTCCGTGTCTCATTTACATTTCTCGCAATTACTACTCGCAACAGTTCCTAAGCAGGAAACACAGTTAGAGGGAGTCTAACAAGCTTGGCTTATAAGCAAGTCAGGATAGCAATAGATTAACATAACAGAAGTCATAGAATAATCTAGTTTTTTTTCTCTTAGTCTAAATATAATTATTTTATTGTGTGGGACCTATGCACGTTCTCTCTTCTTGCCTTGATCTCTTGAAGCTATTGTGTGAGTCCTGTTTATACCTTAACTAGAAAACCATACTTTTTTATATATCTTGAACCTGCTAGTGCTGGTGGTGGCAGGCCCACACGTCATGAGGAAGTGTGCTATGACAAGCAATTTCTCTTTTCTCTGTCATCTACCTAGACATTTGTTGACGTGTGGTTTGGCTATAATTGGGTATGCAGTAGCAGTGCCCATGTTTCATTTTGTTATTTCCAAGACTGTCATATCATACGAAATAAAATGAAACTTGAATGAAACTCTCCATTGAGATCGAGAGTTTCATTATAAAGTTTCATATGCATTAAATTTCATGACTCATAGAGAGTTAATATTCGTGCCAAGAGAGTTTCATCTAGATGAAACTTATTTCTTCTCTCCCTTCTTAAATACACCGTCATGTCATCAACAATGTCTATGTGGCAACCTATTAAATGCAAATGAAACTCAAATGAAACTCCCATTGAGATTGACCTAAGACGATCTGAGGTATATTATTGTACACACTCTTATCAAAGTTTTGGGATAAGAGGTTTTCCTTGGTCTGTGTGTCTGTTGAATTCACTACCTATCATACCTTTTAGATTTCCAGACTTCTCGTTTGACCATTCGTTTTATTCAAAAAAAAATTATATAAATATTATTTATTTTGTTATGGTTATCATTAGAGATATTTTAATAATAATTTATTTATTTTATTATTTGTGTAAAAAATTTAAATAAGACAACGAGAATTCTAAAAATTAAAAGCGACATTTTTAATGGAACGGAAGGAGTAAGTCTCAACTCTGCCTAGTAAACAAGCAAACAAACCCATAGTGGTGATTGAAGTAATGGAGCAAGCGGGTCTCGTCAGCATGGAAATCCTGTAGTTGATTAAGTTTACTCCCCAATTGTACGTCCATTTATTATTTGAGTTGATTAAGTTTACCCCTTGACAAGATTTATTATTTTTGCTTCTCCGTGTTGAGTTCCAATTCAAATTAAACTTGTGAGATGATAGAGGACATCATAATTTATAAAATAGACCTTGATTGTTTACCATCATTTTGATAGGTTAGGAAAATTAATAATTAATTAACATTAGAGATATGGAATCGTATGCATAACGTATTTTTCTAAGCAAAAATATGATTCCCTCCATCACCCTAAGATAAAATATGATGCTTTGCATCACCTTATAAAATTTATAATTGAAACACAATTTATATGTAAAGAAACAAAAAAGATAAATCATGTTAAGGTGTAAATTTGACCAATTAAATAGATAGAGTAAATCGAACGAAGCGTTGGTTTATCCATTTAGGGATTATTTAGACGTAGACCAAACTTGGAAGAATAATTTGGACATTTTTCTTAGATTATTATATGAAACATAGTCTTATGATATACTTATTTGGTCTCACAAATGTCAATAATCTTTTCTATATATAAATCATAAGTTTGACTTGCGATCAAGCTAAATTATCTGGATAGTTTTGTACTTTTGTCCATGGACTGAGATCTGACTCATGTATGTGCGCTTTGCGTTGTCCATTTGAAACCATTCTTTCTTTCTTTTAAGAGAACCCTATAGGATAACTGCGGGTCTATGTATTGATTGAGATTTGAGAAGATGAAAACACGAAAAAGAGACAACATTAATGTGAGCATCTAGGCCCCCAGTGGGTTTCGGTGATTGGATGACAACGGTAAATTACTATGACTAACGTGTGTTTTGCAGAAATAGTTGAGTTAGGTCATGGTAATGATGATCGTGAGGGCACTATGGTATTCATGCCCCCTTATTGATGGAATTCGTTCGGTTTTCAAAGGATGGACGATGAAGACGGTGATAGGCTAGTTCTAAGTGTCATTTGGTGTTGAAGAACACTTAGAGTAGCATAGGTCTTTGTTTTACCTTTGGCCGTACTATAAAGAGGGGTTTGAATGGGTAGCTTGACCTAGGTGAGACTTTTGAGTTAGGTGTGATGCACACTTGTTAACCAAAGCCCTAGGTAGCTCAGAAAGGTCCCTTAGATCATGAGGAAGAAAGTTCGTGAAGGGAGCGTCGCAAACCGAAGTCGTTTTGGACTTCTAATTGCGACCGGACGCTGGGTACCCTTGTGATCGGACGCTGGGCATGCGTCCGGTCAGTAGGGTTTTCTGAGGAGCAGGTCAGGCTCTGACCGGACGCTCTTCAGTGTCTGACCGGACGCACCAGGGAGTGAGTCCGGTCGTATGCAGAGAGGTTCCAGAGAGGAAAAATGATGACCGGACGCTCGAGAGCGTCCGATCAACACTTCGTACAATTGTCAGGTTGTGCGTCATGTAGCCGTTGGGCACTGACCGGACGCGTCCGGTCACCCCGACAGTGCGTCCGGTCAGTGTGTAAACTGGTTGGACTTACCCCTTGGTGCATGTTTTGAGTTGGGGGTATAAATATGCCTCCCCCTCATTCATGCTGTTACTCTTGCTCATTTGAAAAGTTGCCAAACACATTGTGATTCCAAGTGAGTGCAAGAGACCTAGTGAGGTTGAGAGATTTGATAATTGAGTGATCAAACACCTCATTAGTGAGTAGAGAGTAGCAAATGTGCATCCACCCATCTCATTAGCCTTGCGTTGGTCAAGTGAGAGTTCTTGCTTGTTACTCTTGGTGATCGGCATCACCTAGACGGCTTGGTGGCGATCGGAGAGCTTGGTGATCATCCGGAGGCATTGTGGATGACCCAAGCCAAGTTGTGACCGGTAGCGAGCGATTCACCGGGCCGGAGTGGCGAAGAATCAGCTCGTAGTGAGCACTTGATCCTTGCGCGGATCAAGGGGGAGCGATACCCTTGCGCGGGTGCTCCAACGAGGACTAGGGGGGTGTGCCGACACCTCGATACCTCGGCAAAAAGATCGCCGTGTCATCTCTACTCTCTTTACTACGCATTTACATTTGAGCAATTCAATTTCACACTTACTTGTTGTTCTTCCATAAGTTGAATTGCCATGCTAGAGTAGAATTGGCTTAGCGATAGTCTTTTGTGCTATTGATTCTTGTCATTCTCACTTCTAGGCACTAGGGGGTTAATTGGAGCTTGATAGGTTTTTTATTGCAAGAAGTTTTAGAAAAGCCCAATTCACACCCCCTCTTGGGCATCTTGATCCTTTCAATTGGTATCAGAGCCTCGTGCTCTCGATTTAAGCTTAACCGCCTAGAGTTAAGATGTCCGGAGGTGATGGACCACCTCCCATGTTCGAGGGAGACGACTTCCCATATTGGAAAATCCGTATGGAGTCGTACCTAGAAGCGGTTGATGTTAAATGCCTCAATGCCGCGATCACCGGCTTTGCCAAGCCCAAAGAAGGCACAAGCCTCACTCCTAACGAGGAGGAAAATGAAAAATGGAATGCAAAAGCCAAAAACATCCTTTTTAGAGGCATTTGCAAGGATGTGTTCAATCGTGTTCGGAACCACAAAAATGCCCATGATCTATGGGAAAATATTTGTGCGCTCCATGAGGGAACCAAGAGTGAGCGTGAGGAGCGTTATCATTTGGTTGTGCAAAAGATGAACTCGTTTGAAATGCTTGCTCATGAAAATGCAAATGAAATGTACTCACGCTTGAATGTTCTTGTAGAGGAGCTCAATGGTCTTGGCCTCACACAAATGCAACCATCCGATGTTGTGAGGAAGATCCTATGTGTCCTTCCCATTGACAAGTATGGACACATTGTGACCGTGCTACATCAAGGTGATCTTTCCACATCTACACCAACACAAGTCTTGGGGAAGATCAATGCTCATGAGATGTACATGCACATCACACCAAGTGGTGGCTCTTCCACCGACAAGAAGAAGGACTTGGCCTTCAAAGCAAGCCATGACAAGAAGGGCAAGTCCAAGGCTATTGAGGTGCATCATGAGAGCACAAGCGATGATGAAGATGATTCTAACATTGCTCTCATGGTGAAGAAGACCACCAAGATGTTGAAGAAGCTTCACAAGAATGGAGTCAACTTTGACTCAAGAAAGAAGAAGTTCTTCACAAGTAGCAAGAGGAGACCAATCTCCGAAATGGATTGCTACAATTGCGGTGAGCTTGGCCATCTTGCTCATCAATGCACCAAGCCCAAGAAAGATAGCTACAAGAACAAGGACAAGAACAAGAAGTATGACTCATCAAGCGAAGATGAGAAGAAGAATGACAAGTCATACAAGAAGAAAGATGGCAAGAAGAAGCAATACCACAAGAAAGGTGGGAAGGCTTACATTGTTGGTGATTGGCTCACCGACATTGACTCCTCCGGTGGCTCATCAAATGAAGATAGTGATGATGAGAAGGAGAAGGTGGCCACTCTAGTCATTGGCTCCTCTACACCACCACCACCACCATCGCCATCATCATCTACACACCTATGCCTTATGGCCAAGGGTGACCGGAAGGTACAAAACGATGATGACTCTAGTGATAGTGATAGTGATGGTGAATTTGAGGCTCCCACTTATGATGAACTTGTCAAATTGCTAAATGACTACTCTAAAATCATAAGAAAGACTAGAGCTAAAAATGAGAAGCTTGTTAATGAAAATGAATCTCTTGTTGAAAAATGTGATCATGCTACTCATGCTAGTGATGAACTAAAAGATGAACTTGCTACTATGTCATCCACTATCAAGGAGCTCAAGTCCTCTAACAAGGAGCTCAAAGCTAAAAATGAAAAACTCGATAAGATGCATAGTGACTTTACCACTAGTTATGCCTTGCTAAAAGAACAATACACTCAAGTGAAAGTTGACTATGATGCTCTCACCATTTCTTATGATATGCTTTCACATGAGACACATGATGCTCCTAACCTTGTTGTTAAGTGTGACATAGCAACATCTTGTGAGGACTTGGTTAGTGAGCATGATGAGCAAAGAGCTAGTGGCAAAGGCAAGAGTGTGGTTGTGGCCGATCACTATGATGATTACATCAAGATCAAGAATGAGAATGCAAAGCTCAAAGTTGATCTAGAGAAGCTTGCAACCACAAAGCAAGTCATTGTTGAGACCCAAGATGATGAGTATAGCATGACACTTGAGCTTGACATGCTAAAAGAAGAGAACAAGAGATTGAAGATGGAGAGAGATTACAAGATGACACCATCTCAATTAGAGCTTCAACAAGAGAATGACAAGCTCAAGAAGGAAAAAGAACACCTCACCACCGGATTAAGGAACTTCACCAAGGGTCAATGTCTTCAAAGTGAGCTTCTCATGAACACTGTCATGAAGACAAATAGAAATGGCATTGGCTTTCTTGAAGAGAAGATGAAGCAACACAAGAGCATCACTAAGCCAAAGAAGAAGAAGATTGGAAGATGCTATGAGTGTGGAAAGGAAGGACACTTTGCTCATGATTGTGAAGAACCAAAGCCCACACCCTTGCCCAAGCATGCTAGGCCCTTTGCTTTCAATGCTCACTACATGCTTAGACAAGATTCTAGTGGCAAAGTGAAGGTTATGTTTATGGGGCCACCTAACAAGAGTAGGCCAAAGCAAATTTGGGTTGCGAAGTCACTAGTTGAGAAGGTTAAGGGACCG
Source organism: Coix lacryma-jobi var. lacryma-jobi (assembly GCA_009763385.1). Lineage (NCBI taxonomy): Eukaryota > Viridiplantae > Streptophyta > Magnoliopsida > Poales > Poaceae > Coix > Coix lacryma-jobi. The sequence goes on along the minus strand of CM019825.1, from coordinate 2,112,788 downwards.
CAACAAGTTTGGGTCCCAAAAGCTCAAGCTTGATTTCTTGTGTGTGTAGGTGAACTACAAGACCGGTGGATCACATTGGGTAATTGATAGTGGATGCACACAACATATGACCGGAGATCCCCGGATGTTCACCTCACTAGAAGAGAATGTCGATGACCAAGAAAAGATAACATTTGGTGACAACTCAAAGGGCAATGTCAAAGGATTGGGCAAAGTGGCTATATCAAACGATCATACCATCTCCAATGTGCTTCTAGTTGCATCATTAAGCTTCAACTTGCTATCCGTTGGGCAACTATGTGATCTTGGCTTTCAATGCTTATTCACCGACAAGGAAGTGGTTGTAACCAAGAAAGATGATACACAAGTGATATTCAAAGGCTTTAGATACAACAATCTCTATCTAGTGGATTTCACCTCCGAAGATGCCAACTTGAAGACATGTTTGTTCACTAAGCAATCCCTTGGTTGGCTTTGGCATAGAAGATTAGCACATGTTGGAATGAACACTCTCAACAAGCTATTGAAGAAGGATTTGGTTAGGGGCTTGAAGGATGTCAAATTTGAGAAGGACAAATTGTGTAGTGCATGTCAAGCTGGCAAGCAAGTTGCAAATACACATCCAACCAAAGCCTTTGTGTCAACATCAAGAGAGTTAGAGCTACTTCACATGGATCTATTTGGACCAACAACATATGCTAGCTTGGGTGGAAATCTCTATTGTCTAGTGATTGTTGATGACTACTCTAGATACACTTGGGTATTCTTTCTTCATGACAAATCCGAAGCAACCCCTTCCTTCAAGAAGTTTGCCAAGAGAGCTCAAAATGAATTTGATGTGAAGATCAAAAAGATTAGAAGTGACAACGGAAAGGAGTTTGACAACACCCATATTGAGGAATATTGTGATGAAGTTGGGATCAAGCATGAAGTGTCCGCAACCTACACACCACAACAAAATGGGGTAGTTGAGAGGAAGAACCGGACTCTAATCACCCTAGCAAGGACAATGCTAGATGAGTATTCTACACCTGAGAGATTTTGGGCGGAAGCAATCAACACCGCTTGCTATGCATCAAACCGATTGTTCCCCCATCGTCTACTTGGCAAGACCCCCTATGAGCTACTCAACAACAAGAAGCCGGATGTATCCTTCTTTAGAGTGTTTGGGTGCAAATGCTACATCTACAAGAAGCGCCAACACCTAGGGAAGTTTCAACGCCGATGTGATATTGGTTTTCTTGTTGGTTACTCATTGAAATCCAAAGCATATCGAGTATTCAACCATGCCACCGGGATGGTAGAAGAAACATATGATGTGGAATTCGATGAATCTAATGGCTCTCAAGGAGAGCATGAGAATCTTGATGATGTAGGTGATGAACCATTGAGGGAAGCAATGAAGAACATGCCGGTTGGAGCCATCAAGCCTAAAGATGATGATGATGATGTGCAAGTCATTGACAAGCCATCCTCATCCAATGTACCACTTGATGATGACAAAGATGGGAGGGATCCAAATGAAGATACTCATGTCTCCCATGATCAAATGGTGGTACAAGCTCAAGATGTTGGTGCTCCACAAGCGGCCCCTCAAGTGGTTGATTGAAGGACTACTCCTCTACTACAAGCTCATCCTCAAGATCTCATCATAGGGAGTCCAACAAGGGGTGTAATGACTCGATCTAAAAAACTTGCTTTATTTATTGAACATCACTCCTTTGTGTCTCTTGTTGAGCCTACCATTGTAGGTGAAGCTCTAGGTGATCCGGATTGGGTGAATGCTATGCATGAAGAATTGAACAACTTCACCCGCAACCAAGTTTGGACACTTGAAGAGCGACCTAAAGGCGCAAGAGTCATTGGGACAAAATGGGTGTTTAGGAACAAGCAAGATGATCAAGTCAAGGTTGTTAGAAACAAGGCAAGGCTAGTGGCAAAGGGGTTCTCTCAAGTTGAAGGCTTGGATTTTGGAGAGACCTTTGCACCGGTTGCAAGACTCGAAGCCATTTGTATCCTCCTTGCATATGCATCACATCATGACATTAAATTATATCAAATGGATGTGAAAAGTGCATTTTTAAATGGCTTCATAAATGAACTAGTCTATGTTGATCAACCTCCCGGGTTTGAAGACCCTAGATATCCTAATCATGTTTATAGGTTGTCCAAGGCGCTATATGGGCTCAAGCAAGCCCCTAGAGCAAGGTACGAGCGCCTCCGGGACTTCCTCATTGAGAAGGGCTTCACCATTGGGAAGGTTGACACCACACTATTCACCAAGAAGCTTGATGGAGAGATCTTCTTTTGTCAAGTCTACGTAGATGATATCATCTTCGGGTCAACAAATGAAGCCTATTGCAAGGAATTTGGTGACTTGATGTCGAAAGAGTTCGAGATGTCTATGATTGGCGAGCTCACATTCTTCCTAGGCTTTCAAGTCAAGCAATTGAAGGAGGGGACTTTTATATCTCAAGAGAAGTACACAAAAGACCTCCTCAAGCGCTTCAACATGGATGATTGCAAGCCTATCAAGACTCCAATGCCAACCAACGGACACCTCGACCTAGATGTGGGAGGTAACCCGGTTGACCAAACTCTCTACCGCTCTATGATTGGCAGCTTGTTATATTTGACCGCATCTAGGCCCGACATCATGTTTAGTGTGTGCATGTGTGCTCGCTTTCAAGCCGATCCTAGGGAATCACATCTCATAGCGGTGAAGAGAATCCTTAGGTACCTAAAGCACACCCCAAGCATTGGCCTTTGGTATCCCAAAGGAGCTAACTTCCAACTCGTTGGGTATTCCGATTCGGATTACGCGGGTTGCAAAATTGATAGAAAAAGCACATCCGGAGGGTGCCATTTGCTTGGGAGATCACTAGTGTCATGGAGTTCGAAGAAGCAAAATAGTGTGGCCTTGTCTACCGCCGAGGCGGAATACATAGCCGCTGGTGCTTGTTGTGCACAAATCCTTTACATGAAACAAACCCTTTTAGACTATGGTATAGTCCTAGAAAGGGTACCTTTGTTGTGTGACAATGAGAGCGCGGTTAAGCTTGCTAACAACCCGGTTCAACACTCTCGCACAAAGCACATAGATATTCGCCATCACTTCCTTAGAGATCATGTTTCCAAGAAAGATATATCCTTAGAGGGAGTTAGAACCGAAGATCAATTGGCGGATATCTTCACAAAACCCCTAGATGAGAACACCCTTTGTAGATTGCGAAGTGAGCTTAATGTGCTTGATCTAAGTAACTTTGTCAAATGGTGAAAGGGGGTTGTCTTTGCATTGCATTGTATCATATGCCATGTTTAAATTACGCTATGCACATAGGCTTGTCAGACGTGGTTAAGATAACCGCCCTAAAAAGCGTGTGAAGAAGCTTATCCATGAGCAAACTTGACAAGCAACCTAGATTCAAGTTCCGTATTGCATTGCATATGCATGTTTGTTGCTTTGTCATTCTTTTTCGGTTAAGCTTTGAGCAACCGCTGTGTTCGTCCGCTGCTAGGGGGAGCATTTGAGGCTCCAATTGGTTAAGACCCCTAGTTTTGGTGGCCACATGTTGTCTCCTTGGAGTTTTATCGCCTATTTTATCTAGAAAACTACTTTAGCCTATGGCAAAATATTTAAATTTTTTTAGGGTTTGAGAGAGGTCACTCCTCTAGGTTCCAACTTGTGTTTATTTGCTTCTTATTTGAGTTGGACCTTGGTTGGGAGAAGTCGGCGCGAAAAATTGAGTCAAAACAGGGTTTTCCCTGTGACCGGACGCAGCGACCGGACTCACGCGGTGCGTCCGGTCAGTGCAGAGCGCGCGCAAGTGAACAGTATCTTCGGCGCGTCCGGTCAGGAATTTGATCGTGCGTCCGGTCCATTGCCAGCGGTTGACCGGACGCTGGGTGAGTTCGGTCATGTCTGATCGGACGCGTCCGGTCGAGCAAATCCCGTTGTGGGAGCTCTCTGTGTTGGACCGGACGCTCGGGCTCCATGCGTCCGGTCGCCTTGCGGTGCGTCCGGTCGCAACTTATCGAGCGGAATAAACCTATCTAACCGACATGTGGGCCACCACCACTCCGGTCTTCGTCTCCGTCCACGCCCCCGTCACCCGTGCCCTAACCCCCGCACCGCCGGCCGCCGTTTCCACCTCCACCTCCCCCGCGCCGCCGTGCCACCCCGTCCACTGCGCCCGCACCGTCGAGCCTCCTCGGCCGTCGTGCTTGCCCCCGCCGCGCCGCACCCGCACCGCCCCGCCGTGCCCGCGCCCGCCCCCCCCATCGCCACGACCGAGCGCCGCTCGCCGTGCCCACGTCCACGGGCCTCCTCCCGTCGCCGGAGCTCTCCACCAAGTCTTCCTCTTCTCCGGCGTCCTCCCTTGGCCAGCAGACCCCCTCCCCATTCTTCTGGCGAGAGGTAGTGGTACTCGCTCGTGTCGGTCCGCTCTCCTCGCTTCGTCCGTTCGTCGCGTCGTGTCAGGTAGCAAAGCCGTGCCTTCTGTCTCTCTTTCCTTGTGCTTTGCTTCCGATAGGCTTCTTTTCTCTAGCTTATATGCTTATGTATATCCCTATCTATCTGTTGCAGCGAGTCGGGACCGTTTCAGTGAGCAGTGTCACAGTGACCGCTAAATCCGGGGCCAAGCTCGTGGATACGGAACGAGGCCAAGCCTCTGAGGTTCAGTCCAGCCTCTCTTGTGTTAGTGGCAGTGGTACTCAGTGGCAGTGAGTCTCGTCAGTGGCCGTGGTTTTCAGTGGCAGCGCTTCTCAGTCAGTTGCAGTGGTTCTGTTCTTGTAGCAATGGCTCGCTGCAAGAACGTCGGCGGAGGTCCCGGGGCCGATCCTCCTCCCCCTCGTCCCCCTTCTGGTGATAAGGGGAAGCGGCCTCAGAAACTCATTTCCAAGAAACGCAAGCGCCTCGATCGGGATTCAGAGATCGCACTTGCAGCAGCAAGAGCAGCCGAGCGAGCCGAGCAGGGGGGTTCCACACGCGGTCTCCGGATTCACGACCAGTCTTCTGAGCAGGCCAGTCAGGGCAGTGGTACGCGGATTCGCGACCTTCTTACAGAGTAGCAGGTGCAGGCTCTGCTTCGGACTGAGGGCGGCGTCGTCCGGATTCAGGATCACGAGTACTCTCTCGACGACCTAGCTGAGCTTCTCCCTCCAGACTTCCAGTTCCCGTCTGAGGCAGCTTCAGCTCTCGCAGCGGCTACAGCCAGCGGTTCAGCTCCAGAGCCCAGCTCAGCTACAGAGACCCAGGCAGAGGGTCAGACAGAGGAGCAGCCAGCTCAGCAGCCACTCCGCAGGTCCACCCGCTCTCGCACTCAAGTGTCTCCTCGACCTGAGGGGCAGAGGCGGGGTGGTCGACCCCCTCCGAGGCCACAGGGACCCCCACCTGTGGAGCACTTGGACCTGCGGGCGGCGACAGCACGTCAGGTGCAGGCCATTCGACTGATACAGTATGAGGAGTGGTTCCCAGCAGCCCGGCACCCTCAGGCCGCAGAGGGCTTCTACACGGTGATCCAGGAGGATTTCTACCGGGTCTACGTCAACAGCGGCGTCCACATCCGACCCCACAGAGTGTGCCCGCTGGAGACGATCGTTGCAGTTGCTGGTGAGGCCATCCGTCCGATGCTTACCTATCTACCTGGATTAGCCGATCTGCTTGGACGTGGTGGTCTCTACATTGAGGATTGGGTTCGCCAGTTTTACGCGTCCCTGTGGATCTCCCCGGATCACCGGTTCCTCCACTTCGCTTTCAGGGGAGGTCCTACAGGCTCTACAGCTCACGTGCCAGAGAGTACCTTGGTTTGACAGCATATCCGACTAGAGTGCACACAGTTTGCTACGGAGAGACAGAGCCACCCAGGCGACCCCACGCAGGAGAGATTCCGTCAGCAGATCAGGTTCGAGCTTGTTTCCGGGAGCCGTTCGGCGAGGGGTCCAGCCGGCGTCCTCGTGACTTGACGCCGACGGCCCGCCTCGTGAACGAAGTCATGCGGCGTACACTTCTGCCCCGGATTGGCTATCGTGAGGGCTTGACCAGGATTCAGTTGTGGCTCGTTCACCATTTGGTCTCACAGCTAGAGTTTGACATTTGGGATGTCATCATTTCAGAGATGGAGGACACACTTGCAGAGGGCTTCAAGGGTCACCGGCAGCTCCCCTATGCTCACATCATTTGCTATCTATTGAGGAGGATTATTCCAGGCTTGCTTCCAGAGCTTCTCCAGTCTCCGACGGAGTTCCCCGTCTACGACACTCGCCAGATTGCCGGGGACCGTCCAGACACTCGCCCCAGAGGTCAGCGCCAGAGGCCAGTGGTTACTGAGACAGAGGCTGAGCAGGACGAGGCAGTTCGACAGCTGGCAGAGGCTGAGCTTGCCGGTCTTGAGGCAGAGGGCGAGGACCCTGACGACGAGTTCCCGTCCGACAGCACCGACGACGACTAGGCTCCTCTTCCGAGGATGCGTCCACAGGGTGCTCATGACTCCGAGGCCTCCTCCTCGCGTCTGGCAGGCTCCGACCCAGCACTCCTAGCCATCCTTTCTCGGATGGAGCAGCAGCAGTCTCGCCTTTCCGAGGAGGTTCAGCGTCAGGCTGAGGAGCAGCGCCGACAGGCACAGGAGCAGGCCCGACTGGCAGAGGCCCAAGCAGTGGCAGCAGCTCAGGCACAGGAGCGCCAGGACGCTCTCCAGAGGCAGATGATTCAGCTTCAGACACAGACTCTAGCCTTCATGGAGAGGATGGCAGCTATTCCATAGTTACCCCGGACCGTCGACCTTGTTCTACACGTCAGCTTCTTCGACGACGGTCTCGCCTTTCCCGCAGTACCCGCAGTGGTTCTCACCTCAGCCAGGGCAGCTGCCAGGGTTCACACCGCTTTGGTCAGGCTTCACTCCTACTCAGACGGAGTCGGTCCTAGTGACACCGAGGAGTCTGGAGGCTTCCTTCAGTGAGCTCACCGGCCTACCCACACCTCCTGAGTTTCAGTTGCCGGTGACCTCAGCTCCAGCTCCAGCTACTGGTACTACCGAGACCCTACCCTCCTCAGTAGCGTCGTTAGAGCCACCGGTCACTCAGAGTCAGACTCCTCCAGTCAGTTCAGCGCCAGAGCCTTCCGTGACAGTGACCGTGGCAGCGACAGAGGCAGTGCTTCCAGAGACAGAGCCTCAGCAGCCGGTGCTTCCAGAGCCAGAGCTTCCAGCTCCAGAGGCCGCTCCAGAGACAGTTGAGCAGACCCAGACCGCTTCTCCTCCACGTCCAGTGTCAGAGGGTCAGTCAGCTCACAGTACGTCGTCCGACGAGGAGACCTACCTGGCTCAGTTCGAGACTCTTCCGCGCACCTCGTCGCCCGGCTCGTCTGCTCCCATCCCGCCTACCGACCCTTAGGTTTTGGTCCTTGGTGCCAAAGGGGGAGAGAGCGTATGTTAGACTTAGGGGGAGCTTGTGAGAGGGTTTCGGTTCTTTTGCGTGATCTTGCACTCATATGCATACATGTTTATCTTGTGGCACCCGTACGATATGTATATGTCTTTTGGTTGTGACATGTGATGCTACACTTATTATATACTCATGTCACTCGTTTATGCTCAGTTGTGACATGTCATGCTTCACTCGTTATCTTATACATGTCACTTGCTTATGCTCATTTACTTTGCTTCCGCACTTATACTCCGATAAATGAGCTTGTTCATAAGTACTTGTGTTAATTCTTATATGTTGAGTACTTATGTGGACTTGGTTCGTATAAGCATGTCTAACCCCTTTTTTTATCTTATTGTCACATGCTTATATGAATCAAGCGATTGAAAACCTCACCTCTCTTTCAAACATACTTAAGGTTGTCATCAATCACCAAAAAAGGGGAGATTGTGAGCATCTAGGCCCCCAGTGGGTTTCGGTGATTGGATGACAACGGTAAATTACTAAGACTAACGTGTGTTTTGCAGAAACAGTTGAGTTAGGTCATGGTAATGATGATCGTGAGGGCACTATGGTATTCATGCCCCCTTATTGATGGAATTCGTTCGGTTTTCAAAGGATGGACGATGAAGACGGTGATAGGCTAGTTCTAAGTGTCATTTGGTGTTGAAGAACACTTAGAGTAGCATAGGTCTTTGTTTTACCTTTGGCCGTACTATAAAGAGGGGTTTGAATGGGTAGCTTGACCTAGGTGAGACTTTTGAGTTAGGTGTGATGCACACTTGTTAACCAAAGCCCTAGGTAGCTCAGAAAGGTCCCTTAGATCATGAGGAAGAAAGTTCGTGAAGGGAGCGTCGCAAACCGAAGTCGTTTTGGACTTCTAATTGCGACCGGACGCTGGGTACCCTTGTGATCGGACGCTGGGCATGCGTCCGGTCAGTAGGGTTTTCTGAGGAGCAGGTCAGGCTCTGACCGGACGCTCTTCAGTGTCTGACCGGACGCACTAGGGAGTGAGTCCGGTCGTATGCAGAGAGGTTCCAGAGAGGAAAAATGATGACCGGACGCGTCCGTTCAGTGGTGACCGGACGCTCGAGAGCGTCCGATCAACGCTTCGTACAATTGTCAGGTTGTGCGTCATGTAGCCGTTGGGCACTGACCGGACGCGTCCGGTCACCCCGACAGTGCGTCCGGTCAGTGTGTAAACTGGCTCGACTTACCCCTTCGTGCATGTTTTGAGTTGGGGGTATAAATATGCCTCCCCCTCATTCATGCTGTTACTCTTGCTCATTTGAAAAGTTGCCAAACACATTGTGATTCCAAGTGAGTGCAAGAGGCCTAGTGAGGTTGAGAGATTTGATAATTGAGTGATCAAACATCTCATTAGTGAGTAGAGAGTAGCAAGTGTGCATCCACCCATCTCATTAGCCTTGCGTTGGTCAAGTGAGAGTTCTTGCTTGTTACTCTTGGTGATCGGCATCACCTAGACGGCTTGGTGGCGATCGGAGAGCTTGGTGATCATCCGGAGGCATTGTGGATGACCCAAGCCAAGTTGTGACCGGTAGCGAGCGATTCACCGGGCCGGAGTGGCGAAGAATCAGCTCGTAGTGAGCACTTGATCCTTGCGCGGATCAAGGGGGAGCGATACCCTTGCGCGGGTGCTCCAACGAGGACTAGGGGGGTGTGCCGACACCTCGATACCTCGGCAAAAAGATCGTCGTGTCATCTCTACTCTCTTTACTACGCATTTACATTTGAGCAATTCAATTTCACACTTACTTGTTGTTCTTCCATAAGTTGAATTGTCATGCTAGAGTAGAATTGGCTTAGCGATAGTCTTTTGTGATATTGATTCTTGTCATTCTCACTTCTAGGCACTAGGGGGTTAATTGGAGCTTGATAGGTTTTTTATTGCAAGAAGTTTTAGAAAAGCCCAATTCACCCCCTCTTGGGCATCTTGATCCTTTCAATTAATTACAACACAAAATAACCACACACTCTGAAACCATTCAGACTGTCTCGGCGTGTTTACTCGCTGCCCTTTTCACTGTTGCTGCAGAAAAGGCCGTGACTGAGCACTTTTCAGTGTTTAGTTTTGGGAAATATTTGAGATTTACACTGTAGCACTTTCGTTATTATTTGACAAATTTTGTCTAAACATGGACTAAATAGGCTCAAAAGATTCGTCTCGACATGTACATTCTAAAAGTACAATTAGTTATTTTTTACCTACATTTAATGCTCTATGCATGTAGCTAAAGATTGATGTGACGGTGAATCTTAGAAATATTTGTTTGTTGCTGTGCCTGTGCACTTGCACTCCAGCTAGGCATCTACTAGTACCAGCTACAGACGACGCTGCCAAACATGGGCTTGCTACACGGCAGCTGCCTACGCAGTTTTGCTTCTGGCACTTGTGCGTAACCAGCTGCTAAATGTGGTCTGGTTTTTAGAGGAGCATGCAACACCAAGGATAAAACTCAATCGATCTGTGTTCAGGGTCTCAGGGAATCTGCTAATTGTGATGCTTCCGTCATGGGTGAGGTAAAAACGACGAACACTAGCAGTAAAAACGAACACTAGCTGAATTAATATTGAATTGGACAGTGGCACAGGCTCTAGAACAAGTGCGATTCGTCCGGTGACTTTGTGAGTGCCTGCTGACCGTGTGGAAAAACTTCACATGTGTGGATAACTCCGTCCAGTAAAAAACCATTGTGTCAGCGTCACCACTCACCTGAAAATGGAGTGGTAGTGTCAAGTGGAAGCCGCAGGCTAGCTTGTGAATGTCAGTCAGGTCAGGTACGTGCCACCGGACGTCACACCATGATTTATTTGTTTCTTGTTTATATGTTCATCCATCGATAGATTTTGGTGGGACGAATCAATGGAGATTAATTATGTGTTGTAGTACTACTATAGTAGTAGCTTCGTTGTCTGAAATGACAAGAGTATTTTTTTTAGTTTCATTATTTTGTACTACGAGCTCACACATACTCGCTCCGTCTCATTTAGAGTGCCGTCCGGGAAGCGTGTTTGTGAGGAGAGCACGGTTTTCTAACGACATTTTCAATGGGACGGAGGGAGCATGCTTCAATGATAAGGGCAGTTTTTTAAACTTGAAAACCAGTAATAACGCAGCGCATACGTACGGCTTCATTCAACCTACATATAAGTAGTATAATATAAGCTGTATTTGGACTCTTCACAGGGTACATTCTCTGCCACTTTGAGAAGCTAATTTGTCTATCTGGAGTCCTAATCTTCTTCTGGAGTTCTCACAAACAGTCCCTCTTTCAGTTCCTCACCTCATACCAGCGAGAGAATCATTTCATTCTATCCATCCTTTTCTGCAGCCTCCAACTTTTTTTAATCAGCTGAATTCATCAGGCAACGGCGGCTAAACAATACTACCACTAGTATATTACTGATTCTGGAAAGGAGGCCATCTTTATGTTATTAATTATTTTGCCACTGTAAAAACAAGGTCAATATATCCACTCCACCACTCAAAAGCTTACGTCCCGGCGCATGTTCGCGAAGGAAACAAAAAGTCCACTCCACCACTCTCAAATTACTGTGTACCAGTATTATCACCACCCACAAGACTATATTATACAACACCTTATTTTTCATTCCAGATCTTTTGCTCTATTTAATTTTAATTTTCGAAGTAAAAATATCATTGTAGTATTATTGATCTAGCAAGACAATATACTGTTGACTAAATAAATATATTAAAAGCAGTGTATAGTAGTAGCACATGGTGGATCCATCAAGCTCCAGGCTACCTTCGCACTGTGCCTGAAATGAATATAGAGTACTGTACTCTACATACAGTATAAAGGAGAGGAAAAAAATGGGATTCATACGTTGTTCAATACGTACTGGTTCCAGTACAATAGTGCTACACTGCTACAATTGTTCTTCACCGCACGACCCATCTTATTAATGGCCATGGCCTCCACCAGTCCACGAGAGCTCGATCCTCTCTTTCCATGTCGCCGCAGGTTGCTAGCTATTCCGTCCATCATCGATCAGTTGATGATGCAGAGTATGCATGCACTGCACGGACGGAAGATTAAGATATGCCCCCCGGCCCCACAAAGTCAGCTACTAGTAGAAAATCGGATCTCTCTATCTAGAACTGAGGAAGCATGTGATGGTTGATGAGGCCGCCGCCGAGCACGGACGACGTCGTGGCCGGCAAGCCGCTGGCGGGCTGTGGCGCGTCGAAGCAGGAGCCGCCGCTGAGCCTCTTGGCCGCCGGAGAGTGGTGGTGGTGGTGGTGGAGGCCACCAGCGGCAGTGGTGATCATCATCGTCCCGGCCCCGGCGGCGCACTCGTCCGGCGGGGTCGTCGTCGTCATCATCATCGCCGCCTTACGCTTCCCACCTGCAGCCGCGGGCGGCGGCGACGGCGAGTAGATCATGAGGTCGGAGCCGTCGCCTCTGCCTCCGCCTCCGCCGACGGCCAGGAGCTGGTTGAGGGAGGGGTGCACGGCGAGCGGGGCGTGGTCGGCGGCGGCCACGTCGGCCGGGGTGTCCCAGATCTGCGCGAGCGTGTACTCGTCCAACAGCAAGTCGGAGATGGAGGGTATCTTGGGGAGCCTCGACAGCTGCTGGTGGGGCATGACGGGCGGCGTAGCAGCTGTAGCAGTAGCAGCGGCGCCGGTGGTGTTGCCGCCGATGGCCGGCGGCGCGGCGTAGAAGCTGGCGCTGATGCTGCAGAAGTCGTCGAAGCAGGTGCCGCCGGGAGAAGGCTCGTCGTGGTCCAGGTGGTCGTAGTCGGCGAGCGGCGGCACCATCGGCGACGCGTGGCCGGACTTCTTGTAGATCCGGCACAGCACCCAGTCGTCCAGCTGCACGCAACAACGCAACAAGGCAATAATGTCATCGTCGTCACCGTCGCTGTCTGTCAATGCATCCATCTCTCTTTTGCGTGCACCGGCAAGCTGCCATTCACGGCGACCATGCCGCTGCTAGTGCCGCCGCCCACCGGTAGATGTGACGCTGGTTTGGCTGATATCGGCTATGATTGATGGCTAGCTATAGTAGCGCTTTAATCTGTTCATTCAAGTTGATCGATGCATGGAGGAGAAGAATCCAGTGAGTGAGGGCAGTTTGGTCATCCGGAAATTTAAAAAGCAGCGACCAACGGCGACTGGCGGTGCAACGACGACGACATGGATGGCATGCCTCCGCGCGCACACAGACACAGAGAAGAGAATTGCTGAATTGAACCGGCCGTCGCGCGCGTGGTGGCGTGCATGCGAGCGGCGTGACCCACGAATATTGTTGCGGTCGTTACGAACGAATCAAATGAAAGCGGCCCATGCATGCATGGCATGCCATATGCCTTTGTGTGTGTGTGTGTGTGTGTGTGTGTGTGTGTGTGTGTGTGTGAATTGTGGTCAGATCACCATGGATGGGACGACGATGGATGAACATATATACATACCCTCATGGAGACGTTCCTGAGCTTGGAGGGCGGGCGGTAGGCGGCGGCGAGGGGGCTGGTCGTCGTCGTTGCGGCGAGGCGGTACTCGTGCATGATCCAGTTGGTCTTGGAGCCCCTGGGCGGGCGGCCCTTGTAGAAGACGAGCGCCTTCTTGACGCCGACGCCCTCGCCGGTGGCGCCGTCGTGGATGGGCTTGTCGGTGCCGGTGGCCTTCCAGTAGCCGGACCCCGCGGCGCGGTTGGGGCGGATGCCGTTGGGGTACTTGCGGTCGCGCGGGCTGAAGTAGTAGTACTCGCCGTCGCCGTACAGAGCCTTGGCTGCAAATCCAGAGCCAGCCATCAATAATCAAGTTAGTACGGTCGGTCTCTGTCGTCGTTCATGATCGGAGCCAGCAGGCATGGCGGCGATAAGCAGCACTCAAACCCAAATTATTTATTACCCGGGAGGTCCCATGGGTCGAACTTGTAGATGTCGACGTCGGCGATGATGGGCACGGGGCACGGCGCCGACGCGGCGCGGTTGCGGAGGTAGTGCAGGATGAGCTCGTCGTCCGTCGGGTGGAACCGGAACCCCGGCGGCAGCTGCGACGTCGCCGACTGAGCCGCGGACATCATCGACGTCGTCGTCTGATGATCCATATATACACAGTGATATGTAACCAAGCTAGCTGATGGATGGATGGATCGATCGATGTGATCCTGAATGGAGTCGATCGAAATCGAGTCGCTGGAGGGAGGGAGATGAGGAGATCGAGGACTGGCTGCTAGCTGAGAAGTGTGAAGTGTTCAACTGAATGAACCTCTCGAGGACGAAGGGGTGGGCCGCTTATATGCTCGCGCCCGCCTTGTCCGCTAGCAACGCGTGACGTGGCGGCGGTGGCAGGCCCGGCATTCCGTGGGCGCCTCCGGGGCCATCTGTGTCCCGTGCTCGTGCTGGCGCCTGATTCGTTATTCCTCACGTCCGGCATGACTCGCTCGGCGGCCCAGCGTCGTGTCGTGTGGCGTCACCACGTCAGCGACCGGACGAGGGAGTTCGTTGCAGCGGTGATGACTGGCCGGCCGGCCGTGCGCATGCTAGCTGGCCCAGCCGCCGCCGCGCTTGCGGCATGCCAGCATATGCACGTGCTCATCAAAATCTCGTGTGATGTCTATAACTGCTTGCTACTGTACTCAACTATAGCTACAGTACCTTCCTCAACAGCTGCAGCGAGCAGCGTAATTACTCTTTAGATGTGAAAGATGAGTTTTTTTCCCCTCAACTATAACACTTTCATTTGTATTTGACAAATATTGTCTAATTATGTGCTAACTAGGCTCAAAAGATTCGTCTCGTGATTTACAACTAATCTATGTAATTAGTTATTTATTTTACCAACATTTAATGCTCCATGTATGCGTCCAAACATTGATGTGATGGTAATGTGATGAAGAGAGAGTGAAAAAAAAGTTGATAGTTTGAAGGTATCTAAACAAGGCCGAGTGGAGTGTCACTGTGTGTACACATACGCTGCTAGCTGGAGATGTGCCACTACAGGAACAGGCCATGATGTTAAGGTTGGTTGGATATCTGCATTAATTAGCTTTTGCAGGAGTAGTGGAGTAGTAGTATAGAAAAAGAAAGCAAAAACTACCGGTTGGTTAAACTTTGCATGGATTATGTTATACTCCCTCCGTCTCAGGATATAAGGCATGCACGTATTTCAAAATTCAAACTTTATTAACTTTGACCAATAATAAGTCTAATAAAATAAAAAAAATATAGTACAATAATGGCACCATTAGATTTATCTTTACAAATACTTTCTAATGATATTTTTGTTGTTTCCATTAGTTATATAAAATAGTATAAATTAATAGTCAAAGTATAATCTTGAAGACCGCACCAAGTCAAATCGCGCCTTTCATCCTGAGACTGAGGGAGACTTTTCTAGCATGCTACTGCTCCTTTCTTCATACAAAAAAAATTATGCAATTCTCTTTTTTTTTTTTGAAAGTCAAAATATTTTATTCTAATTTAACCAAATCCATACAAAAATTACACCAGTTGATGGTATCGATTAAATATTAGTACGTCTCTAATATGTTTTTATAGTAAATCTATTTAAGGACACGAATTCTGATATCGTTTTCTAATCTAAAATTGTGAGCTTGCCGTACCTTTTACGTGCACGATATGATGGCAAGAGTATTTGACTTGACAATATTTTGACTTGGTGGTTCCAATAAAAAAAAAATGTATTTTCGTCTTTTGGCACAGATCGAGGGAGTAGTAGGCCTCTCTGTACATGCATGTGTAGTACTACTACATACTTGATGGTATTTCATCCGACTTATTGATGATAATGATGAACCCACGAATCGCAACTTCGTGCGCACAGAAACGAGCTAGCTCATTCATTAATTGGAAGTAGTACAATACCAGTCCACTCCATGCGAATACTACTGATGAACAGAGCACAGTACTAGGCAAGGCAACGAATTCTCAACGCTATAGGCTGCACGTACGCGTTGTTCTTCGACGAATGATAATTAACAAATATTCCTCGATCCTACTATACTACTCCCTCCATCCCAAATTGTAAGTCATTCCAAGAATCTTGGAGAGTCAAAGTTTTAAACTTTGACCAAATTTATATAATAAAATAATAATATTTATAATATCAACTAAATATAATTAGATTCTTTATTAGTTATATTTTTATAATATAAATATTTGATGTTTTAAATTTTTATGTTTCTCTCTAAAATCTTGGTCAAAGTTAAAAAACTTTGACTCTCCAACATTCTTGGAATGACTTACGATTTGGGATGGAGGGAGTAGTATAGAAATATCAAGGAAGACCGGTCGTCGTGCATATATACCTCCGTCACAATCTAATCCAGTGACCCCAGTGGCAGTGGACCTTGTGTTGTGTTGCAGCTATAGGTCAGGTAGCGCTCTGGCTGGCTGTACCGGAAATAAAATCACTCTTAGCTGAGATACTCCCACAGTTCCAAAATAGAAGTCGTTCTCACTTTCCGAGGAGTCAACTTTTTTAAACTTTGATCAATTATATATAAAAAAATATTAATATTTATAATACATAATTAATATCATTAGATAGATATTAGATAGATCTTTGAATGTACTTTTATAATAAATTTATTAGATGATATAAATATTGCACGTATTTTCTACAAACTTGGTCAAAATTGAGAAAATTTAACCTGCACGCTTGTCATAGTGACTTCCTTTCTGGGAGGGAGGGAGTACAATATGAGTTCACATGGACTTGGATGGTCCTTTTCCGTCGAAAGGCCAAACTCTTGACTCCAACCACATACCCATGCCACACATATTATTAACTCGCTTGGAACTTCATTCGCTGCTGACGACGTGTGGGAGAGGACTGTCCATTGGTGGATAATATATATATATATATATATATATATATATATATATATATATATATATATATATATATATATATATATATATATATATATATATATATATATATATATATATATATAGAGGTGAGTTTTCTATACTCCCGGGAGTAGTTACTCCCATCTTGAAAACACCATTTTGCGTATGTGCTCATACTTGTTTATCACTTTGAGTATGTTTATATACTCATGTTAAGATATTTCATGTCTTAATACACTAAAAAATTTCAAAGGAACCCATACTTTTTAATATATTACGAAAATGTCACTCACTGTTGTATATAAAATAAGTATATCTACATACTCTATGTATGCATGCATACTTGGCGTATATACTTCCATAAATAGTCTAGTATGATCATATACTTCATGTAAATATACTTCGTTCGGTCATATATACCATAAATCTAGAGATATAAACATGGGAGTAACTACTCCCTAGGAGTAGAAAATAATTTCCCTATATATATATATATATTCTCCTCTCGTCACAAGTGACGTTTTTTTCGACGCGTACGTACTATATACAGTCATATACAGCACCCTGATCCACTTTATTTAGAGGCCGTTTGGAACCCATTTGCTAAAAATCAGACTATCATGTAATATAGTAGAAAACAACAACAATAATCGGAGGCATACTGACACACACTCGTGGTGAAATTTAGGGTCCGTTTGGTTGGTGACCAGAACTTGCCATGCCACAGATTCGTCGTGCCACAGTTTTTCTGGCAGTCGTTTGGTTCACTGCCACAGCTATGGCACGCCACACTTTCTCAGAACCATGCCCCACACGTCATAGACTCATTTTCGTGCCAAACTTTGCCACAAGTGTGGCTTCAATTTTGCTCGCCACACTTTCTGTGGCAGCCACAGTTTGCCGAAGGTCAGGCGTGGCAAGTTACGGTCACCAACCAAACAGGCCCTTAGCAAGTACTATACCACCACTCAAAATTGCGTGCTCTCGCTCTGAATAACCTAGATTCACCTCCGACAATGGCTAGACGTGCGATAACTATATAGGATAATTATTAGGTGCTAATGGGCTCTAGCTAACCGCTTCTTCTCTTTATATATATATATATATATATATATATATATATATATATATATATATATAACTTTTATTCTCTTTATATCCTTCAAATTTGACAAGTTATTTACTAATTGGATGCTTTCAGGAATCCATGTTAATCTTTATGTGATACGTACACGCTAGGAAACAAGCAGATAGATCCTAAATATGTAAAATTTAGAAACATACACATCAAGTGATTCATTCAATTCATTATCAATAGTAATAACAATAATTTGATTAATTAAAATTAGGCGCAGATTTGTCGACTTCAAATATAACAATTAATTATAATAATGTTAGGTTCAAAAAGCAGTTTGCACACGCTCGTCAATATTCTCTAGTTATCTAGCTGCTGTGTGGAGTTAGGTTCCTGCAGCTCACTTATTAGTCACAAGCTAGCTGTTCGCACACATGCTCACATATAGCGGCATATGCAAGCGGTGTGGTGTCATCAGAGATACTAATAAGCCTAACCTATCTAGCAAGCGAATTGAAGCAGCAGACACCTGCGCGTGCATGCCCTCATTATATTGCGGAAGTCGAGATTAGCTACCGTATCTCACTACTAGATATATAATAGGTATTTGATCGATCGGCAAAATCAGCTTTAGTCTCAGTAAAATTTGCATCCGAGACAAACAAAAAAAATGCGTTAGTCCCGATTGGTAACACCAACCAAGACTAAAAAAGTCCTCTACCCAACGGCTAATTTGTCAGAGAGTCTCGGTTGGTGTCACCAACCAAAACTAAATGTATTAGGCGTGTAACAACTAAACCGCGTAACAACCGAGACTAAAGGTTTTGTACGTCGTGGCGTGTAACAACTGATCAAACGTACACAACAACCAAACGACCACGTACTCCATGTATGTAAGTACATATCTCTCTGGAAAATAAGTGAAGTAGCCAAACAGTCGTTGAATGCCAAGAGATTCGCATGACAACGAAAGGCAGGTGATCGATGAAGCTAGCTAGCTAGCACACGAATCCCATCCAGACATCTAGTAGTAGAACGATGGAGACTACCGGAGAGGGAAAGGATGCATATGCACCTGTCTATCTATATCTTATCAGGCCCCTGGGCGCTCTAGCCAGCCAGCTTATTCTTGGCAACCAGTGTGTTAACGTTAAAGGCATGATGGTATCTTTAGCCAAAAGCTGTGCGTTCTCTCAGCCTTTTATTAGATCCGTGCACAAGCTATAGCTATCTATCTATCTATTCCACGTACTGCAGCATCATCACACACACGGCAGTATATGTAGCATTGTAGCTAGTGCGCTCTCGTGTCGTCGTGTCGCTGCCAACCGCCGGCTGCTAGCTGCATCACGTACTGTGTCCAGTTCGATTCATCATTAGCGGCAACGACGACTCGTCAAAGCTAGCTAGCTAATTAGGTGGACGACAGCGGCGAGCATCAATGGATCGGTAGGTAAGCTGCGCTTGGCCGCAACAGTGCAGTGGTACGCGCGCGCGCCGCGACGACGGTGACGCACCGTACGTACCGATCGATCCCAAGAGCGACGACACCGGCCGGCGAGGTGCCGCGCTCTCGCGTCGGCGTCGATCGGCGTCGCCGTCGCCGCAGTAACTTGCGCTGATGAGTGGCGGGCGGGCGCGGTAAGTCATCGCGCCGTCTCTGTCGCTGGCACGTGTCGTCGCCGTGCGCGCGCGCGCGCCGCCACCTGTGGATACTGCGGGTGGGCACTCCCGTGTACTGGTGGTGGTAGTCCTTGTTGCGAGAGCGAGAGGCATCGTCGTCGGAGCGACGACGGCGATCGACGACGCGGACTCAGCTCGATCGCACACAGAACAAGAGCTCTTCTTCGGCACTCCACTTGCCAACCCATGCATCCATGTCATGCCATGCCACGGGTGCGTGCATATATCTCGGTGACGTACGGCACAATGCAACGATAGAGATGAGAGCAACTGTGTGCCTGTGCCGTGCGTACGTGCGTGGTGGATGCATGATCATCAGCAGTACGTGGTACGTATACGTCAAAAAAAAGGAGCGAATTATGGGTTGGGAAAAGATGGCCTTTTTCCAAATTCCTTGTCAGAATTATTAAGCAGCAGATAACGAAAAATAAATAAAGAAGCACATACTATATGTGCAACTGGTACATACACCATCAAATTAATGATGGGAGGACGATCGAGGAGATCATAATACAGATAACTGAACTTTTTTTTAGCAATATAATGTAACAACTGAACTTTTTTCAGCAAGTTTGGTAGAGCCCATGCTGCAGGTGGGATGTACATATACTCTGCTCCTATATACTGTACATAATATATATATATATATATATATATATATATATATATATATATATATATATATAATGCCCGGCCGGGACTGCAGGGGAAATGGAAATGGATAAACATTATTGCAGGTGGATGGGAATAAATTAAAGGGATCGGACGTGGGTGACCCAGATGGAATTCAATTGCATGAAGAAAGCTGTTTGATCGATGCTGACGACGACGACGTCCCTACCGCGCAGCAATGCTAGCTAGCTCATGCATTACCAGTTTTCCTGCATCGATCTGTCATGTCATGCATCTCGATCTTGACCATTCCCCCCTTCTCGTTGCATGCATGATGCGTTGCTGCTGCTAAGGCCTTGTTTAGTTTACGCAACTTTCTCCAAATATTTCTAGATTCTCCGTCACATCAATCTTTAGCTGCATGTATGGAACATTAAATCTAGGTAAAAAAATAACTGATTGTACTCTTAGTATCTACATGTCGAGACGAATCTTTTGAGCCTAGTTGGTCTATTTTTGGACAAAGTTTGTCAAATAACAACGAAAGCGCTACAGTGCGTTTCCAAATATTTCTCAGAACTAAACAAGCCCTAAGCTACTTGCTAGTCATTCAGCCGCCAGCCACACAAGTTGGAACTAAAATATATAATTCGACGCATACGTCTCGAGTGGATTCAAAGTGACGACCTGGTCCCTGATGCAGTAACACCACAGAAACCTTCCAGGTTCAATTCAGGAAGGTAGCCATATCATTGCAGTACAACATGAGATTTGCTATATTTCAGATGTCTGAAATACAACTAATTTTCTTTCAGGCAACAGTTCGCAGCCACCATCTATTAATAGGAAACACAGATTTCAAGCTCCTTCAACGGATGCGCAGCTAGCGGCGCCGACTTCTCTTTCTCTATAGGATTTGTGGTACGTACGATATAACGAAAAATTAATTGATCCAGAGAGAAATCTTATGCACTACACCAGTACCCATGCACAGTTGTCTGATTGTTGTGTCACCAAAACTCTGAAAGTCAGAACTGCTGAGCTTGGACCTTGGGACCGATCGAGCTTGAGCAGTGCAGTGGCGAACTGATTCAGATCGTACAGATAGTTTCGATTCGTCCCTCTCCATCATCTCTGCAGCAATCCGTGGACAGCGACCAAACATGCATGCATCTGTCCAGCATCCGGCCGGGTCAAAATTCAAGGAGCAGCAGCAGCTATACAGTAGCTAGCAACAAGGTTGGAGCCAATGGGGTGAGCTAGCTTGAAGGACGAGGAGAGCGTGCTTGCTTCCTGCAGATAGTGGACAAACAACTGAAACAAAGCCTGCAAGCTAGCTAGGGTTATCTTCGACGAGGACTACTACTACACTGCTACTACTATCGGTGGTCACTCTTCGATGCGACGACCGGAGTGTATTTAAATTGGGGGAAGAAGACGAAACGAACGCGTAATAGGGTTTAGATCGATGCATGGATGGAGAACCGACCGGTAAATAAAAGTCATTGCGTGGTTATCCGGAGCACTACGTACGTGTTGTGTACCAACCTGGCCCACACGTGCAAGTGCAAGCAAGACCGGCAGGCCGGCAGAGGCAGGCATATCCCACTGCACATTCATGATTGACCAGTCGTGCACCGCTCCACTGCGGCCGCCCGGCTGTCTCCCGAGCAAAGATTCCGGCCATGCTTCTGGAGATGGGAGCGAGAGAGATGGAGAGGAACTGAGGAAGAGAGAAGAGAAGCAGACGAGAGAGAATGAGTGGACGAGAACAGACTGAGCGTAGGGCAGTGATATGCTTGTGTGCACATGAAGAAAATGAATGGATAAGATCGACTGGTGGCCCACATGTAAGTAGCTTCCTCCGTGAAAAAGCATGAAGCTTCTAGTAGAGTATTTGATTATTCTAGGGACTAGTATTTTCTATCTATAAAGCTTGATCCGATTCACCCTAATATGATTTTGTTGATAATTATTTACCCTATTTGCTGATAATAAAAATCTTTATTTTATTTTATTTTATTTATGAGATTATTTCTTTTCTATAATTTCTTGAGAGCTAAGCACATGCTTAACACTATCACTAATTAACTACACCATTGTTATTTTTTTGTGGTAATTATTATAATGAATGGAATCATGCATTTCAATGTGGCTGCAATCCAAACGGTTACCATAATATTTTGCCTAACATTTGTCACAACAAACCAAACAACAGCCATATTGTTTTTGCCAAACCTTAATTGTCAACCAAACAACTAGAATTTGCCACAGAATGTGGCTAGCCACACTTGTGGCAGTATCTAACCTTAGGCGTGGCAAACTGTGGCAGGAACCAAACATGCTGTATCCGTAGACGCAGCATATACTACTGTTCACATCCTCCTGTTTTGCCCCTCGCCACACGGCCGGGTCTATCTGAGTATCATATCTGCACGTACTGGTGATCAGGCTGTACGCAGACGCAGCATATACTACTGTCATGGAACAAGTGTAGTAGTATCTAGTATGCTGCCTGACGTGTGTTCATGCATGCATGTGTGGCCGCAACCGCAACTGGTGATGAACTGACCAATGATGATATGCATGCGCGATCGATCGAGCTAGAGGCCAGTCGACGTCGGCATCGCCGGTGGACCGTTCAGATGATGAACAATAAATTAGGATGAAACGAATGACACAAGTTTCTGTATACAGTATATACTGTACTCCCTCTGTCCACGAAAGAATTAATTCCTAGAATTCATGTCAGTCAATTTTTTTAACTTTGACTAAATTTATAGAAAAGAGTAATAACATCTATGATATAAAATAGATATATTATGAAAATATATTCGAAGATATATCCAATGATGTGAATTTGGTACCATCAATCTTGATAGTTTTTTTTAAAAAAAATTAGTTAAAGTTTGAAAAAATTGACTTAAGATAACTTTAGGAATTGATTCTTACGTGGACCGGAGGGAGTATATCTAATTATCTATCGTCTGCAGTAGGCCGGTTCTTCTTGGTGGCGGGCGGTGCGTTGTAGAGACTAGACTACTGTGGTGACTTGATGTGAGCCTATGTAAAGATTGACAGGTGGTATATCTGTATGTGCATGGGCTGCCTGCTCCTTGACTGAAACGCAACTCCTACTGGCCGGTGTGGCGGCATGGCAATGACATGCATGGTAGCTTCACGTACAGGACACGCACCGCTCCCAGTGGACGCAGACGCAGTGCTGTTGCACTCAACGGAAAAGGTTGTGATAGCTTCGTCCATGCTCGATCTATAGAGAGCTTATTCTTAGCAGAGAACTGAGAGGAAAGCATGCACATCGTCATCAGCTCGAGCTGCACATTGGACGGTCTAGCCTGCAGGCTTTATTAGCCACAATTAAGTTCATCGCCTCTCGTTTTCAATATTTTTTTCACTCATAATAATCCTGAAGAATCCCCTAGCTAGCTAGTCTGCCCGCCAAATTGCTTCGTCGATCTCTTACCTATCAGCAGCTTCAGATAGAAAATTGGAGCTAGCAACCTCTGGCTGCTGCCTGCTAGGCATTTAAAGTAGAGGCTGACAGGCAATTACGTGCTGGTCGATCCATCTGTGCCAATCTCCGCAACAATACAAGGAATTCCAAGTAATTCATTTTCGGTATGTATGATATGATTTAATTGTCAATTCCATATGTTTTGGAATTGAAAAGTCAAGAATGTCATTGAGGGAACCGAATGGTGGTTGTGTTCCACTAGTCTGCAGGTTGTTTGTGGTGCATGAGAACACGCAATAATCAGCCGCATGCAGTCGTGCATCTAAGAGCAAGTATTATAATACAGCCGACTTGCTGGCTGTTAGAGTTCTTGTAGTCTTCTCTCAGCCTACTCAAACAGTGATTGAGTTTTTATCATTAATACAGGACTCACTTGTCTCTCTCACAAATTTCTTGGTTCTTGTGTCCAAGCCGACTGTAACCTTACATCCTGCTTCTCCTCTCTCTCCCCCCTTCTCTCCTCCACGTCAGCATATAATACTTGCTCTAACTGATCTTGTGGCGGCGGCTCAGCCCACAGTCTCCCACACCAAAGCAAAGCAAATAAATTCCACAGAGAAATAAATACGTAAATAATTAGGATACAAAGAAAAAGAAACAAATTTAAAAAGGTTCACGGCCGACAATACCCATGATAATATTGATAAATAAATCCAGGTTAACTGCTCCACTCGCATTTTGATAAGCGTTATTACTTGACCCATGATACGTCCATTATTACGTGACTTGACTAGTCAGTGACACTGCCGTAAAAGGATAGGCTTCTGATTCCTCTGCAGGTTAGACGATAAGCACGAACTGAACTGACCAGTGATAACTGGCATGTGCGTGAAAAACCTGGATTATTCAACACCACGCACTATACGCAGCAGCGTCGTCGTCGTCACTACTGGCGGCCGGCAGTGGCGGCAGCCATACCACCGGCAGGTCAAGGCATATAAAAATTAAAGAGTAAAGTCTATCACCGGTCCCTAAACTTGTACCGTTGTGTCATTTCGGTCCCTAAACTCGCAAATCGACTATTTAGGTCTTCAAACTTGTTCGGTTGTGTCGTCTCGGTCCCTAAACTTGTTCGGATGTGTCATCCCGGTCCCTAAACTTGCAAATCACTTGTTTAGGTCCTCAAACTTAGTCAGTTGTGTCATCCTAGTCCCTAAACTTTATTTTAAGTCTCATCTAGATCTAAACATGGAAATTTTAAAACTTTATATTAACAAATAATTCATAACTTTTTCATAAAAAATTGAATGAAGACAAACTTTATATCAAAATTGTAGTTTTTGATGCGATCTATAACTTTGTAGTTGAAAAGTTTTTGAATTAAAATTGTTTAGAGTTCCAAAATATTGTTTTATAATTATAGATTTTGAAATTTAAAATTTAAAATTATCAAACAATCTTGAATATTGACATGATCTATATAAAAGTTATAGTTTTCAATGCAATCTACAACATTGTAGATGATTTTTTTATTTAAAGTCATTTAGTATCCAAAAATTTAATTTCAAATTTCAAAATCTATAAACATACAATAATATTTTGGGACTCTAAACAATTTTAAATTTAAAAACTTTCAACTACAAAGTTGTAGATCACATCGAGGGCTACAATTTTGATATAAAGGTTGTCTTCATTCGAATCCATATTAAAAAGTTATGAATTATTTCTTGATACAAAGTTTTTAGATAGCTCCGTTTTAATATAGATGAGACTCAAAACCAAGTTTAAGGACTGAGATGACACAACTGAACAGTTTAAGGACCTAAACGGGTGATTTGCAATTTTAGGGACAGGGATGACACAACCGAACAAGTTTAAGGACCTAAACGATCGATTTACGAGTTTAGGGACCGGAATGACACAACAATACAAGTTTAGGGACCGGTGGTGGACTTATTGACTTTATTGACTCCATCATCTTTAGTTCTCTGCCTTGTTGCCACCATACTCCCCCCGTATTGTCGGTGTTTCGTACCCGGGGGTATCACACCAACGAGTGATATGATCGCGTGCTTCTCTTCCTGGATGGTGATGCAAGAGGACACAAGGATTTATCCTGGTTCGGGCAAAGAAGGCCCTACGTCCAGCGGGGGATGTTCTTGTATTACTTGCACCTAAGTGCTTGTACAGGGGAGAATACAAGCTCAGTGAGCGTGGACCGGGGTCCGGACTTAAGTGTATGGGTGTAAGGCGCTCTAACGTGTTTGTCCACCTGCGAATGAGGGCCCTGACGTCCCCTTTTATAGGGCAAGGGGAGGCCAGGGTTACACAGGGGTTTTACAAGTGTCGGGGCGTACGGCGCCCAATACGAAGCAGGGTAGGAATCCTGTCTTGTCGAAGACATTGTAGCCGACGTGGGCGTTGCTGTTGAGGCGTCCTTGAAGCGTGGCCTCCATCCCGAGCGCGGACGTGGTGGCGCGGCAAGGTGGGAGCCATACAGCACCCATCCCGGAATGTACAGGACGTGGCGGGGTCCCTCCGGGTCTTGGGGTACCTGTCCTCCAATAGCATGAAAGTAGTTAGGGCTCGAAGGGCGCGGAGCCGGTCCTCGAG
The DNA here is from genome assembly GCA_009763385.1 of Coix lacryma-jobi var. lacryma-jobi. Classification (NCBI taxonomy): domain Eukaryota; kingdom Viridiplantae; phylum Streptophyta; class Magnoliopsida; order Poales; family Poaceae; genus Coix; species Coix lacryma-jobi. The sequence goes on along the minus strand of CM019825.1, from coordinate 2,087,043 downwards.
GTGGTGCCACGGGGGCTCGAGGGGCGCGGAGCCGGCCTCGAGGTGTTACAGTGCAGGGCTCGAGGGGCGCGTAGCCGGCCTCGAGGGGTTACAGTGCATGGCTTGGCCGAACAGTGCTGTACTGGTGCCCTTTTGCCCATGCTTGTGGTGAAAACGAGACTTGACCTTTACACCGAGTTACTGTGGTACATGCTGTGCACTAGTGGACATGACCGGAGTAGGTGAAGGCATTAAATGCGTGGTATGGGCTGGTACGGCTGTCTGTACAGCTCGAGGTCCGTGCGTTAAGGCTCGAGGTGTAGGGGCGCGCTCGCCCGGGGCCTGGAGGGCTCGGGCGAGACGGAGAGCGATCGTGCTCGCCCGAGGCCTTGCTCGGAGGGCTCGGGCGAGGCGGAGAAAGAGTGTTCGCCCGAGGCCTGGCTGGGAGGGCTCGGGCGAGACGGAGATAGAGCGTTCGCCCGAGGCCTGGCTGGGAGGGCTCGGGCGAGACGGAGATAGAGCGTTCGCCCGAGGCCTGGCTGGGAGGGCTCGGGCGAGACGGAGAAAGAGCGTTCGCCCTAGGCCTGGCTGGGAGGGCTCGGGCGAGACGGAGATAGAGCGTTCGCCCGAGGCCTGGCTTGGAGGGCTCGGGCGAGACGGAGATAGAGCGTTCGCCCGAGGCCTGGCTGGGAGGGCTCGGGTGAGACGGAGATAGAGCGTTGCCCGAGGCCTGGCTGGGAGGGCTCGGGTGAGACAGAGATAGAGCGTTCGCCCGAGGCCTGGCTGGGAGGGCTCGGGCGAGACGGAGATAGAGCGTTCGGGTGTTTGCGTTGATTGGGGGTACCTTTTTGTACCACCGACAGTAGCCCCCGAGCCCTTGTTTGAGTGCTTGCATTCGAGCAGGGGCTCCAGATTGGGATCTCGATGGATAGCTAACTGGTCTCGAGGGTTTTGTCGATTTGATTCCGTGGGTGTCGTGCGAGCGACACCCGCGGGTGTAGCCCCCGAGGCCATGGGGGAGTGGTTAGAACTCCCTCGTGGGCTTCCCGAAGAATCCTCCGTCGTTTGGGAACCTTCTGCCCAGTGGGCGTGCCTTTTTAGGCGGGAATCGTCAGGGAGCGGAGATCGCGGCGCCGTGCGTACCTGTCAACAGGCTCGAAATGTGGTTCGGTAGTAATATTAAATATTCGCGGTAACCTTTCCTTTGCCGTGGGAGACTCCGTCCGAGGCTTGGCTCGGAGGGCTCGGACGAGACGGAGAACGAGCGTTTGTCCTGGGCCTGGTCTCGAGGACTCAGGCGAGATGGGGGTCGAGCTTTCACCCGAGGCCTGAAAATCTCATGCTCACACAAAGAAAAGAGATTAGTCGTAACTGTCCGAGTTTTTAGACCCTCTTTCGTCGAGGGGTGCCAGGCTGAACCGACTGGCCGGCTCCCCGAGCTGTCCGGCATGCCGATTGCCCTGGCTTGTCATCCCGCGAGTCCTTTCGATCGGATGCGAGGGGGGATGCCTCGTACTACCCCGAGTGGGCGAGTATCGAGGTTCCCGGTGAGCTGGTAACGGGGAATCCAAGTGAGAGCTCGTGCCCCGTTCGATAGGGGTCGACTGTGGCCCGGAGGCGGTCTCATAAAGCATGGGTGCTCAGTCTGCAGGAGTGCCGGGTCCATTCGATAGGACCCGGTGGCTCGATGCCTCCCTCCGAGGGGATCTCACTGCACGTCGAGCTCCCCGCCTTGGATACACGTGAGGGGCCTCGAGGGCTCGGCCCTCGAGTAATGCCGCGAGTGGCTCCCCTTGGTGTCCCTGACTCGGGTGCTCGAAGCCGGCTGTCGAACCCTTTTCGAGGGCCAGCCTTCGCTGCTTCGAGACTTAGGGCCGGGGCCCGTTTTTACCTTTGTGAAGAAGCCTCCGTCGTTTGGGAATCCTTCTGCCCGTTGGGCACGCCTTTTTAGGCGGAAAACCGTCGGGGAGAGCGGCGGGCGCGAAGCCGGAGCGACGGGCGTGGCGGGCCCGGGTAGTGGAGCGAATGGAGAGGTAACACGTGTACCCTGCATCCGGCTCGAGACGCGGTTAGGTGGGCGCATTGAATGCATTCGGTTACCTTTTTACGTCGTGGGAGATCTCGCCCGTCTGGGTTTCCCCCTATAAATATCGAAAGAGGGGAAAAGGAACCCTTTACTTTGCCTTTGCCTTCGCCGCCGTCGTAGCCTTCACGCGCCCTCTCCTTCGAGCTAGTCGATTGGGGATTTCCGGCCGCCCGTCCGCTGCTCGGATCCGTGCCGCGCCACCGTCATGGCCGCCCAGACACAGATGCTGCCGGCCGAGGACTGGAGCCCGTCAAAGGTGACGCAGAGCGAAATGGACTCGCTGGTGGCCCAGGGGCTTCTGCGCCCCAACCCGGAGGAGGGACCCGCATGGTGGGTTATCCCGTCGGCGGAGCACCGGGAGCCGCACCCGCCGGAGGGGTACGTGGTGAGCTTCGCGCGCTACCACCGTATCGGGCTCGGGGTCCCGCCGAGCCGCTTCTTGCGAGGGCTGGCCCACCATTTCGAGGTGGAGCTGCAACACTTCTCCCCCAACTCCATCTCGCACGCCGCCATATTCGCCGCGATGTGCGAGGGGTACCTGAAGATGGAGCCGCACTGGGAGATGTTCGTCCATCTCTTCCGGGGCGAGCTCTTCATCATGTCCCTGAAGCCCAGCGGGAGGCGGCTCGTGCGCATGGGCTCCCTTGCCATTACCGCGAGGGCGGGGACCTCGTCGGCCAATGTCCCCCCCGAGTACCTGCGATACAAGTTTTCTACCAACCAGGCCGGGTGGGACGACCATTGGTTCTATCTGCGGAACGAAGGTGGCCTCTTTCCGCAGTACACCGGCAGGGTCCTCACTCAACGCCCGGAGAAGTGGACCTGGGGCGTTGCGGCGGACAGGCTACGCCACCTGGCCCCGCTGATGGAGATGATGAAGACGCTGGTGGACGAGAAGAAGCTGACCGTGCAAGCGGTCATTTGTGCGTTCCACCAGCGAAGAGTTCTCCCGCTGGCGGAGCGCCCCCTTCTTATGCACGAGATGGGCCCGCAAGGCTCAGCTCGAGGCGCTCAATCGCTCGAGGATGGCCGAAGGGAGGCTGTCCCGGAACGAGGGCGTCTCCCGGGTGTCAATCACGATCCAGGGGCCGTTCGTCCCTGAATACTCCAACCTGATTGCGATGGCACCCGACGAGGGTGTCTCGACCTGGTAATCCTCCCTCGAGTCGAGCTATCTCGAGCCTCCTCCCCCTTTTTCCTCCTTCGATCCTTTTGCATCCGTCTTGTGGTTTGTCTCATCACGCTTCTTCTTTTTTCAGGGGGCATTTACTTGTCGCGCGTCGAGGCCCCCGGTGAGGGAGGACGCGGCGGATTCTCAGGTGAGGCGCCTCTCTGCTCAGAAGGACAAGGAGAGCAAGGATGCCAAAAAGAAGAAAGAGAAAAACAAAAACTTGTGTCGCTTAGCTCGGGAGCAGAGACTGGCGAAGGCTCGTCGTAACCGTCAGCCTGGGGACGGGTCCCCCGAGCTGAGCTCCTCGAGCTCGGAGGAGGAGAGTGGTGTTGAGGAGGAGGGCGATGACGAGGGGATGGATGCGCGCTTGATGCGCGCGGGGCTCGTCGATGACAGGGCTGACCTCTCCTCTGTGCAGGAGGGTACACTGGAGGTCCCACTGACAAAAGGGTCGCGCGGGACGCAGCCCGCAGAAGGCGGGCGCCGATCCCTGCCTCGTCGGGGGCCCGAGGTCCGTCGAGCTCGCGCCGGATGTGCCCCTTGGTCGTAAGGAAGCCCCGGACCCGGAGTGCCTCCGCCACAGCGCCAACGGAGGCCGCCCCCGCGTCAGCCCAGACGGGGGGTCTCGAGAGGGGTCGGGCTTCGAGAAGCGGTCGACAGGTCGAGAAGGGTTTCGGGCCCGACCCCCGCGAGCCGTTAAGGGCGCCATCGAGCCCGCGGAGGAGCGGGCGCCAGGAAGAGAGGCGTCGAGCCCGCGCCATCACGAGCGTCGGGAAGGGAGCCCCCAGTGCGTCTCGTGACCAGGGGCGTGAGCGTCCCCGGAGTCCATCGCCGCACCGCCGCCGGGACACGGAAGCGGACGCGGGAGGGCGCGACCACCAGCGTGAGCGCCGGAACAGGTCCCGGAGCCCGCGCCGGGGCGGGCGCCACGACGTCAGCACGAGGGAGGTACGGTCGCCCTCCCGCGATGTGGGGCGGAAGGAGGGCTCTCCCTCGAGGTCGAGCCATGGGAGGCGTCGGGAGTCCTCCCCCCATCCCAGCCCTGCGGAGATGGCCCAGGCACAGGGCTCGAGCCGTGGGGTGGGCTCGAAGCCTCCGAGTGGGTCCGACGATTCCGGGAAGAAGCCCAGCCGCCACTTCGGGTGAGTAGTTTCCTTGGGTCTCGTCGGTAGTGAGGCTTCACCTCTTTGCTTTTGATGACGCGTGCTATCTCCGTTTTCTCAGGGGGAAGCGCTCCTACCAGGAGGTGGACCCTTGCTTCGTCCAAGCGGGCCAAGACCTCGAGCCCCGTCGAGGCACAGGCACCTCGAGGTATGGCACCTTCCTCCGCTAGAGAAGCCGCTTGGCTGAAGAAGGCCCGAGCTGCCATGGCTCGAGGAGGCCAGATGATCGTCGCGAATTTTGGTGAGGCCATCGCCATCGACCACAGGGGTCGAGGTACTCTTCCTGGTTCTGATATCGCCGTCATCTCGTATTGCAGGGGCCTCAGCTCATGGCATCGAGCCCGCCACCACCATATCCGCCGAAGCGCTGCCTCCTCCCCCTCCTCCTCCTCCCGCGATGGTGCCAGCTGGGAGCGCCACCCTTCCCCTTACCACGACGCCTGTTCCGGGGGAAGCGCCTGGGGCGAGCACGGCCCCGCCGGTGTCTGGGGCTGAGGAGACTGCGTTCCTCGAGGCCCCGACCGACACGAGTCGGTCTGCGGCGGAGGGAAAGGGGGAGAGGAGTTGGCAGAGGAGGAGCCGACGGTGGAGGACCTCCTGAACGAGCTGGAGCAGGGGCCGCTCCTCGCCGCGGGCTCGATGATGGTGGAGGCGCCCGAGGCGCCGGCTAGCGCCGACAAGGCACCGGAGGGCCCGGCCAGGGAAGAGCCGGGGCTCGTGCCGTCAGGTGGCGGGCCGCAGTCGGGGGCAGCTCAGGGCGGAGAAGGATCTGCCCGACATCGAGCTTGACCGGCCAGGATGGCCGTTTCCCGATGCGCCGAGCCCGTCCCTCGCCATGGTCTCCGTCGAGCAACCGGTCCAGCGGGGGGCCCCGCTTGAGGCGCGGTCCATCTTCCGGGAGGTGGCCGAGCTTATGGCGGAGGCGGAGCGGTCCTGCTCCGAGGAGGCGGGCCGGTCCGCGCAGGTGTCAGCCGCCCTCGCGCGGGCTGAGGCGGAGCTTCAAGATCTCCGCGCGGAGCTGAGCCGGAACGCGCAAATGGCGAGCCGGCTCAACGAGGCGGAGGCGGAGGTCCGGGCGGCTCGAGGTGAGGTTGCCCGATCCAAGGAGGAGGCCACCGCCCGCTCTCGAGGCGTCGAGGAAGGAGGCCGCGGACGCGCGAAGCGGAGGGCCGCCTCCGCCCTGGCTGAAGCCGAGGCGGCGAAGCAGGAGGCCGCTAACGTCCGAAGCGAGGCCGCCACCGCCCGAACCGCAACGGAGGCGGCAAGAAAAGAGGCCGAAGACGCCAAGAGTGGTGCCGCCACCGCCCGAGCTGCCGAGGGGGCGGCGCGGCAGGAGGTGATCCGAAAGGATCTGGCCCTGGCGGAGGTGGGCAGGCTGATCGAGGAGCTTAGGTCCGAGAGGCTCCTCATGCCGACCGAGAAGCGGAGGCTCGAGCAGCGCGCTGAGGGCCTTTCCAACGACCTCGCCGCACTGGGTCGACATTGCGATGGTGAGGCTTACACCTTGTCCTTGTTCTGGTCTCGAAGTTTTCGCTACGTCGCAGTCTCACTCTTCCTCGTTTGTTGCGCAGGGGTTGAGAAGACGGTCGAGGAGCTCCGTGGGACGAATGAGGCTCTCTTGGACCAACTCCAAACGAGACGATGGTGGCGGAGGCGGGCTCGCACCTCTCTCGACCGGCTTCGGCCCATGTGGGGTGCTCCTCCGTGACCGCGGCAGAAGGTGCAGTGGCTCGGGGCGATGCCCTTGGTCGACGCCTTGTGCTTCTTCGACGCAGCCGCGCTGGACCGTGTCCGGCAAGCTCTCCATCACGGCGTCAAGCAGACACTCGCGGTCGTTCGCTCCGGTTTCCGCTTCCCGGTCCACGTTGTCGCGAATGCTTCATCGAGATCGAGGGGAAGGATGAGGAGTGGAACAAACCGCGTGTCGACAAAATTTTGGAGAGATGGAGAGGCGGGGACGTCGCTCGCGAAGATCTTCGAGGAGGACGTGCTGCCTCCTGACGCCAGCAGCGGTGTCGGGAGCCCTCCTCCTTCGAGCTCGGGCGTCGAGGTTGAGCCCGCCGCGGAGGACCTCGGGGAGGAGTACCGCACCGACGAGATAGGGCCTGCGCGCCAATTTGGCGCCGAGGCCCTTGTAAGAATTTTATGACGTGAATGAGGGTATGTCGAGACGAATGTATATATGACTTGTTTGTTTAAAGGGGTTTGTTTTCCTTTCAAATGCGTTTGACCACTTCTCTTTGTCGCAAGCTCGAGTTTCTGCTAACTTAGTCTGTGTTCCTTCGATACGTCGCGAGCCCCTCGAAGGGAGGCATAGGTAGGGCACCGTAGCCCGGGGGCGTAGGTGGCCGTCTACGTCGACGCCCCCCGACATTGGAGGCTCGAGGTACTTTAAGATTTAGACATCGCTAGTTCACTCGAGGCGCGAGTCGAGACGAGGGTCAACATTTTTGAAAAAGAAAACACGCATTTTTTCCGGAGTCTGGGGGGGGAGGCCCCCCCCGTCAGCCCGAGGGAGGCTTGACCCTGAGCAAGCAGGGTCGAGGGCTACCTTAAGATGCGAAGCGACATGAACGACAATGCACGAGTTTGTTCATTCATTTGACATGTTTGTACAAAGTGATAAAACGAACAAGGCCTCGAGGCCTTTAAGGGTAGAAGCGACGTAGCTGAGATATGTTCCACGCGTTCGCCAGGATCCTGCCTTGGTCGTTGTAGAGCTTGTATGTTCCTGGCTTGAGCACTTCGGCCACGTGTATGGGCCTTCCCACGGAGGGGGTGAGCTTATGGCGCCCTCGATTATCTTGCAGCCGTCGAAGCACGAGGTCCCCCACCGCCAGGCCCCTTTTGCGCACGTGCTTGTCGTGGTAGCATCGAAGTGTTTGCTGGTAGCGTGCAGAGTTGATGAGCGCCACGTCTCGGCCTCCTCGAGCTGGTCCTTGGCGTTGGCGAGCCTTCGTCGCTGGTTTTTCTCGTTGTAGGCTCGAAGTCGAGGTGAGCCGTACTCGAGGTCCGTAGGTAAGACGGCTCGGCGCCGTAGGTTAGGAAAAAGGAGTGAACCCGTGGCTCGACTCGGCGTAGTCCTGAGGCCCCACAGCACCGAGGGGAGTTCTGTAGCCCACCCTTTCCGAAATTCTTGAGGGTCTTGAACAGCCTCGGCTTCAGCCCATGGAGTATCATGCCGTTGGCGCGCTCGACCTGCCCGTTGCATTGGGGGTATGCGACCGAGGCCCAGGTTACGCGAATGTTGTTGTCATCGCAGAAGTTGGTGAACTTTTTGCCCGTGAATTGGGTGCCATTGTCGGTGATGATGACATTAGGCCCCCGAACCGGTACATGATGTTGGCGATGAACTCGACAGCCCTCTCGGAGGTGGGGTCTCCTATCGGCTTAGCCTCGATCCACTTGGTGAACTTGTCGACGGCCACGAGCATGTGTGTGTACCCTCCACTTGTCCTTTTGAGGGGACCCACAAGGTCGAGCCCCCAAACGGCAAATGGCCAAGTGATTGGGATCATCTGCAGGGCGTGTGCGGGCTGGTGCGTTTGCTTGGCGTAGAATTGACACCCATGGCACGCTCGGACCAAACGCTTGGCGTCCCCAATGGCGGTCGGCCAATAGAAGCCTTGACGGAAAGCGTTCCCAACCAGGGCCCTCGGCGCTGCGTGGTGGCCGCAAGCCCCCGAGGGCATATCGTCGAGGAGCTTGCGCCCTTCCTCGAGTGGGATGCAGCGTTGAAGGATCCCAGTCGGACTTCGTCGGTAAGCTCCCGTTCGTCGCCGTAGATGACGTAGGTCTTGGCCCTCCGAGCGATGCGTCGGGCCTCCGTCTTGTCTCTGGTAGCTCGCCTTGTCAGGTAGTCGAGGTAGGGCGTCCGCCAGTCGAGGGGCCGTGATGAAGAAGGGCGTGTGCGTCGACCTGCATCGCCTCCGCGGACGTCGAGGTGTCCTTCTCGAGGGGTGGCGTTGAGAGTCGAGCCCCCCGTGTCTTGCTCGAAGGGTGGCGTCGAGGCCAGCCCCCGGGTCGATTTCGACGGATGGCTCGAAGACGTCCCTCGAGAAGACGTCTGGCGGTACCGTGCCGCGTGTGGACGCCAACTTTGCCAGCTCGTCTGCGGCCTCATTGTACTTTCGAGCTATGTGGTTGAGCTCGAGGCCGTAAAACTTGTCTTCCAGCTTGCGCACCTCCCCGCAGTATGCCTCCATCTTGGGATCGATGCAGCTTGAAGCCTTCATAACCTGTTGATGACGAGCTGCGAGTCTCCTCGGGGTCGAGGCGTCGGACCCCGAGCTCGAGGGCGATGCGCAGCCCATTGACGAGGGCTCGTACTCGGCGACGTTGTTGGAGGCGGGGAAGTGCAAGCGTAGCAGGTAGCGCATGTGTACTCCGAGGGGTGAGATGAAGAGCAGGCCTGCGCCTGCCCCCGTCTTCGTGAGGGATCCATCGAAGTACATGGTCCAGAGTTCGGCTTGAATCTGTGCCGGCGGGAGCTGAGTGTCGGTCCATTCAGCAACGAAGTCTGCCAACGCTTGCGACTTGATGCCTTTCGCGGGGCATAGGTGATGGTCTCCCCTATTAGTTCGGCGGACCACTTGGCGATGCGCCCCGTGGCCTCCCCGTTGTTGACGATCTCTCCGAGGGGGAAGGACGACACCACCGTCACGGGATGAGCGAGGAAGTAGTGCTGGAGCTTGCGCCTTGTGACGATGATGCCGTATCTTCAGCTTCTGGATGTGCGGATCCGGACCTTGGCCTCGGAGAGTACCTCACTGGTGAAGTATACCGGTCGTTGGACCGGCAATGCATGACCCTCCTCGTGCCTCTCGACGGCTATGACCGCGCTAACCACCTGAGTGGTTGCGGCCACATTGTCGGTGGTACGAAAAGGGGTACCCCCAATCAACGCACACACCCGAACGCTCTGTCTCCGTCTCGCCCGAGCCCTCCCAGCCAGGCCTCGGGCGAACGCTCAGTCTCCGTCTCGCCCGAGCCTCCAGCCAGGCCTCGGCGAACGCTCTGTCTCCGTCTCGCCCGAGCCCTCCCAGCAAGCCTCGGTCGATCTCGATCCCCCCCCGAGCACGATCTCTCCGTCTCGCTCGAGCCCTCCAGGCCTCGGGCGAGCGCGCCCCCCACACCTCGAGCCTTAACGCACGGACCTCGAGCTTCACAGACAGCCGTACCAGCCCATGCCACGCATTTAATGCCTTCACCTACTCCGGTCATGTCCACCAGTGCACAACATGTACCACAGTAACTCGGTATAAAGTCAGGTCTCGTTTTCACCACAAGCATGGGCAAAAGGGCACCAGTACGGCACTGTTCGGCCAAGCCAGGCACTGTAACCCCTCGAGGCCGGCTACGCGCTCCTCGAGCCCTGCACTGTAACCCCTCGAGGCCGGCTACGCGCTCCTCGAGCCCTGCACTGTAACACCTCGAGGCCGGCTACGCGCCCCTCGAGCCCCCGTGCACCACCTCGAACCGGCTCCGCCCCTTCGAGCCCTAACTACTTTCGTGCTATTCGAGGACAGGTACCCCAAGACCCGGAGGGACCTCACCGCGTACTGTACATTCCGGGATGGGTGCTGTACGGCTCCCGCCTTGTCGCGCCACCACGTCCGCGCCCAGGATGGAAGCCACGACCCAAGGACGCCTCAACAGCGACGATCACATCGGCTACAATGGCCCCGACAAGACAGGGTTCCTACCCTTCTCCGTATGGGGCACCATACGCCCCGACACCTGTAATACCTTTATGTAACCCTGGCCTCCCCTTGCTCTATAAAAGGGGACACTAGGGCCCTCATTCAGGAGGAACACAATACACGAGTCCACACACAGGCACGAGTCCGGACTCCGGTCCACGCTCGCTGAGCTTGTATTCTCCCCTGTACGAGCACTTAGGTGCAAGTAATACAAGAACATCCCCCCCCCCGCTGGACGTAGGGCCTTCTTTGCCCGAACCAGGATAAATCCTTGTGTCCTCTTGCATCACCATCCAGGAAGAGAAGCACGCGATCATATCACTCGTTGGTGTGATACCCCCGGGTACGAAACACCGACAGTTGGCGCGCCAGGTAGGGGACTTCGCGTGTCCGAGCCGATTTCTCGTTGATTCCTGGATGGCTTCATCCCCTCTTCCGTTCTCGGCTGGTGCCGTCGTCTGGTTCGGGAGCCTCGAGTTCCTGGCCACAGGCAGCGGCAACGAGCTGACTCTGCTCTCCACGAAGGGCCTGAGCGGAGTGCGTGTCACCACCCGCCGGGGGCGTGGGGGGACGCGTCGCCCGCACCACCCCACGTCGCCACATCGCGAGCGGCGCCGTCGTCACCGTCGTCGCCGGGCGTAGGCGGTGCCCGCGGCAAACACCTACGCCCCGTAGCCGGTGCAGGGTCCCCAAGGACCAAGGGGAAACAGCCCGCGCGCGCCGGAGACCTCCAGGGCGCACCCGCGCCCGCCTAGCGACTTCGCATTCATCATGCGTACGGACCAGGAACCGGCCAGAGGCCTCCGAGCCGTGCGCCGTCGACGCCGCTCAGCCTCCTACCGCACGGGTCGCGCCGCGCTCGACGCCAGCGGTTCCCGGTCGGCCTCGACACTCTGCGGCTGTATACGCCCACCGCCTCGACGAGCGCCATCAGGACCAGACGACGGCGGACTGGGAGCAGCGTTCGGCGCGCTGCTGCAGGCCATGGCCTGCCTGGAAATCATCCACCCCGCGTGCGTCGACCGCGACTTCTTGCGACCCTTCGAGCCACCTCGGCGAGCCACCGTTGGAGAATGGTACCGCGAGCTGCGGTCCCAGCATCGGTCAAGGCGCGTGCCGTCAACAGCTCCGACTCCGACGAATACGACTACCACGACCCCGACCTCTGGGATCCCACCAGGGAGTGCTTCCAACTCGAGGGAGTCGTATGCGATACCGAGGACGAAGGCGACGACGACAGGCCGGCCCTCGACCTAGAGGGACCTAGCGACGTGGCCGCGGCAGGCGGATCACGCGTTCAGGGAAGGGACGAACCTCCGCACCGGCTGTACCGCCTAAGCACGACGATGGTCGGGCGGCGCAACTCGCCCATGTGCAAGAGGCAATCACCAAAGCCGAGGAGGAACGGCGACACCTGCTGCAGCTCCGGCAAACCCTGATGCAAGAACCACCCAGCCCCGAGGAGCCGGAGCTCGAGGCCGGGCTCGAGAGGTCCACCGGCGGATCCTCGAGGGCGGGGCACCAGCACGCCCCGAGGTATGTTTCCCGCGAGCTGGGCAGAACGTGGTGGCCGCGGCTATGATGCTCCGTGACCTGCCCGCCGTCTCCAACCCCGATGCCAGGCGCATGCTCGGAGAAATGAAAAACCTCCTCGAGACAGCCGCGGTACAACAGGCCGAGAGCTCGGCGTCACGCCGACGCGGAGCAGCCTCGGGGAGACCAGCGGACACGCCCCACGACGCTCGCGAGGCATCCGTCCACCAGCCGGACGCCTCTCGAGCCAGGCCAGTCCGCGAACGGATCGTCGACAACCGGCCACCTCGAGACCCCAACGACGCCCGCAACGACATCAACCGACGGCGCAAGGACAAGGGGGCCAAGAGCATGGCTATAGCGCCCATCGAGGGGGGCGCTACGACAGCGACGAGGACCGGCAGGTCCTCGAGCCCCCAGGCCCCGAGTCTTCAGCCGGCCATCCGCAGCTCGACCCTCCCCGACCGCTTCCGACCGCCGACCAACATCGTGAAGTATGACGGGAGGTCGAGCCCAAGCTCTGGCTCTCGGACTTCCGCCTTGGCTGCCAACTGGGCGGAGCGAAGAACGACGACCGCGTGATCATACGTCAACTCCCACTTTACCTCTCGGACACCGCCCGCCGGTGGCTCGAGGGGCTCCCGCCGGATCGGATCCATGACTGGGCCGACCTAGTCAGGGTCTTTGACGGGAATTTCAAGGGGACCTGCGTGCGTCCAGGCAACCCCTGGGACCTACGGCGTTGCAGGCAGGCGGCGGACGAGCCCCTCCGCGACTTTGCTCGACGTTTCTCGAAGCAGCGTCTCGAGCTCCCCCACGTACCTGACGAGGACGTCATCTCAGCGTTCCTCGCAGGCACGACATGCCAAGAGCTTGTTCATGAGCTAGGACGCTACCGTCCCGGACGGTCGAGGACCTGATGGATCGCGTCACCAGCTTTGCTTCGGGCGACGAAGCAGTGGGGGCCTTCTTTGGCCGTTCCGCGGACAAAGGCAAGGCGGTGATCGCGCCGGAGGGCCCAACAAGGACAACGACGCCAGAACAACAACAATGACGGTAACAAAAGGAAGAAAAAAACGCAAGGGCCAGAAGGCGAAGCGTGGCGCCGATGACAACGACGACAAAGAGGTGCTCGCGGGCGCCCTCGAGCCTAAGAAGCCCCGAGGCCCCCCCGATGGGGCTGTTTTCGACCAGATGCTCGAGGATCCCTGTACCTACCACAGGGGCCCCGTAAACCACAAGTTGAAAGACTACCGACTGTTGAAGGGCTACTACTCCAAGCTCGGCGATAAGAGGGAAGACGCGCCCAAGGGAAAGGATATCGATCGACGCGGCGGAAAAACGCAGCAGATGGCGACTTCCCCCCGGTGCACGACTGCTACATGATCTAACGGGGGCCGACCGTCGGGCTCTCAGCTCGAGAAAGAAAGAATGAGCGCCGGAAATCTTTTCGCTTGGCCACGACGCCCCCCGGTATCTTGACTGGTCCGATGCGCCAATCACGTTCGACCCGTGACCCCTCCGGACCGGGTCATAAACACCCGGGGCTTACCACCCCCATCCGTCGTCGACCCAATCATAGTCTACGTTCGGACCCTCCAACAGTGAGGAGGAGACTAAGGAGGCAAAGAATCCTGGAAAGAAGGGATCCACCCGGATTCTCCAAGGTGTTTTGATGGTGGGTGCTCGAGCCTCAACACATATACCTCGAGCCCCTCGACCTCCTGGGGATTTCAGAGGGACGCTTCGACCCAGCGTCGGGGGGGTTCCACGGAGTAGTACAGGAAAGAAAGCCCACCCCTCGGCGCATCGCCTGCGGTTGCGAAGTGCTTTCGTTCCTTGATGCGTATTCCGGCTACCCCAAATTAGGATGAGAAAATCCGATGAGCACGCGACCTCTTTTATACGCCATTCGGTATGTATTGCTATGTTTATGATGCCCTCGGCCTTCGAAACGCCGGGGCAACATACCAACGATGTATGCAGCCATCTTTGGCGAGCACATAGGCAAGACCGTCGGGCCTACGTCGACGACATCGTGGTTAAAACTAAAAAAGTAGGGAACCTCATCAGCAACCTCGAGACCACGTTCGAGTGCCTCCGGGCCAAGAATGTGAAGCTCAACCCCGAGAAATGTGTCTTTGGTGTGCCTCGAGGCATGCTACTTGGCTACATCGTCTCACAACGGGGGATCGAGGCAACCCTGAAAAAATCTCAGCAGTCACGAGGATGGGCCCGATTCGTGACCTCAAGGGTGTGCAGAAAGTAACAGGCTGCTAGCCGCTCTCAGCAGATTCATCTCGAGGCTGGGGGAAAAAGCACTACCCCTCTACCCACCGCCTGCTAAAAAAGACGGAACACTTTGCGTGGACCGCCGAAGCCGAGGAGGCCTTAACCAAGTTGAAGGGGCTGCTGACTTCTGCACCAATTCTCGTGCCCCCGGCGACCAGCCGAAGGTGACGATTCCCCCCGAGCCCCTCCTCTCTCTATGTGGCCGCAACCACTCAGGTGGTTAGCGCGGTCATAGCCGTCGAGAGGCACGAGGAGGGTCATACATTGCCGGTACCAGCGACCGGTATACTTCACCCAGTGAGGTACTCTCCGAGGCCAAGGTCCGGTACCCCGCACATCCAAAAGCTGCTCTACGGCATCATCGTCACAAGGCGCAAGCTCCAGCACTACTTCCTCGCTCATCCCGTGACGGTGGTGTCGTCCTTCCCCCCTCGGAGAGATCGTCAACAATCGGGAGGCCACGGGGCGCATCGCCATGTGGTCCCGAACTAATGGGGGAGACCATCACCTATGCCCCGCGAAAGGCCATCAAGTCGCAAGCGTTGGCGGACTTCGTTGCTGAATGGACCGACACTCAGCTCCCGCGGCACAGATTCAAGCCGAGCTCTGGACCATGTACTTCGATGGATCCCTCACGAAGACGGGGGCAGGAGCAGGCCTGCTCTTCATCTCTCCCCTCGGAGTACACATGCGCTACCTGCTACGCTTGCACTTCCCCGCCCCAACAACGTCGCCGAGTACGAGGCCCTCGTCAATGGCTGCGCATCGCCCTCGAGCTCGGGGTCCGACGCCTCGACGCCCGAGGAGACTCGCAGCTCGTCGTCAACCAGGTTATGAAGGCTTCAAGCTGCATCGATCCCAAGATGGAGGCATACTGCGGGGAGGTGCGCAGCTGGAAGACAAGTTTTACGGCCTCGAGCTCAACCACGTAGCTCAGAAGTACAACGAGGCCGCAGACGAGCTGGCAAAGTTGGCGTCCACGCGCGGCACGGTACCGCCAGACGTCTTCTCGAGGACGTCTTCGAGCCATCCGTCGAAATCGACCCGGGGGCTGGCCCCTCGACGCCACCCCCTCGAGCAGACAACGGGGGCTCGACTCTCAACGCCACCCCTCGAAAGACCCCCTCGACGTCCGCAGAGGCGATGCAGGTCGACGCACACGCCTCTTCGTCATCACGGCCCCTCGACTGGCGACGCCCTAACCTCGACTACCTGACGCGAGGCGAGCTACCAGAAGACAAGACGGAGGCCGACGCCATCGCTCGGAGGGCCAAGACCTACGTCATCTACGGCGACGAACGGGAGCTATACCGACGAAGTCCGACTGGGATCCTTCAACGCTGCATCCCACTCGAGGAAGGACGCAAGCTCCTCGACGATATGCACTCGGGGGCTTGCGGCCACCACGCAGCGCCGAGGGCCCTGGTTGGGAACGCTTTCCGTCAAGGCTTCTATTGGCCGACCGCCATTGGGGACGCCAAGCGTTTGGTCCGAGCGTGCCATGGGTGTCAATTCTACGCCAAGCAAACGCACCAGCCCGCACACGCCCTGCAGATGATCCCCATCACTTGGCCATTTGCCGTTTGGGGCTCGACCTCGTGGGTCCCCTCAAAAGGACAAGTGGAGGGTACACACACATGCTCGTGGCCGTCGACAAGTTCACCAAGTGGATCGAGGCTAAGCCGATAGGAGACCCCACCTCCGAGAGGGCTGTCGAGTTCATCGCCAACATCATGTACCGGTTCGGGGTGCCTAATGTCATCATCACCGACAATGGCACCCAATTCACGGGCAAAAAGTTCACCAACTTCTGCGATGACAACAACATTCGCGTAACCTGGGCCTCGGTCGCATACCCCCAATGCAACGGGCAGGTCGAGCGCGCCAACGGCATGATACTCCATGGGCTAAAGCCGAGGCTGTTCAAGACCCTCGAGAATTTCGGAAAGGGGTGGGCTACAGAACTCCCCTCGGTGCTGTGGGGCCTCAGGACTACGCCGAGTCGAGCCACCGGGTTCACTCCGTTTTTCCTAACCTACGGCGCCGAGGCCGTCTTACCTACGGACCTCGAGTACGGCTCACCTCGACTTCGAGCCTACAACGAGCAAACCAGCGACGAAAGGCTCGCCAACGCCAAGGACCAGCTCGAGGAGGCCCGAGACGTGGCGCTCATCAACTCTGCACGCTACCAGCAAACACTTCGATGCTACCACGACAAGCACGTGCGCAAAAGGACCTGGCGGTGGGGGACCTCGTGCTTCGACGGCTGCAAGATAATCGAGGGGCCATAAGCTCACCCCTCCGTGGGAAGGCCCATACACCGTGGCCGAAGTGCTCAAGCCAGGAACATACAAGCTCTACGACGACCAAGGCAGGATCCTGGCGAACGCGTGGAACATATCTCAGCTACGTCGCTTCTACCCTTAAAGGCCTCGAGGCCTTGTTCATTTTATCACTTTGTACAAACATGTCAAAATGAATGAACAAACTCGTGCATTGTCGTTCGTGTTGCTTCGCATCTTAAGGTAGCCTCGACCCTGCTTTGCTCAGGGTCAAGCCTCCCTCGGGGCTGACGGGGGGCCTGACCCCCCCCCCCCCCAGACTCCGGAAAAAAAAATACGCGTTTTCTTTTTCTAAAAATTTTGACCCTCGTCTCGACTCCATGCCTCGAGTGAACTAGCGACGTCTAAATCCTAAAGTACCTCGAGCCTCCAAGGTCGGGGGCGTCGACGTAGACGGCCTCCTACGCCCCCGGGCTACGGTGCCCTACCTACGCCTCCCCTCGAGGGGCTCGCGACGTATCGAAGGAACACAGACTAAGTTAGCAGAAACTCGAGCTTGCGACAAAGAGAAGTGGTCAAACGCATTTGAAAGGAAAACAACCCCTTTTCAAAAAACAATCACATATACATTCGGGTCTCGACGTACCCTCATTCATGTCATAAAATTCTTACAAGGGCCCGGTGCCCAAATTTGGCGCGCAGGCCCTAGTCTTCGTCGGTGCGGTACTCCTCCCCGAGGTCTTCCGTGGCGGGCTCAACCTCGACGCCCGAGCTCGAAGGAGGAGGGCTCCCGACACCGCTGCTGGCGTCAGGAGGCAGCACGTCCTCCTCGAAGATCTTCGCGAGCGACGTCCCCGGCCTCTCCATCTTCTCCAAAATTTTGTCGACACGGCGGTTGTTCCACTCCTCATCCTTCCCCTCGATCTCGATGAAGCCATTCGCGACAACGTGGACCGGGAAGCGGAAACCGGAGCGAACGACCGCGAGTGTCTGCTTGACGCCGTGATGGAGAGCTTGCCGGACACGGTCCCGCGCGGCTGCGTCGAAGAAGCACAAGGCGTCGACCAAGGCATCGCCCCGAGCCACTGCACCTTCTGCCGCGGTCACAGGAGGAGCACCCCACATGGGGCCGAGCCGGTCGAGAGAAGA
The DNA here is from genome assembly GCA_009763385.1 of Coix lacryma-jobi var. lacryma-jobi. Classification (NCBI taxonomy): domain Eukaryota; kingdom Viridiplantae; phylum Streptophyta; class Magnoliopsida; order Poales; family Poaceae; genus Coix; species Coix lacryma-jobi. The sequence goes on along the minus strand of CM019825.1, from coordinate 2,069,686 downwards.
GCGAGCCCGCTCCGCCACCATCGTCTCGTCTTGGAGCTGGTCCAAGAGAGCCTGGTTCGTCCCGCGGAGCTCCTCGACCGTCTTCTCGACCTGCGCAACAAACAAGGAAGAGTGAGACTGCGGCGTAACAAAGAACTTCGAGACCCAAACAAGAACAAGGTGTAAGCCTCACCGTCGCAGTGTTGCCCCAGTGCGGCGAGGTCGCTGGTCAGGCCCTCAGCACGCTGCTCCAGCCTGCGCTTCTCGGCCAGCGTGAGGAGCTTCTCGGACCTAAGGTCCTCGATCAGCCGGCCCGCCTCCACCAGGGCCAGATCCTTGCGGATCACCTCCTGCCGCGCGCCGCCCCCTCGGCAGCTCGGGCGGTGGCGGCACCACTCTTGGCGTCTTCGGCCTCTTTTCTCGCCGCCTCCGCTGCGGTTCGGGCAGCGGCGGCCTCGCCACGGGCGTCAGCAGCCTCCTGCTTCGCCGCCTCGGCTTCAGCCCGGGCAGAGGTGGCCTCGCTTCGGGCGTCCGCGGCCTCCTTCCTCGACGCTTCGAGAACGGCGGCGGCCTCCTCCTTGGATCGAGCGACCTCGCCTCGAGCCACCCGGACCTCCGCCTCCGCCTCGTTAAGCCGGCTCGCCATCTGGGCGTTCCGGCTCAGCTCCGCGCGGAGATCTCGAAGCTCCGCCTCAGCCCGCGCGAGGGCGGCTGACACCTGTGCGGACCGGCCCGCCTCCTCGGAGCAGGACCGCTCCGCCTCCGCCATAAGCACGGCCACCTCCCGGAAGATGGACCGCACCTCGCGCGGGCCCCCCGCTGGGCCGGCTGCTCGATGGGAACCACGAAGGGGCGGCTCAGTGGGACGGGAAACGGCCATACCGGTCGGTCGAGCTCGATGTCGGGCAGATCCTCCTCCGCCTCGAGCTGCCCCGACAGCGACCCGCCGCCCGACGGCACGGGCCCCGACTCCCTCCGTCCCTCCGCCGCACTTCCTGTTGCGGATCGATCGAGGGAAGGCTCGACCCCGGGCCCTCTTCCCCGCCGGGCCCTCCGGCGCCTTGTCGGCGCTAGCCGGCACCTCGGCGCCTCCACCGTCATCGAGCCCGCGGCGAGGAGCGGCCCCTGCTCCAGCTCGTTCAGGAGGTCCTCCACCGTCGGCTCCTTCTCCGCCGACGCCTCTTCCCCCTTCCCTCCTCCGCAGCCCGGCCCGTGCTGGTCGGAGCCACAAGGGGCGCAGTCTCCTCAGCCCCAGACGCCGGCGGGGCCGTGCTCGCCCCAGGCGCTTCCCCGGAACACCCGTCGTGGTGAGGGGAAGGATGGCGCTCCCAGTTGGCACCATCGCGGGAGGAGGAGGAGGGGGAGGAGGCAGCGCTTCGGCGATACGGTGGTGGCAGGCTCGATGCCATGAGCTGAGGCCCCTGCAATACGAGAATGACGGAGATGTCAGAACCAGGAAGAGTAACCGCGACCTCGACCCCCGTGGGTCTGACGACGGCCCTCACCAAAATTCGCCGACGATCTCCGCCCCCTCGAGCCATGGCAGCTCGGGCCTTCTCCAGCCAAGCGGCTTCTCTAGCGGAGGAAGGTGCCATACCTCGAGGTGCCTGTGCCTCGACGGGGCTCGAGGTCTTGGCCCGCTTAGACGAAGCGAGGTCCACCTCCTGGTAGGAGCGCTTCCCCCTGAGAAGATGGAGATGGCACGCGTCATCAAAAGCAAAGAGGTGAAGCCTCACTACCGACGAGACCCAAGGAAACTACTCACCCGAAGCGGCGGCTGGGCTTCTTCCCCGGATCGCCGGACCCACTCGGGGGCTTCGAGCCCACCCCACGGCTCGAGCCCTGCGCCTGGGCCGTCTCCACAGGGCTGGGATGGGGGGAGGGCTCCCGACGCCTCCCATGGCTCGACCTCGAGGGAGAGACCTCCTTCCGCCCCACATCGCGGGAGGGCGACCGTACCACCCTCGAGCTTGACGTCGTGGCGCTCGCCCCGGCGCGGGCTCCGAGACCTGCTCCGGCGCCCGCGCTGGTGGTCGCGCCCTCCCGCGTTCCGCTTCCGTGTCCCGGCGGCGGTACGGCGATGGGCTCCGGGGACGCTCGCGCCCCTGGTCACGAGACGCTCGGGGGCTCCCTCCCCGAAGCTCGTGATGGCGCGGGCTCGACGCCTCTTCTTTCTCGCCGCCCGTCCGCTCGCTCGACGGCGCCCTTGAACGCTCTCGGGGGTCAGGCCCGAAACCCCTTCTCACCTGTCGCGCGCCGCTCTAGGCGCGCCCTCCCCCTAGCTCAAGACCCCCCGCCTGGGCTGACGCGGGGGCGGCCTCCGTTGGCGCTGTGGCGGAGGCGCTCCGGGTCCGGGGCTTCCTTACGACCAGGGCACATCCGGCGCAGAGCTCGACGGACCTCGGCCCCCGACGAGGCAAGGATCGCGCCGCCTTCCGCGGCTGCGTCCCCCGCGACCCTTTTATATCGGTGTGACCGCCAGCGTACCCTCCTTCACAGAGGAGCGGTCAGCCCTGTCATCGACGAGCCCCGCGCGCATCAAGCGCACATCCATCCCCTCGTCGTCGCCCTCCTCCTCATCACCACTCTCCTCCTCCGAGCTCGAGGAGCTCAGCTCGGGGGACCCGTCCCCCAGGCTGACGGTTACGATGAGCCTTCGCCAGTCTCTGCTCCCGAGCTAAGCGACGCAGTTTTTATTTTTCTCTTTCTTCTTTTTGGCATCCTTGCTCTCCTTGACCTTCTGAGCAGAGATGCGCCTCACCTGAGAACCCCGCGGCGTCCTCCCTCACCGAGGGCCCTCGACGCGCGACAAGTAAATGCGCCCTGAAGAAAGAATAAGCGTGATGAGACAAACTACAGACGGATGCAAACGGATCGAAGGAGGAAGAAGGGGGAGGAGGCTCGAGATAGCTCGACTCGAGGAAGGCTTACCAGATCGAGACAACCCCCTGTCGGGTGCCATCGCAACAGGTTGGAGAGTTCAGGGACGAACGGCCCCTGGATCGTGATCGACACCCGGGAGACCTCCCTCGTTCCGGGACAGCCTCTCTTCGGTCATCCTCGAGCGATTGAGCGCCTCGAGCTGAGCCTGCGGACCCATCTCGTGCATAAGAAGGGGGCGGTCCCGCCAGCGAAGAACTCTTCGCTGGTGGAACGCCCAAATGACCGCTTGCACGGTCAGCTCTTCTCATCCACCAGCGTCTTCATCATCTCCATCAGCGGGGCCAGTGGCGTTGCCTGTCCGCCGCAACGTCCCAGGTCCACTTCTCCGGGCGTTGGGTGAGGACCCTGCCGGTGTACTGCGGAAGGAGGCCGCCTTCGTTCCGCAGATAGAACCAATGGTCGTCCCACCCGGCCTGGTTGGTGGAAGCTTGTATCGCAAGTACTATCGCGGGGGACATTGGCCGACGAGGTCCTCCGCCCTCGCGGTAATGGCAAGGTAGCCCATGCGCACGGGCCGCCTCCCGCTGGGCTTCAGGGAAACTGATGAAGAGCTCGCCCCGGAAGAGATGGACGAACATCTCCCAGTGCGGCTCCATCTTCAGGTACCCCTCCTCACTCACCGCGCGAATATGGCGGTCGTGCGAGATGGAGTTGGGGGAGAAGTTTGCAGCTCCACCTCGAAATGGTGGGCCAGCCCTCGCAAGAAGCGGCTCGGCGGGACGCCGAGCCCCATACGGTGGTAGCGCGTGAAGCTCCCACGTACCCCTCGGCGGGTGCGGCTCCCGGTGCTCCGCCGATGGATAACCCACCATGCGGATCCCTCCTCCGGGGGGGGGCGCAGAAGGCCCAGGGCCACCAGCGAGTCCATTTCGCTCTGCGTCACCTTCGACGGGCTCCAGTCCTCGGCCGGCAACATCTGTGTCTGGGCGGCCATGACGGTGGCGCGGGGCGGCGACGGCCGATATCCGAGGGAGGGCACGGAAATCCCCAATCGACTAGCTCGAAGGAGAGGGCGCGTAAAGGCTACGGCGGCGGCGAAGGCAAAGGCAAAGTAAAGGGTTCTTTTTCCCCTCTTTCGATAATTTATAGGGGGAAATCCAGACGGGCGGGATCTCCCACGACGACGTAAAAAGGTAACCAAATGCATTCAATGCGCCCACCTAACCACGTCTCGAGCCGGATGCAGGGTACACAACGTTACCTCTCCATTCGCTCCACTCCCGGGCCCGCCACCACGACCGTCGCTCCCGCTTTCGCGCCCGCCGCTCTCCCCGACGGTTTCCGCCTAAAAAGGCGTGCCCAACGGGCAGAAGGATTCCCAGACAACGGAGGCTTCCTCATAAAGGTAAAAACGAGCCCCGCCCTAAGTCTCGAAGCAACGAAGGCTGGCCCTCGAAAAGGGTTCGACAGCCGGCTTCGAGCACCCGAGTCTGGGACACCAAGGGGCGCCACTCACGCGGCATTACTCGAGGGCCGAGCCTCGAGGCCCCTCACGTGTATCCAAGGCGGGGAGCTCGACGTGCAGTGAGATCCCCTCGGAGGGAGGCATCGAGCCACCGGGTCCTATCGAATGGACCCGGCACTCCTGCAGACTGAGCCCCCATGCTTTATGAGACCGCCTCCGGGCCACAGTCGGCCCCTAACGAACGGGGCACGAGCTCTCACTTGGATTCCCCGTTACCAGCTCACCGGGAACCTCGATACTCTCGCCCGCTCGGGGTAGTACGAGGCATCCCCCCTCGCGTCCGATCGAAAGGACTCGCGGGGTACAAGCCAGGGCAATCGGCATGCCGGACAGCTCGAGGAGCCGGCCAGTCGTTCACAGCCTGCACCCCTCGACGAAAGAGGGTCTAAGAGCTCGAACAGTTACGACTAATCTCTTTTTCTTGGTGTGAGCATGAGATTTTCAGCCTCGGGCGATCGCTCGACATCCATCTCGCCCGAGCCCCTCGAGGCCAGGCCTCGAACGATTCTCTCGTTCTCCGTCTCGCCCGAGCCCTCCAACCAAGCCTCGGACGGAGTCTCCCACGACAAAGGAAAGGTACCGCAAACATTTAATGAGACTACCGAACCACATTTCGAGCCTGTTGACAGGTACACACGGCGCCGCGATCTCCGCTCCCTGACGATTTCCGCCTAAAAAGGCCGCGCCCGCTGGGCAGAAGGTTCCCAACGACGGAGGATTCTTCAGGAAGCCCACGAGGGGGTTCTAACCACTCCCCCACGGTCTCGGAGGCTACACCCACGGAATTAAATCGACAAAAACCCTCGAGACCCGTTAGCTATCCATCGAGATCCCAATCTGGAGCCCCTGCTCGAATGCAAGCACTCAAACAAGGGCTCGGGGGCTACTGTCGGTGGTACGAAAGGGGTACCCCCAATCAACGCACACACACCCGAACGCTCTGTCTCCGTCTCGCCCGAGCCCTCCAGCCAGCCCAGGCCTGGCGAACGCTCCGTTCCGTCTCCTCTCGCCGAGCCCCTCCCAGCCAGGCCTCGGGCGAACGCTCTCTCCGTCTCGCCCCGTCCCTCCCAGCAAGCCTCGGGCGAACGCTCTCTCTCATCTCCGTCTCGCCCGAGCCCTCCCAGCCAGGCCTCGGGCGAACGCTCTATCTCCGTCTCGCCCGAGCCCTCCCAGCAAGGCCTCGGGCGAGCACGATCGCTCTCCGTCTCGCTCGAGCCCTCCAGGCCTCGGGCGAGCGCGCCCCCCACCCTCGAGCCTTAACGCACGGACCTCGAGCTGCACAGACAGCCGTACCACCGCACCTAGCACGATCGCTCTCCGTCTCGCTCGAGCCCTCCAACGCAGCGCGGGACCTCGAGCCGACACGACAGCCGTACCAGCCCATGCCACGCATTTAATGCCTTCACCTACTCCGGTCATGTCCACCAGTGCACAGCATGTACCACAGTAACTCGGTATAAAGGGCAAGTCTCGTTTTCACCACAAGCATGGGCAAAAGGGCACAAGTACGGCACTGTTCGGCCAAGCCAGGCACTGTAACCCTCGAGGCCGGCTACGCGCTCCTCGAGCCCTGCACTATAACCCCTCGAGGCCGGCTACGCGCTCCTCGAGCCCTGCACTGTAACCCCTCGAGGCCGGCTACGCGCTCCTCGAGCCCTGCACTGTAACACCTCGAGGCCGGCTCCGCGCCCCTCGAGCCCCCATGGCACCACCTCGAAGCCGGCTCCGCGCCCTTCGAGCCCTAACTACTTTCGTGCTATTGGAGAACAGGTACCCCAAGACCCGGAGGGACTCACCGCGTACTGTACATTCCGGGATGGGTGCTGTGTACGGCTCCCGCCTGTCGCGCCACCACGTCCGCGCCCAGGATGGAAGCCACGACCCAAGGACGCCTCAACAGCGACGATCACATCGGCTCCAGTGGCCCCGACAAGACAGGGTTCCTACCCTTCTCCGTATGAGGCACCATACGCCCCGACACCTGTAATACCTTTATGTAAACCTGGCCCCCCTTTCTCTATAAAAGGGGACACTAGGGCCCTCATTCAGGAGGAAACACAATACATTGAGTCCACACACAGGCACGAGTCGGACTCCGGTCCACGCTCGCTGAGCTTGTATTCTCCCCTGTACGAGCACTTAGGTGCAAGTAATACAAGAACATCCCCCCCCCCCCGTTGGACGTAGGGCCTTCTTTGCCGAACCAGGATAAATCCTTGTGTCCTCTTGCATCACCATCCAGGAAGAGAAGCACGCGATCATATCACTCGTTGGTGTGATACCCCCGGGTACGAAACATCGACACACATAGAGGAGGAGGGGCTCGGGGGAATCGCCACCTTCGGCTGGTCGCGGGGGCACGAGAATTGGTGCAGAAGTCAGCAACCCCTTCAACTTGGTTAAGGCCTCCTCGGCTTCGGCGGTCCACGCAAAGTGTTCCGTCTTTTTTAGCAGGGGGGTAGAGGGGTAGTGCTTTTTCCCCAGCCTCGAGATGAATCTGCTGAGAGCGGCTAGACAGCCTGTCACTTTCTGCACACCCTTGAGCTCACAAATCGGGCCCATCCTCGTGACTGCTGAGATTTTTTCAGGGTTTGCCTCGATCCCCCGTTGTGAGACGATGTAGCCAAGTAGCATGCCTCGAGGCACACCAAAGACACACTTCTCGGGGTTGAGCTTCACATTCTTGGCCGGAGGCACTCGAACGTGGTCTCGAGGTCGCTGATGAGGTTCCCGACTTTCTTAGTTTTAACCACGATGTCATCGACGTAGGCCTCGACGGTCTTCCCTATGTGCTCGCCAAAGATGTGCTGCATACATCGCTGGTACGTTGCCCGGCATTTTGCAGGCCGAAGGGCATCATAACATAGCAATACATACCGAATGGCGTGATAAAAGAGGTTTGCGAGTTCATCGGATTTTCTCATCCTAATTTGGTGGTAGCCGGAATACGCATCAAGGAACGAAAGCACTTCGCACCCAGAGTGGAATCGACGATCTGGTCAATTCTAGGTAAAGGAAATGGAACTTTTGGACATGCTTTATTCAGACTAGTGTAATCTACACACATCCGCATTTTTCCATTCTTTTTCCTAACTAGTACAGGGTTAGCTAGCCACTCTGGGTGAAAATACCTCCTTGATGAATCCGGCCGCCAAAAGCTGTGCACCTCCTCGCCGATGATCCTGCGCTTTTCCTCGTTGAAGCGGCGCAGGCGTTGCTTCACCGGTCTGGACCCGGCCTGGATCTCCAAGGCGTGCTCGGCGACTTCCCTCGGTATGCCCGGCATGTCCGAGGGTTCCATGCAAACATGTCGATGTTCGCACGGAGAAAGTCGACGAGCACTGCTTCCTATTTGGGCTCGAGGCTGGTACTGATGGTTAGCGTCTTGCCATTGGCCGAGGTCGGGCGACGGTATTTGCTTGGTGTGCTCAGCCGGCTCGAAGGTGCCGGCGTGACGCTTTGCTTCTGGGGCCCCCCTCGGTGGCCAGACTGCAAGGCCTCGAGCGAGTCGAGGTGGACGTTGGCCTCCCCCCGCTCGACGCACTCCACGTCGTAGTGGTATGCGTGCTCGTAGGAGGTGTCAATGGTGATGACCCTTTTGGCCCCGGCATCTTGAGCTTCAAGTACGTGTAGTTAGGAATCGCCATGAACTTGGCGTAGCCTGGCCGGCCGATGATGGCGTGGGTAGGTCCCTTGGAAGCCGACCACCTCGAAGGTGAGCGTTTCCTGACGGAAGTTTGCCGGCGTGCCGAAGCAAAACGGCAGGTCGATGCGCCCGAGGGGTGGGCCTTCTTTCCTGGTACTACTCCGTGGAAACCCCCCGACGCTGGGTCGGAGCTGTCCCTCTGAAATCCCCAGGAGGTCGAGGGTCTTGAGGTATATGATGTTGAGGCTCGAGCCCCCATCCATCAACACCTTAGAGAACCGAACGTCGATTATGATGGGGTCGACGACGAGGGGTAAGCCCCCAGGTTTATGACCGGTCCGGATGGTCGTCACGGTCGAACGTGATTGGCGCATCGGACCAGTCAAGATACCCGGGGGGCGTCGGCCAAGCGAAAAGATTTCCCGGCGCTCCTTCTTTCTTTCTCGAGCTGAGAGCCCGACGGTCGGCCCCCGTAGATCATGTAGCAGTCGCGCACCGGGGGGAAGTCGCCATCTGCGTTCCTGCCGCCGCGTCGATCGGTATCCTTTCCCTTAGGCGCGTCTTCCCTCTTATCGCCGAGCTTGGAGTAGTAGCCCTTCAACAGTCGGCAGTCTTTCAACTTGTGGTTTACGGGGCCCCTGTGGTAGGTGCAGGGATCCTCGAGCATCTGGTCGAAAACAGCCCCGTCAGGGGGGCCTTGGGCTTCTTAGGCTCGCGAGGCGCCCGCGAGCACCTCTTTGTCGTCGTCGTCATCGGCGCCACGCTTCGCCTTCTGGCCCTTGCGTTTGTTTTTCTTCCTTTTGTTGCCGTCATTGTTGTCGTTCTTGGCGTCGTTGCCCTTGTTGGAGCCCTCCGGCGCGATCACCGCCTTCCTTTGTCCGTGGAATGGCCAAAGAAGGCCCCCACTGCTTCGTCGCCCGAAGCAAAGCTGGTGACGCGATCCATCAGGTCCTCACCGTCCCGGGAAGGTAGCGTCCTAGCTCATGAACAAGCTCTGGCATGTCGTGCCCGCGAGGAACGCTGAGATGACGTCCTCGTCAGGCACGTGGGGGAGCTCGAGACGCTGCTTCGAAACCGTCGAGAAAAGTCGCGGAGGGGCTCGTCCGCCGCCTGCTTGCAACGCCGTAGGTCCCAGGGGTTGCCTGGACGCACGCAGGTCCCTTGAAATTCCCGTCGAAGACCCTGACTAGGTCGGCCCAGTCATGGATCCGATCCGGCGGGAGCCCCTCGAGCCACCGGCGGCGGTGTCCGAGAGTAAAGTGGGAGTTGACGTATGATCACGCGGTCATCGTTCTTCGCTCCGCCCAGTTGGCAGCCAAGGCGGAAGTCCGAGAGCCAGAGCTTGGGCTCGACCTCCCGTCATACTTCACGATGTTGGTCGGCGGTCGGAAGCGGTCGGGGAGGGTTGAGCTGCGGATGGCCCGGCTGAAGACTCGGGGGCCCGGAGGCTCGAGGACCTGCCGGTCCTCGTCGCTGTCGTAGCGCCCCCTCGATGGGCGCTATAGCCACGCTCTTGGGCCCCCTTGTTCTTGCGCCGTCGGTTGATGTCGTTGCGGGCGTCGTCGGGGTCTCGAGGTGGCCGTTGTTGTCGACGATCCGTTCGCGGACTGGCCTAGCTCGAGAGGCGTCCGGCTGGGGGACGGATGCCTCACGAGCGTCGCGGGGCGCGTGTCCGCCGGTCTCCCTGAGGCTGCTCCGCGTCGGCGTGCGACCGAGCTCTCGGCTGCTGTACCGCGGCTGTCTCGAGGAGGTTTTTCATTTCTCCGAGCATGCGCCTGGCGTCGGGGTTGGAGACGGCGGGCAGGTCACAGAAGCATCATAGCCGCCGCCACCACGTTCTGCCCGGCTCCGCGGGAAACATACCTCAGGGCTGGCTGGTGCCCCGTCCTCTAGGATTCGCCGGTGGTGCCTCTCGAGGCCCGCCTCGGCTCCGGCTCCTCGGGCTGGGGTGGTTCCTGCATCAGGGTTTGCCCGAGCTGCAGCAGGTGTCGCCGTTCTTCCTCGGCTTTGGTGATTGCCTCTTGCACTTGTGCGAGTTGCGCCGCTCGGCCGTCGTCGTGCTGAGGCGGTACAAGCCGGTGCTGGAGGTTCGTCCCTTCCCTGTACGCGTGATCCGCCTACCGCGGCACGTCGCTAGGTCCCTCTAGGTCGAGCGTCGGCCTGTCGTCGTCGCCTTCGTCCTCGGTATCGTATACGACTCCCTCGAGTTGGAAGCACTCCCTGGTGGGATCCCAGAGGTCGGGGTCGTGGTAGTCGTATTCGTCGGAGTCGGAGCTGTTGACGGCACGCCGCCTTGGCCGATGCTTGGACCATGCACTCGCGGTACCATTCTCCGACGGTGGCTCGCCGAGGTGCTCGAAGGCTCGCGAGAAGTCGCGGTCGACGCACGCGGGGTGGACGATCTCCAGTGTTGGCCATGGCCTCGCAGGCGCCCGAACGCTGCCCCCGGTCCGCCACCGTCGGTCCTGATGGCGCTCGTCGAGGTGGTGGCGTATACAGCCGCAGAGCTGTCGAGGCCGACCGGGAACCGCTGGCGTCGAGCGCGGCGCGACCCGTGCGGGGAGGCTGAGTGGCGTCGACGGCGCACGGCTCGGAGGCCTCTGGTCTGGTTCCTGGTCCGTACGCATGATGAATGCGAAGTCGCTAGGCGGGCGCGGGTGCGCCCTGGAGGTCTCCGGCCGTGCGCCGGGCTGGTTTCCCCTCGGGGACCCTGCACCGGTCTACGGGGGTGTGGGGTGTTTGCCGCGGGCACCGCCTGCGCCCGGCGACGACGGTGATGACGGCGCCGCTCGCGATGTGGCGACGTGTGGTGGTGCAGGCGACGCGTCACGCCCCCCTCGCGGGGTGGCGTGACACGCCCTCCGCTCGGGCCCTCCGTGGAGAGCAGAGTCAGCTCGTTGCCGTTGCCTGTGGCCAGGAACTCGAGGCTCCCGAACCAGACGACGGCACCAGCCGAGAACGGAAGAGGGATAAGCCATCCAGGAATCACGAAAATTGGCTCGGACACCGCGAAATCCCCTACCTGGCGCGCCAACTGTCGGTGTTTCGTACCCGGGGGTATCACACCAACGAGTGATATGATCGCGTGCTTCTCTTCCTGGATGGTGATGCAAGAGGACACAAGGATTTATCCTGGTTCGGGCAAAGAAGGCCCTACGTCCAGCGGGGGGATGTTCTTGTATTACTTGCACCTAAGTGCTTGTACAGGGGAGAATACAAGCTCAGTTAGCGTGGACCGGGGTCCGGACTTAAGTGTATGGGTGTAAGGCGCTCTAACGTGTATGTCCACCTGCGAATGAGGGCCCTGGCGTCCCCTTTTATAGGGCAAGGGGAGGCCAGGGTTACACAGGGGTTTTACAAGTGTCGGGGCGTACGGCGCCCAATACGAAGCAGGGTAGGAATCCTGTCTTGTCGAAGACATTGTAGCCGACGTGGGCGTTGCTGTTGAGGCGTCCTTGAAGCGTGGCCTCCATCCCGGGCGCGGACGTGGTGGCGCGGCAAGGTGGGAGCCGTACAACACCCATCCCGGAATGTACAGGACGTGGCGGGGTCCCTCCGGGTCTTGGGGTACCTGTCCTCCAATAGCATGAAAGTAGTTAGGGCTCGAAGGGCGCGGAGCCGGTCCTCGAGGTGGTGCCACGGGGGCTCGAGGGGCGCGGAGCCGGCCTCGAGGTGTTACAGTGCAGGGCTCGAGGGGCGCGTAGCCGGCCTCGAGGGGTTACAGTGCATGGCTTGGCCGAACAGTGCTGTACTGGTGCCCTTTTGCCCATGCTTGTGGTGAAAACGAGACTTGACCTTTACACCGAGTTACTGTGGTACATGCTGTGCACTAGTGGACATGACCGGAGTAGGTGAAGGCATTAAATGCGTGGTATGGGTTGGTACGGCTGTCTGTACAGCTCGAGGTCCGTGCATTAAGGCTCGAGGTGTAGGGGCGCGCTCGCCCGGGGCCTGGAGGGCTCGGGCGAGACGGAGAGCGATCGTGCTCGCCCGAGGCCTTGCTCGGAGGGCTCGGGCGAGGCGGAGAAAGAGCGTTCGCCCGAGGCCTGGCTGGGAGGGCTCGGGCGAGACGGAGATAGAGCGTTCGCCCGAGGCCTGGCTGGGAGGGCTCGGGCGAGACGGAGATAGAGCGTTCGCCCGAGGCCTGGCTGGGAGGGCTCGGGTGAGACGGAGATAGAGCGTTGCCCGAGGCCTGGCTGGGAGGGCTTGGGTGAGACGGAGATAGAGCGTTCGCCCGAGGCCTGGCTGGGAGGGCTCGGGCGAGACGGAGATAGAGCGTTCGGGTGTTTGCGTTGATTGGGGGTACCCTTTTTTGTACCACCGACAGTATAATCTACCCTACTAAAACATCAAGCATTTTATTTGCTTGGTGTACCAAATAAATCTCCCCCGCTAAGATGATGTCTCTCCACACACACGAGAAAATATATCTAGAAAAATAACACTATTAAAACAAACATTTCAGATTTATTTTAAATCTTCTCTCTTCTTCCTCGTTCAGATTGAACGGTCGAGATTTTGTGTATGGTACTCCTGGTCACTCACATCTCCCGCGTCCGCAACAGGGCAGTGCAATGTGGAAAACAGGACAGCGACGGCCGGCCGGATCCAGACGGCAGCGGTTACCTCCGTGGTAAAATTTTCACCTCTATCAACCTAGCCAGTTGTCAGCAGTCAGCACTTATTGACTTTATTCACTTGAGATAAAAATCAGATTTTATTTATATAAATTAATTATAAAATAGTATTTTTTTCTCCTAATAACAAATTAGTCGTCGTTTCTGCCGAACAGAGCTGTCATGGATCCTAATCCTATTGTATCTCTCTGTTTCTGCATGTGCTGCGAATTTCCATGGTTTTATTTTTTCGCTGAGAATGATGATGGGCCGGGGACTGGAATTGGGATGATTGATCGAGCGCGCGAGCCACGGACACACCACGTCTCATCAGGGCCTGCTGCTTCCACACTTCCAGAATGGTTTTCCTATGGGCCTGGCCTGGGTACGTTGTAACTTGGGCTTCCTCCATCGTGGGATTTCAATGGTACTATTTCGCTGATACCGGCCTGACTTTTTTTTTGTTTTGGCTTATTTTCCGAACCATCCCGCGTTTCTTCTTCCCGGACACTTTCTCCTGGCCCAACAGAAAACGTACGTGGGCCAAACTATCTGACCCACCTTCCGCGTTTCTTCTTCCCGGACAATTAGAGCTTGTGATACTAAATATCAAGAGGTAGATTATTTGGGGCTTGTCTACTTAAAACGTGTGTGTTTTATAACAAATCAGCACATGGGTATTTTGTGCCAAGAAAATACATGGATTTCAGCAGATAGAAATCCATGTGTTTTTTTGAACCTAGCACATGATTTTGGGCAGCCTTAGCTAACACACAAAAAAAGTGTTTTTATCAAAACTAGCACATAAATTTCATTCAAGGAAGAAACCGTGTGTTTTACAAGCCAATAGCACATGCATTCTATTGCAGCTATAGTCAGTTGCAATTATACTCTGTCAAAAACCCAAAACAGTTGTAATCTGTTGAAATTGTAATTTGCCAGAAAGCTTAGATCCATAAATTTCTTTCAAACAGGGATTGATATTATTAGCATAATACATGCACCATAATGGTAACCTATACAAATGATCCTCCCATGGCAGGCTGAAGTCGCCATCCTCCCATGGCAGGCTGAGCCTCCTCGCCGACAGCGTGCAACACTTGGCGTCGCTGGCCTTGTCCAGCCACATCCTGCATCCGTCGTTGCTGTTGACGTCGACGGGACTTCACCGCCATCACAAAGCGCAAGGTACGCTTCCTTTCTTGCCCCAATGTCAAAATGAAAACATATTATAAATTATAAATCAATAATGAAAAAACTGTGCATTTCTACTAGTGCAAATTCTAGTGTAAAAATTGAATACCAGATCTTGTAAGCTTACATGCAAAATCACACCCTTCACAAGTAAACAGGACAATATTTCTCTGTCTAATACAAATCTGATAGTAGTTGTCCCCTAAAATTAACAACAAAACAGATCAAAACGCTGAGTTAACTCAAGCTTAACCATAATATATGACAATGTGATAAGATCGTGCACAAAACCGAGAGAGGATAGAGCTATTTTGCATAAATTCTACCACAAACAAATCGATGATAAGGGAAATAAAATAGAATCACAAACAATTAATAAAAATGAGGTCTATGTTGACACAAATGAAAATTAATAAATTTCAAGATGTGTTAGAACAAATCACAATAAACAATTTTTTCTATGAAAAGACAAACACAAAAATAAATTATGTGTTGGCACAAATCACAATTAACAAAGTTCAGAATGTGTTAGCACAAATCACAAGAAACATCTTTCTCTATGAAACGACAAGAAAAAAAATTTGGTGTGTACTGACACAAATCATAAAAACAAATAAAAAGATATGTTAGCACAAATCATAAGGACAGAAGTTAGGTGTAGGTTTGCACTAAGTGGTGCAAAAACTCCCTATCACTGAAACATAACAATTTTTTTAAGACATTCAATTATATAATGTGGTCTGGTAAACTAAAATAATAATGCATTGTGAGGTGAAACATTGTAAGCAAACTATTATCTTGTGCTAACATTGACAAACATTATTTGCAAACATTGACAAGGTCACGGTCTTTTTCTTCGCGAGGCTTGGAAAGCCACCTATCGGTGCCACTGATGGCATTAAAAGTCGAATGAATAGACTGCTAATCAAATGTGCTAACCTGAGTGCTTGTAGCAATGAACTTTGTTGTGTATTGTACCAAATCACAACTAACAATTTTTGTCTACAGCAAGACAAGGACAAAAATATGGTGTGTGCTGGCATAAATCATAATTAACAAATACAATTTTTGTATGCAAACACAAAGACAAATATCTTAAATGTGTCAACCCACAAATCACAAATAACAATTTTTTTCTATAGGAAAACAAGGACAAAAATATGGTGTATGCTAGCACAAATCACAATTAACAAAGCATATTTTTCTATAGGAGGACAAAGGCAAATATCTGAATTATGTTGCCATACTAGTAGCCACTTCGATCAGCTAGCAGAACGACAAAATGACAAGGCAAATGGTTCAACACCAGCATGTTGCATATGCTCAAGACTATAATTGAAGTGTTTGATACTTGCAATTTACATTATTATTGATTGCAATTATGCAACTGAATATTTTATTCGTTTGGTCACTTCAGCAACTATGTAGTAGAAAAATAGGATCACATAGTTCAGTGCTATAGAAAGGAGTGACTATAGAGTAAAAAATATTTCAGATCACAAAAAAAGTAGAGGCCATCATAAGATTTGAATTGTTCAAATAATTTTATGCAAGCATCAACTCTCAAATATTTAGAGTATTCTTTCGCAACCTATAAATGTGCGGTAGATTTGAAAAAAATATAAAGCTGGAACAAGGGGGAAAGCAGTAAGATGGAATAAAATGATAATGTTTACAAGAATGGAGCAATATTACCTGCACAACAATCTAAAGATTAGGCCTTGTATTGACAGGTCCTTCATGCACTCTAGTGCCTACTTCCTTGAAAGGGTGCCAAAGAACTCAACAAGTAAAGAGACGAGATCAGCCAAAATGATGCAAAGATTACTGACTTGGAGGGCATGCAAGTACAATCTAGTATCTAGCAAATTTGAGTATCTTGGAGGAGAAAGCAGGCATAATTCAGTATCTTGAACAGGAACAAATACCGAAAGGGTTCAAAGTTTGAGTCAATAAATAGAATTGTACAACTGCTACTTATCTGTTACATGTCGTTTGATATGCAACTTGGTTGTTCAAGGGATTTGAAAATTAACATTTAAAGTTATCACAAATTTGCTTCAAATATTGTAAGTGCCAATTATACTCATAAGGTAATTAAATTTTCAAACATTGCATATGCTCAGAACTATAATTACAATGTTCAATACCTGCAATTTATATTATTGCTAATTGCAATTAATTAACTTAATATTTTTTATTAGGTTTCATGAGCAAGAAAGATTAACATTGACAGAGCTGAGAGCAATATAATTGTATATTTGCCAATGACTTACAATGATTTATATTGGCCAAATGACTCACTCTAAATGCATGTTTCAGTTACAAAACTGTATATTGGCCAATGACTTACAATGAACCAGAGTATATACACTCACAAATGCTTTGAATGCAGGTTTGAAAAGCAGTCATCTACTCATCTCATAGATATAGCAGTTGGAGAATAGACATTGCAGGAGTTTAGCTAAGGTGACAGACACCCAATGTTGAGAAGAATATATGTAGCTGAAAATTGATGTACACAATCTTACCAAGAGACCATATGGAATGTCAGTAAAAAGTTCAGGGCACATGTAACTTGGAGTTCCTACAACCTTCAGAAGTGGCACATAATAACAATCAAAAGCAACATAGACAAAGACCACATTCCTAAATATTATCCCTGTACATATATATGTTGCACAGAACTGTGGCTTAAAAAATTATAGTTTTCTCTATGAGCCTTTTTAAGATGGAAAAATCATGAAACAGACCACATAATTCAAACTGTGCAGTTCAGAAACTTAATACTACATTATCAAAATCCTAAGCTAGACCATGTAACATAAATAAAACTAACTAATGCTAAGTTGTACTAAATTGCCTATAGATCAAAATAGGTATGATAAATGATAACTCAAAAATTGTGACAAATATCTAACAATTTACACGATATTCACAACATTGGAGTCTCAGAAATATGGCACTAGAGTCATGGAACTAATAACTGAAAGCGAAAGCACAACTATAGTTGTAGATAATAGTATAAAAGTAACACTATGATGATGGATGAAGTGACCACTATGATATTGGCCCCATTTTTTCTCCTCCATCCATGTATTATCCAGAAACAACCCTGAATAGCCATCACAAGAAGAAATTAAAGAAACTTCGCACCAAGTTAAAAATTGAAGTAATCGCTCATAAGAAAACTTTCCGCCCTGGGGAACTCACCCAAGAGCAAACACGAGAGCCCATCTCTAAGCCCTACAACAGCAATAACAGCGCAAAAAGACGGGGCATAGAATTGGTGCATCTCCATGTCCAACCTGGTTCCTTTGGATTTTCCTAGCAAGCACGAGTTATTTTCATATTCTGCCTAGTCCAAAACTCAAAATGTTATACCAACTCCTTTTGTGAAACCACAAACTCACTCTTTAGACTAAAGTTTTCCCTATGGTTTCTGATTAAGAGCGTGATAGGATTGCAAAACTCCAACTGCTGTAGCACACTTATTTATTTGAAAATTCACTGACCATACTGGACTCAACTATTTTGAGACCCCATAACAATATTTTGATTGGAGCAACTGCCGGCTAAGAACTATAATTAACGTGAGACATCTCTCTTTTCCTTTTCCACAAAAGGAGAAAGCACGTAAGCATTCTAAATTTTGGACAGATTTCTTTGAAGTTTAAAATTACAAAGAACATATACATTTTAGCACTCTTGTAATTATCTTTTGTGCTCTCTTCTTAATTGAAAGGCAGAGCTCTTGCAATTAAATTAAAGAAACATGTAAATCAATTGTTTGCTTGATCAAGATCCCAATTTCAGCACTGCACATTAATATACCAGAATGGGAAAAAAGCAAAAAAGTTCTAAACTGTACAATTTGGCTAAATTTCTTATTCAGTTTAATTCACCTTTTTACAGCAAGCAAGCACAAGTATGAGTAGTAGTGGTTCTTCCCACATATCTTTATGTGTATAGAGTGAACGAGGTGCAACTAGTAGGATCCCAGCTCTAGTTTGAAGCAGCTTCAGCTCCCACTTCCACAACCAGGGGCGACATCTGTTGCGACTAGAACAAATAGACGTGTCATGATAAATCAGACCACAAAATTCAGCGCTAACCATCAACCTTCCTCAGTTTTTTTATAAAATTTGGTGATGGATACAATCTAGACAATTAGATTTATATATAGGGGCCATCTCGATCCTGTTTGCTATCATCCCCAACATCACAAACTCACAGCGATATCAATGCAGATCTCCTGTCTTCTCATTGTGGCTCTTGTCTCCTTCATTACCAAGAATCCTCTTCCAGAGGCATGTGAATAACTAGAGGAAGCCCAAGCTAGTGGAACACTGGGCAACAGGAGGACAAGGTTCTCATCCAGCTCACAGGTGCGCTCTAGAATGAGGTGAGAGGGCCAGGGAATAGCACTAATCATTCTGGGACAAATCCTCGCCACATGGTCAGACAATGCTTTTCTTTTTTCTTTTAACCAGACAATGCCACTTTAAATTGAGCAAACGGGGACGATTGTGATTTGCCATTTGCAAAGCTACTATAGCATAATGCTGGAAGAGGACCGGAGGGAGGTATAGTTGGTACCATGGCCTTAGTCTTGGACTCTTGGAGTAGAATGATCTGATGAAGTTGGGTGTGTCCTCCTTGAAGCCGACCCCCGGAGGCGAGCGGATGTCTCACGTCGTACTCACAGATGCAGCTTGTGGCGTAGTTGATGAGGACGAGCCCCCGGCCTCAGATGTGGGTGAGCATCAGTGTGCCCACGATGTTGGCGTAGATGGTCTCAGCGTGGTGCGTCTCGCACTAGTTGACGTTGGGATGGCCCGTACCGTCGGTGGCGTTGAACACGTGCGTGGGCGCAGCGGCGTCGATGCCGGCCTCGAGCGAGGCGCTGCTCTCGAGCCTGCCAGCGCTGTAGGCGAAGGGGATCCTGTGTGCGGCGCAGAGACCGCCCAGCAGGCCCCCGATGAAGCCCGTGCAGCCGTAGATGAGGAACTTGAGCGCAGACGCGGATTCCGCCGAACCGTTGGTGGTGGCGGCGCCCATGCCGAGATCCGAGTCCGGGATGAAGGGGGTGCAGAGGGGACTGGCGGAGCGGTGGTGGTGGTGGCCAGGGGCGGTGCCGCTTGGGCTGTCCACCCAGCGCGACGCGCTACAAACGGCGAAGGCGACGGCGCATAGAAACAAATCCAACACAAATCGAAACTCCACATCAATACCAAATCCCTGCTCAAACCCTAGAATGAATTCCATCAGTCCCCAAACAGAGCAGAGGACAAATTCTTGAAAAAAAACTCAAATCAGAACGAGGTAGAATACATGAAGCGTCACGAGAAAGAAGACCACAACAAATCGAAGGAAGCAAAAGGAACAAAACTTCGAGACAGCTGGAATCGCATTTCGCCACCGCACAGCGTTGTGGGGAAGAAGACCACTGGAAAATGAAACAACAAATGTACGGGCGCGACTCCTAATTTTTAAATAGTACCAAAGGTGGGCCCTATAAATCATAGAAAGAAAATGAATAAATCAAATCATACGTCCGATGACAATCCAGCGGCTAAAAAAACGTGTGTCAACAGAGCACAAAACACATGGGTGTAGTATAGCAATTCTCATTATTTGTGATACTAAGGCACTGTTTGGTACAAGCTGTTGTGAGCTGTTTTTTTTGTGTCAAATACCTTTTTCTAAAACAGCTTCACTCATAAAGCGGATTTATTCTCCCTCTCACAAAACCATAAGCTAAAATGAAGCTGAAAAAAGTAGGTTTTCACAGCTTACACCTTCATTTCTCTCTCTATTTTCAAAACAGCTCAGCTTCACCTAATAAGTTGATCATGAAGCTATTTTCTAAAAAAAACCAGCTAGTTTCACTAGTGAAGTTGAGTTGTACCAAACAGGACCTAAATGTTGTCCCTTCATTTTTGGCATCCAATCCTCACAAAATAGATTTGAGATCCCTCTCAAGAAGATTTCGATGTACTTAATTATTTATTCAATATATAAGAAAACAGAACTTGGAATATTAATAATCTGAGTACTAAAATAGTATTTTCTGAATACGAACGTTGCATTGAATGATCCTTCCATGTTCCATCTTCGACACATGGCAAAGACCACAAGAGTACTGTATTTCCTTAGCATCGAAGAAATTGGTGCCTGTGGTCACCGGATGACCGGACGACGGCAGCACGCATGCTGCATCCTTTGCCACCAAACAAGCGTGTCAGTCCCAACGACAGGTGGGGCCACGCCTGCAGCGGCGACAAGACCAAGAGCGTGACGCGAGTAGGCGACACGGTCGGCAGCTTTGGACGGCGCTCCTCTCCTCCTCCTCGGTCGTAACGCACGCAGGCCGGCAGGCATGCAGACCGCCTATCAGCCGCCGCCGCCGCCACATCACCCGTAGACCACCCATGGCACTTGCAGCCTGTTCTGCTTGCTGCTGATAGATGGCGACACAGTGGGCAATGGGCTGCTGGCATGCCAGGCCGAGGCCGGCAAGGGCTGCTGCTGATAAGAGTATAGCCGGTGCAGACCACGGACGACGCGGCCTCGCGACTCGCGAGCGCGCTATAAAACCGGAGCCGGTGGGCGAGGCCAGTCACAAGTCACAACAACTCACATCCTCCTCGGATCGGTCCATCAGCCGGTCCGTCCCAACCACCATCCCTCCTCGAGGCTTCAGCGTCGTCTGGAAAGCAAGCATACCATGTTCGGGCACCACCACCACCACGGCCACGGCCACGGCGGGCACCAGCAGGCCCCGCCGCCGCCGGCGGCGCAAGAGCAGACGCTGTTCAGGATCTTCTGCCGCGCCGACGAGTCGTACTGCCTCACGGTGCGCAACGACGCCGTCGTCCTCGCGCCAACCAACCCCCGCGACGAGTACCAGGCATGCTACTACTGCTATACGGAGTAGCTTCTCCATCTCTCTCTGTGGTTCTGGTGGTGGTCATGGATCTGGTGTGCTTACTGACACGCACTGTGCAGCACTGGTACAAGGACATGAGGCACAGCACGAGGGTGAAGGACGCGGAGGGCCAGCCGGCGTTCGCGCTCGTCAACAGGGCCACCGGCCTCGCCATCAAGCACTCGCTGGGCCAGTCCCACCCTGTAAGCTAGTCTCTCTGTGTCTGTCCGGCCGCCAACTGCAGTGTGCAGATCGATCGCCGTACACGTGTTCGACCTCATGCGACGCGATTGCGATATCAGTACATGATGATGATGCATATGCAGGTGAAGCTGGTGCCCTACAGCTACAACCCGGAGGAAGAGTACCTGGACGAGTCGGTGCTGTGGACGGAGAGCCACGACGTGGGCAAGGGTTTCCGCTGCATCCGCATGGTCAATAACATCCACCTCAACTTGGACGCCTTCCACGGGGACAAGGACCACGGCGGCGTGCACGACGGCACCGGCGTCGTGCTCTGGGAGTGGGCCAAGGGCCCCAACCAGAGCTGGAAGGTGCTGCCCTGGGGCGACGAGGCCTACGCGCCGCGCCACGGGTACCCGCCGTACCCTGCGGCAGCAGGAGGAGGCAGCCAGCAGCAGGCACCAGCTGGGCCGTACCCGCCGCCTGCCCATCAGCCGGAGCCAGGCTACGGCGGGCGGTGGTACCCTCCTCCTCCTCCGCCTCCCCCAGCTGCTGCTGCTGGGGGATACGCGCCGCCCCCGCCCCCGCCTGTGCAGGAGGAGCCTGGCTACGGGGGGTACCGCCCGGCGCCGGGGTACGGGTACGGGTACGGGTACGGGTACGGCAACCAGCTGCCTCGTGCGCTCGCGTCTGAACAGACCGTCCGCGTCTACTGCAAGGCCGGCGAAGGGTACAGCCTCACCGTCAGGAACGGCACCGTGTGCCTGGCACCAACCAACCCCAGGGACGAGTTCCAGGTACGTGTAAACAGGATCGATCGATGCTCTATCATCTACGACACGTACGATCTGATGACTATATATACTGATGTAATGCAAAATGTGATGTTAATTGGTTGGTTATTCGATCGTGCACCTACCTGCTACTAGCACTGGGTGAAGGACATGAGGCACAGCACTAGCATCAAGGACGAGGAAGGGTACCCAGCGTTCGCGCTGGTGAACAAGGTCACCGGCGAAGCCATCAAGCACTCCCTGGGACAGAGCCACCCGGTACGAACGATCCATATCACAGTCTCAGTCATCAGTTTTCCATCAGTTCATGTTCAACTAACCACCCATGCACATGCATACATACAAATAATATAACAATCTTGCGTGCGTGTGCAATGTTCTACTTCTTCTTCTTCGGTCTGTTGAGTCAGTCAGTCCATGTGTAGCTGTTGGCACGTACCTGTCAACTACGTACTACTACTAGCTAGTACATATGTTTACACGATTTCCTGATCGATCGATGGCCGTCGTCACACGGTGTTGAACTTTGCTTGCTTGTACTAATTTCTAGTAGAGTATATATATACATACTGACGAAGCAAATGCTGGTAGCTAGTAGGAGTCGGTGACATTGTTTGTACTTTTTTATATGTCTAGTATATATTTTTTTCAACTGCTCCTGACATTGGCATGCATGCATTATTGACATGCGTATGTATCCGTAATTAATCTAAAAAAATGCATAATAATCAGGTTCGCCTGGTGCCCTACAACCCAGAGTACGTGGACGAGTCGGTGCTGTGGACTGAGAGCCGCGACGTCGGCCACGGCTTCCGCTGTGTGCGCATGGTGAACAACATCTACCTCAACTTGGACGCCTTCCATGGCGACAAGGACCATGGCGGCGTCCACGACGGCACCACCGTCGTCCTCTGGGAATGGGCCAAGGGAGACAACCAGCGCTGGAAGATCCTGCCCTGGTGTAAGTGTTCCTATTTCCTAATTAATGATCATAATATACTCCGTAGAGTATTATATATCCTTGGAGGATCAGCACATCCGTCTTCGGATGCTCCGATCCATCTGTATATATATTGACTAGTTTTTGTCTTGTATATATACAATATGCAGAAGATCGAGATGCAGCCATATCCAATTAAGCGCGGCGTTGAGAGGATCGATCGGATCGGAGGAACCCTCCTTAATTAATCCCCTTGCTGCTGTGTCCGTCCACCGTCCTCCGCTCCATGTCGTTGATCGAGTCGCTCTAGTGTGTCTTTCTGTTTTCGCGTCGGTTCCCGAATCCTGAATGAACAGTAATAATAAGTACTGGTTGCTGTCCATCTGAATGACAACTTTGTTGTTGCTGGTTGCCGCAGCTACTTCTCTGTTTGGTGACTAATTTGATCGAGTAGTGGTTCTGAATTTCTGATAATGAGGAATCTACCGCACTATGCATGTCTGTCTGCATTTGAGTATTTCACGTTTTTGTGTTCTGCAATGTACCGTAGTACCAGCTGCTCCTCGATCCTACTACTATCTTTATTTGCGTTTTTTCTTTTTCTTTTTCTTTTTATCTGCCCGTGACAACAACTAGGACGACGACGACGACTAATTAATGCTCTTTTTACACACATAATATAGATACATGCGTTGTCCATCAGCTAGCTAGCGACCATGTCTGAATCTGATCGTGCCCATCTTGCTGCAGCTACTTCTGTGTTCGATGTTGATGAGTTAATTTCATTCGGATTTTGTTGTCATTATTCTGAGTTTATGATGAGGAATCCACCGAACTGCATTTCTGCATTTTGACATTTGGCGTGCAATGTACCGTGCCAGGTCAATAGCAACCACTAGTACTTGCAATCTTTATTTTGTTTTTGTCTCTGGCCGTGTCAACTACGACGCCGACTGCTAACGGCCGGACTACACGATGAACAGATGCTGTTGGTACCTGGCACAGACAGTACATGCGTTGTCAGTTTCCATATATGCCTCCGAACGCGTACGTCGCTGTATTGTTCTAGGACATCCAGCCAATTCTTCTTAACGCGCTCAAGCCTACCAAACCCGTCTTCGCAGGTGGAACTAACAATGCAGCTGATGCATTGTTTCCAGGCAAACAAGAAAGAAAGAAAGAAAGAAAGAAACAATGCATGCATGGTAAAACATAAAGTTGGTGAACGATCCACGCTGAAAAACTATTTTTGCTGTCAAATGAACTGGACGCGGTTGAAGATTGCGATGTCGACAGGAGAGCTTTTCCTAGGTCAGCAGAGTTGTTGGTGCCAGTCAAAACAGCCACTGTATGATCACCTACTCTAAAAATCACACTAGCACAGCCAAGTCTACCATTACGCAACAAACGTCGGTCTCATTTACAGGCTACACGACAGATTTCCCCCACTGTATGATGACTGAAGAAGTAGGAGGATTCGAGGAAACTGCCTGCACCAAACGATGCAGTGCTTTGGCTGACGTCGTGTGCGCAGATTTGAGATTTCACAGGTCAAACCAGCCGTTGTTAGTTGTTACTCTGCCTAAGGCTCCAAATGTTTTCAGAGCTTCACCCGTTTCTGTTGGAGAATAGTTTGGAGTAGTTTCAGGGGGTGTTTGGTTCCCACCCCCTAGAGTTTAGCCATTAAAATTTAGTGGAGGTCACTAGAGTTGTAGTGTTAAAAGTGACTTTTAGTGGGGGTGTTTGGAACTTTAGTGACTAAATTTTAGTGACTACACTCTAGGGGTGAGAACCAAACACCCCCTCAGAGTGTTCATACTTGTATAAAATCTGCTGATGGAGATGAGAGCCAATGCAATGCGTCCATTTGACAGAGCATGCCTTTGTCTAGCCAAGCAAAAAAATTACCTGATCTGCACACCACCAACGTCCAATGAATCCGGCCAGGCATTGCGAACAGACTGGAGCAGGCTCTTTTCCTCCATCAAGAGAGAGAGAGTTGTTGGCCCATGCCCCATTGGGTTGCTAACCAAAGCTAGCCTCCACCTAATCACACGGCGACAGTCAGGTTTACCATGCATTACAGCTCCTCGTGACGTGTCGTACTACCTTTCCCAACGTTGACACAGAACACATAGCAGGAGCAGTGAGTCAGTCAGTGACGAAGTGACCAGCCGTCCAGAGTTCTTACAAGCTAGTAGTACAGGACAAATTCCACCTACTCCCACTGACCCAAAAAAAAAAAACACTAGCTGAAACGGCTCACTCTCTCTCAGCCTCCTCAGCCTTGTGGAGAACAAGATGAAAGAAACTGCTTGCACCAACCAACGTTACTGCAGGGGTTCTTGTTGGACGCAGTCAGTGGTTGAAAGTTGAGACTATACTTGAGACCAAGATGGTTCTTCAGACTTCACTCCAAACGGTTGAGAGTTGGCGGCAATTGCATTGCAACAAACTATTGTATTAAGGGTGTTTGGTTCCACCCCACTCAACTTTAGTCACTAAACTTTAGTCATTTTTACTGGCTAAAATGTCAAACACCCCCACTAAAAAGGTGACAGCGAAACTTTGGACATTGCAAACGGTTCAGAAGATGGCGACGACCCGATGCAGATGATCGGCGGGAACATTCTTATCAGGATGTGCTCATTGGAATCGATACAGTGAATGGAGAGAAATGCAGTAGCAGCAGCTTTCCAATGATGAGAGGAATGGTTTTCATTTTTTTTTTCATACAACCAAAAAAAAAAAAGTCACTGCCATTTCTGAAACCTGTGCATTGGAAATCCAGTGAATCGATAGGTTCGGCGACTGGTGGTTTCTGCGGCTGAAAAACCCTGTTTTGGTTGATTTGTGTGAGACATACTCCGTAAACATTTTTCCATGGCTGAAACACCTCAAACGAATAGAGTTAGTGCAACTTCGCTTGCCGTTTGCTGTCCCTTTCAACATGGGAAATCACTGAGGCACAAAGTGGCCACGATTCAAAGTAAAGCCGTGGTGTTCCTAGTGTACCAGAAAGCGCAGAAGATTACAAGCCCCGCCGCGCCACGCCATCACTCATCTCAGCAGGACAGGAGGGAATCACGCAGGCGTCGCGTCGGGCTCACGCGTCTGTCTCCGCCCACTGGATGAATGGAATGGGAAACGAGAACATCTTCGTTGGAGAAAATTCTGCAGAGGCAACAGACAAGAATCAAATTTCCTCATATATTGAAAAGACGCATAATTAATGTACTGCATATAAAGAAATTTGTCATTCGTGTGATCGTGTCGGCAAAAGGAAATTCTGCAGGTTAGGTCCGGTCCGGTGGCTCAGCATGCGTGGTCACTGCTCTGCTTCTCTGGAAACAAGGAAAGAAACTTCTGAATTTCTTCAGTCGGAGACCGATTGACAAATGACAAGCAACAGTAATAATGTCCTCCTCTCCTAAGATATTAGTAACCGTTCACTAGTTCACATTTGGTTGGAGTTATCCTCCATCGCGTACGGTACACATCTAAGCTAATAATGCAGAAAAACGTTGGGGGGGGGGGGGGGGGGGGGGGGGGGGGGGATCAATGAACTGTGTGCCACCACTAATCCTCACACTAGAGGCATGAGCCTCCATCTCAGTGGACCAAATCTGCCAGTACACTCAGTCATACCCAGATATCAAACGGCTATATATCATCAAAACCTGCCAAAGTTTGTTGTCTTCACCAGATCACACCTAGTACGCGACTGGTAGGTAAACACGCGGTTTTCACGAGGGAGGTATCCAACGCAGAGAGAAAGGAAGGAAGGCCAGGCAGGCATTTTACTCGCTGAATAGTTGCCAAATGACAGCGGCTGAGCTACAGGAGATGAGGGAAGCGTTTCAGCAGCAGTTGCAGTACACCACCAGCACCGGGTGAGTCATCTCCTGGTCATCCGCCAGCGAGCCGTTGGGGTGGTGGACCGGTGCTGGACTGTCACTGGTGACCCGGCCGGTGGGTGCCGCTCACTAGCCCCTTTTCTTCTATAAAACGCGGCGGCGGGGCAGCGCCTCTCCTCGCACCACCACCGTCACTCACAAGTCACAAGCCACGACAGAGGTACCGGCGGAGAGAAAGGAGAGGCCGGAGATCGAGGATGTCGTGGTTCGGGCACCACCACCACCACCACAACCAGCCGGCTCCCCCGGCGTCGGGCCCCAACCAGGTGTTCAAGATCTTGTGCCGCGCCAACGAGAACTACTGCCTGGCCGTCCGCGACGGCGCCGTGGTGCTGGCCCCGACCAACCCCAAGGACCACCACCAGCACTGGTACAAGGACATGCGCTTCAGCACCCGGGTGAAGGACGAGGAGGGCATGCCGGCGTTCGCGCTCGTCAACAAGGCCACGGGGCTCGCCATCAAGCACTCCCTAGGCCAGTCCCACCCGGTAATAATAATAATTAAGGAGTGTGCTGCTGTCTGCTGTGTGCTCGTCAACGATCGCTGATGAATCCATGTCCGATATGATCCATGGCTTGCACTTGCAGGTGAAGCTCGCTCCTTTCGACCCTGACCAGGAGGACGCGTCGGTGCTGTGGACGGAGAGCAAGGACGTGGGCAAGGGCTTCCGCTGCATCCGCATGGTCAACAACACCCGCCTCAACTTCGACGCCTTCCACGGCGACAAGGACCACGGCGGCGTGCACGACGGCACCGGCGTCGTCCTCTGGGAGTGGTGCAAGGGCGAGAACCAGAGCTGGAAGATCCTGCCGTGGGGCCCCGAGGCCAACGCCGCCGCGCCCCCCGGGGCCGGGGGCGTGCACACCGTGCGCGTCTTCTGCAAGGCCGGCGGCGAGGACTACTGCCTCACGGTGCGCAACGGCACGGCGTGCCTGGCGCCCACCAACCCGCGCGACGAGTACCAGCACTGGGTCAAGGACATGC
Organism: Coix lacryma-jobi var. lacryma-jobi; assembly: GCA_009763385.1. Lineage (NCBI taxonomy): Eukaryota > Viridiplantae > Streptophyta > Magnoliopsida > Poales > Poaceae > Coix > Coix lacryma-jobi. Next base: position 2,042,093 of record CM019825.1, on the reverse strand, counting down.
GCCACAGCACCCGCGTCCGCGACGAGGAAGGCTACCCGGCCTTCGCGCTCGTCAACAGGGTCACCGGCGAGGCGCTCAAGCACTCCACGGGGCAGGGCCACCCCGTCAAGCTGGTGCCCTACAACCCGGACTACCAGGACGAGTCGGTGCTCTGGACCGAGAGCCGCGACGTCGGCAGCGGATTCCGCTGCGTCCGCATGGTCAACAACATCTACCTCAACTTCGACGCCTTCCACGGAGACAAGGCACACGGCGGCGTCCACGACGGCACCGAGATCGTGCTCTGGAAGTGGTGCGAGGGAGACAACCAGCGCTGGAAGATCCTCCCATGGTGTAAGTGTCTACTACTACACTACATGTCTTCTTCTTCCACCTACTGTACCTAATATATAGTAACTGACTGTGTAGTACGACACAACTACAACCACCATTAATTGATGGCCTGCCCACATCCTTTGAAATTTTCGTTGCTTGCGTTTGCAGAGACGACGAAGGACACCGCAGGAACCAAAGGAGGAGCTACTAGCTGTTACCTAATAATAATTTCTGCTGACTTCGGCGATCCCCAAATAAAAGAGACCGGGTGCGATCAGCGATGCATCGCGGACTTCGGAGTTCGGAGTGGTGTTTTCGTCAGACTGTCAGTCACTGTGTGGCTAGTGTTCCAACATTTGTCAGCCTGCTTGCGAGGAACTAGAGCGACAGAGTCAGGAGAAGGGCCGGGCCATGTGCTGCTGCATTCTGAATTTCTGATGTAGGAGTACCCATCCATGCATGTCTTATGTCTGTACTCTGTATGAGATCTCATCTCCTTTCTCCTACTGAATGAATGAACAATTGGCTTGCTTTGCTTCACCTGCATTCCGTTTTACTGTTTTATGATCACTGATCAGCACAAAATTGCTCGAGACCACCTCAGATGCCTACTCTCTCTCTCTCAACCCCCCCCCCCCCCCCCCCCCCCCCCCCCCAAATCCGCCCTGCTGGCATCAGGATAGAACCCAAAAGAGTTTTTCACCGTTAGTATAAAAAAAGGCACGTCTTGAGCTATTTGGAATTCTTGAAAATTTACATGGATCAATTTAAAAAGACATGGATTACAAAAGAGATGCTACTTAACATTTGTCAGCCTTCTTTTTGGTCTTTTTTCATTGAGGCATGGAAAAAAGTTGGTGCTCACTGACGAAATTACGGGATGTGTTTGTTTTGTACAACTGGGCCTTGGTGTTCTTCTAAGATTAAAGCTGGACTTTCATGTTGGGCAAGGTTCTGTCCTTCACTTGACTTCAAGCTTCAAGGCCTGAACTGAATACCAGTGAGGTCCAGCCTAATGGATTTGTGGATCGGATCGAATAAACCTTTTCCTTACTCGGATTCGGTTTTGTCTCATCAAGAGCTTCATGCTTCCTGGTGACATAATAGTTTTCTAAGAAAATGAAATTATTAATTATTACGGCCTGTGTCCCTTATTACTTAAACTCAGAAAAGCAACACTTAATAGCCTATTACATGACAACCATCCTCCATATGTGGCGATGATCTCCATTGTCTCCGTCTACAACATATCACATGCCCACTTGAAACTTGGCATGTGGGGCATTTGTTTTCGAGGATGCTCTAGAAGCGAGTTCGACCAAGGCACTAGGTCTTCCCCAGTTTTAGTGCTTCGCTACCTTCTCTGGAATAGCCTACTAAACTTTTTTTTTTTTGTAGAAGAGGCTATTTTTCACCGAGGAGCCGGAGGCCCGGAGTTATTCCCTAAAAAAAAAACTCTAACTCCCCTCAGAAGGAGCCCTGCCAACGGCCCCCACCCCCAAAGTGTGCAGGAATAACCTCCATTTTTCTCTTTCATAATTAGGCCTTGTTCGCTTTCGTCGGATTCGTATAGGATCCGGAACCATTTTAGAGCAAAAATGAGTGAACGAAAGAGATTCACTTGATCCAATTGTTTTTGTTCAAGACCTTAAGAGATGGGAAACAAATTCAGGTCTTAGAGCATAATAAGAAATGAGTTAAATTCGAACTGGATCATATCATTCCGTTCGGAAACAAACCTCAACCGAACGACTGGTGAAAGTTTGGTTCGGATACATATATCACTTTACAATAAATATTTTTAAAGAAACAAGTGGTCAAAGTTGTACTTTCGAAACCGTGTCGCTGTACTAAACGACATCTAAAAGCGATACGAAGAGAGTACTTATAGTATAATAAACCGGCACGGCTCGATAAAACGATTCCGGTTTATATATACTGTATAATATTATATTATCGTCAAAAAGAAAACACGGAATTCCATATTCTGGTTTATCTGTCCCCTTTCTTATTGTCGTCCGTTCATTTTTGCTTCCTCTTTTTTATATAAAAAAATATATAAGAAGAAATGCTGCCAAATTTCCGGCTTTTCTGCATTTCTTTTTTTGATTTTCTGCTTAGACGCGACGCAGTAGATCGAATTGCTAAAGATTCTCCGGCCTACCCTCCCTGGACGCCGCTAGCTGCTGCTTCCGACGATCATCATTAGGCCAGCAATGCGATGCAAGATTCTTCCCAAAACGACTAGAAACCGAATCACTTTTTCCCCGCTCGGCTAGGCTACTGGCTAGTGTCGAATGACGAATGGCATCCTCCTGCCCTGCCCATCCACATCCACGCCCCACCGATGCGAATTGCGTATGTACACCACCACCTTGCGCGGCGTGATGCTAACGCCACTCTATCAATGGGGCCGGCCGGGACCGGGAGCATCCTCCGGCACCGTCAGTGCCCTATAAATCCGCCGGCCCGGCCGTCGCCATGCATTGTCTGTGCCAGGGCCTTATCAGGACTTGAGGAGTGGAGATCGAGGTGAGCTAGGTTGCAAGGCGGGCGGCGGCCGAAGAAGCATCATCGTCATCATGGACGGCGGATACTACTACGGCCGTGACGAGCAGCGGCGCTACGGCGGCGGCGGCGGCATCGCGACGCCGGGGTACGCTCCGGCGGTGCCGTACGGGATGTCGCAGGTGAACGTGGAGGGCAACGGGGGGTGCGGCGGCGGGCGGCCGCTTCCGCCGCAGCCGACCGTGAAGGTGTACTGCCGCGCCAACCCCAACTACGCGATGGCGGTCCGCGACGGCAGGGTGGTGCTGGCGCCGGCGAACCCCAAGGACGAGTACCAGCACTGGATCAAGGACATGCGGTGGAGCACGAGCATCAAGGACGAGGAGGGGTACCCGGCGTTCGCGCTGGTGAACAAGGCCACCGGGGAGGCCATCAAGCACTCGCTGGGGCAGTCCCACCCGGTGCGCCTGGTGCCCTACAACCCGGACTTCCTCGACGAGTCCGTGCTCTGGACCGAGAGCCGAGACGTCGGCAACGGCTTCCGCTGCGTCCGCATGGTCAACAACATCTACCTCAACTTCGACGCCCTCAACGGCGACAAGTGGCACGCCGGCGTCCGCGACGGCACCGACGTCGTGCTCTGGAAGTGGTGCGAGGGCGACAACCAGCGCTGGAAGATCCAGCCACACTACTGATGAACGTTGGTACTGACCGATAGATATGATCATCCATCATCCATCATATCGCGCGCGGCGTCCGTCGATCGCTCGTCGTGCTGCACATGCTCGGTCATGCATGCACCTATATGTACCAGTACGTACTGTCCTACGGATCGAGTACGTATCTATGTACGCAGTACGTACGCATACATACGTACTATAGCAGAATAACTGAGCCTCGTCGTCTCCTGTACCGTCGTCATCTCTCTGCATGCATGTCGTCAACATGTGTGCATAGATAAAGCAGGAGCAGAGGCAATACATATGCATGCATAATAAAGTTGTTTGGGTGTATTAATTAGAACATATATACGTATATGATCGAGTAGTATATCTATTATATAGAAGATTATGATTAATTGATTATTAGTTAACTCGGATGCGCCCGGATTTTGTTTAACTTTGGGTCCACCTAATTGAAAGGGTCGACAAACAAGGCCTCAAGTAGTATTTTTGGCCGGGCCGCAGGTGTGTCAAACTGGATTTCTCTGCTGTCTGCACACACGTGACTGATACATGTGCTCAAACAAAAAGAAAGATGCATGGTCAGATAGACTGACAGAGGAGGCACAATCCTCGGGCGCCCCTTGCTAGCTTTACCGCTTCTTTGCTAAAGTATGATGCTTTATTTTTTTTAATTACGGAACAAACTGTTCTAGCCTTCACATTCACAAGTGAATACTTAGAGCTTAATCATACAAGAAGGGTACTTAGCCCAGTCTTTCGCTAGTTGGACAGTCCAAACACGCGATAACCTGATACATTACACCTGAAGGCACTACCACCAAAAGTTTTACTGATCCCAAACCAACGAAACCCCACCGAATCTAAACCAAATCTAAACTCCCAAATTCAACAAACCTAAACGAAGGATTCTACTATTCAATCCTCTTCTGTTTCTTCCAGCCACAAGATCCAAAGAGTTACAACATCATGCCTTCTAGAATTCTGCAGCCTTCTTTCATATTTCTCCTCTCTTCCTCTTTAGACAACATGGACCATCGCCTGATCCAAAAAGTTTCCCTGAAAATTACCTCCAAGTAGCGCATAATTTTGGAGAGATCAATCTCCCAACCTTTTGCAAAGTGCTCCCATACATCCTTTCTCATGTACAGTAAGCTGACCTTTCACATTTTCACTAATTATATTATCGTATATCCTGCCAGCAATTTTTTTAAGGCACAATATTTTTGAACCTTCAAGTTGCAAGTCAGTTCGGTTTTTAACATTGAACTATAAGGCCTCCTTTTGAATGGAGCAAGTGCTAGTTTTTGCATTTGGTCCTTTTGAACTATAAGTCATCAGTTCGGTTTTTGCATTTGGTGTCTAATCAAGCAAATGCTCTCCATCGGTATCTTGTTATGACAAGATACCAAGGTTGAATAAAGAAGTAACATGAATTTGTTCTCATACATTCCTTTAGATTTCTTTAGTTTTTCCTATACCTAACCTAGCCAGACACATACTCCTACATAATTCATATGTTCAATTCCTTAGGTCTAGAGGACATAGATTCCTTTTTTTTTTCCTGATCCTGTGTTTTCTTATTCCTGATTCCAAACGGACACCCTCCAATATAATTGTTGAAAGTGGGTAAATTTAACCATTAAGCTAGTTTGATATGTGGTTTTCTGTTTTCTAAAAATGGAAAATTGGTTTGACAATAAGGAAAAAAACAGATAAGAAAAAAAAAGTCATGGACTCTGTACTAGCCAATGAAAAACTGTTAATAAAAAAGAAGAAGCATGGACTGTACTAGCCAAAGAAAAACATAGAGAATCCGGTCCATATAGGCTGGCCACCAACTATTAGCCAAGCTCTATATATGCTACCTGGACATATCTTATGTCTAACGGCTCTACTTGCATTGGTGCACTAAAGTCAAGGAGAAAATTCTGCCCCCTAAAAAAACAAAGCAATATATAGGCCTAACCAATCCAATCATCATATCAGTGTGGACTCCCACTGAACTACACCGGCGACATTGTGTCAATAAATGTCAGATCAGTGCCACTTAATGACGAGTGTTGTAATGGTGAGCTGGAAGATTAAGATCCTATTTAAACCCTAAGAAGTTATAACATCAGAAACCAACAGAACATCGCGACGTGCAACCAGAAATGCAAAATTAGAGTATGTTTTTTTAAGGTACATCTATAACTCTTATAATTATAAACCCCACTACCAATTCTCTCAACATGCAAGTTGTCCACCTCAACAATGCACTATCTTATGCAATTAAAATCCACTAGCACACATGATATCCACGTCAACAACACACATAAGCATTTTATTGTCCATGTCAACATGCCACATAATTCACTAGCATTTATTTATAATAATTTATTCCTTTGTATAAGTAATTATATAATCTAATTTTATTCTAAGCCATCTCTAATTCTCGCAGCAACGTGCGGGGTATACTTCTAGTTATATATATATGTTGGCATATCATACTCTTTTTTTCTGGCATATTGTGGTGGAGAGACAAGCGCGAGGCACATGTTCTCGAGTGCTTCTCTTGAAACTTTTTTTGATATATTCAGTGAGGGCACTTTTTTCGAAAAAGGTGTTCAATCAAGTAGAGAAAATAGAAGTCGTTTATGACAAGCAACGTAGTCTCTAAAGCATAACTTTGACCACTTATTTTTTAAAAAATCTTTATTGTAAAGTGGTATATGTATATTTTTATAAAAGTATTTTTCAAGACAAATTTATTTATATATTTTTTACATCTTTAAACTCAATAATTTAAGAATTATTCATGATTTATATTTTTAATGTTTGACTCAAATCTTATTCGAAACAATTTCTATTTTCTATATGGAGGGAGTATATACAGTGTAATTTTCTTTTTCTAACCGACAATAAGATCGAACGGAGGGTCAAATTCACATACAATTGTGATTAATTTGGTGGGCCAGGATCCAGTTTAAATTGAGGCCCACGTCCACCCAATGAACGGGCCACAGATATGGCCTGAAGGTTTATTTGGGCATTGGGCTGGGCTGGAAGTGCGTTATGCATCCTGATTTCCCTGTGGGTGGCGGACTGGCGGTGGCGATTTGCGGGAGGCGGCGCCCGGAATCGGTCAAAGCGTCAAAGCATGGCGAGTTGGCCTGCTCTGGCTGCTGCTGCTGCTGGTGGCTCGGGTCACACACAGGTCTGAGGACGGCCGGAAACGCGGAGCAATCTGTGTGATACGCCGGCGCACGGGCTAAGTAGCTGCTGCCTGCCTAGCTCCAACCCTAACCGTCCAAACCTGATGACCCTACAGCTAATCTGCTGCTACTGCTAAAAATTTTGAATGTCACATCGAAATTTTAAATTGTCACATCAAATGTTACGTAGCTGATCGGATACTAACAAGAAAAAATTAAAGAATACTTCTGTAAATCGAGAGACGGATTTTTAAGCCTAATTAATCTATCATTATCATTAGCACATATATTACTGTAATACTTTAGTATCAAATCATAGACTAGTTAGACTTAAAAAATTTGTCTCGCAAATTACATATAAATTATATAATTAGTTATTTTTTAATCTATATTTAGTACTCTATGCACATGGCAAAGATTCTATGTGACAGATATAATTTTTTTGAATTTGGAACTAAACATGGCCTTTGACCTTTTTGGGATGGAGAGATGCTAGATCCAACTTTCTGGGATTTGGTATCATCAGCAATGGAGACATGCAGTTGGACCACGGCGGAGGAGATACAATTGCATCCATTATCTTGGTTTCTAAGTTAAGCATGCCTATAACAAGGTGGAAGCGACCCTTGCATTTCCAAGACACATACTTGGAGTCATCTGTCAAATAGACATGATTTGGTTTCACCTGTGGATATTCTTCAGCACTTAAACAAAGTGATTGGCTCTGCCCAAGAAACAAAACATGATCACCTAAGCTATTTATTTGCACTAGTTTTCTGGACGCAGTGCAAACTTTATATATAGCAATCCTCCAACTTCTGTTTTCAAATGTTGACTGGCTGCCAGGTGCTTCTTTTATCCAAACTTCTGGCCTCCGAACTAGAAGCAAATCACCCAATGGATCCTGAACTAAGTAAACCCTCTCATTTCCATACCTATCTTTCCTATCCATAATAATCTTTGTTGTGACCACAGTCCCACTGAGATCGAAGGCGATAATTTGACCAAGTAATGTAACTGCATATAATAGACCATCCTTATAGATGCAGTCCTCAAACTGTGAGTGCGGTGGCAGCCATGTCCACTTCTCATCTCCTAATCTAGCAAATGAAATCTGACCAAATGGATTGTGGATCAACACCACGATATAGCTTCCTGATGCAGTAAAAAATAAAAGTGCCTTATGAAGGAGATTGTCCCGCAAAATACTTAGTGAAAATGTTGCAGGTGGTCCAGCAACTGAGGTTGCTGTGTGCCGTGAGTACCGATACTTATAAATTGCACCATTTTCATCAAAAATGGGCGTCACCTGCTCGATGGTGCTAACTGATGGGAGAGAGATCTGTTCCCCGGTGATTGGATTGACAAGATGCATCTCAGAACGCTCATCAGCAGTAACCAACCACCCATTTGACGATCCAATCAGATACCTTCTTTGGATGGGTGGCTCTGGAAGAGTTAATTTGTAAGTCATCTTTTCCTCAAGGTTGTAGATGAAAGCAACATTGTCACCAGCAGATTCAGAGGTGTAGATGAGGCAAGGTGTTTGTGGCCATTTATACCCCCCAAAGCTGCATATGCTTGTATACGCTGAGTTCCAGGAGCAGCAGACAGAGCCAGCCCGCACTAAGTCAGGTGTATCCAGAAGGGCAAATATATCCATCAAAATTTCCTGAGGCAGCTCTGCAAATTTGCCTACCACAACTTCCAACAGTGGTGGTCGATAGAAACAGCACACATTTCTTTCTTGTATAGCTAGGTTCCATAAGATCATTATCCAGCTTATGCAACTGGTATCAATTGGTGCTAAACCAGGATTCTTGAAAGATGGGTTGCTTCTGCACGAATACTTGCAACATAGCAAATTTGGATGGAACACTCCACGGGTTGGCTCGTGGCTAAAGACGCCACAGGTAAATTCTGCTACTTTGTTATATGACATAAATCCAGCCAATTTTTTTAGTTTTCTCAGAACCTCCAAAGGTTTCTCTGAGGCCTTTATGAAGAGTCCCCCAGCAAAACTACATGATGAAAGAATGTCAGACATCAAACATTTATAGTGATATGTAAGAGAGAATGGCGAAGAGGCCAATTGAATGTAGAACACGTACCAAAGTTCGTCCCTTTGGCAGTCATAGAGTTTGATAGAAAAAGAAGAATATCAATATCTCCTCTGCTCTTCTCGGGAGGGAGAGGCCACAAATCCTAGAAAAGTAAATTAACATGATTGAGCATCTTGCATCTAGAAACCGTAAGATGCTAAATTTAGAAACAAATATGGAACCAACAAAACTTACCAGTCCATGCTTGGCATCCATAGAGAGCTTGAGTGCATTGTGAGCCTTATTTGATACCTCCCATGTCTGTCCAACCTAGCAGTAGAACAAAAGCAACACTCAATACAAAATTGATTAAAAAAATACATTGCTTTCAATAGATCATTCTTGAGTCATCTAAAATATTGAGCACAATGTATTGACCAGTGGGGTTATTTTCTGGGAAGCAAGGAAATTCTATTATCTAAGCACAAACATTTTTCTGATGAAATTTGTGTGTATGACAAAGCTCACACGAAAGAATATAACAGTGTGGTTATTTGATAGGCAACTAAAACAAGAAATTGCACTTGACAGTTGACACACAGCTATTGGATGAAGTTCCAAAAGCTGCCCTCAGTTTTCTTGCAACATCACCTTGTGCCCCTGCCCCGCCTTGCTCCAGTCTCAGACAGCGCTCATGCTGCTGGATGTGGCCCCAGCCACCTACCGCCTCCTAAGTCCTAACTCACCCATGCCACCAGCACCAGCCACCACCCTCGCATTTGACCTGTGGCTCACCTCATCATAATCCGTAAATCTCCTCATGAAACTAAGCCTCCACCAAACGTAATTAAATGATTTTCAATTGACCAACATGCAGTAAATGTGAGAATTAATACAAAGGCAAACACTCAACAGCTCCAAACTAGATTTGTTACCTTGGCCTTATCTTCAAATTTCGCGCATATAGCTCTGGTAAGCCCTTGTACATGCTGCAAAAAGGAATGATACGCACCCCACCCAAAAGGTTTGGTAAAATCATTTGTAACTAAACTATCATTATACTCAAACTTGTTGGCATGGTTTTGAAGTCCCAAGCAAACACTCCTGAAGAAAGATGTGAGCTTCAGTGAGTCCATGTAACTGCTATCTAGTCCATTTCTTATGCAAACAAGATCCATCTCCCATCTTGAGTCGTTTTTCCGATCAACAACCAACCTGTAGACACCAACCTCAGCCTTCACCATAGCAGAACTTGGATCACAGGGCTCACTCAAAGGCATAAAAAATGTGAAATCCAAATTCCAATTGCTCAGCCTGCATGTGTTTGGAGAGACAAACAACACCGAATCAACAATAGATTTATCCCGTAGAAATATTGTGATACATCGGAATACATAAAGGAGATCATGTTTTAAGTGCAACTCATCATCAGTTGATAAAGTGTCACAACGCATCCCTAGCAAAAGAAAAAAAATAAATTTTTGAACCGTGATTCGGCAGAAAAGCTAGAGATGCATGGATCCGATCAACGCGAAACGCAAAACATGAATGAAAGCGGGCTAATAGGGTCGCCTTACCGTTGCTAATCAATTTAATCAAAGGGAAGCCGGGTAAGGAGAGACGAGAAAGCGGCGCGGCGATGGGGACATATAGCAATCGAAGAAGGTTAGGGTTAAGAGTTTTGGTGGCGGCGCCGAAAGCTGTGAAGGTGCAGGTATAGAGAGATGGGTACCCCGCGGCGGTGGCAGATCGAGGGCCGAGAAGCGAGGCAGCGGTGGCGCTGCCGGGCGGTTAACGGGCGATGGCTAGTGAGTGGGGTCGGCGGCGGGGGAGAGCTACCATAGAGGTTAGTGTAGAGCGGGGTTGAGGCGTCGGCGTCGGGCGCAGCGGCTAGTTTGCCATTGGCCGCGGCTGGGGATGGCACGGGCGCAGCTCCAATTGTTGGGCCATCGAATAGGGCAGACGAAAAAGATGATGAGGAAGAAAAAAACGAGACCGTGACATGTGAGTTTCTCACGAGAGTTGTTCTAAAATATATGTCAACCTATGCTATCTAAACTAGACTGCGTAAACTATGCAAACTCTAATCAAAATCACAGGAATCTAATCCGATGACTGGTAATTTTAGTACTCAAACCCCCCACTCATCCTATCTGGCTGTTACAAAACACCCCTATAAGTGGAGGGGTTTGAGTGCTAAAATTACCAGTCATCAGATTAGATTTTATGGTCTTGATTAGAGTTTGCATAGTTTGCACAGAAGTCTAGTTTGCATAGCATACGTTCCCATATATAAATGGTATAAGAGTAGTCACGTACTCCCTCTGTCCCAAAATAAATATAATTTTAAAATTTAAAATTTTTTCTAAAATAAATAGAATTGTATATATAAGACAAGAGAACTATATTTGTCTTTATGTACTTTTTTATTTTTCAAAACGTAATGATTACATCTTTGTTAGAGGGAGCAATCCCTGACAGCAACCCTCGCTTTCTGCTGAAAGACAAACCGCTGGAGTGACCCTCGGAGTTACCTTCATGCTTACTCAACTATAACCCTCGTCGTATCTCGGTTGCCTAGCCGCCTTTCCAACTTGGTTGGAGGGGGAGAAGACCAATATCCAAAAGATTGGAGGAGCGCGATAATGGGAAGCGAGGTTGGCCACCCTCGACCGAGTGTGGGCGCAAACGCGGCAAGGCTCCAAGGTTCCGCGAGGGTACGGTGCATGCTCGGCGACGACGGGGCAGGAGTAGGGGAGTTAGGGTTTTCTCGCTTGTAATTATACGATTTTACTTTTGCCCCAGCTTTTTTAGACAGCTGGCTTTGTATCCTACTATAAATTGCCTGGTGACCCCTGGTATGCTCTATAAATATCTGGGGATGAACAGTAAACGATAGAGATTTTTTGGAATGAAAAAGGTTTGCAAGGCTCAAGTTCCAAACCACTAACTCTACTTTCGTTGTACCCTTGTCACTTGCGGACCGTGGTAAACCCTCGCCCTACCCCTATGCCTAAGCGGGAGTGAGGGCGGGTGTGAACCCTACAATCTTTATAATGACATTTTGGTAATTTTACTGGTGTAGTGGTAACCGAGTTTAGTTCTAGAATTACATTTATTTTGGGACTGGGGGAGTACCTGAGGACAGTTTGGTAAGTAAAAAATTCATATGTTCTTTAATATACACACACGCATTGGACCCTGAAAAAGAACTAGGTGGGAAAAAACGTAAAAACAAAATCAGATCCAAGTGTGATGAAAATGAAACATCTTGTTTAAACTCTACTTAGATAATCTATATAGGAATCTGGATACATAATATTATACTATATCTGAATCTAAATACTCAAAATTGAATTTTGATATGTATATGATCTACGTAAGAAAATCAACCGGAGTAAAGAACAGAGAAAATTCGGATTAGATGTGTAGGAGAAAAATCAACTCGAGTGAAAAACAAATAGAAAAGAAGAGTAACGTCTGTCAGTCTGTGTGCTTAGGAAAAAAACGGAGGAATAGTCATGGCTGCAATTATCGGACGCTGAGAAAAAAAATTAAGAAAAGGAACAACGTATAGGAAAACAGTGAGAATAAAAAAGGGATATGTTCCAAAAAAGAATACAAAAGGGATATAATGGATTCCAGCACGGATTCCCATTTGGGTATGGAAAAAGCATTCAAGATAATAAAGAAAAACATATAAACAAAAAAGAAAACAGACCAGTTATCATGCCTACAGTAAACGTAAAAGATATAAATAGAAACAATTTTTATATTTTTATTAGTTAAATTATAAGAAAGATCGTACCAAAATAAATGAGGAGAAATTTTGCCTCTTTATTTTATTTTATTTATTTATTTCTATATCTCTCCAACATTGTTTTAACATAGAAGGTGAATTTTTATATACTTTTTTTTGGTTATTATGTTTTGGCTTTAGTGTTTAATATAAAATAGTTCATTTTGTATATTTTGTGGTGAGATTGCCTAGAATTATAGCTTGGAGATTTATATTTAACTACAACGTCATGCATTTGAACTCACCAGGGAATCAAAACTCCAAATTATGTCTAAAGACGTGTTGTTCACTCTAACTTGTATGGGAACTGAAGAGAATGGTGAACCATGAAATGCACCATATTCTAATTTATTTAGAATCCGAGTCCATCGTATATTTGAACACACTATTCTAATTTGTACAACACAATAGAAATTAGGTCCATCGGATCCTTGGCAAACATTTGTGAACGATGGAAATTATTTTGTCGGTTCAAACAGAAAATATTTGTCGTATTTTTTTGTTTGAAATTTTTTTGTTGGTTGCAATATTTTTTTTGTTGCTTTTTTCCATGCAAGAAAAATAGGAGGTAAAAAATTGGTCCAATTATGATACCAGCTGAGAGTGAGTGTCAACTGGCCAAGAAAAAAGTTTCTTCTAAAGATAGCAATGAGCTCAGTTTTCTGATTCCCCACGGGAAATTCCTCTATTAGTGAGCGGGGATACAACCAAAATAATCCCCATGGAGACTTATATGGTAGGAATTCTTTCACCGTCGGGGATGAGAGGGCGGGTGTGGTCACGCTCTCCCCGTCCCTGATCCCCGCTAACCCGCTCGTTGGGCTGCTATAGATGTACAAAATACGACTTGGCAAGAGAAGACCCATCCAAAGGCCAAGCTACAAGCAACCAAGTATATATACCGTGATAACCCTAACACCATCTATTTTCAGTCCTTCGGTCATTCCTCAGCAGCCGCCACCAACTTCTGTGGCTCTGCCTCTCTCCAACATCCGACCCCGGCACACCACTCAGCAGCTCGCCACCCACTAGACCATCATCACCTAAATGGTGTGCTCGCCGGGGCAGTGTGACAGTCCGTAGGTCCTGGATCTGTGCGTACTTGGGCAGAGCCGGACGGTGCATCACGGTTACAGTCGACGAAATATGGTCGACAGTCTACCGAGGGATATACCCAAGGTAGTAGATTAGTTTGAGGAGGTACGCGAGACGACTACTTAAGCGTAAACACAGGGACGAACTCGGCGATTTAATTAGACAAATTCAGGCCGACAGGTCACCGTAATAGCTAGAAAAATGAGGCTCATAACATGGAATTTCCGGGGACTGGGGAATGACCTAGCAATTCGTGCTCTTCTGGACATCTAGAAGCGGGAGGTCCCGGACATCTTTTTCTTATCAGAAACAGAACATGATGGAAAATGGATGGAACGGCTAAGATGGAAATTGGAACCGACAAATATGGTAACAGTGGATAGCATTGGTGCTAGTGGTGTATTAGCACTGTTCTGGAAAAGGGACATTAATGTGTCAGTTAAAAGTTTATCAGAAAATCATATTGACAGTGCGATTAAAGAGGAGGATGGTTTACAATGGAGGTTTATTGGCATACTATATGGAGAATCAAGAAGTGAAGAAAAGGATAATACATGGAATTTATTGCGTACTTTAAAGAAGAAATATGATTTGCCATTGGTCTGTAGTGGACATTTTAATGAAATTCTTTTTGCATGCGAGAAGGATGGTGGACCGTCGAAGCCGGAAATATGCATGCAAAAATTTTGCTCAGTCCTTTAAGACTGTGATCTCCAAGACTTGGGATTTGTTGGCGACCCTTTCACTTGGCGAAATAATCATCATGAGGCTGCCCGTTTTATAAAGGAGAGATTAGACAGAGTTGTTGCAAATAGTGCATGGAGGAGTTTATTCCCTTTCGTAATAAGAGTAACAAATGGGGATCCAAAATATTCAGACCACAGACCTATAATTATTGATCTCTGAAGTAGGGGAAGAAGGGACTGGATAGGAGAGGCAGATATCTTGACCAAATTCTAAGCTAGGTGGCTAGAAGAGGGGGCGTGGGCAAAGGCAATGGAAGATGGGATTAGCAGTTCGATGGAAGTTTAGAAGAAAGTGTTAGGTGTTCTGAGGGAGTGGGATAAGAACGTTCTTGGAGAATTGGAGGGAAGGATATGTAAGGTCAAGAAAGAATTAGAGTTTTGTCGAAGGCGAAGTATCTCCCAAGATGCAATAAACCATTAACATTTTCGAAGCTACAAGCTAGAGCGGTTGCAAGATCAAAAAAAATACTTATTGGAAGCAGTGGGCTCATTGTGCGAGATTCAGAGGCGCTGGAAGGTGGAGGAAACGCCGGGACGAGCGTGATTCGTGTTGATTGTAGTGTTGACTGAAAGAGCCCCAGCCGTAACTTTACATAGATGTGCAGCACCTGGTTTTGGATGGCTAGGAGATAATTGTGGAGAATAATTAGCAACTACCTATCTCTTCCTTAACAAGCTAACAACCATATCTCCTAGCCAACGCAATCTCAGGTACTCACGTTTACATGACACGATACATACCTTTTTATACTCTAACATCCCCCCTCAATTGAAACTTCCTAAGTTGAGATTGTTCTTGAACATTTCCAAGTTGCGCACAGCCAGTGGTTTGGTGAAGCCATCTGCGATTTGATCTTTCGTAGAGATATACTCAATATCGAGTAGTCTTCTTGCTACTCGTTCGCGAACAAAATGATAATCAACCTCTATGTGCTTTGTTCTAGCATGAAAGACAGGATTTGCTGAGAGATACTTGGCACCAATGTTGTCACACCACAATTTTGCCCTCTTTGGTGCCTGGATACCCAATTCATACAATAAAGTTTGTATCCACATTACCTCAGCAGTGGCATTGGCAACTGCTTTGTATTCAGCTTCTGTACTTGATCGCGATACCGTAGGCTGCTTCCTAGCACTCCAAGAAATAAGATTGGATCCCAAAAAAATACAGCAAAACCTCCAGTTGATCGCCTGTCATCTTGATCTCCTGCCCAATCTGCATCTGAGAATGCACTTACAAGGAGAGAGGGAGACTTACAAATTTTAAGTCCAATTTCCATAGTATGCTTAAGATACCGTAGAATCCTCTTGACTGTAGCCCAGTGAACAGTAGTAGGCGCATGCAGATATTGACAAACTTTATTTACAGCAAAGGAAATGTCTGGCCGAGTCAGAGTTAAGTACTGCAAACCTCCTACTACACTTTTGTATGCCGTGGTGGCATCTTGAGGGCCAAGGAGATCGCCTTCATGAGCAGAGAGTTTCTCCGAGGTAGACAATGGAGAATTAACAGGTTTACACTCCATCATATTAGCACGCTGTAGTACATCTTTAGCATATTTTCCTTGTGTTAACAGAATGCCATTATTTATCTTCTTTACCTCTATACCAAGAAAGAAGTGAAGATCCCCTAGATCCTTGAGTGCAAATTCCTTCCGCAGATCTTTCAACAAGCATGTTGTGGCTTCCTGAGTGGAACTGGCAACAATTATATCATCAACATATATAAGAATATATATAATGACAGATCCCTTATTGTAATAGAACAAAAGACGTATCAGCTTTTGATGCTTTAAAGCCCAACTGACACAGCTTATTACTCAGCCGAGAATACCATGCTCTTGGTGCTTGTTTAAGCCCATACAGAGCCTTATCAAGTTTACAGATATATCCTTTCTTCGACTTGTCCTCATAACCAGGTGGTTGTTTCATATACACATCTTCTTCTAGGTACCCATGAAGGAAGGCATTTTGAACATCAAGCTGACGTAGGCTCCACCCTCTAGAGACAGCAACAGACAAAATGGTTCTAATAGTAGCTGGTTTTACAACTGGACTGAAAGTATCCTCATAGTCAATGCCATAACGTTGTTTAAACCCCTTTGCTACTAACCTTGCTTTATATCTATCCAAACTCCCATCAGATTTACGTTTCACTTTGTATACCCATTTACAGTCAATGACATTAATGCCTTTTTTGATGGGACTAAATGCCAAGTTTTATTATTAACCAAGGCATCATATTCTGCATCCATGGCAAATTTCCAATCTCTACTGCTCAGTGCTCATCAAGAGACTGTGGTTCACCAGATGCGGCGGTGAAGCATCCATACCTGACCGTGCCGTCTGTGTAGACTTTCGGCTTGCGAATACCATCACGAAGGCGAGTTCGTGGTCGTGGTGGAGGTTCTGTTGCAGCCGCAGAAGAGACCAGCCTCTGGTGCCGGCATGGACGTGCCATCCGCAGCAGCTGTGCTGTCGGCAGCTGTGATCGGCATGGTAGCTGTACCCCGCGTGGCTGAGGCAGGATGGGACGGTGGTGCCGACTCGGACGCACCAGCAGGAGACACCGCAGGGTCGGTAGGACACGCGGCCCCGCCTCGCGCAGTGTCCACCGGGACAGCATCTGTGGCAGCACCGGCAGAATCAGCCGAATGGGACATCAATTCCTCGGGATGGGACACCGAGTCCACCTCAGGTTCCGTGCTGGAAGCTGAGAACGCCCCCTGTTATCACATGCTGCAGTTGCGCCATCATCAGTGGGGTTAGTGAAATTAAATACGTGATCAGCTAGCTGTTCCGTGTTAATAGAGTGGACAAGGCCGGGTGGGAGGAGGGCAATTTCTGCACGGAGGCGGGCACCAGCGTTTGAATGAAGGGTGGAGAAGGGAAAAACTTCTTCATCGAAGATTACATCTCTAGAGATATATACCCGGCGGACTGAATATCAAGGCACTTGTAGCCCTTGTGAAGATTGCTATAACCTAAAAAGGCACACTGTTTAGAACGAAGCTCAAGTTTATGGCGATTGTAGGGTCGGAGATTGGGCCAGCATGCACAACCAAAAGTGCGAAGGGAGAGATACTCAGGTTTTTTTTAAGGAGACGCTCAAAAGGTGTCTGATTATCTATGACCTTGCTAGGCAAACGATTTATGAGAAACGTGGCAGCCATAAAGGCCTCATCCCAAAATTTCAGGGGTATTGAGGCATGAGCTAGAAGGGATAACCCAACTTCAACGATGTGACGATGCTTACGTTCAATGACCCCATTTTGTTGATGGGCATGGGGGCATGAGACATGATGAATGATGCCAGTTTGGGAGAAGAAACTATTAAGTTTTTGATATTCCCCGCCCCAATCAGTTTGCATAGCAAGAATTTTTCGATCAAATTGACGCTCAACCATTGTTTGGAATTCATGAAACTTTTGGAAAACTTCAGATTTATACTTGAGAAAGTAAACCCCATGTAAAACGACTGAAGTCATCACACAAAGCTAACATAGTAGCGTTTTCTGCCCACAGACTCAACTGCAGGACCCCAAACATCAGAATGAACAAGTTCCAAAGGAAAATGAGTTGAGCTAACAGATCGACTATAAGGTAACTGATGACTCTTTGCTTGTTGACAAGCATCACAAATTGTTTTCTTATTGGACACAGAGGAACAAGAAAGATTATTACTGTCTATGACTTTGGTAAACAATAGGAAGCGAAGGGTGGCCGAGGCGATTATGCCACCTAGACACGGTGGCTTGTCAACTGCATTCGCATGCTTGACCGAAGAACTAGCAGGAAGTGGGTACAGTCCACGACGGCATGGCCCCTTAAGAATCGTGTTCCTCGTAGCCTGATCCTTGATGAGAAAAAAATCAGGGTGAAACTCAATAAAGGCAGAATTATCTTTGGCAAGACGATGAACAGAAACAAGATTCTTTGCAGCTTTAGGAACATGAAGAAATTGTTTAGATGCAAATTACGGGATTGAGTTGGAACAGTAGTATGACCAACGTATTTAATTTCCATACCTGAACCAGATGCAGTGTGAATCTGGTCATTTCCATGGTACTTCTCCCGCATTGATAGCTTGTTCAGATCACTTGTGACATGATCTGTTGCTCCCGTGTCGGTATACCAGTTTGTGTCGACGTTGTAGGCTCCCATGGCCATGGCGACATTGACATGACGTTCTTCTGGGACATAATTTTCATCGAACCGATGCCAGCATCGACTCGCTCTGTGCCCTGTCTTGAAGCAGATCTGACAGAGCGGGGGTCTTCAGACCCACTCGCTACATCAGAACGTGGTGGTTGCCGCCGCCATTGCGCTGCCTCAATGCGCCGTTGCCGCGTGGACGCGGCTGACCCCGCCCACGCTGACTCCGGCCACGGGAAGCGCCCGTGCCACGGTTGTTGTGGCCACGTCCGCGATTGGCGACGTGAGCATAGGCGCCACCGCCATCCTGCAGCTCCAGCCGGGTCTCAAAACTGAGCAGTTGAGCATACAATTCAGGGATCGAGATGGGATCCAATCTAGCAGTGACGGATGTCACCACTGAATTGTAATCGGCATCAAGACCATTGCAGATATGCGCCACCAGTTCTTCATCATCTAGGGCTTTGCCAACTGCAGCCATTTCATCTGCAAAGCCTTTCATCTTGGAGACATAATCTGTGATTGACATAGTACCTTTCTTCGTAGTTGTGAGGGCAAGCCTCACGTTCATCGTTGGCGCGGGTCTGCGCGGGAGAACATCTTCTCCACAGCGGACCAGGCTTGTCCTGCCGTCTCGGCAGTGATGATCTGCGTCTGCACATCTTTCCCGGCGCTGGACAGGATAAGCCAGAGGATCTGCTGATCCCGGGCATACCATGCCTCGAACGCAGGATTGGGTTTGGTGACGGTCGGGCCGTCGGCCTTCTTCTCGACGAGCTCGGCATCGGGGGCAGGGGTCTTGCCATTGATATGCCCCTCATAGCTAGCGCCGCGGATAGCAGCAAGAACCTGCGCTTTCCATAGCGCATGATTCGTCTTGGACAGCTTCTCGGTTACTTGAAAACCGAAGAAGGGATTAGAGGTATTGCTTGAACTCGACGCCATGGAAACCTAGGCTCGATTACCATGTGCGAGATTCAGAGGCGCTGGAAGGTGGAGGAAACGCCGGGACGAGCGTGATTCGTGTTGATTGTAGTGTTGACTGAAAGAGCCCCAGCCGTAACTTACATAGATGTGCAGCACCTGGTTTTGGATGGCTAGGAGATAATTGTGGAGAATAATTAGCAACTACCTATCTCTTTCCTTAACAAGCTAACAACCATATCTCCTAGCCAACGCAATCTCAGGTACTCACGTTTACATGACACGATACATACCTTTTTATACTCTAACACTCATAATTCTTGGTTGATTAAAGGAGATCGAAATACCAAATTCTTTCATGTGTTGCCTCAAAACGCAAATGGAAGAAGAATTGCATTAAGAGACTGACTGATTATAATGGACATGTTGTAGGAGAGCAACTGAAGAATTTTATTGCTAATCATTATCAGCAACTATTTATGTCCCATGTCGGCATACAGTTAAGGGCAAGTACATTGCTACACATCAGTTGTCTCGTACATCGTCTCATGCAGTGTCATGTAGGATTTTTGCTGATGTGGAGGAAAGAGAGAAGCGAAAGAGGAAAAGGTCGTTGTTTCGCGAAACAACCACCACATGAGCTAAAATTTAGGACTATGAGACAACTATTCTACCATTGTATGAGTTGTTGTTGTTGTCATGCAACTCACAATTTATTTTTATTCTATCCATAAATTAAGGAATCATGAGTTGCTACGAGACAACTTAAAAATAAACTATTGTACATGTCGTCTACTAAATCGTTTTAAAATTACATGACACTACATGAGACTAACTACGAGATAAGACCAATGTACTTGCCCTAAGTGTAGGAAATACTAGATTGCGTTCATCCTAGAATCACGGCATGAGATGAATGACATGTTAATTGCACCATTTACAGGGAATGAAATCTGGGAAGCCCTTCAAGGTATTGGTGATTTAAAGATGTCGGATGCTGATGGTGATGTGTACATGCCATCTGTTTTTTATAAGAAATTCTGGTCTTTAATCGGAGATAGAGTAAAACATGAAGTGCTTTATGTTCTTAAAATGGGGGACCAATGTCACGGGGACAGACTCAACGTTATTAGCACATACTACTATTCCACAAATTGAACGTGCCTGCCGGAGGTCAACGCTTCATCGGCACATTTTTCGTGATTCCATTTTTTATAGGGTAAAAAGATATTCCTTCCATATTTATATTAGTTGTCGTTTTAGACAAGATTTAGGTCAAACATTGAAAATATAAATCATCAATAACTATTAAGTTTCTAAGTTTGTAAATATGAAATTATATGATAGATTTGTCTTGAAAAATATTTTTATAAATGTATACATATATCACTTTTCCATAAATATTTTTATAAAAATAAGAGGTAAAATTGTGTTTTGTAGACTGTGTTGCTGTCCTAAATAACTACTACTATAGTAAGTATGAAGGGAGTATTAATCAAAGAGAGAAGATGCAAACAGGTGAGTTGAACCGACAATAAGAACGGGAGGGCCAAATCACATATACATACTGTAATGGTGATTAGTTTGGGCAGGCCGGGATCCAATTTTTTTTTTTAAAGAACTGGCCGTGATCCAGTTTACATTAAGGCCCACGTCCACCCAATGAACAGGCCACAGATATGGCCTGAACAGCAAGGCCTGAAGGTTTATTTGGTCTGGGCTGGAAGTGCGTTATGTATATCCCTGGTTTCTCTGTCGGTGAGCTACTAATTGGTCGGTGGCGGTGGCGAGTTTTGTGCGGGAGGCGGCGCCCTCGTTGGTTCCACCGTCCAAGAATCCCTCCCGGGCGCGGCTATTGGTCAGCGCCTTGTTTACATACAACAGACTATCAACTTTTTTTCACTCTCTCCATCACATCACTATCACATTAATATTTGGACGCATGCATGAAGCATTAAATGTTAGTAAAATAAATAACTAATTGTACTTTTAGTATGTACATGTCGAGACAAATCTTTTGAGTCTACATAGTCTATATTTAGATAAAGTTTGTCAAATAACAACGAAAATGCTACAGTTGACAAAAAAAAAAACATCTAAACAAGGCCCAGGTCAGAGGCCGCCCGGAAACGCGGAGCAATCTGTGATACTAGTACGCCGGCGCACGCGGGGCTGTCCACTCCAACCGTCCTCCTAGCCGTCCAAACGACCAAAACCTGATGATCCTACTGGTAGGCCCGGTCAGAGGCAGAATCCACGGTTTTACGGTCCATTGCCCGCTTTCCAGGCCCGGACATGCACGCGCACGGGCATGCTATTCCTCCTAACCAAGCCAGCTAGTAGTAGCCTTTTCTTTCTTTTTTCTTTTTATTTTTTTTAAATGGTTATTCCAGCCTCTGCAGTTTTTTTCTTCTTTTTTTTTGGATGAGCCTCTGCAGTTGCATAGCCAAGGTTTTTACAACATTTCCAGCTCAACGATTGAACACAAATACTATGATGCAACAAAGTATACAACCGAATGAAAAGATTAGAAACCAAAATCTATTATTATTGCTCCGCGCATTTTTGACAACACATTTCTCTTATGTTCTCGTACCGTAACATGTCCAAAAGTGCAGCCAGTATATTCCCCTGAAGGTAACGTGTCTACATAAATGAGGAAATTATTTCTTTTTTTCCTAAAAAACAAACTCCCTACGTAAGAGCTGCAACCACCACAAAAAATCCCCATAAGTACTCAGGTCAAATAATGCTACATTTTACATTTACATAGCCTGCTTTCTTTGCTTCTGCGTATACCCGGCTTCTTCTTTCCGTACAGTGCACGAAAACAGTACTCCAGTAACTAGGGTCCCGTCTCCCCAGCGCTAGGCTGCTAGCAAAATGCAGATTGGAATATTCCTAGCTAGATCCATTATATTGTTCTTTTCTATACCTAATAATAAAGAGGCAAAATTTCTCCACTATTTTTGGTCTGGCCGTTTTCGTCTGGTCTACTTATATTGATCAACTAGAATTCTCGTAAGATTAGTGGACCGATATGGGACTAATAGGATGTCACTGATACATGTTCGTTTGTTTATCCCGCAAGAATATGATGAGCTCGGCCCAAAAAGAAAAGGCCCACGATTCTTGACCGCTGGAATTTCGTCTCGGTCCGGTCCTCTTTGCAACGAAATCGGCCCGAACTTAAAGGCTCAGTCTCGGTAGTCCACGAGACCTCAGCGGCAGTAGAGCGGAGACGAGCGCTCGTTCAGTTTTGGTCTGGGTCTGGGCGTTTAGCACCACCTCACCAGCTGAAGGCACACGAGCCACGAGCTCACGCTATAAGAAGAGCGCCCCGTGCCCCGTTGCTCGATATTTACATGGGCGAGGTCGACGTAAGATCATTATAAGGCTCGTGTACCACTGCCAAAATTAACAATTTAAACTTTGGTCTTTCTGCATTTATTTGTTTTCGGGATTTTCAGGATTGGGTCAACCTAAAAGATTTTTAGAGTCTCTTTCTTCTCCCGTTGCAACGCACGGGCATTTGTCCTAGTATTTTTAAAAAAGGAATCCGATGTATAGGGCCGGCCACCAACTACACTAAAAGTCAAGGAGAAATAATAGTGCATTTGATATAGAAAAGTTAAATGCTTTGCCGAGTGCCCCAAGGCCAGGGCACTCGACAAAGTACTTATTTTTACTTTTTTGAAAATTCTTAGCCGAGTGCCCCAGGGCCAGAGCACTCGGTAAAGTTTTTTTAAAAGCCTTTGCTGAGTGTCCCTGTGCCAGGGCACTTGACAAAAAAATTTGAAAAAAATAAAAGTCAAAGCATTTTGGGAAAAAAAATTAAAGGCTTTGCTGAGTGCCCGGCAAAAATTTTTGAAAAAAATTCTTTATCGAGTGACCTGGCCAGGGGCACTCGACAAAGCATTTAAATTTTTTTTTGAAAATTCTTTGCCGAGTGACTTTCAGACTGGCACTCGGCAAAGCATGGAAACAACGTCGTCACAAATTTTTTTTATCGAGTGCCCGATAGAAAGCACTTGACAAAACCTTCTTTGCCGATGATTTTTTTTTGTCGAAGGCGCTTTGCCGGGTGCTGCACTCGGCAAAGTCTTTACCAAATACATTTTGGTCTTGGCACTCGATAAAGCGCTTGATTCCAGTAGTTGCTTATTTAATTTTTGTGGCGGGAAGATAATCCACATGTTCTTATTAATTAGCTTGGTACGTATGTACTTGTCTCCAATCATTTCCTTAGCATGCAAGGAGAAAATTAAGATGTACGGAGTACTTGCATACGTACATGCAGTAGTTATACCCTTATTATGATGATGTGTCTAGGCACAAGATCTTTGAATAATGCTGCCCGCCCGCCCAATGATACATTGATTTGGACATCTCCGTAGACTTTGGACTCGAGGATTGGACATACAGTAGCTTGTAGCTAGCAATATATGCTTATGCATATGCATGACATACAGATAGATACAGATATATGGAGAGGCCAGCAAGTTTCCCCTCCCTCGATCGAGAACGTTGGTTCGTTCATCACGAGAGCTGAGCTGGCTGATGTGCATGTGAACGAAGCGTACGTACGTAGTAGTCTTGCTTGCACAGTTGCCCTGGACATGTCATGCATGCAACGTAACACGATAAAATCCTCCCTTTTTTTGTTTATTATGGTGTAGCTTAAAATTGTGCCTGTACTCTACGTATGTTCAGGTTTCATTCCGTGAAATTAAATGGTCGGTGGTTGTACACCAACATCTCTGGCTCTGATGTGCCTCTGTCTAAAAAAAATCCGAAAGTCTCACGGTACGTACCTCGTACGTATAGTACATTGCTAATAATAAGGACTGATCTGCTGATCGAGCTGAAGACGCCAACACAACGTGGAGCTGTTACTGTTACATGTAGGTGTAGCTAGTAGAGGGGAGCCGGGAAAAAGATGCAAGTAGAGATCGACGACCGAGCTGTGTAGTTGTACGAAAACAGAACAGCTACGTACGTACTATATATATAGCTAGGTCGAGGTCGTCGTCTACGTACGACCACGTCCATCTACGCTGGCCTATCCAGCAGCCACACGCAGCATCCATCCTACGTATATACTCGTATATAGCTAAGGCATGCAATTGTGCAAGGCAGGCCGCAGGCGGTGTGCATGCGTCATGGCGGCCGGCGTTGGCTTCTCTGGTCGCAAACGGTCGATCGAGTTGCGTTGCATGCGATGCGTCAGTGTGGTGGCGAAGCATATGCATGTGTATACGTGCCGTAGCGCGCGCGCTGAAACAACATAATATATGTTTATTACAAATCCATTAATAATAATTAATTTGGCGCACGTACAGTACTCTAGCAAGCATGCATGTTGCTATGCTGGCTGCGGCATCGATCGATGATAGATATGGCCATGACTCGTGACTGACGAGTGACGGAGACGACAACACATGTTGCGCTGCACATCGACGGACGGATGATGATGGGATCGTGCAAGGCGGTCTTTTTGCGTGTGCAAGTCGATCGATCGTGCCTGGATTACCGGCCATATATCATATCGTCCGGGCGCGCCTGGCCTTGCTTGGTTCATCACCAACCGCAGCTAGCACCGGCCCCGCCGGCCTGCAGTCCTGCAGACGACTGGACATGCATGCATATGCGTGTCCCTCCGATTTGTCGACGACGGAACGCAAGGAAACGACGGAATGATGAGAAGGTTGGGCTTTCATGAATTTTGGATAAGCCTTATTACGGAGTGTGTGACAACAGTGAAATATAGGGTTAAAGTGAATGGAGATTTATCTGATGCTTTTGTTCCACAGCAGGGTCTGAGACAAGGGGACCCTTTATCACCCTATTTATTTCTGTTATGTGCTGAGGCTTTTTCAGCAATGTTGAAGGAGGGAGAGAACAATGGCTCGTTGTCGGGGGTTAAAATCTGCCACGGGGCGCCAAGCATATATCACCTTCTGTTTGCCGATGACTCGTGCAATGGAAGGGGATAGCAGGCAGTTGCAGACCATACTCCAGGTGTATGAGCAGTGCTCAGGACAAATGATCAACAAGGCAAAATCTGCAGTATTATTCAGCAAAAATGTGAAGCCTCAGCATAAGTACACAGTCTGTGATATTCTACAAGTGACAAAGGAGACGATGAATGAGAGATACCTGGGACTACCTGTGCATGTCGGGCAATCCAAAACGGGTACATTCAAATATCTAAAAGACAGGATCTGGAAAAGAATGCAGGGATGGAATGAAAAGTTCCTATCATGGGCAGGCAAAGAAATACTGATTAAGGTTGTGGCCCAGGCGATTCCAACTTTTGCTATGGGGTGTTTTGATCTCTCCAAATCTCTATGCAAGCAGATTAGCGCTATGATATGTCGTTTCTGGTGGAATCAGCAGGAGGGGAAAAATAAGATCCACTGGTTGAGCAGAGACAGACTCTTATTACCGAAGGATGAAGGGGGGTTGGGTTTTCGGGATATCCACGCATTTAATCTTGCAATGCTTGCAAAGCAAGGTTGGCGCTTACTGACTCGCCCGGATTCCCTATGTGCTCGGGTGTTGAAAGCAAAATATTTCCCAACGTCTTCAGTGCTTGATGCTAAGCCGAAATCAAATATGTCGTATACTTGGCGCAGTATTCTCCGAGGCATGGATATTGTTAAGAAAGAATTGATTTGGCGTGTGGGAGATGGTAG
Organism: Coix lacryma-jobi var. lacryma-jobi; assembly: GCA_009763385.1. Lineage (NCBI taxonomy): Eukaryota > Viridiplantae > Streptophyta > Magnoliopsida > Poales > Poaceae > Coix > Coix lacryma-jobi. The sequence goes on along the minus strand of CM019825.1, from coordinate 2,015,931 downwards.
TAATCTACATATATGGCGTGATCCGTGGATGCCGAGGGGGGACACTAGAAGGCCGATTACCCCAAGGGGTGCGAGCTTGCTGCTGTATGTTTCTGAGCTAATTAATCCAGTATCAGGGAGTTGGGATGAGCAGCTGGTAAGGGACACCTTCTGGGAAGAAGATGCAGATATAATACTGGCTCTACCGATGCATGAAGGAAGAGAGAATTATCTAGCTTGGCATTATGATAAACATGGTCGTTTCAGTGTTAGAAGTGCTTATAAAGTATGCAGACAAGATATACTCAGAGAACGTTGTTGTCAGGGGGCACAAGGTGGCAGCGGTGGTTCACCAGACTGGGTATGGAAAGCAATTTGGAAACTAGATATTCCAAATAAAGTGAAACATTTCTTTTGGCGTATGACCCATAACAGCCACCCTTTATGCCAAAATCTGGTACAAAGAGGAATGAAGATTGAGAATAGATGCCCAGTTTGCAATGCAGTGGGGGAAGATGGTGGGCACCTCTTTTTCAAGTGCAGCCTAGCAAAGGATGTCTGGCGGCTGCTGCAGATGGAAAAATTTAGATTGGAGCTAGCAGAGATTGTCCTGGTCAAAGATGCGGTGGATTTTATCCTAAAAACTAAAGAGGATTATAGGAGACTGATGATCATCACCTTGTGGTATATCTGGCGGGAGCGGAATAGAATCAGAGAGGAAGGTCGAAGATGTGGTGCGGAGTTTCTAGCCAGAAGCATCAAAGCTTATGCAGAAGAAAGCAGCAAGAGTGCGACCGACAAATGCCTGACGAGGAACAGTACCAGCAGAAGAACAGAGAATTGGGAGAAGCTGCCACATGGTTTTCTGAAGCTGAATTGCGATGGGTCCTTCATAAAAAAATGATCTGACGGGTAGCTAGGGTTTCTTGATTAGAGATGTGGATGCTGATGTGGTTGTGTCGGGAAGAGGGAAGATCGATCATCTGCTCAGTGCTTTTCAGGCGGAGCTGATAGCATGTCTTCAGGGCCTGCAGACTGCTGTTGATTTGAGGATCAGCTATCTCATCTTGGAGACGGATGCGTTGATGGTAGTCAAAGCCTTAAACTCAAATGACTATGATGTTGTGGCAGAGGGTATTATTATCGCAGAAATCAAGGAATTAGTGGAGTCTAGTTTCCATCATTTCGTTTGCTCTTTTAAGAGTAGAGAATGTAACAAAGCCATGAATTAGCCGCTTTGGGTCATCTTTGTAATGTGGGTGAGTCTCAGGTGTCGAGCTCTATCCCAGACTCAGTTCGTGTTTTTGTAGCTGACGATTTGTCGGCTGTTGAGTAATGGGAATTCATGCTCAGTTTAAAAAAAACGACATGATTGAAATGCTCCGACATAAACTACTACACACCTGTGTGTATGTGGATGCTCGATTTCGGTGTCATATATATTACTACTGCTACGAGTACTCCGATCCCTTGGAATTGGAATGGAATATAGCTGGTATAATGTTGGCAACTGGCCAGTGGTTCACTTCGATCCGATCCAGTGCGCAGTCCTATTTGAATTGGATGCATATATACTAGTATGTCAGAGCGATCCATCGTGATCAACTTTTCTTATTATTTTGTTTTATATTATATAAAAAAGAATGAGTAGTGTCGATATTTTTATCAGCAGATACTTAGACTCTTGGCGAAAATTGCTGGTGCGAAGACCAACCAAAGATGAGAAACGAGATTTATATTGGTTTGTGCCCTCGGGCAGCGAGAGTAAAAGCCTTACGTCGCGTTCCTTGCTACTCTTTATTGCTTGAATTCGGCGAGATTACAAGTACAATGTGTCTAAAACCCTAAAGGATTGCTCAATGCGAGATCCAATGTGGAGTTTGATGTCGACAACAGAAGTGGTGCTAGCTATTTATATCCGGGATCAACTTGGACGCCAAGCCAGGTGTGCACGCCTGCCATCAGGATATAGTTGTACTCAGCTCGTCCAGGAGTCTGGAGTCGATCGGGTAGTCATCCTAGGACTCGGTCGCTTGCCATGCCTGAAGTGCGCGTCGTCCCTCATCGGGCCTCTTGCGATACGGAGCTGTCGTAGCCGCCAATCCTTGTCATCGTGTACCGGGGGTATGGCATCCACAAGTAGCACTATAGCTAGTGTGTGTGTGTGTGTATATACAAATTAAGGAATCTCAGGACACTGACGTCGTACCATACAAACTGAATAATATGATGGAGTATTGTATACGTATATATCTATCTATGATGCTTTAATTTGGTGAATCGCAACGCAATATAGTAGCGAAGAAGAGCCTCACATACTCTGATGACGACATATATATGCATGATGAGATGATTATAAGTCTGCAAGCAATCAAGAAGCCAGGGACCGTACACATATATCCAATCCATGCATATGCATGCGATGAGCCATCGCCATATATCTGCACCGGCCGCCCCCACTATACTGTATATTATCATCGCCATTAGTAGAGTTGCGTTCATTTACCGAAAACATATACTGGATAGGCAGCCATGCATTAGCTTCCACAAGTTTGTTCACCACCGTCCACTATATTACTCACATTAATTAATACAAGCAACTAACCTGATGGCAGGACGAACGAAGGAGGTAGCTACAATACATGTCCGTGGGCCGTGGCAGACAGCGATGCAATGCAAAGAGATATAAATAGATGGATAGATACATACATATATATATATATATATATATATATATATATATATATATATATATCCATGTTGCAGGTTGCTAGCTGCTAGGTGCGCTTGCATGATGATGCACACAGTCGATCAGAGAGCGATCGAGGGCGTGCATCCATGCATGTCCCATCCCATGGATGGATGGATCATATCCACCGCTTCACTCTTGAGCAGGCAGGCAGGCTGGCAAAGCGAAGCGGAAAGAGAAGGAATGAAGGCCGCCTGCAGAGACAGACGGAAACGGAAGGCATCGCGTCTGGAGTCCGGACAAACATCTGTGATCTCGCATTATATTATTGCCTGCCACAGATCGAGAGATGCATGCATGCGTGGATGGATTCATTTCATTTCTTCTTCACGCGTGGATGCGCTACTTGTACGCATATATAATCCCATCTATAAATAAAAAAATTAAAAATATATATAGTACTATAGCGTATACCTACTGTACTACGACTATGCAAGCAGCAAGTTGCATTACTGATCGATGACCAGCCGGCGCGTGCCGAGCATCCCGGCAGGTCGAGCGCGCGCGGCAACTTTTGTACTCGATCGGCGTAAGAGTGCCTCAACAAACACCAGCATATCTGCGTGCTACTACTTGAGGCTGGGTATATATATAAATAAATAAACAAGTCGGCACATATGACAGCAGGACGAGAACCGTGGCGGATCTAGAATAAAAAATTAGAAGGGATTAAGTGAAAACTAATTTAGCAAAATTAAGGTCTATAAGTCATCTTTTACGTTAAGGTCTTTATAATCTTCTCTTATGATTAAAATTTTATGGAAGGGCTAAGGATATAGACTCTATGAACGTGACTGTTATAGGAGGGCTAGAGCCCCGGTAGCTCCAGTGGCAGATCCATCCTGCGTGAGGACGACACTACTAGAGAACAGGCCTTTGGACGATCCACCAACCGAGCTTTAGTCTCGGAAAAAATTTGCGTCCGGGACTAAAGACTTTTAGTCCCGGTTGGTATTACCAACCGGGGCTAAAGGTGAATCTTTAGCCCCGGTTGGTATTATCAACCGGAACTAAAGGTCCTGGACCTTTAGTCCCGGTTGGTAATACCAACCGGGGCTAAAGGGTCACCCTTTAGCCCCGGTTGGTGTTACCAACCGGGGCTAAAGGTCCTTTTAACCCCGGTTGGTGTTACCAACCGGGGCTAAAAGTCCTTCCCGAGTGGATTCAAAAGGAAAACGTCTAGAACTACATCACGTGGGTTGCGTAGCTCAGTTGGTAGACGTGCCTGAGGCGAGATGTGCTGAGTTCGAATCTCACACAACACACATTTATTTTTTCCTCTCTGGACCTTTAGCCCCGGTTGAAAGCACCCGGGACTAAAGGCCGGGACCTTTAGTCCCGGATTCTTAGCCCCGGTTGACATACCCGGGGCTAAAGGCCCATTTCAACCGGGGCTAAAGGCCCTTTCTCTACTAGTGCGAGATGCATCCCAAAAACAATGCAAAATATGATTCCCATTTGCGGTACTGAAAAAACGGGCAGGACACGTCAGCGCACAACATCTATCGTGCCCTTATCATGCCTAACTACTAATTAATCCTATCTTAGTAGCAATACCGTATAGCATACATACGAGTAGCGTATATGCACGAGTCCCCGATCGAGACGGACGACCTAAACATGCATCATACGTATCACGTAACTACAGTAGTATATACGTACTGTATATCCTGCCTCTTTGATCCCAACATATCATAGTAGTAGTGCCACACACAGTATCATCGTCCATTCTATAACTTCTATCCATATCCCCTCAATGATCTGCGGATCGATTGCTTTGTAAATTTTATTCATTCCCAATGCAAGCACGGTGCTGATTCACCTAATCTGATACTGTGGTCCATCTCGTCTAGTACGTACTGCTGTATGCGAGGCTGATAATGTTAGAATCTGATACTCATAGTTATACGCAGCAACCCTAGGATCTTTAAAAGGATGTTGCGAATATGCCACAAGCTAGCACCGTATCAAGAACGATGTAGTCGAATCGCGTAGAAAACCTTAGATGATGATGAAGCAACCACGACAAGAGATTATGATTTGGCGAAGTCGACCGCAAATTCTATTAGCATAACTCCAAAAAGAGTACAAGTGATTGCCGCTCTCTCACAACCCTACTTGACTCTCCAGGACCCACCGATTCTTGCCCTATACAAGAATCTAGTGTAATAGAACTGTCTAGTCTAATCCTCTTGAGCGCTCTCCTAATTGCTCCATACAAGCCTTGGATAAGACCCCATGTGTTGGCTTGGTTATCTTTCTTATGATCTTGTATTGCCTATGACCTCTACCATTTGATTTATATAGTCCGCTCCAATACCCTCATACATACAAAAATAAGTCACCTTACAACAAGATAGGAGATACTTACGATCTTTAATTTTACAGCCAAACCATGCAAGCACATGCGCATGCGTGTGTCGTCGTTTGTGATGACCCAGCGGGAGCAAGCACTGGACGCCACAATTATCTCTCCAAGCTACCAGTACATCTCTCTCAACGTCACCGGCGCAGCATGCATCATGCATGTGCACTGTGGGTGATCGGTTCTGTATATACTAGTATATATATATTTTTTTGTGTGGCGATCGAGCAAGGTAGTCTGTTCGTACTACAGGCGGCGGCGGCGTCTCCTCGATCGGCACACGCGGTGTCGGCGGCGGCGCCGCGCCGGCCGGGCATCGCGCGAGACCGCCGCACCCCGATCCGATCCGGGCGGCGCGGGCACCGTTCGTTTCGCACGTTGGCGGTCATCATTCCTAGAAGTTACCGCGCGCGTGCGCATGACAGTTGGTGAAAAAGCTACTACTACCACCAGCTGCTGCTGTGACGTTTCAAAGGACGACGACGGGACGGTGGAAAAAAAAAGTTACTATCACGGCCGTATAATTGGCGTGGTCGCACTGGAGCAGCCTTTAATTTTATTTTGAGCACGAGGAGGGAGATCGACGCAATCAGTACGTGATTAGCCTAACCTTGCATTGGGACTTGCACCAAGCATATGCTGTTGAATTGGTGAGATTAGCGCCTGACTTTTTTTTCTTTTCTTTTCTTTATTATAAACCTACTCTCCTCTCACTACTAGAGAACAGACCTTTGGACGATTTATTGTAACATCTCGGCTCAGGGCTTAATAGGATTAATAGAATACTCATACCAATAAGTTGCAACTTCTTTTCCGGAAGCCCATCTCCTAAAAACTCCAAAGTTAAGCGTGCTTGGCTTGGAGCGATGGGTGACCGACCGGGAAGTCTTTCCCGGGTACGCATGAGTGAGGACAAAGTGCGCAGAAAAGACTGGTGTTGGTCTGTGGGGATAGTCCGGCCTCGAGGAGGCGGGACGTTACATCTATCAACCGAGCTTTAGGGTGTGTTTAGTTGGAAAATTTTGCAAAATTTTTTCCTGTAGCATTTTCGTTGTTATTTGACAAACTTTGTCCAAATATGGACCACCTAGACTCAAAAGATTTGTCTCGACATGTACATACTAAAAATACAATTAGTTATTTTTTTACCTACATTTAATGCTCCATGCATGCGTCCAAACATTGATGTGATGGTTGATGTGATGAAAATTTTTGCAAAATGGAGGGAACTAAACAGGGCCTTAGTCTCAACAAAAAATTGCATCCGGAACTAAAGACTTTTAGTCTCGGTCGGTAAAACCAACCCGGTCGGTTGGTGTTACCAACCGGGACTAAAGGTCCTTCACGAGTGAATTTAAAAGGAAAATGTCTAGAACTATATCATGTGGGTTGTGTAGCCAAGTTGATAAGTGTGCGCAAGGCGAGAGGTGCTGAGTTCAAATCTCACAGACGCATATTTATTTTTTCCGGGATTGGTAGCCCCGTTTCCATAGCCCCTGTCTCTAGTAGTATCTCTAGTAGTGTGTCCATGAAATAATCAATTTTTAGAGTTATCTTAAGTCAAACTTTTTACACTTTGACTGAATTTTTAGAAAAAAGTATCAAGATTGATGGTACCAATTCATATATTAGATATATTATAGAATATATTTTCATAATGTGTCCATTTTATATCATAGATGTTATTATTCTTTTTTATAAAATTAGTCAAAGTTTAAAAAGTTTAACTGACACGGATTCTAGGAATTGATTCTTTCATGGATAGAGGGAGTAATCCCAATGAGACCGACTTCCATTAGAGCACTCCCAGTGCAGAAACTAGTCTAGTTTCTATCTGTATTAATTAATTACCTTGTCAGCTCTGCAATTTTTCTGATGTGGCAAGAGATTTATTAGAGAGAGAGGAAAAACTATAGAAATTGTTTCTTATCAACAAACTGAGTGTTCGCATACATCCAATTGGGCTTGCTCACTTCGGTCTTGTTTAGATGCATGTGGTGAGATTTTTTCTCAACTGTAGCACTTTCGTTGTTATTTGACAAACTTTGTCCAAATATGGACTATGTAGACTCAAAAGATTCGTCTCGACATGTACATACTAAAAGTACAATTAATTATTTATTTTACCAACATTTAATGCTTCATACATGCGTCTAAACATTGATGTGATGGTGATGTGATGGAGAGAGTGAAAAAAAGTTGATAGTTTGAGTGTATCTAAACGAGACCTTCCTTTCAAACTTCCAACTTTTTTCAGTCTCTCTCAATCACATCACCATCACATCAATGTTTGGACACATGCATGGAGCATTAAATATTGGTAAAATAAATAACTAATTACACAGATTAGTTGTAAATCATGAGACGAATCTTTTAAGTCTAGTTGGTCTATATTTAGACAAAGTTTGTCAAATAACAACGAAAGTGCTACAGTTAAGAAAAAAAAACTCACTCACTTTCCTGTGTGTCCGTAACTGCTGTAGTCCGTGTCTGGCACACACTTTCCTCCTGTCTCTACTGTGCCACGACAAATACCGACCACTTACTGGCTGCCATAATAAGTACTATTTTGTCTTCCCAGTTTTGGAGCCAGCGTTTAGTTGAGCAGCTGGTGTTGTGCTTTAGACACCAATGCTGCTGTAGATTGTGCTCAAATTGTTAGTGTTCTTGCCGATACTCAAGCATACTCCCTCCGTATCGCTTTTAGATGACATTTAGGACAGCGACACGGTCTCCAAAGTATAATTTTGACCACTTGTTTATTTAAAAATATTTGTTATAAAGTGGTATATGTATATTTTTATGAAAGTATTTTTCAAGACAAATTTATTTATATGGTTTTTACATCTCTAAAGTCAATAATTTAAAATTTATTTATGATTTATATTCCCAATGTTTGACTCAAATCTTGTCTAAAACGTTATCTAAAAGCGATACGGAGGGAGTATATTATATCTCACAGTTACTTTACACTGTGGTTAGGGCAACCACAATGGTTAGAGTCAGCTGCTGGTTCTTAGCTAACTTCTCCAATAGTTCTAACTTTAACACATAGCTTTTAACATAGATAACCCCACATGACACTCTCACATAACTTTAAAATATGTGTAAGAGCTTAGTTCTTGATTAAGAGCTAGCTTTTCTCTCTCCTCTATTAAAATATAAGAAAAATGCTTAGAGCTAGTCTAAAAACCAATTATTGGAAGCTGCCCTTATGGATCCAGGAAAAGAGGAGTGAATAATTGGAAAGAATCAAAGATAAAAATGCTGCACTGGGGAGGATAGTTTCTTGACAAAGTACGTGTCCTAGGCTCTAGTTTTTTACATTGTGAGTGTCCTGTTAGCACGGTTTACTATATGTTGATAAGTATTTCGCCGTTTGGTTTCTAAGAGAGAAAGAAGAAGAGGAGGAGGAAGAAGAAGAAGAATTGAGTTTTAGGTAGGTGAAACTTTCTTTAGCGCGGTTTGGAACTAGTCATAGATCGATGAGACGACATTCTATGTGGTGTGGTGGTATTAATTCAACGCCGCAAAATAAACTCTCCCTCCAAAATGGTCTACTAGCGTGGGTGGGTGTGTGGCTGTTGAATTGAATTGAATTTGATTTGTTGCACACGTACGTACGGTGGGAATGGCGTTGAACCTGGCTTGGCTGATGAAAAAGTCTGCTGGTTACTGTGTATATCGTTTTGTCAGCTGTGTGGGAATATAAATAAGCTAAGGGCCCGTTTGGATGCTTAGAATTAAATTTATTTTAAGAATCATAATTTAGACACATATTAATTAAGCTAATATGATTATATATGGATTATATTTGTATATTATTGTTGCTTATACGAGAGACATACTCATGTGTTGCATTTCTATCGTAGGAGAGTGAGTTGAACAGAATGTTAAAAATTGTAAAGTAGAAATATAGTATGGTGATGTATGGAATCCATTTCTCTCTCTCACCCTAGGAATTTGAGGTAGACATATATGTGAACCTTGGAAAGTGGTGGAATGTCAAATTCTAAGGCAAATAGGCTAGTTTATTGAGTGAATTCCAATTCCATCAAAATGAAGGGATCCAAACGGGGCCTAAGTGTGATAGATACTCCGATAGACGATGATTTGCAGGTTTACCTAAACCGTTGACTCCCATGCATCGGCTAGCGGCAGCAGGATGGATGATATATACTGTATGAGCAACAGAGGAAGCAGCAGGCAGGGCCACAAGTCACCCGGCCAGCAGTTGAACAAAGGGGAACCCTCCGATTATTGGTCGTCATCCTGCGATGCTCCAGTGTACTCCCTCCATAATCTTTCGTAGTAATTAAAGTGCATGCATACAACACTACTATGTATTTTGATTGGACGCTATATATAAAGTAGTGCTTCGTTTTTAGAGAGGAGTAATTGCTGAAGCTTTTGATTGAACGTTGTTTGGACTTCATGAGGTTTGTATCTACATACGCCTTATAAAAAATAAAAAATAAGAAACCTTCATATGTCTTTGACTGATGAAGCCAAGCCGGCCAGAAGCCCTGCCTGCATGCCGTGGAGTGTATCCAGTGTAATAATCGCTTTGTGACGAGAGAGCAAAGAAAAGAAAAGGTCAGAACTGAACTTTAAGATGAGAGAGTTGAGTCAGCGAGGCTCGTCACAACTTGCACGAACAAAATGATACAGTAGTACGTCCTTAACGGTATCGGAAATTAAAGGGGAAGAAATTGCACCAACAAAATAAAAAAAAAGTCTTAGGGGTGTTTGGTTCCCACCCCCTAAAGTTTAGTGGAGGTGACTAGAATTGTAGTGTTAAAAGTGACTTTTAGTGACTAAACTTTAGTGGCTAAACTCTATGGGGTGGAAACTAAACATCCACTAACTCCTCTGCTCTGCTCCTAGCTAGTATAAAAGTCACAGCTTTGAATGAAGCGGACCGAACCAAAAAGGTCATTTTCCTCGTGCGGCGCCGTACGTGCGTGGACCGGCCTTTTGCGCTGAATTCAGAGTGGCAGTTGGAGTTGCCACGATGCGGGCGGGGATCATCAGCGCGCGCGTCACCGTCACCGTCACCTGCCGTGCCGTGGATTATTCCTTCCTTCCTTCCACTTCCATGGATCGCCGAGAGCGAGGGCCTCGCTCCGTCTCCCTCTGACCCGGCCGCCGCCGTGGTGGTGGTGGCCATCATTATATCGACTCATCAGTTTCCTCTCTCAACCCGGACAGATAGATGTTGGATTTTGTGAGCACGACACGAGGTGAACGAAGGTGCTGTGCTGCCGGCCGCTTGATTTTGCCTTAATGAAGCAAACATGCCTAGCTTCACGACGTGCGCAACGCTGTGATTTAGCTATATATTCACACACACACACACAAAAAAAAAACACGCTGTGATTTAGTAGCTATCTAGTGGCCTCGTGAGAGAACGCTAATTAATAACCTAAAATAAATAGTTGAACATCACAACTATCTCAAATTAAAATTTAAAGAACTATAAATTTAAAGATAACATTAAGGGCTATATGTAACCTTAATTAATTTGGATTCGATAAATTTCAAAACAAAAAAATCAACAAGAAGAGGTAAATATTTGTTCCATGTTTCCAATCGCACGCGATATCATCAGCCCCCAGCCCCCCACAGCAGCGGTCGGTCGGGTTAGCAAGCCTATCTACTACTACTAGCCATATATATGTAGGGTGTGTGTGTATGTGGTGTGCGAAGGATCGATGTGTAGATATCAGACGAGGATCCATAGATAAGTGTATTGTTTGGTTCGCGGATAACTTGATAAGGGTAGCCGCTAAAGGAATATTTCTCTGAAGATTGTAGATGCGCATGTTCTTAAAAATCTGCCGGACAATGAGTCATTAGTAGTAAGTAATTAAGTAGATTAAGGACTATTAATATATTGTATTGTTGCTCAGTAAGTTGTAAGGATATATAATAGTACGTATTCGTTTAGTTTGATAAGTGTCAACACGTTGAAAATTAAAGGTGCATGCACGATTTGTGTCCTGATCAATGTCCCAAATCCATTTTAGCGATCGATCACTCATTTCTTACTGAGCGAACAATGATCCGACATGTCTTCTCAAGCTAGACGCGCCCGCGCATGTGTACTCACATAAAGATTCAATATATTCATTTCAAAATGCTATAACTTTTGGATGATGTATCCAATCTTAATTCCGTCTGCGCCGGCATGTTCTACCCGACGAGACGTATCCAATCTTAATTCCGTCTGCGCCGGCATGTTCTACCCGACGAGACGTATCCAATCTTAATTCCGTCTGCGCCGACATGTTCTACCCGACGAGACGAATAAAACTAGGGCCACGTTCAGATTCCAAAATCCCCCCAAATATTTTGCATAGTATCCGTCACATCGAATCTTTAGACGCATGCATCAAGCATTAAATATAGGTAAAAAATAACTAATTGTACTTTTAGTATGTACATGTCGAGATGAATCTTTTGAGCCTAGTTAGACATTGTTTGGACAAAATTTGCCAAATAACAACAAAAGTGCTACAGTATTTTTCGCCACATATTTCGTGAACTGAACAAGGCTTAAATCTCAATTACGTATGTTTTCAAAAAAAAAATACCAATTTTTATATATTAACTTATGACATATAACGTATGCACATGAATTGTATTGAATAACTTATACCCATTGTGTAGTACCAATTTTTTTAGTCAGATTTGTTTGGTGGTATGACTACACCTGCACGGATTCCCTTTTTTCTTCTTTTTTTTGTTTTCTTCTAACATTTTTTTGTTATATATTTATAATTATACTACATAATTATTTTCATATAGTCTCTATATTTCTACTAATATGTTATGATATTAATTTTGCCTCTAAGTTCTTGATTATAATTTATATGTCTAACTTTACATCTAAGTTATTCATCAAGTTTTTTTTTTGAGATGATGAGTCATTAATCAAATTATATATCTAAGTTATACGTAAAAGTTTTGTGTGTATAACTTGTGCAGGTTTCTATGAAATTATATTGATATAATTTGTTTCGCAAAATGTTATACATAAAAGTTATAGTTATGTGTATAATTTTGTCATGTAGTAAGTTATATGTATAAGTTATGTGCATAGCTTTATTACGTTGAAGGTCACATAGAATCATATGTATAAGTTAGATGTAAAAATTATATGTATATAGTATAAGTTATACATCTAACTTTATAGATTTCTTTAATAAAAAAACTTTCTAAAAAAAAGGAAGTTGCGGGATTTTTTTTTGCTAAAAATGGAAAGTCGCGGGGTGTCTGAAACCGTTCGCTTGTTTATGTTCGGGTGAACGTTCGCCAATTAGTGGCGTCGGATCAACGTATGTATTAGGTCGGTAACATATTTTAGTATTTTGAATTAGTAATTACCATGACCAATCAATGTATATAATTATTACTATATTATAATTAGTTGTTACTTTTATTAAAAAAAAATAAAAAATACACTGAGTCTCATATTCTCCATTCTTATCGTCCATCCACATCCAACTATAGATAGATAGATAGATAAGATACGCAGTAGTTTGTTGTATCCATCCAACGAAACAGTTAGCCGTGCCGTGAGCCCTGCCCCGCTGCCCGTGCCTGGCCCTCCCGGCCACCCACCCTGGGCGCCGGCGGCGCGCGCTGCCGCCGCTTGCCTTTCCACTCAATCATGGGTCGCCCTTTTCGCCAAGCCTTTTTAACTGACAAACCATTTGTGTGGTCGACCCTAACCCTCTATTAGCCACAGCCCACAGGGATGGTTTACTGATGTACTCCCTCCGTTCCAAATTATAAGTCATTCCAAGAATCTTGGAGAGTCAAAGTTTTTCAACTTTGACCAAAATTATAGAGAAAAACACAAAGATTTATGACATCAAATATGTATCTTTGGTCAAAGTTGAAAAACTTTGACTCTCCAAGATTCTCGGAATGACTTATAATTTGGAACGGAGGGAGTACTACTGTTACTGGCCGATCTCGACAGTCTGTGGGTGACCAGCGCCATCAGTTCTCTACACTCACGCTCACGGAATGCCATGCAAATTGTTACCTTGTTTGGCTTCTTGCCTACTACTCCATTTCCCAGTATGCCTATAGTATATGCTCATGTCATGAAGCCTCTGAAAAGGAACTACTACGTACTACAGTAGTAGTGATCCTTTATACCTTTGCTCAGGAACGGAACGGAACGGAACGGATCGGATCGGCATCCTTGGATCGGAAGAGAAAAAGGCCGGGGGGCCAATCATGCTCATGCATACATCATCCGATCCAGTCAAGGAAAAGAAAAGCAATAATGGGCGGTGCTGCACTAGCACTTGCACTGCACTCTGTTCCTCTGTTGTGTAGGGACCAAGGCTTGTTCACCCGCCATAGATTCCCCTGCTGTGTTCCTGACCTTTGGGTCCAAGCAAATTCTTGCCATCCTCCGATCATGCCAAGCCACATAAACCAAATCCTGCCCGAATTTTAAAATCCTTGCCCGCCCCGGCCTTTGCATTGGAGTAAAACATTTCCGCCCGCCCGGACATTGGAGCCTTAACTTATTCGTTCCTCAATGCCACATTGCCAATTTTATAGATCGATGCATATATATTATATCACGATTATAATGTACTAGTACCCTATGGGCATGAGGCACATATGGCTAGTGCGAACGAGACGAGACTTTGGTTCCAATTCATATTCATATTCATATATGATTGTGATTGTGAATCCTGATCGGTTGGGGAACGAAGAATTCCGACTACTTACAGGCGCTACAGCTTTTTTTTTTAGTTTAATGACCAAAGGCAGGTACTCCAGTGTTGCTGTCGATGAATGATGAGCAGGAATTGAATTGTATGGAGGAAACCGATAATATATGATAAAGGTGATCGCTGACAGTTGACCACAGATTCTATTGTCTCTCTCTGTGTGTGTCTCTCTCTTGGACTGCACGAACCTGCTTCTAGTTATATGCTGCGTGGCGGTTATAATCAAGCACTATCTATAAAAAATGTCAGTTTTAATACATACGGCCATAATAATTATCTCAAAAGACCACCCACCTGTTTTTGTGTCGCAGGGAGGAGCGGTTCTGCAATGTTGTGTTTTTTCCTCTAACAAAGAGGGTTATTTCTCGGAATTGTCCTCTTCTAACCTGGGCTCCTCACAGTTCTGAACACATTAAGGACTTGTTGACATGTTCGCTTGAACTTATTAACCTTTTTTATCAGTTATGGTATAACTTTTTTTTTTCTCTAACAACAAAACAACATCTATGTCGGTTTATCAGCCGCAGAAACCCATAAGCCGAACAAACCATGTCCGGCTTATGGTTCCCACGGTTGATAAACCGGCTGATGTTCTTGGTTGTGATAGAAAAAACTTTATACTATGGTCGATAAGAGTGGGTACTGATATAATGAATTGAAAATCTTAATATTGAATTCCATGTAAAAGACACTGTATACACAGATGACCATTTCCTACACTAGTCCACTTTATTCAAAAAGAATATTCTGTGCATTTCGCTTAATGGCGTTGATATGAATACTCCAGCTTAAAAGATAGACCTAAGAGGCTGACCAATGAAGAAATTTCTGGGTCATTTGTTGCCCGTTTCAATCTGTACCTAGCTTGCATACGTATGTGGCACACCACTATTTTTTTCGAAGTAATAATCAGGCACACTAATTTTATTTTCCATTCCATTCTTTCTGTTCTGACTGGAGCTGACAAGGCACAGAATACATATATGCATGCCAATCCTGTCATGGATGACGCAACGCAAGAAGAATTCCGTGGCGTCACATAATGGAGCCGATGACAGTTTTTCTTAGCGAGCACTGCATCTTCGAATGTATCAGATACTATCAGATAAGAATGTGTGAGCGATCGAGGTATTATTCTCCGATCCCTCAAGATATGGTCTTTTGCATAATAAAAGAATGAGAGTTGGTTGTTTCTAGCTCATCCCTCCATAAACTAATATAATCACACGATATAATATAAGCTTGTTTTTGTATTTAATAAATGGACGACATGACATTTGTCCTGATGGGTGTTATAGTGTGTCTCGGATACTTTCACTTGGCGCTTCTCGAATGATGGGTGTTACAGTGCGTCCACGGATTATGCCGCCATGTTCCTTGGCTCCTCAGCGCCGTTGGGTGCTAGGCTCATCTGGAAAACTGCAGCCCCGCCACGCCTACGCTGCTTCTTCTTCTTCTGGCTGGTTATGCACGGACGGTGCTCGACGACCCATCGTCGGTGGCGGCATGGCTTGCAGGATTCAGACAAATGCATCATCTGCGATCAAGCTGCCGAAACATTGGATCATCTTCTTCTCGGCTGTGTATTTGCTAGAGAGATTTGGTGCCTCTGCCTGCGCTGGCTGCGCTTGAGTGGTTCAGTTCAGGTGTCAGAGCTGGCCGTCATGCGCTGGTGGATTGATACCAGGAAGTCTATGCCAAAGATCCTGCGGAGAGGGTTTGATTTAGTGGTTCTTCTGATCGGTTGGACTCTATGAAAGGAACGCAATGCGCGCACGTTCAATCGCAATCCTTCTTCAGCGCAAAGTCTCCTTTTGCAAGTCCAAGAAGAGCTTAGTCTATGGATCGCGGCTGGTAATAGGCACCTAGCGGCCCTTGATCATTTCCGTTTGACCATGGCTTGATCTGTACTGCTTCAGGGACCTGGCTCTCGGGTTTCCTATTTGTTACTTCTGTTATTTGGTTAGCTTAGGCAAACTGCTTGTCGAACTGAACTTCATATGCTTTCTGCTTAATGAAAAACATGCCTCGGCATCATCCCCAAAAAAACATTTGTCCTGATGATATTATGATAATATACACCATATATCACTCTAGCTAGGGGCTAGGGTGGTATATACACATACAGAAATATCCTTGGTGATTGGCCTGGTGAACATCCCCGGTACTTGTATAACACTGATAGTACTACTGGTGGATGAAATCAACTATATAGAGAGTGCTCTGATCTATTATTGTTGAAAATTTGGTGCAAGTCAATTAGCGTGTATGGTCCGTGTATTCCACATTTCCACTTGTAAATTTATGGTCCGTGTATGGTCCTTTTTTTTGCCACGCGGATATCCGACCCGAAACCAAACCCACTTGTTGAATTTCCATATGTGGCCAAATCACATTTCACCCTCGGATATCATTGATATGCGCTACGACTAAGGATGCGGTCGAATATCCGCGGGTTTCAGGTTTAGCGGGTTCGGGTTTGGATAGGATTTCTCGCCCACGGTTTTTGGGTTCGGGGCCCCGAAACCTATCGGGTTCGGTTTTGGGTTTGGTTTTACACCCGTGGATATCCGTTTAGAACTAAAACTCATGTTTTATAATATACTAATGATAACTTGTTTACTTACATTATTAAATTTGTTCTAAGTTGACTCATGGAATTATTTACTATTTATTATGTCTTGTTTATGCATATGAGTATGTATATATATCACGTATAAATTTATACAAAGTACTTATTTCTCTTATTGTGGTGCCATATGAAGCGGGTTTCGGGTATCCAATCGGGTTTTGGGTATCCGTGGGTTTGGTTTTGGTTATGGATTATTACCCGAATCGGTGTTCGGGGCGGTTTCGGGTTTTGAGTTCGGGTTTCGGGTTTGGGTGCACGGAGCCTCCATCCGATCCGAATCCGACCCGTTGCCATCCTTCAACTGGCGTAATCAACAACCTAAATAGAGGCATATCAAATGACATTAATACTTTAGTTACATCCATTCAAAAAAATTACTTCACATTTGACTTTGAACTTACATGGCATGGGGAAAAGGCTTTATTGATATGCGCTACAACAACTGCGTAAAATAGAGGTATGTTTAATGACATTAATATTTCACTTGTCATCCATTCAGAAAACTCTTTGATGACATTTGACCTTAGATTTAGGCTTTGATTTGATTAAAAAAAAGGCTTTATTGATATGCGCTACATCAATTGGCGTAACCGTCAATCTAAAAATAGGCATGTCTAATGACAATAATATTTCACTTTCATTGGTCCAAAGATTTCTTTCACATTTGACTTTGAGTCTACTCTTTGGCGTAGCAAAAAGGGGCTTTATTGATTTGCTAGGACAACTAGCATAACCATCTGCTAAATAGAGGCACGTGTAATAACATTAATATTTCACTTGTTATCTCAAAAATCTAGACTTTGAATGATTTTTAGTTCATATCTCTTGATGGCATTCATACTTCACCTGAAATTAATGCATATCTTTGACCGGTAATATATATATATATATATATATATATATATATATATATATATATATATATATATATATATTGTCTAGATTGTGTTATTGAAATCCTGAAAAATTAATACATCATGCAAGTGCTTTCTAAAACAAATTCATTATACACGTATATGACATGCGTGTCTTGGCGCAAAAAAAAAAGATCCATTTGCATTTACAAATTTTTAAAGTTAGCTCAAATCTTGTCATAAACAATGTTTTTCTGTAACCGCGGAGAGAGAGCACATTTTTCCTTGCAGGGATAGATAGGACAGCGAGAGAGTCGTGGTGAGAAAAGGATACGTGCTTTGGACACACGTACATACTCTCTCCGTCCCATTAAAAGTGTTGTTTTAGACTTTCCAGAATTCTTATTTGACTATTCGTCTTATTCAAAAATTTTCTATAAATATTATTTATTTTTCTATTAAATATACTTTGATGATGATTTATTTATTTTATTATTTGTCTAAATTTTTTGAATAAGATGAATGGTCTAACAAAAAATCTGAAAGGTCTAAAACGATACTTTTAATGGGACAGAGGGAGTACGTACGCCTCATCAGCACTCAAAAACCAAAAATTCCATGCTTGTGGTTTGGCCACATATGGCCTTCCAAATAAACCCGCTAGACGTTAAAACCTCGCTGTTACTGGCCGGTATCTTTCAGACGAGCAGCAGCAGTGATGACCACAGCAGGAAATCTAAACAAAATTCTAGCGCCCACGGCTGATTCATTGCCAGCGCACAAAAAAGGCAAGTTGCTGGTTACATACTTAGAATTAATTAATTTTGTGAGAGATGCGGTTCCAGTTCCAGTTCAGTTCAAGAAGTCATGTGTTGAATTTTTCTCGCCGCAAAGGTAAGCACCGTACCGGTCCATTGAAAATAAAGCTTGGAATTCAACTCCGGGCGGGAAAAATAGTCCTTTCCACCGAACGAACAAAGCCGTATGTAAGCGCCGTCGTCGTGTACCTGCGGAGCGCCTGAATGAATATTCTGAAACGAGCGATTGAGCCCTTGTTTCGAACGAACTTAGCCCGCAGGGGGGAAAAGGACGCGGTTAATTTAGCAGAATTAGATTCATCGCGTACTAGTACGTACTGTAGTAAATTAGGAGGCATCGTCGTTAGGAGCAGTAATCAATTATTACTAGCATTAGGACACGCGGAGATCATAACTAAAGGTAATTACGGCGCGAGAGCTAACTAACTAGTAGTGCTGCTGCTGCTGTGACTCGCTCGGTGTGAGACGGAGGGAGCTTCGGCGGTAAGCTGCCTTCTCCCGCACGGCACTACATACTGGAGGGAGGCCCTTCCTTTTTCCTATAAAAAGGGACCCGGGGCTCCTCCCCATTTCGCTTCTCCTAAACCCATCCCCTCCCACCATTCCCGATTCACACCAGCAGGAAGCAGGAAACCAGCAGCGAGCTGAGATCGAGTTCGCCGCTCCGCCGGCAGACTAGTTCTATCTAGCTCGCTCGCTGGTCAGTGGCCACGCGCCGTGCTAGCTAGCTAGCTCTTAATTGCAAGGGACGACAAGCAAGTTGGAGGAGCGAGGCCCATCATGGCGTCGGAGGTGTCGTCGGAGACGCGGCTGGAGCTCCCACCGGGCTTCCGCTTCCACCCCACCGACGAGGAGGTCGTCACGCACTACCTCACGCACAAGGCGCTCAACAGCAGCTTCTCCTGCCTCGTCGTCGCCGACGTCGACCTCAACAAGATCGAGCCGTGGGATCTACCGAGTAAGCAAGCACCGCACCGCACCTGCACAGCAGCATCAGCTCCCTCTCTCCTCTCTCGATCTCCTCCTAGCTAGTGTAGCTATAGCCTAGCCCCGCGGGTTATTGTTCGTTCGAGTCCGTCCTTGCGTCTATCGTCGATTGATTTGCGGCGGCCGGCGGTCGATCCGTTCGTAATTTCGTATGTATATGTACGTATATGCAGGCAAGGCGAAGATGGGCGAGAAGGACTGGTACTTCTTCTGCCACAAGGACCGCAAGTACCCGACAGGGATGCGTACCAACCGCGCCACCGCCAGCGGCTACTGGAAGGCGACGGGCAAGGACAAGGAGATCTTCCGCAGCCACCGCGTGCTCGTCGGCATGAAGAAGACGCTCGTCTTCCACACGGGCCGCGCGCCGCACGGCGGCAAGACGCCATGGGTCATGCACGAGTACCGCCTCGAAGGCAGCCTGCCGTCCAACCTCCGCCGCGGGGCCAAGGTCTGTTGTGTTGTGTGTGCAGTGCGCTGCGCACGCAAAAGATCCTCTCTTTTTTCCCCCCTCTCTCGGGATATATATACCGCCTCTTTCTAGCATGCAAGCTCATCATCATGATCCAAATGATGATGAGCTGCCGCCCAGCCTCCAGCGTCGTGCTCGTGGCCGGGCGGACCACGCGGCCGGCCGCGCGCGCTCACATGTCAAGATCTCGTTTTTTCCCCCCGGCCCTTCTATCCCTGGACTGGAGGTTGTTGTTTTCAACGTGCTGTGTTGCGTTGCGTGTGCAGGACGAATGGGCTGTCTGCAGGGTGTTCAACAAAGACTTGGCGGCCAAGGCTGTCCAAATGGCGCCGCCGCACGCGGCTGTTGGCGGCGGCATGGAGCGCAGCGACTCGCTGGACTTCCTGATAATGGACGACCTGGTGTTCGACAACGCCGACCTGCCGCCGCTCATCGACTCGCCGTACGCGGACGGTGGCGGCTTGGCCGACTTCAACAAGATCTCCGCCGCCGCCGGAGCTGCCTCCAGCTCCCCGTTCGCCGCGGCGGGCACGAACCAAGTCGTCAAGGCGGAGCCGCAGGCGGCGGCGGCGGCGAGCAACAACAGCCCCGCGCGCGGCGGGTCCTCCTCGTCGTCGTACGAGTACTGGTACCAGCAGCAGGCCATAATACGCAGTCGCTGCAAGGCGGAGGCGCCGGCGCTGCTAAGCCCGTCACGCGGTGGCGAGGCCGGCGCGGACATGTTCGATGTCGACGGCCTCCTCTCGCTGGACGGCTTCGTGGACTACTCCAACATGTGCAAGTTCGAGTTCTAGTACTAGCTGTCGGAGTAGTACTAGTTTGATTTAGCCACCGTGGCCTGGCCTGGCGTGGCTGCCGGATCGATTAGTTGGTTGATTCTATTAACTTATTACGTACAGTTGTTGAGGTTTGAGTTGGAGTTGGTCATCGGCCGGCCTGCGATCGACTAGCTAGTACGTACTAGTGTCTGATTGATTGTGTGCCGAGGTGGCTCTGGGTTCGATCGATGCCCCAAACAAACCGAGCCGACCGCCTAATCATTGTAAATAACCCTCCCGGCCGGCCCTCTGTATATTATATGGATTCAGTTTCCCTTTTTCTCGCTGCAGTGAACTGTATCGCATACTCCGTACGAGCGAGCGAGGCGCGGCTGCTTCTGTGTTATTAATTCCTCATGCATCATTTGCACTGTCGTCATTGGGCTAATTGCAAATGCAAACTGATGAATCGCAGATCCAAGCAGGAAGTCGTCCGTCCGTCCTCGTCCCGTGGCTGTGTGCTGCCGGATCGGGGATACATACTGGTGGCTGCGTGCCGTGCGTGGGACTAGACGGACGGACGGGTGTTGTTGTTGATCTGATCTCGCTGATGAGATGGTCGATGGTGCATGAACATTCGGCTATCGATGTGTGTATACGATGGATGGATCCCCTCCCTTCCGGAATCGGCCGAAACAGGCAATAATGGGGCCGCTCGTCAGTTGTCGCGCACGATCCGTCCGGGCCAACGGGGCCAACAAGTCGGCGTCCCTGTCACCGGCGGCGGATCCGATACAAACTTGGGCAGGCATCGATCGATGTCGCAGCGGAGAGGGGAGCGGAGGCGTCGTCGCTGCGCTGCGTCACCGTGAACAACCGAAAGAGCTAAACCCAAGGCGACCAGAGGGGGTGAATGGAAGCCTCAAAATTTCTTCACAGAAACTACGGCCTCAGTCAATAAAATCAACCCCGAAAGCTTTGTTCTCAGAAGTGATGCTTACGACCCTTTGGAAGGAGGGTGGATGATCCCTGAGATCACAGCGAGGCACCACTGACCAGTGAACACGAAAGAAGCCAGCGAAAAACTGAGCCACGAGGTCTCAGGGCAAAACTCCGATTCGCCCGAGGCTCAAGAGAGGCCTTGGGGAAAAACACCGATTCTCCCGAGGCTCAAGAGAGGTCTCGGGAAAAACTCCGTCTCGTCCGAGGCTCGAGGAAGGTCTCGGAAAAACTCCGACTCGCCCGAGGGTGTCGGTGGTACAAAAAAGGGGTACCCCCAATCAACGCAAACGCCCAAGCACTCAATCTCCGCCTCGCCCGAGCCCTCCCAGCCAGGGCTCGGGCGAACGCTCAATCTCCGTCTCGCCCGAGCCCTCCCAGCCAGGCCTCGGGCGAACGCTCCATCTCCGTCTCGCCCGAGCCCTCCCAGCCAGGCCTCGGGCGAACGCTCTTTCTCCGCCTCGCCCGAGCCCTCCCAGCCAGGCCTCGGGCGAACGCTCTTTCTCCGCCTCGCCCGAGCCCTCTGAGCCAGGCCTCGGGCGAGCACGATCGCTCTCCGTCTCGCCCGAGCCCTCCAGGCCTCGGGCGAGCGTGCCCCTACACCTCGAGCCTTAACGCACGGGCCTCGAGCGGTACAGACAGCCGTACCAGCCCCATACAACGCATTTAATGCCTTCACCTACTCCGGTCATGTCCACTGGTGCACAGCACGTACCACAGTAACTCGGTGTAAAGGTCAAGTCTCGTTTTCACCACAAGCATGGGCAAAAGGGCACTAGTACAGCACTGTTCGGCCATACCATGCACTGTAACACCTCGAGGCCGGCTCCGCGCCCCTTGAGCCCCTGCAAACGCCACCTCGAGGCCGGCTCTGCGCCCCTCGAGCCCCCGTGGCACCACCTCGAGGCCGGCCCCGCGCCCCTCGAGCCCTGACAAGCTCTCTCACTCTTGGAAGACAGGTACTCCAAGACCTGGAGGGACCCCGCTACGTCCTGTACAAGCTGGAATGGGCGCTGTACGGCTTCCACTCCGCCACGCCTCCATGACCGCGCCCGGGGTGGAGGCCACGCTTCAAGGACGCCTCTACAGCAACGCCCACGTTGGCTACAGCAGCCTCGACAAGACAGAGTTCCTACCCTCCGCCATACCGAGCGCTATACATGTCCATCCTGTGTAAGCCCGTCCATCCTGTAAGCCCTGGCCTCCTCTTGTTCTATAAAAGGGGACGCCAGGGCCCTTCACCAGAGGAGGGGGAGGGAGAGAGACGGACAAACACGTTAGAGCGCCTTACACCCATACACTTAAGTCCGGACCCCGGTCCACGCTCACCAAGCTTGTATTCGCCCCTGTACAAGCACTTAGGTGCAAGTAATACAAGAACATCCCCCCGCTGGACGTAGGGCCTTCTTTGCCCGAACCAGGATAAATCCTTATGTCCTCTTGCATCACCATCCAGGAAGAGAAGCACGCGATCATATTACTCGTTGGTGTGATACCCCCGGGTACGAAACACCGACAGTTGGCGCGCCAGGTAGGGGTGCGCGTGTCCGAGACATTTTCTCGCTATCTCCTGGATGGCTTCTTTGACTCCTTCGTTCTCTGCTGGTGCCGTCGTGTGGTTCGGAACCTCGAGTCCCTAGCCGCCGGCAACGGCAACGAGCTGACCCCGCTCTCCACGGAGGGCCCGAGCGGAAGGCGTGTCACACCACCCCGCGCGGGGGGCATGACGCGTCGTCTGCACCACCACGCGTCGCCACTTCGCGAGCGGCGTCGTGGTCACCATTGTCGCCAGGCACAGGCGGTGCCGGCGGCGTACGCCCAGTTCCCCGCGGCTGGCGCAGAATCCCCGAGGGGAAACCTGCCCGGCACGCGGCCGGCGACCTCCAGGGCGCGGGCGCGCTCCCCCAGCAAGTTCGCGTCTGTCACACGTGCGGACCGGCACGTCTGGAATCCCACCAGGGAGTGCTTCCAGCTCGAGGGAGTGGTGAGCGACGATGACGACGATGACGACGTCAGGCCAACGCTCAACCTCGGAGCACCCAACGACGTGGCTACGGCGGGCGGTTCGCGCGTTCAGGCAAGAAGCAAATCCTCGGCCTCGGTTGCACCGCCTCAACACGACGACAGCAGGACGGCGCAACTCGCACAGGTGCGGGAGGCAATCACCAAGACCGAGGAGGAACGACAACGCCTGTTGCAGCTCCAGCAAACTCTGATGCAGGAACCACCCCAGCCTCGAGGAACCGGAGCTCGAGGTCGGGCTCGAGATGCCCACCGACGGACCCTCGGGGACGGGGCGCCAGCACGCCCCGAGGTGTGCCTCCCGCGAGCCGGGCAAAACGGGGGGCGGCCGCAATGCTGCTCCGCGATCTGCCCGCCGTCTCCAACCCCGACGCCAGACGCATGCTTGGGGAAGTAAAGAGCCTCCTCGAAACGGCCGCTGTGCAGATAGCCGAGAGCTCGGCCTCGCGCCAGCGCAGGGCAGCCTCGGAGAAGCCAGCAGACGCACCCCGCAGCAAGCACGAGACGTCGGTCCGCCAGCCGGACGCCCCTCAAGCCAGACTAGCCCAAAAGCGGGTCGCGGACAGCCGGCAAACCCTCGAGCCCCCGGGCCCCAGGGTCTTCAGCCGAGCCATCCGCAGCTCGACCCTCCCCGACCGCTTTCGACCACCGACCAACGTCGTAAAGTATGACGGGGAGGTCGAGCCCAAGCTCTGGCTCTCAGACTTCCGCCTAGGCTGCCAACTGGGCGGAGCGAAGGGCGACGACCATGTGATCATACGCCAACTCCCACTTTACCTCTCGGACACAGCCCGCCGGTGGCTCGAGGGGCTCCCGCCGGATCAGATCCATGACTGGGCCGACCTAGTCAGGGTCTTCGACAGGAATTTCAAGGGGACTTGTGCGCGCCCAGGCAACTCCTGGGATCTGCGACGTTGCAGGCAGGCAGCGGACGAACCCCTCCGCGACTTCGCTCGGCGGTTCTCGAAACAGCGCCTCGAGCTCCCTCACATGCCTGATGAGGAGGTCATCTCAGCGTTCCTCGCAGGCACGACGTGCCAAAAGCTGGTCCACGAGTTAGGGCGCTACCGTCCCAGGACGATCGAAGACTTGATGGATCAGGTCACCAGCTTCGCCTCCGGCAACGAGGTAGTAGGGGCCTTCTTTGGCCACTCCGCGGGCCAAGGCGAAGGACAGAAGGCAAGGCGCGACGACGAGGACGACGACGACGAAGAAGTGCGCGTGGGCGCCCGCCGCAGACGAGCTGGCTAAGTTGGCACCCACGCACGACGCCGCCCCTCGAGCCGGACGTGGGAGTTCGACTTCGACGTCACTCCTCGGGCTGGGCTCGGGGGCTCGACGTCCCTTCGACGCCCCTCCTCGAGCCGGACTCGGGGGATAGCTCGAGCCGGACTCGGGGGCTCGACGTCCCATCGACGCCCCACCTCGAGCCGGACTCGGGGGCTCGACGCCCCTTCGATGCCCCACCTCGAGCCGGACTCGGGGGCTCGACGCCCCTTCGACGCCCCTCCTCGAGCCGGACTTGGGGGCTCGACGTCCCTTCGACGCCCCCTCTCGAGCCGGACTCGGAGGCTCGACCTTCGACGCCCCCACCTCGAGCCGGACTCGGGGGCTCGACGCCCCTTCGACGCCCCTCCTCGAGCCGGACTCGGGGGCTCGACGTCCCTTCGACGCCCCTCCTCGAGCCGGACTCGGAGGCTCGACCTTCGACGCCCCTCCTCGAGCCGGACTCGGAGGCTCGACCTTCGACGCCCCACCTCGAACCGGACTCGGGGGCTCGGCCTTCGTCCCTTCAGCGCTGCCCCACGAAACAACCCCGAGCTCGACTCCAGCTCGGAGCGTCGAACAGCTACGTCGTTTTCTATCCCTAAAGCCTCGAGGCTTCGTTCATTTCTCGTATTTTGTGCACACGTCGCATCTTGAATGAATAAAAGTTCATTTCCAAGTTCTTTATTTCGTTCAAATCAAAGGTAGCCTCGACCCTGCCTTACTCAGGGACGAGCCTTCCTCGGGGCCTGTCAGCGGGCGTCCCCCTCAGACTCCGGAAAAAGCACGCCTTTCTTTTCAAAAATTCGACCCTCATCTCAATTCGCACCTCGAGCGCACTAGCAACGTCTAAGTCCCTAAAATGCCTCGAGCCTCCAAGAGTCGGGGGGCGTCGACGTAGACGGCCACCTACGCCCCAGGGCTACGGTACCTTACCTACGCCTCACCTCGAGGAACTCACGACGCATGTCGAAGGAAAACAGATTAAGCCGGTAAAAGCTCGAGCTCGCGACGAAGAGAGATGATCGAATAAATTTGAAAAGAAAACAGCTTCATTAAATAAATAAGTCATACGCGTATGTCTGGCCTCGACGGCCCATAAGTTTTGACACGAATTTTTACAAGGGCCTCGACACCCAAACTTGGCACGCAGGCCGCGGTCTGGTACTCTTCCCCAGGATCTTCTGCCGCACGCTCAGCCTTGACGTCCGAGCCAGAAGGAGGGAGGGCCCCTACACCGCCGTCCGCATCAGGAGGCAGCATGTCCTCCTCGACATACCGGCGCCGTCTCCAGATGGCAAAAAAGGTAACCGAATACCTTTAATGTGCCTATCTAACCTCGTCTCAAGCCGGTTGACAGGTACACCCAGCGATTCCGCATTCGCTCAACTACCGGGGCCCTCCGCGGCCACCGCTCCGACCTCCTGACCGTCGTCTTGGTGCCACGAACTCCACTCCCGACGAAGGCTTCTTCACAAAGGTAAAAACGGGCCCCGGCCCTAAGTCTCGAAGCAGCGAAGGCTGGCCCTCGAAAAGGGTTCGACAGCCGGCTTCGAGCACCCGAGTCAGGAACACCAAGGGGCGCCACTCACGGCATTACTCGAGGGCCGAGCCCTCGAGGCCCCTCACGTGTATCCAAGGCGGGGAGCTCGACGTGCAGTGAGATCCCCTCGGAGGGAGGCATCGAGCCACCGGGTCCTATCGAATGGACCCGACACTCCTGCAGACTGAGCACCCATGCTTTATGAGACCGCCTCCGGGCCACAGTCGACCCCTATCGAACGGGGCACGAGCTCTCACTTGGATTCCCCCGTTACCAGCTCACCGGGAACCTCGATACTCGCCCGATCCGTTCGTGGTAGTACGAGGCATCCCACCCCGCATCCTTTCGAAAGGGTTCAGCGGGATGACAAGCCAGGGTAGCCGGCGTACCGGATAGCTAGCCGGACGGTCGGCTCAGCCTGGCACCCCTCGACGAAAGAGGGTTAAATAACTCGAGCAGTTGCGACTGATCTTTTTCCTTTGTGTGAGCATGAGATTTTCAGGCTTCGGACGAACGCCCCTCCGAGCCAGGCCTCGGGCAGAGTTTCCCACGACAAAGAAGAAAGGCGCGCCCAGCGGGCAGAAGGTTTCCCAGCGACGGAGGTTTCTTCAAAAGGATCCAAAACTCGGGGACTCGACACTCTAACACCACTAACACTCGCAAAAAGCCCACGAGGGAGTTCCAACCACTCCCCGTGGCCTCGGGGGCTACTGTCGGTGGTACAAAAAAGGGGTACCCCCAATCAACGCAAACGCCCGAGCACTCAATCTCCGCCTCGCCCGAGCCCTCCCAGCCAGGGCTCGGGCGGACGCTCAATCTCCGTCTCGCCCGAGCCCTCCCAGCCAGGCCTCGGGCGAACGCTCTATCTCCGTCTCGCCCGAGCCCTCCTAGCCAGGCCTCGGGCGAACGCTCCATCTCCGTCTCGCCCGAGCCCTCCCAGCCAGGCCTCGGGCGAACGCTCTTTCTCCGCCTCGCCCGAGCCCTCTGAGCCAGGCCTCGGGCGAGCACGATCGCTCTCCGTCTCGCCCGAGCCCTCCAGGCCTCGGGCGAGCGTGCCCCTACACCTCGAGCCTTAACGCACGGGCCTCGAGCGGTACAGACAGCCGTACCAGCCCCATACAACGCATTTAATGCCTTCACCTACTCCGGTCATGTCCACTGGTGCACAGCACGTACCACAGTAACTCGGTGTAAAGGTCAAGTCTCGTTTTCACCACAAGCATGGGCAAAAGGGCACTAGTACAGCACTGTTCGGCCATACCATGCACTGTAACACCTCGAGGCCGGCTCCGCGCCCCTTGAGCCCCTGCAAACGCCACCTCGAGGCCGGCTCTGCGCCCCTCGAGCCCCCGTGGCACCACCTCGAGGCCGGCCCCGCGCCCCTCGAGCCCTGACAAGCTCTCTCACTCTTGGAAGACAGGTACTCCAAGACCTGGAGGGACCCCGCTACGTCCTGTACAAGCTGGAATGGGCGCTGTACGGCTTCCACTCCGCCACGCCTCCATGACCGCGCCCGGGGTGGAGGCCACGCTTCAAGGACGCCTCTACAGCAACGCCCACGTTGGCTACAGCAGCCTCGACAAGACAGAGTTCCTACCCTCCGCCATACCGAGCGCTATACATGTCCATCCTGTGTAAGCCCGTCCATCCTGTAAGCCCTGGCCTCCTCTTGTTCTATAAAAGGGGACGCCAGGGCCCTTCACCAGAGGAGGGGGAGGGAGAGAGACGGACAAACACGTTAGAGCGCCTTACACCCATACACTTAAGTCCGGACCCCGGTCCACGCTCACCAAGCTTGTATTCGCCCCTGTACAAGCACTTAGGTGCAAGTAATACAAGAACATCCCCCCGCTGGACGTAGGGCCTTCTTTGCCCGAACCAGGATAAATCCTTGTGTCCTCTTGCATCACCATCCAGGAAGAGAAGCACGCGATCATATTACTCGTTGGTGTGATACCCCCGGGTACGAAACACCGACAGAGGGGAGGCCTCAGCTCGCTCGAGGGGCACCGTTCGAAGGTGGCCTCGGCACGCTTGAGGGAAGCTGCTCGAGACAGGCCTCGACGTCCTTGAGGGTTATGTGACCTCGAGGCTCGAGGGTAGGCCTCGGCTCGCTCGAGGCTGGCCTCGGCGTCAAACTCCGATTCGCCCGAGGGACACGGAAAGGCCTCGGCGCCCTCGAGGGTCACAGTCCGAGGGTGGCCTCGGCTCTCTCGAGGGACGCGGGCCGGACTGTCCGCGCCTGGGTGTCCAGAGAAGGTGATTTTGATCGCCCTTCTCTCAAATCCCTCTGAATCCGATCCAAATCAAAATCCAAGTTCCCCAAACTTGGAGGAGATGATCACGGGGTAGTTAGGAGACTATCCCCAAGAAATCATCCGTTCAAATCGACTAACTCAACGGGAAATCAAAAGGAAAGGTGGATGAACGAAAAAGTGATCCGAAAACGAAATCAACCCGATCTACTTGTTCGTGGGGAGATAGATGAATTCCTTTGGTGGAAATGTTCTCCTTTCAAATACGAACAAGTTGATTCAAACGGATTTCGCAAAGATGCACCGGAGAGGGAGATCGAGAGACGGGAAAATCGTAGCAAAAAACAATCCGCAAAGAACAGCGATGAACTTGAATCAAAACGCGAGTTGACACACAATCTTGCAGCCGAAGCGCAACCTCACGCTACGACAAAGAGGTTACGACCTCCTTTCCTCAAAATCAATAGTACACAGAGTCAGGTCTCTCTGCGGATCTCAGCAAGCTACAGCAGGGAATAGGGAGAGCACGAAGTCTAAGTGCACGAGAGCAAATGAGATGGCTAAAACTGAGATATTTTGGAGGAGGGTGTCTCCCTGACTACTTATCCTAATTCTAGTCTAAGTACAATTCCTACTTTACCCCTCTCTAATCTAATTACAGAGCGAACCAGCTAAACCCTAGGGTTATTCTGGACCAACTCAGTGGTAGGTGTGTCCGACGGCCACGCCCGCACAACTCGTTCGCGTTGCCTCCACGCAACCTTCCGATTGCCGCCACGTGCCGCCCTCGCTCTGCACCCCCGGTTTTGTGGCCCAAACCGGGAAACCAGCTTTTTCCAGCTATCCCCGGTTTTGAGGCCCAAACCGGGAAACCAACCTCCAAGTCCAACGCCTGAGCTTTGTGGCCCAAACTCAGAAACCCACAGCGCCCAGGTTTTGAGGTCCAAACCTGGAAACCGTCCACCCGATGGTTTTTCGCTGGCTCTACCACCAAACCGAAGCTGATGAGGGGATGCACCGCCCGTGCACCCCGTCCACCGACACGTGTCCCCAGGTCCTCGACCCGAGCAACACCGTGCCCCGCAAGTCTCTGCTCGTCGCTGTCCCAGGCTGCCAGCCACCACAGCTGATCCTCAGGCACTCCGGTCCCTCAGTCCAAGCCTCACGTTCGCCCTTCACCGCTCGGTACCTCGGCATGGCACGTCCGCCGCACGGCGCGCCCATCCTTCACCGCACCCGGTCCGTCGGCACAGCACGTCTCAACTTGACCTTTACCTGTCTTCGATCACTGCATCCGTGCTCGACATCTGCACAACACAAGACAAAGAACATGCGATCAAACCCGTTGACAATCACTCATCACTCAGAGACTCGGCATACACCCATGTATGCGCACAACGTGTGTGGTGGGCTGGCTGTGGGGCTTTGTCCCCGGCCGGCGACACAGCCAGCTGCTCATCTTGCTCCCCGACTCGAGTCCCATCCCATCATACTCTCCTCGGAATCGATTCGTCGTCACAGGTTCACAGTGCACATACTCCTGCTAGTTTCTTTGTCACACGTCCTTTGGCAAACGTACTACTAGCAACGAGACCACGATTTGTTTCCCAAAACTTTTTCCAAATTTTCCGCCACATCAAATATCTAGAAACATGCATGGAGCACTAGATGTAGATAAAAAAAATAACTAATTGTACTTTTAGTATAAACATGCATGGAGCACTAGATGTAGATAAAAAAAATAACTAATTGTACTTTTAGTATGTACATGTCAAGATAAATTTTTTGAACCTATTTAGTCAATGTTTGAACAAGGTTTGTCAAACAACAACGAAAGTGCTACGAAAACTTTTTCCAAAAAAAAAAATTCACGAACTAAACAAGCCCTCGGCTAGGATATCATTTGGTACGAAGAATCGTGGGTAACCACTAACCAAAGAAGCACCATCCGGATAGTGCATGGCATATGCTGATCTAAGTACCGGCAGGCGGCCCGTACTGCAATAATATGACATGGTACGCCACGCAGGCAGGCAGCTGGGGCCCACTGTCTCTTGTCTCCTTGTCCCAACTCGATGCATGATTGGCAGCGAGATATGGATGTGGTGTGTCATCATGCATGCATGCATAACGTACAGTACGCGGGAACAAAACCCAGAGGGCAGTGCCCTACTACATCCGCATCCACATCCATATGGAGGACGAGTACATGGATGGATATATATGCAGTGCATCATGGCATGCATCATTGGCACGGCTCACAGTCACAGGAGAAGGATCGAAGAATGGGCCAAATTTTATGGAAAACGTACAAGCCGCGTAACTGACGGCTCTGCTTGCTTCATGCATGCATGTTGGCTTCAACAGTGTTATTTACATGACTCGCTAACGACGCAGCGCCCCTGAAAACAACATACTGTCTGCATA
The DNA here is from genome assembly GCA_009763385.1 of Coix lacryma-jobi var. lacryma-jobi. Taxonomy (NCBI): domain Eukaryota; kingdom Viridiplantae; phylum Streptophyta; class Magnoliopsida; order Poales; family Poaceae; genus Coix; species Coix lacryma-jobi. The sequence continues at coordinate 1,985,043 of CM019825.1, read as the reverse complement.
GTAAACAGACGCACATGTTAGCTTCGATGCACGTACGAGTCGATTGCGAGGTGAGATAATCTCAAGACTTTTAGTATGTATATGTGCGTACTCGCTATTAGTACGTACAGTACCTTTCTTTTGAGCTCATCAGATCATCCAGGCCCCGGCCTGTTACGTACTCTATCTACGTTCTTCTGTTCCTGATGGACCGCGTGTAGTACATGCGCCAAGTGTTAGTACGGTACTACTAGTAAATGCCAGCCATTAACTACTTATTAACCTAACGTCACGTGGAAGGTAGAGTGAGACCATCTAGTCTAGAGGAAAAACAGCCAGCCAGGAGTTGGTGTCTTGAAGCAGAGGATTCCTGGATTCCAGCAGTGCCACGAACAATGCAGGTACACTCTTGAAATTCAATTTTCTCTGCCTTTTAATGTACGTACGTACTCCACATAACAGCACGGGATTGTTATTATCACTAATTAAGACACAGGTAATAAAGCTAATGCGCCTGCCCTTCCAGAAGAATTCAAGTACGTGCTGTACTTAGCTCGATCGCATCTGCATGGATGCTGGCCTGGCCTGGCCTACCAACGCCAGCATATACATAGGGTCTGTTTGGTACAGCTCACAACAACTTAATAAGCTGTTTTTTTGTCAAACACCTTTTTTCTAAAACAACTTATTTCACCTAATAAGTTGCTTATGAAGCTATTTTGTAAAAAAACAGCTTTACTGGTGAAGCTGGGTTGTATCCAACGAGGCCATAATAACCACCTAGTACTTGCTTTGAGTGTTTGTTAGTACTCCGGCAAAATAATCTATATGCTCAAGAGTAGGGTCTACTACTGCTCCGGCAAATCCGAGAGGGGGTTAATGAAGAAACGTGCTACTGCTGCTGTCAATGCAAATATCCGCCGGAGGGAGAGGGAGGTATTTTAGTGTGTGTTTAGATGCATTCATTTTGCAAAATAAAACACTGTAGCACTTTCGTTGTTATTTGACAAACTTTGTCCAAACATTGATCAACTAGACTCTAAAGATTCGTCTCGACATGTACATACTAAAAGTACAATTAGTTATTTTTTACCTACATTTAATGCTCCATGCATGCGTCCAAATATTGATGTAATGGTGCTCCATGCATGCGTCCAAATATTGATGTAATGGTTGATGTGGAAAATTTTGCAAAATGGGAGGAACTAAACAGGTCCTTAATGTCGGTACTGTACTCTGCAGGAGCAACTGGAAATCAGCAAACAGTTGAAGGCACTCCTCCCTCCCATCCCCTCACCTGAACCGTACTACTACTGCTCATCATATATTTTCATACCCTCTCGTTGTTGCGTTGTATTGCTTCGCAAGAAAAATGCTACTTCTCCTCCCAGCACCCGCACCGGCAGAGGCCAGCTAACAGCAGGTTTTCAATGATGCGGCCTGGTGACGGAATATACTGTATACACCTGTAGAGAAAGGATTTTCGGTTCAACACATTAGTCTCGGCTAGGGGATGTTAATCACTTCCTCACTGTTAAACATATTTTTCAATAAAAATTATTTTTTTACTGATTTTATAAAAGTGATTCTTCTCTGAAATTAACTAATAGACTGAGAGCTAAAAATATAACTTCTACTGATTTTGTGAACTGATTCTCCATCCTAATTTTGAGTGGTTAAGTAAGTTACATGTGAGGAACCCGGTTCTCTAGCAGTGATAGATATCGGCGTACTCAAGCGGCTAGTCTTCGGCGCCGTATTCTCTCCGTCTCGTTTGGTACAGCTCAGCTAGGTATTATACTAGTACTAATTCTGTGTCCAAAAAGAGTCATTCTTGTTTTTCAAAAAGTCAACAAATTTTAACTTTGACCAAGTATATGTAACCGAATATTAAACATTTATGATATATAACTAGTATCATTCATAGATCTTTAAAAATACTTTTATAATAAATTTATTTAGAGATATAAATATTGCATGTATTTTATATAAATCTAATTGTCGGTGTTTCGAACTCAGGGGTACGACACCAACGAGTAATATGATCGCGTGCTCTCTTCCTGGATGGTGATGCAAGATGACACAAGGATTTATCCTGGTTCGGGCAAAGAAGGCCCTACGTCCAGCGGGGGTGGAGGTTCTTGTATTACTTGCACCTAAGTGCTTGTACAGGGGCGAATACAAGCTCAATGAGCGTGGACCGGAGTCCGGACTCGAGTGTGTATGTGTGTTGTCTCTCGGAGTTGTGTAACCGTGAAATGAGGGCCCTGGTGTCCCCTTTTATAGAGCAAGGGGAGGCCAGGGTTACACAAGGGTATTACAGGTGTCGGGGCGTACGGTGCCCAATACGGAGAAGGGTAGGAACCCTGTCTTGTCGGGGCCACTGGAGCCGATGTGGGCGTTGCTGTTGAGGCGTCCTTGGGGCGTGGCCTCCATCCCGGGCGCGGACGTGGTGGCGTGACGATGTAGAAGCCGTGCAACACCCATTCCGGCACGTACAGGACACGGCGGGGTCCCTCCGAGTCTTGGGGTACCTGTCTTCCAATAGCGTGAAAGTAGTTAGGGCTCGAGTCCCCGCAGGTATGGGCGAGTTCCGGGGAGCCTGGTCGTACAGCGGAAATCCGGGTCTCGAGATGTGACCGAGGCATGCCACAGTGCAAGGTATGGTCGAACAGTGTTGTGCTGGTGCCTTTTTGCCCATGCTTGTGGTGAAAACGAGACTTGACTTTGCCCTGGTTACTGTGGTACACGTCGGGGTGCAGAGGACGTGACTGGAGTAGGTGGATGTATTAAATGCGCGGTATGGGGCTGACATCCGGTGCTTGGTGCTGCTCGAGGGGCGCGATGTGCCCTCGAGGGGTAGGCCGCCGGGCCAGCGAGGCTCGAGGGCCCTGTGCCGGGTCTCGATCCCCTTGAGCCAGGGCTCGAGAGGCAGGCTTCCACGAGGTGGTTTGGGAGGCATTTGGCGGGCCTAGGCCTTCCCGTGGTGGGCCGGTGTTGTGGGTTTTGACAGGTTGGTATTCGGATGGTTAAGTCTAGCTGGGCTTGCTATTAATTGGTGTTCTAGGTTTTAACCCGTGTGTTTGCGTTGATTGGGGGTACCCCTTTGGCGTTCCCCCGATAGTAGCCCCCGAGCCCTTGTTTGAGTGCTTGCACTCGAGCAGGGGCTCTTGACTTTGGATCTCGAGGGTTTTGGCTAACTGGATCTCGAGGGTTTTGGCTAACTGGATCTCGAGGGTTTTGGCCGTATCGATTCCGCGGGTGTCGTGCGAGCGACACCCGCGGGTGTAGCCCCCGAGGCCACGGGGGAGTGGTTAGAACTCCCTCGTGAGCTTTTCGCGAGTTTTAGTTGCGTTTTTTAGGTTCGGGAGTGTCGAGCCCCCGAGTTTTTTAGACCCTCTTTCGTCGAGGGGTGCCAGGCTGAACCGGCCGGCCGGCTCTTCGAGCTGTCCGGCACGCCGGTTGCCCTGGCTTGTCATCCCGCGAGTCCTTTCGATCGGATGCGAGGGGGGGATGCCTCGTACTACCATGAGCGGGCGAGTATCGAGGTTCCCGGTGAGCTGGTAACGGGGAATCCAAGTGAGACCTCGTGCCCCGTTCGATAGGGGTCGACTGTAGCCCGGAGGCGATCTCATAAAGCATGGCGCTCAGTCTGCAGGAGTGTCGGGTCCATTCGATAGGACCCGGTGGCTCGATGCCTCCCTCCGAGGGGATCTCACTGCACGTCGCGCGCCCCGCCTTGGATACACGTGAGGGGCCTCGAGGGCTTGGCCCTCGAGCGATGCTGCGAGTGGCGCCCCTTGGTGTCCCTGACTCGGGTGCTCGAAGCCGGCTGTCGAACCCTCTTCGAGGGCCAGCCTTCGCTGCTTCGAGGCTTAGGGCCGGGGCCCGTTTTTACCTTCGTGAAGAAGCCTCTGTCGTCTGGGAATCCTTCTGCCCGTTGGGCGCGCCTTTTTAGGCGAAATCTGTCGGGGAGGGCGGCGGACGCGAAGCCGGAGCGACGGTCGTGGCGGGCCCGGGTAGTGGAGCGAATGGAGAGCTGCCGCGTGTACCCTGCATCCGGCTCGAGACGTGGTTAGGTGGGCGCTTTAAATGCTATGCGGTTACCTTTTTCGTCGCCGTGGGACGCCTCGCCTGTTGGGGTTCTTTCGTATAAATACCGAGAGAGGGGGAGAGGGCTCTTCTCTTTGCCTTTGCCTTCATAGCCGCCACAGCTCCCATGCATCTCCTTCCTGATCCCGCCATCCGTATCCTTCTCTGCTGTTCGTCCGCCGCCCAAGTCCATGCCGTCGTTGCCATGGCCGACAAGACTCCGCCACAACCGGCCGAAGACTGGAGCCGATCGAAGACGACGCATCGCGAGTTGGACTCGCTGGTGGCGCAGGGACTTCTCTGCCCCAACCCGGAGGGGGACCCGCGTGGTGGATCGTCCCATCGGCGGATCACCGGGAGCCGCAGCCGCCGGAGGGGTACGTGGTGAGCTTCACCCGTTACCACCGCATGGGGCTCGGTGTCTCACCGAGCCGCTTCATGCGTGCGTTGACCCACCACTACGAGGTGGAGCTGCAGCATTTCTCCCCCAACTCGATCTCGCACGCCGCCATCTTCGCCGCGGTGTGCGAGGGGTACCTGAAGATCGAGCCGCGCTGGGAGATGATCGTTCACATTTTCCGGCGCGAGCTCTTCACCAAGACGTCGAAGTCCAGCGGGAAGCGGCTCGTGCGCGCTGGCTCCCTCGCCATCACCATGCGGACTTGGACCTCGTCGGCCGGCGTCCCCCGCGAGTACCTCCGCTACAAGCTCTCGACCAACCAAGCAGGATGGGACGACCACTGGTTCTATCTGCGGAACGAGGGGGGGCTCCTTCTGTAGTACACCGGCAGGGTCCTTGACCGGCGCCCGGAAAAGTGGAACTGGGGCGTCGCGGCGGATAAGCAGCGCCATTTGCTGCCCCTGATGGAGATGATGAAGACGCTGGTGGACGAGAAGGGGCTGACCGTCCAGGCGGTAATCTGGGCGTTCCACCAGCGACGGGTTCTTCCGCTGGCGGACCGCCCCCTTTTCTTGTTCGAGATGGGGCCGAAGGCCGAGCCCGAGGCGCTGAACGGGTCGAGGATGGCCAAGGAGGGGTTGACTTGTAGCGACGGCATCTCCCGGGTGGCGATCACGATCCATGGATCGTTTGCCCCGGAGAGTTCCAATCTGATCCCTATGGCGCCCGACAAGGGGTGCCTCGATCTGGTAGGTCCCCATCGAGCTAGCCTGTCTCGAGCCTCCCCTCCTTCTTTCTTCTTCGAACCTTGCGCCTTCTTTTCGTGTTTTTTGCTCATCACGTTTCCTTTTTCGCAGGGGGCGTTCACGTGTCGTGCCTCGAGGCCCCCGGTGAGGGAGGACGCCGCGGAGACACAGGTGAGGCGCCTCTCCGCCCAAAAGGAAAAAGAGAACAAGGATTCCAGAAAGAAGAAAGAGAAAAACAAAAACTTGCGTCGGTCGGCTCGGGAGCAAAGGTTGGTGAAGGCTCGCCGCAATCGGCAGCCTGGGGACGAGTCCCCCGAGCTCAGCTCCTCGAGCTTGGATGATGATGATGATGATGATGAGAGCGACGATGAGGGGATGGACGCGCGCCTGAGACGCGCGGGGTTTGGCGACATCCGGGGTGACCGCTCCCCTGTGCAGGAGGACATCTACGAGGTCCCACCGGCGAAGGGATCGCGCGGGACGCAGCCGCGGAAGGCCGCATCAGGCCCAGCCTCGTCGGAGGCTCAGGGCATCTCGAGCTCTGCGCCGGTCGTGCCGGCTGTCACGAAGAAGCCACGAACCAGGAGCGCTATTGCCGCGGCGCAGAAGGAGACCACGGCCGCATCGACCCAGGCGGGGGGTCTCGAGAAGGGCTGGGCCTCAAGAAGCGGCCGACAGGTCGAGAAGGATTTTGGGCCCGACCGCCGCGAGCCGTCAAGGGCGTCGTCGAGCCCGCGGAGGAGCGGGCGTCAGGAGGAGGCGTCGAGCCCGTGCCATCACGAGCGTCGGGGAGGGAGCCCCCGGGCGTCTCGTGACCAGGGGTGTGAGCGTCCCCGGAGTCCATCGCCGCACCGCCGCCGGGACACAGAAACGGACGCGGGAGGGCGCGACCGCCAGCGCGAGCGCCGGAGCAGGTCCCGGAGCCCGCCCCGGGGCGGGCGCTACGACGACAGCACGAGGGAGGTACGGTCGCCCTCCCGCGATGTGGGGCGGAAGGAGGGCTCTCCCTCGAGGTCGAGCCACGGGAGACGTCAGGAGCCCTCCCCCCATCCCAGCCCTGCGGAGACGGCCCAGGCGCAGGGCTCGAGCCGTGGGGTGGGCTCGAAGCCCCCGAGTGGGTCCGGCGATTCCGGGAAGAAGCCCAGCCGCCGCTTTGGGTCAGTAGTTTTCTTGGGTCTCATCGGTAGTGAGACTTTACCTCTTTACCTTTGATGATGCATGCCATCTCTGGTTTCTCAGGGGGAAGCGCTCCTACCAGGAGGTGGACCTCGCTGCGTCCAAGCGGGCCAAGACCTCGAGCCCCGTCGAGGCACAAGCACCTCGAGGTATGGCACCTTCCTCCGCTAGAGAAGCCACTTGGCTGGAGAAGGCTCGAGCTGCCATGGCTCGAGGAGGCCAGATGATCGTCGCGAATTTTGGTGAGGTCGTCGCCATCGACCACAGGGGTTGAGGCATCCTTCTCGATTCTGATATCACTGTCATCTCGTATTGCAGGGGCCGCAGCTCGCGGCGTCGAGCCCGCCACTACCACGCCCACTGAGGCGCTGCCTCCTCCCCCTCCTCCTCCCGCGATGGCGTCAGTCGGGAGCGCCACCCTTCCCCCCACCACAATGGCTATTTCGGGGGAAGCGCCTAGGGCGAGCACGGCCCCGCCAGTGTCTGGGGCCGAGGAGACTGCGCCCCTCGAGGCCTCGACCGACACGAGCTGGGCTGCGGAGGAGGGAAAGGGGGGAGAGGCGTTGGCGGAGAAAGAGCCGACGGTGGAGGACCTCCTGAACGAGCTGGAGCAGGGGCCGCTCCTCGCCGCGGGCTTGACGATGGTGGAGGCGCCCGAGGCGCCGGCTAGCGCTGACAAGACACCGGAGGACCCGGCCAGGGAAGAGCCGGGGCCCGTGCCGTCGGGCGGCGGGCCGCAGCTGGGGCAGCTCGGGGCGGAGGAGGATCTGCCCGACATCGAGCTTGACCGACCAGTATGGCTGTTTCCCGACGCGCCGAGCCCGTCCCTCGCCATGGTCTCCGTCGAGCAACCGGTCCAGCAGGGGGCCCCGCGCGAGGTACGGTCCATCTTCCGGGAGGTGGCCGAGCTCATGGCGGAGGCGGAGTGGTCCTGCTCCGAGGAGGCGGGCCGGTCCGCACAGGTGTCGGCCGCCCTCGCGAGGGTTGAGGCGGAGCTTCAAGATCTCCGCGCTGAGCTGAGCCGGAACGCCCAAATGGCGAGCCGGCTCAACGAGGCGGAGGCGGAGGTCCGGGCGGCTCGAGGTGAGGTCGCTCGATCCAAGGAGGAGGCCGCCGCCGCTCTCGAGGCGTCGAGGAAGGAGGTCGCGGACGCCCGAAGCGAGGCCACCTCCGCCCGGGCTGAAGCTGAGGCGGCGAAGAAGGAGGCCGCTGACGCCCGAGGCGAGGCCGCCACTGCCCGAACCGCAGCGGAGGCGGCGAGAAAAGAGGCTGAGGATGCTCAACGCGATGCCGCCGCCGCTCGGTCCGCAGCGGAGGCAGCGAAGAAGGAGGCCGAAGACGCCGAGAGCGGTGTCGCCACCGCCCGAGTTGCCGAGGGGGCGGCGCGGCAGGAGGTGATCCGAAAGGATATGGCCCTCGTGGAGGCGGGCAGGCTGATCGAGGAGATTAGGTCCGAGAAGCTCCTCATGCTGCCCGAGAAGCGCAGGCTCGAGCAGCGCGCTGAGGGCCTTACTAGCGACCTCGCCGAACTGGGGCAACATTGCGATGGTGAGGCTTACACCTTGTCCTTGGTTGGGCCTCGAAGTTTTTTGTTACACCATAGTCTCACTCTTCCTTGTTTGTTGCGCAGGGGTCGAGAAGACGGTCGAGGAGCTCCGCGGGACGAACCAGGCTCTCTTGGACCAACTCCAAGACGAGACGATGGTGGCGGAGCGGGCTCGCACCTCCCTCGACCGGCTCGGCTCCAAGTGGGGTGCTCCTCTGGTGGCTGCGGCAGAAGGTGCGGTGGCCCGAGGCGACGCCTTGGTCGACGCCTTGTGCTTCCTCAACGTATCGGCGCGGGACCGTGTCCGGCAAGCTCTCCACCATGGCGTCAAGCAGACGCTCGCGGTCGTCCGCTCCGGCTTCCGCTTCCCGGTCCACGTTGTCGCCAATGGCTTCATCGAGATCGAGGGGAAGGACGAGGAGTGGAACAACCGCCGTGTCGACAAAATCTTGGAGAAGATGGAGAGGCCGGGGACGTCGCTCGCGAAGATCTTCGAGGAGGACGTGCTGCCTCCTGACGCCAGCAGCGGTGTCGAGGACCCTCTTCCCTCTAGCTCGGGTGTCGAGGCTGAGCCCGCCGTGGAAGACCTCGGGGAGGAGTATCACACCGACGAAGATTAGGGCCTGCGTGCCAAATTTGGGCGTCGAGGCCCCTGTAAGAATTTTATGACATGAATGAGGGTCCGTCGAGACCCGTATGTATATATGACTTGTTTGTTTTAAAGGAGTTGTTTTCTTCTCAAATGCGTTTGACCACTTCTCTTTGTTGCAAGCTCGAGTTTCTGCTAGCTTAGTCTGTGTTCCTTCGATACGTCGCGAGCCCCTCGACGGGAGGGGTAGGTAGGGTACCGTAGCCCGGGGGCGTAGGTGGCCGTCTACGTCGATGCCTCTGAAAGGTCCTAAATGGCTAGAGGGGGGGTGAATAGCCTAATAAAAATTTCTACAAAACACTTAGAGAGACTTGTTAGACAATTACAAAGCGAAGCCTTTTGCACTAGCTCTACTAAGTGATGCAAGCCACCTAACAAAACAATTCTAGTATGGTATGGTCTCTAAGGCACACAAAATCTATGTCACTACTCTCTATTCTAGTGAGCTAGCAAGAGCTAAATACAAAGAACTTGAGAGCTAACACTAGCAAGATAAACTACCACTACACAAGAAGAAAAGAATGTAATTCAAGTGGTAGAGAGATATACCAACACCGGCAAGAGGTGATCAATCACAATATGAATACCAAGAAACTCCGGGAGATGTCCAAAGAGGCAAGAGACACAATGATTTTCTCCCAAGGTTCACGTGCTTGCCGGCACGCTACTCCCCGTTGTGTCGACCAACCACTTGGTGGTTCGGTGGCTAATAGGGGTTCACAAACCTAGCTCAACACTTGAGCGCCACAAGAACCGACCCACAAATGGAGGTAACTCAATGACACGCGCAATTTACTAGAGTTACCTTTTGGCTCTTCGCCGGGGAAGGCACAATACCCCTCACAAGTCACCGGGAGATGGCCACGAACAATCACCAACTCGTGCCAATGCTCCTCCGCTGATCCAAGCCGTCTAGGTGGCGGCAACCACCAAGAGTAAAGAGAATACCGCAGCAACAACGATCCCCAAGTGCCACTAGATGCAAACACACAAGCAAATGCACTTGGAATCACTCAATCTCACTTTGATTCGCGCTATCAAGCAAGGAGATGAGTGGGAGGGAGTATGTTTAGCTCAAAGGGATGTCCAAGATGTTAGAGTGCCAAGAGAGACCTCCCAAAGCCGGCCAACTCATATTTATATACCCCCTCAATCAAATAGAGCTGTTACCCCTTCACTGGGCAGTTTTCGTACTGACCGGACGCGTCCGGTCAATATTTTAGTAGCGTCCGGTTGAATGTTTAAGTAGTGACCGGACTCTAGTTCACTAGCGTCCGGTCAGATTTTCACTCAGCGTCCGGTCAAACACAGAGAGGTTCCAGAGAGGTTTTTCATCAACCGGACGCGTCCGATCACCATTGACCGGACTCACTCAGCGTCCGATCACTCTATTTGAACCGATGCCTCTCGTGAACAGTGGAACAGGCGAGTCCGGTCGTTTGTTTCAGCAGAGTCCGGTCAGTGTTTCACTAGTGACCGGACGCACGTCAAAGGCGTCCGGTCGCTATTCCAGCGTCCGGTCAAGCCTGAAATACACGTTTTCAACTCCGGTTTCTTCTCCTTTGCAAATGTGCCAACATCACCAAGTGTACATCACCTTGTGCAAGTGTGTTAGCATTTTCCAAACATTTTTCAAAGGATTTGAGGTTAGCACACTAGGTCCTAATGCATATGCATGTATGAATTCACCTAGTGGCACTTGATAACCGCAATCACCGAGATAGTCCCCTCTTAATAGTATGGCTATCAATCCTATACACACTCACACCCTCTATGGTGTCTTGAGTGTCAAAACAAAATCCCTATTTATACCTTTGCCTTGATCTCCATAGGGTCTTGCTTTTCTCTTCTTCTCTTTCCAAATGTGGAGCACTTGATCCATCTTTTGGTCATCATCACCAACACCATGGTCATCATCTAGCTCCCACACTTGGTGTGTACCGACCTAGCTTATGAACACTTCATGACAAAGGTTAGTACTCTAGGTGACATCAATTAACCAAAACCAAACAAGGACTTTCAGCCTCCCGACCCTTGGAGGCTTGAGGTATTTTAGGATTTAGACGTCGCTAGTTCACTCGAGGCACGAGTCGAGATGAGGGTCGAATTTTTTTAAAAGAAAACGCGTTTTTTCCGGAGTCTGGGGGGGGGGGGGGAGGTCCCCCTGTCAGCCCCCGAGGGAGGCTCGACCCTGAGCATAGCAGGGTCGAGGCTACCTTAAGTTGCTAAGCAAAATAAAAGACAATGCACGAGTTTGTTCATTCATTTTGGGCGTGTTTGTACAAAGCAACAAAATGAATGAGGCCTCGAGGCCTTTAAGGGTAGAAGCGACGTAGCTGAGATATGTTCCACGCGTTCGCCAGGATTCTGCCTTGATCGTCGTAGAGCTTGTATGTTCCTGGCTTGAGCACCTTAGCCACGGTGTATGGGCCTTCCCACGGAGGAGTGAGCTTGTGGCGCCCTCGATTGTCTTGCAGCAGTCGAAGCACGAGGTCCCCCACCGCCAAATCCCTCTTGCGCACGTGCTTGTCGTGATAGCGTCGAAGCGTTTGCTGGTAGCGCGCGGAGTTGATGAGCGCCGCGTCTCGGGCTTTCTCGAGCTGGTCCTTGGCGTTGGCAAGCCTCTCGTCGTTGGTTTGCTCGTTGTAGGCTCGAAGTCAAGGGGAGCCGTACTCGAGGTCCGTAGGCAATATGGCCTCGGCACCGTAGGTCAGGAAGAACGGAGTGAACCCGGTGGCTCGACTTGGCGTTGTCCTGAGGCCCCACAGCACCGAGGGGAGCTCTGCAGCCCACCCCTTTCCGAAGTTTTTGAGGGTCTTGTACAGCCTCGGCTTCAGCCCATGGAGTATCATGCCGTTGGCGCGCTCGACCTGCCCGTTGCATTGAGGGTATGCGACCGCGGCCCAGGTCACGCGAATGCTGTTGTCGTCGCAGAAGTTGGTGAACTTTTTGCCCGTGAATTGGGTGCCATTGTCGGTGATGATGACGTTAGGCACCCCAAACCGGTACATGATGTTGGCGATGAACTCGACAGCCTTCTCGGAGGTGGAGTCAATTATCGGCTTAGCCTCGATCCACTTGGTTAACTTGTCGATGGCCACGAGCACGTGTGTGTACCCTCCACTTGTCCTTTTGAGGGGACCCACGAGGTCGAGCCCCCAAACGGTGAATGGCCAAGTGATTGGGATCATCTGCAGGGCGTGTGCGGGCTGGTGCGTCTGCTTGGCATAGAATTGACACCCATGGCATGCTCGGACCAAGCACTTGGCGTCCCCAATGGCGGTCAGCCAATAGAAGCCTTGACGGAAGGCGTTCCCAACCAGGGTCCTCGGTGTTGCGTGGTGGCCGCAAGCCCCCGAGTGCATGTCGTCGAGGAGCTTGCGTCCTTCCTCGAGGGGGATGCAGCGCTGAAGGATCCCTGTCGGGCTTCGTCGGTACAGTTCCCGTTCGTCGCCGTAGGTGACGTAGGTCTTGGCCCTTCGAGCAATGCGTCGAGCCTCCGTCTTGTCTTCCGGTAGCACGCCTTGCGTTAAGTAGTCGAGGAACGACGTCCGCCAGTCGAGGGGTCGTGATGACGAAGAGGCAGGTGCGTCGATCTGCATCGCCTCAGCCGATGTCGAGGGGTCGTTCTCGAGGGGTGGCGTTGAAGGTCGAGCCCCCGTGTCTGGTTCGAGGGGTGGCGTCGAGGAGCCAGCCCCCGGGCTGATCTTGATGGATGGCTCGAAAACGTCCCTCGAGAAGACAACTGGTGGGACTGTGCCACGCGTGGATGCCAGCTTGGCCAGCTCGTCTGCAGCCTCGTTGTACTTTTGAGCGATGTGATTGAGTTCGAGACCGTAGAACTTGTCTTCCAGCTTGCGCACTTCTCCGCAGTATGCTTCCATCTTGGGGTCGACGCAGCTCGAGGCCTTCATGACTTGGTTGATGACGAGCTGCGAGTCCCCTCGAGCGTCGAGGCGTTGGACCCCGAGCTCAAGGGCGATACGCAATCCGTTGACGAGGGCCTCGTACTCGGCGGTGTTGTTGGAGGCGGGGAAGTGCAAGCGCAGCAGGTAGCGTATGTGGACTCCGAGGGGTGATATGAAGAGCAGACCCGCGCCTGCCCCCGTCTTCATGAGGGACCCGTCGAAGTACATGGTCCAGAGCTCGGCTTGGATTTGTGCTGGCGGGAGCTGGGTGTCGGTCCACTCAGCGACGAAGTCCGCCAATGCTTGCGACTTGATGGCTTTTCGCGGAGCATAGGTGATGGCTTCCCCCATCAGCTCGGCAGACCACTTAGCGATGCGCCTCGTGGCCTCTCGGTTGTTGAGGATTTCGCCGAGGGGGAAGGATGACACCACCATTATGGGATGAGCGAGGAAGTAGTGCTGGAGCTTGCGCCTCGTAATGACGATGCCGTAGAGCAGCTTTTGGATGTGCGGGTACCTGACCTTGGCCTCGGAGAGTACCTCACTGATGAAGTACACCGGCCGCTGGACCGGTAGCGCGTGCCCCTCCTCGAGTCTCTCGACGGCTACGACCGCGCTGACCACCTGGGTGGTTGCGGCTATATAGAGGAGGAGAGGCTCAGGGGGATCGTTACCTTGGGCCGGTCGTGGCGGCACGAGGATTGGCGCGGAAGTCAGCAGTCCCTTTAGCTTGGTTAGGGCCTCCTCGGCCTCGATGGTCCACGCGAAGCGTTCTGTCTTCTTTAGCAGGCGGTAGAGGGGTAGCGCCTTTTCCCCTAGCCTCGAGATGAACCTGCTGAGGGCGGCCAAACAGCCTGTCACCTTCTGTACGCCCTTGAGGTCTCGAATTGGGCCCATCTTTATGACCGCTGAGATTTTTTCGGGGTTGGCCTTGATCCCTCGTTGCGAGACGATGTAGCCAAGCAGCATGCCCCGTGGCACGCCGAAGACACATTTCTCGGGGTTGAGTTTCACATTCTTGGCTCGGAGGCATTCGAACGTGGTCTCGAGATCGCTGATTAGGTCCCCGACTCTCTTGGTCTTCACCACGATGTCATCGACGTAGGCCTCGACGGTTTTGCCTATGTGCTCGCCAAAGATATGCTGCATACATCGTTGGTACGTTGCCCCGGCGTTTCGTAGGCCGAAGGGCATCGGAACGCAGCAATACATACCAAATGGCGTGATAAAAGAGGTTGCGAGTTCGTCGGATTTTTTCATCTTAATTTGGTGGTAGCCGGAATACGCATCAAGGAACGAAAGCACTTCGCACCCAGCAGTGGAATCGACAATCTGATCAATTCTAGGTAAAGGAAATGGAACTTTTGGACATGCTTTATTTAGACTAGTGTAGTCTACACACATCCTCATTTTTCCATTCTTTTTCCTAAGTAGTACAGGGTTAGCTAGCCACTCTGGGTGAAATACCTCCTTGATGAACCCGGCCGCCAAAAGCTTGTGCACCTCCTCGCCGATGATCCTGCGCTTCTCCTCCTCGAAGCGGCGCAGGCGTTGCTTCACCGGTCTGGACCCGGCCTTGATTTCCAAGGCGTGCTCGGCGACTTCCCTCGGTATGCCCGGCATGTCCGAGGGGCCCCACGCAAACATGTCGATGTTCGTGCGGAGAAAGTCGGCGAGCACTGCTTCCTATTTAGGCTCGAGGCTGGCGCTGACGGCTAGCGTCTTGCCATCGGTTGAGGTCGGGTCGACGGGTATCAGCTTGGTGTGCTCCGCCGGCTCGAAGGTGCCAGCGTGGCGCTTCGCTTCAGGGGCCTCCTCGGTGGCCAGGGCGGCTAGGGCCTCGAGCGAGTCAAGCTGGACGTTTGCCTCCCCACGCTCGACGCACTCCACGTCGCACTGGTACGCGTGCTCGTAGGAGGTGTCGACGGTGATGACCCCTTTCGGCCCCGACATCTTGAGTTTCAAGTACGTGTAGTTGGGGACCGCCATAAACTTGGCGTAGCCTGGCCTGCCGATGATGGCGTGGTAGGTCCCTTGGAACCCTACCACCTCGAAGGTGATCATCTCCCGACGGAAGTTGGCCGGCGTGCCGAAGCAGACAGGGAGGTCGATGCGCCCGAGGGGGTGGGCCTTCTTCCCTGGTACGACTCCGTGGAACCCCCCGACGCTGGGTCGGAGTTGACCCTCTGAGATCCCTAGGAGGTCGAGGGTCTCGAGGTATATGATGTTGAGGCTCGAGCCCCCATCCATCAACACCTTGGAGAACCGTACGTCGACGATGACAGGGTCGACGACGAGGGGGTACGCCCCCGGGTTTATGACACGGTCCGGATGGTCGTCACGGTCGAACGTGATCGGCGCATCAGACCAGTCAAGATACCGGGGGGCGTCATGGTAGAGCGCAAAGATCTCCCGACGCTCCTTCTTTCTTTCTCGAGCTGAGAGCCCGACGGTCGGCCCCCCGTAGATCATGTAGCAGTCGCGCACCGGGGGGAAGTTGTCGTCTGTGTCCCCTCCGCCGCGCCGATCGTTGTCCTTGCCCTTAGGCACGTCTTCTTTCTTATCGACGAGCTTGGAGTAGAAGCTTTTCAACAGTCGGCAGTCCTTTAACTTGTGATTTACGGGGCCCTTGTGGAAAGTGCAGGGGTCCTCGAGCATCTGGTCGAAAACAGCCCCGTCAGGGGGGCCTCGGGGCTTCTTTGGCTCGAGGGCACCCGCAAGCACCTCTTCGTCGTCGTCGTCATTGGCGTCGCGCTTCGCCTTCTGACCTTTGCGATTGTTCTTCTTTTTGTTGCTGTTACTGTTGTCGTTCTTGGCGTCGTTGCCCTTGTTCGAGCCCTCCGGCGTGGTCACCGCCTTACCTTTGTCCGTGGAACGGCCAAAGAAGGCCCCCACTGCCTCGTCGCCTGAGGCAAAGCTGGTGACACGATCCATCAGGTCCTCGACCGTCCTGGGACGGTAGCGTCCTAGCTCATGAACTAGCTCTTGGCATGTCGTGCCCGCGAGGAACGCTGAGATGACGTCCTCATCAGGCACGTGGGGGAGCTCGAGGCGCTGCTTCGAGAATTGTCGAGCAAAGTCGCGGAGGGGCTCGTCCGCTGCCTGCCTGCAACGCCGTAGATCCCAGGGGTTGCCTGGGCGCACGCAAGTCCCCTTGAAATTCCCGTCGAAGACCCTGACTAGGTCGGCCCAGTCGTCGTTCCGATCCGGCGGGAGCCCCTCGAGCCACCGGCAGGCGGTGTCCGAGAGGTAAAGTGGGAGTTGGCGTATGATCACACGGTCGTCGTTCTTCGTTCCGCCTAGTTGGCAGCCTAGGCGGAAGTCTGAGAGCCAGAGCTTGGGCTCGACCTCCCCGTCATACTTCACGATGTTGGTCGGTGGTCGAAAGCGGTCGGGGAGGGTTGAGCTGCGAATGGCCCGGCTGAAGACTCTGGGGCCCGGGGGCTCGAGGACTTGCCGGTCCTCGTCACTGTCGTAGCGCCCCCCTCGATGGGCGCTATAGCCACGCTCTTGGCCCCCTTTGTCCTTGCGTCGGCGGTTGATGTCGTTGCGGGCGTCATTAGGGTCTCGAGGTGGCCGGTCATCGACGATCCGTTCCCAGACTGGCCTAGCTCGAGAGGCGTCCGACTGGTGGACGGACGTCTCGCGCTCGTTGCGGTGCGTGTCCGCTGGTTTCCCCGAGGACGCCACGCGCCGCCGCGAGGCTGAGCTCTCGGCCTGCTGCACAGCGGCTGTCTCGAGGAGGCCCTTCATTTCCCCAAGCATGCGCCTGGCGTCAGGGTTGGAGACGGCGGGTAGATCACGGAGCAGCATCGCCGCCGCCACCACGTTCTGCCCGGCTCGCGGGAAACGCGCCTCGAGGCGTGCTGGCGCCCCGTCCTCGAGGATCTGCAGGTGGACCTCTCGAGGTCGGCCACGAACACTGGCGCCTCAAGGCTGGGGTGGTTCTTGTGCTAGGGTTTTCTCGAGCTGCAGCAGGCGTTGTCGGTCCTCCTCAGCCTTGGCGATGGCCTCCCGCAGCTGCGTGAGCTGCGTCGCTCGGTCGTCGCTGTGCTGGGATGGTGCAGCCGGTGTCGGGGGTTCGTTCCTCCCCTAAACGCGTGACCCGCCTGCCGGAGCCACGTCTCCGGGCCCTTCGAGGTTGAGCGCCGGCCTGGTGTCGTCGTCGCCGTCGTCCTCGGCATCGTCCACGACCCCCTCGAGCTAGAAACACTCCCTGGTAGGGTCCCAGAGGTCAGGGTCGTGGTAGTCGTACTCATCAGAGTCGGAGCTGGTGATGCCGCGCCGCCTTGGCTCGTGCCGGGGCTGCAGCTCGCGGTACCACTCCCCGAAGGTGGCTTGACGAGGTGGCCCGACGGCTCGTGAGAGGCCGCGGTCGACGTGCGCGGGGTGGACGATCTCCAGGTTGGCCATGGCCTGCAGTAGCACGCCCGGGCGCTCCTCCTGCTCTACCGGCGGTCGGTCCCGACGGCGCTCGTTGAGCTGGCGGGCGTAGGCTGCTGCGGAGTTGTCGAGGCCGAACGGGAACCACCGGCGTCGAGCGCGGTACACCCATGCGGGAGGAGGCTGGGTGGTGTCGACGGAGCACGGCTCGGGGGCCTCTGGCCTGGCTCCCGGTCCGTGCGCGTGACAAACGCGAACTCGCCGGGGGAGTGCACACGCGCCCTGGAAGTCTCCGGCCGCGCGCCGGGCTAGTTTCCCCTCGGGGACCCTGCGCCGGCTACGGGGACGTGGGTGTTTGCCGCGGGCATCGCCTGTGCCCGGCGACGATGGTGACGATGGCGCCGCTCACGAGGTGGCGACGCATGGTGGTGCGGGCGACGTGTCACGCTCCTCGCACGGGGTGGCGTGACACGCCCTCCACTCGGGCCCTCCGTGGAGAGCAAGGTCAGCTCGTTGTCGTTGCCGGTGGCCAGGAACTCGAGGCTCCCGAACCAGATGACGGCACCGGCAGAGAACGAAGGAGTCGAAGCAGCCATCCAGGAAACAGCGAGAAACCGACTCGACACGCGAAGGCCCCTACTTGGCGCGCCAACTGTCGGTGTTTCGAACCCAGGGGTACGACACCAACGAGTAATATGATCGCGTGCTCTCTTCCTGGATGGTGATGCAAGATGACACAAGGATTTATCCTAGTTCGGGCAAAGAAGGCCCTACGTCCAGCGGGAGTGGAGGTTCTTGTATTACTTGCACCTAAGTGCTTGTACAGGGGCGAATACAAGCTCAATGAGCATGGACCGGAGTCCGGACTCGAGTGTGTATGTGTGTTGTCTCTCGGAGTTGTGTAACCGTGGAATGAGGGCCCTGGTGTCCCCTTTTATAGAGCAAGGGGAGGCCAGGGTTACACAAGGGTATTACAGGTGTCGGGGCATACGGTGCCCAATACGGAGAAGGGTAGGAACCCTGTCTTGTCGGGGCCACTGGAGCCGATGTGGGCGTTGCTGTTGAGGCGTCCTTGGGGCGTGGCCTCCATCCCGGGCGCGGACGTGGTGGCGTGACGATGTAGAAGCCGTGCAGCACCCATTCCGGCACGTACAGGACACGGCGGGGTCCCTCTGAGTCTTGGGGTACCTGTCTTCCAATAGCATGAAAGTAGTTAGGGCTCGAGGGGCGCGGAGCCGGCCTCGAGGTGGAGCCTGCGGGGGGCTCGAGTCCCCGCAGGTATGGGCGAGTTCCGGGGAGCCTGGTCGTACAACGGAAATCCGGGTCTCGAGATGTGACCGGGGCGTGCCACAGTGCAAGGTATGGTCGAACAGTTCTGTGCTGGTGCCTTTTTGCCCATGCTTATGGTGAAAACGAGACTTGACTTTGCCCTGGTTACTGTGGTACACGTCGGGGTGCAGAGGACGTGACTGTAGTAGGTGGATGTATTAAATGCGCGGTATGAGGCTGACATCCGGTGCTTGGTGCTGCTCGAGGGGCGCGATGTGCCCTCGAGGGGTAGGCCGCCGGGCCAGCGAGGCTCGAGGGCCCTGTGCCGGGTCTCGATCCCCTTGAGCCAGGGCTCGAGAGGCAGGCTTCATTCCACGAGGTGGTTTGGGAGGCATTTGGCGGGCCTAGGCCTTCCCGTGGTGGGCCGGTGTTGTGGGTTTTGACAGGTTGGTATTCGGATGGTTAAGTCTAGTTGAGCTTGCTATTAATTGGTGTTCTCGGTTTTAACCCGTGTGTTTGTGTTGATTGGGGGTATCCCTTTGGCGTTCCCCCGACACTAATGAAAGTTGAGAAAATTTGACTACCATCTATCGCACATTACCACTCTTTTTTTGAACGGAGGGAGTATATTTACACGACAGAGGGGGACAGAAGGAGTATGTCAGTACCTACCCTGCTCAGTTCCAAGAATATATAGTATAATACAGTACTATGTATACATACGCGTGTGTTTGAGTCCACACACAAGCCACGTAGACAGGCACACAGATAAGGCTCCACCCAACTACAGCCAGGCCCTGATAGAGTATGCATCTCAACACATTCTGAATTGAACGTGGGAGTGGCCAACGCACACATGTTCAGAGACGGCTACCTCAAACTCAAACTCAAAGTGGCCACATTCATTCTAAACGTAACTCTGCACGTTTCATGTACGTACTTGTGATGTTGGTCGCTCTACTTGTACAATAACACCAAATTTTCGGTTGCTAATAACTAAAATTAAAGCGCCTCATTTCAATTTATAGAAACTTGCCACCATGCATCTTATTATAATGATGAGTACCCACGAGCTAAGCTTCCACCTGCTAACGGGGATAAACCCGCCCCACACACGCGCCAACCCGTTGTCACATGAAGTCTTCACCCGCCCCAGCCAAATATTTAGTGAACAAACCCGCTCCAACCCGCCCCGTTCATATGGGTTCAACCCGTCATAAGCAAAAAACACTCTGCTAATGTAATGAGTTCAAATGGGTCCGCATTTAGTGTAGGGTCTACATATTGATCTGGCAGTGACAATTAACATAAACTAGCTGTTTGTTGAATTAAATCATCTGCAATAAATCTCAGTCAATTCAGGTAAAATTTTATAGTGTGAACGTGAGCTTTTATTTCTAGGGTCCGGCTCTGATGTGGGGCCCACATATTGATCTGGTAGTGATAATTGGCATAAAGTAGCTGCTTGTGGCATTCAGATACAGATACGGCACAAGTGCCATCTGGTGCGCTCTGCTTTCCTTGGGCCCTCCTTAAGGGTAGCCGCCGCCGCTCAAAAAAGAGCAGCTGCAGTCGCCGCCGCCGCTGTCGTCCCTCCGCTGGTCCCCCTCCCTCCTTCCTCTGGCATATCGCCGGAGGCCGGAGGCAGTGGGGATCCATCGCTTCTAGTAATTTTTTTCCAATAGATTGAGTTCTTAGGGTTTGAGTCTCTTCATGCCAAGTATTGTGGTATTGGAGATTTATCTTCTCCTTCTCCTCTTCGCCGATGGTGAAGGGGAAGAATGAAATTGTCTTCTCCATGGCGGCTCCGTTGAAGATGAGGGCAACAACTTCGGCGTCAGTATCTTCACCGACATGACGTCATGAAGACTTTTGTTTCCGGACAGCGGCATCAAGACGAAGATGATCTCGCTGCCATGGAATAATTTTCTCCGGTCCCTTCTTCGTTTTGTTGTGGTTGGATCTGGCCACGATGAAGGACTAGGGAGAATTCTTCGGTGACAGAAAGAAGAAGGAAGATATGAGGAAGAAGAAGTTTTTCAACTCCGCCTGCAGGAATGTTGGCCGTCCGTTGGGCATCTGTTCTCAGGCCTAAAACAACTGTTGCCGAGTATTTGCCTGTGCGGTCATCCATACGAAGTGTTAAACAGGTTTGGATTTGAGAGTTGGAGCCATTCACAGTGTGGGTACAATATAGATGAAATTCAGTTTCTGGATACATGTTTGTTCCAGAGTAATTGTAATGTGATGATATACCCAGCCATAATCTAATACAATTCTTCTTTCGTCTCAAAAAAAGTAACTGCTTGTGAAAATAAATCATATGCAACAAATTTCAGTTAATTCGGGTAAATTTTTATAGTGTGAACGCGAGCTTTTATTTCTAGGGTCCGGCTCTGATGTGGGGCCCACATATTGATCTGGCAGTGATAATTGGCATAAAGTAGCTGTTTGTGAAAATAAATCATATGCATCAAATTTCAGTTAATTCGGGTAAAATTTTATAGTGTGAACGCGAGCTTTTATTTCTAGGGTCCGGCTCTGATGTGGGGCCCACATATTGATCTGGCAGTGATAATTGGCATAAAGTAGCTGCTTCTTAAAATAAATCATATGCAACAAATTTCAGTCAATTCGGATAAAATTTTGTAGTGTGAACACGAGCTTTTATTTCTAGGGTCCGGCTTTGATGTGGGGGCCACATATTGATAGGAGTTACATGAGCGTAATTTTTTCACTAACCCGTCCCGACCCGACACGTATGAAAATAACACCCGTTTAGACCCGTCAACACACAATCCATATGAGAACCCGCCCCAAAAAATCCGTTTCCGCCCGACCCATTAGCAGGTGGAGCTAAGCTATAGGATGGTGATTACAGTACGTGTATGACGACGTGATGTGGTGAATATTAATGGCCAAAACTAAACACGTACGCTTTAATTTCTTGAAGAAAAAAAATGATGTCGTCACGACCAGAACCAAAATTAACCAAAACCAAACGGTTTTCAGATCGACGAGACGACGTTGCAACGACGCAAGATCCGTTTTAATTATTATTAGAGTAGCTTGCGGGCCTACGGGGCACGGGATTGCGATGCGATGCAACAAGTTGCTGAGTGTGGCCTGGACGCATCGTCCATTGTCGTCACGCCACGCGTGTCCACCGGACTACTCCAGTTTTTTATTTATTTATTTTTGCAGCTACGGCCCCCACTTGCGTCCACGTCACCACCGGGCGGCCGTGCCGCGTGGGCCTGCGGGGCCCACGGGTCGTCCGTCGCCCATTGGCTGCGCGTGCAGCTGGTCCTGGTCTCAGCCGAGTCCGAGAAAAAAAAATGATTTCTCTCGCGATCGCAGGATGAGATGATTAGATGAGATGAGAGAGAGACGATCGGCAGCGGACGGATCCGGGAGTACTGTATTCGCTGGGAAAAGACAAGGGAATGAATGTACGTACAGTATGATGACTTCTTTTAGCAGTTTCTCGTTTGTTTCGGGAACGACTTCTAATACTAGTACGGAGGGAGTACAGTACGATGGTGCACTGTCATTCCGATGGTACATTCATTCGATGCCAGATTTCATTTTCCGTGCTCCTGACACGACTCAAACGTAACCGAGCCACAGAAAAATTCACCGGCATGTTTTACCTTTAGGTATCTGTATATACTTACAGGACCGAAAATCGCTAGAAACAATTAGCAAAAAAAAAAAAAAACGGTGGATCGGAATTCCAGACCATGCTCCGTTCCTGCCAAGTGAAAGGAAATTCACACTAATACCATGCATGTGTTCCACCGTGGCGTACTATCTTGAAAGTAGTACATACGTACCTAATAACTAACATGTCCTTTGACACTCCTGATCTTGAGAAGAACACCTGATCGTCAGATATTTTTGCAATGAATGCTCAGCAAAAAGTGCAAGACATTGGCGAAGTGCAAAGCATCATCGACCAAGATATTTACAAAACTTAGACTCAAAATCACCATAAAACACATGCATGCTTGGCTTGCATGAAACATCTAGCAACCAGCATAAATAGAGAGCATGCTTCACATGGCTTATTTCCAATTCCCATATAAACTTCTCCACTTGATGACCCATAACCATAGTATCCATGATGAATGCCTCCCCTTATCTGGCCGGCAGGAAATCAGGACCACCCACTGCACACACACTAAACTAAACGTACCCTGCAATATTTGGGAATTGATGAAAAATCTAGCTAGGGACCATGACCGATTTTAGTGTATTTTAGAGTGTACCCGAAGTCCATGTACGTACAGTACAGTATATTTGCCCTTCGCCCTACGTACAAGATGCCTATATATGGGGCATGGGCATATATATGCAGTGTGTGTATTGTGTACTACTAGTACGTGCGTGGCCGCCCGTTTATTAGGCCTTTTTTTTTCCGCTAGCACCAAAGTTGATCAGCTGATGGGTTGGTACATCACTAACCTACCGCGTCTCATGTTTTTCTCTGTTTGGTGCGTGTGTGCATTTGTCATTGTCTCGGTGAGCGAGTGATTAGGTGAAAGGAAAAAACACTAGACTAGTGTTATTTTTGACCATGCAAGGTTGATCCTTGAATAAGCATGCCATGCAATTGAGTCGTCCATGTCCATATGGATTCGAGGACGGCTAGTTTCGGTTGTCATGTCCCAGTCGGAATGGCGCGCAAGTAGTAGTAGTAGTAGAAGAAGAAGATGGCCAAAGCAACCCGTGTCGATGGGCCGTCGGAGATGTAGTATACAGGTCCAAGGCTTCTGAAAACTACCTCTCCGGCTCTCCCGCGCTACTCTTGTGTGCGACCACGAAAAACCATGCCATCATTGTCATTAAGGACGAAAACGGAACGGAAATATCCCGAACCGAACCGCATCGTTTTTTATATTTAATCCGATCGAATTCGTATTTTCTTATCCGATTTTTACCGTTTTCGCTTCCGTTTTCGTATTTAAATGTAGAAGTAGAAAACGGTTGAGGAGTTTTTCGACCGAGTTCGACCGTTTTCTACTTTTAATCTGAAATATCCTTAATTCAAAATTCATTTTAAATCGAATTTGGTTGTTGGTCATTACTGTCCAGGCAAATAGGCAAAGGTAAGTGTGGAGTACTGATGTCCATGGACCGTATTATATAGGTACTTCATCCCGTCGCGCCTCCCTAAGTCACTGAGGCGGGACTAATCACTCGTACGGTGTTGCACGACTGTTGCTATCCTTTCTAGTCTAGTTATAATGACATCTCAAATTTTCCTCTTGTTTTTGTCTCTTGTGAAAGAAATTAAATTGATAAGTGTTCTTTTCTGCGATCGAAATTTGTCACAATGGCACTTGTTAATTGTTATGTATTGTGGGTCGGTATTCCGTATAGATTTTTCGTATACCGTCCGTGTTCGGTATAATTCCGCTCGAATTGGTTCATTTTCGAAATTCTGGGTATTCCGCAAGTTCGTGTTCGTTTTCGTGTCCGGTGTTACCGCTTTCGTATTCAAATGTAAAAGTAGAAAACGATTAAGAAGTTTTCCGACCGTTTTCATCCCTAATTGTCATGCGTGTAATAAGTTTTGTTTTCTACAGTACTAGTTTTTTTTTTTTTGAGAAATAAGTATTGTTTTCTACTAGTTGAACTCGTACTCGAACATTTATATTGGTGGGGTCTGATGATGTAATAAGAGTTTCACAAATGTTAAACCATGCAACTGTTTACTTTTGGCACACTGCACTGTTCATCTCTGTCCGAGACGGCTTGTTTACTTGAAATTTTTCACGACTAATTTTAACTGTTTAAATAGTATCCTATGTGAGAGAATAAACAAAAGTAGGACTAATAAATAGTTGTACTGATATTAATAAACAGTTGTAATGATACTCCGTATGTGTTTCGCCGCCTCTAGTACCGCAGCTAGTAGGCAGCTTCTGCTGTAAGTTGGAGCCACGCTACAGTAGCCACGAACAAGACAAGCTACAGTACTACTGATCGATCTCCATATATATATATATATATATATATATATATATATATATATATATATATATATATATATACTGCTCTGAAGAATACGACCCGTGCCCGTTCCAGAGAGACTATTAGGATATGCCAATCATGGATATAATAATCAGTTAGCACACTGATGATGATTTCAGTAATATAGAACCTGCTTATCTTTCCAGCGCGCTGATGTGAACTGCTAGCAGTCAGGGATGAAGCTAGTGAAATAAAGCCCTGGGCAAGGAATCTTTTAATGGCTCATCATCATCCATGATTGATCCAAGGAGTTGGGGGGAGATGTGGTCGACTCGATCTGCTGCAGGCGTGCCACGTGTGACGTTGAGTGTGCCACCGGGGCACTCCTGATGGCGCCCTCTCCTTGCCCTACCACGTCATCCAGCACGCCGCAGAGGTGTCTATGCAAATCCTTTCGAGAGTTTTGGAAGCAACAGGCAAGGGTTTATTAGGGTTTTTTTTTAGCAGCAGCCGTTAGCGAGGAAAACATGCAGCGATAGTGTATACGCACAAAACGTATGTACGAGTGTGTATGTGGCGTGATCGATAGATCCCTTTCACCTTGCAGTGTTGTGGTGGGAAACAATAGGATTAGGATATGCGCTGGCTGGTGTGACTGATGAGTGAACAGTGATATATATGCATGTATTCCTCCTGTCCGTTAATGGCTGTCAGCTGCCTGGCTGCCAGAGAGATCTACTAGATCGAGGTGTTCAGCGAAGGCACTCAATAAGAACGTACGAGCTGCAAAGTTGGCGAGAGAGAAGAGGCCCTGATTGACCCGCGGACTGGAAACTTGCAGAAATGGACAGCAGCAACCTTTGCTGGGCCTCAGTTCCCATTGGGCTGGCCGAATTGAAAGCATATATGCATATATCCTGGCGAAAGCACACTGTAGTAAAACAAGCATAATTACGTACGAGAGACGTACCGGCCGGCCGGAGAGACCTCTCTTTCTCTATACTAGAAAAGAAGAAGCAACTGATGGATCATATCACAGGCATATCTTTGTGGGTGCGATAATAATGCAATCACACGTACAAAAACATATGCATGGAATAGATCGATGCAGCAAATTACGAGAGTACAGCAACAACGAATTAAAGGTGGTGTGGACATGAGTGAAGGAAGCGAGTATGTATGCATATGCAATGCAAAGCAGGAAAGCAATAATGGCGCTAGCTTAGCTAGCTGGAGGTCAACAAACAAAGCACAATTAAGTTGACGAGCAGCGTACGAGTAGTTTAATTTGTGCATGTGCAGGTGTGTCATGATCCTGATCGGATGAGATGACCACACACACACACATCGTGTACAGGCGGGCATATGCAGAAATGACAAAGGAAAGCTTTTTGTATGTTTGGCCGTGAGCTAATAATCCGCTGGCAGTTCGTTACCCATCTTTTCGATGGACGTATATCGGATCGGATACCATATACCAGAGGCATCTCATCATATGCTCTCGCAGGTGACAGCAGGCAGGCCGGTGATCGAAGTGGCGGCAACGCGGAGCCGAGCGGAGCGGAGGCGTCCTGATCCGGACATGACGGAGATTTTATTATTTGCGAGTCAAAAGGGCAATCGATGGCTATCTGGTGTGTGTGGTGTCTGGTGTGGGCGTGTGGCCAACCGCCCAACCCACGCACAACCCGTATTCGCGGACTACTAGCTAGCTAGCCGATCGATCCGAGGGGATCTTTAGTGAGTGAGCGTAAAGTGAGCTTCAATTTGCTGGGCTCCCGTCCATCAGCAGAGGCAGAGCTGATCCGCGCGCTGATGAACGATCGATGAGATGAGATCAGCGGACAGCAGCCCACGTAGAGCCCACAGCGAGCGAGCGAGGTCACTGCAGCGCTAGCAGATATGGGATCGAGGCCCATGCATGGCAGCCTTTGCCTAGCTGGGTAGCACTCAAACGTTTTAAATAGCGGGTTATTAAGACGTTTAACGGCATGTCTCTAAAACAACTAATAACGGAACTGTATATAGCGGCTAAATTGTGCATAAACAGAAAAAAAAAATAGCGATACTCAATCTGTCTCAAAAAGCTATAGCGCAACTGCGCAAGAGAGAGATTTAATTTAATGAAAACTATGGTAGCAGCTACCATTAGCAATGCTCGCAACGCCCCCGCACCGCGTGCGCATATATATACTGCACTACTGTGGTGTGTTGTACGCGTGGCATGTGCATGGCGACTCACACAAGCGAGCGTGTCAGCGTGTGCGTGACGTACGACTGCGTGTGCGCGCGCCAATCTTGCACACTTAATTACGTCGTCTGGTGCTAGTAGTGCTGTACGTTTTGCCGCCGCTCGCGAGGTCATGTAATAATGTACTACTCCGTACCTGTTTTGTCCGCCGCACCAACAATAGCTGGGGAAAAAAAGGGAGGGGGCTAACAAGCTCCCTCAGGCGAACAGGAAAGGTGTGTTAGAAACTGCTCAACTCCATCTCGATCTATGTGTTTTTATTAGCTAAACAGGCGTACCTGTTTCACGTACGTGTTCTGGTCAAGAAAAATAAAAATGTACTCCCACAAATATCAGGTATTTGGAGTTCGTGGAATACTCCTAAACGTACCTGGTCGACAGAAGAAGGTGATGCTGCAACCAGCTCCTTGTATTGTGGTGATGCATAGAGAGACCGCACCGCACGGACAGAGAGAGAGATGCAAGAGCTTAACTCCAGGCCCAACAAAACAACCGACTCAGAGCAAATTACGTGGGCTCCTACTTAATGTTCCATATGAGCGGGCACAAGCCCAAATGACCCGTCGCATACACCGCGTTCCTTGTTCACGCAAAATAAAAATAAAAATCTCAGGCAGGCCCATGAGGATCCAATGGAAGAATAAGAAGAGTAAAAAAAAAAGGGGGGCAATTCTCGACGCGCCACGGCGCACTCTCTCGCGCACCTGGCCTGCTGTTGCCATGTCATGCGCTTGATGGATGCCACGGCCCACGGCCACTGGGTGGTACTGCTCCCTCTGGCCTTCCCTGCCGCCTGCCCAGATATGCTGTACAGTACGTATGCAGATAATACACAGTTTTTTTTTGTGTGTGTGTCGTGTACTCGTGTGGTAGTAGGAGGGAGTACGAGTACACGCAGACATATAACTACTGTACGGCGTACGTACAGTACAGCGTGTTTTTCCATGTGTTGACATATTGAATTTTCCGGTATCAATATAAGTCTATTAAAAATAGACTAATAAGAAAAACAAATTACGTCAAAAGACCATGAAACAAATTTATTAAAACTAATTAATGTGTCATTAATATATATTTATTGTAGTACAATATTATCAAATTATAGATTAATTAGGTTTAAAATCATCTTGTTATAATTAGTTATTTTGTAAGTCTATATTTAATATTTTAGTTGTATGTTCAAACATTCGCGGTAATGGATGAAAAGTTTCTAGGTAAGGACTGAACCGTCCTTGCGTACTGTACGTCACTGTGGGCTGTAGACTGTGGTGTGGTAGCAGGCAGGCACAGTCAGCAGGACCGAAGGACGCTGGAGTGCTGGACGGGTGGAAGCTAGTGGCAGGTACTACTCCATGGTGACTGGCGTCCGAGTCAGACCCAGCGCGGCGAGGCGTCCTCTTCGTGCCTGTCGGTTCGCTGCATCTCACTCACTCTGCCGTCTGCAGGACGTGGGGTGGGGGTGGACCGTCTCTCTGTCTCGGTCTCTGCGGGTGGGCCATGGACGGCCGTGGCCTGAGCCGAGCCTTGTCTTGCTTGTCTCCACCACTCTCCAGTCAATGCTGACGATGAGAGAGACACAGCGCTCAATGGCGGCCCCCATGTGATGTGAGTGGTGCGCCCGCGGTCCCGCCTGCCTCAAACGGACCACCAACCGATTGGATTATTACGAAGGGCATGTTCGCTTCGCCGACGAGCTTAGCCTAGCTCGCATAGAAGAAGCCTGGTTCTGGGTAGCCAGGCCCAATACAAGAACGTGGTGTTTGGTTGTATGTATGCACGAGACAGGTTGAGCTGAGAAGCTGTTTGGTTGCTCGTATGAGAACAAGTTGCATAAGATAAAAATATATATATAATCATCATCATGACATTTATTACGGACAACTATTATCGAATAACACTTAGTTTACCTTAATTCTCCTTAATATACTTTAAAATATATTAATATCATTTAATATATGCTAATAATATATTAATAACGTCATTAGATGACTAATTACCTGCACCACGCGAGCCTGGCCCGGCAGAAACGGCCGATTTCTACGTTCCTCTAGAGCCAGGCTGCGGGAGGAATCTTGCACGAGCAGAGCCTGGCCAGACAGATACGCAAACCAAACAAACGCCTGTTCTCGCATCTGTAGAGCCTGTCTGAGGGGTGGTGCAGCCAACCAAACACACCCGAAGATGATGATGATGCGATGCGACGACGCACCGCGGCAGCATGCTGCTGCACCAAACTTGCCCGCGGCTCTGCGTTGTTTTTCGGCTACAACAACGGCCGCGTCACCGCCATGCCCACCTGCTTGCTCTTCTTCTCCTGGGAGGTCTCCTTGCCTCCTCCCCCTCCATCAATCCAGGTTCCTCGTCGTCGCATCACATGGCACCGGCGGCACCAAAGTCCTTGGATGCAGCGTCATCATGTCCAATTCCTGCGTGCTGGTGCTGCTGGTTTCCTTCTTCAGTTCCTGCGTGGCCAACAGAATCCAATCCGTGCCGGCATGGCATGGCATGGATGGTATTGGCGTCACATGCTGCTGACATGAAGCCGCGCCGTCCAAAACGCTTTTCTGGACCGTGCATGTGTCGAGTGGCGGATCCAGGATTAAAACTGACCTACAACGGATTACTACGAGTAAACTTTATAAAAAAGTTAGCATGCGCGAAAATTATTACATATACAACCATTTAATCTATTTAAATCTATTTATTTAAACACTGCATGATAGTTAGCAATATCAGTTTAAGTGTATTTTTAGTCTATCTAAACGTTGTATAGATTATTTAAAATTATATTTAGACCATTTTTCTGCCACACTGCTTAACCCAGTAGTAGCCAGTGTGAACGTCCAACACTGCAGCCAACAGGACGAGTTTTATTCAGTTTGTAATCGTGGTGTAGCGATCAGAGATTCAGCCATTTAGTATTAGTCACTAATGGGTGGATGTCTGACGCCTGTAGGCGTTCACGAAGGAGAACCGCCGAGCATGGAGCGTTAAATAGTACATAGCTCTTCACCTTCCACCTAGGCCGGTGGGCCCTAAATGTGTGGGCCTCACATCACATGGACGCAACCCAATAGGCCCAACGAACACTCGTCCACTCGTCCATCCGCACAACGCTCGTCTTCCTCCACAGTCTACTCGCAAAAGAACGAACAGAAAGAGAAACAGTTGTAGAGGTCGGTCATGGCTACCAGGTCCGTGAGGGCTTGGCGGCGGGGAGGTATGGTGGCCGTCAGGGCTCGCCATACTGGTGGATCCGCCCCTGCATGTGTCGCGTTTACCGCCTGCCTTTGTTTACTCCAACCAACGGCTCTGTTCGGCAGATTTATAAGCCGGCTGAATGGCTGATGAAATGAATGATTTGTTATGAAAGAAAAAAAATACTGTTTCATTACTGATTTGCACGAATTAAAATTGACTTGTAACTTAAGTGAAAAGATCCTGAACGTGCAACCAATTCTCGTTGATCGTCGCGTTGCATTGCGTGCCTAAAACAGACTTCCACCGAAAACGTGCTGGATTTGTTGCACCTAGCTAGGTAAGCGGTCAATGGTCAAAACAGTGCACCGACAGCGCTGCACAAGGTAAACAAGAGCTGGATTTGTTGTACGCACTACTCAGACCTTGTTTAGATATAAAAAAATAACTAATTATACAGATTATTTATAAATAATGAGACAAATCTTTTGATCCTAGTTAGCATATGATTAGATAATATTTGTCAAATACAAACGAAAATGCTACAGTTGACAAAAAAAAAACTCATCGTTCGCATCTAAACAAGACCTCAAAATTCAGATCCCAACCAACACAACGTTCTACAGTAATCTTTTCCAAAAATACAGAGTTATCAATACTCTGTCTGAATTTACTCTAGGACACCTGGAACGAACAAACTCCAGCTGGTTAATAACTGACTGGTGGGTGGGTCACCCGTTGCGGTCACTTTTCGCTCGCTGTAGTGGGCCCGCCCACCCGCCCATGGAACAGAACCCAGAGCTACGCGCCACCCGGACCCCGTGTGTTTGGTTTGAGATGACGTGTGATGGGTTGGACCCAACCTAGTTTTGTGGGTTGGGTTGAACCCGACTCTTGTTTGGTTAGGAGGTTGGGTTCATTCCAGTTTTATGTTTGGTTGTCGGTGTTTCGAACCGGGGGTATGACACCAACGAGTAATATGATCGCGTGCTCTCTTCCTGGATGGTGATGCAAGATGACACAGGGATTTATCCTGGTTCGGGCAAAGAAGGCCCTACGTCCAGCGGGGGAGGAGGTTCTTGTATTACTTGCACCTAAGTGCTTGTACAGGGGTGAATACAAGCTCAACGAGCGTGGACCGGAGTCCGGACTCGAGTGTGCGTGTGTGTGGACTCGTGTGTTGTCTCTCGGAGTTGTGTCACCGTGTGCGCGAGGGGCCCTGGCGTCCCCTTTTATAGAGCAAGAGGAGGCCAGGTTTTTACGGGAATGACATGTACAACGTTCGATATGGCGAAGGGTAGGAAACCCGTCTTGTCGGGGCCACTGGAGCCGATGTGGGCGTTGCTGTTGAGGCGTCCTTGGAGCGTGGTCTCCATCCCGGGCACGGACGTGGAGACGTGGCGACATGGGGGCCGTACATCGCCCCTTCCGGTATGTACAGGATGCGGCGGGGTTCCTTCGGGTCTTGGGGTACCTGTCCTCCAATAGCGTGAAAGCGGTTAGGGCTCGAGGGGCACGGAGCCGGCCTCGAGGTGGCGCCTATGGGGGGCTCGAGCCCCCGCAGGTATGGGCAAGTCCCGGAACGCCCGGGCGCACAGCGGGAACCCAGGCCTCGGGATGAGGCTCGAATGTACTACAGTGCAGGGCATGCCCCAACAGTGCTGTACTCGCGCCCTTTTGCCCATGCTTGAGGTGAAAGCGAGATTTGACTGTGGCTCCGGTTTGCTGTGGCGCACGTCGCCGTGCACCAGAAGACGTGACCAGAGTAGCTGAACGCATTAAATACACAGTATGGGGTTGGTATCCGGCGCCCGTGCCGCTCGAGGGGGGCGTGAAGCGTCTCGAGGGATAGGCTGTCGCGCCAGAGAGGCTCGGGGTCCCCGCGTGGGGTCTCGAGGAGCGATGTATGGCTGTGGAGGGCTCGAGGCCTATGTACCGGAGCTCGAGGGGTTGGTTTTTTAGAAGGTTAGACTTGCTAGGTTCGTTATTGAATGGCGTTCCAGGTTTAACCTATTTGTTTGCGTTGATTGGGGGTACCCCTTTGGTGTTCCCCCCGACAGTAGCCCCCGAGCCCTTGTTCGAGTGCTGGCACTCGAGCAGGGGCTCCCGACTGGGATCTCGAGAGTTAGCTAACTGGCCTCGAGGGTTTAGCCGTTTCGATTCCGTGGGTGTCGTGCGAGCGACACCCGCGGGTGTAGCCCCCGAGGCCACGGGCGAGCGTTAGTTGCGTTTTTTAGGTTCGGGAGTGTCGAGCCCCCGAGTTTTTTTTAACCCTCTTTCGTCGAGGGGTGCCAGGCTGAACTGACCGGCCAGCTCTTCGAGCTTTCCGGCACGTCAATTGCCCTGGCTTGTTATCCCGCGAGTCCTTTCGATCGGATGCGAGGGGGATGCCTCGTACTACCACGAGCGGGCGAGTATCGAGGTTCCCGGTGAGCTGGTAACGGGGAAATCCAAGTGAGACCTCGTGCCCCGTTCGATGGGGTCGACTGTAGCCCGGAGGCGATCTCATAAAGCATGAGCGCTCAGTCTGCAGGAGTGTCGGGTCCATTTGATAGGACCCGGTGGCTCGATGCCTCCCTCCGAGGGGATCTCACTGCACGTCGCGCGCCCTGCCTTGGATACACGTGAGGGGCCTCGAGGGCTTGGCCCTCGAGCGATGCTGCGAGTGGCGCCCCTTGGTGTCCCTGACTCGGGTGCTCGAAGTCGGCTGTCGAACCCCCTTCGAGGGCCAGCCTTCGCTGCTTAGAGGCTTAGGGCCGGGGCCCGTTTTTACCTTCCTGAAGAAGCCTTCGTTGCTTGGAATCCTTCTGCCCGTTGGGCGCGCCTTTTTAGGCGGAAACCGTCAGGGAGTGGAGATCGTGGGGCCAGGGCAGCGGGCGTGAAGTTGGAGCGGCGGCCGCGGAGGGCCCCGGTAGTTGAGCGAATGGGATGTCGCCGCGTGTACCTGTCACCCGGCTTGAGACGTGGTTAGGTGGGCGCATTAAATGCATGCGGTTACCTTTTTACGTCGTGGGAGACTCCGCCCGTTGGGGTTTTCCCTTATAAATATCGAAAGAGGGGAAAAGGAACCCTTTACTTTGCCTTTGCCTTCACCGCCGTCGTAGCCTTCACGTGCCCTCTCCCTCGAGCTAGTCGGTTGGGGATTTTCCGGCCGCCCGTCCGCTGCTCGGGTCCGTGCCGCCATCGTCATGGCCGCCCAGACACAAGCGCTGTCGGCCGAAGACTGGAGCCCGACGAAGGTGACGCAGCGCGAGATGGACTCGTTGGTGGCCCAGGGGCTTCTGCGCCCCAACCCGGAGGAGGGACCCGCGTGGTGGGTTATCCCGTCGGCGGAGCACCGGGAGCCGCACCCGCCGGAGGGGTACGTGGTGAGCTTCACGCGCTACCACCGCATGGGGCTCGGTGTTCCGCCGAGCCGCTTCATGCGGGCGCTGACCCATCACTACGAGGTGGAGCTGCAACACTTCTCCCCCAATTCAATCTCGCACGCTGCCATCTTCGCCGCGGTTTGCGAGGGGTACCTAAAGATGGAGCCGCACTGGGAGATGTTCGTCCATCTCTTCCGGGGCGAGCTCTTCATCAAGGCCTTGAAGCCCAGCAGGAGGCGGCTCGTGCGCATGGGCTCCCTCACTGTCACTGCGAGGACTGGGACCTCGTCGGCCAATGTCCCCCGCGAATACCTGCGGTACAAGCTTTCCACCAACCAGGCCGGGTGGGACGACCACTGGTTCTATCTGCGGAATGAAGGGGGTCTCCTTCCGCAGTACACCGGCAGTGTCCTCACTCAACGCCCGGAGAAGTGGACCTGGGGCGTCGCGGCGGACAGGGAACGCCACCTGGTACCGCTGATGAAGATGATGAGGACGCTAGTGGACGAATCCGTGCAAGCGGTCATCTGGGCGTTCCACCAGTGAAGGGTTCTTCCGCTGGCGGACCGCCCCCTTGTTATGCACGAGATGGGGCCGAAGGCCCAGCTCGAGGCGCTAAATCGATCGAGGATGGCCGAGGAGAGGCTGTCTCGGAACAAGGGCGTCTCCCGGGTGTCAATCACGATCCAAGGGTCGTTCATCCCTGAGTACACCAACCTGGTCGCCATGGCACCCGACGAGGGGTGTCTCGACCTGGTAAGCCACCCTCGAGCTAAGCTGTCCCGAGCCTCCTCCCCCCTTTCTCTTTCTCCGAACCTTGTGCATTCTTCTTGTGGTTTGTCTCGTCACGCTTCTTCTTTTTGCAGGGGGCGTTTACTTGTCGTGCGTCGAGGCCTCCGGTGAGGGAGGACGCCGCGGATACCCAGGTGAGGCGCCTCTCTGCTCAGAAAGACAAGGAGAGCAAGGATGCCAGAAAGAAGAAAGAGAAAAACAAAAACTTGCGTCGCTCGGCTCAGGAGCAGAGGCTGGCGAAGGCTCGTCGCAACCGGCAGCCTGGAGATGGGTCCCCCGAGCTGAGATCCTCGAGCTCGGAGGAGGAGAGTGATGATGAGGAGGAGAGTGACGACGAGGGTATGGATGCGCGTCTGAGGCGCGCGGGGGTCGTCGATGTCAGGGCTGACCGCTCCTCTGTGCAGGAGGGTATACTGGAGGTCCCCCGGCGAAGGGATCGCGTGGGACGCAGTCGCGGAAGGCGGCGCCGATCCCTGCCTCGTCGGGGGTCCGAGGTACATCGAGCTCCGTGTCGGACGTGCCCCCGGACGCAAAGAAGCCTCGGACTCGGGGCGCCGTCGCCGCGGCACAGAAGGAGGCTTCGGCCACATCGACCCAGGCGGGGCCCTCGAGAAGGGCCGGACCTCGAGGCATGATCATCACGCCGGAGGGGATGCCGGGGTCGACCGCCACGAGGCGTCGAGGGCGTCGTCCAGCCCGCGGAGGAGCGGGCAGCATGAGAGGGCGCTGAGCCCCCGTCATCATGACCGTCGAGGGGGGAGTCCCCGGCCGTCTCGCGACCAGAGTCGCGACCGACCCCGGAGTCCGTCGCCGCACCACCACCGGGAGAAGGAGGCAGATGTGGGGAGGCGCGACCGCCGGCCCGAGCGACGGAGTAGGTCTCGGGGCCCGCGCCGGGAAAGGCGCCGAGATGACCGCTCGAAGGAGGCGCGGTCGCCCCCCCAGAGACAAGGGGCAGAAGGAGGGCTCCCCATCGAGGTCGAGCCACGAGAAGCACCGGGAGCCTTCCCCCCGATCGAGCCACATAGAGACTGTGACACCCTAGTGTCAAGCACTGCATTAGGAATTGCAATTAGCTACTAAGAAGCATAAGCAATGCATTGCATCATTTCATGTGCATGAGAGTGCTTTTGTCTTTTGTTTATTTATTTGGATTTGGATTTCTATTTGACTCGATGATTTAAGTGGATCTCTGCTTGGGCAAAGAGTTTTATAAAATAGAGTTGGAGTTTTTGACCTAGTTCAAAATAGTTTATCAGATAAAAAAAATGAGGCAAAGAAAATGGTTTATGTTGCAAAACTGGCTTTATTTTTGAGGAGGTTGTAAAAATGGTTTTCAGAAAAAGTGTCTTATATGAAAGTTGTAGAGAAAATTATTTTGAGCAACTTTCATATTTGGGTCAAAACCTAGTTTGGAGTTTTTGAAACTGTTTTGAATGGTCAAAGTTTGAAAAGAATTTGGAAAAAGCAAAAGGAAAACGATTTTTTTCCCGGCGCCAACCCTTTCGGCCCATCTGGCCTTTCGGCCCAGCTAGCCCGCGCCCGCGCGCCAGCCCGCTCCCGCACTCGCCCGCGCGCCGCACGCTCGCCGCGCACCGCCGCCCGCCTGACGCCTGTGCCGTACGCCGACTGCAACCGCCACGTGGCCGCCGTATCCTGCCGAGGATCCTCGCCGGCCACTCCTCGCTCGATCCCCTCTCATCCGAGCACGCAAGCTATCTTCCCCGGCCACTCTCCGCTCGCCTCGCCTGCCGCGCCCGCTCGCCGTGCACGGCATCGCCCGCGCTGCCTCGCCGACCGCGCCGCCGTGGCCCCGCCACGACCACCGGCCGGTCAAGCCGATCAAAACCCCGAGCGCACCGCACTCCCCTCTCCCCACTGCCATTCCAGCTCGCCCGCTCTCACTCCCGCTCTCCCTCTCAGCTCCCACGAACGCGCAAGCATCCGCCACTCTCGCCGACCGTTCACCACCATCACTCCCCTCCACCGTTCCGGCCACACCCGACCACCACCATCCAATCCCTCTCGCCAGCCTCTCCGCCTACGCCGTGCACACGCGGTGCGCACGTCGCCATCCCCGACCGAGCCCCGACGCCGCCGGAGGACGAAGCGCCTCTTTCGGTCCGTCAGTCGCCACCGCCGAGCCGCAACGCCGTTCTTCCCCAACCCAAGCTCCACCGACTCCTCTTCTTCATCCTCGAGCTTCACCGAGCCAAGGCAAGGTGAGAACACCACCCAGTCTCAACGCTACCGTCTTCTACCACCCGTTTCTCTCCGGCCGAGCGCCATGGGCGCCGCCGCGGACCTCGCTCGTGGCCAAGCTCCTCTGGAGCCACCCGGGCCAAACCAACCCCGTAGCTTTGCTCCTTAGGGTTCACTCGAGCTTTTGCCTCCCCCAATTTCTCCGGCCGCCGCCGGAAACGGCGTAGCCGCGCGTTGCCGCCATCACCGTGCGCCGCCGCTCGCCGCCGGCATGCTCCGGCCGTGCGCTAGCCAAACCACCTACACCACTCGATGCGTCTCGTCGAGTCGAGTTCACAAGCCTAGCTTCCCCGCCGGCGACCTCACCGTCGGCGAGGAATCGACGGTCAAACCTCTCCCCTATTTTCCGTCTCGCCCGAGCCCTCGAGCCAGGCCTCGGACGGGCGATTGTTTTCCATCTCGCCCGAGCCGTCTCGCCCGAGCCCTCGAGCCAGGCCTCGGACGGGCGATTGCTTTCCGTCTCGCCCGAGCCCTCGAGCCAGGCCTCGGACGGGCGATTGTTTCCGTCTCGCCGAGCCCTCGAGCCAGGCCTCGGACGGGCGATTGTTCCGTCTCGCCCGAGCCCTCGAGCCAGGCCTCGGACGGGCGATTGTTTCCGTCTCGCCCGAGCCTCGAGCCAGGCCTCGGACGGACGATTGTTTCCGTCTCGCCCGAGCCTCCGAGCCATGCCTCGGACAGACGTTTGTTTCCGTCATCTCGCTCGAGCTAGGCCTCGAGTGAACCCTCGGGCGCTGTCACGTTCGAGCCGGGCCTCGAGCGAACGCACAC
Source organism: Coix lacryma-jobi var. lacryma-jobi (assembly GCA_009763385.1). Lineage (NCBI taxonomy): Eukaryota > Viridiplantae > Streptophyta > Magnoliopsida > Poales > Poaceae > Coix > Coix lacryma-jobi. The sequence goes on along the minus strand of CM019825.1, from coordinate 1,948,277 downwards.
CTATTCCGTGCGCCGAGTGTTTTCCAGAAAACGTTTTCCAAAATGTTTTTCTATTTCCAGTAAATGCTTGTTTATTTTGTAGATCCTGTTTTGTTAGTCCAAATGGAGTGCTTTCAGTTTTGTTAGCTTGTTTGTGAGTAGATCTGTCATGGAAAAATATGAAAGTATTTTTGGCAGAAGTTATTTTACTGTTATCATTTATTCCAGTTTATATGCTCTTGCTAAGATAAATGGTTATGTATGTTTTCTTGTTGAGTTAATTCCTGGAAAATTTTGTGTAAGTTTATTATCATGTTTTACACCTGTGAAAAATATATGTTGCACTGTTTATGTGGAAAAAGTTTCTGTTATGGTTTAAAGTCCTTTTTGGCTGATTTCTTAGAATAAATGTTAAGGTGTTTTATATGCTGAAATAAAATATGGGAAATTTTGTATAGTCTCTGTTTATGATGTCCAAGCTAAGAAAAATGTAAGCATGATCTGTTATGTGAAGAAATATGAAGTTGCTTTACAAAGGTGCTTTTCTGTGTTTTCCTTTAAAAATTCATGTAAGAAATAATATAATGTTTCTGTTCATGGAACTTTCTTGATAAGCATAAAATGTAAAGTAGAATCTGGGAAAAATATGAAATAGAGTTGTGCTCCCTTTTACAGTAGGGTTGTAGTTCAAAGTACCTTTTTGGGCTGTTTGCTTGTCATTTTTGTATCTGCAGTTCGGTATTTTAGTTTTGGCTGAAATTTGTTCAGTGGAGTCCAGCAACTGTTGTTTGCCTTCTGGAATTTTCGTGGATTTTTCTGAGTCCAGAAAAGTGCACTTGCAGTTCAAACGTAAGTTTCTTTTGATTTATTAAATAAGAAAAAGGTGAATAAATAGATTTTGTTTTATGAAGTAAATAAGTATTTACCTCAATGGTTCAACAAGTTGGTTTTGTTGGTTTGCAAGAAATGCTCTTTCTCATACCTTCACATCTTGCACCCGCATTATAATTATTTATTATTCGTCGCATGCAATAGGATCGACACTCCCGGAGCCCGAGCAGGAGCCAGAAGCAAACGCCGAGCAACAGATCCTGGAGCTCCAGCAAGCCGAGGAAGCCGACCCCGCCTGCAACACTAACTTGCCCGAGTGCCCCTCCCACGAGGCCTCGGTCTTCACCCAAGGCAAGCCCCGGAGCATTCCAAGCCTCCTATTATTTACAATTAAATTACTTGAGTCCTTTTATATTGTGATGCATTAGGTTTAGGAGTTGGAATGAATCCTACTTGCTGCATTACCATTCCTTGGTTATTGATTAAATATCTACCTTGTTATCCTGTTATTTAAATACAATGTAGAATTGCTTAGCCTGCTTAATAAAAGTAGTAGTTAAGGATGTTCCCGTAATACCCTGATGGGTAGTTACCAGATCACGGTTGACTATATTTGCTATCGTGGAAAAGAACCTGAGTAGTAATGAAATACGGTCAACTGGAAGGCAAGGCACCAAGTTGGAACTTGGGGGCAGTCCGTCCGTTGGATCGTGTAGGTTTGTATCGATGTTGGCCCTCGTTCATTTTTGAACGCGCCCTTTTACTTAGGGATATGTCGGTGCCGTAATCATCGACCCCAAAGCCGGTTAAAAGCTGTTCGGGCCGGTCTCAACCCGTGTCGTGCCCTCTAGTATGGAAATTGCGATCTGCCGCGTGAGGCCATCGCCAGGTTCCAATTGGACGGTCCGTGCTTGAACCGCGACGATTACCACCACGAACAAGCATCGAGCGGTTGCCCAATGCATGGACCCGACGGGGAAAGTGTGGGCTGGTATTAAAGGTCTTTCATCAGCTGATTTGGAATTCGATTCGAGTCGCCGTCTCCCCCGGTTAGTGGGAAACTATGACGAGCTTCACCACGATACAACTCCTTGTGATGTTTTAAAGGTTCAACTAAAATGTGGATAAGTCAATTGGATATGGTTATATTATTGATTGGTAGATTCAAGTGAGTGCTCTAGTACAGGTGAAAAACCTAGAATTAAGGAATAGGTCTAAAAAATGACAGCTCATCATTATCATTAATTACCTCTTATCTAAAATTAAGCTTTTCGCAACTGAAAGATCTCAGCTCTACCTCAAAAGCCTTGCATACCCTTGGAGTCTTTATTTTCAGTTGGACGGGTAAGTCTAGCTGAGTACATTCCCGTACTCAGGGTTTATCCCGTTTGTTGCAGATGGCCAGGTCTACTTTGGCTATTGCAAGCACTGCCTCTACCCCGTGGAAGGTGATGAGGAGTAGGCCCAGGGCAGGGTCGTCCAGAAGCTTCCCTTTTTCTTTTGCTGGTCTGAGACTTCTAGTGGCACATTATCTAAAAAGGGAAGAGTGAGTTGGTTTATCAAACAATGTTTTATTTGGACCACATCTGTAGTGGTCGTGCTTTAAACTATTTCAGCTTTCGCACTTTTAAACTCGGTATTGTAATAACTCTGTTTTAAATTCGCACTCTGATATTTTAAATTCGGTTTCGTTTTCATTATGATGTATCTTTACGAATGTAATCCTTGAACGATGCGATCCTGTATGATGTATGGTGTTAGAAATCCTTCGAGATTTCCGGACTACCGGGGTTGTATGGGTTCAAGTATCAGTCGAAGTCAGACGGATTTGGCTAAGATAATACTTGAGCTCTTATAATCAGGACGGTTCCGCCACAGAGATGGCTCGGGAGCATGGCTCGAGCCGTAGATCGGGCTCGAAGCCCCCGGGTGAATCCAGCAGTCCGAGGAAGAAGGCCTGCCGTCACTTTGGGTAAGTAGTGTTTTTCAATTTTGCTGGTAGTGAGGTTTTACTCCCCCCTTTCCTTTTATCTTTTGTGATGCGCGCCATCAATGGTTTTTTAGGGGAAAGCACTCCTGGCAGGAGGTGGACCTCGCAGCGTCCAAGCGGACAAAGACCTCGAGCTTTGCTGTGGAATAGGCACCTCGAGGTACGGCTTCTTCCTCTGCTCGGGAGGCCGCTTGGCTGGCAAAGGCCCGAGCGGCCATGGCTCGAGGAAGTCAGATGGCCGCCGCGGATCTTGGTGAGGTCGCCGCCATCGACCATGGAGGTCGAGGCATCTTCCTGACTCTGACGACGTCGTTATCTTTTTCAGCAGGGAGCGCAGCTTCTGGCATCGATCCTGTCGTCACCGCGTCCGTCGCGACACCGCCTCTTCCTGCTCCGGTGGTACCTACCGAGGGGGCCGCTTCTCGCCCCGCCGTGACAACCATTTTGGGGGGAGCACCGGAGATAGGCGCGGCTCCGTCGGTGTCTGAGGCCGGGGGGTTAGCGGCCCCCGAGACCCCAGTCGACGAGAGTCGGCCCACGGCGGAGGGGCAGGAGGGAGAGGCGCTGGTGCCGACGGTGGAGGAGCTCTTGGACGAGCTGGAGCGGGTGCCGCCTCCGGTCGAGGGCCCAACGCTGGAAGAAGCGCTCGAGGCCCCGGTCAGGGGCGACAAGACGCCGGAGGACTCGGCAAGGGAGGAGAGCTTGGGGGCGAGCCACCCCTCGAGTGATCCGCTACCGCTCGGGTCCCCGTCCCCACGCGAGGCCGCGCCGTCACCCCAGGAGGAGACGGAGCAGCGGGCGGAGACGGAGGAGGGGCGGAGGGAGCCACAGCATGTGCCACCGGTTGGTGGGCCGCAGCCGGCACCGCTCGAGCCGGAGGAGGAGGGCCTGCCCCTCGTCGAGGTCGATCGACCGGTGTGGCCGTTTCCTTACGCGTCAAGCTCGCCCCGAGCCATGGTCCCCGTCGAGCGATCAGCCCAACAGGGGGCCCCGCGGGAGGCGCGGTCCATCTTCAGGGAGATGGTCGAGCTCATGTGGAGGCGGAGCGGTCCTTCTCGGAGGAGACGGACAGGTCCGCGCGGGCGGCGGCTGCCCTAGCTAGGGCGGAGGCGGAGCTCCAGGATCTCCGCGCTGAGCTGAGCCGGAATGCTCAAATGGCGAGCCGGCTCAACGAAGCGCAGGTAGAGGCCCAGGCGGCTCGAGGGGAGGCCGCCCGAGCTAAGGAGGAGTCCGCCACCGCTCTGGAAGCGTCGAGGAAGGAGGTCGCCGCTGCCGAAGCGAGGCCACCACCGCCCGGTCTGAAGCGGAGGCGGCGAGGAAGGAAGCTGCTGACGCCCAAAGCGGAGCCGCCACCGCCCGATCCGCAGCGGAGGCGGCGAAGAAAGAGGCCGAGGATGCCCAGAGCGAGGCCGCCACCGCCCGATCCGCGGCGAAGGCGGCGCGGCAAGAGGTGATCCAGAAGGATCTGGCCCTCGCAGAGACGGGCAAGCTGGTAGAAGACCTCAGGGCCGAAAAGCGCGACGTGCTGTCCGGGAAGCGTAGGCTTGATCGGTGCGTCGATGGCCTTACCAGCGACCTCACCGTTCTGGGCATGCACTGCGAAGGTAAATTTCATGCCTTGCCTTGTTTTGATCTCGAGGTTTTTGTCACGCCGCGATCTCACTCCTTCTTGTTTGTTGCGCAGAGGTTGAGAAGATCGCCGAGGAGCTTCGCGGGACGAACCAGGCTCTCCTGGGGCAACTCCAGGACGAGACCATGGTGGCAGAACGAGCGCACGCCACCCTCGACAGGCTTGACTCTATGTGGGGCGTCGCTCCGGTAGCCGCGGCAGAGGGCGCAGTGGCTCGAGGCGACGCTTTGGTCGACGCCTTATGCTATTTTGACGCGGCCGCGCGGGACCGAGTCCGGCACGCTCTCCAGCATGGCATCAAGCAGGCGCTCACGGCCGTCCGTTCCGGCTTCCGCTTCCCGGTCAATGTCGTCGCCAAGGGCTTCATTGAGATCAAGGGTAGGGACGAGGAATGGAACGATCGCCGGATCGACATGATCGTCGAGAAGGTGGACAAGCCGGGAGCGGCGCTCGCGAAGCTCTTCGAGGAGGACGTGCAGCCTCCGGATGCGGACAACGGTGTTGGCGGCCCCCCTTTCTCCTGGCCCGGACGTCGAGGCTGAGCCCGCCGCGGGAGATCTCGGGGAGGAGTACCAGACCGACGAGGATTAAGACCTGCGTGTCAAATTTGGGCATCGAGGCCCTTTGTAAAAATTTGTGTCGTTACTTGTGGCCTGACGAGGCCATTATGTGTATATGTGACTTGTTTATTTAAAGAAGTTGTTTTCTTTTCAAATTTATTCGATCAATTCTCTTTGTCGCTAGCTCGAGCTTCAACCGGCTTGGTCCGTGTTCCTTCGATACGCGCCACGAGTACCTCGAGGGGTGGCGTAGGTAGGGTACCGTAGCCCCAGGGCGTAGGTGGTCGTCTACGTCGACGCCCTCTGACTCTTGGAGGCTCAGGGTATTTACGGATTTAGACGCTGCTAATACGCTCGAGGTGCGAATCGAGACGAGGGTCGAATTTTTGAAAAGAAAACGCGTATTTTTTCCGGAGTGTGGGGGGGGCCTGTCAGCCCCCGAGGGAGGCTCGACCCTGAGCAAAGCAGGGTCGATGCTACCTTAAGTTGCTAAGCAAAATGAAAGACAATGCACGAGTTTGTTCATTCATTTTGGGCGTGTTTGTACAAAGCAACAAAATGAATGAGGCCTCGAGGCCTTTAAGGGTAGAAGCGACGTAGCTGAGATATGTTCCACGCGTTCGCCAGGATCCTGCCTTGGTCGTCGAAGAGCTTGTATGTTCCTGGCTTGAGCACCTCAGCTACGGCGTATGGGCCCTCCCACGGAGGTGTGAGCTTGTGGCGCCGTCGATTATCTTGCAGCCGTCGAAGCACGAGGTCCCCCACCGCTAGGTCCCTTTTGCGCACGTGCTTGTCGTGGTAGTGTCGAAGTGTTTGCTGGTAGCGCGCGGAGTTGATGAGTGCCACGTCTCGGGCTTCCTCGAGCTGGTCCTTGGCGTTGGCGAGCTTTTCGTCGTTGGTTTGCTCGTTGTAGGCTTGAAGTCGAGGTGAGCCGTACTCGAGGTCCGTAGGCAAGACGGCCTCGGCGCCGTAGGTTAGGAAGAATGGAGTGAACCCGGTGGCTCGACTCGGCGTAGTCCTGAGGCCCCACAGCACCGAGGGGAGCTTTGCAGCCCACCCCTTTCCGAAATTTTTGAGGGTCTTGAACAGCCTCGGCTTCAGCCCATGGAGTATCATGCGGTTGGCGCGCTCGACCTGCCCGTTGCATTGAGGGTATGCGACCGCGGCCCAGGTCACGCGAATGCTGTTGTCGTCGCAGAAGTTGGTGAACTTTTTGCCCATGAATTGGGTGCCATTGTCGGTGATAATGACGTTAGGCACCCCAAACCGGTACATGATGTCTGCAATGAACTCGACGGCTCTCTCGGAGGTGGGGTCGCCTATGGGCTTGGCTTCGATCCACTTGGTGAATTTGTCGATGGCCACGAGCACATGCGTGTACTTTCCGGTTGTCATCTTGAGGGGACCCACGAGGTCGAGCCCCCAGACGGCAAACGACCAAGTAATGGGGATCATCTGCAGGGCGTGCGCGGGCTGGTGCGTTTGCTTGGCGTAAAACTGACACCCTTGGCAAGCTCGGACCAGGCGCTTGGCGTCTCTGATGGCGGTTGGCCAGTAGAAGCCCTGTCGGAAGGCGTTCCCTACGAGGGTCCTTGGCGCTGCGTGATGGCCGCAAGCCCCCGAGTGCATGTCGTTGAGGAGCCTGCGTCCCACCTCGAGGGGGATGCAGCGTTGAAGGATTCCTGATGGGCTTCGACGGTACAGCTCCCATTCGTCGCCGTAGATGACGTAGGTCTTGGCCCTTCGAGCAATGCGTCGGGCCTCCGTCTTGTCTTCTGGTAGCACGCCTTGCGTCAGGTAGTCGAGGAAGGGCATCCGCCAGTCGAGGGGCCGTGATGAAGAAGAGGCGGGCGTGTCAATCTGCATTGCCTCATCGGATGTCGAGGGGTCATTCCCGAGGGGTGGCGTTGAAGGTCGAGCCCCCTTGTCTGGCTCGAGGGGTGGCGTCGAGGGGCCAGCCCCTGGGCCGATTTTGACGGATGGCTCGAAAACGTCCCTCGAGAAGACGTCTGGTGGAACCGTGCCGCGCATGGACGCCAACTTTGCCAGCTCGTCTGCGACCTCATTGTACTTTCGAGCTATGTGGTTGAGCTCGAGGGCCGTAGAACTTATCTTCTAGCTTGCGCACCTCCCCGCAGTATGCCTCCATCTTGGGATCGATGCAGCTTGAAGCCTTCATAACCTGGTTGATGACGAGCTGCGAGTCCCCTCGGACGTCGAGGCGTCGGACCCCGAGCTTGAGGGCGATGCGCAGCTGTAACACCCCGGGTGTTTAATTAATTAAAATAAATTAGAATTTAATGAGGAAATGGTCAAAACCCTAGATGGAGGAAAATCCTAGCCAGATGTTTGTTGCATTCATGCCGATGCATAATTTTTATTGAGTGAAAAAGAATTTTTGTTAAACCCGTATAGGGCGAATCGAATTTATTCTATTTAGAAAACAAATAAAAAGTTTTATAAAAGTTTCAAATTCAAAATTTTATTTGCAAAACCTAGGGAAAATGTTTTTAAAACTTTACAAATTGGTTTTGATTTGAAACTGGTTTCGAATTTGGATTTGGAAAGAATTTACAAAAGTTTGAGAAAAGAAAAGAGAAAAGAAAAAGGGCAAATGGACTTCACCTTCTCCCTTTCTCCATTTCAGCCCGAGCAGGCCCACTCCCTCCCTCTCTTCTCCCCAGCCCGACCCAAGCCAAGCCCGTTCCCCTTTTCCCAACCCCCCTTCTCCCTCCATCCAGCCAGCCCGACACCCCCTCCTTTTCTCTTGGGTTGAAGCCCACCGCCCTTTTCTCTTTTGGCCCAAGCCGCCGGCCCGTTGGCCACTCTCCCTTCTCCCCTCCCTTCTCTGCGCACAGCTGGCCCAGCCAGGCGGCCCGCATCGCCCTCCCGCCCGCGTGCGCCTGCATCGCCCGCCGCCTGCCGCGCTCCCCTTCCTTCCCAGTCACTGGCAGCCCGGCCCCACTCGCTGCGTCGCTGACAGGCGAGCCCCACCTGTCGGCGCTTTCCCCTACCTGCCGTCGCCGCCCAACCGTGCCACCCGCACGGGCCGCGCCCGCTCCGCATCTCACGGCGTCCGCGATCGCCACCCTCTCCTTTTTAGCGGTCGCAGAGGCTCTCCCTCGCGCACACCGCCACCCCCGAACCCTCCTCGTGCCTCCTCTTCCTCTGCAACACGTGCGTAAGCTGCTCCATCACGCTGCAGGACGCAGTCGCCGCTCCTCCGCGACATCCACCTTCCCGGGGCCAAACCAGACGAAGAGAACCCCTCCGAAGAACTCGCGGTGAGCTCCTCGTGCGATTTACCTTTTCCCCATGGTCTCTACTGGCCTCTAGGGCTTCCTCTGGGTGGTGCAGACCCCTTCTATCAATAGCGCCGCCGTGATCCGCCCCTCCCCAATCCGTCCTCGGCGACGAGAACACATCTACCCGAACCGTGGAGAGCCCCTCTGTTGATTCCGCCAAACCCCAAGGCCTCTAACGCCTTGTACAGCCGCCCCGCGAGCGCCGGTGAGCTTCGCATCGGCGGAGCCATGGCGCCGCCGGCTCCCGCTCGGACTCCGGCCGCCACCACCGCCCAAGCCCTCCCCGAGCCGTCCAGATCGTGCCCTACGGCCGAGATTAGATCAGGTCGAACCGGTATGCACCGGACGACGGACTTGGTCCACGACGCCGGCTCTTCCTCGGTCCACCATTTCCCGCAGCCGCATCCACCGCCCCGTGTGGTGCACCGAACCAATAGGAGGTAGGCACGTGGCGCCACCGCTTGCAGATCCGTCCAGCCGCGGAAGTTTTGCAGAAAACCCCTCCACTTTCTGCAGAATAAACCCGCAGTCCAACCGTCCTATTCACTGAGTCTTGCAAAACTTGCACCCTAGCCCCTGAGCTTTCAGATAAATGACGCCCAGTCCTGCTGCCATTTCTTTTTCAGTTTTATTTATTTAATTACGAAAATAACTTCAATCTATTTACAGTTTTGCCACTCAGATTCAAATGCTTATAAATTTTGCGTTTTAACTCCGATTTGACCCGTTCAAGTCGCGTTAGATTCGTCTCGTCGAGCTCTACGCATTAGATCTATTTACGTCCTGTTTTACTGCTGTTGATGTACTGTTATTTATTTATTTTGTTGGGCCATGTGATGATGGTTGATCCAGAGAGTGCGGAGTTCGAGGACGCTCCAGACCCTTCTTGTGATCCAGTTGTTTCGACCCAGCCCGAAGGCAAGTGTTCTTGAACATCTTGCTCCCGTATTTATTTTACTTTTATTAGAGTAGTTAGATCTAGTAGATGCATGCAGTCTTAAATTGAATCCCATGTTAAGGTTTACTAGAACTTGTTCATATTTTCCTTGTCACCTGGTTTGGGATGTGTTGGGTAGACGTCATGCTTAGCCCTGCTGTCTTGGGATGGGATGGTTATTATAATTAATTCTGATTAATGATCTATGGAACATGTGGACTGGTAATGAGTAGTATGGTGAGTAGGTAAATCCGGCAGGATGGACCGTACTGGTGGTTTTTGTGCCGTGCGACTCGGCAGCTGCTTTTGGTTTTTGGTTCTGGGCTCGTGCTAGATTATCCTGCCTGGATCCCTAGGACCCGGTTCTCGGAGCATGTAACCCGGTTACACAGCACAGCCATGAGGTCTGGATGGGCTGGATCTGGCTAATTAATTAGTTTCCTCCAAGTTATGCTACACGGGGTTTGTTTTAGTGGCTCAAGAGGGGTCCCTTGGGGTCGTAGACTTATGGACAGGGGAGAAACCTTAGAGTACGTGTAACACAGGCTTGGAGGGGCTTTGTAAAGGCCTTGTAGTGCGACTCCGCTGTGCACCTTGGCAGTGTTTGGCGTGATGGGGAACGCATGACTCATGGGTAAAGATGTGCAAACTCTGCAGAGTATTAAAACTGATATATCAGCCGTGCTCACGGTCACGAGCGGGCTTGGACTTCTTCGAGATTAGTTGGTGGGTTGGTTCTAGTTCGTTAGAGAAGCCTTATGTGGTTATTAGTCTCATATGACATGGGTACAAAGGCTTCTTCTACGCAGGTTACTGCTTGGTACGGGAGCGAATCCCAGGCTCGGGCGCAGACCTGGTGTTATTACGGAAGGTAGCTCTCTATGTCGTGACGTATGGAACTAATACACATAGGACTCCTTGTAACGACCTGGTTCGGGTTATCTGATGGACTTCAGGTATGGTTTGCCTGATGGACTTCAGGTGACGGTGCTTGGTGCGACTCCAAGTGTGGTTGCTTGGTGGACTCCAAGTGTTGGTTGCTCGGTGTGACTCCGAGTGTAGTTTGCTCGATGCGACTCCGAGTATGGTTACTGTTACCGATGAAGACTGTGGATATAATATAGTAAATAAGTGCATAGGATTAATAGGATTAATAGGGTGTGTTGCTTTAGGCGCTTGAGTCAAACAGAGTCAGCCTACCTTTGTTAATAGCCTCATAAGCATTTATTTCCTACACTTGCGGAGTACATTTCGATGTGCTCGCCCTTCCTCTTTGAACCCCCTGCTACCCCACCCAGACGTTGGAGTCTACGACGCAGAGTAGGAGTACCGAGAAGATGGTGGATACGGCCCCGACAACTTGTACCCAGAAGACGGTGGATACAACCCAGACGACTTGCACTAGGATGGCGCAGCCCCCGGTCGACCTTCCTGTGGAGATGGCGTCCAGTTTCCGCGAGACTACATTAGAGTTAGACTGAGAGTCTGCACTTTTCTTCTAGACCCGAGGGTCATTTTTGTAATAATGCATGATATATTAATAAAGCATTGTTTTGATATTTACTATGATGTGGATATATGTATGAAAATTGATCCTGGCATACATATATTGTGCTCCAATTTTGTTCTTAAAATTGGGGTGTCACAGCAGCCCATTGCTGAGGGCCTCGTACTCGGCGACGTTGTTGGAGGCGGGGAAGTGCAAGCGTAGCAGGTAGCGCATGTGGACTCCGAGGGGTGAGATGAAGAGCAGGCCGGCGCCTGCTCCCGTCTTCATGAGGGATCCGTCGAAGTACATGGTCCAGAGCTCGGCTTGGATTTGTGCCGGCGGGAGCTGGGTGTCGGTCCATTCAGCAACGAAGTCCGCCAACGCTTGCGACTTGATGGCTTTTCGCGGGGCATAGGTGATGGCCTCCCCCATTAGCTCGGCGGACCACATGGCGATGCGCCCCGTGGCCTCTCGGTTGTTGATAATCTCCCCGAGGGGGAAGGATGACACCACCGTTACGGGATGAGCGAGGAAGTAGTGCTGGAGCTTGCGTCTCGTGATGATGATGCCGTAGAGCAGCTTCTGGATGTGCGGGTACTGGATCTTGGCCTCGGAGAGCACCTCACTGGTGAAGTACACCGGACGTTGGACCGGCAACGCATGGCCCTCCTCGTGCCTCTCGACGGCAATGACCGCACTGACCACCTGAGGGGTTGCGGCCACATAGAGGAGGAGAGGCTCGGGGGGATCGCCAACCTGGGCTGGTCGCGGTGGCACGAGAATTGGCGCGGAAGTCAGCAACCCCTTCAACTTGGTTAAGGCCTCCTCGGCTTCGACAGTCCACGCAAAGCGTTCCGTCTTCTTCAGCAGGCGGTAGAGGGGTAGCGCTTTTTCCCCTAGCCTCGAGATGAATCTGCTGAGAGCGGCTAGGCAGCCTTCTTCAGCAGGCGGTAGAGGGGTAGCGCTTTTTCCCCTAGCCTCGAGATGAATCTGCTGAGAGCGGCTAGGCAGCCTGTCACTTTCTGCACACCCTTGAGGTCTCGAATTGGGCCCATCCTCGTGACCGCGGAGATTTTTTCGGGGTTGGCCTCGATCCCCCGTCGTGAGACAATGTAGCCAAGTAGCATGCCCCGAGGCACACCAAAGACACACTTCTCGGGGTTGAGCTTCACATTCTTGGCCCGGAGGCACTCGAACGTGGTCTCGAGATCGCTGATGAGGTTCCCGACTTTCTTGGTTTTGACCACGATGTCATCGACGTAGGCCTCGACGGTTTTGCCTATGTGTTCGCCAAAGACATGCTGCATGCAACGTTGGTACGTTGCCCCGGCGTTTCGAAGGCCGAAGGGCATTGTAACATAGCAATACATGCCAAAAGGCGTAACAAAAGAGGTAGCGAGTTCGTCGGATTCTTTCATCATAATCTGGTGGTAGACGGAATACGCACCGAGAAATGAAAGTACTTCACACCCCGCAGTGGGATCGACAATCTGATCAATTCTAGGTAAAGGAAATGGAACCTATGGACACGCTTTATTCAGACCAGCGTAGTCTACACACATCCGCATTTTTCCATTCTTTTTCCTAACTAGTACAGGGTTAGCTAGCCACTCCGGGTGAAATACCTCCTTGATGAATCCGGCCGCCAAAAGCTTGTGCACCTCCTCGCCGATGATCCTGCGCTTTTCCTCGTCGAAGCGGCGCAGGCGTTGCTTCACCGGTCTGGACCCGGGCTGGATCTCCAAGGCGTGCTCGGCGACTTCCCTCGGTATGCCCGGCATGTCCGAGGGGCCCCACGCAAACATGTCGATGTTCGCGCGGAGAAAGTCGACGAGCACTGCTTCCTATTTAGGCTCGAGGCTGGCACTGATGGTCAGCGTCTTGCCATGGGTCGAGGTCGGGTCGACGGGTATCTGGTTGGTGTGCTCCGCCGGCTCGAAGGTGCCAGCGTGGCGCTTTGCTTCAGGGGCCTCTTCGGTGGCCAAGGCTGCTAGGGCCTCGAGCGAGTCGAGGTGGACATTGGTGTGGCAGAACCTCGCGATAATGTGGCCCACCTGCACACGTCATCGTCATAAGGAGCCCAATGACAGTGCAAATGAAACACATTACTGGAAAGATCTGTCGGGTGTCCCCGAGAGAACCCCGAATTATCCACGAACCACAGGATCATCATCATGAAGGTTGGAATAATTACAACATTACGACATTTGATACAAAATACCATCGGAATGCGGAAGCAAGATAGATAACCTTTACAAAACATGAATAAGTTACTTTTACATAAACATAACTTGTATTGAGGAAGCAGGAGAGTATTATAGAACCACACTTAGGTGGAGTACCTAAGTTGGAGAAGAAGAACAACCAGATCATGTCAAGCCCACTGACATGATCATGATCAACATCAACTGCTAGAAACCTGCAACAGGGAATTAACAAACCCTGAGTACTGTCGGTACTCCGCAAGACTTACCCGTCAACATAAAAGACTTCAGGGTCATGCTGGTTTGGGTAGGCTCAACAGTATTTTTCATTTGCATAAAAGCTTACTAAAGTAATCCTAGATCCAAATTTTACTTAATCATTTAAGTACTTGGTAAAAACTGAAAGTGAACACTAGTGAAAGATCATTATCATTCTTTCTTAAACCCATTCCATTTCCATTCTACGGTGCGGGTCAGTGGATTGAGGCTCCATATCCGAGGAAACACGGCGATTCGAATCGATTAAACCCAGCTGGGGATTCAGTACCACACGACATATGTAGAACTTAATCTTGCATATGTCAACCCTATCTATAGATCCTCCCATACAAGAACGGGTCCAGCGTCACCCGAGAGTACAGTACACCTCGAACCCAACTATCTCATAGTCCCGAGGGTACACGCTACTCCCGCCATCTCTCCACTCCCAGTACGCGGTTGGCCGTTCTCAAGTATCGTAATAGCTATAGACGAGGCTTACCACCGCATGTGGGCTGTACTCAAAGGTCTCAATCACAGCAGGTCAACAACGATAAGGTCCTATTCCGACACATCCGGGTCACCACACATCGACCCAAGGGCTGATGCATGTGCCCGTCTGGTCTTAACCATCATTCTTTCTTATTATTATTCCAAAACGATAAGTATCGAAAACATTTACCAAAAGCTTCATAAAGCAAGGCTAAGCATTTCTATCATTTGCATAAAGCAGGTAGCAAGGAATGATATATCAATAACAAGGTTGATCATGCATCAACAGGTTTAAAACATTTATTTGATAAACATTTAATGCATCAGGTTATCGAAAATAAGTATAATTGTAAATCCAAGGAAATGGTTAAATGAACCGGGGCTTGCCTTCGTTGCAGGGAAGATAGGATCCAAGAATGATCCACAAAGGTTAGTTCTTTCATCTAGAAGTTAAGTCTTCTCGACGAAGCTTGTCCAACAAGGGTCACCTTCCGAGGCTTGTTCGACAAGGGTGATCATCAAAGCTTGATCAACACGACTTCAACACTCTCGGATACTACACGTAGATAAATGATGTATGCTTAGTATGATGCCATGAAATGCATGCTAAGGTGCAGGACAATTCAAAAGTAAAACAGAAGATAACACAAGATAAGGAAAGTCGAGTACAACTTTCCTTCGCAGTAAAGTTGCAAACCAACGAAACCCACTTGCAACCCACCAACTATGGTCTCTAGCTTAACAAACAATTATCATCAAACAACATTAAATAGGTTAACTAAAGTCACTAAGGTTTATCAACATATCAACCAAGCCATGGAATAACAAAGGGAAATGTACCCCATGGTCTTCACTCATACATGAAAGCCTTATCGTCACATGCATGCAGGATCAAGTGCACTACATGCATGCAATAATAAGTGTATAACTTGCTCTACAACCTAGTCATGTTTGGCAAACCAACATCATGAAAAGCCAACCATCAAGTAAAAGAGTCATTAGGGTAACCAAAGTTAACCCTAATCACTAACTGTCGGGGGTCCACAAAAGGGGTACCCCCAATCAACGCAAACAAATAGGTTAAACCTAGAACACCGGTAAATAACAAACCTAACTAGTCTGGCCCCTTAAAGAGACCAATCCCTCGAGGCCCACAACGCTGGCCCTCCAAGCCAGGCCTCGGGCGAACGCGCGCTCTCCGTCTTGCCCGAGTTCTCCGAGCCAGGCCTCGAGCTGGCGCCCGTTCTCCGTCTCGCCCGAGCCCTCCGAGCCAGGCCTCGGGCGAGCGCTCCACTAAAACCTCGAGTCCTGGCATATAGGGCTCGAGCCCCCCACAGCCGAACACCATACGTCGAGACCCCACGCGGGGACCTCGAGCCTCTCTGGCACAGCAGCCTATCCCTCGAGACGCTTTATGCTTCCCTCGAGCGGCGCAGACATCGGATGCCAGCCCCATACCGCGCATTTAATACGTCCACCTACTCCAGTCATGTCCTCTGCAGCCCGACGTGTACCACAGTAACTAGGGCAAAGTCAAGTCTCGTTTTCACCACAAGCATGGGCAAAAAGGCACCAGCACAGCACTGTTCGACCACACCTTGCACTGTGGCACGTCCCGGTCACATCTCGAGACCCGGATTTCTGTTGTACGACCAGGCTCCCCGGAACTCGCCCATACCTGCGGGGACTCGAGCCCCCCGTAGGCGCCACCTCGAGACCGGCTCCGCGCCCCTCGAGCCCTAACTACTTTCACGCTATTGGAAGACAGGTACCCCAAGACCCGGAGGGACCCCGCCGTGTCCAGTACGTGCCGGAATGGGTGCTGTACGGCTTCTACATCGTCACGCCACCAAGTCCGCGCCCGGGATGGAGGCCACACCCCAAGGACGCCTCAACAGCAACGCCCACATCGACTCCAGTGGCCCCGACAAGACAGGGTTCCTACCCTTCTCCATATTGGGCACCGTACGCCCCCGACACCTGTAAAACCCTTGTGTAACCCTGGCCTCCCCTTGCTCTATAAAAGGGGATACCAGGGCCCTCATTCCGTGGTTACACAACTCCGAGAGGCAACACATGAGTCCACGCATACGCACACACGAGTCCGGACTCCGGTCCACGCTCATTGAGCTTGTACGCTCATTGAGCTTGTATTCGCCCCTGTACAAGCACTTAGGTGCTAGTAATACAAGAACCTCCTCCCCCGCTGGACGTAGGGCCTTCTTTGCCCGAACCAGGATAAATCCTTGTGTCATCTTGCATCACCATCCAGGAAGAGAGCACGCGATCATATTACTCGTTGGTGTCGTACCCCCGGGTTCGAAACACCGACAGTTGGCACGCCAGGTAGGGGCCTTCGCGTGTCGAGTCGGTTTCTCGCTGTTTCCTGGATGGCTGCTTCGACTCCTTCGTTCTCTGCCGGTGCCGTCATCTGGTTCGGGAGCCTCGAGTTCCTGGCCACCGGCAACGGCAACGAGCTGACCCTGCTCTCCACGGAAGGCCCGAGTGGAGGGCGTGTCACGCCACCCCGTGCGAAGAGCGTGACACGTCGCCCACACCACCACGCGTCGCCACCCCGTGAGCGGCGCCGTCGTCACCATCGTCGCCAGGCACAGGCGGTGCCAGCGGCATACACCCCACTTCCCCGTGGCCGGCGCGGAGTTCCCGAGGAGGAGCCTGCCCGGCGCACGGCCAGAGACTTCCAGGGCGCGCTCGCGCCCGCCCAGCGACTTCGCGTCCATCATGCGCACGGACCGGGAGCCAGGCCAGAGGCCTCTGAGCCGCGCACCGTCGATGCCACCCAGCCTCCTCCCGCACGGGGTGTACCGCGCTCGACACCGGCGGTTCCCGTTCGGCCTCGACAACTCCGCAGCAGCCTACGCCCGCCAGCTCAAGGAGCGCCATCGGGACCCCGACCGCCGGCAGAGCAGGAGGAGCGCCCGGGCGTGCTACTGGAGGCCATGGCCAACCTGGAGATCGTCCACCCCGCGCACGTCGACCGCGGCTTCTCGCGAGCCATCGAGCCACCCCGGCGAGCCACCGTCGGAGAATGGTACCGCGAACTGCGGTCCCAGCATCTGCTAAGGCGGCACGCCATCAACAGCTCCGACTCCGACGAATACGACTACCACGACCCCGACCTCTGGGATCCCACCAGGGAGTGCTTCCAACTCGAGGGGGTCGTATGCGATACCGAGGACGAGGGCGACGACGGCAGGCCGGCGCTCGATCTAGAAGACCCCAGCGACGTGGCCGCGGCAGGCGGATCACGTGTTCAGGGGAGGAACGAACCTCCAGCGCCGGCTGCACCGCCTCAACACGACGACGGCTGGGTGGCGCAACTCGCGCAGGTGCAGGACGCAATCACCAAAGCCGAGGAAGAACGGCGACACCTGCTGCAGCTCCGGCAAACTCTGATGCACGAACCACCCCAGCCTCGAGGAGCCGGAGCTCGAGGTCGGGCTCGAGAGGTCCCCCGGCGGATCCTCGAGGACGGGGCACCAGCACGCCCCGAGGTATGCTTCCCGCGAGCAGGGCAGAACGTGGTCGCAGCCGCCATGCTGCTCCGCGATCTACCCGCCGTCTCCAACCCTGACTCCAGGCGCATGCTCGGGGAAATGAAGAACCTCCTCGAGACAGCCGCTGTGCAGCAGGCCGAGAGCTCGGCGTCACGCTGGCGCGGAGCAGCCTCGGGGAAGCCGGCGGACGCGCCCCGCAACGAGCGTGAGATGTCCGTCCATCAGCCAAACGCCTCTCAAGCCAGGCCAGTCCAGGAGCGGATCGTCGACAACCGGCCACCTCGAGACCCCAATGACGCCCGCAACGAGCTCACGCGATTGCGGGGGCGAATGCCAGGGCAGAGGAGGACGTGCTATAATACCAGCGTAACCCCCGACGCAAGCACGAAGGTGGCGAGGAGCGAGGCTATAGTGTACATCGAGGAGGGCGCTACGATAGCGAAGACGACCGGCAAACCCTCGAGCCCCCGGGCCCCAGGGTTTTTAGCCGAGCCATCCGTACCTCGATCCTCCCCGACCGCTTTCGACCACCTACCAACATCGTGAAGTATGACGGGGGGGTCGAGCCCAAGCTGTGGCTCTCTTGACTTCCGCCTAGGCTGCCAATTGGGCGGGGCCAGGAACGATGACCGCGTGATCATACGCCAACTCCCGCTCTACCTCTCGGACACCACCTGTCGGAGGCTCGAGGGGCACCCGCCGCATCAGATCCATGACTGGGCCGACCTGGTCAGGGTCTTTGATGGGAACTTCAAGGGGACCTGCGTGCGCCCATGCAACCCCTGGGATCTACGACGCTGCAGGCAGAAAGCGGACGAGCCCCTCCACGACTTCGCTCGGCGGTTCTCGAAGCAGCGCCTCGAGCTACCCCACGTGCCGGATGAAGATGTCATCTCAGCATTCCTCGCGGGCACGACCTGCCAAGAGCTGGTCCACGAGCTAGGGCGCTACCGTCCCAGGACGGTCGAGGAATTGATGGACCGCGTCATCAGCTTTGCCTCAGGCGACGAGGCAGTGGGGGCCTTCTTTGGCCGCCCCACGGACAAAGGCAAAACGGTGGCTACGCCAGAGGGCTCGAGCAAGGGCAACGACGTCAAAATCCACGACGACAGCAGCAAAAAGAAGAAGAGCAAGGGGAAAGGTCGAAAGGCGAAGCGCGACGCCGGCGACGACGACGAAGAGGTGCTTGCAGGCGCCCTCGAGCCTAAGAAGCCTCGAGGCCCCCCTGACGGGCCTGTTTTCGACCAGATGCTCGAGGACCCTTGCACTTTTCACAAGGGCGGCGTAAATCACAAGTTAAAGGACTGCCGACTGTTGAAAAGCTTCTACTCCAAGCTCGCCGATAAGAAAGAAGACGTGCCTAAGGGCAAGGACAACGATCGGCGCGGCGGAGGGGACGCGGACGGCAACTTCCCCCGATGCGCGACTGCTACTGATATACGGGGGGCCGACCGTTGGGCGCTCTCAGCTCGAGAAAGAAAGAAGGAGCGCCGGGAGATCTTTGCACTCTACCACGACGCCCCCCGGTATCTTGACTGGTCTGATGCGCCGATCACGTTCGACCGTGACGACCATCCGGACCGTGTCATAAACCCGGGGGCGTACCCCCTCGTCGTCAACCCTGTCATCGTCGACGTACGGTTCTCCAAGGTGTTGATGGATGGGGGCTCGAGCCTCAACATCATATACCTCGAGACCCTCGACCTCCTGGGGATTTCAGAGGGTCAACTCCGACCCAGCGTCGGGGGGTTCCACGGAGTCGTACCAGGGAAGAAGGCCCACCCCCTCGAGCGCATCGACCTCCCTGTCTGCTTCGGCACGCCGGCCAACTTCCGCCGGGAAACGCTCACCTTCGAGGTGGTAGGGTTCCAAGGGACCTACCACGCCATCATCGGCAGGCCAAGGCTACGCCAAGTTTATGGCGGTCCCAACTACACGTACTTGAAACTCAAGATGCCGGGGCCGAAAGGGGTCATCACCGTCGACACCTCCTAGGAGCACGCGTACCACTGCGACGTGGAGTGCGTTGAGCGTGGGGAGGCAAACGTCGTCCAGCTCGACTCGCTCGAGGCCCTAGCCGCCCTGGCCACCGAGGAGGCCCTGAAGCGAAGCGCCACGCTGGCACCTTCGAGCCGGCGGAGCACACCAAGCTGATACCCGTCGACCCGACCTCGACTGATGGCAAGACGCTGGCCGTCAGCGCCAGCCTCGAGCCAAAATAGGAAGCAGTGCTCGTTGACTTTTCTCCGCACGAACATCGACATGTTTGCGTGGGGGCCCCTCGGACATGCCGGGCATACCGAGGGAAGTCGCCGAGCACGCCTTGGAAATCCAGGCCGGGTCCAGACCGGTGAAGCAACGCCTGCGCCGCTTCGACGAGGAGAAGCGCAGGATCATCGGCGAGGAGGTGCACAAGCTTTTGGCGGCCGGGTTCATCATGGAGGTATTTCACCCAGAGTGGCTAGCTAACCCTGTACTAGTTAGGAAAAAGAATGGAAAAATGCGGATGTGTGTAGACTACACTGGTCTGAATAAAGCATGTCCAAAAGTTCCATTTCCTTTACCTAGAATTGATCAGATTGTCGATTCCACTGCGGGGTGTGAAGTACTTTCATTTCTCGATGTGTATCCCGGCTATCACCAGATTAGGATGAAAGAATCTGACGAACTCGCTACCTCTTTTGTTACGCCTTTTGGCATGTATTGCTACGTTACAATGCCCTTTGGCCTTCGAAACGCCGGGGCAACATACCAACGTTGCATGCAGCATGTCTTTGGCGAACACATAGGCAAAACCGTCGAGGCCTACGTCGATGACATCGTGGTTAAAACCAAGAAAGTCGGGAACCTCATCAGCGATCTCGAGACCACGTTCGAGTGCCTCCGGGCCAAGAATGTGAAGCTCAACCCCGAGAAGTGTGACTTTGGTGTGCCCCGGGCATGCTACTTGGCTACATTGTCTCACAACGGGGGATCGAGGCCAACCCCGAAAAATCTCAGCAGTCACGAGGATGGGCCAATTCGAGACCTCAAGGGTGTGCAGAAAGTGACAGGCTGCCTAGCCGCTCTCAGCAGATTCATCTCGAGGCTAGGGGAAAAAGCGTTACCCCTCTACCGCCTGCTGAAGAAGACGGAACACTTTGCATGGATAGTCGAAGCCGAGGAGGCCTTAACCAAGTTGAAGGGGTTGCTGACTTCTGCGCCAATTCCCGTGCCACCGCGACCAGCCCAGGTTGGCGATCCCCCCGAGCCTCTCCTCCTCTATGTGGCCGCAACCGCTCAGGTGGTCAGCGCGGTCATAGTCGTCGAGAGGCACGAGGAGGGCCATGCGTTGCCGGTCCAACGGCCGATATACTTCACCAGTGAGGTGCTCTCTGAGGCCAAGGTCCGGTACCCGCACATCCAGAAGCTGCTCTACGACATCATCATCACGAGGCGTAAGCTCCAGCACTACTTCCTCGCTCATCCCGTAACGGTGGTGTCATCCTTCCCCCTCGGTGAGATCAACAATCGAGAGACCACGGGGCGCATCGCCATGTGGTTCGCCGAGCTAATGGGGGAGGCCATCACCTACGCCCCGCGAAAAGCCATCAAGTCACAAGCGTTGGCGGACTTCGTTGCTGAATGGACCGACACCCAGCTCCCGCCAGCACAAATCCAAGCCGAGCTCTGGACTATGTACTTCGACAGGTCCCTCATGAAGACAGGGGCAGGTGCAGGCCTGCTCTTTATTTCACCCCTCGGAGTCCACATGTGCTACCTGCTACGCTTGCACTTCCCCGCCTCCAACAACGTCGCTGAGTACGAGGCCCTGGTTAATGGGCTGCGCATAGCCCTCGAGCTTGGGGTCCGACGCCTCAACGTTCGAGGGGACTCGCAACTCGTCGTGAACCAGGTCATGAAGGCCTCGAGCTGCATCGATCCCAGAAGGGAAGCGTACTGCGGGGAGGTGCGCAAGCTAGAATATAAGTTCTGCGGCCTCGAGCTCAACCACATCGCTCGAAAGTACAACGAGGCCGCGGACGAGCTGGCTAAGTTAGCATCCACGCGCGGCACTGTCCCCCCAGATGTGTTCTCGAGGGATATTTCGAGCCATCCGTCAAAATCGGCCCGGGGGCTGGCTCCTCGACGCCACCCCGCGAACCAGACACGGGGGCTTGACCTTCAACGCCACCCCTCGAGAACAACCCCTCGACATCCGCTGAGGCGATGCAGATCGACGCACCTGCCTCTTCGTCATCACGACCCCTCGACTGGCGGACGCCCTTCCTCGACTACCTGACGCAAGGCGTGCTACCAGAAGACAAGACGGAGGCCCGACGCATCGCTCGAAGGGCCAAAACCTACGTCATCTACGGCGACGAACGGGAGCTGTACCGTCGAAGCCCATCAGGAATCCTTCAACGCTGCATCCCCCTCGAGGTGGGACGCAGGCTCCTCGACGACATGCACTCGGGGGCTTGCGGCCATCATGCAGCGCCAAGGACCCTGGTAGGGAACGCCTTTCGACAAGGCTTCTACTGGCCAACCGCCATCGGAGACGCCAAGCGCTTGGTCCAAGCATGCCATGGGTGTCAATTCTACGCCAAGCAGACGCACCAGCCCGCGCACACCCTGCAGATGATCCCCATTACTGGGCCGTTTGCCGTCTGGGGGCTCGACCTCGTGGGTCCCCTCAAGATGACAACCGGAAAGTACACGCATGTGCTCGTGGCCATCGACAAATTCACCAAGTGGATCGAGGCCAAGCCCATAGGCGACCCCACCTCCGAGAAAGCCGTCGAGTTCATCGCAGACATCATGTACCGGTTTGGGGTGCCTAACGTCATCATCACCGACAATGGCACCCAATTCACGGGCAAAAAGTTCACCAACTTCTGCGACGACAACAGCATTCGCGTGACCTGGGCCGCGGTCGCATACCCTCAATGCAACAGGCAAGTTGAGCGCGCTAACGACATGATACTCCATGGGCTGAAGCCGAGGCTGTTCAAGACCCTCAAAAATTTCGGAAAGAGGTGGGCGGCAGAGCTCCCCTCGGTGATGTGGGGCCTCAGGACTACGCCGAGTCGAGCCACCGGGTTCACTCTGTTCTTCCTAACCTACGGCGCCGAGGCTGTCTTGCCTACAGACCTCGAGTACGGATCCCCTCGACTTCGAGCCTACAACGAGCAAACCAACGACGAGAGGCTTGCCAACGCCAAGGACCAGCTCGAGGAGGCTCGGGATGTGGCGCTCATCAACTCCGCACGCTACCAGCAAACTCTTCGATGCTACCACGACAAGCACGTGCGCAAGAGGGACCTGGCGGTGGGGGACCTCGTGCTTCGACGGCTGCAAGACAATCGAGGGCGCCACAAGCTCACCCCTCCATGGGAGGGCCCATACACCGTAGCTGAGGTGCTCAAGCCAGGAACATACAAGCCCTACGACGATCAAGGGAGGACCCTGGCAAACGCGTGGAACATATCTCAGCTACGTCGCTTCTACCCTTAAAGGCCTCGAGGCCTCATTCATTTTGTTGCTTTGTACAAACACGCCCAAAATGAATGAACAAACTCGTGCATTGTCTTTCATTTTGCTTAGCAACTTAAGGTAGCATCGACCCTGCCATGCTCAGGGTCGAGCCTCCCTCGGGGGCTGACGGGGGGACCTCCCCCCCAGACTCCGAAAAAAGCGCGTTTTCTTTTCAAAAAAAATTCGACCCTCATCTCGACTCGTGCCTCGAGTGAACTAGCGACGTCTAAATCCTAAAATACCTCGAGCCTCCAAGGGTCGGGAGGCATCGACGTAGACGGCCACCTACGCCCCCGGGCTACGGTACCCTACCTACGCCTCCCCTCGAGGGGCTCGCGACGTATTGAAGGAACACAGACTAAGCTAGCAGAAGCTCGAGCTTTCAACAAAGAGAAGTGGTCAAACGCATTTGAGAAGAAAACAACTCCTTTAAACAAACAAGTCATATATACATACGGGTCTCGACGGACCCTCATTCATGTCATAAAATTCTTACAGGGGCCTCGACGCCCAAATTTGGCACGCAGGCCCTAATCTTCGTTGGTGTGATACTCCTCCCCGAGGTCTTCCACGGCGGGCTCAGCCTCGACACCCGAGCTAGAGGGAGGAGGGTCCTCGACACTGCTGCTGGCGTCAGAAGGCAGCACGTCCTCCTCGAAGATCTTCGCGAGCGACGTCCCCGGCCTCTCCATCTTCTCCAAGATTTTGTCGACACGGCGGTTGTTCCACTCCTCGTCCTTCCCCTCGATCTCGATGAAGCCATTGGCGACAACATGGACCGAGAAGCGGAAGCCGGAGCGGACGACCGCGAGCGTCTGCTTGACGCCATGGTGGAGAGCTTGCCAGACACGGTCCCGCGCCGCTACGTCGAGGAAGCACAAGGCGTCGACCAAGGCGTCGCCTCGGGCCACCGCACCTTCTACCGCAGCCACCGGAGGAACACCCCACATGGAGCCGAGCCGGTCGAGGGAAGTGCGAGCCCGCTCCGCCCCACCATGTCTCGTCTTGGAGTTGGTTCAAGAGAGCCTGGTTCGTCCCGCGGAGCTCCTCGACCGTCTTCTCGACCCCTGCGCAACGAACAAGGAAGAGTGAGACTACGGCGTAACAAAAAACTTCGAGGTCCAAGCAAGGACAAGGTGTAAGCCTCACCATTGCAATGTTGCCCCAGTTCGGCGAGGTCGCTGGTAAGGCCCTCAGCGCGCTGCTCGAGCCTGCGCTTCTTGGCCAGCATGAGGAGCTTCTCGGACCTAAGCTCCTCGATCAGCTTGCCCGCCTCCACGAGGGCCAGATCCTTGCGGATCACCTCCTGCCGCGCCGCCCTCTCGGCAGCTCGGGCGGTGGCGACACCGCTCTCGGCGTCTTTGGCCTCCTTCTTCGCCGCCTCCGCTGCGGACTGCACCGAGCGGCGGCGGCATCGCGTTGAGCATCCTCAGCCTCTTTCTCGCTGCCTCCGCTGCGGTTCGGGCGGTGGCGGCCTCGCCTCGGGCGTCAGCGGCCTCCTGCTTCGCCGCCTCAGCTTCAGTCCGGGCGGAGGTGGCCTCGCTTCGGGCGTCCGCGACCTCCTTCCTTGATGCCTCGAGAGCGGCGGCGGCCTCCTCCTTGGATCGAGCGACCTCACCTCGAGCCGCCCGGACCTCCGCCTCCGCCTCGTTGAGCCGGCTCGCCATTTGGGCGTTCCGGCTCAGCTCAGCGCGGAGATCTTGAAGCTCCGCCTCAGCCCTCGCGAGGGCGGCCGACACCTGTGCGAACCGGCCCGCCTCCTCAGAGCAGGACCGCTCCGCCTCCGCCATGAGCTCGGCCACCTCCCGGAAGATGGACCGCACCTCGCGCGGGGCCCCCCGCTGGACCGATTACTCGACGGAGACCATGGCAAGGGACGGGCTCGGCGCGTAGGGAAACGGCCATACTGGTCGGTCAAGCTCGATGTCGGGCAGATCCTCCTCCGCCCTGAGCTGCCCCAGCTGCGGCCCACCGCCCGACGGCACGGGCCCGGCTCTTCCCTGGCCGGGTCCTCCGGCGTCTTGTCAGCGCTAGCCGGCGCCTCGGGCGCCTCCACCATCGTCAAGCCGCGGGCGAGGAGCGGCCCCTGCTCCAGCTCGTTCAGGAGGTCCTCCACCGTCGGCTCCTTCTCCGCCAATGCCTCTCCTTCCTTTCCCTCCTCCGCAGCCCGGCTCGTGTCGGTCGGCCTCGAGGGGCGCAGTCTCCTCGGCCCAGACACCGGCGGGGCCGTGCTCGCCCCAGGCGCTTCCCCCGGAACAGCTCGTGTGGTGGGGGGAAGGGTGGCGCTCCCGACTGGCGCCATCGCGGGAGGAGGAGGAGGGGGAGGAGGCAGCGCCTCAGTGGGCGTGGTAGTGGCAGGCTCGATGCTGTGAGCTGCGGCCCCTGCAATACGAGATGACAGTGATATCAGAACCGGGAAGGATGCCTCGACCCCTGTGGTCGATGGCGACGGCCTCACCAAAATTCGCGACGATCATCTGGCCTCCTCGAGCCATGGCAGCTCGAGCCTTCTCCAGCCAAGCGACTTCTCTAGCGGAGGAAGGTGCCATACCTCGAGGTGCTTGTGCCTCGACGGGGCTCGAGGTCTTGGCCCGCTTGGACGCAGCGAGGTCCACCTCCTGGTAGGAGCGCTTCCCCCTGAGAAACCAGAGATGGCATGCATCATCAAAAGTAAAGAGGTAAAGCCTCACTACCGATGAGATCCAAGAAAATTACTCACCCAAAGCGGCGGCTGGGCTTCTTCCCGGAATCGTCGGACCCACTCGGGGGCTTCGAGCCCACCCCACGGCTCGAGCCCTGTGCCTGGGCCGTCTCCGCAGGGCTGGGATGGGGGGAGGGCTCCCGACGCCTCCCATGGCTTGACCTAGAGGGAGAGCCCTCCTTCCGCCCCACATTGCGAGAGGGCGACCGTACCTCTCTCGTGCTGTCGTCGTGGCGCCTGCCCCGGCGCGGGCTCCGGGACCTGCTCCGGCGCTCGCGCTGGCGGTCGCGCCCTCCGCGTCCGCTCCTGTGTCCGGCGGCGGTGCGGCGATGCACTCCGGGGGCTCACGCCCCTGGTCACGAGACGCCCGGGGGCTCCCTCCCCGACGCTCGTGATGGTGCGGCTCGACGCCTCCTCCTGACGCCGCTCCTCGCGGGCTCGACCCGACCTCGATGGCTCGCGCGGTCGGACCCGGAGCCCCTCCCGATGTGGTCACTGCCCCTCGAGGCTCGGACCTTCTCGAGACCTCCCGCCTGGCTGACGCGGGGGCCCTCCTGTTGGTGCTGTGGCGGAGGCGCTCTGGGTTCGGGGCTTCCTCACGACAGGGGGCGCGACCGGCGCGAAGCTCGACATGCCCTGAGTCTCCGACAAGGCTGGGCCTGATGCGGCCTTCCGCGGCTACGTCCCGCGCGATCCCTTCGCTGGGGGGACCTCCAAGACATCCTCCTGCACAGAGGAGAGGTCAGCCCGGACGTCGACGACCCCCGCGCGCCTCAAACGCGCATCCATCCCCTCGTCGTCACTCTCGTCAACATCATCGTCGTCTTCCTCTAAGCTCGAGGAGCTGAGCTCGGGGGACTCATCTCCAGGTCGCCGGTTGCGATGAGCCTTCGCCAGCCTCTGCTCCCGAGCCGGCCGACGGAAGTTTTTGTTTTTCTCTTTCTCCTTTCTGGCATCCTTTCTCTCTTTGTCTTTTTGAGCAGAGAGGAGCGCCTCACCTGTGTTCCCGCGCGGCGTCCTCCCTCGCCGGGGGCCTCGACGCGCGACAAGTAAACGCCCCCTGCGAGGAAGAAGAAGCTCAATGAGAAAAACTACGAGGAGAGGGAACAAGGTTCGAAGAAAGGGAGAGGAGGAGGAGGCTCGAGACAGCCTAACTCGAGGGTGACTCACCAGGTCGAGGCACCCCTCGTCGGGTGCCATGATGATCAGGTCGGCCTCCTCTGGGCGGAACGTCCCCTGAACGGTGAGCGTCACCCGGGAGGTAGCCTCGTTCCGAGGCAGCCTCTCCTCGGCCATCCTCGATTGGTTCAGCGCCTCGAGCGAGGCGTTTGGCCCCATCTCAAACATGAGAAGGGGGTGGTCTGCCAGAGGGAGGACCCTCCGCTGATGGAACGCCCAGACAACCGCCTGGACTCTCAGCTTCTTGTCCTCCACCAGCGTCCGCATCATGTTCATCAGCGGCAACAGGTGGCGCTACCTGTCCGCCACGACGCCCCAGTTCCACTTCTCCGGGCGATGGGTGATGACCCTGCGGTGTACTGCGGAAGAAGCCCGTCCACATCCGCAGGTAGAACCAGTGGTCGTCCCACCCGCCTGGTTGGTGGACAGCTTGTAGCGGAGGTAGTCGCGGGGAACGTTGGCCGACGAAGGCCCGGTCCTTGCGGTGATGGGAGGGGCCTGCGATCCGACGTGGTGAGGAGCGCGCGCGCCCCTCCCACTCGGCTTCGCGGCCTTGTTGAAGAGCTCGCCCCGGAAGAGGTGGACGAACATCTCCCAGTGTGGCTCGATCTTCAAGTACCCCTCACACACGGCGGCGTAGATGGCGGCGTGCGAGATGGAGTTGGGGGAGTGAAAGGACCGAATCAGCCTAGAGGGGGGGTGAATAGGTGATTCTTGACTATCTGAAACTTCACAAACTATAAGATGTAGTTAGATAGCAACCGGAGAGGCCGGTTTGTTTGGGTAGGTACTACCGGGTGTGAAACACCGGTACTACCAAAACAAACAAACGGCACAACCGGGATCCTAAAAGAAACTACAAATCCAATGAAAGTAAGTTATGAAGATAAAACAAGTTTCTAGCCAACTTTCCGAAGAATAATTTATGGTAAAATACCTCTCACGAAACCTTGGTTGCTCCCCTTGATGTAGATCGAGCCTTCC
Organism: Coix lacryma-jobi var. lacryma-jobi; assembly: GCA_009763385.1. Lineage (NCBI taxonomy): Eukaryota > Viridiplantae > Streptophyta > Magnoliopsida > Poales > Poaceae > Coix > Coix lacryma-jobi. The sequence continues at coordinate 1,920,703 of CM019825.1, read as the reverse complement.
AACCTAAGAACGAGATAGGGATAGGAAGAACACGAAGAACACAATAACAAGAGAAGTAGAGAGAAAATAGGGACAACAACAACAAAGCACACGGGACACAAGATTTATCCCGAGGTTCAGCCAATCCACTAAGGAGTGCCCTACTTCCTCGTTGTTGAGGTGACCACAAAGGTCGGAGTCTATTTCACCTCCTCGCCTCACTCAACAACCACAAAGGCTACGAGAGTATCTCTACTAGAAATCTCAGGGTAATACAAACGCTTCGGGGAGCCCTCACAAGTAAATCAATACGGGCTACCACGAAGAACACCTAACCGGCTAGAGCTCAAAGAGCTCAGAGTTAAAGACACAAAACAAGCCGGCAAGATAGATGGAAACCAAGTGCTCAAGTCGAAGATTGATGCTTCCAACTTCGAATCTCACTTCCCTAGCTCAAATCTTGCAAGGGAATGAATCTAGGAGCAAAAGGGGGAGAGAGATGGGTGAGTCATGCTTGAAGAGAGAGAGTTTGTCTAGAGTTAGGTCAGCAATAAGTGTATCGTGTAAGTCCGTGACCGTGAAAAGTGAAGAGGGGAGGCATTATACTCCCTCAGTCCCGAGGCTGGTCGGTACCACCGACCACCCATGGTCGGTACCACCGACCATGTCACAACGGTCGCATACACCCAGATTTGGTCAAACTGACAAGCACCGGGCCAAGGTCGGAACCACGAGGGGTGGTAAGAGGTAATGGCGGTACCACCGCCAGGCCAAAACAAGCTCGAACAGAGAGCAACTCAGTTAGGGACTCGGTCCCTCGGAAAAACTACCGCCCGAGGGTCGGTACCTCCGAGGTCGGTGGTACCGAGGTAATGGCGGGTACCACCGCCAAGTCAAAGGCTAGTCAGTCCAGAGAGCCCTGATGAAAACTTTCAACCACCGAACCGGGGGGGTCGGTGCTTCCGAGGCCGGGTGGTTACCGAGGTTATGGCGGTACCACCGCCAAGTCATATTAAACACAACACAGAGAGCCTCACAAATCCAAGTTACCACAGACCTCCGTCGGTACACCAGATCCCGGGTGGTAACGAGGGTATATGGCGGTACCACCGCCAGCCGTTTCAATTCTACACAGGGAGCTCTGCAAACTTGGTTACCACCGGCCTTGCGTCGGTAGCACCGGGGGCGGTACTACCGAAGTAATGGCGGTACTACCGCAGGCCAAAACAGGGCGAACAGAGAGCCTTGCAAATTGGAATATGGGGAAACTACCGGCCATGGGTCGGTAGCACCGCGGGCGTGTACTACCGAGGTAATGGCGGTACCACCGCTAGGTCAAAAACAACTCTATCCAGAGAGGGTTGCAAACCAGGTTACTACCGACCTTGCGTCGGTACCACCGCGGCGGTAGTACCGAGGTTATGGCGGTACTACCGCCAGGTCATTTTTTGACCAACACAGAGAGGGTGTTTGCGCGCTGCGCAGAGAAGCCGTGGTCGGTACCACCGACCACCCTGGTCGGTTACCACCGACCATATAAATTACCTTCTACGTGTTCGTGATTGTGCGGTGTCTCTCAAGCGAACTAAGGTTAGTCGATTTGAGCACTTTTCTCCACATCTAGCCAACTTACTTTGCGACCCTCTTCATAGTCCGGCTTACCTATAACTCAAGTTTAAAATTGAAATTTTAAACTACCACTTGAGCTAGGCTTCTTTATGTCCAAAAATATCCTGCGTGCTTTGTTCACGAGATTTCAACGTTTCAAATCTTTCAAAGGACTAACACCTGCATACATGCTTTTATAAACTGGTTAGTCCCTAATTTGATTGTCATTAATTAGCCAAAGCCCACATTGGGGGCGAATGCACTTTCAAAATCCCCCTTTTTGGTAATTGATGACAACCAACTTAGGCTTACAATTAGGGATAGAAAGAATTGAAGCTTTTGAATTCCAAAATTTAGTTGAAGCTCCCCCTAGTGTATGCTTTGGATATGAATTTCAAACCTTGATTAGAAAGCAAGGTTGCATACACAAGAACAAGAGCTCCCCCTAAATTTTGCAATCCGTGGGGTGCCTAAGTGTGTGACAACATCAAATATATCAATTTGTGATGCATAAACGGTATGACATGGTGATACACATAACAATGTAATAAGAAAAGCGAATGGCTATTGAAGAAAGAAAAGAACTCAAATCACATAGCCATATCGAAAACAACAATCATCATGACAAGAGCATCAATAACGAGGATGAACCAAGCATGAATATAACAATAAGCATAAAAGTTTTACATCCTCAGCATATCACAAATAAAATGTAGCATACCACACTTAGTCTCAAAGATTACCCTTTCTTACAGCTATTACAACAGATAAGCCTAACACTCCCCCTTTGGCATCAAGTACCAAAGCAGGTAGGCCAAAGATAAGCAAAGAATCAATAATAGCTGCTAGAAGATCCATCATGATAAGAGCATCAATAACGAGGATGAACCAAGCATGAATATAACATAAGCATAAAAGTTTTACATCCTCAGCATATCACAAATAAAATGTAGCATACCACACTTAGTCTCAAAGATTACCCTTTCTACAGCTATTACAACAAGATAAGCCTAACACTCCCCTTTGGCATCAAGTACCAAAGAAGGTAGGCCAAGATAAGCAAAGAATCAATAATAGCTGCTAGAAGATCCATCATGATAAGAGCCCCCGAAGAGAGAGGAATAGGCACTCTCTCCAACGTCACCACCAGGGAAGGATGAAGGAGCCAAAAATCAGGTGGTGGTGTAGAGTCGCGAGGACCACCACTCCCAGCTGGATCGGCGTCGGGGCCAGCAAAGCCCATGTACGAGCCACCACCCCCTCCTTGATACGATGTGGACCCGCCAGCAAAGGACGTGCCCATACCATAGTCAGGGAAGAAGGAATGAGGCTGGTACTGAGGTGGTGGCGGAGGATAGAACTGATGGGGCGGATACAGCATGGAGCTGTAAAAAACCCGCCTCACCACCACCTGGAAACCTGGGGCTGCTGCTGGGCCTGCTGCTGGGGCTGCTGCTGGGGGAGACCACCATCATCATCAACATCATCATCATCACCACTCCGGGCCTGAGCATCGTACTCAGCAAACGGATCTGGATGGGGTCGGACCGGAGAGCGCGGAGGAAGACCGAGATGCTGATGCACCTCCTGCTGATGTCGCTCGTCACGATCGGCCCGATAGCACATCCACTCAAAGATCTTGCCAAGGGCGAAGCGAAGACCGCCACCCCTACGCCTCTCACGACGCGGAGGAGGAGCGGTAGCATGGGAACATCTCCACCCGGCTGAGCCTCGCCAGGCGCTGCTGCATCTACTGGGACCTCACCACCTTCATCAACTTTTTCTTTGTCCTTGGAAGGAGCCGAGGTGAACTTGCGAACACTGTACTCCTTCATGGTGCGATCATACTCGAAGGTGGCGCCAACCACATGCTCAATGATATGCATAAGATATGGAGCATATGGCAAGGCCTTGTGAGGATCATTGTAAACATCGGAGATTTCTGCCACAGAAAGTGAGAGATGCTAAACCGTCCATCTGGCAGAGCAAAGCGGACGAGGACCTTGGCAGCATCATCTCTCAAGTTGTCCTGGTCACCAACTTTAGGATCCAGAGTTAGGCGCATCAGGTTGTTGAGCACATAGTAGGCAGGCTTCAGGCCTTGGACCTTGAAGGTTGCCTCGGCACCATCCATGTAGACACCTGAGCTCTGCAACTGCTCTAAGTACATACCCCCTCCATACATCTCTGAAAGACGAGGGCATCTCTGTCCACATGATCGAAGCCCAACAACCGAGCAATGTGACGAAGGCACATCTGTAGTGGACCCCTTGGGTCATCCAATGCAGCACGCGAGCTTCCTTATCAATGAAACAAAGTGGCCCAAAACTGACAGAGAATCTCCTGGTTGAAGCTGCGCTCACCAGAGATCAATCCAAGATCCTCCACTCCTCAAGCCTCTGCACCAAAGACTGAATCTCATCTGAGTCCTTGTCTGTCAAGGAGCGGATAACTAACCGCTTGTGCTCAAAAGAGGGGGATGGCCCTTAGCACAGAAACCCTTCCAGAGGACTGTCACATAGTAGTCCTGCTGGAATCTTGACCAGAACCTCCGATCAACTGAAGCATCTCTGATAAACAGATAGGGGTTCTCTTCACGCTGCCTTCTCATCAAGCTACCGCGCTTTCTATTGGAGTAATCCATGGGATTTCAAGAAGAGCGGGAGGGACGGCGGACATGACAGCTTCGGCTTCAGGTGTGCATGTCAAAAGCCCGGTTGATTAGCATCAACCCTGAAGTTCGAGGGGATGTCGGTCCAACTTGAGGATCGATGGAGCGACCCTCACGATCGAGACCAGCTGAAGGCACTCCTCCCACAATGACGCTGTGCAGGCGTCCCGCCGGACCAGCGACAGGGGGCGGAGAAGGCTGAGGAGGAGGAGGAGCAGATGCCCACTGCCACGAGCATGACCGCTCCCGCTCGCCCTTGCGCTATCCACGCTGCGATGACCCGTAAGGCCCGCGGACAGCGTCCACGGACCTGACGAGAGGAGTCATCCATACTCCCAGACCGACCACGGCGCCCGGATTGCGACGCCGGCTCCCCTTGCGCATGACTACCTTGCTCCAAGGCGGCATAATCCTCATCATCATCACTAGGGGAACGAGCACGAGAGGGCCTCCGGCTCATCTAGACAAAGATAGCATAGACCAACATGAGACAAAGATGATGGAACGATTACTTCAACGGATGTAGCAAATAAGACGATCGAAATCGGGAAGGAGAACGGCTCGCTGCGCGCGGGCGGTACTACCGACCCCTGGGGGCGGTACTACCGACCGCACAGCAGCGTGCGGTTCCTTCAATCCAATATACCAAATCACCATGAACTTGCAAACCATACATCTTAGAAGCATCTACACACTAGATAGAACAAGCCAACCAAAGGAAACGACCTAGAACAGGTACATTGAAAGATCGGGCATGAACACCCTAGTACCTTGCTACTCGTGAAGAAGAGGTCGAAATCCAATGAAGGAATACTTCCGGGCTTCAAGAACACCACCAAGACGATCTCCAACCTTCAAAGCAACCTTCCACCAGAGGATTTGGATTTGGTTGGAGGAGGAAAGAGATCGGGAGAGGAGAGGGTGATGGCGGCGCACGGGGAGAAGGCACGAGCAGGCGGCGGCTGCAAGGAGGCAGGGGCGGCGGTCAAAGAAGTTTGACTAGGGTTGAAAAAATTCACCGCGCCCTTTTATACTCGGAGGTAACCGGTCGGTGGAACCGCCCATAGGGGCCGGTACAACCGCAGTCGGTAGTACCGACACAATGGCGGTACCACCGACAGGCAGAAAAACAGAGGATCCAGAGAGGGTTTCCAGGAGGACTTTGTGTGGTATACCACACACACTTCAAATATGTCCAGATTTCATAGAATCAATACATAGCTATGGACACAAGTGAAGCATGCAAAATAGATTTTGAAATCACATACAATATTTGTCAAAAGCATTTGTTTAGGTTTCTAGGTGAAAACAAATATGTGCAAGACATCAAGCCACGTTACGAGAATCAATGATATTTAGTTCACTCCTCAAAGCACAAAAATCTTGACTCATCTAAAGGCTTTGTGAAGATATCGCTAGTTGTTTTTTCGGTGCTCACATGGCGTATTGCGATTCTCTCCTTTGGTGCTTCATGGTCTCTCCAAAAATGTGTCGGATGTCTATGTGTTTTGTGCGAGAGTGGTTTACGGGATTGTTTGCTAGTTTGATAGGGCACTCTCATTGTCACACAAAAGTGGAATTTTGGTTTGCTCACATCCGAAGTCCTTTAGTGTTTGCTTCATCCAAAGTAGTTGAGCACAGCAAGCGCCGGCCGCCACATACTCGGCTTCGGCGGTGGATAGGGCAACACTATTTTGTTTCTTAGAACTCCATGACACCAAAGACCTCCCATAAATTGGCAAGTCCCGGTAGTGCTCTTTCGGTCTACCTTGCAACCGGCATAGTCCGAATCGGAATAGCCAAGTAGATCGAAAGTGGAGCCCTTGGGATACCACAAGCCAAGATTCGGAGTGTGCACTAAGTATCGAAAAATTCTCTTAACGGCAATAATATGACATTCTTTCGGATTAGCTTGAAACCTTGCACACATGCACACACTAAGCATAATATCGGGCCTAGATGCACAAAGGTAAAGTAATGAACCGATCATAGAGTGATATACCTTTTGGTCCACTGACTTACCATCCACATTTAGATCAAGATGTCCATTGGTAGGCATAGGGTCTTGATGGGTTTGGCCTTGTCCATCTCAAACTTCTTTAGCATGTCTCTTGTATACTTGGTTTGACTGATGAACGTGTCATCCTTGAGTTGCTTGATTTGGAATCCAAGAAAGTACTTCAACTCACCCATCATGGACATCTCGAACCTTTTGGTCATGATCCTACTAAATTCCTCACAAAAGACAACATTAGTACTACCAAATATTATGTCATCGACATATATTTGGCACACAAAGATATCATTATCAACTTTGCGAGTAAATAAAGTAGCATCGGCCCTTCCTATCTCAAAACCCTTTTTGAGTAGGAAGTCCTTAAGACAATCATACCAAGCTCTAGGAGCTTGTTTAAGCCCATAGAGCGCCTTGTCGAGCTTGTAGACGTGGTTGGGAAACTTTGGGTCCTCAAAACCTGGTGGTTGCTCCACATAGACCAATTCGGAGAGGGGGCCGTTGAGGAATGCACTTTTCACATCCATTTGGTATAGCTTGAAATCATGGTGAGTAGCAAAGGCAAGTAATATACGAATTGACTCGAGCCTAGCTACAGGTGCATAGGTTTCCCCGAAATCCAAACCTTCGATTTGAGTGAAACCTTGAGCCACCAACCGTGCTTTGTTCCTTGTCACCACGCCATGCTCGTCTTGCTTGTTGCGGAAGACCCATTTGGTTCCTATCACATTTTGCTTGGGCCTTTCCACCAAGGACCAGACTTCATTCCTGGTGAAGTTGTTCAGCTCTTCTTGCATAGCCATCACCCAGTCCGGATCGTCAAGTGCTTCTTCCACCCTAAGAGGTTCCAAAGAGGAGACAAACAAGTAATGTTCACAAAAATTTGCTAAACGAGAACGTGTCGTTACCCCACGCCGTATGCTCCCCAATATGTTGTCAACGGGATGATCCCGTTGAACTGTATGATGAACTCTTGGGTGTGGCACAGGTGATCTTCGTTGGATGGGTCCATCTTCATCATCTTCATCGTATGCATTGATGTCCCCATCTTCTTGTCGGACTTCATGTTGAGCTCGTGTTTGATCATCAACTTGGTGTATCACTTGAACATCATCCACACTACCACCATTCGGAGTTGCGGAAGCTTCATCATGCGCATTTGGATGCACATGATGGATATGAGAATCTTGTGGAGTGTGTGATGGTTCATCTTCATCATCTTGTATTTCATTCACGGGCCTTACATCACCGGTTGCAAGCTTCTTGATAGCTTCGGATGGAGGCTCGTCATTACCTACAAGCTCATCATTGACTTGCTCTTTTGAGAGCCGTCGGATTCATCAAAAGTCACGTCTACCGTTAACTCAATAGTGCCGGTGGCATTATTGAATACACGGTAGCCATGTTCGTTAGTACCATAACCAAGTAGAAAGCCTTCGTGTACCTTAGGTGCAAACTTTGAACTTTTGGCCCTTTTGTTAAGTATGAAACACTTGCAGCAAAAACTCGAAAGTAATGCACCTTTGGTTTGTTACCGGTTAGAAGCTCATATGGCGTCTTCCCTTTTAGCTTGTGAAGGTAGAGGCGGTTGATTGCATGACACGCCGTGTTCATTGCCTCTGCCCAAAATCCATGGGAAGTCTTGTACTCATCCAACATAGATCTTGCAGCTTCAACAAGAGTTCTATTTCTTCCTTTCCACAACCCCATTTTGTTGTGGGGTATATGGAACGGAGAACTCATGCTTGATCCCTTCTTCATCAAGATACTCTTCTATGTTGGTGTTCCTAAACTCGGTCCCGTTGTCGCTTCTCACTTTCTTGATTTTGATGTCGAACTCATTTTGTGCTCTTCTAGCAAACTTCTTGAAGATACCTTGCGTTTCGCTTTTGTCTGCTAAAAAACACCCAAGTGAAACGAGAATAGTCATCAACAATAACGAAACCGTATTTGTTACCGCCGATGCTTTGATAAGCAACGGGTCCGATGAGATCCATATGCAATAGCTCCAATGGTCTTGAGGTCGACACAATGTTCTTGATTGGATGTTTTGCTCCTACTTGCTTTCCGGCTTGGCACGCACTGCAAATCCTATCTTTCTCAAAAGAAACATTGGTTAGTCCAAGGATGTGCCCTTCTCTTTGAAGTTGGGCCAAGTTCCTCATCCCAACATGAGCTAGTCGGCGATGCCAAAGCCAACCCATGCTAGATTTTGCCATTAGACATGTTGTAGGCTCTACCTTACTAGTTGAGAAGTCAACTAAGTAAAGTTTTCCCTTCAACACGCCTTTAAATGCAATAGAGGAATCCCTTCTTCTAGAGACGGTCACACCCTTATCCGTAAGAGACAATCGTAACCCATTTCACAAAGTTGAGAAACGGATAACAATTGTAACTCAACGAATGCACAAGTAATACATTAGATATGGAATTGTCAGTTGAGATAGCAATTTTACCCAAACCAAGCACTTCTCCTTTACCATTGTCACCAAACACAATGTTGTTGCATGAGTCGTTGCTTGGTTGAAAGGAGGAGAACATATCTTTTGCCCCGGTCATATGATTGGTGCATCCACTATCCAACACCCAACTTGATCCACCGGAGGCATATTCCTACAAAACAAGTTTATGTTCTAGATTTAGGTACCCAAACGAGATTGGGTCCTTGGGGTTAGTCACATAAGCTTTTGGTACCCAAACATTTCTCATAATTTCCCTCTTCTTGAGGGCACCAACATACTTGACAACTATTTTGCCATCATCACCCAACAACACAAATAATCACATGTATAGCTTCTTGATATGGGCTTTTGTTGCTTGAGGCCTCCACTTGCTTCTCCTTGTTGATCTTACCATTAGCAAGTGGAGCCTTTGGATTGGCAACCTTGTTGGCCTTGTTCATTAGGTCAAAGAGAGGAACCCCTTTGTTAAAGTTAACAAAAGGTACCCCATTGACCATCTTTCTACCGTTGGCCTTACCACCATACCTATTGTACCCAATTCCATCCTTGATGGATGGTGCCTTGCGGTCTTGAGGATATCTTTTGGTTGTTGCACCTTACACTTGCAACCATTCCTCAAGATCATGTTCAACCTATGAATTTCTTTGTCTTTCTTTTCTAGCTCAACAAGGTTAGTTGCACAAGCATTTATATCATGTTTATAGCATCTTTTGCAACCATTACTAGTTGAGGCATTAGAGCCATCGGATCCTTAGAAGAGGTTGAAGAGGTGCTATTCCAAGAGTGTTGTAGCTTAGTTCAAGAGTTTGATATTTATTTTGAGAGCTTGTGAGGCTCTCTTGAACCATGCTAACCATTCTTTAGGCTTGCAATTGAGTCATTGCTCATGGAACACTCCTTAGCCAACTTCTTGTTGGAGTCATTGGCTAAGGATAGTTCCACGGTCAATTTCTCAACCTTCAACTTCTCCTCGGCAAGAGAGGCTTCCAATGCACGGTTCTTTTCTCTCTTGAGAGATCAAGTCCCCTTGCATTGCAAGACTCTCATTCCGACTCTCTAATTTAGTGAGCAATTTTATGATTTTAGCTCCACCTTTCTTTCCAAACTTTCTAATTAACTAAGCTCAAATTCATCCATATCATCATCACTACATTCATCACTAGAACAAGTAGGAGAGTGAGGTGATACCTTCTCATTCTTAGCCATGAAGCAAGAATGAGTGAAGTCATCCTCGTCGTCGGAGAGGTTCTCGAACAAGCGTGACGAAGCTGTCGATGTAGCCATGTTGGAGAAGAGACTTGGAGAAGAGGTCTTGTGTATGGCGATGTTGGCCGCTCCCTTCTCCTTCTCCTTGCTCTTGCTCTTCTCTTCATCACTTGAGTCATCTTCCGAGAACCACTCCTCACCAAGATGAGCTTCACCACCTCTTCTTCTTCTATGCTTCTTGTCATCACTCTTGCTATACTTGTTCTTGTTCTTCTTTTGTGGACAATCGGCAATGAAATGATCATCCGCTCCACACTCATAGCAATTTCTCTTCTTTGACTTCTTGAAGTAACCACCTTTGCCCTTCTTGTGCATCTTCTTTCTCATGAATCTTCTAAAGTTCTTCACAATAAGGGCCAACTCATCATCGGAGTCTTCACTTCCTTCGCTTGAAGAGTCATCTCGGGCCTTGCTTCCTTCTTCTTGATTAGCCTTGAGTGCTACCACCCTTTTGTGGCTTGCCTCTTGTTCTTCTATATCTTCATCATCCAAGACTTCATGATGCTTTATCTTGGCAAGCATCTCATGAGGTCCCATGCTCTCATAGTTAGGTCTCTCCATGATGATTGATGCAAGGTTCTTGTTCCTCTTTCTATATGCTCTTAATAGCTTTCTTCCAGCTGAGTAGTCATCCCACTTTGTGTCTCCGAGTGCTCTAATCTGATTTACCAACGTCATGAATCTGTCAAACATTTGTTGAGTGGTCTCATTTTTCTTGATTGCAAAGTTCTCAATCTTTCCATGAAGAAGCTCTATGTTGCACTTCCTCACACTCGCATCACCCTCATATGATATCCTGAGTGTATCCCAAATCTTCTTGGCATTCTCCATTCCATGTACCTTGTTGCTTTCTTCAGGCTTTAGGCATGATAGAATCAATGATGCGGCTTGAACATTTTGTTGAAACTCAACACATCATTGTCGGTGAACTCTTGACCTTCAACATGACTTGGTCCATTTTCAACAATCTCCCAACTCTTGCAGCAAGAAGGTGTAGCTTCATCTTGTGTGCCCAATCATTGTAGTTGATTCCATCAAAGGCAGGTGGCTTGCCTAGATTGACGCTAGGCAATTGTATGACCTTGCCCATAGGCTATAGTCATATGCACTCTAGTGAACTCGGTGTCTTTCTTGCCTTTCTCTTCATCTTCCTTCTTCTTGTCATCCTTGGGCGGCTGATTTCCACCGCTTCCGGATGCTTCGGCTTTGCTTTCCAAAGCTCGCCTCAAAACTCCATCTCATCTTTCATTCTTTTCATCTCATCTTCATGCTTCTTTGCTTGATCTTGAATTATCTGAGCAGTAACCTTCTTGACAATCTCATCAAGTTGTTCTTGACTTATGGTAGACATGATTCTCCCTTACGCGGTGAAGCGCTAACACAAGGGTTTGGCTCCGATACCAATTGAAAGGACCGAATCAGCCTAGGGGGGTGAATAGGTGATTTTGACTATCTGAAACTTCACAAACTATAAGATGTAGTTAGATAGCAACCGGAGAGGCCGGTTTGTTTGGGTAGGTACTACCGGGTGTGAAACACCGGTACTACCAACACAACAAACGGCACAACGGGATCCTAAAAGAAACTACAAATCCATGAAAGTAAGTTATGAAGATAAACAAGTTTCTAGCCAACTTTCCGAAGAATATTTATGGTAAAACTACTCTCACGAAACCTTGGTTGCTCCCCTTGATGTAGATCGAGCCTTCCCAACCTAAGAACGAGATAGGGATAGGAAGAACACGAAGAACACAATAACAAGAGAAGTAGAGAAAATAGGGACAACAACACAAGCACACGCACACTGACACAAGATTTATCCCGAGGTTCGGCCAATCCACTAAGGAGTGCCTACTTCCTCGTTGTTGAGGTGACCACAAAGGTCGGAGTCTATTTCACCTCCTCGCCTCACTCAAGCAACCACAAAGGCTACGAGAGTATCTCTACTAGAAATCTCAGGGTAATACAAACTTCGGGGAGCCCTCACAAGTAAATCAATACGGGCTACCACGAAGAACACCTAACCGGCTAGAGCTCAAGAGCTCAAGAGTTAAAGACACAAAACAAGCCGGCAAGATGGAAACCAAGTGCTCAAGTCGAAGATTGATGCTTCCCACTCTCGAATCTCACTTCCCTAGCTCAAATCTTGCAAGGGAATGAATCTAGGAGCAAAAGGGGAGAGAGATGGGTGAGTCAATGCTTGGAGAGAGTTTGTCTAGTTAGGTCAGCAATAAGTGTATCATGTAAGTCCGTGACCGTGAAAAGTGAAGGGGAGGCATTTATACTCCCTCAGTCCCGAGGCTGGTCGGTACCACCGACCACCCATGGTCGGTACCACCGACCATGTCACAACGGTCGCATACACCCAGATCTGGTCAAACTGACAAGCACCGGGCCAAGTCGGAACCACCGAGGTCGGTGGTACCGAGGTAATGGCGGTACACTGCCAGGCCAAAACGCTCGAACAGAGAGCAACTCAGTTAGGGACTCGGTCCCTCGGAAACTACCGCCCGAGGTCGGTACCTCCGAGGTCGGTGGTACCGAGGTAATGGCGGTACCACCCGCCAAGTCAAGGCTATTCAGTCCAGAGAGCCTGAAAAACTTTCAACCACCGAACCTGGGTCGGTGCTTCTGAGGCCGGTGGTACCGAGGTTTGGCGGTACCACCGCCAAGTCTATTCAACACACACAGAGAGCTCGCAAATCCAAGTTACCACCGACCTCCGTCGGTACCCCCACGATCCGTCGGTGGTACCGAGTTATGGTACCACCGCCAGGGCCGTTTTCAATTCTACACAGGGAGCTCTGCAAACTTGGTTACCACCGGCCTTGCGTCGGTAGCACCGGGGCGGTACTACCGAAGTAATGGCGGTACTACCGCCAGGCCAAAAACAGCGCGAACAGAGAGCCTTGCAAAATTGGAAACTACCGGTCATGGGTCGGTAGCACCGCAGGCGGTACTACCGAGGTAATGGCGGTACCACCACCGCTAGGTCAAAAACAACTCTCTATCCGAGAGGGTTGCAAACCAGGTTACTACTACCGACCTTGCGTCGGTACCACCGCGGGCGGTAGTACCGAGGTTATGGCGGTACTACCGCCAGGTCATTTTTTGACCACACAGAGAGGGTGTTTTGAGCGCTGCGCAGAGAAGCCGTGGTCGGTACCACCGACCACCCATGGTCGGTACCACCGACCATAAGAAATTACCTTCTACGTGTTCGTGATTGTGCGGTGTCTCTCAAGCGAACTAAGGTTAGTCGATTTGAGCACTTTTCTCCACATCTAGCCAACTTACTTTGCGACCCTCTTCATAGTCCGGCTTACCTATAACTCAAGTTTAAAATTGAAATTTTAAACTACCACTGGAGCTAGGCTTCTTTATGTCCAAAATATCCTACGTGCTTTGTTCACGAGATTTCAACGTTTCAAATCTTTCAAAGGACTAACACCTGCATACATGCTTTTATAAACTGGTTAGTCCCTAATTTGATTGTCATTAATTAGCCAAAACCCACATTGGGGGTGAATGCACTTTCAGGGAGAAGTGCTGCAGCTCCACCGCGAAGTGGTGGGTCAGCCCCCGCATGAAGCCTCAGCGGACGCCGAGCCCCATACGGTGGTAGCGAGTGAAGCTCACCACATACCCCTCCTGGCGGTGCGGCTCCCGGTGGCCGCCGACGGGAGAATCCACCAGCGGGCCCCCCTGGCGGTTGGGGCGGAAGCCCCCGCTCCACCAGCGTCTCCAACTCTGCTGCTCGTCTTCGTCGAGCTCCAGTCTTCGCCGGCAGCACTTGGGCGGCCTTGGCGGCGACGACGCGGACCTGAGCGGCGGACGGGCGGCCGGAAATTCCCAATCGACTAGCTCAGGAAGAGGGCACATGAAGGCTACGGCGGCGGTGAAGGCAAAGCAAAGTAAAGAGTTCCTTTTTTCCCCTCTTTCGATATTTATAAGGGAAACCCCAACGGGCGGGGTCTCCCATGACATAAAAGGTAACCGCATGCATTTATATGCGCCCACCTAACCACGTCTCGAGCCGGGGACAGGTACACAACGCCAACGCGGCGGCAATCCCATTCGCTCACTGCCGGGCCCTCCGCGGGCCCGCCGCTCCAACTTCACGCCCGGGCCCTGCGCCATATCTCCACTCGCCACGCCCTGACGGTTTCCCGCTCTAAAAAAGGCGCGCCCAACGGGCAGAAGGATTCCCAGACGATGGAGGCTTCTTCAACGAAGTAAAACGGGCCCCGCCCCTAAGCCTCGAAGCAGCGAAGGCTGACCCTCGAGAGGGTTCGACAGCACTTTGAGCACCCGAGTCAGGGACACCGAGGGGCGCCAATCGCAGCATCGCTCGAGGGCCAAGCCCTCGAGGCCCCTCACGTGGTATCCAAGGCGGGGCACGACATGCAGTGAGATCCCCTCGAGGGAGGCATCGAGCCACCGGTTCCTATCGAATGGACCCGCACTCCTGCAACTGAGCACCCATGCTTTATGAGATCGCCTCCGGGCAACAGTCGACCCCATCGAACGGGCACGAGGTCTCACTTGGATTCCCCGTTACCAGCTCACCGGAACCTCGATACTCGCCCGCTCGTGGTAGTACGAGGCATCCCCCCTCCTGCATCCGATCGAAAGGACTCGCGGGATGACAAACCAGGGCAACCGGCGTTGCCGAAAGCTCGAAGAGCGTGCCGGACAGCTCGAAGAGCCGGCCGCCGGTTCAGCCTGGCACCCCTCGACGAAAGAGGGTCTAAAAAACTCGGGGGCTCGACACTCCCGAACCTAAAAAACGCAACTAAAACTCGCAAAAAGCCCACGAGGGAGCTCTAACCACTCCCCCGTGGCCTCGGGGGCTACACCCGCGGGTGTCGCTCGTACGACACCCACGGAATCAAAACGACCAAACCCTCGAGATCTCAGTCGGGAGCCCCTGCTCGAGTGCAAGCACTCGAACAAGGGCTCGGGGGCTACTGTCGGGGTCCACAAAAGGGTACCCCCAACCAACGCAACAAATGGGTTAAACCTAGAACACCGTAAATAACAAACTAACTAGTCTAAACCCCTTAAAGAGACCAATCCCTTGAGGCCCACACAACGTTGGCCCTCCAGCCAGGCCTCGGGCGAACTCGCGCTCTCCGTCTCGCCGAGTTCTCCGAGCCAGGCCTCGAGCTGGCGCCCGTTCTCCGTCCTCGCCCGAGCCCTCCGAGCCAGGCCTCGGGCGAGCGCTCCACTAAAACCTCGAGTCCTGGCATATAGGGCTCGAGCCCCCCACAGCCGAACACAATACCTCGAGACCCCACGCGGGGACCTCGAGCCTCTCTCTGGCACAGCAGCCTATCCCTCGAGACGCTTTATGCTTCCCTCGAGCGGCGCAGACATCGGATGCCAACCCCATACCGCGCATTTAATACGTCCACCTACTCCAGTCACGTCCTCTGCAGCCCGACGTGTACCACAGTAACCAGGGGCAAAGTCAAGTCTCGTTTTTCACCACAAGCATGGGCAAAAAGGCACCAGCACAGCATTGTTCGACCATACCTTGCACTGTGGCACGTCCCGGTCACATCTCGAGACCCGGATTTCCGCTGTACGACCAGACTCCCCGGAACTCGCCCATACCTACGGGGACTCGAGCCCCCGTAGGCGCCATCTCGAGGCCGGCTCCTCACCCCTCGAGCCCTAACTACTTTCACGCTATTGGAAGACAGGTACCTCAAGACCCGGAGGCCCCCGCCGTGTCCTGTACGTGCCGGAATGGGGTTTGTACGGCTTCTACATCGCACGCCACCACGTCCGCGCCCGGGATGGAGGCCACGCCCCAAGGACCCTCAACAGCAAACGCCCACATCGGCTCCATTGGCCCCGACAAGACAGGGTTCCTACCCTTCTCCTTATTGGGTTGGGCACCGTCGCCCCGACACCTGTAAAACCCTTGTGTAACCCTGGCCTCCCCTTGCTCTATAAAAGGGGATACCAGGGCCCTCGTTCCGCCGTTACACAACTCCGAGAGGCAACACACGAGTCCACGCATACGCACACACGAGTCCAGACTCCCGTCCACGCTCATTGAGCTTGTATTCGCCCCTGTACAAGCACTTAGGTGCAAGTAATACAAGAACCTCCTCCCCCCGCTGGACGTAGGGCCTTCTTTGTTGCCCGAACCAGGATAAATCCTTGTGTCATCTTGCATCACCATCCAGGAAGAGAGCACGCGACCATATTACTCGTTGGTATCGTACCCCCGGGTTCGAAACACCGACACTAACCAAACATTTTAATTAACTAACAGTCTTTATTAGTGAATTATTGAAAATAGGGTTTAATTTAAATTTATCAAATTGCACTCAAACTTCTAGGGATGATTGGTTATGGTGAACAACAGTTGCAAAATAAATTTCATAATTTTTGGAATCATTATTTTAACCTACACAAATTATTTAAGTTTCATGCATTATTTAATTATTAAATAGACCTAAATTAGAAAGAAAATTATTTTCACAAATGACTTCAAACTTTTTGTGAAGACTAGCTATATGATGAAAACAGTAACAAAATTGGTTTCATGATTTTTGGACTTATAATAAGCCATAAAAATCATCAAAGTCTCTTTATTAAATAAAATCCATATTTAAATCACCACCAAAATTATTGAAAACATCAAGTTTCATATTTTTATTTGATAGAACCCATCACAAGGATTACAATAAATTTATCACACAATTATATTACACTCAGCAATTAATTATGAATAAAACAAAAATTAGCACTACTTCATTCTGAAATTTAACAAAAGAACAAAACCTTTCTCACCTGACTCTTCCTTACCCTCTCTCTCTCTGAGAACACGGACCTGGTCAACTGAGCTCGATCAGACCACGACCATGGCCATGACCGTGACTCTGCCATCGGGTTCGCCGGCTAGCTCGCCATCCGATGGACTTCTTGCCAACGAAGAACATAGTAGCTCACTTAGGGAAGCACTACGGACCAAACTATGGGGTTATACGGTGGGGTGATAGCCTCCGCATAGGCTAGCGGCGGCCATGGCAGACGGCAGGGCTCGGCGCAGAACGGAGAGGCGGCAGGAGCGTCGTAACAAACAAGCGAGCGAGGCGGGAGTACAAGGACGATCACACAGAGAGATTGGAAACGTCGGGTGGGGAACAAACTCGCCGGCAAAGTCAGCCACGGCGAGCGACCCACGGCGGCGCTGCAACTGGCCCCAGGAGAAGAAAGCGGCGTGCAGACTTCTGCCAGCAACTTAGGACAAGCGAGAGCGGGCTTGGCAAGAGCACAGCGGACGCGACAAGGGCACGAGTGTGATCTCTCGGGCGTAGGCGCAGCGACGGCGGCGGACAAACGCAGCAAAGGCGGCGGGCATGCTCTGTTTTCCACTAGAAGAAGCAAAGAAGAAGAGAAATCGGCAACGGAAATGGAACGGACGTGCTGGGATGCTTCATCAGAATGGTCTACCCCACAAGCGTTCACAGCCACCCGTCGATAGCAACGTGGCGCAGGGGGCACATGGCTGGGCGCAGACGACGGCGCCGCTCGGGCAGTGGCTCTGCACCTCCGTTCCCTCACCTGCCAGTTTAGTTAGCACTGAAACGTTTTCTATTTTCCTCTCTTCTATTTCTCCCAAAAACACTAACTCAAAAAAAACTCCGAACATGAAAGTTGTTCCAAAATCAGGATCTACAACTTTCATTTGAGGAGCACAACCCAAAATCCTGCCTAGATTTTGAAATCACATTTTGATTTAAAAAGCATTCATCTTAGATTCAAAATTACTTTGAATTTTCTGAACAACTTCAAATTTCACCATTATAAAAGTGTTCCTTATAAAATATCTATAACTTTGTTTTTGGTCATATATCCAAATTGTGCTTAATTTTGAAACTACACAAAAGGGGATAAAACTATGTTTGGAATTGATTTTCACTTTGAAACTAAATCAAACTTGTTTTCCAATTACTTAAATTTTCTTTAGTACTTGAAAATCTATCTTAGTAAAGTTGTTTTCTTTTAATCCTCTCTACAGCTTTGATTAAAGGCCAAAGTCTAATTCTTTTACTTTTTTTGAAATCTAGTTTAGGGTCAAATTCAGGGTTCGAAAGATTCCAAATTTATTTCAAAATTTGGTACAGAAACTATGAAACTTGATGCAAAAGTTGGTGCCTCTCAACAAGAGATACAACTTTGCCTTTGAAATCACTTTGAAATTTGACTTACTTTTTGACTTATTAAAAAGGAGACAAAAGAGAGATTTAAAAAAAAAACAAGGTTCTTCTCATTAGCCCTTTCATGTACACCAAACATCACAATCAAGCCACATATATTTTTAAACATGGAAATCAACACTCAAAAACCTACAACACTCTTGTCAAACATAAAAGCATCACATTTATGCCTTAAACATGAAAACATGAAATGCTTTTATGCCATGATGCCAGATGATTATGCATACTAAACAACTTAATTAGAATTTTAATTAATGCTTAACACCCAGGGTGTTACAATTGGCCTCCCCACGCTCGACGCACTCCACGTCGCAGTGGTACGCGTGCTCGTAGGAGGCGCCGACGGTGATGACCCCTTTCGGCCCCGGCATCTTGAGCTTCAAGTACGTGTAGTTGGGGACCGCCATGAACTTGGCGTAGCCTGTCTGCCGATGATGGCGTGGTAGGTCCCTTGGAACCCTACCACCTCGAAGGTGAGCGTTTCCCGGCGGAAGTTGGCCGGCGTGCCGAAGCAGACAGGTAGGTCGATATGCCCGAGGGTGTGCGCCTTCTTCCCCGGTACGACTCCGTGGAACCCCCCGACGCTGGTCGGAGCTGGTCCCTCGAAATCCCCAGGAGGTCGAGGGTCTCGAGGTATATGATGTTGAGGCTCGAGCCCCCATCCATCAACACCTTGGAGAACCGCACGTCGACTATGACGGGGTCGAGGACGAGGGGGTACGCCCCGGGTTTATGACACGGTCCGGATGGTCGTCACGGTCGAACGTGATCGGCGCATCAGACCAGTCAAGATACTGGGGGGCGTCGTGGCAGAGCGCAACAAAGATCTCCCGGCGCTCCTTCTTTCTTTCTCGAGCTGAGAGCCCGAGGGTTGACCCCCCGTAGATCATGTAGCAGTCGCGCACCGGGGGGAAGTTGCCGTCCGCGTCCCCTCCGCCACGCCGATCGTTGTTCTTGCCCTTAGACGCGTCTTCTTTCTTATCGGCGAGCTTGGAGTAGAAGCTTTTCAACAGTCGGCAGTCCTTTAACTTGTGATTTACGGGGCCCTTGTGATAAGTGCAGGGGGTCCTCGAGCATCTGGTCGAAAACAGCCCCGTCAGGGGGGCCTCGGGGCTTCTTTGGCTCGAGGGCGCCTGCGAGCACCTCTTCATCGTCGTCGTCATTGGCGTCGCGCTTCGCCTTCTGACCTTTGCGTTTGTTCTTCTTCTTTTTTTGTTGTTATTGTTGTCGTTCTTGGCGTCGTTGCCCTTGTTCGAGCCCTCCGGCGCGGTCACCGCCTTGCCTTTGTCCGTGGAACGGCCAAAGAAGGCCCCCACTGCCTCGTCGCCTGAGGCAAAGCTGTGACACGATCCATCAGGTCCTCGACCGTCCTGGGACGGTAGCGTCCTAGCTCATGAACTAGTTCTTGGCATGTCGTGCCCGCGAGGAACGCTGAGATGACGTCCTCATCAGGCACGTGGGGGAGCTCGAGCGCTGCTTCGAGAATCGTCGAGCAAAGTCGCGGAGAGGCTCGTCCGCTGCCTGCCTGCAATGCCGTAGATCCCAGGGTTGCCTGGGCACACGCAAGTCCCCTTGAAATTCCATCGAAGACCCTGACTAGGTCGGCCCAGTCGTCGATCCGATCCGGCGGGAGCCCCTCGAGCCACCGGCGGGCGGTGTCCGAGAGGTAAAGTGGGAGTTGGCGTATGATCACACGGTCGTCGTTCTTCGCTCCGCCCAGTTGGCAGCCTAGGCGGAAGTCCGAGAGACAGAGCTTGGGCTCGACCTCCCCGTCATACCTCACGATGTTGGTCGGGGTCGGAAGCGGTCGGGGAGGGTTGAGCTGCGGATGGCCTGGCTGAAGGCTCTGGGGCCCGGGGGCTCGAGGACTTGCCGGTCCTCGTCACTGTCGTAGCGCCCCCCTCGATGGGCGCTATAGCCACGCTCTTGGCCCCCCTTGTCCTTGCGCCGGTGATTGATGTCGTTGTGGGCGTCATTGGGGTCTCGAGGTGGCCGGTCGTCGACGATCCGTTCCCGGACTGGCCTAGCTCGAGAGGCGTCCGGCTGTGGACGGACGTCTCGCGCTCGTTGCGGGGCGTGTCCGCTGGTTTCCCGAGGCCGCCCCGCGCGCCGCGAGGCTGAGCTCTCGGCCTGCTGCACAGCGGCTATCTCGAGGAGGTTCTTCATTTCCCCAAGCATGCGCCTGGCGTCAGGGTTGGAGACGGCGGTAGATCACGGAGCAGCATCGCCGCCGCCACCCACGTTCTGCCCGGCTCGCGGGAAACGCACCTCGGGGCGTGCTGGCGCCCCGTCTCGAGATCTGCCGGTGGACCTCTCGAGCTCGGCCACGAACACCGGCGCCTCGAGCTGGGCTGGTTTCTTGTGCTAGGGTTTTCTCGAGCTGCAGCAGGCGTTGTCGGTCCTCCTCAGCCTTGGCGATGGCCTCCCGCAGCTGCGGCGAGCTGCGCCGCTCGGTCGTCGCTGTGCTGAGATGGTGCAGCCGGTGCCGGGGGTTCGTTCCTCCCCTGAATGCGTGATCCGCCTGCCGCAGCCACGTCTCCGGGCTCTTCGAGGTTGGGCGTCGGCCTGGCGTCGTCGTCGCCGTCGTCCTCGGCGTCGTCCACGGCCCCCTCGAGCTGGAAACACTCCCTAGTGGGGTCCCAGAGGTCAGGGTCGTGGTAGTCGTACTCATCGGAGTCGGTGCTGCTTATGCCGCGCTGCCCTGGATCGCGCCGGGATTGCAACTCGCGGTACCACTCCTCGAGGGTGGCTTGACGAGGTGGATCGACGGCTCGTAAGAGGCCACGATTGACGTGCGCGGGTAGAATACTCCAGGTCGGTGGTGGCTCGTAGGAGTATGCCTGACGCTCCTCCCGCTCTGCGGCCGCCCGGCCCTGGCGGCGCTCGTCAAGGTGGTGGCGTCGACAGCTGCGGAGTTGTTGAGGCCGAACGGGGCCGCTGGCGTCGAGCGAGGTACACCCCGTGCGGGAGGAAGCCAGGCGGTGTCGACGGAGCACGGCTCGGGGGCCTCTGGCCAGCTCCCGGTCCGTGCGCGGACGAACGCGAACTCGCTGGGGAGTGCGCAAGCGCCCTGGAAGTCTCCGGCTGCGCGCCGGGCAGGTTCCCGCTCGGGACCCTGCACCGGCCGCGGGGAAGCGGGTGTACGCCGCGGGCATCGCCTGTGCCCGGCGACGATGGTGGCGACGGCGCTGCTCAGGAGGTGGCGACGCGTGGTGGTGCGGGCGACGCGCCGCGCCTCCTGCGCGGGGTGGCGTGACACGCCCTCCGCTCGGGCCCTCCGTGGAGAGCAGGGTCAGCTCGCTGCCGTTGCCGATGGCCAGGAACTCGAGGCTCCCGAACCAGACGACGACACCAGCCGAGAATGAAGGAGAGATGAAGCCATCCAGAAAACAACGAGAAATCGCTTGGACACGCGAAGGCCCCTACCTGGCGCGCCAACTGTCGGTGTTTCGAACCCGGGGTATGACACCACGAGTAATATGATCGCATGCTCTCTTCTCTGGATGGTGATGCAAGATTACACAGGATTTATCCTGGTTCGGGAAAGAAGGCCCCTACGTCCAGCGGGGGAGGAGGTTCTTGTATTACTTGCACCTAAGTGCTTGTACAGGGGCGAATACAAGCTCACGAGCGTGGACCGGAGTCCGGACTCGAGTGTGCGTGTGTGTGGACTCGTGTGTTGTCTCTCGGATTGTGTCACCGTGTGCGCGAGGGGCCCTGGCGTCCCCTTTTATAGAGCAAGAGGAGGCCAGGTTTTTAAACGGGAATGACATGTACAGTGTTCGATATGGCGAAGGTGGAAACCCGTCTTGTCGGGGCCACTGGAGCCGATGTGGGCGTTGCTGTTGAGGCGTCCTTGGAGCGTGGTCTCCATCCCGGGCGCGGACGTGGAGGCGTGGCGACATGGGGGCCGTAATCGCCCCTTCCGGTATGTACAGGACACGACAGGGTTCCTCCGGGTCTTGGGACCTGTCCTCCAATAGCGTGAAAGCGGTTAGGGCTCGAGGGGCGGGAGCCGGCCTCGAGGTGGCGCCTATGGGGGGGCTCGAGCCCCCGCAAGTATGGGCAAGTCCCGGAACGCCCTGGCGCACAGCGGGAACCCAGGCCTTGCGATGAGGCTCGAATGTACTACAGTGCAGGGCATGGCCCAACAGTGCTGTACTCGCGCCCTTTTGCCCATGCTTGAGGTGAAAGCGAGATTTGACTGTGGCTCCGGTTTGCTGTGGCGCACGTCGCCGTGCACTAGAAGACGTGACCGGAGTAGGTGAACGCATTAAATACACAGTATGGGGCTGGTATCCGGCGCCTGTGCCGCTCGAGGGGGCGTGAAGCGTCTCGAGGGATAGGCTGTCGCGCCAGAGAGGCTCGGGGTCCCCGCGTGGGGTCTCGAGGAGCGATGTATGGCTGTGGAGGGCTCGAGACCTATGTACCGGAGCTCGAGGGGTTGGTTTTTTTAGAAGGTTAGACCTGCTAGGTTCGTTATTGAATGACGTTCCAGGTTTAATCTATTTGTTTGCGTTGATTGGGGTACCCCTTTGGTGTTCCCCCGACATTGGTTGGGAGAATATGGAAGTGGGTTGAGTCATTGACATGTGGGCTCCATTTGTCAACCCACATGATCCCCTCAATTTGGAGGATGAGCTGAACCCACATCTAGAGGGAATATTCTGTTCCGGGTTGACCCAGTTTCAAGAATCCACAAACCAAACATTAGCATTACTTGGTCGAACCCGGGATATCCCGGTTCAACCCACAAACCAAACACACGGCCAAGAGTACCCGGCCGGCCGGCACGACAAATAAAGTACGTGTCACGTTCAACTGCCTGTACCTACCGCTGGCGTGGCTCCCCCCAGGCCTCGGGCCTCGGTCTTATCCACACCACTATATCCACTTCCGCCCGCCTTTAACCGCGCGGTAAAAGCGCATCGGATCCGACGGTTCCCGCCGCCGCGCGAGAATTACCGCACGCGTAAGCCGTTGCGGCGGAGAGGAAAAAGAGGCGCGTGGCCGCGTGGGAGGGGTAAAAAGCGTGCGTGCCCGGGGCCCCTTTCGGTTCTCTAAAAAGGGCGCTGCTTTTTCCCCTCCCTTCGCCGCATCCGCATCCGCATCCGCATCCGCCATTGCATTGCAGTTTGCAGCAGCGTCTTCTCCCTCGTCGAGCTCACCCTCAAAACTCCTCCGCCCTCGCGTGCTCTCTCCGCTCCTGCAGCACCCTCGCTCGCTAGCTCGCCCGCTCGCTCGCTGTGCCTCCTAGTGTGGGGATTCGAATTCGATCTCGGAGCGCATGGCTGAGGCGTTGTGCAACGGCGTCGTGGCGTCGCCGTGCGGCAGGGACGTGGGCGTCGCCGCCCGGGCCAGGGGCGCCTCCAAGGCCGCGCTCGCGGAGTCCCTGCCGGTCGGCGGGTACGCCACCAAGAGCACCTTCTCCGCCGGGAGGATGACGGTGTCGGACAGGAAGCCGAGGCCCCTGTCTCGGAGCCTCGAGGCCGCCGCGCCTGGACAGGTTGGTCGCGCGCTTCCTGTTTTTTTTTTTTTTTTTGAGGAAATCCTGTGTTCTTGTTTCCTTCGCAAGATTCAATAAAGGGCGCAAATAGAAACGTTCTCCTTTTTTTTTTAGATTCAGTTCCTGCTATGGGATGTTTCCCCCCTTACCTTGTTGCCCTCGCGATTTCTTCTGGCTGTTGAAGGCTGCTGCTGGATTCGTGCTAAAATAAAATAAAACCTTGTGCCCCGTTGCTTGCTGCTGCAGATGAACCTGTCGTTTCCCAAGGCCATGCGGTGGTGGGAGAAGGGGCTGCACCCCAACATGCGGGAGATCGAGTCCGCGCAGGACCTCGCCGACTCCCTCCTCAACGCCGGCGACAAGCTCGTCGTCGTCGACTTCTTCTCCCCAGGCTGCGGCGGCTGCCGCGCCCTCCATCCCAAGGTACGCAGCTCGCTCGCTGCTGGGAACCTGCCGCGTTTCATTACAAGAACGGACACCCAACCCAATGCTCGGTCGATTCTCTTCTCTGCTCTAGTAGTAAGTTGTAACGGGGATCCATGGATTCTGCCGGCCGCGCAGATTGCCCAGTTCGCCGAGAAGAACCCGGACGTGCTGTTCCTGCAGGTGAACTACGAGAAGCACAAGTCCATGTGCTACAGCCTCCACGTCCATGTCCTCCCGTTCTTCAGGTTCTACAGGGGAGCCGAGGGACGGGTCAGCGGCTTCAGCTGCACCAATGCAACGGTAAGGATCGACCACCCCTCTCCTCCACTCCAACTGTAAGAACTGAATGAATCGTAACGTGTTTGCTAATGATGTTATGCCCCGGCACGGTCGTGTTTGTCTTCAGATCAAGAAGTTCAAGGACGCGCTCGCCAAGCACGGGGCTGACAGGTGCGGCCTCGGGCCTGCACGGGGGCTGGACGAGTCGGAGCTCATGGCCTTGGCTGCCAACAGGGACCTGCACTTCAACTACGAGAAGCCCGGCGGCCTCGTCCCGCTCGCAGAAGCCATTGCCAAGGAGGCTGCTGCGCCGGGAGGCCCGTGGCTTCCTCTGCCTGCGTCCGCGACGCAGCAGCTGCTCAACCAGGGATCGGATAACTCATTGTTGTCATCTGGAAGATAGCCCGTACTAGTTACTGGTTTCATCGGAGGTGGCTCAGCTCCTCCGGATTGTACAGATTTGATTTGTTGTTCGTGGTCTGATGCTGGAGTGACAGGCATATTGAGATGCAGATGCGCAGGCTTAAGCTTTTGTAAAGTCTGCTGCTCTGATTATTGCGGCTGTATTGTTGCATCTAGACCTTTTGCTCAAGCATGAAACAAACTTTTGCTTGGCGAACCTCTATGCAGCGATGTTTGGTACCACTAAAATTCATGCAGATTGAGCTGCCATTTCTTGCCTGTATGTCTTACCGATTTGCTTCGTGCAAGGTTCAGCGCTTGAGAGCTTGAACCTGAATTCTGGCCTCTGTGTTGCTGCTGAAGTTTTGGTGCCTGAACCTGAATCAACCTACCTGTCTGTTACCTGCTCTGAACTTGCGGTTGCATTTAGTTGCTGAAATAGACGCCTTTCCGTTGGGTATTGCTGTGCTGGACTGATTCTGTAAGAAAAAAAGTTAAGACTAATTCTGGCTGATAAGCTCAAGCCAACATAGCAGAGTCTAGATAATGGTTAAAATGACCGTTCAGAGGAAAGGCCAAAACTGTTTTGTTTTGCTCCATCATTTCGGCATGATCTTATAAGCTTCCAACTTCCAAGTAGTTTCATGGATAAGGCAGTCTATGTCTTCTGTCTTTTTTGCTTGTATATCCACGGGAGAAGCATATATACAGTAGCTTGTATATCCACGGGAGAAGCAAATGGGCATGGGCATGGGCATGGACATGGACATTGCTGATGGTACTCCGTACTCCCTCCATCCAACAAAACGTGTAATTGTCGCTTATCGAGGAGTCAAACATTTCAAACTTTGATTGAAATTATATAAAAAAAGTACTAAAAATTCTTGATATAAAAATATACCATTAGATTCGTAATAGAATATATTTTTATAATAATTTTATTTAACGACATACATACTAATACCTTTCATTATAATTTTGGTCAAACTTGAATCAATTTGACTGATACGGATCACATAATTACATGTTTTTATGGACGGAGGAAGTATATTGTATTGGTAGGTCTTAGGCCACGATCTTGGCACATGAGACGGAGAGGCGTGCGTTATCTTGGCATGTGCCGGGCGATGGTGGTGGTCAGGATGTTGAGCTGCAGGCATTCACTTGAACAATACAGCTACAAGAAGCAGTAGAAGAGCATAGTTGGAATTTGTTGGAGTTCCAGCCCAATAGCGGCCCGGTCCGCTAGCATCGCTGTCAGGGCCAAATTGTTGAGCGTGCTAGCATCAGTAGCATCATCAGAGTTTGTGTTCCCTCCTGACAGATAATAATTGGCAATCAGGTCAGATAATACTACTAGTACCGAACTGAATGCACCTTCACGCACGCAACTGCCAGTGAACCACGCCGCAGCGGCTGCAGCTACCTGATCTGTGTACGGGGGAGTACTCTACTGTACGTATGAGTGTGTTTAGTTGGAAAATTTTGCAAAATTTTTTCCTGTAGTATTTTCATTGTTATTTGACAAACTTTGTTCAAATATGGACCACCTAGACTCAAAAGATTCGTCTCGATATGTACGTACTAAAAATATAATTAGTTGTTTTTTACCTATATTTAATGCCTCATGCATATGTCTAAATATTGATGTGATGAAAAATTTTGTAAAATGAAGCAACTAAACAGGGCCTATGTGGATGTTGAAACGAACATCGATCTTCACGCAACTGCTTGAGCAGCCGTCAGAGTCACTTGGTGCTGTTCGATAGATTCCGGATGAGAATCACAAGAAGACACTCTCGTCAGAGAGATGGGCACCTCCACGACCACAAATATCATCAGGAAGTTGTTTATTTTATTTTTCTTGGCTGTTGCCTTTTTAGTAACAGCGATTGATCTGACTGCAGATGAACGAAGCGGATAAAATATCTCGACAGGCAGACAAACAAAGAGGCCGAAGAAATATTTATTTATTTATTTTTGGAAAGGGGCTCGATAGTAGTACTTGTTTGGATTGTCTTGAACCGGGGCACGCACAATACCTTCTCCAAAGCATCAGAAACGGCCACAGATTGAACTGAGAATACCCGAACGGCCGGCGCGATGGGAATCAGAGGGCGGTTGGTTTCAGTAACAGTAACAGCGACGGGATAGCATAGAACTACGTACCAGGCTGCAGAAAGACGGAGTGGGTGAAATATCTCGCTCAGCTGGACAACTGGTAGGCCGGCCCGCCCGCAATGTTAGGCAAACAAGAAGACTATTGTTACGTTGTTGACAGGGCCGCGAGATAAACGGATTGGGCTTCCGGTCGTGCAAAGTGCAACGGACTGGCCCAATCAGCGCAGTTGGATGCGGCCCAGTGGGCATTGGCTGGCCGTCCGTCCACTGCTCCTTGCTGCGGCGGATTGCGCTGTGGTGGGATTTCGGCGGAGCCGCAATCAATCGATCGTCCATTCCGTCCACGTTCCACACTGCAAACCACACAATAGTCTATCGTGATGAATCAAAAAAAAAAAGTCCATCGTGCTATGCTAGTGTGCTATTCATATCGCTTCGGTCCTTCAAAAAATCGCTATAGGATACGTACGTAACTTTCTTAACTTTAACTAAATTTATAAAAAATACATGGAATATTTATATCTTTAAATAAGTTATTATAAAAGTACATGCAAAGATCTATTAATAATATCAATTTATATTATAAATATTAATATTTTTGTTCAATATATTTACTCCCTCCAGTATGGTAAAAGAAGTCGTTTTAGATAACAACAAGGTCTCCAAAACGTAACTTTGACCAGTTATTTCTTTAAAAATATTTATTAAAAAATGGTATATGTATATTTTTTATAAAAGTACTTTTCAAGACAAATTTATTTATATGATTTTTATATCTCTAAACTCAACAATTTAAAAGTTATTAATGATTTATATTCCCAATGTTTAACCCAAACCTTGTCCAAAACGACCTCTTTTACCAAACTGGAGTAGTATCTAAGATGATTTTTTTTACTGTAAACCTGGAGAACCCAAGCACCGGATCGGAGAAGCGGAGCATTGCAGAGCAGCCAGGCGTCTGACATGCATGATTGCGCTGCATGCACTGATTGATTCGTGGCGGCGCGCCACAGAGTAGAGTGGTAGTAGTACGTACTGTAGGATAGGAGGAGCTAGTAGTAGATGCTGGTGGGGTACCCGTATGGCCGTATAGAAAATGGGCGGAGATGTCTGTTGTTGGTGTGGACCTGGGCGTGTTCCTCATCTCGGGGACAGGGCAAGACCCTAGCGGGATGGCCAATGCTACCTGGAGATAGCCCCCCGGGATATTATTGGCGGTGCATGCAGCAGGAGGAGGCGGCGCCCAGTCCTACGAGTAGAGTAGTCGGCTAGTCCTAATCGATGTCGTCCAGCAAGGCAGCAAGCCTGATGCAGAGTGAACCCAGCAAGACCTCAGCCCATCCCGGGGCATCGTGTTTGGCATCGGCGGCACTAGCAGACGGCCGGCGTCTTAATCCTTGCCTACTACTAGTGGATGCACTGGCAAGCCTAGGCGGCACATGCCAAACCTGTTGCTGGCTTGCTGCTCGCCGGGCCGGCATCGGGTACGCTTTCCTTGCTTCTACTAGATCCGCAGTCTCGGCCCCTGTCTGCCACGTCCTTATCTGTCTGTCTGTCTGTCTGGGTGGTGAGGCAGGGGTAAAACGAACCGGCCCGGGCCAGGCCTGCATTCGTTGCTGTCAGGGCAGGGGGTGTGGGGGGTGGCAGACCGGCAGCGATCGCCGGAACGAACGAACGCTCGAACGGTCCGGTCCTCGCGGAGTGGCAAGAAGCCCGTGCAGTGGATTGGACATCGGCGGAGTCGGGCGGCCGCGCGGCTCCCTCCAGGCTGCAGCGACAGCCGCCGTGCTCCGTGCTCCGTGCTCGCCTGCTTGTCTGTCAGCTAGCTGGCTGGTGAAGCAAGCCAACGACGTCGTTCACTCGGGCACGCCGTGCTGCCCTGCTCGCCTTTCTCCCTCAATGCAACAGCCATCCGGCCTTTATTACCACCGGTGACCCTGTCGCGATCCCATGCGCGCAGCAGCGCCGCAGCAAACTCTCCTCCGTCGCTTCCATTCCATCCGTCCCGTCCCGACATGCCACGGGGCTGCCGGTCCCGCTTCTGGGGCTCCCCGCACTTGTGCATGCATGCTCCGGCTCTGCCCGGCGTCCGATGGCGAGAGCCGAGGAGGGCCAAAGCGCCCGCCACGCGGAACGGGCGACGGACGGACAGCGAGCGCCTCGTGCCGTGTCCGCGGTCCGCCGAGCTCCCCGCTTTTCTTGCCTTCCAGGACATACTTATGTGATGATCACAGCCACAGTCCTACAGTCTGTTGTGTGCTCTCGTCTTGTTGCCTTCACGTTCCAGGTTCCTTCGACCCTGCAACAATGCAATGCAGCAACCCCCACAAGACGCACGCATGCCTATGCCTTGCCCCACGACGGTGCCCCCGGTTCACTCTCGCCCAACAGGCTAAAAGTCCCCGTTCCGATGCATTAGAGCAAGAGCCCAGGTGCAGTCCAGCAGTGGGCTATAAGCTGACGTGGAGGAGAGAGAAGAGGAAAAAGAGGAGAAGCAGGCTATAAGCTCAAACCGTGTGAGACAGACAATTGGACCATATATTAATTAACGAGTAGCTAACTATTATTTGAGCAGACTGCGAGAAGGTTGTAAGGAACCTTGCAGTCAGTTTGTTGGCTGTATTATTAAACTTGCTCTTACGGAATGGCTCCTTCGATCGATCCATCAATAAAAATCCTAGTGGAGGAGACTCAGCCTCTTTCCCTCTATTGACTAAAATCCTATGGGTATGCTCTTTTTTCCGACTCATCGGTTACAAACGCAGACGCTCATAAACACGAGCGCATGTTCATCCTATCCTTACTATAAACGCATGCACACACACCCTATCTCTATGAGCACTTCCAAAGAACCGAGTTAGACTGACAAATCTTGAGATTGACAAAGTCACCACAATGGTATCGCTGTCGACGGACACGTCATCTACCACTGAAAAAATAGCGTCATTAAATTTTAGAATAAATTTAGAAAAAATACAAACATCTATGTAGAATAGAGGGTTTAAACACCCGAACGAGCATGTTCCACTACAAGAAACTTATCAACCAGCTGATGCATCATAATCGAACTAAACCTAGAATATATACTCCCTCTGTCCCTACAAGAGTCCATTTCTAGCCTAAATATTTGTCCATGAATAAATCCATTTCTGCTCTACTGGCCCGCCTCGTAGTCTCCCTGCACTTAAATGAAGGCACAAATGCCTCGTCTCTCTCTCCTACATTAAGCGCACAGGTGACAATGACGATCCAGTTGGCCAATTGCTGCAGCCGGTTGAGCAGTACAGAGTAAATAATGTGACCAGCACGGGACCCAAACACTGATTACTGTGCAACATAATGGTGGAACTCAAATTAATTAAGGGTAATTTGGTTATCTGGCAAGTATAGTAATCTGTTTGAAATTTGCCAGGAATTGACTCTTTTAGGCCAGTCTCAATGGAGATTTCATGGGGTGTCATGCACATTAATTAGGTGACACATCAGCAAAAAAGGGAATCTCTGCATGAAACGAGCAGGAGAGAGAAGAAGATCGTTTCGTCCTCACGAAACGAGCTCGCGCAGTTTCCAAGCCCTCGGCAACATCGTGAAACGCGCATTGAGGGGGGTCGGGTTTCTTCCTCCGATCCCGTGCGGTCGATCTCGCCCTCTCCGCCCGCGCGCCCTCCGCAATCCTTCCCGCCCCTCTCCGCAATCCTTCTCGCCCTCTCCCCAGTCCTTCCCACCCTCTCCCGCCTGCTCACAATCCTTCCCCTCCCCCTCTCCACCATCGCCCAATCCAAGCAGCGTCGATGGATGCAGCGGCCCAGAGCTCCGAGCGGCGCTCATCCGGCAGAGGAGGCAAGGGACAAGGGGGCAGACGGCTGGGCATGAAGAAGGTGTCACCGGTGCCGCCGCGGCCTCCCTCTTTGTCCGAAGTGTTACCGCCGCCTCCACCTTTGTCTCAGGTGTCGTCGCAGCCTCAGGTGCCGTCGCGGCCTCCCTCTTCGCCCGCGATGCCGCCGTCGCCTCCATCTTCTAGTCAGGGGCTGTCGTGGCCTCCATCTTCGACACCTTCGGCCCCAGCGCCTCCACTGGTCCCACCGTCGACTGCCCCTGCAGGGCCGACTGTGTCTCCACGACCACCGCAAGGAGCTGGATTGTGGGGGCATGCTCCCAAATTTTCCATCTGAAATTGGAAACCTGCAAGCCCCATATCCCTCGTATGTGCTAATTTCGAGCTATGCAAGTAGTTCATCGATTTGGATCTATGCAAATATAGTTCACCGATTTTGATCTATGCAAATGATGTTTACAAATGACTTGAATCAGTTTTGTAAAAAAAATTGATCTGTGCAAATATAGTTCATCGATTTGGATATGTGTAAATTTCAGGGGTTATCCACCAGGTGGTTTTCTAAATTTATTTCA
Organism: Coix lacryma-jobi var. lacryma-jobi; assembly: GCA_009763385.1. Lineage (NCBI taxonomy): Eukaryota > Viridiplantae > Streptophyta > Magnoliopsida > Poales > Poaceae > Coix > Coix lacryma-jobi. The sequence goes on along the minus strand of CM019825.1, from coordinate 1,889,319 downwards.
ACAATACCAGACCCAGTCACACATGCAAGGAGAAAACTTTCATTTAGTTGGTCAGCCTATGACCTTCAACCCAATATCCCCACCACCACCACCACCTCCCTATAGGACAGGAACATCTGAAGCTGTGAAACAAGGTAATTCAACAAAAGAGACGGTGAATATTGATATTGAGGAAGGGGAGAATAGTGAGGCAAATAGGGCTGCAAAGAAAAGATATTGGACTCGTGAGGAGGAAGAGAGACTGGTAATCACTTCTTAGATTTTCTAATTTGCTACTTGTAGGCCATTGTTCATATTTTAATTGTTCATAATTTTTTCATCTATATTTTCTAGGCTAGTGCTTGGTTGAATGCTTCCGAAGATTCAGTTCATGGGAATGACAAGAAAGGTGAGACATTTTGGAAGGAAGTTACTAAAGAGTTTAACAACAAAGGGAATGAGAAACGTAGAAGGGAAATAAACCAATTGAAGGTTCACTGGTCACGCCTCAAGTCATTGATCTCTGATTTCAATGGCTATTGGACTAAGGCTACTCAAATGCATACAAGCGGATACTCCGATGACATGCTGGAGAAAGAAGCACAGAAGATGTATGCAAATAGGTTTGGAAAGCCTTTTCCTTTGATGCATTGGTGGAAGATATTAAAAGATGAGCCCAAATGGTGTGCACAGTTCCAAGAGACAGAGGTAGTTGATGTTCCAGAAGAACAGTTACGTCCCATTGGTAGAGATGCAGCAAAGGTTGAGCGAACTGGAAAGCGCAAGAAGGAAAATGTTATGGAAGGAATTATCATCCTTGGGGATAATATTGACAAAATTGTTAAGGTGCAGGAAGATCGGAAAAAGGAGCGCGAAAAGGTCACAGAAGCACAAATTCGTATATCAGATGCAAATTTGAAGGCAGCAAAAGAGCAAAAGGAAGCAAAGATATATGAGGTCTACAACTCCCTACTTAATCAAACAACAAGTCAGATGTCTGAAAATGAAAAGGCCAATAGAGACGGGGCACTACGTAAACTAGAAGAAAAGTTGTTTGCAAGTTAAGGTTAGTTCTCCAAACTGAATATCTTAGTTACTTTATTTTTGTTAAGTGAAATCTGATCATTATATTCATTAGATTTCTTAGCAGTCAGTATGTTGAAAATATAGAGTAATATAAATACCTCCACTTGTGGAGCATAATATGGAGTATATATTACTATATATATTCTAGCAGTTCCACTGGGAACAAGTTCCACTGAGAAAACTGATCAGTTTCCAGTTAGTGTGAAAAGTGCTATTTTGGTGGGGAACGTATCCTATGCAAACTAGACTTCTGTGCAAACTATGCAAACTCTAATCAAGACCACAAGAATCTAATCTGATGGCTGATAATTTTAGCACTTAAACCCCTCCACTCATGGGGTGTTTTGCAACAGCCGGATAGGATGAGTGGGGGGTTTGAGTGCTAAAATTACCAGGCATCGGATTAGATTCTTGTGGTCTTGATTAGAGTTTGCATAGTTTGCACAGGAGTCCAGTTTGCATAGGATACGTTCCCATTTTGGTGATGTGAAAACTGATCAGTTTCTAGTATACCAGTGTGAAAACTGCTACTTTGGTGGTGTGAAAACTGATCTGTTTCTAGTATACCAGTGTGAAAATTGCTACTTCGGTGGTGTGAAAACTGCTAGTCTGTGGTGTGAAAACTGATAATTTAGTGCTGTGGAAACTATTCAGATTCTAGTACAGTGTGAAAACTGCTTAGATCCTTGCGTGTGCACCTGTAAATATACAAGAAGGCCTCTCTTTTTCTGGCACACACGCAGGCCTATCTCCCTTCCTCAATCCTTTTCCAGCTAGTTCTCCATCTTTGAGGTGATCATAATTTCTTCATCTTTCAATTTTATTTTCTTATATGCATCGACTCCTTTCCTTCTCACCTTTTCTATTTTCTCATCTGCCAAGATGTCTGACGAACATGACAATCCTGCTATTATGTACTCGTTGGACGAGTTCATTGCTGAGGATGATATTCTGGACGATATAATCAGCGAAGCCATGGTGGCCATAAAGTCTAGTATCGAAGTTCTTCAGAAAGAGTGTTCTGACCATCGACACCATCCAAGAAAGCATATCAGAAGGCCACGACAAGAAGCACATGAAAAACTAGTGAATGATTACTTCTCAGAAAATCCTCTTTATTGTTCCAAAACTTTTCGCCGAAGATTTCGTATGTCCAGGCCACTTTTTGAACGCATCGTCCAGGCTTTAGGCCAATGGTCTGATTATTTTACACAAAGGGTGGATGCCGTTAATCGGCCAGGACTTAGTCCACTGCAGAAGTGTACTGCAGCTATTCGCCAATTGGCAACTGGTAGCTCTGCAGATGTATTAGATGAATACTTGAAGATCGGAGAGTCTACTGCGATGGAGGCGATGAAGATTTTTGTGAAAGGTGTTATAGATGTATTTAGTGAACAGTATTTGAGACGCCCAACTATGGAGGATACTGAGCGTATACTCAAACTTGGTGAGAAACGAGGCTTTCCTGGACTAAGTTTCACCGACTTAAGAAGGATTTGATAGAACATATTTGGAATAAGTTTCGTGGTCGTGCACATAGATCTGGAGTTTGATATACAATTCATGTAATTGTTTTTTATATATTTGTAACCTTTATATTTATGTACAAGTGCATTTAAATCAGATTTCTCATGTTGAATTATTTTTTATTTGTGCATGGTGAAATCAACCATATGAAACCAATGGGGTACAATTTATCTATCTTGTGGAAGTGATGGTCGAAGCTTACCTCTATATCTCATATAACTTCTATTTTAGTGATGATTGTTGTTGCTGAATGTCTGAGAAGGGAGCAGAGAGAGGCTACCTAAACTCGTTTTACCTATCTTAGTTTTATATCTTAAATCTAGTGCTACTTAATGTTATCTACTTTTTTCAGAGATCTGAACTATTCAGTGCTATATTTATCATGTCAGTATGCTATATGTGGATGCCAGTTTCCAGATATCTGAACTGCCGAGTGCTATATACCTTGATATGTGACTACATTTCGTTTTCCTTGTGTGCACTTATCGTTTTCCTTGATATTCAGTGCTATATACCTTGTCATGTCTGATACTTGTGTGCACTTGAGGCTACACAATTCATAGGGTACATATGATCCCAACCAACTACAACAATTAATTGCTTTTCTCGGTCTTGGAAATACCAAGATGAAACCGTAGCATTGAGGAGCTTGTTTCATGGGCTATTTCATTCCAGCCTTGCTGCCGCTTTTTTTTTTTGAAATTGTGTGATGACACGAAGCATTGAGAATAGCCATAGGAACAGAGAGAGTACCTGGTTAGTTTGCATCATGAGTTGAGGCCATCTGTCGTCGTCGACCGATCCAGCCATCCTTCGCATGCAATCTCCCCTGATAGCATAATTTGACGGATTCGACGATTCCTTAAAAATCGTTGAACAGCACGGCTCCATCCCATATGACAGACGAACTGATTCCAGATCCAGCAAGTAGTGCTGCAATCCAAAACAGACTATTATAACTACTGATTTAGTTTGGCTATCATTCGCCCTGCTAAACGATTCCGTCCCGTCCCGTTTTCCTTGCACGTGTAGTGTTAGCATTCACCTTATTTACACTTATTACTATAGCTAGTAGGTAAATAAATTAAATTCTCCGTGAAAAGTTAGTAGGAGTTCCTGTGTTCATATAGCTACTAGGAGTAGCGTACTCCCAACGGAATTTTAAATTGCTTCCAGAATCCGTCAAATTATTTAAACCTGCTGCCGAATTATTGAGTTGGGCAGTTCCGCGACATCACGCGTGCGCATTTCAATATTTTGGACCTGTCTCTCCTGCTGCTGGCCTATTCTATTTATTTATTTACTAGCTTTGTCACGACACACGATCCCGAGATGATGGATGCTTCTTTTCTTGAGTCGTTAGACCAGTCTCAATAGAGTTTTATGGGAGGTTTCATGCACATTAAATAGGGTACCACATTAGCTTTTTGCATGAAACTAGGAGGAGAGAGAAGGAAAAAGTTTCATCCCCATGAAACCTTTGAGCGCTATTTCCAAAACGGTGAAACCTCAGTGAAACCTCCATTGAGAGCATTATTGTGTTTCATCACATACAAGACACGCGGTTCGAGGAAGAAAAGAAGAGAGAAAGAGGAATCACGGGACCACAAAGCATATAAAACTGTGCACTGAAACTATACATTGAGGGAGAGATCTATTTCATCAGTGATTTCATTTATCTTGGAAACCGAGACATGAAACTGTGCATTGAGACTGACCTTAGTACCTTCCATCGTTTTCTAACACCATTAATTAACGCGGGTTAATTAACATACATAGGGGACAAATGATACTGAAATTTTATTAACAGATAGGAGTACTAGCAGCTAGCTAGGTAGCTCAAAAACCATCTACAGGTAAGTACTCACTCTATCCCTAAATAACTATCGTTTTCGCTTCCCGAGAAACATCTTTGATTAAATATATATTAACAAATACTCCCTCCATACCTGAATTAGTTGACGTTTAGGACATTATTGTGCTTACCAAGGAGTGATTAATTAGGAGGTAGTTTTCCTGTTTTACCCCTATTAAATAGGTCTGCGGTTGTCCCAAAGACATCAAAGCTTTGTAGCTGGATTGGTTAGGCTGTCTTAACTTGAGACTAGTGGTCGGGGTTCGATTCCTGCAATTGCCCATTTTTTTTATTTTATTCGAATTTGCACATCGAAGCGCGAATTTGCACGGCTCCATCGAAGCGCTGCGCAATTAATTCGTTGCCGAGCGGTGCGGGCGGCGAGCCTCGTGAACGAGGCGCCAGGGGCAATCGCGTCTATATGCAGCACACCCTAGCCTCAACGGCAGCTAATACGAAAACGCAAACATGCCCCAGAACGTCAACTATATCAGGTACAGAGGGAGTATTAATATTTATCGTATATAATTAGTATCATTGGAAAAGATATTTGAATCTAGTTTTTAACAAAATTATTTAGAGATACAAATATTACATGTATTTGCTACAAATCGAATTAAATTTATGATATGAACATCAACGATGACAGTCAATTAGGGACAGAGACAGTAACTAAAAGGCATTAGCTAGCTAGGCACCGATTGTTCTCAATTGGCATCATTGTGCACCCCCGGCCCCGGGGTTCATCATCGATCAAGAGCTAGCTAGTGTGTCCTAGTGACACCCTAGCTAGAACATTATTGGTTTACTAGCTAGCTAGTTACAACAACCAAGCCAAAAGTGTACGTGTTACGTGTGTGCATGCTCCTCCACTTCATCTCGGCCATATGTCTATATATGATATTATCTATATCTATATAAGGTTGGTGGTGGCAAGTCCACTACTGTCGTGCTTGTGGCGCCCCTCTCTACATGTTAAACAAATTTTACTCCCAAAAGGTGAAGAAACTTGGTAGTTGTAGTAGTTAAATTCGTCCGTTCTTTATATTACTAGGGTGCACCGTGCACGGTATATGCTTTGCAAAGCCGCAACATGTTGCTGTTACGGCGTTAAAATATTTAGATACGCGCACTTCGATCGTTTTAGATGATAGGGGACACGGGGCAAAGATGGGCTCACAAGTCCAATAGTTTGGAACAACAATAGTTAAGCTCCATCTCGTGCTACTTTCGTACTACTAGTTCTTGTTTAGTGTCATTGCAGAGAAGCAAGCAATGATTGTGGGACAATATATATTATTACTACTAGCATCTTTTTATACTGAGTGGTTATATGAAAGTAGTATTTGCTTATGGAAGACATGGTCTAATAAACAAATTACATTTATGTGGTACACGCTCACACACGCATGCCATCATACGTGCACACACACACATACATACGAGTATCTATATATCACAATCACAATCTGAACTTTTTCCAGTAAGAATCTCCCTGCCAAATGCCTACTAGTGAGCATTCTCATATACTAGAGAACCGATGTAGTATTATTTTTATTACTGCTTAAAACACTAGGAGGACTCCACCATTTTGATAATGATAAGACATCTTGAGATTCACAAAATCGTCTGGTCCAGAAGATCTTGAGATTTACAGGGTCCAGAAGATGCATCTCGTGCCAAGAATCTTGCCACGATGGAGTACACAACATGACCTGCATCTTGGGCCTGTGCTTGGGCTAGCAAAGAATGGAAATGACCTCATCTATTGATACTTGCCATCTATACAACCTAGAGTAACACTTGCAATTATTCAAGAAAACAGGAAATATGTCTTTGGTCTATGGAATGTGTAGCTATTTGTGGCTATTTGGTCAAAGTTCAAAAAGTTTGATTTTTCGGGAGGCACGAGAACGGGTAAGACCCCAACATGCCTATTTGTGCCTAGGAGTCACGGGATCACACAACCCGAAGCGGCCTGGCCCAAATCCACACTCTATGAGTAGTTGAGTACGGGTGCGTGTTGTCATCTGCAACAATAAAAAAGTTTTACTATAGTACTTCCTGAATAAATAAATTTATAGAGTTATATTCAGTTAAACTTTTAAACTTTGACCGAATTTCTAAAAAGAAATATTAAGATTTATGGTATCAAATTAGTATCATTGTATGTACCACATAATATATATTTTTTATTATATGCTAATTTTATGTCATGGATATTATTACTTTTTTCTATAAAGTTAGTCAAAGTTACAAAAGTTTGACTGACATAAATTTTAGAAGTTGATTTATTTAGAGACAGAGGGAGTATAATTATCAAGTTGTGTCACACATAGCTGAAAACGTTCAAAGGAGATGCAATGTATTTGTCCAAGCCGAACTTGCTGATTAACAACAATTGTGGCGAGCTTTTACGTGACAAAAAGACGAATCTGATGTGTAAATGTTCCGTTTAGGCACAAGGACAACCAAAGGTGCTACGTAGCTGTCCGCCTGTCCCATGGGATTTTTTTTTTCTATTAAGCTGCTACTTCCTCCGATTTGGAAATATAAATCCATCTGTTGTAAGTTATCTTTTTAACTTTAGCAACCAATATCTAGGTTGAATATATATTATTTTAATAAATGAACAAGTTAAATATATTATGAAATAATTTTATAATAAATCAAGTGGTGCCAACTATACAAAACCTTAAGTATTTAATGTCGTCAAAACTAAACTCGTTTGACTTTAGAGAGATCTAGATGGCACTATTTTTTTTCAATTGGAGAAAGTACCACAGTTCAATTTTACAAGGTGTACATTGTCTGTCGTCCTAACATGATATTGGACCGTATAAAATATTTTTGTTATAATTATTGTTTCTTTAGAAAACTTACATAATTGTCCTATAATGTAGAAATGGATATTGCCTTACCAATGTTGTGTCACAGTTCAAAGTACATCATATAAAGACGAATAGTTCAATAATATGTTTTTTTTCTTGTCTAGAATTTGTTTGTAAAACTATTAAGAGAGTGAGAGGACATCACATTAAGCGTTAGAGCATCTTCAAGAGTTTGCCAAAATTCATTTGACAAATCTTGTGTTTTGGCAAGTTGCTAAAATATTTGGCAAGTCCAAATTTGTTCCCTCTCCAAGAGTTTGCCATTTAGACTTGGTAAAATGCTAATTAGCCTTTCTGCTAGTCGTGTGGCATTTCAACAAACACTTTGAAAGCATAAACACCCATTTAGTTTTCTAGCTGATTTTGGCTGGCTGCTTCCTTCGCTCTCCGGCCGCCGAGCAACAGGGATGGATAATATAGTTGGTTTGGAGCAGAACAAATTTCTCTTCTGAAACAAGTCAAAGTTTCAGGTATATACAAACAAATTTGCGGTCAGAATCAGTTGATTCAGCAATGTGCTGTCTACGTCTGATCCAAATTAGCGCCTCCACCTCCTGCATCCACCTCGACGGACCAGCCACTGCGGTGCCTCCGACTCACAGGCGGCCCCGGTTGCCGGCGGCTCCGACGGGCGGCTCCAGCCATGGGCGCATGCAAGAGCTCCTCATTGCGCTGCTCCGCCGTTCGAGACACGCAGCCATTCGAGACGCCCGGCGCGTCACCGTCGCCTTCGCCGTTCGGGAACACAGAGGAGGCGGACGCGTACGACGAGGAGGACGGCGGCGGGTTCTCGCCGCCGCTGTCGGCGATGAGGAAGCTCCCGCCGCTGGGTGTCCTGGCCGCGTACCCTCCGCTGGCGCTGAGGTTCGCTGGCTATGGCGTGGCATCGCGGCTGAGCAATGTCGCGCGGGAACGAGAGGAGAGAGGCCGCGCGACCAGCGTCTCGGAGTCGGATAAAGAATAGCAAGTTGGAAAAAAATGACAAGTTTATTTGGCAAACTGTTGGAAAATAAATTTTTCTTGTTTTGCCAAATTTTAAAGGATGAGAACCTATTTATTTACCAAACTATTAGAGATGCTCTTGCGTACTGGCCGTCATGAAACCAAAACAAATCAGGAGGGCATCCATGTGCGCTTCCACGTACGAGACCTTCCTTCGCCGAGCCATTGTACTCCTCCAAACACGTGGCCGGCCATGCGAGAGCTTTTTCCGATGCAGAGAGGTGCATGCCATCATTTTTCGATGATATCGTAGGTCATGGTGAAAAGATGATTACTACACGTACCTTATCCCCCTAATCCGTGGAGAAAATTGTACTAGTACAACTATACTACTACTAACAGGACTTGAGTAGAGAATGGCGCAAGTAGCAGCGAAAAGGTGAGGCGTTAGGCAGGTCTGCATGATTAGTAGGTTCGGCAGCTGAGGCTGATGGAGCCTGAGAGGACACAGGGACGAGGGAGCAACTAGCAAGCGTAGTGTCAGTGCAGCTGCGCGCGGTGGCCGGCGAGCGGCGGCCGGAGAATAGATAGATGGATGCTCGGCACGGCAACGGCATGATGCATGATGGACGACAAACAAGGCGAAGGCGAGGGCGAGGGCGAGGGCGAGGGCGAGGGCGATAGCATAGTCACCGGGAACGTGATACGGTGTCACGTACCAGGAACGTGGAATATTTTTTTTGTCCCAACAGTGAAAAATCCTTTCCTAGAGACCGTTCCATGTTCTACGTACCGCGTTCCTCGCACCTGCCTTCCGCAAACTTTCGTGACTGCCGAGAGGCCTTGATCCCCTTCGCTTGCTTTCCGGCTGGCCTGCCGCCCCTTTCCACTGGGCACTCGGCAGGCAAAGGCACTCACCACTCAGCGCCGAAATCCGTCTGCCCGACTGATGATGACCCGATGTGATGTGCCGGTGCCGGCTGCTGCTTTAGACCGGCTGGCTGGCCGTCCGTGTACCCGCGGGTGACACGTAACGTACTGGCGGCGGCTAGCATTTCAGGAATGGGCTCTGCAATCATAGTATTCCAAGTCGGGCTGGGCGAGGACACGTCCGTCGCTTGAGCTGGAGGAGTTGGAGGCCACAATCATACGGAGTACTAGTACGTATGTGCGCATGCAATGCAATGATGGAAACCAATTGCGAGCTGCGGCAATTGCCTCAAAAAAAAAAAGCATAGTTGCCGGTCTTGTGACGCTGGCACGTAGACGCGCAGGGTGTGCTTTCGCCGGGTGCCTGCCGAGAGGTAACAACGACGATCGTGTTGGTCGCGAGACACGGGCCGGCCACGCCGGCAGCATGCCGGAACCGGACCGATTTTCGCAGTGCAGTGCATCGGCATATGCATCATGTATTCTTCATGTACCCTAGCGAATGGACGGGGAGATGCAGCAGTGCATGTGCATGCATGCATCCGTGTCCGTGGCGAATGGACCGGCCGGGTGAAGATTCCTTGGACCTTTGGCTCCTGGCACGCGGTGGATACATCGCATCCATGCCAATGCCATGGCATGTACGTAGTAAAAAGCAGTGAGGAGGCTGGACTGCTGGAGCTGGAGCTGGAGCCTGGAGAGGAGATGGCCATGGGAATGGGAGGAGCCAGCAGAGCAGAGCAGGGTGTGGGTGGAATCCAATCCACCGAACGATGGATGGAATGGAAATGGAGACTGGAGAGGAGACCACACACGGTCGCGGGATCTCCCGCACTAGAAAACAAGACATTTCCGGCTGGGTTGGCAGCACTTCACTCTGTTCCGGCTCCACCTTACCTCGATCAGCTAGGACTAAGTTTTTTTTTTTTTGAGACTCGTATAGAGAATAAAAAAAACTTAAACTGTAAATTAAAATTTAAGGTCAAACCCTAAGCCCTGGTCCGATGAATTTTACATTTCTTGTAGCTTGTGAACTTAAATTTAAATTTAAGTTTCTTGTTTGTTGGGATGAGCTTTAGAGCCATGGTTTTATAACTTCTATATCGGAGCGTCATGACCCTTAAACAATAAGAGGAGCCCTCAAATAAAAGATAATAGGGATCCTAATTTAAAGACTGATATCGGAGTTGTTCAGAGAAGTTTGCATTGGAGCCTCTAGGCTCTAGCCACAACATAGAAGCCAGAGCTATAGCCAGTAACCATAAGCCATTCTACTCGTATGCTTTGGCACAGGCTGCTTACCTAGAAGAAAGGGAAGATGGAATTCAATTTGTGAAAAATTCGTGGCCGCCGAACATGTACCATTAACCAAACAAGAGCATTGATAAGGTGCGAGAGCTATGAATGTGACGTGGCACATGAAGGCCAACACTCAAACACTCCCTCGTTTCATCCATCGCCTGCCTCAACTTGTGCGAGTCCACCTACCGTCGTCTACACCACATCGTTCACACACACACACACAGGTATCAGACGGAGGATAAACATAGAGAGAGTCTTTACTTCTGAGTTATCATTCATAAAAAAAAAATACAATTATAGAATTCATGCCGGTCAAACTATCTCAGGTTTGACTAAATTTATAAATAAATCATTAGTATATCAGTACTCCCTCCGTCCATAAAAACATGCAATTCTAGCACAGTAGCATGGTTTAATACCTTAAGTTTGATTAATTATAGATAAAAAATATTAATATTTATGATGTATCAAATATATATCATTAGATTCATTACGAAATGTATTTTTTTAATAAATTAATTTGAAGTCATAAATGTAAATAATATTCACAGAAAATTTGGTCAAACGTAGACTGTTCTTGTATCCGAGTAAGTTTATTATAAAATTTTATCTGAATCTAATGATATTTATTTTGTTTTATTAATGCCATCAGTGTGTATACCTAGTCGAAGTTTAGACTGTTTGACCTTTTAGAGAGCGGATTTATTTTTTATTTTTTGACAGATCATCATATATAAATGCTAACTCAGTGGAGCTCTATCTGTTTTCAGTTGAGAAATTAACTAAAAGACACGTACATGCTGCAGCAACGCAATGGCGATGGCATACGGAGTACGGAGTATGTATGTATGTATGTATGTATGCCTGGTTGACGGTGACGTGACGACGGGCGAGGGCGAGGGCAAGCAGAGAGAGCATGCTTGGCTTGGCTTGGCGAGGGCGAGGGCGAGGGCGAGGGCGAGAGAGCATGCGAATGCGACGAGGAACACTGTGGAACGCTGGACACATGCATGCGTGACACAGTGCGCGCGGGCAGGCGAGCCACGTTCTGTTGCCGCCGCCGGCGGTTGGGACTCGGGGGCGTGCGTCGCGATGTGCCAGCGGCCAGCTTGCGCGCCGACCCCTCCGACCCAGCAAAGGAAGCTAGCTAGCGGCGACGGTTAGGGTCGATCGCGAAATGGAAGATGCCCGCTGCCCCGGTCCGGCCTGCCCTGCCCGACACCAAAAGCTCTCCACCGCCGAGCGGGCAAAAGCAGAGAAGCGTACCGTGGGACACATGTGTTCCCCCGCCCGCGCTTCCTTCCTAATTTGCCTCTGCCAGGTGCCCACCGCCTGCACATGTTGTGTCCATGCTCTCTCTCTCTCTCTCTGTGTGTGTGTGTCCTCCTCTTCTATACATACAGTACAGTACACCTGCACTGTGTGTGTCCATGCGTGCCGTATGTAGTATGTCTGGACAGTGGACAGACACAATACATGCACAGAATATAGCAGGGAATGCTGCTATCTGGACAAAAATACAGTACACTGTACACACACCCCCGTACATAGTAATTGTTTAGAAACAGGCCTATATCTATCTCTGCTTCTTCGTTCTTCTTTAACAGACCTCCGGTATTCCTGATATAAACTGGTCGGTTCGAGGCAACTTTGTTTGATTGCCAACACTTTCTACACAGCTAGTGTACCACCATACCAGCACTGTCGTCGTTAATTCTTGACTCGTGTGAACACATAACATGCCACAACACTCTGTTTTGGTCTTGCATTAAAACACACACACACACACTCTGTTTTGGTCCGTGATGACCTGACAAGCTGCAAACCTAATCTCTCATGCGCATTATTCCAGGTCAACTAAGAGTCATGCAAGCACTCCCGCAACCAGGGTTTTTTTTACCGACCGTTTGATGGTTACCGCCGGCCACCGGTAGCGGTTTACCGGACCGGTTTGGTCGGTAACCGCCCGGTACCGGCCGGTTTGAAGTTTGAATTCAAACGCCTCAGTTGTTCGGTTTCGAATCGGTAAACCGGTCGGTTTAGGTCGGTTACCGACCGGTTTGAGCGGTTTACCGGTCGGTTTGAATCTCGAATTCAAATGCGGTTCCTAGTCGGTAACCGACCGGTTTGGGTCGGTTACCGACCGGTTAGATCGGTAACCAGTCCAAACCGGTGGGCTGCCTTTTTTTGGATAAAAATGATTTTTTGGTACTTCCTTTGGACATATAGATATAAAAAAGACCGCACACTGCGGCAATAAATTCATTGTCTCGAAAACATGAACAAATAGTCGCATACAAATAGATATTGTCTCGAAAACATCAACGAATGCATCAACAACACATCCTCACAGTCACAGGAATACATGATCATCTACGCAAGATGTATGGAAAGACCCCTTGTTGGCATGACATTTCATACTCGACGATGGACATAAGAGCGATACCTTTGGTTTGAAGCAGGGTTGCCTTGTAATCTTGCCACGTCTGGCCCGTCCAAGCTGCGGTTGTCTCCCATTCTTGAACCAACATACTGTAAAAGCTGGGATCTTGCCATTCGTACACCCACCTAGTCTGAGGCTGCGTGCTCACGTCAGGAATGGGATAGCTATAAGAAGGTTGTGAGGCATCGCTGTAGGACGAAGTAGAGTAGTCTGGAGTGTCGTAGTACGTGGGTGCAAACAGGGTTTTTTTTACCGACCGTTTGATGGTTACCGCCGGCCACCGGTAGCGGTTTACCGGACCGGTTTGGTCGGTAACCGCCCGGTACCGGCCGGTTTGAAGTTTGAATTCAAACGCCTCAGTTGTTCGGTTTCGAATCGGTAAACCGGTCGGTTTAGGTCGGTTACCGACCGGTTTGAGCGGTTTACCGGTCGGTTTGAATCTCGAATTCAAATGCGGTTCCTAGTCGGTAACCGACCGGTTTGGGTCGGTTACCGACCGGTTAGATCGGTAACCAGTCCAAACCGGTGGGCTGCCTTTTTTTGGATAAAAATGATTTTTTGGTACTTCCTTTGGACATATAGATATAAAAAAGACCGCACACTGCGGCAATAAATTCATTGTCTCGAAAACATGAACAAATAGTCGCATACAAATAGATATTGTCTCGAAAACATCAACGAATGCATCAACAACACATCCTCACAGTCACAGGAATACATGATCATCTACGCAAGATGTATGGAAAGACCCCTTGTTGGCATGACATTTCATACTCGGCGATGGACATAAGAGCGATACCTTTGGTTTGAAGCAGGGTTGCCTTGTAATCTTGCCACGTCTGGCCCGTCCAAGCTGCGGTTGTCTCCCATTCTTGAACCAACATACTGTAAAAGCTGGGATCTTGCCATTCGTACACCCACCTAGTCTGAGGCTGCGTGCTCACGTCAGGAATGGGATAGCTATAAGAAGGTTGTGAGGCATCGCTGTAGGACGAAGTAGAGTAGTCTGGAGTGTCGTAGTACGTGGGTGCAAAACCGCTCGGTTACCGAGCTGACCGCGCGGCTAGCCGACGGGGCGTCGCCGGAGCGGTTACCGCCCGCTCCCGCTCGGTAACCGAGCCTAACCGACCGGTTAGCCGGCGGCGGAGAGCGGACGGCGGCGCTGGGGGCGGAGGGCGGGGGCGCGGGCGCGGATAAGGCTCGGGAAGGAGGCGTTCTGCCCCCCCGCCCGTGAACGCCTGGTTTTGTGCCCGTGAGCGCCTAATGGGCCTCATGGGCCTTAACGGGCCGACTTTTTTTTTTTTCAATTTCCAAACGTCCAATTTCAAAAAATTTTATACCATTGGTCTCCATAGATTGTAATCTATTTTTAGGAATTTTTTGGGCATTTTTTTTTCAAATTTTCAAATTTCAAATTCAAATTTTGGTAACCGGTCCGTTTGGTAACCGTACCGGACCGGTTACATCGGTAACCGACCAAACCGACCGGTTACCGATCGGTAAAAAAAACCCTGCCCGCAACAACAACAACAACAAAAAAAAGAGCTTACTGTTTGGAGTAGTAGCTGGATAGCACTGAACACCGTGACTGCAAAACTAATGAAACAAACCCTAGTATAGGCATCACACTGCAATTCAGCATTTTCATTGTAAATTCCATCTTCCAAATCTTTTGGAGCTTTAAATCTAAGTTTAGAACTCTAAAGTTTAGATGAGAGAATCAAACTGACCCTATGGGTGAGGTGCTTGGGTTTTTTTTTATTAAAATTATGCTAGCTGAACTCAAGAGACAACCTAAACTAATAATCAGAAAAAGATAAACAATTCGCATATACAGTTATATTTCATTACTTCTCTTATGTTCTTCTTTCAACGAAACACACGTCAACGGATATGTTCTCCCAAAAAAAAAAAACTTCTCTATATCAAACTTTCTTTTATCCAGAACGAGCAAAATGCACATAGTACAGTGCTAATATCAAGTTAGGACAAGCAATCGCGGCATGTCAAGTACAGCAGGAGGCATATCACTACTATTCCTGTTCTTCTTCCACTAAAACAAGGAAAAATCAGCATGCATATATATATGCACATCAGCACATGCTACAAACCTTAGCATGTTCAGGAAATAAAAAATTGCAGGTATCCCCTTGGATCTCCCTATAAATTCGCAGGCAGCGATCACATTAGTGTGTGGAAGCAGCAAGCAACACTGTCTCCTCTCCTCTCCTCTTTCAGTTGCAGCTCGATCCATCAGCTCACTTTGAATAGCATATATAGTGCAGCAGTTCAGTGGCCAGCCAGAGACCAAAACCAGCAGCTCACTTCAGGCAGACGAAACAAGATCACATCACATCATATCGGAGCATCACCCGATCCCGTTTAATTCCAGCCTGCAGTAGCCGCGCGCCGCTGCCCATCGATCCATCCGCCCATCGATCGACATGGAGGGCGGCCTGAGCCCGGAGCGGCACGCGGCGGCGGAGCCGGTGCGGTCGCGGTGGACGCCCAAGCCGGAGCAGATACTGATCCTCGAGTCCATCTTCAACAGCGGCATGGTGAACCCGCCCAAGGACGAGACCGTCCGCATCCGCAAGCTGCTGGAGCGCTTCGGCGCCGTCGGCGACGCCAACGTCTTCTACTGGTTCCAGAACCGCCGCTCCCGGTCCCGCCGGCGCCAGCGCCAGCTGCAGGCGCAGGCGGCGGCCGCGGCAGCCGCGGGCTCCTCGTCCTCGTCCGGATCGCCCCCCACGAGCGGCGGTGCCGGCGGCCTCGCGCCGGGACACGCGGCGGTTTCGTCGACGATGGGGATGTTCGCGCACGGCGCCGCCTATGGCTCGTCCGCGTCCGCGTCGTGGCCGCCCTCGCCGCCGCCGTCGTCGTGCGCGGGGATGATGGGCGACCTGGACTACGGCGGCGGCGGCGGCGGCGACGACCTGTTCGCCATCTCGCGGCAGATGGGATACGCCAACGGCGGTGGCTCCGGCTCCGCGTCCTCGGCGGCCGTCGCCCACAACGAGCATCAGCAGCAGCAGCAGCTTTACTACTCGTCGTGCCAGCCAGGTGAGCGCGCCAAAAGCCAAGCCATGCATGCATGCTTTGTGCTCTCGATCCATGGTCCATGGATCGATCGATGCTTGGTTTTCATCGAGTTTAATTGCGTGGTGGTCATATATGGACTCTTCTTCACTTCCAAATTCAGGGAAATTAAAACCTTTCACTGCTAGAACTTTTGGATCATACATACCGGCATGCAAGGCACAAGATCATCGATCGTATATATATTTCATAGCAGCCAGTCGATCGATCTGATCCATGATGCATATATAATTTGCTATGCATGCAGAGATGGAGTTGATACTTGTCTTGTTTCGATCGAGTCTCGATTACTGCTACTTGTTCTCTTTGGTTAGTTCGTTGTTGCCAATTGCCATGCCAATGATGAGAACAATTAGATACTGTGGTGGGTATTAGATCAATCACAGCTAGCACAGGAACTTAACTGGAGGAAAGGACAGTTTTTTTATGACGGATGTTCATTTTTGTTTGACCGAGAGCTCATCACCGTCATATCTGCTACTAATTCAATTCAGACAAGACTGCACCGCTTGCTGTACTACTTCTACTAGCTAGTACTCCTCCGTATTATATATATATGTGCAGTAGTATTATAGTACAATGCTAGTAACTTAACAAATGCAGCATGCTTGCATTGCATGCGATATGACGCATATGCAAACAAATAACATGTTTCGCTCATGCTGTGCTGAATACTACTGGATGGTGACTTATTAAGAGACCTAAATAAAATATGATGGAACGATGCAGCGGCGAGCATGACGGTGTTCATCAATGGCGTGGCGACGGAGGTGCCGCGGGGGCCGATCGACCTGCGGTCCATGTTCGGGCAGGACGTGATGCTGGTGCACTCCACCGCCGGCCTCCTCCCCGTCAACGAGTACGGCGTCCTCACGCAGAGCCTGCAGATGGGCGAGACCTACTTCCTGGTCAGTCCATCGCCATCGTGTAGCCATGCATGCATGCAGTATTTGACCTCGATCTCATAGTCACACAATGCTACTCCCTCCGTCCCTAAACAACTGTCTCTAGAAATCCGTGTTTAGACACGCTTTTCGAACGACAGATAAAAAGGGAGGGAGGGAGGGAGTAGCTGAGTGATGATGAAGAACCGACACTAGCTACAACGACATTTGCTACGCATGCATGCATTTCAGCTTACAACGTACGGAGTACTCCTATATATATTGATCTGACCGTTTTTGTTGTTTTGTTCCCTAATGTTGGACAGGTCACGAGGGGCTAGCTCTAGCTAGCACATTGCATTGCCGATCAACCTAGAGGCCAGAGCTAGCTAGCTCTGCAGTAGTAGTATTACATACAGTACATGCCTTGGAATTGGATGTTTATTCGGACGGATCATGCATATCAGAGATGCATGCAAGTTACTGCAAGCTATTAATAAGCAGTGTGTCGTCGACAGTGAACCATACGCGCGCCGCCGACAGAAGCTTGGTAGCTGGAATTGGAATCCAAACATGGCTGGTGTGATAGAGAAGAGAGCGAGGCAGTGCGGCAAAGAATCGGAGCAGCATGGCATGGCATGGCAATGGCAATGGCAATGGCAATGGCAATGGCATGCATGATACGGGCAGTATCTATACAGTATGTAGTATATATATAGCAGCAAGCAACATGATAATTGATGATATATACAGTTAAAAGAGAGTACGTGTACCCGATAGTAGTACGCATTCACATCGATATGATCTATCATACAAAGTCAGTCGTCATACCATTGCAACCATTATTTGCTTACTATATAGTTGCAGTTGGTTGGTTAATAGCCATTATATTATTGTCGATCGAGGTCATTCATCATTGTCTGTCTGTATATGTAGTAGAGTCTGTACTGCCAATTCAGTTTCAGTTCTGAATCCAAATCTGAATGCAATGCTGCTCTGCCACTCGATCGATCTGGTGTGATCACATCATAGGTAACGAACGATCAACGATGCATCGACCGACGTCGTAAGAGGGACAGGGCCCGGGACGGCGGCGGCGGCGACCACGACGACGACGTGCAGACGTACGTACAGTGCTGCAGTGCATGCGTGTCGAACGCACTCGGCCGCAAGTGGCCAGCTCACCGCCCCCGCCGACCAAAAGGAGGCCACCGCGTGTCCTGCGTTTCCTTCCTTGCGGTTCTCTGCCGACCGGCCGCCACCTTCACCAATCACAATCATCTAGCGGCGCACAAGCAGACAACACAGTGGGCAGCCGCTGGCTTTACCCTCTTCGTTCATTCTTTTAAACTTTTCATTCAGTCAAATTCCTCTTGGCAGAGAACAATACTATAGTAGTAGTACGGTACAGTGTTAAAGTTTTCAGTTCCAGTTGAATCTGCCCCGGCTCTCTGATCCCTTTACTTTACTTTTTATGCAGAGCACCTCCTCTAATTTTTTTTTTTTTGGGGGGGGGGGGGGGGGGGGTAAAATTCTTAATATACAGGAGGTAAAAGAGCGAAATGACTGATCCGTGGGCTCTGTTCGCTTATGGGACCTTCAAGATGCTGGGTGTGGAGCGGTTGTGCCTTATGGGACCTTAATTAGAACAAGGTCAAGTTTCTAATGAATCATCAGTACAAGTTACTAGTCCCTCTATTGCAAATTATTACATGTTTTGGCTTTTTCGTATCTGGAAAATCCTAGACTTTTTACAGTTTAGCACGGTGCAAGTAGAACCGTACTCTACCACAGGGCCCGCCGCCGCGCGAGAGCACCCATATCTGCCTAACACATGCATGATCCATCATATAGTCTATATATATACTATCATACCTCAACTGCTGCGTGATCCCCTTGTAATATAGTACACTACTACGTACGTCCACAATGTTTAAAAACAGATCGAGTGTTGACGATGCAACCTAAAAGCTCTGCTCGGCTCGGCTTTGGCTCTGGGATGAACCAAACAAGCTGGGAGAGACAGAGTTCTCTACTGACCAAGTAGTTTTAGGCTCATACTCATGTCTTTGACGACAAGAAAACCACTGTCTTTGACACAAATGCCACTCTTTGCTGTCTCTGGTTAAAGACGACAAGGACTGGCCTTGAGAGCATGAGACTGCAGAGCACAATGAGGTAGTTTTAGGTGCTCTCAAGCAGTCAAGGCCTAACTAACCACCCATTTCGTATTTTCGTTCGAGCTCTGCTGGATCAGTGGCAGAACTGAACTAGCGGCTTAAAGCTGGGTGGTGGTGCCGCATGACCCGGCACGCATACAAGAACAAGGGTCGGAGGTCGGAGCACGCGGTTCAATTCGCTGCACCCAGTCACCTGTCACATCTGCAAAGCTAGCTTTACGACTTGTGAGACTTCAGTAGAGGGATGCTGATGGTATAAAGACAGGCAGCACAACGACAATGGAGCAAAAGCCACAGGGGCATCCCAACTAATCGCAGCGCAGAGTAGAGTAGAGTCTCCTTATATATAAAAACTAAAAATGCAACGGAAGCACTCTTCATAGTAGTTCTAGAAAACCCAAGGCTTTATACTTTGCTATTCATACCATACATTGGCCGGCAGTGTAACCTGCCGGCTTCTGCTAAAAATAAAAAAAGAAAAAGAAAATGAAGCCAAAGGCTGCATGTTCTTAATCCTACTCAGTACTACTTTTCTTCAGTCTTCAGTGCTCATCACTCAACAGTCAATACGGCCTACGGATGAGAACTGAGAACTAACAGCCTTCAGTACACATAGGCCCAGTAACAAAAACAAGAGAGAAAAAAAAAGAACGAGCAGTATAGGATTGCACATCAAGTACAGAACTGCTAATCATTTCTTCAGACTGAGGGGGTGTTTGGTTCACACCCCCTAGAGTTTAGCCACTACAGTTCCAAACACCCCCACTAAAAATCACTTTTAACACTACAACTCTAGTGACCTCCACTAAACTTTAGTGGCTAAACTCTAGGGGGTGGAAACCAAACACCCTCTGAACCCTCTCGTCAAGAGGAGGTTCTTGTTTCTGAACAGCGTGTAGTAAACAGGGGATGCCATAGCTGAAGGATTAGCGTAGTACAATTAATGACTCAAGGGAAGCTATTAACAATTATTCTTGTACAACCAACCAAGCACACGCTGGAAACCTGATCATGAACCCAATATGTTGGTGCATGCTCTACAAGGAAACAACAGGAGATTTGAGGATGTACTCTTCCAATGGTACAGTAAGGGTGCCTGCTGCCTTGGACAGCAGCAGCACCAACGTTGCCAATCATTGTACAGAATATAGATTTCTTTTTTCTTAATATAGCATCGTCTTTGAATAATATCACACAGGTTCAGTAATACCCTATCATGTTGTCTCCTGAAAAGACCGCGAGCGTGAGAGAGCTGCTGGATTTGCTTGCAGGGCTCGAGCGGCGCTGGATATCTGTTCCTGCCTTTCAGGCTTCGACTGGAACGGTCTGAACATGCCTCGATCACCACCAGGCTCGATCCCAAGGGTGGTCCAGATTGAGCTCTTCGCAGCTTCTACAGGGTCATCGATCCGAAGCGTTTTGGGGATCCATAAGCATCTTTCTGCCTTCTCGTCTCCTTGAGGTTTGGAGTCCCTGGAGTGCTTTCCTAGGACAGGAGAGCCGCTGTCGGGACATGTGTTGCTGCTTGTTGGAGACGACGCAGACACGGTAGAGCTAGGTCCGAACCATGGTGCGTTCCATGCTCCGTTAGGCCAAGGAGTAATGAATGGCCAAACTGAAGGCGGCATTACCGGAATTGGAATTGGACCGCAGAATCCTGGTGGCAGTATAGGCACAATCGGTGGCACATTCCATTGAACATTACTGCTTGTGGTGCCATTTTCTGAAGAATTTGCTGCTTCGGCTGGGGCTGGGCACACCGCTGCTGCCATGGTGGGAATGCCATTCCATGCTGGACTCCATGGGTACACAAAAGGCGGACCGGGGAAGAATGGTATAGGATGCACAGAAGTGACTCCATTGCTTTGCCCAGTAATTCCATTTTGATGTGCACCAGCTGTTCCTTTTTGTGATTCATCATTCCCTGGACCATCTGATGATGTAGTAGAAGGTGGGCACATCTGGTTTTCTCCATTTCTGGGCTGTGCTGCTGAGGCAGGGTTGGAAATCTTAATCTGCTCTCCTCCAATCTTCAGCGCAGAGGCCATGGAGTTGCAGAGAGGGGAATCAGGCCCAAAGTTAACTGCTGCTTGATTTCCTTTTATGGACAACGGAAAGAGGGAAGCCTCTCCCCCAGGAGTAGCTATACTGCTGCCTGGAATCAATATGGTGCGGCAATTCACACTGGAGCTCTTGCTCTTGCGCTTTCCAGCACCGACAGGGATGTTCCTCATGCTTCCACCTGCAGTCCAGTACCTCTGACAACTCTTGCAAAAATGCCTTGGTTGCTTAATGTTGTAGTTGTTATAGTAACAGAACTTTGTATCCATGCTATTGCAACGAGGGCATGGCAGGATTTTGTCTGGCTTCTTCAGGGCCTTCTCTCCACTCGGTACCTCACCCTCAGTCTTGGCTATCTCGGAATTGGACTCTGATCCGGATATTTCGTCAATGCTGGGTGTCTGATTCTCACACTCACTGGAATTGTTAAGGCTATAACTATTTGTCGGACCAACATCTAATTCCTGATGTGTGCATGGCTTTTCCCCGGTGACCCTCATGTCCCCTCTATCTTCACATACATCCTGTCAAATACACAAAGACTAAGTAAAATAAATGTATTCATTATCTACAAAAAAGTAAAATAAATGTATGAGATAGCAGCAAATATGATTTATAAGATGCTCTAAAATATGTTTATGTAAGAAGAATAGGTCAAATAACAAAACTTTAAAAATGCAAGGAGTCAAGCAAGTACTCAATGCTTATATAGTTATATGATTATATCTAAGGCTCCGTTTGGATGTTGATATTGGAGGCCTTGGCATTGAATTGGCTTCAATACCAAATCAGAGTAGTATTGGTATTGGGTTACAATACCAAAACCAATGTTTGGATGCAGATGAAATTGCTAGATGGAATCAAAGGAGCTAGTGAATATCAATTCGTGTTTGGATGTTCATACCATGGCATTTGAGAATTGACCATCTTCTGCTCCACGACAGGGCAAGCTCGAGCATGGCCATGGCAAGCGGATCTCGGGCTCAGCAGTCGCGGCCATGGGGAGCTCAACCCTAGTCATGGCGGGCGGATCATGTCAGCCGCGGCCATGGGGAGCTCGACCCCAGCTAGGTGGGCGGATCTTGGTAGCCGCGACCATGGGGAGCTCGACCTAGCCAGGCGACCGGATCTCGACAGCCACAACCATGGAGGAGCTCGACCCCAGCCATGGCGGGCGGATCTCAACGGGCCACAACAGGGCCACGCCGGCCATAGAGAAGAAGGGGGCCGCCGGCCATGGAGAAGAAGGGTCGTGCCGGCCATGGAGAAGAAGAGGCGCGCCGACCATGGAGAAGAACAACCACACCGGCATCGGGGAAGAAGCAGCGCTGCGTGGGCGCCCTCCGCGTCGGGGTCGCGTGCATCGGGGGCGCCGGAGAAGAAGCGACGCAACGAGGGCGCCCTCCGCGTCGGGCCTCTGTGTGTTGCTGGGCACGGGGAAGAAGCAGTCGGGGGCGTCGGGGGATGAATGCCGCACAATACGAAGGGGTTGGGCTTCGTATTGGAGATGAGGAGGTGCATGTATAGCCAATACCGATTGATATTGGGCTAGAATTCCAATTCCCAATTCTTAGCCATCCAAACAGTGGAATGGCAGCTTCACAATACCAATACCAAATCCAGAGGCCAAATATCAACATCCAAACGGGGTGTAAGACATTTACTCAGTGTTTGTTTAGAAAACACATAATTATATATCCTCTTCACTATTGTCAGTGATTATCTATGATTCCTTCCTTGCACAAACTAAATTTCTTGGCAGTTAAGCAAGCCTTAACATCTTATTTTGTAAAAGAGGAAAATCTTAATAGGCATGTTGTCAGAGAACAAACTAGTTTGCTAAGATGGTGAAAGCAGGTATACGTATGTACTTCAGTGGTGTATCATATTCCATCAAGATCTGGGCAACGATGATGTTACTGTACACTTATTGCAGTTAACTAATCTATCTGGTATGGTATCATTGACAAAACTTCTGCTTGGTTACAGAGCACTTTTGACGTTTAGTACTTTGACAGTGTTACACTGCATAGTGCCTGTAGGGGTGGTAAAGGGCCCTCTAATTTAGCCTAGCAAATTTAAGGATCGGGCTCAATAAGGATCGGGCCGTAATACTATATGATTTTAAACTAAAATTGGAAAGGGCTAAATTGGATTGTGAAGAATGGATAAGGGTCATGATCCATTACCACCCCTACATAGTGGGTAGGCCCATTTTGTTTCAGTATTTTGGGAAACCTGAGCTCAATCAAATCGGCGCTCAGGAACAACTGTATCCAAGGCACCATAACTGCATGTGGAATTGTGGACCCAAACCAAAATTTCACAGTAGGTTTACCTATATGGTCTCAAATTTTGGCTCTGAGAAGCAGTAGCATCATGGTTAAAAACTTTATAGAGGATCCCCATCAGCCTATCCAAGACTAGCTACCAACACCAAAATCAAGAAGCCGCAGCGGAAGAGCAGTTTTGCAACTTTGCATCACAAGAGTAATCTTCAGGGATAGAATATCGCCCTAGGCTGGTATGTTTTTCGGCTGATTTAATAGTATTTTGTGAGAGAGGATAATCCAAAACAAGCTGAAATAAGCTGAAAGTAGTTCAAACGAACAGGACGGTAGCTAATCTAGGCTGTTTATAAACACTCTCCTTCTACAAAACATGATGGGTAGCCACATCAAGAAATCACTCAATGAGTACCCAAAGGGGGAAAGGGAAATCACTAAAGAGGCTATCCGCTAAGGATAGCTGATCTTCTCTCTGTATATTCTCATAAAAACTGAAGCATCAGTTGTTCAGAGACAAATTGAGCCCTCACAAGTCATACGACTATTAGTTGTTGCAAAAACAATCCCAAAACCAGCCTTTTGCAACTGCACCAACCAGCTTATGTTGCCATGATGTCTAGCTAACCTGACCTAGTCTCCATAGAATAAGAAACAACAATCGGCGGCTAGAGGGACAATCAGACCATATCTTTCAGTAAGTACTACTAGGACTATCTGCAGACTTTCTCACGAGAACAGGGGCAGCAGCACAGAGCAGTTGCAAGTATTGGAAAAGGGGAAAAAGGTAGGCTTGGATCATGGAAGCCGTAACTTTTTTTTTTCTCTTGAATCCAATAGTCGAAACGAACAATACATAGCATCATGGACTGAAGAAGGGATGAACTCCCGGACCGGAAGTGGGGAAGACAGCAGCGCCGTTTGGGAGGCTGCGGTTGTACGTGAACTTCTCCCAGAATCTGAGGTAGAGGTGGCGGAGCTCGGTGCAGCGGAGGATATGGGAGGGAGGAGGGGCAATACGATGGGCAGCGCCGGGCTGATGAAGATGAGGTTCCGGACTTCCCCGGCAACGAGGAGACGCGGCCAGCGGGCCTGAGGGCCGGCCCCGAGGAAGCAGGGGGGCGGGGGACAAGAACAGGTTTTGACGAGAGAGAGAGAGAAGAGGGTGCGAGCTCACCTTTTCCGGCGGCTGCGGAGGTGGGCCGGGCGGCTCCACGTGCGATTCCGGCGGCGGGCGAGGGGACGCGACTCCGGCGAGCTCCATACCATACGGGCAAGATCCGACAAGTGGAGTTGGCGACGCCAGGAAGGGGGAAAAGATTTGCGCAATTTGTGTCACGCGTTCGTGCAACGATGCCCATGTACTATTTCACTAATTGCATACTGGTCCTGTGCAATCACGCCCACGGCTGCGACCCAAATGTCCCCCCCCCCTATAAAAAGTGATCCAAAATGCTGAGTTTTTTTATTTTTCTTGTGGATCAAAGTACACAGAACGCTCGTAAACATGTACACACATACATCCTATTCCTAAGCACCTTCAAAAGATGTCGAGATTATTAAAAAAAAGTTATTACAAGCGCATTACTATTGACAGACATGTGGCCTACAACCTATTATTTGTCCATATAATTATTTATAATAAAAAAAACAAGCTTGTCTCCGGAGTAGTATGGATCTAAAGATGTATGTATTGAAAGTGGCATACCATATATTAGTGTTATTTCTCATATTTTTAGAATAAAGTGCATACAGACTTATCCTAAACCTCAGAACCAAATCATTCTAAAATAGAAATTGTGTACCCTAAACTCCCATAACCAAATCATTCCACTAGAAATTGTGTACATTTATGAGTGTAGCTCAACTGGTTAGAATCCTCACTCGGGTTTAAGTCCCCGACTTGACGTAGGTGTTCGTATTTTTCTGAATTTATTTCATAATTCATCAACACTATTCTTACAGTGGTAGGCGAGGTAGTATGTGTGTTTATAGCCATAAGTGTGTTCTCGTGTTTGTGAACATTTACGTCTGTAACTAGGTCTCACAGAAAAATTGACAAATATCCATCACATTTTTTCATTTAAATTTCGTGCTACTCTATATTTTATCCTTTCCCTCGAATTTTAGCTTTCCACAAACTACCAAGAGTTGATACCTAGCACTTGACATAGAAATAGGTCCACGGAGTACATGATATCCAAAGTTCTGTGCCGTTGTGCCCACTGCAAATTAAAGAGTGGAGTTGTAGTAGTTATGGAACAGCCAAGGGGTGTTTTTAAAAAACAAGGCGCCAGTGGTTTACTTTACCGGGCTCGGCCGGTTCCCCGCGACCGGCCCGGCCGGTCGTGATCCTAGTCAGCGCGCGGAGCGCGATCCTGGGCCACGAGTTCGCGCGCCGCGGGGCCCACGCGCGCCAAATCACCCGGTGGTTCAGGCGGGCCCGGGTGCACGAACGCCGGGTGCACGTAGCATCCCCCGGCTCGAGAGATTTTCCCTTTCGCTAACTAAAGCCAAGCGCGTGTCGATGTCAGGTGGGCCTGGTGTTGTTTGTGCCCCACGTGTCATTGAGCAGGAGGCGCATCGATGCCCCTGTGGAGGTGGACAGGTTTGGGCTAGAAAAGTAATGGAGGCCGGCAAAAGGAGCTTTCCGCTTTTATTAGTGCTTTTCGTTATGGACCCACACATGGCCATGGGCCATGGGCCACTCTTGCCCTCATCCTCTCTCTCTCTCTGGAATTATTTTCTATTCTTTCTCATGATCTTTTTTGGAATTAGTTGTGCCATCTACTACAGTATATACCAATACCATGCCATGCGAACCTTAGATAAAAACATAGACCTGTGAAGGCCACGGCAACTGCTCACCATGTTAGTGTTTCCTTTTTTTCACCATTTTTCCTAAAAACACAATAAAGATGACGTTATTGTTGTTGTTGTTGTTTAAATTATGTGCATACATAAATTTTAAGATTAACAAAGCCGCTATAATCGGCTCTCCGTCATTGAGCACATCGCTCACCAGAGAAATAATGCCCAAACATACAACAATAATATTTTATTTTGTTCGCTTAAATTTATTTACGACTGATTTTGATTGTTTTAATAGTATTCTGTAAGTGAGAATAAGTCGAATTATGATTGATAAGTCAAAGAGAACAGGGCGGGGGAGATGCATATCGACGGTATGGCCAATTTCTCCGACAATATATATATATATATATATATTGCTCGTCAAGGTCACGTTTTGACTTAACAGAAGTGAGGCCACGTGTTCGAGAATGCAGCGGGAAGACTGTTCCTAAATCTTGGACATTATGGTCCTGAATGGACGGACGGCAAGCTCCAAGCTGGCTGAAAAGGAGCACATTTCCAGCTTGATCGGCCCCGAGAGCCACCCTTGTCTCAGATGTTGAAAGCAGACGGGCTTTGTAGCCTGCTTGATCCATACTCGCTCCGTCCCTTTTTAAGTGTCGTTTTTTTTATTCGTGGCACAAGTTTAACTACGTTTGTTGAAAATACAGATAATATTTGTATCTTCAAATAAATTTGTTAAAAAACTAGATTAAAAGATCTTTCTAATGATACTAATTATGTACCACAAACATTAATATTTTTAAATATATATTTAATTTAAGTAGTTTCTTGGGAAGCGAGAATGACAGTTATTTAAGGACGGAAGTAGTACGCAAAATCATTTCACAACTTTTTGGCTCGCTGCGTGCAGTGCAGGCAGGCATGATATCTATCCACAATCCACCCTGGCTGCCCTTGCAGCCACACAATAAAGATCTTTTGATGTGCTGCCATTTCTCGGACTACTACTCTGTATATACATGCGCAACTTGCAAATGTACTGACCACAGACTCTCACATGGACCATGGTGCAGGCAGATGCAGCACAGTGGTCCATCGTACACTTTTCGATTTTCGTCGTAGATAAGAAATTCTTTCCGAGGCAGTATAGTGCCCACTTTTTAAAAAATAAGTAAATATAGTTGCCACATATAGCCAAAAGAAATCTGCATAGCAAAACGAAATGGAAGCGCGACGAGTCGGAAACGCACGATCTCACCACCCACCGCGTCTGGGGCGGCACCCTTCTTCGTCTTCCTCCACCACTCTCCATAGTCGTCCTCGTCCCTGTCCCAGGCTCCCAGCCCCACCGCTTGCCTGCCCTAACCCCTTTCTAAACCATCATAGATAGAGCAGAGAGGAAGAGCGTGGACACAGCAAAACCGAACCTTGTTTTTAGGGTTTTGCCTCGTTTCCTAACGACGTCTGAATAGTATTGATTTGTCATCAACAACCTACTGATCCCCCGATCCTAGATATTTATCGCTTGCGCTTCTCGAAAAATGACTTTAACTAAATTTATACTAAAAAAATACTAATATTTATAGTACATAATTAGTACCATTAAAAATATATTTAAATCTAGTTTTTTATCAAATTTATTTAAAGATATAAATGATATTTTCTATAAATTAAGTTAAACTTGTGGCACAACGATAATATCTAGGGATGGAGGAAGTAGTTTCTAGGGAACGAGGCAAAACTCTGTCATCTAATTATTTTTGAAAACCAGACTAAAATCAATATAACAGCCCCAACACCCGAGAGCTATATTATGGCATATCTACTCAGGCAAAAATGTCATATTACCGTCACGCCTAGTATCAGTTCAATAGAATAGTTATCCTGTGATCGTCAGGGAAAGAGTGCCCGGAGTGAGAAGGGTGAGAAAGAGACCAGTGGATGAAATGTGACCAAGCATAGAACAGTTAATTAATTACACAACGTAGAAAGGAAAAAAGAAAAGAAAACGATGCTGTTGAAATATCATGCATCGACCTCATGTTTGCACAAAAATAGTAGTCTTATATTTATTGCATGCAAGGTAGTACCCCATTTATTTTATTCCAGAAATACAGAGCAACGTTGTCTGTCAAATAAAATAAGCAATGCCCACATGAAAAAGGGAGGGAAGATACAGGTGACCGGAAAGCGACTAGTGGGGTGAAGATGGCCATTAACAAAAAAAAAACAATGCTCTGCTAACTGGAGCAACAGTGGCAGGGAGCTGGATATTTTCATCAGTTCCTAGCCGAGGAATGGTGTAATGACCGGTGGGCCAACAGCTAGCTGGCCAAGGCCAAGGCGCAAGGCAGCAGCAGCAGCACGGATTTGGAAATTTGCAAGTTGCAGCATGGATTCGTGATTTCGTGTGCACCCGCTGCGAGCTTGGTCCATTCCTGAAACTGAGAGCATTCCAGAGAGCAAAAAAAAAAAAAAAAAAAAAAAAAAGAGTGGTCACATACAGTGTACTTTACCATACTATCTTCGAATTTAGAATTTCCACAAAAGTGGTCATGGTTCATGTCCTCTCGCGACCGCGACTTTCCTCGGGTTTGTACTATTGTCTGCGTGAAATAAAAACTAATTTCTCCGTCTCAAAATAGATGTCACTAGAAAACCGTATTTTTCTCTCATAAACACGTTTTCTCAGTAACATCTATTTAGAGACGGAAGAAGTAATCCACTAGACGGAGAGAGTATAGTGGAAGTAGTTAGATTTGAGCATAGACAAAACACACACAGGTGGTAGTAGCCGTCCCATCAGTAAGTATTCACTAGCTGTGCTTAGGCTTTTTGACATGATTTTTATTCGTCTTCGTTTGAATTTATTCATGGTCAATTTTAGATATTTTAATAACATTCAGTGAAAGAGCATAAACTGAGGTTTGACTGATTAGGATAGATGAACAAAATGATATTTTTCCATAACCAAGAGCCCTTCAAAAGCACCAAACTATAGATGCGTATGCAACTCGGGCCCGTGAACCCAGCACGACTCGGTCCGTCTCTAGGGCCGTGCCTGGGCTAGACCCTCGGCACAGTGTGCCGGCCCGACACGACCCGATAGTATGTATAAGTAAATATAAATAAATATATATATATATACACACATATATTAATCCTAGTTCCACTAGCGGACCCGGTGGACCCGGTGGGCCTGGTGGGCCTTCAAGCCGATCCGTCCTACGATCGGGTCGTGCCTGGGCCGTAGGTCAAGCCCGCAGGCCTGATAGACACGGTCCGCAGGGTAAGACAAGCCTTGTAGGCCTGACCTCCATCAGGTCGAGCCGGCCCGGCCCGGCCCATTACCCATCTATACACTGAACCCAAAACCAAATAAAAAATGAAGTCAAAGCTAGTACTTTTCACTATAAGCCCAAGCCAGAAAATCGGCTTCATCATTTTAAGAAATCCAATGAAGAAGTCCGAAGTCAACTTAGATGAAAAGGAGTACTCCCTCCGTCCACGAAAGAATCAATTCCTAGAATCCATGCCAGTCAAACTTTTTTTAACTTTGACTAACTTTGTAGAAAAGAGTAATAACATCTATGATATAAAATGGACACATTATGAAAATATATTCGAAGATATATCTAATGATGTGAATTTGGTACCATCAATCTTGATAGTTTTTTCTATAAATTTGGTCAAAGTTTAAAAAGTTTGACTTAAGACAAATCTTGATATAATTTTGTGGAAGGAGGGAGTAATAGTCTAATAGAGAACAAGCCTAATTAAACTCAGAACAAGGTGACACTACTGTTCACTACTCTTCGGCCTCTTGCAAAATCAAGTGTCACTGTTCACCATACCCCAAGCGACAAGTCAAGTTAGGAGGCGGACGGCAGACTTTTGGGTCCGAATCTGGAATACAGAGGATGTCGAATCCTACAAGCTTCGTGGCTACATCAGCAGTTCAGCACACAGGACGGCGCAGCGCAGCATCTGCGGACTGCGGGTCTGTTTGGTTTGCTTGCTGAATTTCCAAGGGAGGTAAGGTGTAATACCCCTTGGCCGCCGGTAGGCACCGCCGACGTGAGGAATCAAGCGAGCATCAAGATGGGGGAACGGACCGAAGAAAGTTTCCTCTTCCCGATTGATATTAGTCTGAATAGATGATATGTTCCTTACGGCGCTTGCGCCTTACATAGCAGAGTTGGCCCGAGGCCCATATGTCATACAAGTTCTATTACATAAATGTGATAACTTGCTTTCTATACTGGAATACGCCACATGCCTCGTGCGCCTGCTTCACGGTCCATCGGGTGTGACATCTCCCCCTACCGAAGAACTGGCTTGTCCCCAAGCCGGCGCTGTAGGAAAACGAAGACACAGAACGTTGTAGTCCTCCCAAGTGGACGACGTTTCTGGGAGCTTGGACCACTTGACCAACACTTGAGGAATAGCCGAATTGCCCTTCTTCACCAGCCGACGCTGGAGCACTTGCTCCGGCACCGCAGCCGAGGCCTCGATGTCAGTTGTAATGGGAAGTGCAGAGAAGACAGGTGAATAATCTGCAACAAAAGGTTTAAGTTGGGAAACATGAAAAACAGGGTGAATCTGACTGGTGTCAGGTAGCTTCAATCGGTAGGCCACACTACCAATCTTCTCCAGTATCTGATAAGGACCATAAAACTTGTATGCCAGTTTGGGGTATGGCCTGTTAGCCACCGATGATTGGGTGTATGGTTGTAGTTTCAGCAACACTTCATCGCCCACCTGAAAGTGCCGATCTGTTCTCTTTTTGTCGGCCATGCTTTTCATCCTGTTCTGAGCATTGGCCAGATGTTCTTTTAGCAGCTGCAAATGTTGCTCTCTGTTCTCCACAATTTCAGTAATAGAAGGAGCGGCAAGTACTGGAGCTGATGGTAGAGCCCCCACATTAGCTTCACAACCATATAAGGCTTTGAAAGGTGAACAACCTATGGATGTATGATGAGTGGAATTATACCAGAGCTCAGCTAGAGACAACCATGATTTCCATGTTTTGGGTGAGTCCTGCACGGCACACCTTAGATACATCTCCAAACATTGGTTGACTCGTTCGGTTTGGCCATCAGTTTAGGGGTGATAGGCTGTACTAAGACATAGATTCACCTTGTATAGTTTGAACAGCTCCTTCCAGAAGTGGCTAAGGAAGATATTGTCTCTGTCTGTTACTATGGTCTGAGGCAAACCATGAAGCCTGACTATTTGGTCCATGAAGAGCTGAGCTATCGAAGCTGCTGTATAGGGATGTTTAACAGGCACAAAGTGAGCATATTTGGTGAGGCAGTCGACTACTACCAGAATAACACTGAAACCCTCTGACTTGGGCAATCCTTCAATGAAATCCATAGAGAGGTCCCTCCAGACGCCTTCAGGTATTGGCAGAGGTTGTAAGAGACCAGCAGGGTTGGTAGTAGTGTGCTTTGCATGCTGACAAATGCTACACTGCTTGATAAAGTCTTCCACCTCTGTTTTCATGCCTTTCCAAGCAAAGTGGTTTTTGAGCCTCTGATAAGTGGCTGCTGTACCAGAATGACCTCCAATTGCACTTGAGTGGAAGGCCGCAATCAACTTTGTTTGTAGTGCAGAATTCTGGCCAATCCAAATCTGGTTGTTATACTTGATGAGTCCATTATCCAGGCTGTACCCAGAGGAGTTGGGGCTAGTGATAGCTAACTCTGTCAGGAGCTGTTGTGCTCTAGAATCGGTGGAGTAAGAATGGAGAACCTCCTGTACCCAATCAGGTTTGACCATGGACACTGACTGTAAAGTATACATGTGGGCCACCCTGGATAGTGCATCTGCTGCTACATTTTCCTTGCCCTTCCTGTAGAGAATCTTGAATTGCAGACCCATCAGCCTAGTCATTGCTTTGCGCTGTAAATCTGAATGCAGATTTTGCTCGTTTAAGTATGATAATGACTTGTGGTCAGTGAGGATAATAAACTCCTGCCTCTGGAGATAATGCCTCCATTTCTCCACTGCCATGATTAATGCCAAAAACTCTTTCTCATAGATGGACTGGGTTTTGTGCTTATCTCCCAATGCTTTGCTCAAATAGGCAATAGGCTGGCCAGACTGCATTAACACGACCCCTATGCCATCACCACAGGCATCAGTTTCAATAGCGAATGTTTTGCTGAAATCAGGGAGGGCTAGTACTGGTGTTTGAGTCATGGCCATTTTGAGAGTATCAAAGGCTTCTTGAGCTTTTGGTGACCACTGAAAGCTCTTCAACCTGAGGAGATTGGTGAGGGGTTTGGCAATGAGGCCATAACCTTTGACAAACTTCCCGTAATATCCTGTAAGACCCAGGAATGCTCTGAGCTCTGTGGGAGACGTGGGTTGGGGCCAATGAACCATGGCTTCCATTTTCCTAGGGTCTGTAGCCACTCCAGCAGCCGATATTATATGGCCCAAATATTCTAGTTCTTGCTGTTGAAAGGCCCTAGTTTGGTTTTGGTAATTGAGTGACAACTTAGGTGGTCTAATATGTGTTTGAAGTGAATTACACAGGTGATTAGTCCATAGGTGATCATGTGTGAGCAACATATGTCATAGAGGTGAAATGGCTTGGAAGATGTTGCAAGGCTCACACATGTGAAGAAGGAGCTTAATGCACATGAAACATGACATGTGGTCATGTGGCTAAGATGGTGAAGATCAAGGCAAGACTTGGCTTGATGGACCGGTTGCAAAGGTGAAGGGCAAGTTGGAGGCTTTGAAGCCATTGGTACCGAGTGTCGGGAGGCTTAAGCAAGACTTGGCGCCGAAGGACCGAAGCGATGGTGAAGAAGTGATGTCAAGATCGATGGACCATGGAGGCCATGTGATGATATGAAGTGGATCATATCATTTGATGAAGAGGTTGGTGCATGTGTTGCATCAACACATGGAGGAGATGGAATGGAATGCGCAAGGCAAAGGTATACTTATAGGGCATTTCATTTCACCGGTCATAGGTGTGTAGAGAAGATTATGACCGGGTTTAGGATAGATGGCCGTACTATTAAGAGGAGCAAACTTGTTTGCATATCGGTCATCTAGTGCCACTTGAGCGATCTAACTTTGCGATGTTGTTAGGATCGAGTGGCGTGGTGAGAGCAAGTGAAAATCCTTTGAAAAATGATTGTGAAAATGCTAACACACATGCACATGATGGCATACACTTGGTGGTGTTGGCACATTTTCAAAGGAGAAGGTGTTGGAGTTGATTTGGATCAACTCGGAGAAGTTTCGGAGAAAGCTTTGGTTGAAAAAGAGAAGCGATGGATCTTGGATTGGAATTCTGTTCTAATCCTTTGTGATTTGGATCTTGTATTCATGTGGGATGTGTAGCCCTCTGAATAAGCTTTCCAAAATGTCCAAGATCATCGAAATCGGAGTTCGAAGCTAAGAGTTATGGTCGTTTTAGCGCGGAGGTCAGTTTTGGCCTAGAGGTACTACCGACCCTACTACCGACCCTGAGGCCGGTAGTACCTCCATAACCTCGGTACTACCGACCCCTCCGCGAGCAGATCGCAAAACTCTCTGTTCGGGGGAGTTTTTGGCCTACTGGTAGTACCGCCATAACCTCGGTAGTACCGGGGCCGGTAGTACCGACCCTGAAGTCGGTAGTACCGACCCTACTACCGACCCCTCTGTAGGCAGCGCGCAAACTCTCTGTTCGGAGGAGTTTTGGCCTAGAGGTAGTACCGCTATAACCTCGGTAGTACCGGGTCCGGTAGTACCGACCCTGAAGTCGGTAGTACCGACCCTACTACCGACCCTACTACCGCCCGTGTTAGAAAGGCGATTCTAACGGTCCTTTTGACCGCCGGTAGTACCGACCCTTGGGTCGGTAGTACCGACCGAAGGCGTGGAAGCTCGGGAGAAGGGGAAAACGGCTAGTTTGTGGCTCCCCTCTATAAATAGAGGGGTGGCCGGCCCTTGGGCAAGGTTGAGCACCCTAGGGACTTTGTGTCCATGGTTGGGAAGTGCTTAGGAGCCCTCTAACTCACATATGCTTATTAGTGCTTATCCGATTGTGTGAGAGAGCGATTCTAGTGCGGTGCATGAGAGATTGCAAGAGTTGGCACTAGGTGATTGAGTTGCAAGCCGGTGGTGCTTATTACTCTTGGAGGTTGCCACCTCCTAGATGGCTTGGTGCTCGTCTCCGTCGTGAAGCCCGCGTGAAGATTGTGCGTGGCTCCGGAGAAGATTTGTGAGGGGCATTGTGCTCGCCCTGCGGGAGATCGCGAAGAGCAACTCTAGTGGAGAAGAGGCGTGAAGAGCGCCAAGTGGTCCGGCCGGATCGAACGCTAGAGCTCTTGGTGAGCACTCCATCGTGGAGAGCGTGACTTAGGGTCACCACTAGCAAGAGGATCGGCGGCAACCTTGGGCTTGCTTCAACGGGGACTAGCTTGGTGGCAACCAAGTGAACCTCGGGATAAAATCTTGTGTCCCCGTCTCTTATTGCTCTTATTGTTCTTTGTTCCTTGTATATTACGCTTGTTTGTGTTCTTCATGTTCTTCCTCCCTCCTTCACTCTATCTTAGGTTGGGAAGACTCGATCTACCTTTTGGAAAGAAATCAAGACGTGGGGAAGCTACATTCGTCATCTACAACATCTAGGGAAGTGGGGTAATTGCTAGATCTGAGATTGCATCTCATCCCCTTTGATTTCGTAGCTTCCTGCAGGTGCTCGGTAGTACCGGCTTGGAAGCCCGGTAGTACCGGCATCGGTAGTACCGGCCCTACAGCTCGGTAGTACTGACTGCCTGCTGTTTGCACTAGCTTGTATTGCAATATTTATTCTCGTGCTAGTGTTTAGTTGCTTAGTTTGTGTAGCTAAGTTGAGCTCTCTAATTTGGCTTGGGTAGCCTTGTTATTGAGCATTGCTAGTGAGCTTAGGCTTTGTGCTTTGCTTGCTAGATTGCTTAGGAGCTCCCCTGTGCTTGAAGTACTAGTTGCATAGGCTTGTGTGACCTTGCTTCTAGAATTGGTTAGGTGAGCTCTAGCTAGCCCGACACCTTATTTGCATTGATTAGGATCTTTTGTAAGGTGTCATAGAGTATAGGTAGAGGGGTGTAGTCTTGGCTAGACCGATAGTTTTAATTCCGTATTTGTTTCGGTTAGCCGCTCCAATTAAGTTTAATTTTAAAAGGGACTATTCACCCCCCCTCTAGTCCGCCATCTCGACCCTTCAGCTGTGCAAAAGAGCATTTGGATTCTTTGAGGTACAGCTTGTTGTCCTTGAGAGCCTGCAATACCAGTTTGATGTGCTGGTGATGTTCCTGCTAGGTTCTACTGTATATCAAGATGTCATCGAGGAACACTAGCACAAACTTCCGCAAAAATGGTTGTAGGACCTGATTCATAATACACTGGAAGGTTGCAGGAGCATTGGTAAGCCCAAAGGGCATGACCTTGAACTGGTAATGGCCCTGGTGGGTTTTGAATGCAGTCTTGTATTCATCGGCAGGAAGCATCCTCACCTGATGATACCCTGATCTCATGTCGAGTTTGGTGAAGTACTGTGCACCTGCTAATTCATCCAGTATTTCCTCAATAACAGGCATAGGAAATCTGTTCTTTATGGTAATATCATTGAGCTTTCGATAATCGATGCAAAACCGCCAAGTGCCATCCTTCTTCTGCACTAAGAGTACAGGAGATGCAAAAGGACTATGACTATGTGTGATTAGCCCTGCTTGCAAGAGCTTCTGCACTTGAGTCTCAATCTCATTCTTTTGTAGTGGAGAGTGCTGATAAGGTCTGGAATTGACCGGGACTGCTCCTGGGATTAGTGGAATAGAGTGATCATAGCTTCTGACTGGTGGCAAAGTTTATGGGTCTTGAAAGACCATAGCAAAATCGTCCAAGATGCTTTGTATATCAGGATGGGTTGGAACTGGTTGTGGGGAGGGGTCTGCAGGTTTAACTATGATAAAAGCCCAAGTGTCATTTCCCTTGGTTGATTTGTACACTGATTAGCAGAAATCGAGGAGACATGTAGAGGTGAAGGAAGCACCCCTTGAAGTTGGATTTTGGACCCATTGTGAGGAAATTGGATGGTCTTGTTGGTCCAGTCACAATGCATGGGACTATTGCGGCTAAGCCAATCAAAGCCAAGTATGGCATCATAGGGTGCCATGTCCATAACCACCATATCAGTAGACAGTGTATGCCCCTGGATAAACCATTCCAAATTCTTCATTATAGCAGTTGTTGTCATCCACTCACCATTGGCCAGTTTGACCCTCCTGGGTGCAGTGGGGACAGCTGGGAGATTAGCTAGTTGCACAAACCGCGAGCTGACAAAACTGTGGGAGCTACCTGAGTCCAGTAACACCAGCATGACTTTGTTCTTGACCAGTGTCCTGAATTTGATAGAACTGTCATTATCAATGCGTGAAAGAGCATTGATGGAAAGCTGACAGAAGTTCTCTGTGAGAGCATCCTCTGCTGCAACATGATTCGGTTCTTCCATAGTAATTTCTTCTTGGTCCAAGGGGTTAATGGCTAGAGCATTGACTTGGGACTTGTGCCTTTTGGGGCAATGGTCTTGGTGGCCTAGCTCAAACTTGTCACCACAGAAATAGCAGAGGTTATTTGCCTTTCGATAATCCCTCAATTGCCTGACCCTTTGGAGGTTTGGATTAGTAGGTTGGTCTGGCTTGTAGTATTGTGGCCTATGAATGGGCTGGGTTCGGAATGTTTTGGTTTTGGCTCGCTCAATGGCTCTTTGCTGGATTCTAGCAATCACTGAAGCTTTGTCCACAGTGGCTGGGACATGAGGTTCCACAGCCGCTCTGATCTCTTCTTTAAGGCCTGCCACATAAGTTGTGGCAAAGAACAAGTCATCATAGTGGCTATTGTGCATGGAGATGTCAAACTGTAGTTCTTGAAATGCTGTGGTATACTCCTCAACCGTGCCTATCTGTCTCAGAGCTAAAAGATCAGAGATTGCAGATCGAAAATCATCAGCCCCAAACTTTTCTTGAACTATGACACAAAAGGCTATCCAAGTAGGGATGTTATGGCCCTGCTTATATGCTTGCCACCACTTGGCTGCATTACCCTCAAGATGCATTGTTGCTGCTGTGACCTGAAGACCAGCAGGTATAGTATAGATGGAGAAATAATTCAAGCATTTGTCCAGCCATACCTTGGGATTGTTGCCATCGAACATAGGGAAGTGCATCTTTGGCAAAGTATGGTGAGGAAGAGAACCTATCTTGTGTGGGTCTACAGCTGATTTGGGTTGTTTGGAAGGGCCTGACTTTGTGCCTTTGTTACTGTCAGCAAACAGATTATGGAACTGTGGTTCGTCATCAGAGATCAGAGACCCCAAATCAGAAGGATCAGACCCGGCGTCATTAGCCATTTGCCTTAGTGTGAGATCACCTACGACCCTCCCATTGGCCTCTACCTGCTTAGCAATGAGTTCTTGACGTACATTGTGATCTTGAATCTCCTTCTTGAGGTCTTGCTGAGTCAGACTAATATCATTGACCCGTGCAAAAAGCAAATCGAATTGGTCCATCACTTGTCCCCAGCGGCCCTTGTCATCATCACTTGTTTTTGACATGGCCTCAAGGATGAATTGCGTCTGCGCGGAAGGCTTTGGTGGAGCCGTTGTGGATGATGGAGAGCTGCCTCGCGGGACGGATTCCGAGTGGGTGGAGCACCGGGTTCAGTAAAACCTCCCCCTTGTGGATGGCTCCCCCAAAATCGCCGACTATGCCACGGTTGTCGTCGTCGATCCGTGTAGAGGATACTGTAGATCTAGAACTGAAGAAGTTGGTGTGGGACGCACTGTCTCCGATTCGCGCCACCGATTGGATTAGCCTCGGCACGGACTTAAGGGATCTCCGAACACCACCACTAGGGTAGAGTCAGTGATCAACCTGCCGTCGGGGGTTACGATCCGAAATCGAGGTGGTTTGAACCGCAGCAGCTCGCCGTGAGTGGAGGTAGGTCGGATCTGGTGACGGAGCCGTCGCTGCCGCCGCCAGTAGCTAGCGTGGGGGAAGTGCAGATGTGCTCCGCACCCGCACGCCGAGGATCGCCGTCTTTGATACCACTTGTAATACCCCTTGGCCGCCGGTAGGCACAGCCGACGTGAGGAATCAAGCGAGCATCAAGATGGGGGAACGGGCCGAAGAAAGTTTCCTCTTTCCGATTGATATTAGTCTGAATAGATGATACGTTCCTTACGGCGCTTGCGCCTTACATAGCAGAGTTGGCCCGGGGCCCATATGTCATACAAGTTCTATTACATAAATGTGATAACTTGCTTTCTATACTGGAATACGCTACATGCCTCGTGCGCCTGCTTCACGGTCCATCGGGTGTGACATAAGGCGAGCCAAATTCGGGTCAAAAAAGTCCCGCAAGATCCATAACTACAACTTTTTAAGATCAAACAAAGTAGTCTAAAATGTGGATGTTAGAGCATCTCCAACGGTTTTGCAAATGGGCTTTGCATTCTTGTTTTTGCAAAAAAATCTAAAAATCTCCTATCCAATGGTTTGGCAAATGGGCTTGACATTTTTAGCAACTTGGCAAACATCGGGGCATATATGCCAAGCCACGGTTCGCTTGGCAATCGCCCTCGCGTGCTACTCCCGCGGGATATTTCTCTCTCGCGCGCACAATTTTTTTAGTTTTGCTAAGTCTAAATGCAAAACCGTTGGAGATTGACTCTTTTTACCTTTGCCATATTAATTTGAGAGTTGGCAAATACCATATTTTGCCAAATAAAAAATGCAAAACAGTTGGACTTGCTCTTAGCAAGTAAACACTCGTGCTTCCACATCACGGGCAGCTGTTTGCTCGGCACCATCATCAGGTGAAGAAGGCGTAACTTACAAGTAGATCGAGTAAAGCTGAAGCAAAAATATTTGGCGGCGAATTCGACAGAGAAAAAAATGCACTACGTAGCATATATCATACATACACATCGATCTACAGAGTTAATAACTCAGACTGCAGAGGACAACAACATGTGGGTTCTCTTTCTCGCATGCATGCCCTCATCGAAACTGAATTTCACCGCCGATCCATCATCACCACCGGTCACTGCTTTAGTTATTCGCTGCGCCATGGATCCATGGCGCGTGCACCGTGCACGGCCGACAACGCGCAGGCTGTCAGTGCTAGTACCACAGATCTTACTGCGAATGGCTGCAGGGGCATGGAAATGCACAGCACATCTGTGACCCTGGCCATTTTCACTACTGCAGCTAAGCTACGAGGAACAAATGAACAATACCTGTCTGTCTGAAACTCATTGCTAAACGACGATCATGCATCAGTTCCAGCCTGATCCGTTCAGGTCGATCCTTTGGCTGTCGCGACGGCGAGGGCGTGGGCGAGGCCTCGGATTGCTCGTGCCGTTGATGCTGAGGTCCAGCTCCTGCGGGTCATGGTCATCCGAGGACCCTCCTCCTCCTCCCCCTCTCCTGCCGGGCTCGTCAAGAAACAGGAACTCCTCGCAGATGGTACTGGCGGCGGCGGCGCCGCCTCTGTCGTCGTCGTTGTTGTAGCCTCCACTGGCAGTGGGAGGCGGTGCAGCAGACGAGAGGCCGATGGACAGCAGGTCCTGGTCCCTTTCTCTCTGGCACTGCGACCCCTCGCACGCGGTCAGGCAGCTGTCCACCGACCCATCACCGCCGAGGTGGCGCTGGTGCTGGTGCTGGCGCTGGTGGATGAGGAGGTGCTCCTGCTGGACATGATGGACGCGCCTCGTCGCCGTGGCTCTCGACAGCTGCTGCGTCGGCGTCTCGCCTCCGTCGAGGTGGACGCCGCTCTGCTTGGCCAGCGCCTCCTGCGCCTTCTCCAGCACGGACTGCAGGTACTTGCCCTGCGCTTCGATACGCAGCTGCAGGTGTCTCTGAACCTGCGCCATCAATGGAAATTGAAAATTGTTAATTCATGGGCCGAAAGTGGAGGTGATGGGCCAAAGCCCAGGTGAGCTGTGCAGATGCACCACAAGGCAAAATGGGCTCCGAATCAGTCGCGGGCGGGCCACCCACCGCGATCCAGTTTATGGGCCGAAATGACGGTGCGTGCGGGCCTCTGGAATTGCTGGATGAATCTGAGACGTACTCCATCGGAAAAAGTCTAATTTTCCTCCCTCAACTTTTGATGAAGTCCGCTTTTCCTCCCTCAACTCCAAAACCAGATAAACAACCTTCCTCAACTTTTGAAACCGTGCACTTTACCTCCCTAGCCGGTTTTAGATGGTGGTTTTGCTACAGTAACAGTAGTTTTGCTACAGTAACTATGGTTTTGTCTTTTTCTTTCTTTTATTTATTTTCGTTGAATCTTTAAAAAATCATAGTAAATCACAGAAAAATCATAAAATAGAAAATCTAATTTTGTTGGACTCCACATGAGTAAATCTATATAGTGAACATATAATATGATATACTTTAGTACAAAGTTTTTGCTGTAGTTTTAGATCTATGCTTTTTTATAATTAAAATAAATTTATAACTAAGTTATACATGATTTAATGAGTATAATTTTTTTAATACAGTTGAAGCATACAATAATTAACCCACCATAAAAATTTGACTATAATTTGACTATAGAAATTGTAGCTATGAATTATTCCAAATAATTACAGAAAAAACATATTATTGTATGGAATTAATTGTAATAATTCATATCTGCAGTTTCTATAGTCTAAATATGGTCAAATTTTTATGGTGAGCTAATTATTATATGCTTCAATTATATTAAAAAATTTATACTCATTAGATCATGTATAACTTAGTTATAATTTTTTTAGTTACAGAAAAGCATAGATCTAAAGCCACAACAAAAACTTTATACTAAAGTATACCATATTATATGTTCACTGTATAAATCTACTCATGTGGAATCCAACAAAATTAGATTTTCTATTTTATGATTTTTTCTGTGATTTACTATGATTTTTCAAAGATTCGGCAAAAATAAATAAAAAAGAAAAAACAAAACCAGAGTTACTGTAGCAAAACCACGGTTACTGTAGCAAAACCGTCGTTCAAAACCGGCCAAGGAGGTAAAATGCACGGTTTCAAAAGTTAAGGAAGGTTGTTTGTCCAGTTTTGGAGTTGAGGGAGGAAAAACGGACTTCATCGAAAGTTGAGGGAGGCAAAGTGGACTTTTTTCTACTCCATCCAACGGCGGCATGGCCGGAATGGCGGCAGGCCAGGGCTAGATGGCTCCAACTCCGGCCGCCGGCGCCGCCTCTCGCCGGTGGCCAGCTCACGCCACTCTACTCCGCTGTCGCGATCCGACCTTTTACATTCTTTTAGTACTTCCATTTCATTCCTTGTCTGGTGAGAATTCGACGCCCCCTCTAGACCTCTAGCCTGATCTAATGCTCTCTTTTGCGAATTGCGAGTAGCATTTCTTGTTAAGCCCCTCCAATATTGTTTGATAGTATAATTATTTAGTATCATAATTGTTGCAAATTTTCTCTACGAAATCAGTCAAACTTATAATAGTTTGATTTTGACTAAATCTATGAGTTTTCTTTTTCTAGAATGAAAGAGTACTCCCTCCATTTAGATAGTTTGCCTTTTCTAGATACGTAGTATTTTCTTAGATATACACTATGTAATGTGGCTACAAAAGCCAAAACATCACGGAGGGAGTATTATGATAGTTGAAGATTTTGATATGGGAACATTTTTACAAAGTGTTATCGTTATTTATTTCTCCCTGCAGTTTTAAGTTTGCACGATGTGAAGCAATTTCCTGTTAATGAACTCGCTATGACGCTACAAAAGTATTGCTTTTGCATTGCTTATATGTTCTCACTTCTCTTATATTTTAGGTGTCTGATTTTTTGTTGTCGTTCAAACAAAC
Organism: Coix lacryma-jobi var. lacryma-jobi; assembly: GCA_009763385.1. Taxonomy (NCBI): domain Eukaryota; kingdom Viridiplantae; phylum Streptophyta; class Magnoliopsida; order Poales; family Poaceae; genus Coix; species Coix lacryma-jobi. Next base: position 1,847,159 of record CM019825.1, on the reverse strand, counting down.
ATATAATTTTGTTATTGTTTAACTATAGAAAAATGTGAATTGTCTTGTCCTTTTAATTGTATTAGTTAGTTGCCTGAAAATTCAGCCAACTCAAATATAGCAACTTCTATATGTTTATACTATGGAGACACTGAGTTAGGCGCAGGGTATGCAATAGATTTTAATTAAATCACAGAGTTGCTAGTATACCTCTAGCTGCTCATGAAGCCGTCTCTGAACTTCGATCTGCATCTGGAGGGCTTCACTTATGTGCATTGACCTGATAAATTTCTGAATTGTCAGCTTCTGAATGTTTGCAATTAACAAATTTTACTCGCTTCTCACCTGTTTATCTGGGGCTCTAGGTTCAAGTGTGGTGGTGGTGATCCACTCCCTTCGCATGGGTTATCTGTTCCTGTCCTGCAGCCTAATGCTGTGAAACAAAGGCAAGTTTAGTATATCATCCATTGGACGGTTGGGATTGTAGTTACTTCAGCTTTATTAAGAAGCATGTAGTAGCCTACCATTCTTTGCGTTGACAGCATTAGCTTGGGCCTGGAGATTCTTGCTGAGTCTGTATTTCTATGAGACAAATAGAAAAGCATCTAGCTTAGTTTGTGATGGTGACGGCAAGCCAATTTTTTCATGCCATACAGCAGTAGCCGAGAACTCAAGATGTACCTGGAGATGGCTCTTAAGATGATACAGGGTGAGTCCAGGGATCCCCATGAGCCTCATGATCGTTTTCGGCGTAGCTTCTGCAAGAGTTCCGCATGCGGACTTTAGAAGGTAATCTACCATCATTGTGTTTCAAGCTTTCTACCATGTGCCATGTATGAGTAACAGCTATATGTTTTCATCACATGTATACTCACTGTCTGGCCCTCCTAGCTGATGTACTGCCTCCACGAAACGTTCATGCAGCTCGGGTGTCCATTTCAACCGAGGCTTAGCATCGGTGGAGAGGACGAGCCCTGCATCTCCTCCTCCTTGCAGGAGAAACTGCTTCTCTGGAGGTAAGCCCGGCCTTGAGGACAGGTGCTGGTTATGGTTGTGGATCTGTTGCTGATGATACATCTGTCACCAAGAACTCCATGTCAGTACGTTTCTTACTCCCAATACATCATCGTATATGATGCCTTCCTTCAGCTTCAGTCAATCAAGTAAACAAAAGAGTAGAAGCACATCTCACCTGTTCAGTTCCTGTTATGTACTGAAATGTCTGCTTGCGGGCTGCACATTCCTGACTGCTGGGATCCTTGGCAGCTTTACCGGTGTTGAGCCTCAGTGCCTCTATTTCTAGTAACCAAAGAGTTGTGTTGTGTGGTGGTCTTATGGGAGTGAGACAACCTTTGGCTTCTCAAACTAAACTACCTACCTGCTGTCCTCTCCTCCCCTCTCCTCTCCTCTTGCCGAGACCTTACGCAGAGTCCCGTCTTATAAGGCAGACGGAGAATGTCGAATCATCTGAAGAAGCACTCAACCCTGACTGCCCAATCTTTGCAGCAACTGAAAAGAGATATTATCCTTATTCCCCTGGGGTACCCGTGGACCCTATCGCCACCAGTCTTTATCTTTGTCATCAATTCCAGTCCAGCAACCCTCGCTCGCTCTTGCATTTGTGTTCTGATCATAAACTCTTGTACCAGCTTTTGGTTGAAATTACTTGCCACATGAGAAGGGCGAAAGCGAAGCACAATCTTTTCTCCTCTTTTCTTTTGTTTTCTTTTCTTTTGAAAAAAAAAACTAGAGGGAACGGAGCACCTTATTCTCTTGAGAACCTTTTGGGGGCTGTGGTCTGCAATCTGATGTCTTAGAACTTGCCAGCCTCCTCTCTCAGATTCCTCAATGATATCGTAGTTTGAGAACCAATTCCAGACTCCACTGAGTTTCTGGCCTCCAGTTTGCTGAAATGAAAGGGCGGGCAACATTGGCGGTCGATCAGTTGTTGTTAGGATATATAGGATCCGTTGCGGTCCGTGATCACATGAGTTATATTGTTTCATCCTAGTCCTGCACTGTTGGGCTGTGTGCATTCAGAAGCAAGGGAGGGACACAGTACAGCCCTAATAATAATAATAATAATAATAATAATAATAATATCGGTTATGTGGACAAAGCTTGAAACTTCCTTCTTTTGACTGCAGGCATCCGGAAGAAGAATTGCACAAAGCTTTGCATAGAGATAAAGCGGAGGTGGCCATTGTATAACTCTTTGATGCCCTTCTTGGGACTACTGCACAAAGGCAACGAATGGAATAACAGAATAAGCATAGAGTTCCCCTTTGTCTCCTTTGGTAAGTTTGGCACCTGTTTAGCTTAGCAACTAGCTAGGCAGCCAGGCCAAAGGGATGGTAAGGCAATGTCATAGGCTGTATCCGTGTGAACTTTGAAGCCGGTGCCGTAACTTCACTGTTGTACATAGGGCATACAAAAGCCGGAGCTTAAAAATTAAAATGGAGCCCTGGTTCTTGGATTGCGCTGTATCCTTCTTTCTTTTGCTTTATGCTTGCACTTGTTCTGACCATGATTTGTCCTCCGTGCAGAGAGTGGAGATGCTTCTTCTTACATGAGTAACTGCATGGGCATGGGCATGGGCATGGCCTTTGGGCTCTGGCCTTTGCCTTCCAGATGGTCGTGTGCCCCACATAGCAATCTAGTTATGATGCATACGTCGTGAGCACGCATGATTGCATCAGCGTAATTTCTAGTCTCCTTGGCCAGGGCATGCATGTGAATGAAGAAGGAAAAGGAAAAGGGTTAGTTGCAGCTCTCCGGCATCTCTAGGCTTCTCGGAACAGAGTAATCGGTCTCTATCTTGATAATAGTAAGAAAAGTGGCCTGTTTATTGTTACTATTTTATTTTGCTTCTTTGTTATTGTCTTTTGTTGGGTTTCGTTTTATATGTACTTATTTATTTATTACCCAGTTTTAAGACCCCTTTAGGACGTAGAGATTTCACAGGAATTAATTTATTTCCTCAAGAAAAATAGAAAAATCTCACGCTCGAAAGAGACCTTTAACCTTTTTTCTTGAATTCATAGAAGATTTGGGTATCACTGTATTGTATTAAGAAAAAGAGTTTAAATATATAAACAATGCACTTTTAGAGTGACAAAGGAGATCGATCTAAAATAGCCGTAGCGGGCCATCCTAGCATAGTTTCAGCATATACCTCTTATAATTATAAACCCCCACTAGCAATTCTCTAAACATGCATGTTGTCCACCTCAGCAATACACTATCTTATGTAATTAAAATCCACTAGCATAGATGATGTGCACGTCAGCAAGACACATAAGCATTTTATTTTCCATGTTAACATGTCATGCAATCCACTAGCATTTTTTTTGCATTCACTTGATATTGTAGATGCCAATGATATTGTAGTCTGCAATATGATATATCACTTGGTTATAATAGTCTGCAATACAGTGAGTAGCACAGCAGAGTGCTCACTTGTAGAGATACCGTTGCTTCAGGTGTGAGCAAGTTGTGGAGGCGACACGTGCACCAAGAACACGATACCACACACCACCAGGTCATTGCATACGCATACTGTGCATTCAGTTCAAGTGCTGGAAAAGCTTGACAAGGGAGAGCCCGAATAGAAGATGTGCTCTCTTGGAATAAGTTGGTAAGGGAATAATCCTTGCGAGTTGCGACTAATAACCAAGTGTGATATATATACTTATAGCCACCACCAGGGTACGGACAGCACTTATATATATACTATACTATAATACTACGATAAGCAAGCAACGAGGCCGGCCCCTGAGTGATCGACCGATATATATGCATGGTATCTATACATACCGTGCCTGTACTTCACTGTTGAGGAATTGAATTGGATTGGACTGAAGGCATGTGTGCATATGTTCTGTCTCCAAATAGCTGCTGCTGATCGAGTACATGATTCCCTGAGCATTGGCTCGATCCGATGAGTTGTCGGCAAAGACGGCCGATGGGCGATGGCCTGCCAGTCGATGAACATAAGAAGAAACCGATCGATCGAGACCACGTAGTATATATTCCCCGGCCGGGCATTAGTTTGATGCCGCCGTAGAGCATGCAAGCAATGGAAAGGAGTGTGGAATTAATAAGCTCATCGACCAAGGCCGTAACTTTTGCTAGTTGCTCTCCCTTTTCCCTTGTTCCATCCTTATATTATAGGTAATAATAGATATATTTAGCGAAAGATTGCGTGAATACATTCGGTTGTTACTTGTTTAGGTGTTTGGGTATCATATATGCTTTTGTTTCCCCATGTCTTTGCAAATTGCAGCAAGCTCTTGATTGGTGTGGTGGCGGGCGGTTTCATCTAGCTGCGCGGGCGGGCTCGTGACAGGGAATATGGGAAAGTGGCCGGGAATTGTATTGACAAAGCTGGAGGAGGGAATCACGTTCAAGCAAGGGCCTTTTTACACGACCAGCTCTTTTCATTTTATGCAGCCATGGAGCCTGGGCTTACCAAGTTGGTAGAAACCCGCGGGAATCCAAGACCAACCGTCGATGCTGTGGGCATCTACTGTGTTTTTGCAGCACAAAAGGACGAGAAAACTGTTACAAATATCTTGTGTACGATGATCTCATCCTCCCCACGCAGATAGCGGAAACTCCCCACGCCCCCACGTCCACGGAGTCATGGTTACTTGACGGGGGAGGAAACTCCCCACGTCCCCACGTTCACGGGACGTGCGTCGTGGTTACTTGGCGGGAGAGTTTCCCTCCGTGAGCTCCTCTCATATTGTATATAAATATGTATCAATGATCAATGAAAGAGCCCGATGATTCATTCTATTCTCCCGAGTCTCATTTACATTTTCTCGCAATTACTACTCGCAACACGTTATCAGCACTCTCGCTCCTCGCTTCTTCTTCCGAGAGGGAGAATAGCTCAGTTGATAGAGCATCGGAGGCCAATCTCTACAAGGGGAAAAGCATCATCGATAATCCACAAGGTGAAAGGTAACAACAGGGAATCATATTCCCTGTGACCCTTGTAGAATTGGACGTCGAGGTTGTGCTCGGCACGCCAACTCCGTCCCTCGGCAAGGATGGGCACCGCACGTCGAGCCGGCACTTCCAACGCCGACTCCGTCAGCTCCCTTGTCTCCGCACCTCCGGCAACAACAGAGGATGACGCAGTGGTCGTCGCACCACCGCCAACACCCGCGTCTCGCACGCACGGACGACAACGTCCATGGCGGGCGGCGTCCGTGGACAGACGACCCGTGCCTGCGTGTCGAGGCCTCCAGCCCGGCCGCGGCCTCGCGGCCTCCGCGCCCCAGCCGCGGGCTGTAACACCTCTGGTGTTTAATCTGTAATTAACCTGACATATCATCATCATTAGTCATAATCATTCTTGTCATGCATTAATGTTTGTCTAGTGGTTGCTTGCCTTTACCTTTTCCTAAAAGGTATTTTGTGTGTAGTGATCCCTTTTTTCTAAAAACCCTAAAAGCCCAAATCTTCCTATAAGGGCAAAATGGTAATTTCAACTCTGTGCCTAGTCTTGTGTATTTCTTGTTCAATTTGATGTCTTGAAGTTTTATTGTGTTGTTCAAAACCCAAAATCAAAAACAGATTTCAAATCCCTTTGAAAAACCCTAAATTCCAAACCCTGGTTTTTACCCCTCTTTTAATAAGTTAAAAACTATTCAAAATTTGGACTTGGTCCAAAAAGCAAAGTTGTAGATCTTGTCAAGAGGAACAACTTTGGTTTTTACAGATTTTCAAGTTTCAATATAAAATTAAAAGTAATTTTGAATTTATTAAAATCCCAAAAGTGTCCCCTTTTCAAATTTCAAATGTGATTCAAAAACTTTTTGGATTTTGAAAATGTTCATATTGACAAAGTTTAGATCTCCTTTTTCTGCACAACTTTGGTGTTTTGAGTTTTTGTTGCTCAGTTCAAATTTTGGGAGTAATTTGCAAAATACAGAAATCAGTTCAAAGTCAAACCCTACCCTAGCTAGTGTTCTTCTCCTACCTAGGGTCAGGAAGGGGCCCCGGCCATGGCCGCGCGCCGGCGCTGCGTGCGCCACGCGTCTGGCAGCCGCCCGCCTGCTCCCGACCCGTCGCCCTCAAACAGTGCTCATTCCGCACCCGCACGCGAGCGCTGACCCTCTCTCCCCCGTCCCCCACTCCCCACCGTCGCCGCCGCGTGGCCGTCGCCGCGACGGCGCACCACCCGTCCCCGCTCACGCCCGTCCTTCCGCCAGCGTGCAATCAATTGTGCACGCTTCGGCCAAGCTTATCCGCTTGCACGCGACGCTCATCCGTCCCCGAGCGCGGCTATAAAAGGACCGCCGGCTGGCTGGAGCTCCACTCACCTCCGCCACCGTGGCCAGGCCAGTCCAGAGCCTCCGCCGCTCCACACCACCTAGCTCAGAAGCTCCGCCGTGTCCTCGCGAAGCTTTTCCTTTCAATTTCACCCCCCTCCGTCCTTCCTTTAACCGGCGCAGGCAGTTCTTCCCAAACTCCGGCGAAACACCGGTGAGCACGGGACTGAGAAATACTCTCTCCCCGGCCGTGATCTTTCCTCCCCGACCCCTGCTTCATCTTCCTCATCTTGGTGCGCTCTTAACCCACTCCTGGTGACCGTGTCTGGTGTACAGGGTCGCCGGCACGCCGCTCGCCACCGAGAGAGCTCCGCCGAAACACCGCCACGTCGAGCTCCCTCCTTCGACCCTTGTTCCGTCCCGCCGAGCCTGCCTCCGACCCGTGGTAAGCACTCGAAGCCCCCGGTCTCTGCTTCCACTCCGCTTCGCCCGAGCCAGGCCTCGAGCAAGCACTCGCTCGAGCCAGGCCTCGAGCAGACACGTACCCTCGCCACTTCGCCGAGCCCAGCCTCGAGCGGACTCACACACCCCCTCACCGCTTCGCCCGAGCCTAGCCTCGAGCGGACTCACGCACCCTCAGCTTTGCCGAGCCTAGCCTCGAGCAAGCATGCACCCTCCGCTTCGCCCGAGCCTCCCGGCCAGGCCTCGGACGAAACGATCGTTTTCCGTCTCGCCGCCCGAGCCTCCCGACCAGGCCTCGGACGAAACGATCGTTTTTCGTCTCGCCCGAGCCTCCCGACCAGGCCTCGGACGAAACGATCGTTTTCCGTCTCGCCCGAGCCTCCCGACCAGGCCTCGGACGAAACGATCGTTTTTGTCTCGCCCGAGCCTCCCGACCAGGCCTCGGACGAAACGATCGTTTTCCGTCTCGCCCGAGCCTCCCGGCAAGGCCTCGGACGGCCGTTTGTTTCCGCTTCGCCCGAGCCCTGCGAGGGAGGAGCACAGTGCTCTTTTCCTTTTTTGGAAGTTGTGAATAGTGTTCCTTTTTCATATTTTTGTGTGATTTTCTGTGTTGCTCCAAAAATTCTGAAAATTTGATGGTAGACTCTTTATACCATGTAGTATTTTAGAAAAATATGAAACTTGGACTTTGTGCAAAAATTTGAAATGAAAAAAAATCTCCCTTTTAATTAAGAAATGAATGGTTTTAGATTTTTAGAAAACATGTGTAGCTCCAAAAATCATGAGATAAATTTTTATGTGCTAGTTATGTCATGCTTAGTCTCTGGTAGATTTTTTGAGGCCTTTTGGAGTAACTTCATAAAATGACCTTTTTATATAATTAGGAAAATAAAAAAAATCAAGTAGAGTTCATGTTGTATGCCCTGTGTTGCATTGTTCATGCTAGCATACTCATGTGCATACATCATTGCATCCGTATAGTGACCGAAGGAGAAGGAATCAAAGTCGAGGCAGCCGCTGACGAACCTACCCCTGAGGCTACCCCGAGCTCCGACACCTGCACTGCCGACCCCGAGTCTGTCCTTTTTGCTCTTCAAGGCAAGCCCCGGTGCATTTAACTTTTTCCTTGAATTTATAAATAATTTCCTTAAATGCTTTTGAGTTAAATTATTGCATTAGGTTTATAGGAGTTGTGTGCTATCCTAATTGATGCACTATCCACCTTGACCACTGATACACCCGATACCTACTTTTCAAAAGTATTTGAAAAAATGCTTAGCAATGCTTATTGAATTAGACTTTGCAATAAAATGTTTTTTTTAAAAGTGTGATCACTGAAAGAATCTTTTTGGGAATTTGGCTTTACTTCCCGTTCGATGACTGCTTGCCTAGCTAGCATGTGGTCATTGTCGAGAAGAGGTTGTCCGCGCGTACGGTGCCGTCATGTTGTAGTCCGGGACTCAACAGTTGACACCGACCGGGACAGGGTTTGAAAAACCGACAGGACCTGTACTCTTGGGTTAGAGTCCCGAGGTGCTTGTTGCTGACGGAAAAACTTTAGGGACCATCCGTATGGGGGCCTGCTAGTCAAGACTTGTAACTATTCACATACTTCGGAAAGCTCTGGCTCCGAGGAATCCTTTATTGGACCGACAACCGTGCACTGGGAGTGGAGAGATGGCGGAAGTAGCATGTACCCACGTGGTCGTCGTACCTGGATAGGAGTGGTGTACTGTACTTCCGGGTGGCGTAGGACCGGGCCCAATCTTGGAGGAATCGTGGTAGACGAGTTGGCATATGCAAGCTTGGGTGCTACATATGCAGTGTGGATAGGGATCCTCAGCTGAGTATTATTTATCCGGATTAACGTTGCTCCTCGGTTATGGAGACTTGGTCACTGACTGTCAACGGAGAGTGGTTCTCAACTAGGAATGTTTTGAAATGTAAAATGAATCAGGAACGATGAAGAATTGAGGAATACTGAATCTTTCCAAAATAAAATAAGGTTTACAAAATGCTTTTCTGCAAAATACCTGATCTTGCTTAAGCCTTACCTTGACTACCCTAAGCCTCTCATTCTGAGTCTTCTCCCTTTTCTTTAGTCGGGTAAGTCTTGTTGAGTACCCCCAGTACTCAGGGTTTGTTACCCCTGCTGCAGGTATGACTGAGACCCCGATGTGTCTTGCGCCCTGCTGCATGACCATCGTCCAGGAAGAGGCCGATGAGGCCGAAGAATAGTTGTGCACCCTCGGGGCTGGGTGATTATCAGTATCTTTATTTTGTGTACTCCGCTACGTTGCCTTTGGTCTATTTCTATTATCAGAACTTGGTTTGGTAATAACTGCACCTTAATTTCTATTTGGAACCCTGCTTGGTAAAACTAATGTTATTTAAGTCTTCCGCTCTTTATCTGAATGTTATTGCTGTAAAAGTATGGGGGGCAATGCTGTAACCGAATTGTGAGATGATCCTGCGGACATTGGGCACTGATGTAGCCCGGTGGCGAACAGGTCTTAATCACATGGAACATGGGTTCGGCTGTCAGAGGTTGACAGGGACACGTGGGCCATGAGATTAGGGCCGTTCCGTTACAGAGTGGTATCGGAGCATCTCACTTTAACGTTGCAGTGTTCGTTTTTGCGAAAACTTCAAAAGACCTTTTGAGTCCAAACAAACTAAACTTGACTATTCTGAGTCCAAATTGCTTCTCTCATCTTGTCTCTCTATAATAGCTAGTGGAACAACATGTTTTAAGCCCTATGTGCCTTATTTATTTATTGCGAAAACTAGCTAGTGGAGAATCTTCCAACAGTCTTCGCTTTCCCGCCGCACCCGTAAGAACCTGAAGGAGGAGATCAAGAATCTGAAGGCTGAGCTGAAGAACTTGGAGCATGACTTCTACCACTCACGCCTGGAGTTTTATGAGGCACGAGCTTCCCTGGAGCAGGCCAACCGGAACACGGTTCGCGCTATCGAGCAGCGCAATGATGCTTGGATCCACGAGGACGTCACCAGAGCCGAGCTCCACGGACTGCAGCAGTACACAGCTCAGATTGAACAGTTCAATGATATGCTTCATGAGGAAGTACATCAGTTGTATGATCAACTCTGTAACAGAACCGACCAATTTGTACCAGATTAAGCATTGAATCGCTGCTTTCACAGAGATTACAAGTACTTAAGCTCGTACAAACCCGGTAGTCCGGAAATCTCGAAGGATTTCAAGTCATTCAACTTTAACCAAGATCGTAATAGATTAGCGTACATGCCCACAAGGTACATTCAGTTCGCACATAGTTCAAATACATCGGAGTTCAACAGTTATTACAAACCATAGTTTAAATTCAAAAGCGGAAGCAACATAGTTTTGAAACACAAGTCCTTAGTTCACAATACAGTGCCATATGCTTGATCGGTCCACAAAAGCATCAGGGAAGATAAGAGTTGACCATGCCCATGGTCTAGTCACTGCCCTCGACGGGGTACAGACAGTTCTCGCAATAGCCGAAGAAGCATTGCCCATCTGCAACAACAAGGGATAGAACCCTGAGTACGAGAAGGTACTCAGCTAGACTTACCCGTCATAAACCAGAAATAACCGACACCAAGGATTATGCAAGGCTATATCTGGGGTTGGCCACACTTACCTTTTTTTGCATAAAAGCACTTTATTATTAACTAATCATCATTAGAGCATTAGCAGTCACTTTTATGTAATCAGCCTGATTATCTAGATTTGCACCTGATCTAGAGCAAACACTTGACTACTTATTCAAGCAAGAGTGACTATTTCATCAATAGCCTTTCAGATTCATCAACCATAACCATCATTAATTCCATATATTACTACGGTAACACATGCTCAGTCAAGTTACTCACTAACCAGGAGCGATGGCGATTATAATCGATTCCTACCAGCTGGGGATAAAATGTCGCACACTCGCCCGTCACACCCTGCCAGGTGGCCGTTGGCGACCACTTCAGGAGGTTCGAGAACACAACACGCGGGACGGTCATGGGCCCTTCTACACCGGGGGTTATCTCAATGCCAGGTCGCTCAAGCTATTAACTGCCCACGGTCATGCCAGGTCGATCAGGTCCTGCCTGCCCTCGGACCATGCCAGGTCGATCAGAATAGTTGCCCACGGTACATCTGAGGCCCTGGGTGTTAGGCGTCAACATCTCCGTCACGGCTCGAAAAACCTTACTCGGCTTCACGGGAGGTACCCGCACCTGCTCCGTTAAGTGATTGACGCGTTCAAAATGACTGAGGTGTGCCTTCGTCGGTTCCTGATCGACACAGACGGAGACTACTAGCACACAGAACCCATGTCCTGCTGCTCCTACATCCCGTCCGGTCTCAAATTAATTATCACATGGTTATCTCCATGATAGCACAAGGCTAAACATGATCAGTATCCACCTATATGCGGGAGACAGGAAATCACCCGACTTTTACCGGTCTAAGCAGGCTAAGCATAAACGAGCCTAGACTTATCAGGGATAACAAGGTAATATTTGTAGGTGGACAAGGAAAGTAATAATGCATCAACGGTAGCAATCATTCCTATAACCTAATGCAAACATATCCATCAGGTTAATTAGAAACATTTGCAAACCGTAGGAGTTAGAATGCTCCGGGGCTTGCCTCGCTCGAAGTCGGCGGGGCGGTGATCACGGCACTCCGGCAGGTCTTCAGCGTCTCCTTCCGGGATCCCCTCCTCGGGTGTCTCCCTCCTGACGCTGCTCCTCCGGCGTCTCCTGGCTTCCACTACCGATCCTGCATGATGCGGTACATGAATGAACAATATGAATGCACATGGGATGCATGGTGATGCAACATGGAGTAACCATTCAGGAGATAAACACATGTCATCTACTGCTACTCACTTATTAATTCGACATACTACTTACCAGTCTTGTTGTCCACCGGCATCAAAGGTTGCTTAACGGGTTTATTACCCTCTAATTATTAATTGTAGAATTAAATCTAGTTAAATAGGCCCATAACAGTAACCTATCCTAGACAGCTTCACAAAAACCTATAAAAATTACTGGAGATCAATAACACTTAATCTAACCCTCTGTCCAAATTTCATCCCATTTGGACCTAGACTTCATCCTCTATGAAAAAGACAAATTCTATTATGGAAAGGTGCTTTGAACTACACACCCTAGCAAAAAGTGTCAAACAACAGATTTCTTATTTTTCTACTGAACTTCCTAGCATAAGAGCAATGTGCTTAAATTCTCAGGTTCATATTCCTCATATTTTAATTACTACAAAATAAACAAGGAAACGACATTTAAGCATTTTAAAAGCTACTGTCAAATTAATTCACAGAACAACCTCATATTATATTTTTTCTCTGAAACTACACATTCATACAAACCTAACAAAACTGGAATCACATTTTTCTGACTTATATATAATTAGTTATGCATTTACCAAGTTATCAGCACTTTTCTAAATTAAATAAATCTACACATAAAAGTATCACCAAAAATGCATTTAACAGTTTTCACTGATAGATCTAAACATGCTTGACCTAACAAAATTTGTTTCACAGGATTTGGACTTAAAATGAGCCTTGTAGGAATTTTTGAAGCCATTACATAACTCTGCAAAAACAAACTAAAAAGGAAACTCAAACCTAACGTACGGACTCCAACTTGGTTCGGCCGAGGCATAAGACAACGCTCAGCACACCCGGCGCGATTCGGCTGAGGCCCGAGGCATAAGACAAACGCTCAGCACGCCCGGCGCGATTCGGCTGAGGCCCGAGGCAAGGCTTCGGCACATTCGGCGCGACTCGCCGAGGCTCAAACACACTCAACCGATTCGGCCGAGGCTACTGACTCAACGAGGCTCGGTGACTTAGCCGAGGCTCGAGGCAAACGCTCGGCACGCCCGGCTTACCGAGGCCTACGGCACCCAACGCTTCCTTTCTTTCTTTCTTCTTGCTGCCAGTCGGGGCCGCTGGTCAGGGCGACCAAGCTACCGAGGCCAGGCTCGGCACGTTACCGTGCGAGCGGGCCAGGCTCGGCGGTCAACGGCGGAGTTTTGCGCCGTGTCGTTGACCGCCCTAGCTCGTCGACGGCGACACTTCTGGCGACACGGAGACCATTACTGGGTGCGGGTTTGCGAGGCGAACACAACTAACCGACTCGCTGAGACAGAGGGATACCGGAGCAAGCTCGACGGCGGCCATGGCGGAGCGGCGGCTCTGGCGACTCGGCGGCGGAACTCTTCCCGGCGGCTTGCGACTCGGCAAGACTAACACTAGCCTAAGCAAGTCACAAGTGACCTATTGGAGCAACTCCGGGCTTCGGCATCCCCGGCATTGTCCGGCGCGATGCACGGCGGCGGTCCATGGCGGACACAGCGCGACTGGCCCGCGGTCCGGCGAACTCAGGACACGAGAGAGGTCTCCATCTGGCTCTAAGCTACTACGACGGTAGAGAAGACTAGAACATGGCTCAGCTCAGGGTAGCATGGCCGGAGATGACCGGTCCACGTGAAGGTCACGATGGCGGCCATGGCGGAAGCTTGCGGATGGCGTCCGCTGTTCCGGCAGCTAGAGAGGGAGAGAGGGAAACCAACCCTTACCGGAGAAGAGGAGACCAGGGCGGAGGAACTGGCGAGAGGAATTGGACGGCGGCGCACGGTGGAGCGAGTAATCGCTCGCCGAGGTTCGGCGGGCGGCGGCGCGCTTTGCTTTCTCCCTTTCTCCCCTTTTCCGCTCGAACGCCGGCGAGAGCAGAGAGCGAGAGAGAGAGGCGCGAGCGCGGGGAACAGAATGGAGGGAGGAGCGGGTTCGGACAGGGCGAGGGCGAAGGCATGCTTGCCACGCCGCGCGCGGACGCTGGCTTGGCCGCCGTCGAGCGCCACGCGGCGGCAACGTCCTGGCGCTGTCGGCCACGACGCCGCGCGCGCGCCGGCACGGCACGGCCCGGCCGATTCAGTGCCATCAGGCCGACTGACGGCCAGACTTTGAGCGCGATTAACTCCTAATCCATTTGATGAAAAGCTAAACCACTTGCTCCATTGCTTAGAGCTACATACCGACTACCACTTTGGTTACAAGATTGATCTTTGGTTCGGCCTAGATTGCTCCCGAAAGCTCCAAAGATGGCTAGATGAAACTGCTTTGGGCAGTTAGGACTTAGAGATTTTCTAAGTCTAAACTCCCTCAAATCTGCCTTGTGGGTCCAAAAACACCTTGTTAAACTCATTTTCATGAGTTGGGCCTTAAACAACTTTTGTTCTACTCTAAATTCTACACACTTTTGGTTAAGGGCCCACAGCCATGCGAAGCTTCTATCAAGAAGGTCTTAGTTAGTCAAACAAAAGGACTCCTAGGGCTCTATTAAGGCAACTAGGGTTAGAGACTTGGTTAGCCAACATGACCAACATAAACCTAGCTTCATTTTGACTCCTCAACAAGGTTCAACTACTAAGGAGACTTAAACACTCCACAAACAAGACACACAAGCATTCAATCAAGCATAGCATCACAAAAGGTCACATGAAATGACACTTAACAAAAGAAAGAATGCAACATGCAATGATGATGCTTTATGCTCATGAGATGTCAAATTATGCACTTAGGGTTGCTTAACACCTAGGGTGTTACAGCCCTCCCCTCCTTAAAGGAATCTCGTCCCGAGATTTGAGTTACTAACCAGTCCTTATAAAACTGTGGATATACTTCCTTTAGATAGTCTTCCGTTTCCCCCCAAGTGGCATCTCGGTCGTCTTGTTCACTCCAAGATACTTTATATTGCTTCGAGATTCTTCCGCGAGTTACCCTTTCTTTCTCGTCGAGTACTCGATATGGCTTCACCGGGTAAGTAAGGTATGGTCGATTGTAACTTGATATTGGCCGGTTGTACTTCCTCTTCTGGAACTCGAAGACATTTCTTTCTTTAGTTGTGACACATGGAAAACAGGGAATATAGCCTTTAAATGTTCAGGTAACTGTAGTTGATAAGCCACTTCTTCCCCTCCTTTCCATTATCCTGTAGGGTCCCACAAACCTTGGCGCTAACTTTCTTTTCACGCCAAAACGTCTAACTCCTTTCATGGGTGATACTTTCAAATACACATAGTCACCTACTTTGAATTCAAGCGGCCTTCTTCGCTTATCAGCATAGCTCTTCTGTCGAGACTGTGCAGCAGCTATGTGTTGTTGGATTATTCTAACTTGTTCTTCTGCTTCCCTAACGAAGTCAGTTCCATAGTAACGACGTTCTCCTGGTTCAACCCAACTTACTGGTGTTCTGCATCTTCTGCCATACAGAGCTTCGAAAGGTGCCATATGAATGCTTTCTTGATAACTGTTATTATAAGCAAATTCTGCTAATGGCAACCACTTCTCCCAAGATCCCTTTGCTGAGATCACACACGCTCTCAACATATCCTCTAAAACCTGATTTACCCTTTCAGTTTGCCCTGACGTCTGGGGATGGTAAGCTGAACTATGGATTAACTTAGTACCTAATTCCTTTTGCATTTTCTCCCAGAATGGTGCAGTGAACTGTGTTCCGCGATCGAAACTATGACTTTGGGTATACCATGCAATCGGATAATCTGATTGATATAGATCTCCGCATAATCCGGTACTCGATAACAGGTTTTAACTGGTATAAAATGAGCGGTCTTGGTGAGACGGTCTACTACTATTACCCATATCGAATCATTTCCCCTCTGAGTAGTAGGCAAACCGGTGATAAAATCCATACTCACCTCTCCCACTTCCATTCAGGTATTGATAAGGGTTGAAGTGTTCCGGCTGGCTTCAGGTGAATGGCCTTCACTCGACAACACGTGTCGCATCTGGCTACATACGCGGCAATTTTCCTTCATTTTGGTCCACCAAAATCTTGGACGCAAATCTTGATACATCTTAGTGCTCCCGGGATGAATAGACAGCTTGGAAAGATGAGCCTCATCCATGATCTGATTTTTGAGTTCCCTATTCTTGGGTACCACTAAGCGATTATCAAACCATAACACTCCCTTATCATCAACTCGAAAATGTTTTACGGGTTCAGTGGCAGCTCTTAGCTTTTCCTTGATATAATAGATTCCCTTGTCTGTTTTATGCCCTTCTAGAATTTGATCAACTAAGGTGCTCTGCAGCTCGATGTGACGCAAGATCACAGGGTGTTCGAGACTAAACTCGTCCTCTGGTTGTAACCTCAAGTTATTACAATGCGACTTCCGACTCAGAGCATCAGCAACTACATTTGCCTTTCCTGGGTGATAATGTATCTGCAAATTGTAATCCTTAATCAACTCAAGCCATCTTCTCTGCCTCATATTCAGTTCAGGTTGAGTAAAGATATACTTGAGACTTTTGTGGTCCGTGTACATGTTACAGACGTTACCAAGCAGATAATGTCTCCATAGTTTTAGAGCGTGTACCACAGCAGCTAATTCCAAGTCATGCGTAGGATAATTAACTTCATGTTTTCTCAATTGACGTGAAGCATAAGCAATCACTCTGCCTTCTTGCATAAGAACACAACCTAAACCAACTTTCGATGCGTCGCAGAAGACATCAAACAGCTTCTCGATATCTGGTTGAGCTAAGACAGGGGCAGTGGTTAATAGTTTCCGCAAGGTACGGAAAGCTGTTTCACACTTCTCTGTCCACTCAAACTTCTGATCCTTCTGCAGCAAACTTGTCATAGGCTTGGCAATCTTGGAGAAATCGGGAATGAAACGACGGTAATACCCTGCTAAACCGAGAAAACTCCGAATCTCCCCAACTGAAGTTGGAGCTTCCCAATCCATTACTTCTTGTACTTTGCTAGGGTCCACAGAGATTCCTTCTTCTGACAGGATGTGACCAAGGAATTGTACTTGCTTCAACCAAAACTCGCATTTACTAAACTTAGCGTAAAGTTTATGTTCCCGGAGTCTTGTCAAGACGATCCTCAAATGTTCTGCATGGTCGTCGGGTTCTCCGAATAAACCAAAAATCATCAATGAACACCACTACAAACTTATCTAGTTCTGGCATGAATACCGAGTTCATCAAACTCATAAAGTATGCTGGAGCATTTGTCAATCCAAAAGACATGACTAAATACTCGTACAGGCCATATCTGGTTGAAAAAAGCAGTCTTTGGAATATCTTGTGGTCGGATTCTAATTTGATGATATCCTGATCTCAAATCGATCTTGGAGAATACTTTGGCTCTGGATAACTGATCAAACAAAATATCTATCCGTGGCAACGGATATTTGTTCTTAACGGTCACGGCATTAAGCGGTCGATAATCCACACACATCCGTAGAGACTTGTCCTTTTCTTGACAAACAAAGCTGGGCATCCCCACTCTGACACACTAGGTTGAATGAAACCCTTGTCCAAAAGTTCCTTAATCTGCGTCTTGAGTTCGGCTAATTCATTGGGCGGCATACGATAAGGTCTTCTCGAGATCGGGTGCAGTCCTGGTAACAGCTCAATAGTAAACTCTACAGCCCGCTTGGGCGGTAAACCCGGCAACTCATCTGGAAAACGTTTGGGAAATCCCGAACAACTGGAATTTTGACAGGTCCTCTATAGATAAGGTACAAGACAGATCAACAAAATCTGCTCCTCGAGGAAGAGAGATACGTATCTTGGTGTTAATCCTTGCATCAGATAAGGTAAGAGTTCTATCTGCAGTGTCTAACACCGCTTTCCACATACTCATCCAACTCATTCCTAGGACTACATCCATACTGAGTCCTGGCAAAACTACTAAATTGGCTCCAAACTTATGCCCTCCGATGTCGATGGTTGCATCACGTACCATCTGCCTAGACAACACACTACTCCCCACAGAGCTTACGCGAAACCCATAATCCATTTCAGACACCTCTTGATTATGCTTTTGTGCAAATTTTACTCATGAACGAATGCGATGATCCAGTATCAAACAAAACAACTGCGGGATGATGGTTAACAAGACACATACCAGCAGTCACGGGCTCTCCAGCACGAGCTTCTTCAGCGGTCATGTTGTGCAGGCGTGCGGGGTAGTTGGCCTGTTGCTTCTTTGGGTAGGGGCAGTACCTTGCGAAGTGCCCCTCTTGGTTGCAGTTGTAGCATGGTCCCCGAACCAACGGTTTGTTCCCTGAAGAACTGCCTTGACCTCCACGAGCCTGAGCAGCAGCTATCTTGTATGGCTTCTGATTGCGCTGAGCTTGTGGCTGATTCTTCTTCTGCGGCGGCCTAAAACGTGCCCCCGGCGCTGGTGGTCGATACAGATTTCGCTGAGCTGGTGGTCCTCTGGGTTGTGATGATCCTGATTCAAAGGTCCTCTTCCGGGCCTTGCTAGCAAGCATGTTGTTGTTATGGTTCTCTTGAATCAGACAGTCGCTTATGAAGTCATTGAAATTGGTACGGGAAGATGTACCCACTGACTTTCCCATTTTAGTGTTCAAGCCTCTCTTGAAACTAGCAATCTTCTTAGCGTCTGTGTCAACGAAGTCTGGGATATAGCGAGCCAACGAGTTGAACAGATGATGATACTCTGTGATAGACCGAGTTCCTTGAGTCAGATTCATGAACTCTGCCACTTTCATCTGGGTCAAGCCCGGCGGAATGTAATGACCTCGAACAACAGTAGTAAACACTCTCCAAGTGATAGGAACATTGGCAGGATAGGTGGTACGATGATGTCCCCACCAAATCCGGCTGGTCCCTGCAACTGGTGTGCGCGGCATATTCTGCTTTAAGCTCTTCTGTGAGCCTAAGCAAACGGAACTTCTGCTCCAGAGTATGCAGCCATTCTTCTGCCTCCAATGGTTCTGTAGCTTCCTTGAAAATTGGTGGTTTGGTATCCAGGAAATCCTTGAAAGAACTATACTGGTTTAGCTCTTGGCGTTGTGTCCTTGCGCCAAGTTCTCCCTCAGCAAAGCTTCAATGTTGCGCTGGCTTCCAAGAAATTGAGCAAAAAGTTGCTCAGCCGTCGGGGGGATGGAGGGGGTGGATTGCGGTTTCTCTGGGGTCCTCATTTCCACCACTACCGCCTGCTCCACTACGAGTTGTCGTCATCTGCATATAGGATAGTAAGCGACCATTAGGCGAAGTTGCAACTTGTAGAGAACAATAATCATACCCACTGAAATTATTCGGAAAACAATTCACCAAACAATGACAGAGGTACAATAAATTTCAATCCACATCGCATCAACACATAACAAGATCACTTAATACATCATGCAAAAGATAACATAACATCCATCGTTTTGCCCATACATATGGGACTTTCCAAGGCCTCACACCACATCACATAGGTCCATACTCATGCTACATCTTAGCACATAACAACAAAAGATCGGGCCACTACAACACAAAAGATCACTAGTCGATAGAGCTAACTAGTCTACTCTCTCATGGCGCCATCACCACTACCACCGTCGCTAGACACATCTGAAGAACTACTAGAAGAACTAATGGCTCCGGATCCTCCTGGGGAAAGATGGGGTTCCTCTCATTCTCCCTACGGTGGATCTCCTCGTGCAGACGATCGTTGTAGTCCTGCAGGTGATGGAGTTGGAGCTCCAGGTCTCCCACTCGCAACCTCAGCAGCCTGTTCTCCTCTGAAACACGAATGCCCTCGACACAAACTCCTCGAAGCGCCTCCTCAGTCTCCCTCATGACCGAGGCCAAGAAAGTAGTCGACCCCTGCTGAATGGCAAGCTGATGAGCAGTCTCCTGCTCCCTCTGAAGTGCCTGGTCTCTCTCTACTGTCAACTGAGCTAGCTGTGTAGTGAGGAGGTCCATCTCTGTAGCGTGCTCCTCCTGACGGCGATGCTGCGCTGCAATCTCCTCGCTAAGAACATGGTCCAACTGCTCATAGCTGCGGGATAAGCAGCCATAAGTAGCCATAAGTGCAGCCATGGCACTCCCTGTTGGCCCGGCACAATGCTCCCTCTCAAGCGAACTACCCTCCAAAATAGTAGCTCCTGGCTGACGCCACACTGAAAGATACGGATCCACTGTCGGGAAGATACTGGCAGTAGCCTGAGCAACCACCTCCGGATGGTCCTCCATGATGTCCCGAAGAACGGTATAAGCAACCTGGTTGGCTGCATCCCAGGGGTCCTCCCTGCAAAGCAAACACTCGGCTGCACCAGACGTGATCCCGGTCCTCACGGCTAGGCACGTCGACCTCCACCGTGTACACGTGGCGATCCTCTGACAACTGCACACGGTGCCAGTCGTACTGTGGCTCCTGGCCCTCCTGATATCCCACCAGGTGCAGAACTCTCCAAAGAATAGTGGGCATCCCAAACTCCTCTAGAAAGTCCTCTGATCCCTCATCGGTCCATGGCCCCAGCATGTAGTTAGGCCTCTTGCCTCCCGTGGACTTGCGAGCAGTGCGCTTGGTGCGTGCCATCTGTAAGAAGTTTATCCACACAGTTTTAATTAGTTGAAACAACTTTTATTAGAAAAACGGGACAGAAACCATAAGGAAGGAAGTAAGATTAATGCAAGATTATATGATCATGATGCATGCACGTTTCATACGTCCTCACTGCCTAACAATCTAACGGCTAGGCGGTGGCATACACGCTCACTCATAACGTTAACTAAACGGACTACACGTTCGCAAGTTAGCGTACCTGCAGAAACTCACTTCAGCCCTTCCCACAGTATGAATATCATGCACTGCGGAAATTTAAATCTAATACTCACTTAGGTGTACACCCGGTATACACGTAAGCAGCATATGCACCCATCAAAAATTATTACTCCCACAATCAATACTTTCACATATACTTGTGTGGAACAGGTATACGCGTCGGTATCATATAAGCACTTCCCGATTGGCGGTTGTCCAATCATGCTCTCACAACTCTCATTACCTTTAACGTAGAGGCATTGATCCATACATTACCATTCCGAAGAATAGCATCCATACAATTTCACCCTTGCCATATGGACGACAGAATAAACAGAAAATAAGTATGATGCACGACCCCCAAAGTTAGTACTTAAATAGCCACCTAAGTTCCTATTGGGCATAAGGACTTGATCAATGGCACACCTTACTCTTGGTCAAGAAGGTTTTTCAAATCCTATTATAACTATAAGTTCTTGTCAAATAGGAATTTTAATTGAAAATACAGTTTTTCAAATACACTTGTGAACAGTAACGCTAACCACGCTCCGATGCCAGCTGTAACAGAACCGACCAATTTGCACCAGATTAAGCATTGAATCGCTGCTTTCACAGAGATTACAAGTACTTAGCTCGTACAAACCCGGTAGTCCGGAAATCTCGAAGGATTTCAAGTCATTCAACTTTAACCAAGATCGTAATAGATTAGCGTACATGCCACAAGGTACATTCAGTTCGCACATAGTTCAAATACATCGGAGTTCAACAGTTATTACAAACCATAGTTTAAATTCAAAAGCGGAAGCAACATAGTTTTGAAAACACAAGTCCTTAGTTCACAATACAGTGCCATATGCTGATCGGTCTACAAAAGCATTAGGGAAGATAAGAGTTGACCATGCCCATGGTCTAGTCACTGCCCTCGACGGGGTACAGACAGTTCTCACAATAGCCGAAGAAGCATTGCCCATCTGCAACAACAAGGGATAGAACCCTGAGTACGAGAAGGTACTCAGCTAGACTTACCCGTCATAAACCAGAATAACCGACACCAAGGAGTATGCAAGGTTGTATCTGGGGTTGGCCACACTTACCTTTTTTGCATAAAAGCACTTTATTATTAA
This sequence comes from Coix lacryma-jobi var. lacryma-jobi, assembly GCA_009763385.1. Taxonomy (NCBI): domain Eukaryota; kingdom Viridiplantae; phylum Streptophyta; class Magnoliopsida; order Poales; family Poaceae; genus Coix; species Coix lacryma-jobi. Next base: position 1,825,681 of record CM019825.1, on the reverse strand, counting down.
ACTAATCATCATTAGAGCTTAGCAGTCACTTTTATGTAATAAGCCTGATTATCTAGATTTGCACCTGATCTAGAGCAAACACTTGACTACTTATTCAAGCAAGAGTGACTATTTCATCAATAGCCTTTCAGATTCATCAACCATAACCATCATTAATTCCATATATTACTACGGTAAAACACATGCTCAGTCAAGTTACTCACTAACCAGGAGCGATGGCGATTATAATCGATTCCTACTAGCTGGGGATAAAATGTCGCACACTCGCCCGTCACACCCTGCCAGGGGCCGTTGGCGACCACTTCAGGAGGTTCGAGAACACACACGCGGGACGGTCATGGGCCCTTCTACACCGGGGGTTATCTCAATGCCAGGTCGCTCAAGCTATTAAATGCCACGGTCATGCCAGGTCGATCAGGCCCTGCCTGCCCTCGGACCATGCCAGGTCGATCAGAATAGTTGCCCACGGTACATCTGAGGCCCTAGGTGGTTAGGCGTCAACATCTCCGTCACCGGCTCGAAAAAACCTTACTCGGCTTCACGGGAGGAGGTACCCGCACCTGCTCCGTTAAGTGATTGACGCGTTCAAAATGACTGAGGTGTGCCTTCGTCGGTTCCTGATCGACACAGAGAGGGGAGACTACTAGCACACAGAACCCATGTCCTGCTGCTCCTACATCCGCCCGGTCTCAAATTAATTATCACATGGTTATCTCCATGATAGCACAAGGTTAAACATGATCAGTATCCACCTATATGCGGGAGACAGGAAATCACCCGACTTTTACCGGTCTAAGCAGGCTAAGCATAAATGAGCCTAGACTTATTAGGGATACAAGGTAATATTTGCAGGTGGACAAGGATATAAGTAATAATGCATCAACGGTAGCAATCAATTCCTATAACCTAATGCAACATCCATCATCAGGTTAATTAGAAACATTTGCAAACCGTAGGAGTTATGTAAGGACCTGTGTGGCCTAGAGGGGGGGGGGGGGTGAATAGGCCTGTCAAAAATCACAGCTTAAAACCAAATTAGATATGCCCGGCACTACCGCCCTGTGCCCGGCACTGCCGCTCCCCGGCACTGCCGGCCTCAGCGCGGTACTGCCGCGCAGAGATGAAGACCAGAAGCTGCAATTCGAAATCTAACCACAATCTGCAGATTCTATATGAATAGGAATGTAACAAAAGGCTATATGAACCAGCAGAAGAAACAACTACTCCAAGCCAAATATGAAAGATAGAGTAGATCGAGCCAAACCCTATAATATATCACAAGCTCATGAACATAGAGAATGAAACTAAGCAAGCACGCGAGACAAGTGATTTATCCCGTGGTTCAACTCGCCACCAAGGCTTGCCTACCTCCACGTTGTTGAGGTTGACCACTTAGGTCATGAGCTTTGCAACTCAACCTCGTTCTCAAGTCAAGGAACCAAATCCTTGAGGTGAGGGGTAATCTTACTAGCTGCACAAGTGATTACAAACCTCCCTAGGCCGCCACACAAGTTGGCAAGGCTCTAGGGCGACGCCTAGCCGGCTAGGGTTCCAAGAACCCAAGAGTAATAGAAGCAAATCCACCGGCTATGGCTCAAATCAAGTGCTCTAGGCAGTAGATCTCAGCTAGGGCTCCTCTTTGGTGAAGGTTTGAGCCTCTCAACCACTTGGAATCAATGGGAATGGAGATTTTGGTGGTTGGGAGCTTGGAGAGCCTTCAATGGAGAGAGGGAGCTTGTCTGGAGGTAGGTGGAGTGTTCTGGTCGTGGATAACCGTTGTGAGGCAGAGGGGGTGAAGTAAATATCCCCTGCCATCCAACGGACAAATCAAGTCGCGGGCAGTGCCGGCCTAGCCCGGCAGTACGCGGCCCGGCACTGCCGCGCCTAGAGCGGCACTGCCGCGCCCACCAAACAGACATGAACAGATCTACAATGGGTGCAGTGTCTTTGGTTGGAAATGTGGATGGTTTGAGGCTTGAGCACATGTCATTCAGCCCATATCAATGAATTTGCATTCCCCTTAATAGTACGGCATTCCTAAACTCAAGTAATCAAAATAGAATATCTTTGAAGCACTTTGAGCTCGGAATCGATAAAATGTAGTGTGAGGGGACCACCAACGCATATACACCATCCTTTCTTATCATAACCTGCTTATCAACTTCATAAATCTCGTTAGTCCTCTAATCATGTGGTCATTATCACCAAAACCCACAATTAGGGCTTGATTGCACTTACAATCTCCCCCTTTTGGTGATTGGTGACAACACAATTAGAGCTTACAAGAGAAGGGCATAAAAACTGAGATTTTGAAGCTTAGGTGTGAAACCTCCCCCTAAATGTGTGAATGAGAGCTGAAATCTCAAGTTGACATTAAAGGCCAACATTCACATATTTGAAAGTGAGAAATAGGTTCAGTTTCACATCTAACAGCTTTGTGGGGTGCAACCAAACTGTGTCAATAATAATACGTGATGCGAATGACAGTTTAAGCGCACACCAGAGAAGTTTACTGTCTTCTGCCAGAGCGGCACTGCCGCTCTGGGCGCGGCACTGCCGGGGCCCGACACTGCCGGCCCTGGAGCGGCACTGCCGCTCAGGCAATAGACAGCAAACGCAGCGGACAGAAAACGTAACCACAAAGCATATAACAAAACTAATCTAAACAGGATAGCACAAGCTAAATAAGCAGGTAAAGATACATGTCCACATCCAAGCCTAAGAAGTAGAACCATAGAGTATTATTACATAACATAGAGTTTTGATCGTATCAAACTCTCTCACAACTCACAACTACAACTAAAGATGGGGACATGAAGCAGAAAGTACATGAAGCAGAACAGTGGATGTACCCCCTTCTCTTCACCTAATTCTCCCCTTTGGCAACAAGTCACCAAAAGAAGAAGAGAAGAGAGAAGAGAAGAGTGTCCAAGCACTCAATCATCATCCGAAGCTCGCGTCCCACTGAAACTTCTTCTTCCTCCTCCTCATCATCGTCGTCGTCGTCGTCATCGGACTCTACCACGGCCTTCCCCTGACGGTGTGTGGAATTGGTGTAGCGGGTCGAGGTCGAGGCACGTGTAGAACGACGAGGTGGCACAGGCACGATCTCCTCCTGCTCCTCCTGATCATCATCATCATCAATATCATCTGAATCAAGGCTGGAGAGGTCGAAGCGAGGTGGAGAGCGGTGGGTGGAGGAGGCGAACGGCGAACGTCCCGCCCGCTCTCGCTCGGCACGCTGCTCAACAAGTGCCTGGTGCGCTGTCTGGGCTGCGTAGGTGCAAGTAGAGAAGATGGCCTTGATCCATCTTGCTAGCTTGCTCTTCTTCTTCCTCTGATAGGAAGGATGGGAGCTCTCGGGTCTATCTGCTGCTGCTGCCCTGCTGAACCTTTCTTCTTTTCAGCCCGGTAGGCTCATGCAACCCATCCTTAGGAAAAGAATGTCCGGAGACCATCTCTATCATGAACATGACGTAGGGTGCATAAAGAACCGCCTTCCTAGCATCCTCAGCTGCAACCTATAGCTCGGTCCATATGAAGCTGGATATGGAAAAGGGATTAGTCTGAGGGGCCATCCTAGCTAACATGTTCCTGCCATATCCGTATAAGTTAGAGTGCGAGCCACTCTTTGGGTTGAGCGTCTGCCTGAAAAGGTTGTTGAGCATGTAATAAAAAGGTTTTAGCCCCTTTACCAACCCATCAGCCTTGCTAGGGTCTTCATACATGTGGGCAATCTCAATCTGTCAGGGTCCTTTCATCATGTAGATTGTCAAACTCTATCCTCGCTGCCCAGACCGAGGATCCTACTAAAGGTCTCATAAGTGACCTTGTAGTGACGACCCTCAGTCATCCAGTGCATCTCTTCCACCACATTATCAACATACAGGGTGGCATGGAACTGGTGAACAATCTCTGTGTCCAGTTGTGGCTGAATCCCATCAAGTCATACATGTTCTTTTGCTTGCACGCAGCCACTACCCTGTTGATATCACGGTCAGTCTTTGCTTCTAGGTGCTCCCAATCCACATACTTCATGTTCAGAATCTTGGACTTCTTGGCATTGTACAGGACTGAGCGGTAGAAGTCAGAATGAACTCATTCCAGAACCTGTAGTCAATGCCCATATCCTTTGAGCATTGTATGGATTATGCTGTCGCTGGGACTTGACCGAGCTGAACTGCTGATAGTAGGACACCGGCTGCCTTGCCTTGTGTCTTGCGGTGGCCTCTCCTGGACATCCTCCTCATAGGGCTGCACATGAGCCCTGCTGACTTCTGCCAAATGCTCAGGAGTGGCAGGATAAAGGTCCTCCCTGATCTGACGACCCTGCATCTGGAGACGTGCCTCATCTCTGATTGCTGTCTAGTGCTGACACATTTCTTGGGAGCTAGCGCCACCACGACGGGCTGGCTTGCTTGCTCCTCCCCTGAGCGGATCCATCCTTCTCTTAGTCCTCCTTTCATCATCACCTCCGCCCGACATCTAAAACATGGAAACTGTGGATTAGAAGACTGCATAAGGGCTGGTAGGTTATAGTGAGGCGATAGATTTTGATGGATAAGGTGTTACTTGGATCAAATCCCTGCTCATGATCGGCACTGCCGCTCTGAGAGCGGCACTGCCGGGGCCCGGCACTACCGCGCAGAGCGCGGCACTGCCGCGCAGGCAGGCCAGATCTGAGCCAAGGAACCCCACATCCATCATCTCTACCACTTCCCTATCATCTACAAACCCTTCTACAACCTCTAAATACAAACCCATGGCGCATTTTACAATCGGGAAAAACTTAGGGTTAGGGATTTTGAATTTTCACCTTGAGAGGAGGAGAGGGAAGAGACCCTTGGAGAAGAGGACGACGGAGCAGCACCAACGAGGATCCCGAGCAGCACCTCCGGTGGCCGGAAGTGCCGGGGAACACGCCGGTGAGGAGAAGACTCGCGGTCGCCTCTTTCGCCCGAGAGAGAGAGAGAGAGAGGAGGAAAGAGAAACGCTCGGTGCGGTGGATGAGAGGAGAGAGAGAGAGAGAGGGGGGTCACGGGTAGAATAGGAAAGTTTTCCCAATGACCCCACTCGGTAACAAACTGATTCAACCGAATCGGTAAGTCGCGGCACTACCGCGCCTGGCGCGGCACTGCCGGGGCCCAGCACTACCGTGCCTGGCCCGGCACTACCGGACAGTTACCTACAGAGAGAGTTATTCTCTAAGATACTACAACTTATTCTTGGAGTGGACAGGTACTTCTTGCATGATATGACCAGCAGCAAGTAATCAATACAGAACAATGGTCACACCAAGCAAGTTTCTTTCAAAGATTTTGAAACACAATATGAAAGTTTTGAAATTGTTTACCTAGGTCAACTAGTTGATCAATCAAGCATGCTAGGTTTCAAACTAAGTTACGAGAGTCAAGTATATTTAGTTCACTCCTTAAAGCACAAAACTTTGACTCATCTAGAGGCTTAGTGAAGATATCGGCTAGTTGTTTGTCGGTGCTCACATGTTTGATGGCGATATCTCCTTTGATTTCATGATCTCTCAAGAAGTGATGCCGGATGTCTATGTGTTTGGTTCTTGAATGACACACTGGGTTGTTTGCTAGCTTTATGGCGCTCTCATTGTCACAAAGAGTGGGATATGAGTAAATTGACATCCGAAATCACGAAGGGTTTGCCTCATCCAAAGTAGTTGCGCACAACATGCACCTGCTGCAAAACTCGGCCTCGGCTGTGGATAGGGCTACACAATTTTGCTTTTTAGAACTCCAAGACACTAAGGAGCGTCCAAGGAAATGACATGTCCCCGAAGTGCTTTTTCGATCTACCTTGCAACCGGGCGTAATCGGAATCCGAATAGCCAAGTAGATCAAACTTGGAGCCCTTAGGATACCACAAGCCAAGGTTTGGAGTGTGAACTAGATATCTCAAGATTCTCTTAACGGCCACTAAGTGACACTCTTTCGGGTTAGCTTGAAATCTAGCACACATGCACACACTAAGCATAATATCGGGCTAGATGCGCATAAGTAAAGGAGGAGCCAATCATGGACGATATACCTTGATGTCCACGGCTTTTCCTTCCTTATCAAGATCAAGATGTCCATTAGTTGGCATGGGTGTTTTGATAGGCTTAGCGTTCACCATGTCAAACTTCTTTAACATATCATGGGTGTACTGGTTTGGCAAAGAAAAGTCCCTTCCTTCAATTGCTTGATTTGAAACCCAAGGAAGAACTTGAGCTCACCCATCATAGACATCTCAAATCTTTTAGTCATGATCCTACTATACTCATCACAAAAGGATTTTTGGTAGTACTACCAAATATTATGTCATCGACATATATTTGGCACACAAGATATCTCCATTGACTTTATGAGTGAAGAGAGTAGGATCGGCTTTGCCTATTTCAAAGCCTTTTGAGCAAGAATTCCTTAAGGCATTCATACCATGCTCTAGGGTGCTTGCTTAAGCCCATAGAGCGCCTTCGGAGTTTGAAGACGTGGTTGGGAAACGTGGGATCTTCAAAGCCCGGTGGTTGCTCGACATATACCAAACTCTTGTATTAGGACCATTGAGGAATGCACTCTTCATCCTTGATATAGCTTGAATTCATGATGGGCTGCATAGGCTAGAAGAATCCGAATGGCTTCAAGTCTTGCAACCGGTGCATATGTTTCTTCAAAGTCCAGGCCCTCTACTTGTGTGAACCCTTGAGCTACCAATCTTGCCTTGTTCCTTGTCACCACACCTTCTTCATCTTGCTTGTTGCGAAAGACCCATTTGGTTCCAATGACATTGGTATTTGGTCTTTCCACGAGTGACCATACTTGATTGCGCTCGAAGTTGTTGAGCTCTTCTTGCATGGCCATCACCCAATCCGGATCATCCAGGGCTTCTTCTACCTTGAGAGGTTCCAAAGAGGAGACAAACGAGTAATATTGACAGAAATTTGCCAAATGAGAGCGTGTCGTTACCCCCTTTCGTAGACTCCCAAGAATATTATCAACGGGGTGATCTCGTTGAATAGTTTGCTTGAGTCTTGGATGATCGATGGGTTCTGGTTCATCTTCGGCTTCCTCTTCTTCATCTCGCTCGAAGATGGGTTGTAGGTTCACTCCATGAAGTGGAGTAGCTGCAGCTGCTCTGGGTGTGCCCGGCACTGCTTGGCTCCGCGCGGCACTGCCGGGGTCCGGCACTGCCGGGGACGAGCCCGGCACTGCCGGGGATTGTATCTGACCAGTCCCAGCAGAAACTTCAGCTTGAGGACCATCCTGACCAGTAGCCTGCTGTTCCTGTGGTCTTATATCACCAATGGCTAGTTGCTTGATTGCTTCACAAGGAGGTTCCTCATCACCTACAACCACTTCATCAACTTGCTCTACTTGAGAGCCATTAGTTTCATCAAACGTCACGTCTATCGCTATTTCAACCTTGCCGGAGGCCTTGTTGAAAACACGATAGGCATGCTCGTTTGATCCATAACCGAGAAGAAAACCTTCATCAACCTTGGATGCAAACTTAGAGACTTTGGGTTTCTTGTTCAATATGAAACATTTGCACCCAAATACTCTAAAGTAAGACACCTTAGGCTTGTTACCGGTTAGCAGCTCATAGGAGGTCTTCTTTCTTCTCTTGTGGAGGTAGAGGCGGTTGATTGCATGGCAAGCGGTGTTGACGGCTTCGGCCCAAAAGATGTCCGGCGTCTTGTACTCATCTAGCATCGTCCTTGCCATGTCAATGAGCGTTCTATTCTTCCTCTCCACCACACCATTTTGTTGAGGGGTGTAAGGCACTGAGAACTCATGCTTGATGCCCTCTTCATCAAGTAACTCTTCCACTTGGGTGTTTCGGAATTCGGTTCCATTATCACTACGAACCTTTTTGATGTTGAAACCGAATTCCCTTTGAGCTCTTCGTATGAACATCTTCACCTTCTCTTGCACTACACTCTTATCATGCAAAAAGAATACCCAAGTGAAACGAGAAAAGTCATCAACAATAACAAGACCATGTTTGTTACCGCCGATGCTAAGGTAGGCAACCGGTCCAAAGAGATCCATGTGAATCAATTCCAATGGATGAGTAGTAGTGTCATAGCTCTTTGGTGGGTGAGGTACGCCTACTTGCTTTCCGGCTTGGCAAGCTCCACATACTCTGTCTTTCTCAAAATGAACATTGGTTAGTCCTAGGATGTGGTTGTCCTTTTGAAGTTTGGTCAAATTCCTCATCCCAACATGAGCTAGTCGGCGGTGCCATAACCATCCCATGCTAGATTTTGCCACTAAACAAGTCTCAAGTTTGGCTTCACTTTTGTTGAAATCAACTAAGTAAAGCTTCCCTTTCAAACGACCTGTAAAGACAATAGAGGAATCCTCCCTTCTAAAGACTTCCACACCCTCATCCGTAAAGAGACAATTGAAACCCATTCCACACAATTGCGAAACGGACAACAAATTGTAACTTAACGAATCAACATGTAAGACATTAGTAATTGAATGTTCAAGTGTGATAGCAACTTTACCAAGACCTAGCACATCCCCCTTGGAGTTATCACCAAATATGATATTCTCACTTGCATTTGTAGTTGGGGAATATGATGAGAACATACTCCTTTCTCCGGTCATATGATTTGTACATCCGCTATCAAGCACCCAACTTGATCCACCGGAGGAGTATGCCTGCAAAACAAGTTTAGTTCCTTGGTTTAGGTCCCCAATTGATATTGGGGCCTTGCATGTTAGTCACAAGTATCTTAGGAACCCAAATAAACTTGTCGGCTGCCCTCTTGTCATTACCAACATACTTTGCAACAACTTTACCACTGTTGTTGTGTCCTAAAAAGTAACAAGAGGACATGCTCATTCTTGGAGCTTCTATCTTGGGTTGATGCATGAACTTGTTCTTGGTTACCCAAATAAACTCCTTTGGTTTCTGAGACCCTTGCTTCTGATTTGGCATCTGCTTGGGCTGTGTGTGAGACTGAGCAGAAGGGGAACTGGTAGCCTTCCCTTTCTTGGGGCGCGGCACTGCCGGCCTGGGGGCGGCACTGCCGGGGCCCGGCACTGCCGCCTTCTGGCGCGGCACTGCCGCGGTCTGTGCAGGCTGAACTGTACCAATGTGACCCTTCTTCTCAAACCTCACACACTCATAGCCATTCACCTTCTTCCTTCCATTGGTTTTGCCTCCCTTTACATGCCCCAACCCATCCTTTATGAAAGGACGTCTTCCGTTCTTGAACTTGGGCATGTTTTTGCTTTGGGTCTTCTCACTAGCACTTATAGTAGACTTGACACAACCACTTGCAATAACACTTGTCAATCTTGCTATTTCTTTTCTCATGACCTCCATGTTTGCAAGGTTAGTGGAATAGACATTCAAATCAAGATTATAGCATTTTCCACAACCTTCACTAGTGGAGGGAATAGAAGTGACATTTGCCTTAGGGAGAGTTGAGTTGCTTTCCCAAAGAAGATTATATTGCAGCTCAAGTTCCTTGTGCTTTTCATCCAAGTCACAATACTTTTTCTTGAGTTCAACATGAGCCTTCTTTAGGGAAGCATGTTCATCTTGCTCTTTGGCCAAGGCCTCATGCAAGACATCCAACTCACTTCTCTCTAATGCAAGAGCTTCCTTGCAAGCAATATAGAGATCCTCTTGTTTGATAAGAGCATCCTCACTTATTGCTAGCTCGGCTTGTACACCCTCTAGTTCCTCCATTAGCTTAGTGATAAAGAGTTTGGTTTTCTTATCTAAGTTCTTTGTTATCATGTTTATCTCTTCATCACTAGAGCTATCATCACTAGAAGAGTCACTAAGTTCACTACTAGAGATGTCACTAAGTGGAAGAGAAGGTTTAGGAGTATGAGTCTTTTTCACCTTCTCTTTCTTGGCCATGAGACAAGTGTGGGAGTTGCCTTCATCATCATCGGACAAGTTGTTGAATAGCCTTGGTGAAGGAGATGACTTTTGGAATGCAATGGTTGCCATCTTCTCATCTTCTTCACTTGAGGTTTGTGCGGTTGAATCCCATTCATGTCCGATGTGAGCTTCTCCCATGTATCTCTTGTTGTGCTTCTTGTAAGTGGCTTTGTCATCTTTCTTGCCCTTGTTGTCTTTCTTCTCATTTGGGCAATGAGCAATGAAGTGCTCGGTGCTACCACAATTGTAGCAAGTTCTCTTTTTCTTGTTAGGAAACTTCCTCTTTACAAATTTGTAACCTTCTTTCTTGAGCCCCTTGCGATATCTTCTCATGAATAGAGCTACATCATCAATCTTCTCAAACTCTTCACCATCACTCTCACTCTTGCAAGAGGATGATGTGCTGTCCTTAACCTCTATTTTCTTCTTTTGTTGCTTGGGCTTGCTTGTAGAGGCTTGCTTGCTTGAACTTGACTTGCTTGATGTTGCTTGTTTTGTTGGCTTGCTTGCCTTGAGTGCCACTTCCTTGATCTTCATCCCATCTAGCCTTGCTTGCAACTCTCCAAGCTTCCTTCTTTCATTAGCTTCCTCTCTTTGCATATCAAATGTGATAATCCTCCCAAGCACATCACTAGGTGTGAACTTCTCGAACTTCTTCTTGTCTCTAATCAATGTCACTACGGTCTCATTTCTTGGTGAATAAGCTTCCAACATAATCTTTACAACCTTGTGATCATTGATTTCATTTCCACCTAGCCCTCTAATCTTGCCAACAATGACCATCAACCTATCAAACATCTCTTGAGGACCTTCACCATCACAAATCACAAACCGGTTGAGCTTGGCCATCAACAAATCAATCTTGGATTGCCTTACTTTATCAACCCCTTCATGAGCAATATGCAATGTGTCCCAAATCTCCTTTGCAACCTCAACTCCCATGACCTTGTTGTACTCATCACCATCCAAGGCACTAAGTAGCACACTAGTGGCTTGGGCATTGAGATGAATGTTGCGGAACTCATCTTGAGTGGGGTTCTTTGGATCAACCGGTGCTTCAAGTCCATTGTGCACAATCTCCCAAATACCTGGATGGAGACCAATAAGATAGGTCTTCATAATGTGCTTCCACTTGGCAAAGTTGGTCCCGTCGAAACGAGGCAACTTGCCCGCGGGTACATTAATGAGAGGCCTAGAATCATGGTTAGACATAGAAGAGTAAGTGTAGGATACGGCTCCGTATGTCTTCTTGGTCTCCTCCTTCTTCTTCTTGTCATCCTTGAGATGATAGGAGATGTCATCATCACCATCTTCGGTGCTACTTGAGTCTTCACTCAAGTGCACACTCTTCTTAGCTTTGAGCTCTTCCTTCTTCTTCTTTTCTTCTCTTCTCTTGGCTCTTTCTTCTCTTCTAATCTTTCTTTCTTCTCTTCTTTGAGCCTTGTCTTCCTTTGCTTTGAGAGCTGCTGCATCTTCTTTTGCTTTGGCTCTAGCTTCTCTTCTCAACCTTCTTTCTTCCTTTCGTCTTGCGAGCTCTCCGGCCGACACAACCAATTGTGGAAGTGTCCTTCCGCTAGCTGTGGAGATACTCTCGCTGCTGCTAGTGGTGTGCACATCCGGATCTTCAAAGGGTTTGGGTTGCACAACACTAGCGTTACCCGTTCCTCCGTCAGTGGCCATACTCTCGCACGGTTAAGTGCTGCTGAGAGACCAGGCTCAGATACCACTTGTAAGGACCTGTGTGGCCTAGAGGGGGGGGGTGAATAGGCCTGTCAAAAATCATAGCTTAAAACCAAATTAGATATGCCCGGCACTACCGCCCTGTGCCCGGCACTGCCGCTCCCCGGCACTGCCGGCCTCAGCGCGGTACTGCCGCGCAGATGAAGACCAGAAGCTGCAATTCGAAATCTAACCACAATCTGCAGATTCTATATGAATAGGAATGTAACAAAAGGCTATATGAACCAGCAGAAACAACTACTCCAAGCCAAATATGAAAGATAGAGTAGATCGAGCCAAACCCTATAATATATCACAAGCTCATGAACATAGAGAATGAAACTAAGCAAGCACGCGAGACAAGTGATTTATCCCGTGGTTCAACTCGCCGCCAAGGCTTGCCTACCTCCACGTTGTTGAGGTTGACCACTTAGGTCATGAGCTTTGCAACTCAACCTCGTTCTCAAGTCAAGGAACCAAATCCTTGAGGTGAGGGGTAATCTTACTAGCTGCACAAGTGATTACAAACCTCCCTAGGCCGCCACACAAGTTGGCAAGGCTCTAGGGCGACGCCTAGCCGGCTAGGGTTCCAAGAACCCAAGAGTAATAGAAGCAAATCCACCGGCTATGGCTCAAATCAAGTGCTCTAGGCAGTAGATCTCAGCTAGGGCTCCTCTTTGGTGAAGGTTTGAGCCTCTCAACCACTTGGAATCAATGGGAATGGAGATTTTGGTGGTTGGGAGCTTGGAGAGCCTTCAATGGAGAGAGGGAGCTTGTCTGGAGGTAGGTGGAGTGTTCTGGTCGTGGATAACCGTTGTGAGGCAGAGGGGGTGAAGTAATATCCCCTGCCATCCAACGGACAAATCAAGTCGCGGCAGTGCCGGCCCTAGCCCGGCAGTACCGCGGCCCGGCACTGCCGCGCCTAGAGCGGCACTGCCGCGCCCACCAAACAGACAGGAACAGATCTACAATGGGTGCAGCTGTCTTTGGTTGGAAATGTGGATGGTTTGAGTTGGCTTGAGCACATGTCATTCAGCCATATCAATGAATTTGCATTCCCCCTTAATAGTACGGCATTCCTAAACTCAAGTAATCAAAATAGAATATCTTTGAAGCACTTTGAGCTCGGAATCAATAAAATGTAGTGTGAGGGGACCACCAACGCATATACACCATCCTTTCTTATCATAACCTGCTTATCAACTTCATAAATCTCGTTAGTCCTCTAATCATGTGGTCATTATCACCAAAACCCACAATTAGGGCTTGATTGCACTTACAATCTCCCCCTTTTTGGTGATTGGTGACAACACAATTAGAGCTTACAAGAGAAGGGCATAAAAACTGATGTATCTGGGGTTATGCAAGGTTGTATCTGGGGTTGGCCACACTTACCTTTTTTGCATAAAAGCACTTTATTATTAACTAATCATCATTAGAGCATTAGCAGTCACTTTTATGTAATCAGCCTGATTATCTAGATTTGCACCTGATCTAGAGCAAACACTTGACTACTTATTCAAGCAAGAGTGACTATTTCATCAATAGCCTTTCAGATTCATCAACCATAACCATCATTAATTCCATATATTACTACGGTAACACATGCTCAGTCAAGTTACTCACTAACCAGGAGCGATGGCGATTATAATCGATTCCTACTAGCTGGGGATAAAATGTCGCACACTCGCCCGTCACACCCTGCCAGGTGGCCGTTGGCGACCACTTCAGGAGGTTCGAGAACACAACACGCGGGACGGTCATGGGCCCTTCTACACCGGGGGTTATCTCAATGCCAGGTCGCTCAAGCTATTAACTGCCCACGGTCATGCCAGGTCGATCAGGCCCTGCCTGCCCTCGGACCATGCCAGGTCGATCAGAATAGTTGCCCACGGTACATCTGAGGCCCTAGGTGTTAGGCGTCAACATCTCCGTCACCGGCTCGAAAAACCTTACTCGGCTTCACGGGAGGTACCCGCACCTGCTCCGTTAAGTGATTGACGCGTTCAAAATGACTGAGGTGTGCCTTCGTCGGTTCCTGATCGACACAGACGGGAGACTACTAGCACACAGAACCCATGTCCTGCTGCTCCTACATCCCGCCCGGTCTCAAATTAATTATCACATGGTTATCTCCATGATAACACAAGGTTAAACATGATCAGTATCCACCTATATGTGGGAGACAGGAAATCACCCGACTTTTACCGGTCTAAGCAGGCTAAGCATAAACGAGCCTAGACTTATTAGGGATAACAAGGTAATATTTGCAGGTGGACAAGGATAAGTAATAATGCATCAACGGTAGCAATCAATTCCTATAACCTAATGCAACATCCATCATCAGGTTAATTAGAAACATTTGCAAACCGTAGGAGTTAGAATGCTCCGGGGCTTGCCTCGCTCGAAGTCGGCGGGGCGGTGATCACGGCACTCCGGCAGGTCTTCAGCGTCTCCTTCCGGGATCCCCTCCTCGGGTGTCTCCTCCTGACGCTGCTCCTCCGGCGTCTCCTGGGCTTCCACTACCGATCCTGCATGATGCGGTACATGAATGAACAATATGAATGCACATGGGATGCATGGTGATGCAACATGGAGTAACCATTCAAGAGATAAGCACATGTCATCTACTGCTACTCACTTATTTAATTTGACATACTACTTACCAAGTCTTGTTGTCACCGCATCAAAGTTGCTTAACGGGTTTATTACCCTCTAATTATTTGTAGAATTAAATCTAGTTAAATAGACCCATAACAGTAACCTATCCTAGACAACTTCACAAAAACCTATAAAAATTACTGGAGATCAATAACACTTAATCTAACCCTCTGTCCAAATTTCATCCCATTTGGACCTAGACTTCATCCTCTATGAAAAAGACAAATTCTATTATGGAAAGGTGCTTTGAACTACACACCCTAGCAAAAAGTGTCAAACAACAGATTTCTTATTTTTCTACTGAACTTCCTAGCATAAGAGCAATGTGCTTAAATTCCCAGGTTCATATTCTTCATATTTTAATTACTACAAAATAAACAAGGAAACGACATTTAAGCATTTTAAAAGCTACTGTCAAATTAATTCACAGAACAACCTCATATTATATTTTTCTCTGAAACTACACATTCATACAAACCTAACAAAACTGGAATCATATTTTTCTGACTTATACATAATTAGTTATGCATTTACCAAGTTATCAGCACTTTTCTAAATTAAATAATTCTACACATAAAAGTATCACCAAAAATGCATTTAACAGTTTTCACTGATAGATCTAAACATGCTTGACCTAACAAAATTTGTTTCACAGGATTTGGACTTAAAATGAGCCTTGTAGGAATTTTTGAAGCCATTACATAACTCTGCAAAAACAAACTAAAAAGGAAACTCAAACCTAAACGTACGGACTCCAACTTGGTTCGGCCGAGGCATAAGACAACGCTCAGCACACCCGGCGCGATTCGGCTGAGGCCCGAGGCATAAGACAAACGCTCAGCACGCCCGGTGCGATTCGGCTGAGGCCCGAGGCAAGGCTTCGGCACATTCGGCGCGACTCGGCCGAGGCTCAAACACTCTCAACCGATTCGGCCGAGGCTACTGACTCAACGAGGCTCGGTGACTTAGCCGAGGCTCGAGGCAAACGCTCGGCACGCCCGGCTTACCGAGGCCTACGACACCCAACGCTTCCCTTTCTTTCTTTCTTGCTGCCAGTCGGGGCCCGCTGGTCAGGGCGACCAAGCTACCGAGGCCAGGCTCGGCACGTTACCGTGCGAGGCCAGGCTCGGCGGTCAACGGCGGAGTTTTGCGCCGTGGTCGTTGACCGGCCCTAGCTCGTCGACGGCGACACTTCTGGCGACACGGAGACCATTACTGGGTGCGGGTTTGCGAGGCGAACACAACTAACCGACTCGCTGAGACAGAGGGATACCGGAGCAAGCTCGACGGCGGCCATGGCGGAGCGGCGGCTCTGGCGACTCGGCGGCGGAACTCTTCCCGGCGGCTTGCGACTCGGCAAGACTAACACTAGCCTAAGCAAGTCACAAGCGACCTATTGGAGCAACTCCCGGGCTTCGGCATCCCCGGCATTGTCCGGCGCGATGCACGGCGGCGGTCCATGGCGGACACAGCGCGACTGGCCCGCGGTCCGGCGAACTCAGGACACGAGAGAGGTCTCCATCTGGCTCTAAGCTACTACGACGGTAGAGAAGACTAGAACATGGCTCAGCTCAGGGTAGCATGGCCGGAGATGACCGGTCCACGTGAAGGTCACGATGGCGGCCATGGCGGAAGCTTGCGGATGGCGTCCGCTGTTCTGGCAGCTAGAGAGGGAGAGAGGGGAAACCAACCCTTACCGGAGAAAGAGGAGACCAGGGCGGAGGAACTGGCGAGAGGAATTGGACGGCGGCGCACGGTGGAGCGAGTAATCGCTCGCCGAGGTTCGGCGGGCGGCGGCGGCGCTTTGCTTTCTCCCCTTTTCCCGCTCGAACGCCGGCGAGAGCAGAGAGCGAGAGAGAGAGGCGCGAGCGCGGGGAACAGAATGGAGGGAGGAGCGGGTTCGGACAGGGCGAGGGCGAAGGCATGCTTGCCACGCCGCCTGCGGACGCTGGCTTGGCCGGCCGTCGAGCGCCACGCGGCGGCAACGTCCTGGCGCTGTCGGCCACGACGCCGCGCGCGCGCCGGCACGGCACGGCCCGGCCCGATTCAGTGCCATCAGGCCGACTGACGGCCAGACTTTGAGCGCGATTAACTCCTAATCCATTTGATGAAAAGCTAAACCACTTGCTCCATTGCTTAGAGCTACATACCGACTACCACTTTGGTTACAAGATTGATCTTTGGTTCGGCCTAGATTGCTCCCGAGAAAGCTCCAAAGATGGCTAGATGAAACTGCTTTGGGCAGTTAGGACTTAGAGAATTTTCTAAGTCTAAACTCCCTCAAATCTGCCTTGTGGGTCCCAAAAACACCTTGTTAAACTCATTTTCATGAGTTGGGCCTTAAACAACTTTTGTTCTACTCTAAATTCTACACACTTTTGGTTAAGGGCCCACAGCCATGCGAAGCTTCTATCAAGAAGGTCTTAGTTAGTCAAACAAAAGGACTCCTAGGGCTCTATTAAGGCAACTAGGGTTAGAGACTTGGTTAGCCAACATGACCAACATAAACCTAGCTTCATTTTAACTCCTCAACAAGGTTCAACTACTAAGGAGACTTAAACACTCCACAAACAAGACACACAAGCATTCAATCAAGCATAGCATCACAAAAGGTCACATGAAATGACACTTAACAAAAGAAAGAATGCAACATGTAATGATGATGCTTTATGCTCATGAGATGTCAAATTATGCACTTAGGGTTGCTTAACACCTAGGGTGTTACAAACTCCACCCCTTGGTACCCCCGGTTATGGAAGACCCTGAGGACGGAGTTGTGGAAGAACCCGATGTGGAACAAGAGCCAAACGTGGACGGAGAAATTGAACCTGCTGAGGACGTCCACGCTGAAGACGAGGACGAGGAGGAAGAGCCTGAGCTCATCCTCGAAGAAGACGATGGCGACGACATGATCATCTTCGATGAGGATTAGGCTCGTCGTTAGGAGATGGAGATCCCGTGTGTCTGTACCACCTGCTTACCTAAAACCTTAGTCTAGGTTTGGGAGCGTTAGTCTATCTTTTGTTATATCAGTCTGTATCTTTCTTTTCGTACCTTTTCTCCTTATTAGTCAGTCGCTATCTGTCAGTCATCTTTATCAATCTATCAGTCTTTGTATCAGAAGAAGCTATCAGTCTGTTGATTTCAGAACCCTATCTATGAATGCTAAGTTCAAAGTTGCTTAACAGATGCCTGTGAACACTCGCACTGGAGCTAGAGGTTCTGATGATGCCAACCTTCCAAACCCTCCACCTGTTCCTGCTACGCTAGCAGATGCCATTGCAGCCTTGGCAGCCGCTGCTAACCTGATGGCTCAAAACCAAGTGCAACAGAACAATGGTCACCGTGGTCGTCACGACATCAACCGTGAGACTACATATGTGGATTTCACCGAGACCCGTCCACCAGTTTTCACCAAAGCAGATGAACCCCTGGAAGCTGATGATTGGCTCCGCACTATGGAGCAAAAGTTCAGTCTTCTCCGCTGTACCGACATCCAGAAGCCCCGGTTCGCTTCCCAGCAGCTTCGTGGTCCAGCAAGCGCTTGGTATGCCAACCTGTTGGCTGCCCAGCCAGAAGGTCATCAGTTGACCTGGGAAGAGTTCCGCACCACTTTCCATGCACATCATATCCCTTCCGGATTGATGAAGATGAAGCTTGATTAGTTTCTGGCACTGCAGCAGAAGGACTCCTCAGTGATGCAGTACGTGGGTCAGTTCAACCATCTTAGCCAGTATACCTCAGAGTATGTCAACACAGATGAAAAGAAGAGGGATTGTTTCCTTAGAGGTCTGCATCCTAAGATCCGCAGAAGTCTGTCCAATAACCTGACCGGTTCGTATCATGATGCCGTTGATCGTGCTGTTGCATATGAAGAAAGCAACCGTCAGTATCAAGAGGAAAAGAAGAAGAAGAAAGCAGGATCCAACAGTTTCTCTGGCGGTCACAAGCGCCAGAGGATCATATACCACCCCAGTCACCACCAAAATCGCCTACCTTACCCCAACCAGCAAGTGGTCGTCCGTACAGCGGCCACCACCCATAATGCCAACCAGCAGAGTGCCACACAGCCGAACGCCCCAGGTGTTCGTATCACCACTCCACAAACAGCCTACAACCATCCCTGCTACAACTGCGGCCAGCTTGGTCACTGGTCTCGTGAGTGCCCAAAGCCCAAGAGGTATGCCCAGAATACTCAGAAGAATCCTGGAGGATCTCAGCAGTAGCAGCAGCATCGTGTCCAGCAGCAGCATGTTCAGAAAGGCAAAGTTGTCAAGAAGCACGCGCAAGTCTACTACACCACTGTCGGCGACATCCCAGAAGGAGAGCCCGTCATGATCGGTAGGTTTCCCGTTGCCAATCATCCTGCAGTCGTGTTGTTTGATTCTGGTGCATCGCATTCCTTCATCAGTCGTACATTTGTCTCTAAGCATGAGATATCAATCGGGGAGTTGAAAGAAAGTTTCTGTATATTTTCGCCTGGAGGGCGTATAAGTACTAAGGAAGTGGTTCGCAATATACCGGTGATGTTGGGGAAACACATATTTCCTACCACCATGATAGTGCTATGTGATCAGGAGATAGATGTCATTCTAGGCATGAATTGGATGTGCCAGTATAAGGCTATGATTGACATCCTGAATAGGGTTGTGAGAGTGGACATTCCCAACAGTACCTCCAAACTCCTTCTCCAACTCCCAATGCCTCAAAAACCAGCAGCCACACTTCTGAATACCACCTATGTTCTGGAAACCAGAGACATCCCCGTGGTCTGTGAATTCCCTGATGTTTTTCCAGAGGACTTACCTGGTCTGCCTCCTGACCGTGATGTTGAGTTTACCATAGAGCTAAAGCCTGGGACTGCTCCTATATCCCGCAGAGCTTATCGAATGCCTCCCAGAGAGTTGGCGGAGCTGAAAACTCAGTTACAAGATTTGTTGGACAAGGGCTTCATTCGCCCAAGCTCGTCTCCTTGGGGCTGTCCTGCAATCTTTGTAAAGAAGAAAGACAAGAGTCTCAGGCTATGTGTTGATTATCGCCCACTCAATGAAGTCACCATCAAAAATAAATATCCCTTGCCTCGTATTGATCTTCTCTTTGACCAGTTAGCTGGAGCCAAAGTATTCTCCAAGATCGATCTCAGATCTGGCTACCACCAAATAAAGATACGTCCTGAAGATATTCCTAAAACAGCTTTCACCACCAGATACGGCCTATATGAGTACTTGGTCATGTCCTTCGGTTTGACCAATGCCCCTGCTCATTTCATGTACCTCATGAACTCTG
The DNA here is from genome assembly GCA_009763385.1 of Coix lacryma-jobi var. lacryma-jobi. Lineage (NCBI taxonomy): Eukaryota > Viridiplantae > Streptophyta > Magnoliopsida > Poales > Poaceae > Coix > Coix lacryma-jobi. Next base: position 1,806,097 of record CM019825.1, on the reverse strand, counting down.
TGTTCATGCCAGAGCTTGATAAATTCGTGGTCGTGTTCATTGACGACATCCTTGTCTACTCAAAAACCCCTGAAGATCATGCTGAACATCTACGTATCGTTCTATCCCGTCTCAGAGATCACCAGCTTTATGCCAAGTTCAGTAAATGTGAGTTCTGGTTAGATCAGATACAGTTTCTTGGTCATGTCCTATCCGCTGAAGGTGTGTCAGTTGACCCTGGTAAAGTGGCAGACATTCTGGATTGGAAGCCACCTACCACTGTTCATCAAGTCCGCAGCTTTATGGGAATGGCTGGATATTATCGTCGATTCATTCCAGATTTCTCCAGAATCGCCAAGCCTATCACTGAGTTAGTAAAGAATTCTGTGAAGTTTGTCTGGTCACCAGCCTGTGAGCAAGCCTTTCAAACTCTGAAGAAACTGTTAACTACATCACCAGTGCTAGCCCAGCCGAACATCGAAAAACCCTTTGATGTCTACTGTGATGCATCTGGTACTGGTTTGGGCTGTGTTTTGATGCAAGAAGGTCGAGTGATCGCATATGCCTCCCGACAGCTTAAGTGACATGAAGAGAATTATCCAACCCATGATCTTGAGTTAGCAGCAGTGGTGCATGCCTTAAAGATCTGGCGTCATTATCTGTTGGGCAGTACCTGTAATGTGTACACTGATCACAAAAGCCTGAAGTATATCTTCACTCAAGAGGAACTGAATATGAGGCAGAGAAGATGGCTTGAGTTAATTAAGGACTATGATCTTGAAGTGCATTACCATCCGGGTAAGGCGAATGTGGTCGCCGATGCGCTCAGTCGCAAGTCATATTGCAACTGTCTGATGATGAAACCCTATGATTCTTCTTTGTGTTATGAGCTGGAAAAGTTGAATATTGAAATGATTCCACAAGGAACTCTGAATAATATCAGAATAGAAACCCCTATCAAAGAGCAGATCATCGCTGCACAGAAAGATAACCCTGGAATCAAGCACATCATCGAAAAGGTCTAATCCGGAAAGGCTGATTGTTTCAGGATTGATGATACAGGAGTAGTATGGTTTAAGAATCGGTTAGTAGTTCCTAAAGTGCCTGAGTTAAGAAAGTTAATCCTTGATGAAGCACACTTGACTAGATTCTCCATCCACCCCGGCAGCAACAAGATGTACCAGGACTTGAAGCAAAGGTTCTGGTGGACAAAGATGAAGATTGAGATCGCCCGGTATGTCGCTCAGTGTGATACTTGCCAGAAAGTCAAAGCCGTGCACATGAGGCCCGGAGGAGAATTGCAACCTTTACCTGTACCTGCTTGGAAATGGGACGATATTAGTATGGATTTTATCAATGGGCTACCAAAGACACCAAAAGGTTTTGATTCCATCTGGGTGATCGTGGATCGCCTCACTAAGCAAGCTCATTTCCTGCCAGTCAAAACCAGCTACACCGTCCCCACATATGCCACTTTGTACAAGAACCACATAGTGAAACTCCATGGCATACCCAAGACCATTGTCTCTGATCGTGGTACTCAGTTTGTCGCAAAGTTCTGGAAAGCGTTCCATACCTCACTTGGAACCAAGCTCTTGCATAGTACGGCATATCATCCGCAAACAGATGGACAAACTGAGCGAGTCAACCAAGTGCTAGAGGATATGTTGAGAGCCTGCGTGCTCACCTTCGCAGATACTTGGGATAACTGCTTGCCCTTGGCAGAATTCTCGTATAATAACAGTTATCAGGAGAGCATCAAAATGGCACCCTTTGAAGCACTGTACGGTCGCCGTTGTCGTACACCTCTTAGTTGGTCGGAACCTGGAGAAAGGGAATTCTTTGGAGTTGACCTAGTGAAAGATATGGAAGAAAAAGTCAAGCAAATACAAGAGAATATGAAAATTGCGCAATCTCGACAGAAGAGCTATGCTGACAAAAGACGTCGACCTCTGAAGTTTCAAATCGGATATTTTGTGTACCTGAAAGTCTCACCCACCAAAGGAGTCACTCGTTTTGGAGTTAAAGGGAAGTTAGCGCCTCGCTATATTGGTCCCTTTGAGATTCTGGAATGTTTTGGCAAGGTAGCTTACAAGCTAAGATTGCCCGATCATCTTTCCGCCGTCCATAATGTGTTTCACGTCTCCCAACTCAAGAAGTGTCTCCGAGTACCCGAACACGTGGTGGAAGTTGAAGGTGTTGAATTAGAACCCGATCTGTCATACTCTGAATATCCAGTTCGTGTGTTGGATTACAAGGACCGTGTTACCCGGAGGACTACCACAAGATGGTACAAGGTCCAGTGGAACCAACACTCTGAAGAAGAAGCCACTTGGGAATCCGAAGACTTCTTAGCAAAGAGCTATCCCGACTTTCTCGATACTCTGTAGATATAAGGTTTTACCCTTGTCCTTCTTAAGACGCAGAATCTCGGGGCGAGATTTCTTTTAGGGGGGAAGGTTGTAACACCTCTGGTGTTTAATCTGTAATTAACCTGACATGTCATCATCATTAGTCATAATCATTCTTGTCATGCATTAATGTTTGTCTAGTGGTTGCTTGCCTTTACCTTTTCCTAAAAGGTATTTTGTGTGTAGTCATCCCTTTTTTCTAAAAACCCTAAAAGCTCAAATCTTCCTATAAGGGCAAAATGGTAATTTCAACTCTGTGCCTAGTCTTGTGTATTTCTTGTTCAATTTGATGTCTTGAAGTTTTGTTGTGTTGTTCAAAACCCAAAATCAAAAACAGATTTCAAATCCCTTTGAAAAACCCTAAATTCCAAACCCTGGTTTTTACCCCTCTTTTAATAAGTTAAAAACTATTCAAAATTTGGACTTGGTCTAAAAAGCAAAGTTGTATATCTTGTCAAGAGGAACAACTTTGGTTTTTACAGATTTTCAAGTTTCAATATAAAATTAAAAGTAATTTTGAATTTATTAAAATCCCAAAAGTGTCCCCTTTTCAAATTTCAAATGTGATTCAAAAACTTTTTGGATTTTGAAAATGTTCATATTGACAAAGTTGTAGATCTCATTTTTCTGCACAACTTTGGTGTTTTGAGTTTTTGTTGCTCAGTTCAAATTTTGGGAGTAATTTGTAAAATACAGAAATCAGTTCAAAGTCAAACCCTACCCTAGCTACTGTTCTTCTCCTACCTAGGGTCAAGAAGGGGCCCCGGCCATGGCCGCGCGCCGGCGCTGCGTGCGCCACGCGTCTGGCAGCCGCCCGCCTGCTCCCGACCCGTCGCCCTCAAACAGTGCTCATTCCGCACCCGCACGCGAGCGCTGACCCTCTCTCCCGTCCCCCACTGCTCCCAGCACGTCGCCGCCGCGTGGCCGTCGCCGGCGAACGCACACCCGGTCCCTGCGCGCACGCCCGTCCTTCCGCCAGCGTGCAATCGATTGCGCACGCTTCGGCCAAGCTTATCCGCCTGCACGCGACGCTCATCCGTCCCCGAGCGCGGCTATAAAAGGACCGCCGGCCGACTGGAGCTCCACTCACCTCCGCCACCGTGGCCAGGCCAGTCCAGAGCCTCCGCCGCTCCACCACCTAGCTCAGAAGCTCCGCCGTGTCCTCGCGAAGCTTTTTCCCTTCTCAATTTCACCCCTCCGTCCTTCCTTTAACCGGCGCCCTGCGAGGGAGGAGCACAGTGCTCTTTTCCTTTTTAGAAGTTGTGAATAGTGTTCCTTTTTCATCTTTTTGTGTGATTTTCTGTGTTGCTCCAAAAATTCTGAAACTTTGATGGTAGACTCTTTATACCATGTAGTATTTTAGAAAAATATGAAACTTGGACTTTGTGCAAAAATTTGAAAATGAAAAATCTCCCTTTTAATTAAGAAATGAATGGTTTTAGATTTTTAGAAAAACATGTGTAGCTCCAAAAATCATGAGATAAATTTTTATGTGCTAGTTATGTCATGCTTAGTCTCTGGTAGATTTTTGAGGCCTTTTGGAGTAACTTCATAAAATGACCTTTTTATATAATTAGGAAAAATAAAAAAATCAAGTAGAGTTCATGTTGTATGCCCTGTGTTGCATTGTTCATGCTAGCATACTCATGTGCATACATCATTGCATCCGTATAGTGACCGAAGGAGAAGGAATCAAAGTCGAGGCAGCCGCTGACGAACCTACCCCTGAGGCTACCCCGAGATCCGACACCTGCACTGCCGACCTCGAGTCTGTCCTTTTTGCTCTTCAAGGCAAGCCCCGGTGCATTTAACCCCTTTCCTTGAATTTATAAAATGATTTCCTTAAATGCTTTTGAGTTAAATTATTGCATTAGGTTTATAGGAGTTGTGTGCTATCCTAATTGATGCACTATCCATCTTGACCACTGATACACCCGATACCTACTTTTCAAAAGTATTTGAAAAATGCTTAGCAATGCTTATTGAATTAGACTTTGCAATAAAATGTTTTTTTTAAGTGTGATCACTGAAAGAATCTTTATGGGAATTTGGCTTTACTTCCCGTTCGATGACTGCTTGCCTAGCTAGCATGTGGTCATTGTCGAGAAGAGGTTGTCCGCGCGTACGGTGCCGTCATGTTGTAGTCCGGGACTCAACAGTTGACACCGACCGGGACAGGGTTGAAAAACCGACAGGACCTGTACTCTTGGGTTAGAGTCCCGAGGTGCTTGTTGCTGACGGAAAAACTTTAGGGACCATCCGTATGGGGGCCTGCTGGTCAAGACTTGTAACTATTCACATACTTCGAAAAGCTCTGGCTCCGAGGAATCCTTTATTGGACCGACAACCGCGCACTGGGAGTGGAGAGATGGCGGAAGTAGCATGTACCCACGTGGTCGCCGTACCTGGATAGGAGTGGTGTACTGTACTTCCGGGTGGCGTAGGACCGGGCCCAATCTTGGAGGAATCGTGGTAGACGAGTTGGCATATACAAGCTTGGGTGCTACATATGCAGTGTGGATAGGGATCCTCAGCTGAGTATTATTTATCCGGATTAACGTTGCTCCTCGGTTATAGAGACTTGGTCACTGACTGTCAACGGAGAGTGGTTCTCAACTAGGAATGTTTTGAAATGTAAAATGAATCAGGAACGATGAAGAATTGACGAATACTGAATCTTTCCAAAATAAAATAAGGTTTACAAAATGCTTTTCTGCAAAATACCTGATCTTGCTTAAGCCTTACCTTGACTACCCTAAGCCTCTCATTCCTGAGTCTTCTCCCTTTTCTTTAGTCGGGTAAGTCTTGTTGAGTACCCCAGTACTCAGGGTTTGTTACCCATGCTGCAGGTATGACTGAGACCCCGATGTGTCTTGCGCCCTGCTGCATGACCATCGTCCAGGAAGAGGCCGATGAGGCCGAAGAATAGTTGTGCACCCTCGGGCTGGGTGATTATCAGTATCTTTATTTTGTTGTACTCCGCTACGTTGCCTTTGTCTATTTCTATTATCAGAACTTGGTTTGTAATAACTGCACCTTAATTTCTATTTGGAACCCTGCTTGGTAAAACTAATGTTATTTAAGTCTTCCGCTCTTTATTCTGATGTTATTTGTAAAAGTATGCAATGCTGTAACCGAATTGTGAGATGATCCTGCGGACATTGGGCACTGATGTAGCCCGGTGGCGAACAGGTCTTAATCACATGGAACATGGGTTCGGCTGTCAGAGGTTGACAGGGACACGTGGGCCATGAGATTAGGGCCGTTCCGTCACACGGGCGACCCTCGCTCGGCCAGCCCCCGCGCGTCGCTCCACCGCGCCTCTGGCCGGTGGCCCGGCAGCGAGCGTCCTCGCTCGGCCATGCCCCGTCCGCGGCTTGGCCGCGCTCCTAGCCGGCAGCTGCAATGGCCGACGAGCGTCGGGCGGCTCCGGCCAGTGGTGAAGGCCCCGGCGGCCCGACCTGCTGTTGCCCCGAGCCCGACCAGGACTTGCGCTGGTGGCTCGCGGCGCGGCCGACGACCCGGCGACCTCGCCCTCGCTGCGCCTGGCGCCCGGTAGCTCCCTGCGGCCGGCGGCCGACCACGGCCTGGCAGCCTAGTGGCGACGGGCGGCTCCGACTTTCGGTCGGCGACTGCGACCGGCCCCCACGCCGGCGAGCGGCGGCGGCCCCGGCGGACTGCCCCTGCGGGCGCCGTGGCCCCATCCCCGACCAGCAGCCGCGCCCCGGCAACCGGCTTGGCCTCGCGCCCTGCGCGGCCTCCAGCGCCCGCCCTGACTGCTGGTGGCGGCTCGGCGGCCGGCCCCCAAGCCTAGCGGCCAGCCCCGCGCGGCCTCGCAACGCCCCTGTGTCGCGCACCCCTAGCGGTCGGGCGGCTCCGGCGGCGGCGGCCGGCCCCCAAGCCTGGCGGCTGCGGCTGCTGCAAGAGGAGGCGGTTAGGGTACCCTAACCGCCACTTATATATGGGGCGCCCTCACACCCCCCTTAGTGGGCTCAATTGTCGGCCCAGGCCCAGGTTGGAGCCTGCGAGCTCTTAACTTGGGTCAGATGGATCCAAATTGCGTTTTTGGGCTGATTCTTATGCTGTTTTAGCCCACAACGCAGCCACCTTCATGTATATTTTACATATACTGTACATTGTTCAAAGTGTTTGCCCATGGCAATTCCCAATAACATGTACCATATGTGTTGAATATATTGTTCAAAGTGTTGTCCAATGACATTCCCAATAACAATATGTTCCACTTTATTTGTGTAATTTATTTTTACGCAATTTATATTATATACAATTTATTTTATGCAATTTATTTAATATGCATTTTATATTTTGCATTTTTAATTAAGCGTATTTACTTATATGTTTTAAGTTTCAAGCGCTTAATTTATTTATGCAAATAATTATGTGATTACCTCATCATTTGCGTATAATGTTCTGAAATTTGCATATTGGTCATACACAAGGTAGTATCACAAGGATCTACACTATGCTACACATAGTGATTATCCTCAACGTGTCTATCCAATATGAGCATTTTAGAACAAATGACCTTCACCTTCACAGTGATAACTTTTGTTTAATTTCAAAATTGGCCATGCACAAGATGTACCACAGTACTGTCATAGGATTTTCATCCTCCTTGTGCGAACCAACTTTGAATATGAACTACAAAGGGGTCTACACCTACAGGTGATTGCCAAAATTCATCTTTTAGATTGGTCATGCACAAGCTAGTATCTCAATACTACTACAGGATCTATACTATGTCCATCACACCATAGTGACTATCCTCATGTGCTTTACCCAATCTAAATATGAATTGCATAGGTTTACACCATTCAGGTGTTTACTTTCAAAATAATGCTCTCATAATTCGAGGTCTACACCATGTTTCTAAAAACATAGTGACTACCTCTGAGTTGATTCACCCAATAAGGTCTGTCATGTTCATAACATTTGACTACCTTCAAAATGTGATCAAGCTATATTATTATTAGCAACGCACAAGTAGTGGTGAACGCATCTTGGCCCCTAGTGGGTTTCGGTGATTGGACGAGAAAAACGGAGTGAACCCGGTGGCTCGACTCGGCATAGTCCTGAGGCCCCACAGCACCGAGGGGAGCTCTGCAGCCCACCCCTTTCCGAAATTCTTGAGGGTCTTGAACAGCCTCGGCTTCAGCCCGTGGAGTATCATGCCGTTGGCGCGCTCGACCTGCCCGTTGCATTGAGGGTATGCGACCGAGGCCCAGGTCACGCGAATGTTGTTGTCGTCGCAGAAGTTGGTGAACTTTTTGCCCGTGAATTGGGTGCCATTGTCGGTGATGATGACGTTAGGCACCCCAAAACGGTACATGATGTCGGCGATGAACTCGATGGCCTTCTCGGAGGTGGGGTCGCCTATAGGCTTGGCCTCGATCCACTTGGTTAATTTGTCGATGGCCACGAGCACATGCGTGTACTTTCCAGTCATCATCTTGAGGGGACCCACGAGGTCGAGCCCCTAGACAGCAAACGACCAAGTGATGGGGATCATCTGCAGGGCGTACGCGGGCTGGTGCGTTTGCTTGGCGTAGAACTGACATCCTTGGTAAGCTTGGACCAGGCGTTTGGCGTCTCCGATGGCGGTTGGCCAGTAGAAGCCTTGTCGGAAGGCGTTCCCCACCAAGGTCCTTGGCGCAGCGTGATGGCCGCAAGCCCCCGAGTGCATGTCGTCGAGGAGCCTGCGTCCTTCCTCGAGGTGGATGCAGCGTTGAAGGATTCTTGATGGTCTTCGACGGTACAGCTCTCGTTCGTCGCCGTAGATGACGTAGGTCTTGGCCCTTCGAGCGATGCGTCGGGCCTCCGTCTTGTCTTCCGGTAGCACGCCTTGCGTCAGGTAGTCGAGGAAGGGCGTCCGCCAGTCGAGGGGTTGTGATGAGGAAGAGGCGAGCGTGTCAATCTGCATTGCCTCAGCGGATGTCGAGGGGTCGTTCTCGAGGGGTGGCATTGATGGTCGAGCCCCCGTGTCTGGCTCGAGGGGTGGCGTCGAGGGGCCAGCCCCCGGGCCGATTTTGACGGATGGCTCGAAAACGTCCCTCAAGAAGACATCTGGTGGAACGGTGTCTCGCGTGGACGCCAACTTTGCCAGCTCGTCTGCGGCCTCATTATATTTTCGAGCGATGTGGTTGAGCTCGAGGCCGTAGAACTTGTCTTCTAGCTTGCGCACTTCTCCGCAGTATGCCTCCATCTTGGGATTGATGCAGCTCGAAGCCTTCATAACCTGGTTGATGACGAGCTGCGAGTCCCCTCGAACGTCGAGGCGTCGGACCCCGAGCTCGAGGGCGATGCGCAGCCCATTGACGAGGGCCTCGTACTCAGCGACGTTATTGGAGGCGGGGAAGTGCAAGCGTAGCAGGTAGCGCATGTGGACTCCGAGGGGTGAGATGAAGAGCAGGCCTGCGCCTGCCCCCGTCTTCATGAGGGATCCGTCGAAGTACATGGTCCAGAGCTCGGCTTGGATTTGTGCTGGCGGGAGCTGGGTGTCGGTCCATTCAGCAACGAAGTCCGCCAACGCTTGTGACTTGATGGCTTTTCGCGGAGCGTAGGTGATGGCCTCCCCCACTAGCTCGGCAGACCACTTGGCGATGCGCCCTGTGGCCTCCCAATTGTTGATGATCTCTCCGAGGGGGAAGGATGACACCACAGTTACGGGATGAGCGAGGAAGTAGTGCTGGAGCTTGCGCCTCGTGATGATGATGCCGTAGAGCAGCTTCTGGATGTGCGGGTACCGGACCTTGGCCTCGGAGAGCATCTCACTGGTAAAGTACACCAGCCGTTGGACCGGTAACGCGTGACCCTCCTCGTGCCTCTCGACGGCTATGACCGCGCTGACCACCTGGGTGGTTGCGGCCACATAGAGGAGAGGCTCGGGGGGATCGTCACCCTGGGCTGGTCGTGGTGGCACGAGAATTGGTGCGGAAGTCAACAACCCCTTCAACTTGGTTAGGGCCTCCTCGGCTTCAAGGGTCCACGCAAAGCGTTCCGTCTTCTTCAGCAGGCGGTAGAGGGGTAGCACCTTTTCCCCCAGCCTCGAGATGAACCTGCTGAGAGCGGCTAGGCAGCCTGTCACTTTCTGTACGCCCTTGAGGTCTCGAATTGGGCCCATCCTCGTGACTGCTGAGATTTTTTCGGGGTTGGCCTCGATCCCCCGTTGTGAGACGATGTAGCCAAGTAGCATGCCCCGAGGCACGCCAAAGACGCATTTCTCGGGGTTCAGCTTCACATTCTTGGCCCGGAGGCACTCGAACGTGGTCTCGAGATCGCTGATGAGGTCCCCGACTTTCTTGGTCTTAATCACGATGTCATCGACGTAGGCCTCGACGGTTTTACCTATGTGCTCGCCAAAGATATGCTGCATGCAACGTTGGTACGTTGCCCCGACATTTCGAAGGCCGAAGGGCATTGTAACGTAGCAATACATGCCGAAAGGCGTAACAAAAGAGGTAGCGAGCTCGTCGGATTCTTTCATCCTAATCTGGTGGTAGCCGGAATACGCATCGAGAAATGAAAGTACTTCACACCCCGCAGTGGAATCGACAATCTGATCAATTCTAGGTAAAGGAAATGGAACTTTTGGACATGCTTTATTCAAACCAGTGTAGTCTACACACATCCGCATTTTTCCATTCCTTTTCCTAACTAGTACAGGGTTAGCTAGCCACTCCGGGTGAAATACCTCCTTGATGAATCCAGCCGCCAAAAGCTTGTGCACCTCCTCGCCGATGATCCTGCGCTTCTCTTCGTCGAAGCGACGCAGGCGTTGCTTCACCGGTCTGGACCCGGCCTGGATCTCCAAGGCGTGCTCGGCGACTCCCCTCGGTATGCCTGGCATGTCCGAGGGGCTCCACGCAAACATGTCGATGTTCGCGCGGAGAAAGTCGACGAGCACTGCTTCCTATTTAGGCTCGAGGCTGGCGCTGATGGCCAGCGTCCTGCCGTCGGTCGAGGTCGGGTCGACGGGTATCTGCTTGGTGTGTTCTGCCGGCTCGAAGGTGCCAGCGTGGCGCTTTGCTTCAGGGGCCTCCTCGGTGGCCAGGGCTGCTAGGGCCTCGAGCGAGTCGAGGTGGACGTTGGCCTCCCCACGCTCGACGCACTCCACGTCGCAGTGGTACGCGTGCTCGTAGGAGGTGTCGACGGTGATGACCCCTTTCGGCCTCGGCATCTTGAGCTTTAAGTACGTGTAGTTGGGGACCGCCATGAACTTGGCGTAGCCTGGCCTGCTGATGATGGCGTGGTAGGTCCCTTGGAACCCAACCACCTCGAAGGTGAGCGTCTCCCGGCGGAAGTTAGCTGGCGTGCCAAAGCAAACCGGCAGGTCGATGCGCCCGAGGGGGTGGGCCTTCTTCCCTGGTACGACTCCGTGGAACCCCCCGACGCTGGGTCGGAGCTGGTCCCTCGAAATCCCCAGGAGGTCGAGAGTCTCGAGGTATATGACGTTGAGGCTCGAGCCCCCATCCATCAACACCTTGGAGAACCGTACGTCGACGATGACGGGGTCGACGACGAGGGGGTACGCCCCCGGATTTACGACATGGTCCGGATGGTCGTCACGGTCGAACGTGATCGGCGCATCAGACCAGTCGAGGTACCGGGGGGCATCATGGCGGAGTGCGAAGACCTCCCGGCGCTCCCTCTTTCTTTCTCGAGCCGAGAGCCTGACGGTTGGCCCCCCGTAGATCATGTAGCAGTCGCGCACCGGGGGGAAGTTGCCGTCCGCGTCCCCGTCGCCGCGTCGATTTTTGTCCTTGCCCTTAGGCACGTCTTCCTTCTTGTCACCGAGCTTGGCGTAGAAGCCCTTCAGCAGTCGGCAGTCCTTTAACTTGTGATTCACGGGGCCCTTGTGATAAGGGCAGGGGTCCTCGAGCATCTGGTCGAAAACAGCCCCGTCAGGGGGGCCTCGAGGCTTCTTATGGTCGAGGGCGCCCATGAGCACTTCTTCATCGTCGTCGTCATCGGCGTCGCGCTTTGCCTTCTGACCTTTGCCTTTGTTTTTCTTCTTTTTGTTGTTGTTGTTGTTGCGGTTCTTGACGACGTTGCCCTTGTTTGAGCCCTCCAGCGCGGCCACCGCCTTGCCTTTGTCCGTGGAGCGGCCGAAGAAGGCCCCCACTGCCTCGTCGCCTGAGGCAAAGCTGGTGACATGATCCATCAGATCCTCGACCGTCCTGGGACGATAGCGCCCTAGCTCGTGAACTAGCTCTTGGCACGCCGTGCCCGCGAGGAACGCTGAGATGACATCCTCATCAGGCACGTGGGGGAGCTCGAGGCGCTGCTTCGAGAATCGCCGAGCGAAGTCGCGGAGGGGCTCGTCCGCTGCCTGCCTGCAACGTCGAAGATCCCAGGGGTTGCCTGGGTGCACGCAAGTCCCCTTGAAATTCCCGTCGAAGACCCTGACTAGGTCGGCCCAGTCATGGATCCGATCCGACGGGAGCCCCTCGAGCCACCGGTGGGCGGTGTCCGAGAGGTAGAGTGGGAGCTGGCGTATAATCACACGGTCGTCGCTCTTCGCTCCGCCCAATTAGCAGCCCAGGCGGAAGTCGGAGAGCCAGAGCTTGGGCTCGACCTCCCCGTCATACTTCACGATGTTGGTCGGTGGTCGAAAGCGGTCGGGGAGGGTCGAGCTGCGGATGGCCCGGCTGAAGACCCTGGGGCTCGAGGGCTTGCCGGTCCTCGTCACTGTCATAGCGCCCCCCTCGATGGGCGCTATAGCCACGCTCCTCGGCCCCCTTGTTCTTGCGCCGGCGGTTGATGTTGTTGCGGGCGTCATTGGGGTCTCGAGGTGGCCGGTTGTCGACGATCCGTTCCCAGACTGGCCTGGCTCGAGAGGCGTCTGGTTGGTGGACGGACGTCTGCGCTCGTTGCGGGGCGTGTCTGCCAGTTTCCCCGAGGCCGCTCTGCGCCGGCGTGAGGCTGAGCTCTCGGCCTGCTGCACAGCTACTGTCTCGAGGAGGTTCTTCATTTCCCCGAGCATGCGCCTGGCGTCAGGGTTGGAGACGGCGGGTAGATCGCGGAGCAGCATCGCGGCCGCCACCACATTCTGCCCGGCTCGCGGGAAGCGCACCTCGGGGCGTGCTGGTGTCTCCTCTTCGAGGATCCGCCGGTGGACCACTCGAGCGCGGCCACGAGCTCCGGCGCCTCGAGGCTGGGCTTGTTCCTGCACAAGGGTTTTCTCGAGCTGCTGCAGGCGTTGTTGTTCCTCCTCGGCCTTGGCGATCGCTTCCCGCAGCTGTGCGAGCTGCGCCACCCGGCCGTCGTTGTGCCGCGGTGGTGCATCCAGCGTCGGGGGCTCGTTCCTCCCCTGAACACGTGATCCGCCCGCCGCAGCCACGTTGCTGGGTGCTTCGAGGTTGAGCACAGGCCTGGCGTCATCGCCGTCGTCGTCCTCGGCGTCGCCCACGTCCCCCTCGAGCTGGAAGCACTCCCTGGTGGGGTCCCAGAGGTCAGGGTCGTGGTAGTCATACTCGTCGGAGTCGGAGCTGTTGACGTCGCGATGCCCTGGCTCATGCTGGGACTACAGCTCGCGATACCACTCTCCGATGGTGGCTCGCCGGGGTGGCTCGACGACTCGCGAGAAGCCGCGGTCGACGTGCGCGGGGTAGACGACCTCCAGGTTGGTGGTGGCTCGTAGGAGCACGCCCGGACGTTCCTCCCACTCTGCCGCCGCCCGGCCCTGATGACGCTCGTCGAGGTGGTGGGCGTAAGCAGCTGCGGAGTTGTTGAGGCCGAACGGGGGCCGCTGGCGTCGAGCGCGGTACACCCCGTGCGGGAGGAGGCCAGGTGGTGTCGTCGGAGCATGGGTCGGGGGCCTTTGGCCAGGCTCCCGGTCCGTGCGCATGACGAACGCGAACTCGCTGGGGGAGTGCGCGTGCGCCCTGAAAGTCTTTGGCCGCGCGCCGGGCAGGTTTCTCCTTGGGGGCTCTGCGCCGGCCGCGGGGAAGTGGGTGTATGCCGCGGGCACCGCCTGTGCCTGGCGGCGATGGTGACGACGGCGCCGCTCACGAGGTGGCGACGCGTGGTGGTGCGGGCGACGCGCCACACCCCCCGCGCGGGGTGGCGTGACACGCCCTCCGCTCGGGCTCTCCGTGGAGAGCAAAGTCAGCTCATTGCCGCTGCCGGTGGCCAGGAACTCGAGGCTCCCGAACCAGACGACGGCACCAGCAGAGAACGGAGGAGGGGGAGAAGCCATCCAGAAAACAGCGAGAAGTCGACTCCGACACGCGAAGGCCCCTACCCGGCGCGCCAACTGTCGGTATTTCTACCCGGGGGTATGACACTAACTAGTAATATGATCGCGTGCTCTCTTTCTGGATGGTGATGCAAGGGGACACAAGATTTATCCTGGTTCGGGCGAAGAAGGCCCTACGTCCAGCGGGGGAGGATGTTCTTGTATTACTTGCACCTAAGTGCTTGTACAGGGGCGAATACAAGCTCAAGGAGCGTGGACCGGAGTCCGGACTCGTACGTGTGTGTGTGTGTCTAGACCTGTGTAGCTGTCTATCTGTGTATGTGTAACCGGAGGAGTGAAGGGCCCTGGTGTCCTCTTTTATAGAGCAAGGGGAGGCCAGGGTTACACAGGAGTGTTTTGTACTATGCCCAATACGGAGGAGGGTTGGAATTCTGTCTTGTCGATGCCACTGGAGCCGACGTGGGGGGTTGCTGTTGAGGCGTCCTTGAAGCATGGCCTCCATCCTGGGCGTAGACGTGGAGGCGTGGCGACGTAAGGCCGTGCAGCGTCCATTCCGGCGCGTACATGACGTGGCTGGGTCCCTCCGAGTCTTGGGATACCTGTCCTCCAAAAGCATGAAAGCTGTCAGGGCTCGAGGGGCGCGGGGCCGGCCTCGAGGTGGCGCCTACGGGGGGCTCGAGTCCCCGCAGGTATGGGCAAGTCCCGGGAAACCCGATTGAACAGCAGATATCCAGGCCTCGAGACGTGGCTTGGACGTGCAACAGTGTAGGGTATGGCCTAACAGTGTCGTACTTGTCCCCTTTTGACTATGCTTGTGGTGAAAACGAGGTTTGACCCTGACCCTGGCTCGCTGTGGCACGCATCGTGTGCCAGAGGATGTGACCGGAGTAGGTGAAAACATTAAATGCGCGGCGTGGGATTGACATCCAATGTCTGGCGCCGCTCGAAGGAGGTGTGAAGTGTCTCGAGGGATAGGCCATCGTGCTAGAGAGGCTCGAGGTCCCCGCGCGGGGTCTCGAGGAGCGGTATACGGCTGTAGCGGGTTCGAGGCCTATGTGCCGGGGCTCGAGGGGTAGGCTACCAGGAGGCGATCAGTAAGGTTTTGGCGAGCCTAAGCTCCCTGGCGGTGGGCCAGCGTTGCAGGCCTCGAGGGGTTGGTTTTCCGGAAGGTTAGTCTAGCTGAGTTTATTAATTGGTGTTCTAGGTTTAACCTATTTATTTTGCGTTAATTGGGGGTATCCTTTTGCGGTCCCCCGACAGTATCTAAGACATAATCTATGTCATATCTTCTGTTTTCCTCCACAGAGGTTTTTAAGAGGGTATCAAAAACATATAATTACAATTATGATCCTCAGATCATATTTATTGTTCTTTAAACTTAGTCATGGGTTTTCCTTCCAAGGTTTTTTCCAAATAAGTTTACAATGAGACAATAATCAACATATGTCATATCACTTTATCGTTATTTTTCCCATTGGGTTTTAAGGAGTTTTTAGTGGCATATCTACATACATACATTTCTCCTCATTTTTTCCCCACAGGGTTTTTGGAGAAATAATACTATTGATTGATCTCAAGGACGGATTCGATCAAGGGGGAGTGGTATAAATATCTTGTATACGATGATCTCATCCTCCCCACGCAGATAGGGGAAACTCCCCACGCCCCCACGTCCACGGAGTCGTGGTTACTTGACGGGGAAGGAAACTCTCCACGTCCCCACGTTCACGGGACGTGCGTCGTGGTTACTTGGCGGGAGAGTTTTACTCCGTGACCTCCTCTCATATTGTATATAAATATATATCAATGATCAATGAAAGAGCCCGATGATTCATTCTATTCTCCCGAGTCTCATTTACATTTTCTCACAATTACTACTCGCAACAAAAACAAATAAGGTGCCCAGATGGTGCTAGCCTCCATCATCAATTGGTGGAGTGAAGCGAGGGCCTTATCCTCCATGGCATAAACTTGTGTGGGGGTTGCCTGGAGCCTACTTTCTCATCTGTGTCAAGAAATCAGCTGCCGGTCTTCCAGTTCCGCTTGCTCCAAATGCCGAGAACCCAGCTCCTTGATTGCCACCAAAGGATCCGAATCCACCACGTACCTTCAAACCAACCAAATTATGTTAGTAGCCAAAAACAGGCTGCTGGCACCACACAAAACAGATATATTTGTCACTGTAAATTTATTCTTTCGGTGGCCAAAACTGCTTATAAGTTGGTAAACAGATAAGATCTTAGTGCAAAGTATTTCTGGCATCAAAGAACGGTAAGTCATTAATTTGGATCCAAAGCACCAAATATTCCACTCCCTTGGTTCCAAATGAGAAGTCGTTTTGGCTTTTTTTAGGTTACATAGTTTTTGCTTTGCACCGAGATGACAAAGGCTATGTACCTAGAAGAAAAGTCAAAACAACTTATAATTTGGAACAGAGATGGAGTATCTGACAATGACAACAAGTACTTGCAGACAACAAACCTAATATCTGACTATTTGAGTTAGAGCATGTCTCGGCGGATGGTAATGCAGATTGATCAATAATTAATACAAGTAGCATTTAAGACTACAAACTGACTGAAATAGGTTTATGGATTACTAATTGAAAAAAAATTGCCAATGAGACTTAAAATCAATATATAGTATTCCTAAAGCTAAAGATCAAATACTTTATATAGACTTTTTGAGGACAGCCGAAATGAGTGAACCTATTAGGTACTGATCAGTTATAATTCCTGACAAAGAGAGCATAAAAATTCTTTGTAAGCCTAATGGAGAATATGCATTATATGCTAGCATCTTCTTTCTAGAAGAAATGAGTAATGCAACCTAGCAGTTCTAACTCCAAATACCAATAGTTAACCGAACAATAAAATCAATCTAGGCGTATTTAACTGCCAGTAACTAGCAAAACTTTAAATTGATGACCACAGGTTGGAATGTTGGATGATAATTAAACATGTATGCAAACCATAATCAACCTGCTCTGTCACATTAGCATTTATACAAAACTTCCCTCCAAAAGTAAGTATTTGTTCAAAACAGAACACGACTTCAGAGATCTCACCACTGCCAAAACAGAACACGGCTTCATAGACGACACCAAACCATTTGTGTTAAGAAAAGTAGCACTAAAGCAAAAGGATCCAAAATAGATGACACTGAATTAAGTTATAAAAAAGATAGCACTGAGCTGCTGAATAGAACAGAGCTACAAATTCACCTTTTCTGCCAATAGGGAAACCCTCAAACTACAGCTTGGCATTTTGTTTCCTAAATATTGGTCATCTAAATAATGATTTATTTCCTCTTTCTTTACATATGTTCTCTCTACCACATAAAGCATGGACCTGCCTTGCATTGCAGACCTTTTGTATCATCTGCATCTGTATTCTGCATATTAACAAAAAAAAAAATACATGCAGTATGGTATGTCTTAAATGGTGATGTACATACTAATATAAGCAAATACACACAACACTATATGTGTTTAACTACTGTTTGTCTTATATGCATCCCTAATATACGGAGTAGCAAGTTGCAACCTGAAATCGTTCATTCCATGATGGTGTTAGTCCCATGACAACAACAGAAACAATAAACTTGTCCGAGCTATGTGTCTTTTTGCTGCAGTTTCATACCACAAGTGGTGCACACGCATGGAGAGACATGGAATTATGTGAGTGATGAACCACAACGGATAATGGACCAGGAGCCACCATGAATGTTTTAAGTAGAAGAGATTAGGATCTCAATATCATCACAATTTCAGAACATATAAGATTGGAAAGAGCTAAATATTGACTAAGAGACCACACATCTTGAAGCTTCATGTTAATATAAGTTAAATTGTTTTTCCACCAATATATTTGAAACTTCCAAAATGTTTTAAGTAGAAGGGATTAGGATCTCACAATTTCAGAACATATAAGTTTGGAACGAGTTAAATATTAATGACTAAGAGACCACACAGTTTGAAGCCACATGTTAATAAGTTTACATTATTTTCTGCAGTGTAGTTGTCTATCATGCTAGTAAAAATGTGATCACAACTATATTTCACACAGTTTCAGCTCTATTGTCATTACTTAAACCTAGGGGTATTTAGGATCTTTGCTTTACCTAGTAGTGAAGGAATAATATTATTTCGTAGGAATAATTTGAAGCAAATGAAGAGATGGGAAGGCCATATTGTGGCCATAGCTACCATGTGTACTGCAGCAAGCAGTGGCACTCTCAGAAGACACTTGCCCAGTTTGGAAGACCGCTGTCAGCAAGAATTGAAAGTCAAACTCTAGGCACGCTATCTGTAGATAATCAGCAAGTTCGGATGTCCTATACAGCCCACTATATATATGACTACTAAGAAATATAGGAAAACACCACAATTTTTTCTATTGCTACTAAGTAAGCTTCCTAAATTATAAGATGAGTATCGTTCTATTCCAAGATGCAACTGGCTCGCTACAAATGAGGCATATGGCCAAATTCAAACAAAAAGACCTTGGAGAATTTTTTTCAAACACATTACCTACACACGCATGGACGGCATGGTAGCATTATGGCTCTCTCATCCGAAGGTCAAATGACAAGTCTGATCATGCTTGCATCACTACTCGTCTGTCTCACCACCCACCAAGACTCTCCTGCTTGGAGGCAGCATGACCTGAGCTTGGATTCTGCATCAGGTGGCAGATTGTCGAGGATGCAGCGAGCCACAACACCATTGTTTATCAGAAATTACAATCAGCACCCAACACTGCCGGATATTGCAAGACCTATCCTTCTCCAATGCAGCACTTGACATCACAGGAGTTGTGCCTTGTGCTATGCACGACCTGACATCGCCAGATCTCTCCATGGATCCAACTTGGAATAGTAGTTTCTCTACTGCTGCCTCGCCAGATCCATGGAGCACGAGGGCACTGGGTGCTGGGGAAGCACGCAAGGGGATCTTCCATGGAATTCGACCTCGTGGGCGGTGGTCCCACACCCGTGCCGGGATGGCTAGGATCGCCGAGCCCGTGGCGCCGCGGAGGGCAGAGGGGAGGACGATGAAGGGACGAAGAGTGCAGGCGGCGCACGGGGCGGAGGACGGATGGACGGAGAGAAGGCAGTGGTGCACGGGGCGGGCTGCCAAGGAGGCACGCGGGGGAGAGGGAATGGGCGGTGGTCCCACACCCGCGCCGGGATGGCTGGGATCGCCGAGCCCGTGGCGCCGTCGTGCCTGCGCTCGTCGCCCGATGCGGGCTGGCTGGAGCCGCCACGCCGCACTGCCGGCCGCGCTGGGGTCGCAGGGGCCGCTGGAGCCCCCGCTCGCGTCGGGATGGCCAGGACCGGAGCGGCCGAGGCCGCCGCGTCCGCACCCCGTCTGCGCTGGGGCCACTGGGGCCCCAGCCGCGCAGGGATGGCCGAGGACGCTGCGCCCGCGCTGGGGCCGCTGGCCCCTCGCCTGCGCCGGGAGGAGGAAGCAGGTGCGGCGGACGGCGGTGAAGGAGGACTGGAGGAGAGAACGCACCGCGCCCATTCACCCACGAGCGGGTTCGCGATGAACCGGGTTGATGGCTCAACGGGTGACCCGCTACGACCTTGATCGAACGGTCCATATCAAGCGTCTTGGCTAGATCGGACGGTTAACGGGTGACGTGGCCCGATCCACTGCCCGTCTTTTGGTGCGTAAATAAATCGTATTAAGAGAAGAGATGCCCGTCTTTTGATGCGTAAATCGTATTAAGAGATTAACCGATTTTCATATTTAGGAATGACATAACAACTAATTTACAAAATTTATAAATAAGAGAACTTATCATAATAACAACATGTCATAACAACTAATTTACAAATTTATAAATAAGAGAACATGTCGTAATAACTAATTTACAAATTTATAAATAAGAGAACATGCTAAATTTTAGAGTGGACAAAACTCTAGAGACCATAGAAGATTGCAAATACAGAGAATAGATCATTGGATTGGATCAATTCAAACATCACACACGGTAGGCTCACAAAAATAGAAGTAGTATGGGTACTTCCTCCGTGTAGGAAAAGTAAGTCGTTTTGGATAAGATTTTGATCAAACATTAAGAATATAAATAAATCTCGAATAACTTTTAAGTCATTGAGTTTTAAAATATAAAAGGTATATGAATAGATTTGTATTAACAAATATTCTCATAAAAGTATACATATATTATTTTTTCCAATAAATATTTTTTATGAAAACAAGGAGTCAAAGTTATACTTTGAAGACCGTGTTGTTGTCCAAAATAATTCTAATTCTAGAGCAATTGGGATTCAATTAGGATTGTATCATGCGCCATTGGCTCACGAATCATGTCTCTTGCGCACAGGCGAAGATTTCAGCTTCTGTAGCACTTGGCACTTGTGGTCAAGATGAGTACCCTCCACAGTCCACAAGGTGAAGATTCCCCTGCCTCCCGAATTACATGCGATGATCCCAACGCTAGCTTCCCCTTCGTGCTCAATAAAAGAGGCGTCAATATTAATGTGGTATTTGGTTACTTCTTTTTGTCTAGCAGATGCAACTTGAGCATCTTGTTGGGTATTTCAGAGTTCTTTGCCTTTATAACATGTGTCCCCCTCAAGTTATTGTTGTCCATTTTCCCCTCTACACCCAACAAAAGAATATCAGATTAAGGTGGTGTTTGATTACTCCTTTTTGCCTGGCAGATGCAACTTGAGCATCTTGTTTTGGCATTACAGAGTTCATTGCCTTTCTAACCTGCCACTCCCTCAAGTTGTTGTCCATTTTCTGTCAGTGAATGCCGGTAGCTAATAAGAAAATGCACCGATTTTGGAATGGTTGTAGGGCCGGCGATGTTGTTGTGTGGTGTCCATGTTCTCCAGAGCGAGCAGCAGTAGAACGTACGACTGATTTATGTTGCTCAGGGCATATGTCCAAGACTGATTAAACTAATTTGTAGACATTTGACGTCGGGGCGACGTGGGCAAGCCTCAACGCCGCAGTTCCAACGCTGAGTCTCTGAGATCGTTGCCATCATCGACCTAGGCATGCATTGGGCCCTGGTCGTCCACCGCGAGAAGGTAATCGGTGATGTTAGTCCTCTGCTCCTGCTGGCAGAGGTGAGCTGTTGTGGACTGTGCTGTGGTACGGTACCTCCAAGTCCCTAACCAGATCGGGCACGACTACCATGCATGTGCTGCTTTCCTTTGTTAGTTGACATTCAAAGTGATGCACGTGCACGGCACGGGTACCATAGTATGAGTACCATGTGCTCCTTGTTAGTGGACATTATTCAAGTGATGTCCACAGCATGCAGTGAAACGAGTAGCATCCTCCCGGTCCCGTAGAAATTGTATCCCCGTGTCGTTGAGGATCCCCGGCAGGCAAGTATGTACGAGAAACACACATGGCACCGGAAGTGTGAAAAAGCAAAGCCTGGTTGCCTGGTTGGCTTTGGCCCCCAGTGTCCCACCGGGTCCCGTCATTTGCTTGCGTCTTCATTCCGTCGTCCGCGCACACCAACGACGTGGAGCAACGGCCAGCACACGTACGCGCACGGCTCGCATCGATCCCATTCCATTCCATTCCATCCCTCAGCTCGCCGCCACGCCTCCCTCCCGTCCCTAGCTTCTGGCACAACCACCTACCATGCCAAGTCCAACGTTCCCGAGCGCCGGCCGGTGGTCCACGTCCACCTCCACCACCACATCATGGACAGGGAGGGCCGCCGGCGCGGCGTCGACGGCGCTGGCCGCCGCCGTCTTCGCGGCCCTGGACGTCGCCGACGTGCTCCTCTGCTTCGTGTACGCCATCCTCGACGGCATCCTGGAGGACAGCTCCGTGCGGTGCTACTGCCACAGGAGCTACGGCGACGGCGACGGCACCAGCGAGGCGTCGTCGTCCGCAGCAGAAGTGGACGGCGGTGACCGCGGCCACGAGGGGGTCTCCGACACGCTGTACGCGTGCGGCCGGAGGAGCGCCGTCAGGGACGCGCTGCTGGGCGTCCTGCGACACGTCGTCATCGGCAGGAGGAGGGGACCGGCGCCCCGGCCAGAGGAGCCTTGCAAGTGGCGCAGCCCCAGGTGGTCTGACTGCGCGTGCGAGTCGTGCGTCGCATGGCGGGGCGGCGAAGGCGAAGGCGAGGGCGGCGGCGACCGGCTGCACGTCGTCGTCAAAGAGCCGAACCGGAAAGGCAATGCCCGCGCATGCACAGCAGTCAACAGCACTCTTCTCTTCTTCGTTCCCCCTTTTGCTTGCGATGCATGCCACAAACACGCACGCTCTTCGCCGTTTCTTTCTGACGCTGACAGGCAAGTTTGCACTTGCAGCAGGGACACGCACCACCCCCGTCCCCGAGCACGCCGTCTTCGTGCACGGCTTCACGTCGTCGTCGTCCTTCTGGGCGGAGACGGTGTTCCGGGAGTCCTCCTCCATCCTCGACGACTGCAGGCTGGTCGCGGTGGATCTCCTCGGCTTCGGCCGGAGCCCCAAGCCTGCCAACTGCATGTACAGAGTGAGAGACCACGTGGAGGCGATCGAGAGGAGCCTCATCGGCGAGCCGCAGAGCCTGATGGTGACCGGCTCCTCCTCCGCCTCCTTCCACCTGGTCGGCCACTCCATGGGCTGCATCATCGCGCTCGCCATGGCTGCCAAGCACCCGACCAGAGTCAAATCCATCACACTGGTTGCACCGGTAAGTACAGTACACACACAGTACACTGTACACGACGTATATATACACGTACACACGGCAGTAGCTAGCTCGGATTACGATCCTTTGCCGCTCGATCACCGTGTTCGTCGTTGCACTTGCAGCCGTACTTCCTGCCGCCGTGCGAGCAGGCGGAGGCGAGCCAGGTGGCGCTCCACAGGCTGGCCGGGAAGAAGCTGTGGCCGCCGCTGCTGTTCGGCTCCGCGGTGATGTCGTGGTACGAGCACGTCGGGAGGACCGTCTGCTTCCTCGTCTGCAAGAACCACCTGCTCTGGGACTGGCTCTTCAGTTTCAGGGCGAGGGATCTGACCAAGCACACCCACCACTCGGCGTGGCACACCATGCACAACGTCATCTGCGGCGGCGCGAGGCTGCAGGACGCGAACCTGGAGGCCGTCGCGGCGGCCGGCATCCCGGTGCAGGTGCTCCACGGCGCCGACGATCTGGTGGTTCCGGTCGAGTGCAGCCGACATCTCAAGGCCAAGCTCCCGCGCGCCAAGCTGCGTGTCATGGACACGCGTGACCACGCGACGGTGGTGTTGGGCAGGGAGAGGGGCTTCGCCGAGGACCTCAAGGCCTTCTGGTGCTCAGCTGCTGATTGTTAACAGCAACAGGTCGTCGTATCTTGTAATTGTATAAGCTGGGCCACGGGCCGAGTAGTAGCGGGCCAAGCAAGTGTGCGATCTTGGGCCAAGCCCAAAGGCTACATCCTTTGGCAAGAGTATGTAAAAGGAGATTGGATTTTTTTAAAAAAATATATATATTGATAATAGGCAGCCTAAAAGGTATTGATGGGATGTACAGTTAGCACTCGAAGATGACACAAAGTCTGAGCCTATATTGCACATGCTGCTCTAACTCCTACCATTGTAGGTGCTCCTCATTTTGCTACCTTGCAGACTTGTTAAGGTCCTAGACCTTTTTTTTTTGTGATGCTCTGTCGACTCTCAAAATCCTGCTACAAGGTACCCAAACTCGAAATGAAGTTTTCGTCCTCACTCAACCTATTAGAAGTATTTCTCATGCCTTTTGACAATGGTGATCTCCGAGATGCTAACTGACAATGGTGTTGGCATCTGCTGTGCTTGCTGGAATGCCGTTGCCGCGCACTAATCCTGTACATTGGTCATTATTGTGTTCTGCTATTTTTGCAGTGCAGAACATCAAGCAAGCAAGAAGCTAGTGAACGCATCTTGGCCCCTAGTGGTTTCGGTGATTGGATGAAACACAAGATTACTATGACTAACGTGTGTTTTGCAGAAACAAGATTGAGTTAAGTCACGGTAATGACGACGATACGGGCATATGGAGTTCATGTCCCCTGGCGATGGATATCGTTTCGGTTTTCAAAGGACGGACGACGAAGACGGTGGTAGACTAGGCTAAGTGTCATATGGTGTTGGAGGACACTTAGGTAGTCTTAGGTCTTTGTTTTTCCTTTGGCCGTACTATAAAGGGGAGCGTGAATCAGTAGCTTGACCTAGATAAAACTATTGAGGTAGGTGTGGTGCACACTTGTTATTTCATAGCCCTAGATAGCTCTGAGAGATGCCTTAAGTCGAGAGGATCAAAAGTCGTTTTGGCCGCGTCGCGATCCGAGTTGAGTCTGCCCTTGTTATGGGCATCGGACGCTGGCCAGGTAGGCATCGGACGCGTCCGATGCTCACCCCGACTAGGTTTGAGTCTGGTGCGTGGCATCGGACGCGCCGATGTGTTCACATCGGACGCGCCCGTGCCACTGTTCACGTGCGCGTGAATTAGGGCTTGCATCGGACGCTGGCATCGGACGCTGAGGGCCAGTGTCCGATGGCCATCCAGAGAGGTTCCAGAGAGGGTAAATCCACATCGGACGCTGCCCAGCGTCCGATGTCCCTTTAAACAGTCTGACAAGAAGGTACAATAGACCGTTGGACGAGGTCATCGGAGCGTCCGATGCTAGGCATCGGCGCGTTCGATGCTCCCGCAGAATGTCTGTCTTGTGCTGTTTTTGGATGGCCGGTTGGGGGAGTATATATACTTCCTTCCCTCCATCCATTTGAGTGTTCTTGCCACTTCCATCTGCTAAGAAACACATTGTGAGTGTGAGTGAGTGCAAGAGCCCTAGTGAGGTTGAGTGATTTGCTAATTGTGAGAATTAGACACCTCCTAGTGAGAATTGAGTAGCAAGTGTGCATCCATCCATCTCTTTGGCCTTGTGTTGGTCAAGTGAGAGTTCTAGCTTGTTACTCTTGGTGATCGGCATCACCTAGACGGCTTGGTGGCGATCGGAGAGCTTGGTGATCATCCGGAGGCATTGTGGATGACCCAAGCCAAGTTGTGACCGGTAGCGAGCGATTCACCGGGCCGGAGTGGCGAAGAATCAGCTCGTAGTGAGCACTTGATCCTTGCGCGGATCAAGGGGGAGCGATACCCTTGCGCGGGTGCTCCAACGAGGACTAGGGGGTGTGCCGACACCTCGATACCTTGGCAAAAAGATCGTCGTGTCATCTCTACTCTCTTTACTACGCATTTACCTTTGAGCAATTCAATTCCGCATTGACTTGTTGTTCTTTCATAAGTTGAATTGCCATGCTAGAGTAGAAATGGTTTAGCGATAGTCTTTTGTGCGATTGATTCTTGTTAAACACACTTCTAGGCACTAGGGGGTTAATTGGGGCTTGATAGGTCTTAATTCTTGCAAGAAGTTTTAGAAAAGCCCAATTCACCCCCCCCCCCTCTTGGGCATCTTGATCCTTTCAGCTAGTTGTCATGTGCGGGCGCACCTACGCCCGGCGCCGGAGAGCTCGCGACTTGCGTCGTGAGGAAGAGCGCGCGACCAGGGCCCAGGAAGGGCGTGCGACCAGGGCCCAGGGAGGGCGTGCGACCAGAGCCTAGGAAGGGCAGGCGAGTGACTAGGAGGAAAGCTAGTTAGTTATTTCCTTGTTAGATTAGTCCTACAATTAAGTAGAGTTTTTCCCATCTGTTAGGCCACGGGCCATATATGTTGTACGATGGAACCAATTGAGGGTAAGAAAGAAGTTATCCCTAATCTACCTAATTCTCTTTAAGCCGACGGCTGAGGGGCATAACCTCGCCGGCGTGACGGACGGCGGCTACGAGCTTCGTAGCCGAGGTCCGGCCAGTCAGGGGTACGAGGCCCTTGACAACCTGGTATCACGGTCTCATCGATCTTCGCCCACGCGCTCCGATCACTCGTCCACCGCAGCCCCACACCCGCCGCCGCCGCCTTCGCCGCACAGCTCCACCCCTGCCATGTCCGAACCTACCCTTGCCGATGTGCTCGTTGCACTGAAGTCCCTCAGCACGGAGGTGACCTCCCTGAAGTCCGACGTGGCGGCCATGAAGGACAAGTCCTCGTCGTCATCGGACACCGACGGCGGTCGCCGCCCAGACGGGCAGCGCGACCCGGACCAGTTCTTCAAACACAAAAAGTGGGATTTTCCCCGCTTTGATGGCACTGTCGATCCCATGCTCTTCATCAACAAGTGTGAGTCGTACTTTCGCCACCACCGCACCATGGGGGAGGAACGCGTTCGGATGGCATCTTACCATCTGGACGACGTCGCGCAGCTATGGTACAATCCGCTCGAAGAGGACGATGGCGCGCCGTCTTGGGGCCGGTTCAAAGACCTCCTCAACGAACGCTTCGGGCCGCCCCTCCGCTCCGCCCCGATGTTCGAGCTCTCCGAGTGCCGCCGCACCGGGACCGTCGAGGAGTACGCCAATCGATTCCAAGCACTCCTGCCCCGCGCCGGGCGGCTTGACGAGCCCCAACGGGTCCAACTCTTCACCGGCGGCCTCCTTCCTCCCCTGAGTCACGCGGTGCGCATCCACAATCCCGACACACTAGCTGTCGCGATGAGTTTGGCGCGTCAGGTGGAACTTATGGAGCTCGACAAGGACACCTCCGGCCCAGGCCCGGCCAGGCGCCCGCGGTCTGCTGCCACCACCGCCACCTCGCCCGACCCTACCCGCGCTGCCACAACAGCTGGCCTTGCCCGTGCTCCCGGCGGGTGCCAACCAGGGACGCCGCGAGGGCAACCAGCGGCGCCTATCCCAGGAGGAGCAGGCGGAACGTCGCCGCCTTGGCCTATGTTTTATCTGTGATGAAAAATACTCTTGTGGCCATAACAAGTTTTTGCAAGCGGATCTTCTTCGTCGACGGTGTGGAGATTGACGACACCGACGACACCATTGACGGGGGGGGGGGACAAAGAGGCTCCCTGTTTCTCGCTGCAGGCGGTGGCGGGCGTATCCGTGGCGGACACCATGCAGCTCCAAGTGAGGCTGGGGGCCGCCTCGCTCGTTGCGCTCCTAGACTCCGGCAGCACCCACAACTTCATCTCGGAGGAGGCAGCACGACGCTCCGGATTGCCTCTCCGCCAACGACCCCGTCTCACGGCCATGGTCGCCAATGGCGAGAGGATCACGTGCGCGGGTGTCCTCCGCGACGCGCCCCTGCTCATCGTCGGTGCCACCTTTCCGGCGGATCTCTTCGTCATGCCCTTGGCCGGGTACGACATCGTCCTCGGCACCAAGTGGCTCGGGGCGCTGGGACCCATCGTCTGGGACCTGGCCAACCGGCGCATGTCGTTCTAGCGCCAGGGCTGCACCGTCTCTTGGGTTGGCGTGGCCTCTGCGGCTGGCCCGGCGATGAACGCCCTGTCGGCTGGCGAACCTCTCCTGGAGGCCCTCCTAGACGCGTTCGCGGCTGTTTTCGCCACTCCAACCGGCCTCCCTCCCAAGCGCGCCCACGACCACCGCATCTTGCTGAAGCCCGATGCGCAGCCGGTAGCCGTGCGTCCCTACCGGTACCCGGCTGCCCACAAGGATGAGTTGGAGTGGCAGTGTGCTGCCATGATGGAACAGGGGATCGTCCGCCACAGCGACTCGCCATTCTCGCCATCCGTCCTCCTCGTGAAGAAGCCCGACGGTTCCTGGCGCTTCTGCGTCGATTACCGGGCCCTGAACACCATGACGGTCAAGGACGCCTTTCCGATCCCGGTGGTTGATGAGCTACTGGATGAGCTCCACGGCGCCAAGTTCTTCACCAAGCTTGACCTGCGGTCGGGGTACCACCAGGTCCGCATGCCGCCTGAGGACATCCACGAGACGGCCTTCCGCACGCATGAAGGCCTGTATGAGTTTCTGGTCATGGCGTTCGGCCTGTGCAACGCGTCGGCCACGTTCCAAGCTCTGATGAACGACGTCCTCCGGTCGTTTCTCTGTCGCTTCGTCCTGGTATTTTTTGACGATATCTTGATTTACAACAACACATGGGCGGATCACCTGCGGCACCTGCGTACGGTCCTCGACGAGCTTCGCTGCCACCAGCTCTTCGTCAAGCGCACCAAATGCTCCTTTGGTGCCACCGCCGTCGCGTACCTCGGCCACGTCATCTCCGTGGCGGGCGTCGCCATGGATCCCGCGCTCTGCCCGTGCTATTCGCGTCTTCCTCGGGCTAGCAGGGTACTACCGCAAGTTCGTGCATAACTACGGCACGGTGGTTGCACCCCTTACGGCGCTCCTCAAGAAGGATGGCTTCGCATGGGACGACGCTGCAGCCTCGGCATTCTCGGCCCTCAAGGCGGCGGTCATGTCGGCCCCCGTCCTCGCCATGCCCAACTTCGCCAAGCTGTTCGTCGTCGAGTGCGACGCGTCGACGGCTGGCTTCGGCGCCGTTCTCGTCCAGGAGAGACACCCGGTGGCCTACTTCAGTCGGCCTGTGGCCCCTCGTCTCCGCGCCCTGGCAGCCTACGAGCGCGAGCTCATTGTTCTGGTTCAGGCCGTCAGCCACTGGAGGCCCTACCTCTGGGGGCGCCGCTTCCTCGTCAAGACGAACCACTACATTTTGAAGTACCTCCTCGACCAGCGCCTCACCACAATCCCGCAGCACCACTGGGTCGGCAAGCTCTTGGGCTTCGACTTCTCCGTGGAGTACCGCTCCGGCGCCTCGAACATAGTCGCTAACGCGCTCTCCCGCCATGACATAGAGGATGGCACGCTCCTGGCCATCTCCGCGCCACGGTTCGACTTCATCGAGCGCCTTTGCCACGCCCAGGCTACTGACCCCGCGTTGGTCGCCATCCACAACGAGCTCCGGGCGGGCACCCGCGCCGCGCCGTGGGCCATCACCGATGGCATGGTCGCCCTGGCGGGCCGCCTCTACATTCCCCCGGCATCGCCGCTCCTTCAGGGGATCCTGTGAAGGGTCGAGATGGCGGACTAGAGGGGGGGTGAATAGTCCTTTCTAAAATTAATCGCACCGGCTAACCGAAACAAATGCGGAATTAAAACTATCGGTCTTAGCCAAGACTACACCCCTCTACTTATACTCTATGACACCTTATAAAAGATCCTAAACAATGCAAATAAGGTGTCGGGCTAGCTAGAGCTCACCTAAACAATTCTAGCTTGCAAGGTTACACAAACCTAAGCAACTAGTACTCAATCAACCGGGGAGCTCCTACACATGCCACTAAGCAAAAGCACAAAGCCTAAGCTCACTAGCTATGCTCAATAACAAAGGCTACACAAGCCAAATTAGAGAGCTCAACTTAGCTACACAAACTAAGCAATGTGACTAGCAAGACTACAAGTCAACTAGTCACTCACGGGATCAACTTCTATGCTACACAAGCAAGAAAGGTAACTAGCAAGCTACACAAGCTAACTAATCATAAGAGCAACTACACTAGCACATGTATATGAACAAGTAAATACAAGCTAGTGAAAGGAGTTTGCAAACCACCGAGAAGATGAACACGAAGTTGACACGGTGGTTTTTCTCCCGAGGTTCACTTGGTTGCCACCAAGCTAGTCCCCGTTGTGTCGACCACACACTTTGGTAGTTCGGCGGCTAATAGGCACCACACCTAGCTCGACACTCGAGCGCCGCAAGAACTCACCCACAAGTGAGGGTAACTCAATGACACGCTCTACTAGAGTTGCTCTTCGCGATCCCCGCGGGGTGAGCACAATGCCCCTCACAATCCTTCTCCGGAGCCACGCACAATCTTCACGCGGGCTTCACGACGGAGACTCGATCACCAAGCCGTCTAGGAGGTGGCAACCTCCAAGAGTAATAAGCACCACCGGCTTGCAACACGAACACCTAGTGCCACTCGATGCAATCTCTCAAAGCAACGCACTAGAATCGCTCACTCGCAATAGATTCGCACACTAGCAAGCACAAGCGAGTTAGAGGGCTCCCAAGCACATCCACACAAGCCACCAAGGCTTTGGAGTGCTCCAACCTTAGGCCCAAAGCCGGCCCCAACGACTATATATAGAGGGGAGCGGCCAACTAGCCGTTTCCCCTTTTCTGCGCTTCGGTCGGTAGTACCGACCCCCTGGGCGGTAGTACCGACAGTGTTAGGACTAGCCGTTACACACGGCGCGTTGACTAAAACGAACAACCGACTCCTGGTCGGTACCTCCGACGGTCGGTAGTACCGAGGTTATGGCGGTACTACCGCCAGGCCAAAATCGGCCGCGAACAGAGAGCTCTGCGAAAAACAAGTTACTACCGACCTTGCGTCGGTACCACCGCGGGCGGTAGTACCGAGGTTATGGCGGTACTACCGCCAGGCCATTTTCAATTCTACACAGAGAGCCTCGCGAAACCCTTTAGGGCCACGGTACCACCGACCCTCTGGTCGGTACCACCGCCGGCGGTAGTACCGAGGTTATGGCGGTACTACCGCCAGGCCAAATCAGCCCCAACACAGAGAAGGTTGCACGCAGCACCCATGGGCGGTACTACCGACCATACACAGAAAACTCCATTTTCTTCTCTGTGTTGATCCAAATCAACTCCAACAACTTCTCCTTTGCAAATGTGCCAACACCACCAAGTGTACAACAACATGTGCATGTGTGTTAGCATTTTCACAATCATTTTCAAAGGATTTTCTCTTTCACTCATAACGCCACTCGATCTTAGTAACATCGCAAAGTTAGATCGCTCAAGTGGCACTAGATGACCGATATGCAAACAAGTTTGCTCCTCTTAATAGTACGGCCATCTATCCTAAACCCGGTCATAATCTTCTCTACACACCTATGACCGGTGAAATGAAATGCCCTACAAATATACCTTTGCCTTGAGCATTCCATTCCATCTCTTTCGGTGTTGATGCAACACATGCACCAACCTATCTTCAAATGATATGATCCACTTCATATCATCACATGGCCTCCATGGTCCATCGATCTTGACATCACTTGCTCTTCACCATCGCTTCGGTCCTTCGGCGCCAAGTCTTGCTTAAGCCTCCCGACACTCGGTACCAACGGCTTCAAAGCCTCAACTTGCCCTTCACCTTTGCAACCGGTCCATCAAGCCAAGTCTTGCCTTGATCTTCACCATCTTAGCCACATGACCACATGTCATGTTTCATGTGCATTAAGCTCCTTCTTCACATGTGTGAGCCTTGCAACATCTTCCAAGTCATTTCACCTCTATGGCATATGTTGCTCACACATGATCACCTATGGACTAATCACCTGTGTAATTTACTTCAAACACATATTAGTCCACTTAAGTTGTCATTCAATTACCAAAACCAAACAAGGACCTTTCAATCTCCCCCTTTTTGGTAATTGATGACAACTCTACAAAGATATGGAAATTATGCTTATTCCAAGCTAGCACTTCACAAGAATGTAAATTGCTAACTTGGTTTGGATTCTATGTTACTTATCCAACATTAAGACCATATGAAAAGATTTGGATAAGCACCATACAACCCAACTTGGTAGTGTTAACTCCCCCTACATGTGTGCTCAAATGGTTTGGTTTCAAGCTTGCACACATGCATAAATAAGAAATTTATGGGAGTGTTAGCACTACTAAGTGATGCTAAGGTATACATGATGAAATTTTACCTTTGAAGCGTGCATACCCCATTTTGATTCATCCTTAGCATCAACCTTGCTAGAAACAAGTGAAACTAGATACCACGTGAGATCAACATTATAAACATGGTTCTAGTTACCACTTGCTATGCTAAGACTATGCTCTAGATACCAAATAAAGGAAAACAATCATCATTCAAGTCTTAGCTCTTAGCAAATATTGCACACAAGCATATAAGAATTTAGGATATATGCAATGCAAGCAAGCAAATGTAATGCACAACCAAATGCATCAAACATGTATTCATGAGCTTGCTCCCCCTACTTGTGTGCTCTCTTTGTCCAAGAATTTTGATCCTTCCGCATTATCCAATCTTGCTCCCTCTTGATCCATGTCCATCTTCTTTTCTTGTTTTCTCTCTTTGTTCTTGACATATCATAAATGACATATCTTTGCCACAATTTCTCCCCCGTTGTCATCAATGACCATATAAGGCATGCTTCTCTTGATACAAAGGGTTTGAGTCTTGTATTTTTGATGGACACCACCATATGTGTTGAAATGACACCATGTGTAGGATCTTTGACCTTGATACCAATAGGTGGGGCACCTCCCCTAGTTCATAGCATGGGTCATCCACTTGATAAACTTGAGCTCTTGTTTGTGAGGGATGCTTTGCTTGATTTGATCACTTATAGTTGAGGATCATTTGAAGTCTTGTAGGATACCACTTGAATGAAAATTTAACTTGATATCCATTTGCATTATTATCTTCTTCTTGAACTCTTGTCATCTTCATGAGCTTCTCATTTGTGACTTGAACTAGGCAATATTGCACAAGATATCTAACTCGGTTTGCTCTAGAGTAAGCTTCTTCACACATCTTTCAATGGTTATCTTACTCATGTTGAATTAGACACTTGAATGTTTATCTTCTAGATCAAGTACTTGGGTTCACTAGCTCATGAACAAATTCATATACTAACCACTAGATCATATAATCAAACAAGCAATAGTGGTAGGCTATGAATTTAAACTTTTCAAGTGTTATGCATGATCCTATTGAGCATGTACTATATGCACTAACCACATACTAATAAGGGATGAGTATGATCATGCACATTACAATGATACCTTTGCTATCTTGGAGTAGAGGATAGTCATTTGATTCCAATTAAGCTCCAAATAGCAATGTGAAGTCCATGGAGAAGACCAATAGATACCAATTGATGGAACAATTCTTCACCCATATGATCAAGTGCATTATCTTGTTGTGGTTGGCTTGCTTCTTCATTTGACCTTTGCTTGCATATAAATACCACTTGAGTTAGCAAGATTTGCTTTTCTATCTTGGATGTTGCTTGCTTCTTTAGATCAACCCTTTTGATTTCTTCAACTAAGCGTCTCAAATGACACTTTAGATCACCACTTCCATGTTAGCCTTCCAAGCCTAGCTTGGTTAACCTACCAAAGGCGGCAAGCCCCTACAAAAGGGAGAAGTGACCTCTCTCCAAAGAATCATCCTTGATACTCACTTTAATTGACTTTGATTGATTGATCCATTTGAACTCTTCTTGAAATGAGATTTTGAATCCTTCTTTGAGTTCTTTTCTTTCTTCTCATAAGATCTTCAACTAGCACTAGGACTTGAGCTTCATCTTTATCTTGATCTTGGTCTTGATCTTCAATTTGAGTACCAATTGTGTGCCAAATACACTCCACAATCAAATGACCTTGTACTCATCTTTGTCATGCTTCTAGCTCATCTCAAAACCAAACATAGGTCCCTCAACCACTTATAAACATGATTCCAACTTGAGGGCCTTTCAATCAAAGTGACTTGTGATCAATCCAATAAATATCACTTATATGGCAGATTCTGTCATCTTTAATGAAATAATCATATCTCACAATATATTGATCCAATTGCCATGAAATTTGGTTTAGATGTGCCTCACTATATATTCTAGTAGCCATAAAAATTTGAGCTTCATTGGCTTTCTAGATTGCTACCAGATTTCAATTCATTCCACACTACTACATGCTGAAAACTGCTGCACTTGTGTTGATAAGATCCACTCCAAAACTAAAGCTTCACTTATCCAATCATAATGAGATTTTTACAGCAACTAATACCATACATGTAGAGCATGTGTACCAAATTTCAAGCCAATCCAAATAGATTTGATCATTCAAACATGGCTATTATCACAGCTAGCTCAGATTTCAGATTTTTGACAACTTGGAGCAATTGAGCTATACTCTACCAATTTGAATCAAACTTGAGCTAACATGTTTGAATACTCTCACAAGACATATATCCATTCAAATCACTTACTAAAAGAAGTCTCATGAACATATCCATTCAAACTAACTCAATTTTGATCACTAAGCATCAAATCCATTCAATCATCTTATAGAAAGCAACATATGCATATATATCCAATTCAATTAACTCATATGCACCCAAATGAATATGATCAACTAGAAATATACCTTTGTAAATCATGATCATCCAATAGCAAGCTTCTACTCAATTTGATTGCAAGCCTTCAAATAATTCCAATAAGATCACCACAACTAGAATGTGACACTTGTATGGTGTAGCACATTTGGACTTCACTCTTTTGTCTTGGCATTGGGTTTGGATAGCACTAAGCTTCATTACTTGACTCAATCATATAATGATCAACATGGAACAAATTGAATCAAGCCTCCAATGCCATGGTACCTACACACAATCATCCACTTTTTGATGGTACCCAAACTAGTTTGGGTCCTCTCAAGTTAGGTGCAACATACTTTGGCATAGCCTTAGTATGAGTAGCGGGATGAGTTGAAATAGTAGCCTTAGAGGTACCATTTTCATCCTTTCTAAGCACAATATTATCATCAATTCAAATAGGCTTAGAAGTGTTACCTAGGGGACATGAATTAGCCATGTGTCCCCTTTCCCGACATGAGTAGCAAACTCTCTTTGATTGAGCCTTTTCTTCCTTGCTCATGTGTTGCTCCTCATTGCCTTGCCTCTTCTTTTGCTTGAATCTTCTTCTCAAGCTTGGTAGGACACTCCGAGGCAAAGTGTCCCATGTCACCACACTTGTAGCACTTGATGTGAGCCAAATCTTTCTTCTTTTCTTCATTCTTGCTCATCATCATCTTGGCATCATGGATATGAGTTGGATGCCTTGCTCTTCCGCCCCTTCTTGTTTTCTTCTTCTTCATCAAGTCACCATCATGATGGTTATTCTTGATTTGAACTTGGGGCTTCTTCTTGTTGGGGCAAGCTTTTGCAAGATGTCCCATCTCATGGCATTGATAGCACATGAAATGAGATAGCTTTTCTTGTTCTTGCTTCTTCATTTCTCTTTCATGTCTTCTCTTGCCCCATCTCTTGCCTTTGACATTGCTTTTGTTAAAGCCAATGCCACTCTTGTCACCAAAGCTTCTTTGATTCTTCATCATGTGCTCATGGGTGACCTTTGATCTACACCACCTCTCTAACTTGTTGCTCAAGTTCTTCACTTCACTTTTGAGCTCATTGTTCTCCTTCAAAATGTTAGTCTCACAAGACATAGAAGTAGAACAAGCATCTATATGTGAAGAAGATGGCATAGATAATAAATCTTCACAAGAGGTGGATACATTCTTCTTGCCTACATCACATGGGTTAGCAACATTTTGCAATTGATCATTTGATCCATGTGATGAGCTCTCATTATTTTTAATTTTCTTTGAAAGCTCCTTAATGAGAGAGCCATACTTTTCAATTAAATCATCATGTGAAGCTCTAAGAACATCAAGTAAGCGCTTATGTTCTTCACATGAGTTCTTTAGAAATGAGTTTTCATTTGCTAATATCATTGTTTTATTTTTCTCATTTTCTAAAGACATGGTCATGCTAGCAAGTCTACTAACAAGCTCATCATATGAATCAACATGATCAACCACATTAGCATTAAATACCTTGGTGTCACCTTGTGACATGAAGCAATGTGGTGATGGGCTTGTAGTAGTATCACAATCATCGCCCGAGCATGAGCTATCAACATCATCAAGTGTGCTTGGAGTAGAATCATTACTTGCAACACTTGAATCATCACCATCAACCTTGTCAAGTGAGCTTGTTGTAGATCGATCATCATCATCATCATCACTTGACCATGAGGTGGAGCAATCTTCCACAACTACCAAGTTGTGGTCATGCTCAACATCCTCATGTGCCACCACCTTGGTCTCATCCTCCTTGAACTTGCCATCATCCCATGTAGATGAGTCACCAAAGGTGTGCTTGATGGATTCCCACATCTCATGGGCGGTCCCTTTGGAGTTTATCTTATAAAACAACTCAAAACTCAATGCATCAATTAGATAACAATAAGCATTTGCATCAAGTTCAAAGAGATCCTTTTGAGCTTTGGTGAGATTTCTATGGTCCAAAACATGAGTGAGACCACTAGTGACAATCCACCAAAACTTTGGCCCCTTTGCACGAAAATGATCAAGCATATGGTGTTTCCATTGTGCAAAGTGTGTGCCATAAAAAATATGTGTATCACACACATCGTCTAGCCCACTAGACGCCATCCTCTCGGGTCGGTGAAGACCACAAATGAGAGACCTCGGCTCTGATACCAATTGAAGGGTCGAGATGGCGGACTAGAGGGGGGTGAATAGTCCTTTCTAAAATTAATCGCACCGGCTAACCGAAACAAATGCGGAATTAAAACTATCGGTCTTAGCCAAGACTACACCCCTCTACTTATACTCTATGACACCTTATAAAAGATCCTAAACAATGCAAATAAGGTGTCGGGCTAGCTAGAGCTCACCTAAACAATTCTAGCTTGCAAGGTTACACAAACCTAAGCAACTAGTACTCAATCAACCGGGGAGCTCCTACACATGCCACTAAGCAAAAGCACAAAGCCTAAGCTCACTAGCTATGCTCAATAACAAAGGCTACACAAGCCAAATTAGAGAGCTCAACTTAGCTACACAAACTAAGCAATGTGACTAGCAAGACTACAAGTCAACTAGTCACTCACGGGATCAACTTCTATGCTACACAAGCAAGGAAGGTAACTAGCAAGCTACACAAGCTAACTAATCATAAGAGCAACTACACTAGCACATGTATATGAACAAGTAAATACAAGCTAGTGAAAGGAGTTTGCAAACCACCGAGAAGATGAACACGAAGTTGACACGGTGGTTTTTCTCCCGAGGTTCACTTGGTTGCCACCAAGCTAGTCCCCGTTGTGTCGACCACACACTTTGGTAGTTCGGCGGCTAATAGGCACCACACCTAGCTCGACACTCGAGCGCCGCAAGAACTCACCCACAAGTGAGGGTAACTCAATGACACGCTCTACTAGAGTTGCTCTTCGCGATCCCCGCGGGGTGAGCACAATGCCCCTCACAATCCTTCTCCGAAGCCACGCACAATCTTCACGCGGGCTTCACGACGGAGACTCGATCACCAAGCCGTCTAGGAGGTGGCAACCTCCAAGAGTAATAAGCACCACCGGCTTGCAACACGAACACCTAGTGCCACTCGATGCAATCTCTCAAAGCAACGCACTAGAATCGCTCACTCGCAATAGATTCGCACACTAGCAAGCACAAGCGAGTTAGAGGGCTCCCAAGCACATCCACACAAGCCACCAAGGCTTTGGAGTGCTCCAACCTTAGGCCCAAAGCCGGCCCCAACGACTATATATAGAGGGGAGCGGCCAACTAGCCGTTTCCCCTTTTCTGCGCTTCGGTCGGTAGTACCGACCCCCTGGGCGGTAGTACCGACAGTGTTAGGACTAGCCGTTACACACGGCGCGTTGACTAAAACGAACAACCGACTCCTGGTCGGTACCTCCAACGGTCGGTAGTACCGAGGTTATGGCGGTACTACCGCCAGGCCATTTTCAATTCTACACAGAGA
Organism: Coix lacryma-jobi var. lacryma-jobi; assembly: GCA_009763385.1. Taxonomy (NCBI): domain Eukaryota; kingdom Viridiplantae; phylum Streptophyta; class Magnoliopsida; order Poales; family Poaceae; genus Coix; species Coix lacryma-jobi. The sequence continues at coordinate 1,768,992 of CM019825.1, read as the reverse complement.
GCCTCGCGAAACCCTTTAGGGCCACGGTACCACCGACCCTCTGGTCGGTACCACCACCGGCGGTAGTACCGATGTTATGGCGGTACTACCGCCAGGCCAAATCAGCCCCAACACAGAGAAGGTTGCACGCAGCACCCATGGGCGGTACTACCGACCCCCTGGGCGGTACTACCGACCATACACAGAAAACTCCATTTTCTTCTCTGTGTTGATCCAAATCAACTCCAACAACTTCTCCTTTGCAAATGTGCCAACACCACCAAGTGTACAACAACATGTGCATGTGTGTTAGCATTTTCACAATCATTTTCAAAGGATTTTCTCTTTCACTCATAACGCCACTCGATCTTAGTAACATCGCAAAGTTAGATCGCTCAAGTGGCATTAGATGACCGATATGCAAACAAGTTTGCTCCTCTTAATAGTACGGCCATCTATCCTAAACCCGGTCATAATCTTCTCTACACACCTATGACCGGTGAAATGAAATGCCCTACAAATATACCTTTGCCTTGAGCATTCCATTCCATCTCTTTCGGTGTTGATGCAACACATGCACCAACCTATCTTCAAATGATATGATCCACTTCATATCATCACATGGCCTCCATGGTCCATCGATCTTGACATCACTTGCTCTTCACCATCGCTTCGGTCCTTCGGCGCCAAGTCTTGCTTAAGCCTCCCGACACTCGGTACCAACGGCTTCAAAGCCTCAACTTGCCCTTCACCTTTGCAACCGGTCCATCAAGCCAAGTCTTGCCTTGATCTTCACCATCTTAGCCACATGACCACATGTCATGTTTCATGTGCATTAAGCTCCTTCTTCACATGTGTGAGCCTTGCAACATCTTCCAAGTCATTTCACCTCTATGGCATATGTTGCTCACACATGATCACCTATGGACTAATCACCTGTGTAATTTACTTCAAACACATATTAGTCCACTTAAGTTGTCATTCAATTACCAAAACCAAACAAGGACCTTTCATCCTGGCCGCGGTCCACGACGACGGCCATGAGAGCATCCACCGTACGCTGCACCGCCTACGGCGTGACTTTCATTTTCCCAACATAAAACGTTTGGTGCAGGAATTTGTGAAGGCGTGCACTACCTGCCAGAAGTACAAGTCAGACCACGTGCGACCGGCCGGTCTGCTCCAGCCGCTGCCCATTCCTTCCAGCGTGTGGGCTGACGTAGGCATCGACTTCATTGAGGCGCTTCCCCGGGTGCAGGGCAAGACGGTCATCCTCTCCGTTGTCGACCGCTTCAACAAGTACTGCCACTTCCTTCCGCTGGCCCACCCCTATACAGTTGAGTCCGTCGCCCAAGCCTTCTTCGGCGACATCGTCCGCCTTCATGGCATGCAGCAGTCCATCGTCTCGGACCGCGACCCGGTGTTCACGTCCGCATTCTGGACCGAACTCATGCGGCTCACCGGCACCAAGCTCTTCATGTCGTCGGCTTTCCACTCGCAAACGGATGGCCAGACGGAGGCCGCCAAAAGGGTGATCGTCATGTACCTCCGCTGCTTCACCGGCGACCGTCCTCGACATTGGCTTCGTTGGCTCCCGTGGGCTGAGTACACCTACAACACGGCCTTCCAGTCGTCGCTCCGGGAGACGCCGTTCCGCGTGGTCTATGGCCGCGAACCGCCGACCATCCTCTCTTACGAGCCCGGCGAGACGCGTGTGGCGGCTGTGGCCCAGGAGATGGAGGAGCGCGCGGCTTTCCTCAACGACGTCCGCTACCACCTCGAGCAGGCCCAGGCGGTCCAGAAGCGTGTCTACGACCAGCATCACCGCCCGGTGGCGTACCAAGTCGGTGACTGGGCCCTTCTTAGGCTCCGGCAGCGGCAAGCTGCGTCCCTGCCCCGTACCGCCGCCGGCAAGCTCAAGCCCCGGTTCGTCGGGCCCTATCGCGTGGTGGAGGTCATCAACGTCGTGGCTGTCCGGCTTGAGCTTCCCCCGGGCGCCCGCCTCCATGATGTGTTCCACGTCGGGGTGCTCAAGAAGTTCATCGGCGCGCCGCTCGCCACGCCCCCGGCACTGCCGACCACCCACAACGGCGTTGTAGTGTCGGTGCCTGCGAAGCTCACGGCTGCCCGGATGGCGCGCGGCGTGCGCCAAGTGCTGGTCCAGTGGAAGGATGAACCGGCAGCGTCGGCAAGCTGGGAGGATTTCGACGATTTCCGCGCTCGGTTTCCTGATTTTTAGCTCGAGGACGAGCTGGTCTTCGACGACAGGAGAGATGTCATATGCGGGCGCACCTACGCCCGGCGCCGAAGAGCTCGCGGCTTGCGTCGTGAGGAATAGCGCGCGACCAGGGCCCAGGAAGGCCGTGCGACCAGGGCCCAGGGAGGGCGTGCGATCAGAGCCCAGGAAGGGCGGGCGAGTGGCTAGGAGGAAAGCTAGTTAGTTGTTTCCTTGTTAGATTAGTCCTACAATTAAGGAGAGTTTTTCTCATCTGCTAGGCCACGGGCCATATATGTTGTACGATGGAACCAATTGAGGGTAAGAAAGAAGTTATCCCTAATCTACCTAATTCTCTTTAAGCCGACGGCTAAGGGGCATAACCTCGCCGGCGTGACGGATGGCGGCTACGAGCTTCGTAGCCGATGTCCGGCCAGTCAGGGGTACGAGGCCCTTGACACTAGTACTTAGTAATCAAGCTATATAGATAAATGAATAAGATAGCCGGTGCCCTTGCTAAAAGGGTAAGATGGGCAAGCATCCTGGATGCATACATTTTCTCTTGTCAAACACTGTTGCTCATTCTCCAGCATGCAATATCAAGTACTGTAGTATGCATTAGGAAAATTTGATTGGGGTAATATCATCTCCATCTGTGTACATGTTTGTGATAAAATAAAAGATTTTAAACTAAAAAGAAATAGGGTGCGGCCGTGTGAATACAGAGTGTTGTCATAGATGGTGGCCAATCAGACGAAACAAGCCTTATATTTTTCCAGATAATGGAACGAAACAAACTCTTTATTGTTGATGGCATATATTAGCCGTGTATTGTGTATAGAGTGCACTAACACTAGCATAGTTAAAAAAACCACTATCAGACATAATAGCTCATGTCCATTCTATCTGTCTCACACATATCAAGATTCAAACTTTAAAAACTTTAATCAATACTTAGGCTAATAATTTATAACTATTATAATACAAATTTTTATATCATTAGATTTGTAAGGAATTATACTATCTATTAATTATAAGTTTATAAGCATAAATAGTATAATATAAATAAATGAATGATCAAAATGTAATCTAGAAGATCGTATTATTCTAACTTGCGTTGGATCGGAGTAGGTAAAAAAAAGGGTGTATTTAGATGCTCCATTTTGCAAAAAAAATTCCTTGTAGCACTTTTATTGTTATTTAATAAACTTTATACAAACATAGACTAACTAGACTTAAAAGATTCGTCTCGATATGTATTTATATACTAAAAGTACAATTAATTATTTTTTTATCTGTATTTAATCTAAACAGCCCTTAACATCCAGCTATCGATGCACAGTCCTGCTCCCGAGTGGAGTCGCAGCAGGTCGTGGCCAATGACAGGCAAGAGACGTGTGAGTGTGAGCCTGCAAGGAGCATCGTAAAAGAGCGCAGGAGCTGCAGGTCCGCAGGCAACCGGCGGACCGGCGGCCGGCGCAGTCGCACGGCGGACAAGAGCTCAGCACAGCACACGTCCTCCTGCATCTCCACGCGGCGCCCCGGCGTCGCTTTCAGGGGAGGGGACAGCCCGCCGCAGCCCTCCGCCGCCCTCTGCCGCCCTCTGCCGCACACCGTACCGCGTGTGGGGTTGCTTGTGTTGGGCCGCCCACAGTGACTGAACGAACCAGTCAAAATGGTCCTTCAGGCCTTCTTTAGTTTCTTCAACTTCCCTCAAATATTTTTAGATTGTCCGTCACATCAATCTTTAGCTGCGTACATGAAGTATTAAATGTAGATAAAAAAATAACTGATTGTACTTTTAGTATCTACATGTCGAGACGAATCTTTTGAAGCTAGTTGGTCCATGTTTGAATAAAGTTTGTTAAATAACATCAAAAATACTACAGTGCGTTTTCCAAATATTTCTCGGAACTAAAGAAGCCCTTAGTCCTTACGCGACGCTCCGTGTCAAGCTGCTACTAGCTACTCCGTACTAGCTAGCTAGCTAGCCTTCTTGCCCTCCGCGTGTGCCGGGTGCATGCATGCATGCATGCATAGAGAGCCCAGAGGAGAATGAGATGCCGCTAGCTAGCTCTCCTACTGCTTCTGCTACCCGTGCCACGAGTTTTCTGTGCGCCTTCAGCCTTGAACACGTCGCGGTCGTCATGTAATTATGGACGCCGTGATTGAGCGTAGGGATTCTTAGGCTTGCTTTGTTTGTTTCGTTTCATGTCAATCCATCGAAAGGAAGAACTTTCTAGGCTCTTTGTTTCGTCGTCGAGACGAATTTTGCGTCTGCTTTTCTTTTGTTCCTAACCGGTACACGCATGAGCTTTAGTCCCGGGTTTATAATGACTTAAGGTCCTAACCAAAAAAAAACGTGGGTGTAAGTTTTCAAACTCAAGACCTCCTACTATAGCCCTTGCATGTCTTGTCATCTTAACTACACCACAAATCTGACAAAGACAAGGTACACTTTACTTTTAAATTCACTCTGGAGTCACCTTTAGTTCGGATTTGAGATACAAACCGGGACTAAAAGTCACACTTCTAGTTCGGGTTCATGTTTTCAACCAAGACTAATTTTTTTTTTTTGACTGACACACTTTGGTGATTTTTACAACCAAGACTAAAGGGTCGAATCGGTCTCAGCTACAGTGGAAATTGGACCTAGCTTTTATTACAAACAGGGACTAAAGATCTCAATCATCTTTTAGTCACAGCTACAAATTTAAAACTAAGACTAAATATTTTTTGGTGATTGATGAAAAGTCATTTCTCTAGTGGTGTCTCTTATAGCCGACCCATCGATCGACCCCTTTCTTCAGCTTTTGACATAAATATGAGTAAAACCTTCTTTAAAATATAGTCACAAGGGATCTTATTTTATAGATAAAATCATAAGTAATACCATTCTAAAAACAACCATAAGAGGGAATCCCCTTGTGTGGGGAAGCAATCATAAGTAGTACTTCCTCCGTCCCTAAATAACTGTCTCTAGAAATTCGTGTTTCCCTCACAGACACGCTTTTCAGACGATAGTTAAAATGGGACGGAGGGAGTAGCTAATCCCCTTGTGTGGGGAAGCAATCATAAGTAGTACTCCCTCCGTCTCTAAATAACTGTCTCTAGAAATTCGTGTTTCCCTTACAGACACGCTTTCCAGACGATAGTTAAAATGGGACGGAGGGAGTAGCTATTAGCATTCGAAGTTGTATCATCTTAGAATCTCGATCCATGTGCAGCTAATGATGGCATGCCACATCATCCTTGGAGTGGCTTGTTGCCAGCCATGCCAAGCCAAGCCAAATCTCTCGCCCATGCAAGTACTAACTTCCTCTCGTCCCCTCCAATCGTCTCATTGGGTGTTCGCTTCCTAAAAGGAAAAATTAGGATGTTTCGATACTAATTTAGTCTATTAAAAATAAACTAATTACACCATCATATGTTAATTGACAAGACGAATCTATTAATAAGGTAAATTAATTTGTCATTAGTAAATGTTTACTATAGCACCATATTGTCAAATTATGAACTAATTAAGTTTAATAGATTCGTCTCGTGAATTATCCTTTAGCTGACAAATTAGTTTTTTAATTACTCTATTTTTAATAGACTAAATTAAGGCCACAAAATTCAATGTGACAGGGCTAAAATTTTTGCTGGGGAAACGAACACCCCCTCCCCTGAGATTAACCGACTAAACTTAAGAAAGAGACTAATTGAACAAGTTTTAAAGCTTTAAATTCTCAATATAAAATTTCAAACCCCACTCGATCAAATCCCAAAGTTCCTATCCCAATGTGAGTTAAGAGGGAATCCTTGTGTGGGGAAGCAACCATTATTTGTGTTTTTGTGCATTAGTGAATGGTTATTGGAAATTTTCAGTCTTCTGCATATTTTGCCACTCTATTATATTTGTCACGAGTTTTCTATGCACATTTAAATGTAATCATCATCATGTATTTGAAGAGGATGTGATTGAGTGTTAGAATTTGTAGCTGCTTTGTTTCATCAGAAAAGGACTTTTACAGCTGCCTTTACTTTCTTATATACCCCCTTCATCCATAAAAGAATGCAATTCTCATTTTTCAAGGAGTCTCAATTTTTACCAAAGTTATATAAAAATACTAACATTTATGATAGAAAATAAGTATCATTAAATTAATTATAAAATATGTCTTCATACTAAACCTAGTTTGAGACATAAATGTTAATACTATTCACTAAAAGATTGTCAACATTAAGCTAGTTTGGTCGGCACAAATTTCATAGTTGCATCCTTTTGTGGATGAAGTGAGTATGATCAACCAAGTAATCAAGTGTCCCCCCAAGATCCTATACTTGATCTTTCAATGCTTCATTTGAAAAGCTTTCATCTAGAGTTGCTTTTTCATTTATTACTTTATATATAACCATGTACCAATTATTTTTTTTACTTTTACCTCTAACTAACACCAAACTTCCATGAAACATTAGAACTATTTAGGGTTCTCTCTATCAAGGAATGGAATCTCAGAAACATACTATGTGACAAAGCTATTTCTTCTCCTAAAATAGCAAGAGAGGCAAGAACAAAATTCTTCCATGTTCATGCAGCCATAAAGCTTAGGCGAAATACAATTCCGTCCCTCGAATATGATCATCAAGATAGTTTCTCTAACCATGGAAACAAAGTTGAGTTGCTATAGTCTTTTTTCAAACAAATCTTGGAACCATATAATTTGATAGAGTTCACTATGACTGAGCAACTTAGTCAACCAATCAACCCCTTTCTTTGGCTTTTGAGGCCTCGTTTCAAAAGCTTTTATCTAGGAATCTACGTCCTTGCTTTCATATGATCATATAGTGCCAAATGCTTTTCGCTAGTCCTAGGTTCATTTCATCATGTGAGAATAGAAACAATAATGCCATGGTAAAGAAATTCAGCTTGATTAGGGGGTATCGATTCAGTTTGCGATGTACTATCCCTTAGTGGGGGCACCGACGCCACCCACTCACCATTTTCCTTCGTTATTATGGGTGCCAAAATTTCTTTGGAGAATTTTTTATTAACAAGGTTTTGTTCAGTTGGGTGAGGATTAGAGATGGATTATTAAGAAAGACAAATATAACAAAAATGGCTAAGTTAATATTTGGTTTGTGGCCTGCAGGAACCAAGTAAATATTGGTCATAACCAATCTGAGGTAATATCAAAATGTGGCTAAAAAGAAGTTGTTTGGTTAGTAATGTCAAAATATGAACATAGACGGGCAAATTGTTCATCCATACCAAAATTTGACACAACAAAGAGTATGGGGTGTGGGGCTCAATTGCAAATTAGGTAGAAGGTTTAGTAGCTACCATCATCTAAAGTTTCACCATCTTAGAATCTCAATCCATGTGTACCTAACGGTGGCATGGCACCTCATCCTTGAGTGGGAGTGGCTTGCCAGTCATGCCAAGTTGAGCCAGCCAAATCTCTCACCCACACAAGTGCAAACTTCTTTTGTGCACTATTGTTGGCCCTAAGCTAAATTTCATTTTCCATAACAAATTATGGACTACAACTAAGTAACAGACAAATTTTCAGGACTAAGCAAAATTATGCTTGGTCCACTAGGGATTAGAACTAAACGTGTCCTAAATCCTAATTCAAATTCTTTTTCATCTCCTCCAATTGTCTTAGGATTTATTTTGTTTATAAGGGATGCAAAAATATTGAAGGGGTTATATTCTTTACGAGTCAAAATTAGTTTATCCAACCCCAACTCCCTAAAGTCCCCAAAGTTCCAATCCCAATTTCACCATAGATGCATGGAAGACGGGGGCAAGCTGAGTGTTACCCTTAATTCCTTAGATTTTAGTGCCTGAGTGAATCATCTTTGCAAATTTTCAATTATCTACATCAAGTAGTTACTAGTGTGCATTTGCTAGAGAAGGGGCATGATATTTTTGCTACTCTGTTTGTCATGATCATGAGCATTTAGCTCGTCAGTTGTAATCATTATCATCACCATCATGGATTTGAAGAGGATGTGATTGAATGTTAGAATTGGAAGCTGCTTTATTTCACCAAAAAGGAATTTTGTACATGTCTATATATCTATAGACACACTAGTATGACCAACCTAGAAATCAAGTATCCCCAACACCCTACAATTGAGCCTTCAATGCTTCCTCTGAAAATCATTAATCTAGAGCTGTCTTTTCTATTTGTAACTTTATACTTCCTCCATCCTAAATTATAAGTTGTTTGATTTTCTGAGCTCAACTTTGACCACTTGTCTTATTCAAAAAATTGTACAAAATATCACTTTTTGTCATGGTTTACTCTATTAATAAAATTTCTTCAAGAATGAATTAAATTTGACTATATTTATATATTTTTTGAATAAGACGAGTGGTCAAACTTGATGCCAAAAAATTCAAACGACTTACAATTTGGGATGGAGGAAGTATATGACTATGTACACAATTATTTTTGCTTTAACCTTTAGCTTACCCTAACCTTCCTTGAAACATTTGAACTATTTAGGGACCTCGCTATCCAAGAATGTGATTCTAGGAACATGTTCTACGACAAGTTAATTCTTATCTTGGAACAACAAATGTTCTATTGGAAGCAACGAGGAAAAATAAAATGGATCAAAGATGGAGAGGTAGGAACAAAATTCTTACATGCTCATGCAACTATAAAGCATAGGAGAAATACGATCTCATCTCTCCAAAATTAGCTTGGAGATAAATTCTCTACCCATGAAAACAAAGGTTAGGAACCACTGAATTTGATAGAATTCACTATGACTTGAGCAACTCAGTCAACGAATCAACCCCTTTCTTCATCTTTTGATGTCTCATTTCAAAAGCTTTTGTCCCGGAATCTGCAACCTTGCTTTCATATGACCACCATATAGTACAAAATGTTTTTCACTAATCCAAGGTTCATTTCATTAGGTGATAGCAGAAACCATAACGCCTCCTTGAGGTGGGGGCACCTTGCCACCCACCCACCCACCATTTTCCTTTGCCATTATGGGTGCCAATATTTCTTTGAAGACTTTTTTAATGTTTTGTTTAATTTAGTGGGGATTAGAGAGGGATTAAAAGAAACTAGAAAAGATCAAAGAGGATTAAGAAGTGTTTGGCTCGTGATCTTTAGAAACCAAGCCAAATAATGGTCATAACCTGTGGCAATGTTAAAATGTGGCAAAAAAGATATTTTGTTAATAGTCATGCTAGAATATGAACATAGGCGAGCAAAACAGGGTTTGAATGAAAACCATATCAAAATTTGGCACACCAGTATGATGTGTGGGACTCACATGTCAATTTTTCTTCATCGAGACATAATCACATGGGATCTTTTATTCTTAGGTCTCATTTGGTAGAGCTCTGGCTCTGCTTTCTTGTGGTTTCTTTACAAGGAGCCAGACCGCGTTCTTGTATAGAGAAGCCGGAGCCATAGAAATATGGTTTCTCCCTACTCATCCTCACAAACCTAATACAAATTATTACAAAATTGCATTAGAGTTTTTTTTTTGCAAAATGGCTTCAACTCTATCAGAATAGCTACTCTTTACGGGGAGTTAGAGTCAGAATCCTACCAAATAAGACCTTAGGCCCTGTCTAGATGTTATCCCAAAAAAATTTCATCTATCACATCGAATATTGTGACACATGCATAGAGTATTAAATATGAACTAATTATAAAACTAAATTATCAGCCAGAGTCTACTTCGCGAGATGAATCTATTAAATCTAATTAGTCATGATTTGACAATATGATGCTACAGTAAACATGTGCTAATAATAGATTAATTAGACTTAATAGTTTCATCTCGTTAAGTACTATACAACGGTGTAATTAGTTTTATAATTAATCTATTTTTAATAGACTAAATTAGTGTCGTATCAACCGATGTGACATCCCAAATTTTTCATCCTAGATCTAAACATAGCCTTAGTATATATATATACTATGGTCAACCAAGTAATCAAGTATCTCAAGAAGCTAGGCTTGAGCTTTTGAAGCTTTCTTTGAAAAGCTACATGGTTTGTATGACCATGTACCAATTTAATTTTTTTTGGCTTTTAAGTCTAACTAACCCTAACTTCCTAAGGCCAGTCTCAATGGCTTGTTTCACTACACGATTTTCAAAATACCACATCAGCTAAACTGCAATGAAACCTTGTATGAAACTGGCCTTCATAGTGCATCATTTTATTTCATCAATTCCAAAGCTAAACAAGTCATTTAAGTACTAACGCATGATGGGATCATATGCACCATATGCTGGTGTAGCCGTTTGCACACAAAATAAAATAAATTCAAAGGATACGAGTGATCATGTGATAGCAGTTTATACGAGTCTTACAAAGATAACTGCAACACTCATATTACATAGTCGAGTTCAGATAACTGAAACAGGAAGATAACTTGGACTATTGTCACTCAAAAACTAAGCTAGATAATTTGAGATAAATTGAGATGACTGCAATAGTAAATTGATAATGAAAAAGAACAGGCTTCTCTATTCACAGCAGCAGAAATCATCACTGAAAAGCTTCCACGAACTATACACTTCCACAAGTCTGAAACTGCACTGCACGCCATAGTTGCTTTCAGCCTGAAAAAAAAAGTTCAGCATCAACGCAGCAGTCAAAACTCAAAAGATAATATGAAGTGTAGGTTCAGATCACATATATCACATGTATAATGAATATGAAGTGCAGTACAGTTCTTAAGTTACACAACTAACTAAAATTGAGAAACAGTAATGCAAAAGGTAGTCACAAGTACCACATCTATGTATACGACCACCAAACTTATTCCAAATATGTTCTACCAAATCCTTCTTAAGTCGGTGATGAGCCGATCGATCTCGAATATCAATATCTTTTTCTAAAACTCTCTCGAAAGAAACATCCTGATCAGGAGATATTTCCGGTTCATGAACGGTGGCTGAACTAGGAACCACATTTAGATCTAGTACTACACAAATTTTGGTGATGTCCCTGCATTTGGATTTCCTTCTTGATAAACTATAGTGCAGTATCAGTACTACATAAATAATTAGGCCCCGCCCTGGATTTCAACAAGTCTAAATAATCCTATACATAGCAAACCGGCTTCTGCTAAACAAGCACAAGATTTCAGATGGAAACAAATACTGCCCAACTACTCCAGAGGTAAGAAGCTATTGAAAATCTTCAGCACAAGGTAAACCTTTGTGGCCTGTCTAAAATCTGCTAGCCGTTCCAGAAAGCATAGCACGTTGGGATCTCCTAAGACTTCCTATTCTTGTATATGCACCAAAAAGATCTCCCAATCGAAACATAAATCAGGCATGGAAATTCTAATTGCAGGATTCTAAATCATGTGTACTATTCTAAACTATTTTCAGCCATGTAAATCATGTGTAATTGCACAGATCGAAATGAAATATACCATGAATTCGGGGGTACAGCGCCCCATCCTACTCCATGCGGTGGCCACTACTAGAGATCATGCCTTTGGACGATCTTTCAATTGAGCTTTAGCCTTGGCAAAAAATTGCGTCCGGGGCTAAAGACCTTTAGTTCCGGTTGGTAACACCAACCGGGGCTAAAGGTGAATCTTTAGTCCCGGTTGGTATTATCAACCCGGACTAAAGGTCCTGAACCTTTAGCCCCGGTTGGTACCGGGGCTAAAGGGTGAACCTTTAGCCCCGGTTGGTGTTACCAACCGGGACTAAAGGTCCTTCTAGCCCCGGTTGGTGTTACCAACCGGGACTAAAGGTCTTTTTAGCCCCGGTTGGTAACACCAACCGGGGCTAAAGGCCCTTCCCGAGTGGATTCAAAAGGAAAACATCCAGAACTACATCACGTGGGTTGTGTAGCTCAGTTGGTAAGCGTGCCTGAGGCGAGAGGTGCTGAGTTCGAATCTCACAAATGCACATTTATTTTTCCTCGTGGGAGCCTTTAGCCCCGGTTGGGAAGGCCCGAGACTAAAGGTTGGGACCTTTAGTCCCGGATTGCTAGCCCCGGTTGGGAAACCGGGGCTAAAGCCCCTTCCCAACCGGGGCTAAAGGCCGATTCTGTAGTAGTGGGCCTTGGCGGCATGGTCGATGCCGACGCAGCAGAGGACGAAGAAGGACCACCAGGGGCGGGAGTTGCTGCAGCTGGGAAGGGATTCGGCGAAGCAGCCATGGCAGGCGACACAACTAAGGGGGGAAATCGGCGGCGCCGGAGGAACCAGTGACGGCGTGACTGGCGAACCTTGAGGTGGTGACGGCGCAGCAAGCGAGCCCTTCTTCAGTCCAAGTCAGCGCGTCTTCGCTCCTCTGCCGGGACCGCGTCGCCTGGAATCCTCTGTCGGCGACAAATCCATGGCGACTGGATCTCGCGTCCGGACAGGGCAGACGGGGATAAACGCAACGGGGATTGCGGACGCGGACTCGCACTCGCGTCGTCGGAGGGAGGGGAAAGAAGCTGGCGAAGGAAGACGCGGAGCGCGGGAAGATGCGGATCCGCGCGGGGGAAGATGACGAAGGGGCTCTGCCCGCACACGGGATCTGGGAGGATGAAACGAAGCCCCTCAGCGCTCGTTTCACCCAGTTTCCGAGAGGTTGGAAACCGTGCGACTTCGTTTCGCCGGGACAAAATGATCTTCTTCTCTCTCCTCCCTATTTCATGCAAAGATTCTTTTTTTGCTGAGTTGTCATCCTATTAAATGTGCATGACACTCCATGAAATGCCCATTGACACTGGTCTAAGTATCAAACTCCTAGGTCTATCTAAAGTCAGGTGTTGACGTTGTGTCGCTGCATCGTACAGTCCAGTCGAGCCGAGGTTTCGGTAGAGCATGCGGCTTCCCAAGCCATTGTGACGCCACTGTACTGTTGGTGGCCTGTCGTGTTGTACTGTTGGTGGCCTGTCGTGTCAGTCAGGTCAGGTGTAGGGTCCTCCTCGTCACCGTCACCGTCCCCATCCCCCTCTCTCGCTATAGTATGTTGTTGTTGTTCCACTAGTAGAAAGGGCGCGCCCCTGCGCCAATGTAAGATATACATAAGATATATGCGTTGCATATCACTGGCAAAGTTACGTATCTATTTCATAGTGGAGGAAATAAAGAGCAGTACTTGTGAAACACAGTAAAAAGAAAAGTATTCTTCATGTTGTGCACTAAGCTGGCCGTTGAGGAAGTCTAGGCTAATCAGTGCGTTCAGTCTGCACAATAGTTCAGCGATATATACTTCTAACCCTGAGGAGAAAGGTTATAGTGTGAGCTAGTACCAGCAATATTTCAATATATGCTAATCACGATGCCGTTATTTTGACGAGAAATTTCGTAAGTGTATACCTAGATAGAACATTTGGAGTTTTGCAGAATCACCGCTCATTACTCGATCTAGACAGGTATAAAATTCTTCCTGCAAAAAAACCAAGGAAGCATGTCATAGGTTTGTAGTAAGATGGAATAAAATCAGGAATAGTAGGCATCTCCTTTGGCAGTTCTTATGCAAGCAAAATAAAAAAATGTCTAGGTATATCTAAGAGGAAGCAGTAGATTGTAACCATATTTTGTGGACTCCTTTCGTAGTCACATTGATATAAAAAAGTTTCTCATTTTGGATGACTCCAATGCAGTGCAGATATTTCTGTCTCAATATAGATATAGCCAAGCTGAGAAAAAAAATGGAGACATGCCAATGCACAGCTGAAGAAAAATACAGAATTGAGATATAGAGCCTATAAATATCATTGGGAAAGGGGGAGAAAGGCTAATTTACATAAATGCTATGAAAACTAAAGGAATATAGGCTTCAAAATAGAAGTCAAGAAGGGTGGTAGGAACTTTCCAAGGAGCAATCACCTGTGGTATTGCGGTCTTCGTAGCTGGTAATGAGTTTAAACCTGAAACAGAGAACAGATCTCAGTGTGCAGGGAAGCAGTAGCGACATAGCAAGTGTTGAACCACTGAAGCTGAGTGGCAGTAGGTGCTAGAAGTGAGGCTAGTATCAGCAGCAAGTTGCACTTGCTCTGTCCTATGTACCAAGTCAAATTGGATGCAGGAAACACACTGAAACCAAACTTGATTTCCCTAGCCACTCATTCAACCCGTGGGCAGACGATATAAAATAAACCTCGTTTTCTCCATCATAATTTTCTAAGCTTCTCCACGATGGTGTCTAGTCACAGTAACCTGTGAAGAGGCTTGGCAGGATATGCCAAGCAACACTATAGTAGCAGTGTGGCATCATTCTGTAAGCAACATATTTCTAAAGCCATATTGCACACAACAACAGTTCTTTTGTTGGTTGTATGCCATGTAGGTTTCCATGTGACATGTAGTAATGGCTAAAGATCAAAGGTCGAGGTGCTATTACTATGACTCGTATCGAGTTCCAGATGTGAAAGAAGAGAAAAACCTTTCCGCTCGTGTAGGAAGGATGTCACTTAGCATACCAATCTGCCCGTCCGAGACCATGGACCGCAATGTGGCATTTCGATGTGTTTTCCCCAAATTTGCTCCCCACCTGACAAATGACCTAAAGATACTTTGCCAAATATTTGAATCTGAATTCACTTAAAGATGAAACAATTGTAGGTTGTATCAATGAGATCTATACAAGGGAATAGAAAAAAATGTGAAATGATAAAACATCATGATTTGGCTTTCGTACAAAGAAAGAAAAAATATCTTTTAATTTGGACAGATCTAGGACTAAATGAAAAATTAGAAGTAGGAAACAAAGACATTGAAATGATAAAACATACTGATTTGTCTTTCGTACAAAGAAAGAAAAAATCTCTTTTAATTTGCACAGATCTAGGACTAAATGAAAAATTAGAAGTAGGAAACAAAGACATTGTTGGCTCAAAAATGAAAATAAATGCACCAGCAACAATCACAAGGTACGAATCAATCAGTGCTCATATATCTTGGTTATTTGCAGGGCTAATTCTGCAAGTATTCATCCATACCATGGTAATGGAAAATCTCCTCAACTAAGCAGAATGAATTTTGATGGATAAATTTAATAAGTTATACAGGACGCAAGGATTATTCACTTATTTAGTCTAGAGATGAAGTTAACAATAATCAACAAACCTGTAGGTAGTTGCTCACCTGGGTAACAAACGACTTAGGCTATGGAGCAGCACTAAGCAGACCTGCATTATCATCAAACTCTGGTATAGTAGATCTATCTCCATTTGAATAGGATTTCAAGGATTTTTACATGTGGGAGACTGTACTGATGTCTTGTAGGATCTTGATGATATAGCTGGGGCACTGCAGACGGGAAGAAGAAGAAAAAACAGATCAGAGTGTACCAAAAGAAAGAAAGAAAATATTCTCCACAAGGCACCTGAAAATCCCCCAAAAAACTCCAAACAACAATTTTTTGAAAGGTTTATTTTCTGAGGCCTCAGAAATATAGTCAGAATCATCATTTGCTAAGCAACTTGGAGCTTCAAGGCATGCTGATAATTCGGTTACTCGCCGCTGGACGTGAGGGGGAGGAGAGGGAAAAGGTAAGGCGAGATCTTTTCCTTTGTTTGAAGGAGGAGAGGCAGAAGTTGTGTCTATATTCATTTCGACGGATTCGTATGAGAAGATGAGAGAGACAGGCAGGAGGCGTGAAGAAGCTGGACAAATCAAACAGAAGCCGAAGAAGCTGTTGTCAGCCAAATCAGATGGAAACAATCTCGGTCGCTGGACGGGAGATTGGACAGCGTCGAGCCGAACGTGAAGCGACGAATACAGAGACGCCCCATCCAGAGACGCCCAGGTAGCTAGGGTTCCGGCGAATACAGATCGGCCAGAGGAAGCCGCGCTGAGGCACCCGCGCCGGCGGTCACCGGCATGGCCCACCGACGTCGGCCGTGTCGGCCCACCAGTGCTTTGCGCAGCGGGACGGTGGCGTTGGCCGGCCAGCACAACACCATGGAGAGAGAGAGAGAGGGAGGGAGAGGGAGAGGAAGGGAAAGCGGTGGCTGGCCGTGCGCGTTGCGGGGAGCCGCAACGTTCGGGGGCGAGGGAGAGAGGCGTCAACGAAAAAAAATAAACGGGAAAACACCTGATTGCCGACGACGTGGGTGGCCGCGGCGGGCGTGTGGTAGGGGGATGGCAGAGGGGCGGCGCAGCTGCGGCCTGGCGGGAACTATGGCCGCCGAGGTAAGCCGACATGGCCGCCGGTGAGGAGGGGGCAAAACCCTAGGTCGGCGTGGCGGCGATGTCGTGGCTGTGCGGCCTGGCCGATGTGCCGCGGTTGGGGCTGGAGGCGAGAGGTGGCGACCTCAAGGGCAGGGACCATCGGCGGCCGCTGGCGCCGGGCTGCTGCACCACCCGTCGTGGTTGTCGCCGCCGCCGTCGCCGTGTGGCCCCGCGAAACAGTCGCAGGGGCCCGTGCGAGGGAAGCGGAGAGGGAGGTGGAGAGCGGGGGTAAGGACATAGAGGTTCGTATGTCAGGTAAGGAAAAATAATTTATTCCAACAACATAGGACATGCAGTAAAAGTAATTAAGAATCACAGGCTGGGCACATGAGTGCATGTATCAAATCTTTTAACAATACTGCATATTAAAATCAGTCGGAGCCTGTATATGAATACTGCAGTAGACATGTGTCTTATGTTAAATTTAATAACATGTTATTTACTCGCTGTGGTAAATAGTTTCATGACAACAGGAAAGCACGTAGTTTTTTATTGCTTAGAAGCGAACGAAATGACCAGGGATCAGACCATTAATGTTAGGAGCCCTAATCATTTTGCTAATGAGCAATTCAGCTTAGCTTTGAGGGACATATGAACAGTGGAATATACCATTTTTTTGGTTAACACTAACCATGCTAGCATAGCTGAACCTACAACCCTCAGTGACCCTGTTTGTACCTCTGAACAAAACTAAACACATGTATGATTGGGACCTCTTTTTTTATAAAGCAAGGAAGCAACATGATCGCATGTATAAAATAATTGCGCTAGAAATAGACCACCTGTGGGAGCATCATACCTTATATGGGTTGCCGCTGCAAGAATCATGCTAACATTTAGTGTTTACAATAGTAAGAGAGAGAGAGCGCGCGCACCTGCATCAGGGTTGGTACCTTTTTTTACCATAGTATCCTGAACTCCTATAAAACGGTGCAAAACAATTTGAATTAGTAACCACCACAGAACCTAAGCAGTGGAACTCTAGACAACAGAAATTGCTGGCAAACAATAAAGGCCTGGTAAGCTAAACCGGTTTAAATGTAACCCATAGAAGGTCTACTAAGCAGCAATTAGCTGGAAGCATAAAGTGTCTACCTAACTAAAACATAGGCACAACCTGCAGTAGGCACACAAGAAACACAAGAAATTTCCAGAATCTCCTTGATAAAAAAGAAAGTGAATATTGTACCTAGGACTGAAACTATGAGGTTACCTTTGTTTTCATGATCCATGCACGAATGAATGTACCAAAGGCAGTGGAGTTTGAACTGTCCTCATAGCACCGAAAACAAATGTCATGTATAATAAAGAAAAATATGGCAACAGGCTGGTCCAAACAACACGGCAAATAAATATATAGACTACTGATTAGATGGAAACATTGCAACTATAGTGAACGGAAGATTAAATGGGGAAAAACGAATGAGTTTTCTTTTTAGGAAGCAGCAGGCAAGGTTCGCCGATGTTACCCCAAAAAATCAATGGAAACATTAGGTGGACCAAGATAAAAGCATGGGGAACAAAAGAAAGCACAAAAAGTTGTAACCAAACTCGGACAAAAGGGCGCGGTAATGTAATCATTGGGAGTAGGGCATGTGCTCAGAATCGACAGAAAGTGATCACAGATAACAAACAGGCAAAGGATGAAATCCTCACAGGCCTGACATCACAAGGTTGCATCTCATAATTAGGTGGTAATTCTAGATGCATAGTATATGAGAAAACAGGTCATAAGCAGTAGCTTTCACTGGTGAGGTCAAACTACAGAAATCATAACAGGCAGGAAGAATGGAAGAAAACAGCAGCAGCAAGCAGTTGACCATGGCAAAAATAGTCTCAACAGTAGGCATGGCCATCGCCTAAGGTAGCATAGCAAAAAGATGGAAAGAAAGAATGAGTAAAAGTCATGATCATTGTGTCATGTATTAAAAAAAAGGAGGACAAATGTGATACGTGGAAACATAGAGTGACCATCACATGAATGAAGCCTAATTTATGTTGTCATCATCATAGCAGCAGCCCACTCCCTCAAATATAAATGCAACAATAGCAGGAAATCACAGTCATCACTGCACATGAACGAAATGTAATATCAGTGACATAAACCCAAAAACATCAGCTCTGCAATGCACATGGCGTCAAACCAATATCACTGACATGTTGATGTGCTCAGATCTATGTCATAACAGTTGTGTGCCCTCAGATACACGAAGCGAGGAAATCATAAGCTTGCTTTGTACGGCGAGTTTTGCAGTAACCATGTAGATTGGTAGGAGAAAGGAGGAGAACATCAGATCTACGACAGAATCGGGACTGCGTCCATGCATATGCCACATCAAAAGAGAGGGAGAGGGAGAGGGAGAGGGAGAGGGAGAGGAAGGGAAAGTGGTTCCTAGGCACGACCGCAACATAGAGGTCGGTAGGTCCAGCACAGGTCGAGCAGAGGAAGCCTTACCGGGGGCACCCGCGCCACGACAGCACCGATGTGGCGCACTCGTGTCGTCTCGGTCGGGGACAACCGTCGTGGGGCACCGTAGGTTCCGGCACCCCATCCAGAGACGCCAGGTAGCTAGGGTTCCGGCGAATACAGATCGGCCAGAGGAAGCCGCGCTGAGGCACCCGCGCCGGCGGTCACCGGCATGGCCCACCGACGTCGGCCGTGTCGGCCCACCAGTGCTTTGCGCAGCGGGATGGTGGTGTTGGCCGGCCAGCACAGCACCATGGAGAGAGAGAGAGAGGGAGAGGAAGGGAAAGCGGTGGCTGGCCGTGCGCGTTGTGGGGAGCCGCAACGTTCGGGGGCGAGGGAGAGAGGCGTCAACGAAAAAAATAAACGAGAAAACACCTGATTGCCGACGACGTGGGTGGCCGCGGCGGGCGTGTGGTAGGGGGATGGCAGAGGGGCGGCGCAGCTGCGGCCTGGCGGGAACTATGGCCGCCGAGGTAAGCCGACATGGCCGCCGGTGAGGAGGGGGCGAAACCCTAGGTCGGTGTGGCGGCGATGTCGTGGCTGTGCGGCCTGGCCGATGTGCCGCGGTTGGGGCTGGAGGCGAGAGGTGGCGACCTCACGGGCAGGGACCGTCGGCGGCCGCTGGCGCCGGGCTGCTGCACCACCCGCCGTGGTTGTCGCCGCCGCCGTCGCCGTGTGGCCCCGCGAAACAGTCGCAGGGGCCCGCGCGAGGGAAGCGGAGAGGGAGGTGGAGAGCGGGGGTGGGCCGTGGTGGTCGGCGCACCGTGGCTGGTAGCGCCGCCGGCGGAGCGAGGGAGAGCCCGACGCACGGGAGGGAGAGAGGGAAAGAGAGACGGAGCAGACAAGGGGAAGAGGACGCGGGGATAAGGATGGCGGCAACAAAAAAAACGAGAATCGGCCGAGGAGGACCAATGAAAAGGCACGGAGATGGTGTGTCGGTGCTATCGACCAATGAAAAAATTTGAGGCGACGTGGCCTGCCCGAGCGCGCGGGGAGTACTCGGTGAATGTAGAAGTAAATGAGATAGAGGAACGCGAAGCGGCAGTGGCTAGTCGCCTAGTCCTCCTAGTCGCGATGACCATGCCGCAGGGCCACGCGGCGAGCTGTCGTCCAACACGGCCGATGGGTCCCCTCGAGCACCTGCACGGCTGCACCAAGCAAGTGAACTCGTGACAGGGCGGCCATGCTTTTCTACATAAGGAAAATGCACCGGGTTCACGTTCACCTTTAACAAATCACAAGCTCCAAGCTGCACAAGGACAACAAATGAAAAGATAAAACACTATTTCAGTCCCTTTCAAAGCTGGTCAAGAAATTATACTTTTAAAAACAACAATTGGCTGCAGGCTCTTAATCATCCAAATAAACCATTGAGCTGTTGCAAAGGGTTTTCTGAATCATCCAAATCCCGAACCTTAGTTAGTTATGAAATACAAATGCAAAGTATTTAAGATTCAAATTTTATTTTAAACTACAAAGTATTCTAGATTGCAACCTATTTATACTATACTTCCTCCAGTATGGTAAAGGAAGACGTTTTAGACAGCGGCATGGTCTCCAAAACATAACTTTGACCACTTGTTTCTTTAAAAATATTTATTGAAAAGTGGTATATGTATGTTTTTATGAAAGTACTTCTCAAGACAAATTTATTTATATGATTTTTATATCTCTAAACTCAATAATATAAAAGTTATTCATGATTTATATTCCCAATGTTTAATTCAAACCTTGTTCAAACCGACTTTTTTTACCAAACTGGAAGGATTACGTCCTTTTCCCCTAGGTCTTCATCCTCCCAATCTCCCCTTCGACTTGACTCCTGTGGTGCCACACCGCCTCCACCATTATCCTCAATAATTTCAATTATTTTATTCTTTTTCACCAATTGATTCCCTTGTTGCTGGCACAGTCCAACTAGCCTCTCTTATTACCGAGCAGGCACAGCGTCCCATCATCGCCGCCACCACCGGTTCGTTGGCCTCCCCAAAGCTCCCTTTTATTCCCGGAGAACATACTACATCTCTAACTCTAAAACCCTATCCAAACATGGCCGCTAGATCCGCTTGGTTCAGCATCGCCGGAGAGCTCAAGTCCGTCGTTCGATCCTTGGTTACCATGGGTTTGAGGGTATGAGAGATTGAGAGAGGCGCACCAGAAAGGAATCTGGAGGAAGAAAACAGTCGCGTGTGTGGGAGGAGAGAAAGGGCCTGTTTGGGACAGCTCCACCTCTATAAAAATGAATCTGGATCTAGGATTCTGTATGGATCAGCTCCACTAGCGAATTTTGGATCCATCGTGAATTCATCAAAGAACTGTTTGGCTAAACAGCAGCTCCAAATTCATGAAACAAAGGTTTAGTTGGATTACCCTATTTTGCCCTCGGTGTTCAAATGAGATGCCGTTTTTTTTTGCTGGAATCCAGATCACGTACTCCAGGTCACGTACGCTATTGTGAACGGACACCAGGTGACGTTTTTTTTTCCAAGATAAACAACCGTATGCAATTCCACATTACTTTCCAAAAAAAAACGGATGACCTCAACAGTGATAGATAATTAATTAATACATGTTCATGATAATATATCTCAACAAGAAAATATTTATCGGATCATAGAAATAGGTAAAGATTATGTAAAGACTATTTTTCCAACTACATGCTAGTTCCAAGCAAGAGCAATATCCGTGGCCAAGTTATCACGAAATTCATCCATAGTGGCGGCATTAGCTTCCGAAGTAGAACCATCCGATGTGACTGCCCATCGATTATACCTTTCTGGTATTGTTGGCACAAAATTAGGATCACGATCAAAACGAGCAAAATCCGCATCTTCACTGTCATGCTCCCGAATAAAATTGTGAAGGACCATACAAGCAACAACAACCATTTTTTGTTTCCACATTGGGTAGTTAGGCATCTTGTAAAGAATTGGCCACTTCATTTTTAGAACTCCAAATGACCTCTCAATAACATTTCGAATAGAAGAGTGAATGCGATTGAATTTTTCCTTAGGTGTATTGGGTTCCATACCTCTATGCCACTCTGGCATATGATATCTCTCACCCTTGTAAGGAGCTAGGTACCCGGGCCGGTTAGGATATCCGGCATCGACAACATAGTATTTGCCTACACATTGTGGTAACAACTTTAGTGAATATTTGCTATGACAACAAAAGAGACTTAAATGACAAAATATTCATCAAAAATACCTTGTGGAGGATGTGGAAAGAACTTTTCGTCCACATTGATTGCATTGTATAGCACACTTGTGTCATGCATAGAACCCGGTTGACCAGTGGATACATATGTGAATCGCATATCAAAATCACATATTGCTAAGACATTTTGTGTGGGTATCCCTGTTTTCCCATAATACCTCACTTGTTCATCGGGTGGGAGAGAAACTCGAATATGTGTGCCATCTAGAGCACCAATGCAATTCTTGAAATGCGGAAAAGCTCGTCTATCATCTCTTATCCTCTTATGAACTGTACGAAAATTTGGGTCTTTAGGTCTAATAAAATCTTTTGCCATGGCCATCAATGAATTCAGGACCTCATCAAATTTCCTAGACCATGTCTCACCCGAATGCTTGAACCGATTTTGAACTTTTCGACTCGACTCATTTCCGGCTAATGTAAATAAAAACATGCCAAGACTCTCATAGGTAGACATATGTAACGATGGTTCTAGCCCGTACCTCTCCACCAGTATCCCATGAAGATCAAAGAAAATCTCATTGCACATACGTAGTTGAGAATGACATTCACCAGGAGTGTTCCATGTCTCTAGCAAAAACCCCATGCCACTAGTGGTTGATGTCCTTGGTGGGTTTTTATCTAGGTACATGTCACAGTATATCTGGGCAAGCATAGCACCACCTAACACAATTTTAAAAAATTCATCGCTCGCACCACTAGAATCATCACTGGACATCTGCAACAAACAGACATGAAACAACATATATAATAAAAAATTTTGACATGTACGCAATAGCAAAAAAAGGACACGTACAAAATATAATAAAAAAATACATGGCCGACATACAATGGAACAACATATATCCGAAATAGCATAAAAATGACATGAGATGTCCGAAATAGCATAAAAATGACATGAGCGAAATATCATAAAAAAACATCTCTAGACGACTCATCCTTCACTGTCCTCCATACATCATGTTGTACTTCCTCGTAAGCCAATCGAGTCTATCCTCGGGGGGGAGGGTCATGAACATTTCCCTTTGCTCTTTCTTGACAAACAACTCGGTTGCCACAAAGTGCTCATCGGACCTTGGTTTTGCACCACAAGCGACAACATGTTCCATGACTTGGTTAATTGTGATCTCATACTGCCTACTAGTCACAAAAGAGGAAGCTGTCTCAGAAATCTTGGAGATGTGTTCTTGAATAACAAGAGTCGTGCTTGACTTAGGTTTTTTTGTGGGCTTGTCAAGAATCACATGGGGTTTCTGAGACCTTCTCTTAGCATTGTTTGTGACAGGAGTTACGACCACCTCCTCAACCTCATCTCCCTCAACAAAATTATTGTCAGGCATGGGATACTCACTAGGTTCCTCCTGAGCCTCTGGGCCATCACCTGGACTTCCATCTTCAATAGGGATGACTGGGTTGGAACTCATAGGGTTCCAATGATCTACTTCCTCATTAACGATGTTGCCAAACATCACCTTCAAGTCATCTTCATTCTGCAGTGGCTTCTTCTTGAACTTGCCAACATGGGGAATTTCCTAAAATATTTTAAGAACCACCAAACTAAGAAAATTTTCTGAACAACATAACATGTAAGTAAGAATATGATAAAAAAACTCACCTTACATATCTTCTTCCACCACTCCGCGTCCATGTTGATTGTTCCCTTATCCCAATTGAAACCTACTCCTGTCTCCTTCCTCATTAATCTCCGCCATGCGACCAAATCCCTTCTCAACTTATCCCATTTGTTCTTAAGTTGTAACTTACTCAGCATTATTCCGGTGCACTGAAAAAATCTATCAGACACCTCACTAAAGCCTACATTGTTCAAATGAGTGTTGGGCCTATTTCCTTTTCTAACTTGCTCAGCAAACATGTTACAAACAAGTGTAACATAGTGATCAGTCCAGTCCATTGCATCACCCTGACCATGATTTCCCACAACATTTGCCTCACCGAAATCAAGTTTTTCACACAAAGATATATATACATTGCTAGAAAAAATAGAAGAATAGATAATACCTCATCATCTCTTGCCCTCTTCTTGGTTGCTGTAGCACGTGTCCTTGCTTGCGATGGTGCTGCTCCGGGCGTTCCAGGCATGGTGGTCGGGGTACCAGAGACCACACCATCCAAGGCGGTCGGGCCCCTAGCGGCTGCGTCACCCATGGTGGCCGGACCACCTATGGCAGCGCCAACCATGCTGGTCGGAGCCCCACCGGCCGCGCTCCCCATCGTGGCCGGGCCAACAGAGGAGCTGCGACCCCTTCCGGTGGGGAACCTGGTGGCTGCGCCACCCATGGCTGTCCCAGCAGCCGTGCCGCCAGGAGGGAACTCGTCGCCCTCCACGCCGCCAGGAAGGAGCTCGTCGCCGGGAGGAGAAGATCCGATGGCCGGAGTCCACAGCTGCCGATTGAGCCCAACCCTAGGTGGTTTGGCCATGGATGAGGAGGAAGAAAGGGGTGGAGGAGGTCTGGCAGGTCCGGATCTTCCGGATCCGGCCATGGACTGCTCGCCGGAGTTGGGCAGCTGAAGGGTCGGCGAGGTTGGGAGCGCCGGAGGGGAGGGGGCGACCGCGGTGGGCAGTCGCGGCGTGGAGTCTGCGTTCTTTTTTTCCCGTGGAGTCGCAGGTGGGGAGTCGGGATCCAGGAGAACGAAGGGGTACGGGAGTCTGTAACGAGTGGCAATTGCGGGTAATTTCTATCCAACTCCATCCCCAGGTACAAAAAGTCCATTCGTGGAGCACCCCTTGAGGAGATCCACCAAAATGGTGAATCTGGCCTCTAGATTCATGTGTTCGGTGGATTTGAATTTGGTGGATCTGAAGTGTTTGGCAAACTTTTCATGGAGTGGAGCTAGATTTGGTGAATCTGGAGCTGGTGGAGCTGTGCCAAACAGGCCCAAAGAGTGGGATATGGTTGGTGGAGTGCGTGCGGTGCGTTGAGCGTCCGCAGTGTGAGTTTCGTAGCTGGATCGATGCATTAAATGCAGTTATAGGATCAGGTACGTAACATTGTGGGGTGGGTTTGATGGAGAAGCAGGTTCGAGCTATCGAGCCAGGTTCGAGCAATCTTCTCCTCTCTTTTTTTTTCTATGTGTGGGTCCAACAATTGAGTTAGGGCCGGTTCGATTCATTGTGGGTTGAATAGCAGGACGAGTCATGTCTGGGTCCGGTCCCACTATCGGAACGTGTCCGATGCTCCACACTGCGGGCGCCCTAAGCGCCTAACATAAATCTTTTACTTATTAAAAGCAATAAGTTAGTTCATAATGGAACTAATAACTGATTAGTGAGCAGTTAGTATTTTGTGAGATTTTTTTTTTGGTCTTAAAATTGATTGAACAATGTCTTGCCTTTTTGAACTCATCCCGTTTCATTTTCAATGGAGAATTTCCATCAACAGTCATACTTCATACTCAAGTCAAACTGCTGGACAGGATTTGATTAAGCTATAAATAGGTTGAGCAAGATGGAAGCTCCCATTAAGAATGAGGTGGTTTATGGCTGGACGGCGGCATGAGCCATTGCCCATTTGCAGGCTTTATACAGTACTCACGAGCTCATTGCCCATTTATGGCTGGACGACGGAGTACTTAGATACAAGACTGAAGAAAACTCACGAGCTCGTCCGCTTGTGAATTCTAATGCCCTGACATTAAGATTATTAAACTAACAAGCTCCACTCCATTCCATCCACATGATTCTGCCGCATTCAGTAGAACCAATTGGCGTTGGATCCCGTGGACTTGTGCGGCTGCGGCTGCGGTTGCTGCAGCTGCACTGCGCCGCCGTAGTGCGCGGCGCCTCCCGCCACGTTCTGGCCCGAGCCGAACCTCAGCTCCGGCGACGCGGCGGCGATGTCGCCTCCGAACGGCGCGCCGTCACGGACGTAGAACGCCGCCGCGCTCTGCTGTATCACGTTGCTGATGGTGTCGCCAAATAGGCACGGCGTCGGAGGAAACGGGCCGGACGCCTGCACGCCGGGGGCGGCGGCGTCCACGTTGCTCACCAGGGTCCTCCTGGGCGCGCCGCCCACGTTGGCCTCGTACATGTCCATCAGCTCCGCGAGCGACCTCTGGCCGTCCACGGGCAGGTCGGAGTCCAAGCCGCCGAGCGCCGCCTGGCCGGGTGGGCCGAAGGACGCTGGGAAGACGGACTCGGTGGCGCGCAGCGGCGGCGGCACGGCCGCGCCGGCGCTGTTGTTGAACTTGCACGAGTACTGGTGCGCGTTGCGCGCGTTCCGGTCCAGGAACCCGTGCGCGCTGCTGCTGTGCGGGCACTGCACGTTGCCGCAGGTGTAGGCGCGGAAGCTGCTGCCCAGCATCAGCACCGGCTCCACGGCGGCGGCCGGCGCGCTCCTCTTCTGGAAGAACGCGGCGTCGGCTGCCTCCTCCTTCATCAGCGCCGCTGGCGCGGTCATGACGAACTCGGCGGCGGCGGCGGCGTTGGAGGGTGTCTGGTGGTTCCGGCCGGTGTCTTCGCCGTCGGCTCCGTCGACGTCGTACTCGCCGGAGCTGGCGCAGAACGGGATCGTCGCGGCGGCGGCGGCGGCGGAGGTCGGCGCCGGACGGGCACCGGGGTGCAGCTGGAGGTAGAGCTCCTCCTCCTGCCTGAGCACGGCGAGCCACGTGACGATCTCCCTGGCGGTCATCTTGTCCTGCAGGCACTTGGACTGCCGGACGAGGCGGCGCGCCTTGTCGACGTCGGGGGACATGTGCTTGATGACGGCGGTGAGCACGGCCACCTTCCAGGCCTTCTTGAGGTCGTGCGGCTTCTTGTACGGCGGCGGGCCGAGCTCGGCCGGCACGGCGGCCTGCGGCCACCACGGCTCGGCGCCGGCGGGCCACCACGGCGGGGGCGCGCCCTTCTCGAGCGGGAACCGGCGCTGCGGCGGGTCGCAGTGCTGCATGAGCGAGGAGAGCAGCGAGCCCAGCGTGGTGTCCTGCAGCTCGTGCAGGGAGTGCGGGCCCGCCGCCGGCGCGTTGGCGGACACGCCGCCCCCGGCGCCTCCAGCAGCGGCTCCCGCGGCGGCGTTGTCGGCCTGGTACTTGGCGGCGGCGGCGGGCCCGTTGCGGTCGAAGCGGACCTTCTCCTTCCACCAGGCGCGGAGGTTGTCGGAGGCGCCGGTGACGGGCTTGCCGTTCTCCGGGATGATGCCGTAGACGAAGCCCTGCGCGTTGCAGACCTCCATCATCTTGAGCATGTACTTGAGGATCCCGTCCTGCGCGCGCGACATCTTCTTGCGCCGCGCCTGCTCCTGCGACTGCCGCTGCCTGCTGCTGGTGGCGGCCTCCTGCTTGGCGGCGGAAGCAGGGCGGCCGCTCTGCTGCTGCTGCTCTTCCTTGAGGCGCCTGAGCCGCACGCGGTCGCGCCACATGCGGCGCTCCAGCTCCTCGATGCCGTCCACGTCGTCGTCGCTCATCATCATCATCTCGTCCGCATCCAACGGGAAGGTCATCTCCTCGTTCGCCGGCGCCGGCGCCGGGTTGACGAGGTCGTCGCCCTCTCCAGCAAAGAAGCACTCGCCTGCCTCGAACCCGAACAGGGCCTTGTCACCCGCCGCCATGCGCTGGTCTATCATCAGCGCCCCTCCTCCCATCATCGCGCTCGCGCCGCGCGTAGAGGTAGAGCCGGCACCGGCAGGCACGCCACGCGGGAGCTAGGGAGCTTGCTACTTGCTGGCGAGTAGCAGTGGAGTGGAATGGAGATTGCCACGGGCGCAGCAGAGCTATATATCGATCTCAGCCGGACCGTGTGAAGGTGAAGCTGCCTAGGAGACGTCCCCAAATTTGCATTGCATGGGCCGCAGTAATAGGAACTGAAATGACGACATGCACTCTCCTCAGTAGAGATACGTTTCGGTGCACCCGGAGTGCATCCAATGTTTGTACACCTTTACGGTGGATGACACTTAGTAGAAAAGAATATCATGTGTATATCAGACAACATACATGGAGACTAAGAAGGTGTTTGAGACTGCTTCACTCCAGTTTTTGCTGCTCCGCTCCACGAACTCTACTATGGAGCAGCTCCACCGTGGAGTTTGTGGAGCAGATGATCTTGTTTGGCACACAGCTCTGCTCCAGCTCTAGGAATGAGTTGTTTTGATACAAATAGTCCATTATACCCCTAATTGAAATTGCACTTGATATTATTATTACTGAGATTTTAAATAAATATTTTTTTAGGGGAAGAGATTAAAAAAATTAGAAGAGATTAGAAAACTAGAGTATTAAACATCCGTTATTTTTAAATAAATACACAACCACGTGGAGGAGAAGAGATTAGAAGAAATAATATGTCATTAATGAATGGCAAGGTGGGTAATTATCTCACAACTCCATGTGGGAGTACAAAACTCCAAAAACTGGAGTACCCCTTGAGGTGCTCCAGAAAAAACGTGGAGTTGGCCTCTAGCTCCATGTTTATTGCGGAGCAGAGTTCTTGGAGCTGGACGCGTTTGACACTGTAGAGCTGGAGCGGAGCAGTCCCAAACCCCCCTAAATTTAGAAAATCGTCCACAATATATGGAGACTCGGTTGTTATGAGTTGTTATGAATTTTACTGGACGTAAGATTTAGTTCCCTAGACACGTGTTAAGCATCCATCATCGACAGTGGCGAATACAGAACGCAATTAAGAGGGGGCTGATCTCTTCTTTTTTCTCTATTTATTTATTTTTTCTTCTTTTCTCCACTTGTTTTTTTCCTCATTCTTTTTATTTTTACATTGATGTACCAATTTTAGGGGGGCTGGAGCCCACCCAGCCCCTCCTTTAAATTCGCCACTGACCATGGAGATGTACAGACATTAAGTGCACTCCGGGTGATGTGAATAGCTCAAGCCGTTGTTCGACGAAGTGCATGTTGGCGCCGTTACTGGTGCAATCATGTAAGCATATACAACAGTTGGTGGATTATTCTTTCTTTTGCAGTGTCAACCTGCAGTGCAGCACCGGCCACGAAATCGAACCGAAGAAGAAGATATATACTACCACGCACCGGCCCATTGGAAAATATTGAACAAAGCAGGTCATCTAAAGAGGACAAAGAGGGGGAGATGGGAAGATTGAAAAATGGAGCAAATACAGACAAACATTGCAATTGGTGAGGAACTCGAATTGTTAGAAGACAACCGGCCACACCCAAGGATCCAATTGAACAAGAGTATATATAAGACCATGGTCACGTAACAAGAAATGAGAGCAAAAAATGCTCAGAAACAGAATGCAATTTTTTAAATTTGTTTGAACACACATGCATATGCATGCATACAAACAAGATCGAGGCTAGCCGAAACGCAAAGGCATGTGACAGCCCCGTTGTTCAGTGTTGTATGTGCTGAAGGCAGCACTATCGCTCCATGACTTGCAAGAAGCAGTGATAGTATTTTGGTCCAACACAGTTAACAATTAAATGGCTAAATGTTTTATTGTCGAAAGATAGATACACCAACAACACTGAAATACAAAATAAAAAAAAAAGAAACGACAACAAGACAACAACAGTACACCTTTAGCGAAACCATCAGACCCTGCAAGTCACAGCAAAAAGAAAAAAAAAACATAGGTGTGAGTATGTACATACGTGCGGTTGTATATATCCCATGTACATTAATCATTGACCCTGTACTATGGTTTTTTAATCAAAACCTCAATAATAAGGCACGGCAGGTCCTACCCACATGCATATGCATCTATCTATCTATCAGTTGATGTTGATGAAGCTAGCTACTAGCAGAGAGGAAGGATTATTGGTTGCGGACTTGGGGGATGGAGATGGTGCATCTCCAATCTCGATTTATCCAGGTACGGCTATTGTTCGGTTGGTTTGCTGGCCGGGACACGATGAGCTGAGATGGACCTATTCTATTCAGGCCCACTGCACTGCACTAATCTACCTTTCAGGACGTCGACGTGCATGCCTGTGAAGCTTGCTTGTTTGCTTTGGTGTCGGCAGGGTAGGGCGGTGCAGATCCGGGGGGGGGGGGGGGGGGGGGGGGGGGGGGGGCTGCCCAAAAATGTACATTTTCAACAACGTGCCTGCTCCGTCTTTGATGTGTCTGTTCATTCTATATATAAGTAAAAGTATATATGATGAGCACTGATTTGTTTAGCCCAACTTGACTGACTTCCCTTGGACGCTGATCAGCTGACACGAATTTGATAACATTTCTTAATCTCTCCTCCTGTCTTTATTTTTTGTTTGAAACCAGCAACACCCACCCTGTTTCCGGGTAGGGATCAACGCATGTAGCAGCAGCTTAGCTCGCTCGATCGCTGCACTGCACATGCTGACATGCATGCCGATGCCGATGGTAGAATTCAGTTCAGTTTACAGATAACGAGCCCTCCTTGCGTTGCGATTCCATGGCCGGCTGGCCGGCCCCGGGCCCGGTGCTCCAAGAACAAGAACAGTTGGCCGGCCGTTTAAGCACGCACATGCATTCCTCCAGCTCCAGGAACGCACAGGTTCAGTGAACGACGCCGGGGTTGAGGGGGGCACGTGGAGCTGGGATCGGAGGCCGCGGCGGGCGATGGAGGAAGTGGCGGTGACAGGGACGTGCTCCCTGGGCGTCAGACACGCGAGGATCTCATCGGATCATGGTGGATCCGGCTCCCGTGGGGAAACCGATGGAGCCGGAGCGGAGGAGGGAGCGCGGATCTTTGGGACCTCGCGCCCGCCCGCTTCCGCTTGCTTGCATTTGCATTTGTGTATTCCAGTTGCTTCAGATCGAGTTCGTCGTCGTTCAGAGCTCCAGTGCACTGCATCTGCAATCCTGCATGGCTCTGAACAAGTAGTTGCATGCCATGCGTGCAGTGCAGTGCAGGCGCTGGAAACCCGAGCTCCGTTGCCGTTGCTTGGATCCGGTGGCAAATCATCATCAGCATTCACCTGTCCATGTTCACATAATTTGGGACCACTTCTTTTCTTTTTTCTTTCTGAATTATCACCTCACCTCACCTGCAAACACAGTGATACCGTGGTACTGCTAGGACCAACCTCTAGTTATGCCCTGGTTCCCCACCACCCCACCCCCACCCCCACCCCCAATATATATATATTTTTTTTTAAAAAAAACTCAGACTCTCACTGGGTACCTTTCTTCAGAGATACTATACTTACACGTACTACTCCAGGCACGTTCAAAAAACAGTCAGGTTTCAAGGCCTTTTCTCGACCCTACAATGCCAGAAAATTTCTACATTAACTGCAGCGTGTCGAGGATGTCTTTCCCCACAAAGTGTCGATGTTTTTCTTTTTTTTATCACGTACAATTTAGACACACACGACCCAAAAGTTGCAACAGTAAAATTTGAATCCTGATGAATAAGGTCTCGCTACCGCTGCACCACAAGCCCTTTCGCATTGCTGTCTTTTCCATCGTTATTATATCTTTGCAACCTGGGCTTCCTAGCACGGATTCTCTGAATACTACATGGGCTGAGCAGCCAAGCATTTTCTGTGGGCTTTGTCCATAATACGAGGCCAGTTGACATGAGACTGGCCCGAAGTGGACTGCTTCCTACAGAACGGCCTGATATACAGAGCTTGTTTGGTACAGCTCACAACAGCTTCATGAACTGTTGTGAGCTGTTTTTTTTTTTGCCAAACATCATTTTGCAAAACAGCTTCACCCATGAAGGTATAAACTATGAAAAACTACTTTTTTCAGTTTCATGAGTGAAGCTGTTTTCGTGAGGGGGAATAAAACAGCTTGACGCATGAAGCTGAAAAAAGTAGCTTTTCATAGCTTACACCTCCATTTCTCTCTCGCAACCATGAATGAAGTTGTTGGTGAAGCTGTTTTGCCAAACACTTTTTTCAAAACAGCTCAGTTTCACCCAGTACGTTGCTCATGAAGCTATTTTCTAAAAAAACAGCTTCACTAGTGAAGCTGAGCTGTACCGAACGGGGCCATAAACTCACGTGATTTCAACATGATTGCTGTTGCTACGAGATTGATTGATGAAGGAAAAAGTCAATTTTCCCTCCCTCGACTTTCACGAAAGTTTGACTTTTTTCTCTAAACTTTAAAACCAGACAAAATAACCCTCTCAACTTTTGAAACAATATATTTTATCGCTCTAGTTCGGTCATAACCGGTTTTCGACGATGGTTTTACTGGCAGTTGTCTTTTTTTTTTATTTTTGCTGAATCTTTAAAAAATCATAGAAAAATCATAAAGAACGTAAAATCCAATTTTGTTGAACTCCACGTGAGTAAATCTACATAATGAATATATAATATGGTATACTTTAGTACAAAGTTTTTATGGTAACTTTACATAAATACTTTTTTGTAATTAAAATAAATTTATAACTAAGTTATATACATGATCCAATGAGTATAAAATTTTTATTATAATTTAATCATATAATAATTAGCCTACTATAAAAATTTCACTATAGTTAAACTATAGAAACTATAGTTATAAATTATTATAATTAATTACAAAAAAACATATTATTGTATGAAATTAATTGTAATAATTAATTGTTACAGTTTCTATAGTCCAATTATGATGAAATTTTTTATGATGGACTAATTATTGTAAGTTTGAACTGCATTAAAAAAATCATACTCATTGGAACTTAGCTATAAATTTATTTTATTTATAGAAAAACATATGCACTAAAGCATATTATATTATATGTTCATTGTGTAGACCTTCTCATATAGAGTCCAACAAAATTTTATTTTCTATTTTATGATTTTTCTATAATTAACTATAATTTTTCAAAGATTCAGCAAAAATAAATAAAAAAGAAAAAGACAAAACCGTTGTCACTATATCAAAACCACTATCCAAAACTGTTTATAACTGTAACCGGACCAGGGAGCACTATCCAAAACTGCTTATAACCATAACCAGACCAGAGAGGTTAGATGCATTGTTCCAAAAGTTGAGGGTGGTTTTTTGTCCGGTTTTGAAGTTTATGGAGGAAAAACAGATTTTCACAAAAATTGAGAGAGGAAAAGTAGACTTTTTCCATCGATGAACACTACTAGACCCCAGACGCTCCTCAAATCCAACAAGGTATGTATGAGCTGGAACATATGAACACATTGGGAGTACAAGTTACCAGAAAAGTCCGTCAACCTTGCAGCAATATTGTAAATCAAATCATGGCTTCATAGGTATTGGCAACTACTATCTCAATACTTGTTCACTCAACCAGTTTAACTGCAAGTTTATGGACACAATCTTCAATTTGATGTTGTAGGAGTTCAACAAATTAACTCTCATCGATACAGATGAGATGATGCTGGCTTCCAACCTCAACCTTTCACCACAGGGCCAGAGTTAACCTTTTCCTAACCTAAGCTATACGATTACTCCTTTTTCCCTTACAGTTTCAGAGCTGCAAAACACAGTTTCATCGATATATCAGACTGTTATATAATTTGCTTAAGAGAACAGTTTTTTACATTTTCAGTACAAGTCTTAGACACCACATGCTCATAAGCTTTGCTGCTATTCTGCTAATAGGAAGAAGACTATATGACTTATATCAATCTGTCCCTACAAGGCTACAACAGAATGATTCTTTTGCTACCGAAAGTCCTCTAACAAAATAGTTCAATGGGGAATTCAAAAGATCTTTTGAGACCGAGTGAAGGAAAATCAAAGATGAAATTTGGATAAAAGTGAGATTTTCCTGATGCCCATGTACATCTGGAATTGATTTAAATTGCAATCTGTATGTGAGGCAACAAAAAATGCAATCTGTATGTCTAGTAAAAAACATCTTTTTTTCTCGAAAACTTATGGCCCATTAAGTGCATTGGCAAAATTTGTAAGCATATTCCATCAAGAGCCCAAATGCTATTAACATTTATTATGTGAACAAGATCTCATCCTTCATGTGGTACCTACAAACCATACTTATAAAGCCATAATAGTAGATGCGTATATACAAACCTCCTCCCTAAGACTGGTGAATCCATTTTCTCTTGGTAACCCCCTGAAACCTTAAATCCCTAATCTCAGCACCTCAATTGGAAGCTATACATGTTCTTCCATCGACTGAAACTGTTGGAGATTTCAGGCATCTGAAGAATAGAAGATGTGTATTAACAAACTTTGCTTGCTTGTGGCTGTAGAATTGACTCTTATACTGCACCACAACTGTCTCGGTCCATGATTATCTGTCTCAGATCAATATAGTATTGCTCATGAAGCTATGCTATGAAAATTCGCCCTCAAAAGATAACAATTCTTAAAAGCATTCAACTAAATAAAGAGGAGTGGTACTGCCTATCAGAGATGCTTAAAACCCCTCAACTATATAAAGAGGAGGATATAGTTACTTGGATTTGCGAAGTCAGGGGTCTACCCCACAAGATCCATGTA
Organism: Coix lacryma-jobi var. lacryma-jobi; assembly: GCA_009763385.1. Classification (NCBI taxonomy): domain Eukaryota; kingdom Viridiplantae; phylum Streptophyta; class Magnoliopsida; order Poales; family Poaceae; genus Coix; species Coix lacryma-jobi. The sequence continues at coordinate 1,734,592 of CM019825.1, read as the reverse complement.
CAGCTTGGTGACATTTCGAGGAGTTACCAACAGAAGAATGCAGAAGAAATCAGGGGTTACCAGCTTGCAATACAGGAGAAACTTCAAACAGGGGAGGCTTTGAAAAAGAAGAAATGGAAAGGGGGAAAAATCGCATACTTTGCAACAAACCAGAAACTGCTGATCATGTGCTGTTCCAACATGTTATGGCCAGATCAGTCTGGTCAAACTTTAAGGAGGTTCTAGGATGGGATAAATACCCAGAAAGCATGCAGAATTTTCATGAACAATGGCTAAATTGGTGTTGTCATAAACATAATATGAAGCTATTTCTCTTAGCAGGGGTATCATGGAGGTTATGGTAAGAAATAAAATGTCGATCGAGAAGAAATTCCTTGTGTGATTTTCAAAATTCTGCACAATTTTCAGCAATGGCGGCCGCTGCTCAAGGAAGGGGATCGGCAGGAGCTGGATGAGAAGATGGAGGCGATGACGATTTGGGCAAGAGATTCTGCTGAATACATGGATGAAGATTGCACTGAAAATTTCATGTAGTCTAGTCTGCACTGTCTCATGTTTTGATTGCTTGGTTTAAGCCCTATGATGGGTTGGAGCCATGTGTGAGTTTCTCTGTTCCTTTCTGTAGTATGATGTAGGGGAGTCGTTTTGTTCTTTTCCTTGTAGCTTAGACATGTTAGCCGGTAACCCCAGCAGGCTATGTTTGGCTGACATTGCTTTCAATCTAAGCAGGGTTTTTTTTTTAAAAAAAAAGGTAACAATTCTAAGCTACAAAATGAAGAAGGTACAGTACCTGGTGGCTGCCCATGGTCTAACAAGGGCTCTTGTACTTAAATACCAAGTTGGTACACTGCACTAGATGGGTTGCCCTGCCCCCAAAGATTTTGGGAGAAATCAAATTTGATGAGGCTCAGGATTAAGTTCATTTGCCACAAAAACAAAGCATACACCAAATATGAGAAGTCACACTTAGTATATTTTTGTTACTGTTAATCAAAGCGTCACCGACACTCAATTCAGACTGTTGAATGCAGCTTAATGGAGCGAAGGGAATACCAAGAACGGACAAGGCTATGCGCAGTCAAGGAAGCAGCTTCCCTGCCATGAAGCAGGCGAACTTGTTGCTCCGGGAGTACTCGTAGGGCACGCCGGCCACCGTGAGCAGGCGCTCTAGCACCTCCTTGACCTGGTCAGGTTCCGCCGTCTCGCACTCGAGCTCGTAGCTGGTCCCGAAGTCGAACGCCGTCTCGTCGAGCTCCAGCACGAGGCCGCCGCCGCCGTCCTCGAGCTCGTAGTCGTAGACGGCGCGCGTGTTCCTGAAGCCGCCGAGGCAGATGAAGGGCGCGGCGTCCCCGCCGACGCCGTACTCGGCGGCGACGAGGCGGATGATGGGGGAGTCGAGGCCGCCGAGGCGTGCGGGGTGGTCGGCGCAGGCGAGGGCGAGCGCGGGGTCGAGGGGCTCCTCGACCTCCTCGACGCGGCTGACGCCGGCGTCGATCCGCGGGCGGCGCTTGAGCGCGAGGACGGCGCGGCCGTCGGGCCCGTCGTAGAAACGGACGCGGAGCGCGGCGGTGGCGGCGGCGAGCGTGCGCGCAGCGGCGTCGAAGAAGAGGTTCCGCTGGGCGTGGGTGCGGCGGAGGCGGGGCGCGAGGAACGCGGACAGGCGGCGGTGCGCGGCGGCGTCGGGGAGGCGGAGCTTGATCTCAACCTCCATGGGGTGGCCGGCGGGGGGTCGGGCCGGGGGCCGGCGGGGTGGAGAGGGCGAGGTCGATGCCGATGCGTTGGGACCTGGAGGGCGCGGCGCCGGGCGGCGGGTGGAGGAGGCGGAGGAGGGGGTTGGAGGTCTGCGGGGGCCCCGGGACCGGGGACGGAGTGGTGTAGCCGGGCGGGTCCTTGGTGGTGGCTGCTGCTGGGGTGCTCCCCGCGGCGGCGCGGAGGTGCTCTTCGAGCTCGTCGCGGTCGGAGGAGTGGAGCTCGATGCGGGTTGGGTTGCGGCGCAGCATTGGCGGATAATGACGACGAGAATGAGAATGAGATCGAGATGAGACGAGAATGCGAAGGAATGGCTGCAGCGAGCAGGGCCAAATGCACATCTGGGCCCCCAACACTGCTGACTGACTGCTCTGCCCCCAACATCTGGGCCCTTCCACGTCTAGACAGATCCCTGTTCATTGCAGCCCATTGGACGGTTCGAGGCACCCGCTCGAAGTTTCCAACTCCACCGATCGAGTCGTCGATCGCCGTCATGCTCCACCTTGCGCCATGTTCTTCACCGAACACACCCGTGCAAGCTTTGCGCGGTGTGGACCATATTCATCGCACCTCCACGATCTTCTTCTATAAATCTGGCTCCGATACCACTTGTTAGAGTGCACGGACCCGAACAGATCTGCTAACTGACAAACGCGGAAGCATAGCCACTATAGAAGAAAATACGCAAACGAGAACGACACCAAGACACGATGTTTTTTAACGAGGTTCAGTGATGTGCCTAATCCTCGGGGCATGACTGCGAACGCTCCTCCCCATAAAACAGCAGCTACACCGGCATCCGGGCGATCCCGCGGTCTCGCCGCCACCTCAACCAGCCGCCAAGTCGTCTCTCGGTTACAATAGGGGTTGCCTCATATTTATGGCACCCTAGGATATAGAGTTCGACTCCAACTCTATCCTAGCCCCTAATACAACTCAAGTCTAACTAACCCCTAATACAACTCAAGTCTAACTGTAACCGGATTATACACATATTCAACACATATCTAACCACTGCTCTGCCCCCAACATCAGGCCCTTCCATTCCACCACATCAGGGGCAAGCAAGGTCAACGGAACTCCACTCCTCCTCCTCCTCCTCCCCCACTCCCCCAGTCCCCACACAAGGAGCAACCGCGGGTCCGGACTCCGGACCGATCCGATCCCTCCTCATGGAGAAAGCTGCGCACGTTGCCGCCGTCGCGACGCAGGACTCGTCTCCGCACAGGTCGATCGTAGTCACCACATCCTCAGTTCCTCAAACCCTCTGCTTCATCCTCCGAGCTGCGTCGATCTGTTTCATGCTGTAGGCGTAGCTGTAGATAGCACTCAGGAGTGATTGAAGAATCGACGCCTCACCCCTCACTCTAGTATAGTAGTAGTATACGGGCGAAAGACAGTAGTCTTTCTGTGGTCTGAACCAATGGTTTATATGCTGTTTGAATGAATTGCTGTATCAGACTACCAGGTCAAGCCAAAGCAGTTGTATATAGCAAACTGAAAGGCCAATTTTTCTAGTTTAGCATTCAGTTTTCCTTTCAGATCTCTTAATGACATCAAGGCATTTTGAGTCACGTCCTTGTTTCCTAAAACAAAACATTTTTAGATAATGGAATGGATGAAAACAGAGACAAGGATACATGTAACCACATTGTGGCAACTTTGGGACCATGGGCCATACACCAAGAAGATTTACGTCCCTACCTCCCGCTGTTGCATCTCTAGCCTCATGGTATTTTTTTTTTTTTTTGCTGCTTTATTTATCTGACTGATGCAGCAACAAGAATCACGTTCATCTGCAGGCTTGACGCAGTGAGGCATGATGACTCTGCTGAAGCGATTCCTGAAAGGTGATTCCATTTGCTTCCAGAGCCAATGCTGTTCTTTCGTGAATGAACATGGATGCTAATACTTGGCCAGTTCGCCAGACTCGCGGTGGTCACAGGAGGAAACAAAGGAGTCGGCCTCGAAGTATGCCGACAGCTTGCTCTCCAGGGTGCGACAGTTATCCTTACAGCAAGGGATGAGAAACGCGGAAAAGATGCCGCCGAGACCCTTCGCTGTGAATCCGAACTCCCAAATATAGTCTTCCATCAGCTCGATGTCAGAGATGATGATAGTGTCACCAGATTGGCCCGGTATATCGAAAGCAGATATGGGAAGCTCGACATCTTGGTAAGTTGTAGCCTACTCTTATTTTTGAATTGAGTGACACCACTTTGTGTTTTTTAGTACACGTAACTGATGATATGGTGGGTGATATAGGTGAACAATGCAGCTATTTCAGGAATTGTAGCAGATGAGGAAGGCCTGAAAGCTCTCAACATTGATGCAGAGACATGGGTACTTTGATTGCTCTTTAGCTTTTGGCAGCTTATCTATTCATCATGCTGTTTAGTACGGGTTCAGAATGCATCTGTAGTCTTTTGGAGTCAGTATATCAATATATTCTTTAATTACTTGGTGTTTTTCTGTATTGATTAAGGCCTTGTTTAGATGCCTCTATTTTGCAAAATTTTACTGTAGCGTTTTCGTTGTTATTTGACAAACTTTGTCCAAATATGGACTACGTAGACTCCAAAGATTCGTCTCGACATGTACATACTAAAAGTACAATTAGTTATTTTTTTTATCTACATTTAATTTTTCTTGCATATATTTAAAGACTGATGTGATGGGGAATCTTGCCAATTTTGCAAAATTGGGGGGAAACTAAACAAGGCCTAAGTCTGTCGAATTATGGTTTGTTTTTTTCGTCATGGCCATAATAAATACCCTGTTATTGGTACCACAACCAATGATGAGTGCTTCGGTCACTCATATGTTTGTGTTTCAGACATCTGGCAGGGCGGCTAATCTTCTCAAAGAAGTATTCCAGAATACCAATGATGAGGCATTCAACTGTCTCAATACCAATTACTATGGATGCAAACGGGTAACAGAGGCTCTTCTTCCACTTTTGAAGCTATCTACATCAGGAGCAAGGATTGTCAATGTCTCCTCACTTGCGTCGGAGCTGAAGGTGCACATCAGCAGCTGTATTTGTTTTCTTTTCTCTACCATGAAACTCAACTCCTGCATTTCTGCACGGACAGAGAAGATATCATCTATGTTGCTCATCCTCATTGATCGTATTTGATATTGTTGCCAGAGAATGCCAAATGAGAAGCTGCGAAACGATCTGAGCAACATCGACATCTGGGGCGAGGACCGAATAGAAGCAGTGCTGAACACATTCTTGGAGGACCTGAAGAGCGGGCGGCTAGAAGAGGCCGGGTGGCCCATGATGCTACCAGCCTACAGTGTATCGAAAATGGTCATCAACCTCTACACCAGGATCATGGCAAGGAGGTATCCGGAGATGCGCGTCAACTGTGTGCGACCTGGCTTCGTCAAGACGGACATCAACTGGAATCTGGGGGTCCTGACGCCTGAACAAGGTGCGAGAGGGCCAGTCATGCTAGCTCTGCTCCCTGATGATGGACCAACTGGGTGCTATTTTGATCAGACAGAAATGGTGAACGTGTGGTGATCGACGGTTGAATTTGAATGGTCCCATGGTTCCCCAGTTATTCGTATGACATTGTTTCCCAGATTTTATGAGAGGATAACGGCATCGTCGTCGGATATGTTTATGGCATCATGATCAGATAATAACCAGAGACACACGGTAAAGTCTTCTCATGGTTGAGGGTATGTTAACGAATAGCTGGAGGAGTTGGTGTTGTTTCCATATGTTGTAGTCGGAATAATATAACATGCACTTTATTATAACAAGAAAGAAAAATGGTACGGTGTCGTCAATCGTCGTGCATGCAAACTGCCGTTATGGAGCTGTTCATCACGGCAGAGATGAGAGATGACTTTGATCATGGAGTGAACAGTGGGATGGCACGGAGTGGCGCAGCGGGATCAAGCGTTATGGAGCTGTTCTCCCTGAGCCTGAGGTCGTCACCGACGTCACCGGGCGCCATGGTGGCATCGCCGCACAGCTTCCACTCAACTCAACCTTGTGCAGGACGGAGGCCAGCACGAGCCAACCCGGTTTTCTCGCTACCGCATGCGGCCGCAAACGCTATCCTCCGGATACCAGTGCTCTAAGATTCGTGCCAGAAGTGGAGAAAGGAGAGGAAATGAGGAGGTGTTGACCAGCATGAATCGCGAAGCAGAAATGAATGGCGACAGATAGCAGAAGCGGCCGCATACCATTGCGGTATTGCGTTTTCGCAGCACGAGCGGCACGAACCGTGCAGCCATGTCCATTCCGGGGCACACTCTACGCCCTGCACCGAACGGGATGTAGGAGAAGTCGGAGCCGTCGCCGGCCCTAAAGCTCACCGGCGTCCGGGCGGCGGCAACCAAGAATCTCTCAGGCAGGAACTTCTCCGGCTCAGGCCAGGAAGCCAGGTCCCTCCCGAGAGCCCACAGGTTGACCAGAATGCACGCGCCTTTTACCGCCAAGAGCTTGGAGATGTCTGCACGCGTGATCTCCGACTTGGCGTGGCTCGCAAGAACGGTGCCCAGCAAGTCGCCGTCGTCATCGTGGTCGCCAGCAGCACCGCCGCTGGCTAACCGACTCTGGACCTCTTGGTCCAAGACCTGATAGAGCTTGGCCATGCTTCTGGAGGCCCGGCGTCGTGCGCCCAGGAGGTCAAGCGGCGCGAGGAAGGGGAAGGCATCAGAGATGTTGGGCCTGGCCCACTCTCGAGCGATCGCTCTTGCGATGGCCTTGTATGCCTGCCCTGGCCATCCCTGCTCCTGCAGCATGCTCAGGTCTGCCAGGTCCCTAGAGAAGAGGATGTTGTTGACAGTGTTGGCCATGGTGCCAAACACGGCCTCCCCGACCGCCATCGGCTGGCCAGAACCCGCCCTGACGAGCTCGGCGAGCCGGCGGGCATGGCGTTCCCGGATGTGCCGGGTCATGCTCATGCCGAGGCGGCGGCTCCGCCCGGAGGAGGAGAAGTGGGCCACGCGGTGCTGCTTCCACAGCGGGCTGGAGCTCGGGAGGAAGAACACGGACCCCGCGTCGTCCGCACGCTGTCGGGCACCCACCGGGGCGGCGACGGCGAGGTCGTTCTTGGCCAGGGCTTCGCGGGCCGCGCCCGGGGACGACACCACCACGAAGGTGCGGCTCGTCGCCGGGCCTGGCCGGAAGGATGTTAGAATCTGATACCCCTAGTTATGCGCAGCAGCCCTCGGATCTTTGAAAGGATGTTGCGAATATGACACAAGCTAGCACCGTATCAAGAACGATGTAGTCGAATCGCGTAGAAAACCCTAGATGACGATGAAGCAACCACGACAAGAGATTAGAATTTGGCGAAGCCGACCGCAAATTCTATTAGCACAACTCCAAAAGAGTACAAGAGATTGTCGCTCTCTCACAACCCTACTTGACCCTCCAGAACTCACTGATTCTTGCCCTATACAAGAATCTAGTGCAATAGAACTGTCTAGTCTAATCCTCTTGAGCGCTCCTAATTGCTTCGTACATGCCTTGGATGAGACCCCTTGTGTTGGCTTGGTTATCTTCCTTCATCTTGTTGTGATGCCTATGGCCTCTACCCCTTGATTTATATAGTCCCCTCCAAGGCTCTCATACATACAAATAGGAGTTCTACTCCTAGTAGGATTCTACACTCAAGACCTACTAGAACTAGAAGTCCTAATAGCATACCTTTTTAAATCCTATTCTAAGTAGGATTTGAGTCACCATACAACAAACTCCACCTTGACTCTAATCCTTTGAAGTCATCGTGCTCCTCCAAGAATTTGCTCCAAATCGGCTTCTTTTTTATTTATACTCCCACCTCGAGAGTGCCCCCACCACAGAGGCTTATGCACATCACCACAATGTGCTTGTCAGTTCCAGGCTGGACTGCTGGAACCTTCCATCTGAGAGCTCCATCGTTGTGTAGTTTGGTTAACCACAACACCTTCTCCTTTGGCCCTCCATGCCATAGGTTTGTACCGCCTTCGAGCTCCACCTACTCGTTGGTACTGCGTGGTTGGTCCGACCACGTCTTTCTTCTTCCAACAACTCATAGCTTCGCCTCTATGACTGTTAGATTTTGCAACCGTCTTTGTAGCCTTGCACTTGACCACAATTGAGATTTGAGCACCTGTCGTTGACGAGACGACTTCCTTTTCCTGATCGGGATTTTTACCAAATCTCCCCATGGTTGCACCATCCATAAGATTTCCTATCACTCGGTATCCTCCATTGATCCAGATACTTTTCATAATTACCTGCCCTTTGCAAGTAACTCGCATGACTCCACCTTGAAGTGATAATTCACAACCTTGGAGTTCTAGCGACCTCACAGATATTAGATTCTTTTTCAATCCCGGGATATACCGAACTCCCATCAGTGTGCAAAGTGTTCCATTATGCATCTCCAATGTAATTGTTCCCACCTCAGTGACTGCATACTCCTGACAATCTGCTAAGTGAACAATTCCATTCGCTGGGTGTAGAGATCCTTCGTCAAACATCTCCCTCACCGAACATATATGGAAACAGCTTCCTGAATCTAATATCCAATCATGAATAGTACCTGGTTGACTGACGATAAGTACGTCACCTTCATCCTCACTTGCCACTGAGCATGTTCCTCTCATAGTCTTCAAACTTGGACAGTCCTTTATCATGTGACCCTCCTTGTCACATAGATAGCATGTACGTTGTCCCTTGCTCTTGCCTTTCTTCTTCTCATGATTCTTAACTTTTCCTCCTCCACTTGAAATAGTTAAAGCTTGATCACCCGAGAATGAAGAACCTTGCGGCTTCTTCAAGGACTCTGCCTCCAACAGATATGCAACTGTCTCATTGAAGTTGAGAGTAGTCTTTCCGACGAGAATATTCATCACTAGCTGCTCCCACGATGGTGATAAGGATGAAGCCAATATGACGACTTTACCGTTCTCCTCAATTTTCTCATCCACACTAATCAGCTGCGTGACAAGCTTGTTGAAGACATTTAGATGGTTGACGAATCGTGTACCTTCCTCCATGCGTAACCTAAATAGTTGACGCTTCAGTACCCACCGATTTGTCAGCGACTTTGCCATATACAACTCTTCTAGGCTCTTCCATAATTTCGTCGGTGAATTCTCCTTAATTACCGAGTACTTTACCTCATCGGAGAGACATAGTCGAATTGTACTGACAGCCTTTCGCTCCATCACCTTCCATTCTTCATCAGTTATCTTGTCCGGCTTGGTGCCCTCGAGAGCATCAATCAATCCTTGTTGGACAAGCACATCTTGTACCACGCATTGCCACACGCTAAAATTCCCTTTTGCCATCAAATTTCTCTACTTGATTCCACATCCCTGACATCGCCTTAATTTTGTGCTTCCTAGCCCTGTCAACCTTCTCACAAAATCAAATCAATCCGACCTTGGCTCCGATACCACTTGTTAGAATCTGATACCCCTAGTTATGCGCAGCAGCCCTCGGATCTTTGAAAGGATGTTGCGAATATGACACAAGCTAGCACCGTATCAAGAACGATGTAGTCGAATCGCGTATAAAACCCTAGATGACGATGAAGCAACCACGACAAGAGATTAGAATTTGGCGAAGCCGACCGCAAATTCTATTAGCACAACTCCAAAAGAGTACAAGAGATTGTCGCTGAAAGGACCGAATCAGCCTAGAGGGGGGGTGAATAGGTGATTTTTGACTATCTGAAACTTCACAAACTATAAGATGTAGTTAGATAGCAACCGGAGAAGCTGGTTTGTTTGGGTAGGTACTACCGGGTGTGAAACACCGGTACTACCGACACAAACAAACGGCACAACCGGGATTCTAAAAGAAACTACAAATCTGATGAATGTAAGCTATGAAGATAATACAAGTTTCTAGCCCACTTTCCTAAGAATGATATATGGTAAATCTACTCTCACCAAACCTTGGTTGCTCCCCTTGATGTAGATCGAGCCTTCCCAACCTAAGAAAGAGATAGGGATAGGAAGAACACGAAGAACACAATAACAAGTGAAGTAGAGAATATAGAGACAACAACAACAAGCACACGGGACACGCGATTTATCCCGAGGTTCGGCCAATCCACTAAGGAGTGCCTACTTCCTCGTTGTTGAGGTGACCACAAAGGTCGGAGTCTATTTCACCTCCTTGCCTCACTCAAGCAACCACAAAGGCTACGAGAGTATCTCTACTAGAAATCTCAAGGTAATACAAACGCTTCGGGGAGCCCTCACAAGTAAATCAATACGGGCTACCACGAAGAACACCTAACCGGCTAGATCTCAAAGAGCTCAAGAGTAAAAGACACAAAGCAAGCCGGCAAGATGGAAACCAAGTGCTCAAGTCGAAGATTGATGCTTCCCACTCTCGAATCTCACTTCCCTAGCTCAAATCTCGCAAGGGAATGAATCTAGGAGCAAAGGGGGAGAGAGAGGGGTGAGTCAATGCTTGGAGAGAGTTTGTCTCGAGTTAGGTCAGCAATAAGTGTATAGAGTGAGTCCATCACCGTGGAAAGAGAAGAGGAGAGACATTTATACTCCCTCAGTCCCGAGACTGGTCGGTACCACCGACCACTCCTGGCCGGTACCACCGACCAGTTCACAACGGTCGAAAGAATCCAGATCTGACCAAACAAGCAACCACCGTCCTCACGTCGGTACCACCGCGGGCGGTAGTACCGAGGTAATGGCGGTACTACCGCCAGATCAAATTGGCCGCGAACAGAGAGCATCTCACAAAGGGACTTGGTCCCTCGGAAACTACCGCCCAAAGGTCGGTACCTCCGAGGTCGGTGGTACCGAGGTTATGGCGGTACCACCGCCAGGCCATTTTCAACTCAACACAGAGAGCTTCGCGAAACCAAGATACTACCGACCTCGGTCTGTACCACCGCGGGCGGTACTACCGAGGTTATGGCGGTACTACCGCCAGGCCATTTTAAATCCTACACAGGGAGCTCTGCAAACTTGGTTACCACCGGCCTTGGGTCGGTAGCACCGGGGGCGGTACTACCGAGATAATGGCGGTACTACCGCCAGGCCAAAATTAGCGCGGACAGAGAGCCTTGCAAACTTGGAAACTACCGGCCATGGGTCGGTACCACCGCGGGCGGTAGTACCGAGGTAATGGCGGTACCACCGCTAGGTCAAATACAACTCTACACAGAGAGGGTTGCAAAACCAGGTTACCACCGACCTTGCGTCGGTACCACCGCAGGCGGTAGTACCGAGGTAATGGCGGTACTACCGCCAGGTCATTTTTGACCAACACAGAGAGGGTGTTTGAGCGCTGCGCAGAGAAGCCGTGGTCGGTACCACCGACCACCCATGGTCGGTACCACCGACCATATGAAATTACCCTCTAGGTGTTCGTGATTGTGCGGTGTCTCTCAAGCGAACTAAGGTTAGTCGATTTGAGCACTTTTCTCCACATCTAGCCAACTTACTTTGTGACCCTCTTCATAGTCCGGCTTACCTACAACTCAAGTTTAAAATTAAAATTTTAAACTACCACTTGAGCTAGGCATCTTTATGTCCAAAAATATCCTACGTGCTTTGTTCACGAGATTTCAACGTTTCAAATCTTTCAAAGGACTAACACCTGCATACATGCTTTTATAAACTGGTTAGTCCCTAATTTGATTGTCATTAATTAGCCAAAACCCACATTGGAGGCGAATGCACTTTCAGTCGCTCTCTCACAACCCTACTTGACCCTCCAGGACTCACTGATTCTTGCCCTATACAAGAATCTAGTGTAATAGAACTGTCTAGTCTAATCCTCTTGAGCGCTCCTAATTGCTCCGTACAAGCCTTGGATGAGACCCCTTGTGTTGGCTTGGTTATCTTCCTTGATCTTGTTGTGATGCCTTTGGCCTCTACCCCTTGATTTATATAGTCCCCTCCAAGGCTCTCATACATACAAATAGGAGTTCTACTCCTAGTAGGATTCTACACTCAAGACCTACTAGAACTAGAAGTCCTAATAGCATACTTTTTTGAGTCCTATTCTAAGTAGGATTTGAGTCACCATACAACAAAGGACACGACCGGCCCGTACTTTCTCGCTAGGTCGGCCAGCGCGCGGTGCGGGTTGTGAGTTGTGACGGAGCACCACGAAGAAGTACAGGGCGTTCCCGATGAGGGGGAGCCTCGGAGGGCCAGGGGGAAGCGGAAGAGAAATAATATGACACGACGATGATGATGATGCATCGTCTGCGACAAGGGACCTGACGCTCAACAAAGCTCGTCAGTGTCAGGTCCCTTGTCGGGGACGACGGTAGGGACGACTTTGGGCACGGGACGCACACCTCGTCCACGACCGCGGGGAACTTCATCGCCGGCGCCTCGAGGAATGCCTTGCTGGCCGCCGGCACCGTGGTAATGACTCGTAACCAGCCAGATGTAGTGGATGAGGTCAGTTCAGCGTACGTAATTGGCCCAAATAATCTACGGCCCACGGGGTAGTAGTAGGCCACTAGGCCGGCCGCCCACGGGGGTTGCCTTGCGTCGTTGTCGGTGCGCTGATCTTGATGGATTGGCGGTGTGGTCCGCCTCAAACGTGCATGCGGAGTCGGAGGTGGACAGGGCAAGGGACGGAAACGGAACGGAACCGAACCGATAGCCTCTAGGGTTGCGGGATGCGGGCCTTTCTTTATATACGACGACGCCCCCTACTGTGGGACGCAGGCGCAGCACCAACAAGCAGGTTTTCAGGTTTTGGCGGTCGCTTGTAGTTGTAGCGACGAGCGAGATCTCGAGATCTCCAGCAGCAGCAGGGAACAGAACATGGCGGCGCTGACCGGAGCGAGAAACATGGCGGCGGTGGCAGCGAAGGCCAAGAAGACGACGAAGAAGAAGGTGACGGTGAGGGTGAGGGTGAGTCAGGCGTACATCGACGGGATCCTGGAGGTGTATCCGTTCAAGCCCTTCCCATGTGATCGAGAAGAACTCGACAAGACTATCAAGGATCCCATGAAGAGGGAGCTGCTGCGCAGCATGACGGCTTCAGTCACAGCCACTGTCAAGGCATGCCGCGCCAAGGAAGAGGCCATCATCCAGCAGTACTACGCCAAGGGCTACACCGAGGAGGAGATCGAGGTCAGCGACGACGACGAGACGATGTTGGAGGACGGATCAGAGGAGGAGGGACCTAGCGACGACGCGCAACGGCAGGAGAAGGACGGTGCAACAACAATTGTAGGAATTAATTAACTAGTGCTGTTGTATGCTAACATGTGTTAGAACTATCTGTCCTGAATGTGTCAGCTTATTGGTATAGTAACAATAACTTTATACCCTAACATTATTAGAGAATATTGTCTTTCGGCAGCTTTAGATCTATGTTTATAGCTTTAGATCTATGTTTTTATTGTAGCTTTAGATCTATGTTTTTTTATGAATAAAATAAATTAATAACTAAGTTATACATGATCTAGTGAGTATAAATTTTTTTTACTGCAGTTCAAACCTACAATAATTAGTCCACTATAAAAGTTTCACCATAATTGAACTATAGAAACTGCGGCAATTAATTATTCCAATTAATTCTATAGAGTCATATGCTTTTGTGTAAGCTTTTCACCATAAGGCTAGTCTTAGTGGGGTTTCATGTAAGGTTTCGTGCACGTTGAATAGGGTGCCACATCATCTTTTTGCATGAAACTAGAAGGAGAGAGAAGAGGAACATTTCATCCTCATGAAACCTTTGAGCGTCGTTTACAAAATGGTGAGATCATGGTGAAACCTCCGTTGAGAGCGTCATTGTGTTTCATCTCGTACAATACACGCGATTGGACCACGAAGTATGAAATTGTGCACGAAGTATAAAATTGTGCATTGAAACTGTACATTGAGGAAGAGATCTATTTTATTTGTGATTTATATTAGAAACCGAGAAATGAAACTGTGTATTAAGACATGGTTTAATTGAACGTACAAATGATACAATTAATTGTTTCGTGGTTTGTTTCGCCGTTCGAGTTGGGCTCCGTTTTAGTGGGCTCAGTTGGTCGGAGTCCTCTCTCTCTCTCTCTCTGTCTCTGTAGAGGAGGGGGCGCATTGTTGTTTTGAGATCGGTCGATTCGATCGGGGCCCAAGCCGAGCGAGCTTCTCTTTCTCTCTCGGTTGAACAAATTTTAGAAAGGAAACGGATCGGATCGGTCGGTTCCCACTTGCGATTAGCCGAATTTTGAATACCCGGCCGGCCGGCCGGGGGCCACGCGCATGGGGGGCGGCCCGCACGCGATGGATGGATGGGCCGCGCGCGACCCGTGGTGACCGTGAGCCGAGCCCATTGAAACGTCACAACCCTTTCTGGCCGGCCGGCTGGCTGGCTCGTCGTCCTCCTCTCCCAAACCAAAAAAAGTCTCACACCACCTGCTGTGCTGCCATTCTTCTCTTCGCCTTTCCCCCCGAAAACCAGATCTACCACCACACCTGCTCGGCCTTGCTTGGGGCGCTTCTTGGGCCGAGCCAGCCAGCCAGCCCTAGGCGTGCTCTCTCAGTCCGGACTTCCGATCTCGGCCACCACCACCTCCACCTCCCTCCCCTGTAAGCTCTCTGCTCTGCTCTGCTCAGCTCGCTCTCCTCCCCCGTTCCCAGACTCCTCGTCTCGTCTCGTCGCGTTATAATTTCTTTCCACCGCTTCCGATGCGTGTTCATCCATAGATAGATAGATAGATAGATCTGCGCGGGTTTGGGCTAGATTCCGCCGGATCTGTGCGGCCGCGTTTCAATTTGTGGGCTTTTTTCTTTTTGTCGCGTTTATTTAAGCGCGATTTGCAAGGGTTTTGCCCCCTCCGGATTTGGGCCTAGTGGGCCATGCTGGGATTTCTTTCGTGCGTTAAGATTTCTCAATCAAATTTTATTTACCTGCGCTTGCGGTCGGTCTACATACAACTCCAGGCAAGGCAAAGGCAGGCCTGGTTTCTTCTCTTCATTCAATAGTCAGGATTGGATTGGAGGGTCTCCAATTTGGAGCGCGAGGTTCTGTTCCGCGGGCCAGATTTCTAGTCTCTTTCATTTCATTTTCATGCGCCCGCCATGGCACCAATTTCGGGGAATCTTGGTTCTCAGTTAGTTTTTTCCTTTTCCGGTGCACGTCAAAGCGCTGTTGGCGCTATAGTAGATTATTACGTGCGTTATATTGTTGGCCTTTTTATAGCCTATATTAGTATAATTCTGTACGAGCAAATTGTGCCGTTTGTTTATGGGAGGGAGGGGTTCAATGTTCCGAGGGAATTACTCAAGGTTTTGTCGAGGTTTGAATCGTTGTGCATACGATTTAGTTGTCTGTGAAGATGAAGAGTTTATAGGAAACAGAGTCACTCCAAAGTACTCTTAGCCTGTGCAAGGATCTGAGTTGTTGACGAAGTAACTTAGCGCGTAATAATTTAGTAATTGTTAACACACCTTACTCTTTGGAGGAGGAGGAGGAGGAGGAGGACTTATGCTCTAGTTCCTTTGGTTACTGGGACTTTCTATCGTGAAATTATGATGTATGCCAGTTCTGTTATGCTCATCTCAAGAATTTAATCTCTGCCATTTTTGCGCTTCGACAATGTTCTGATGCTACCATTGCCATATCTGACAGATCTCACAAGTTCATCTGCTAGCCTATCAGGATGGTTGAGGAAACTGCCAATGATGCTCAGGTGGCACAAGATAACGAGATTGCCCCCAGCAATGAGGCAATCCAAGGTGATGAATTGGTCCAAGGTGATGAATTGGTCCAAGGTGAGGAATTAGCTCAAGGTGATGAGTTGGTCCAAGGTGAAGAAGAGTTGGCTCATGGTGAAGAGCTGTCCCAAGGTGATGATCTGATTCAAGGAAACGAGTTGGTTGTCTCTGAGGTAACAACCCCTCCTACTACTGGAACCAGGCGTAGGAGAAAGAAGTCCTTGGTGTGGGAGCACTTCACTATTGAAGCCGTCGCCGGTGGGGCCACAAGGGCTTGCTGCAAGCTCTGCAAGCAAACCTTTGCTTACAGCTCTGGTTCAAAGATTGCTGGGACTAGTCATCTCAAGAGGCACATCACCTTGGGCTCTTGCCCTAAGATAAAGAATCAAGAGCAGAGGCTGGCACTGCCTTCAACTGGAGGGACTGACAATGATGGCGAGGGAACCATAGAGCGTCCAGCCAAGAGACGCTACAGATATACTGGTTATGCAAATGCTGCTTTTGATCAGGACCGCAGCTGCTCATACTTGGCAAAGCTAATCATTCAGCATGACTACCCACTTCACATTGTCCAACAGCCGGCATTCTCCATCTTTATTGAAAGTCTGCAGCCACGTTTCAAGATTGTGGATGTTGATACGATGGAAGGAGAGGTGTATGCTGTTTATCAGAAAGAAAAGGAGAACCTGCTTCTATCATTCAACACTATGCCTGGAAGGATCAGTCTCACTATAGGATTGTGGACAACTAGTCAGACTCTTGGGTATGTTTCACTTGCAGGGCAGTTCATCGACTCTGAGTGGAAAGTGCACCGAAGGATGCTTAACTTCATGATGGTGTCATCTCCTCATTCAGAGAATGCACTTAGTGAGGCAATTAGCTTGAGCCTCTCTGACTGGAATATGAAGGACAAGCTATTCACCATCACGTTGGATAATGAATGCTCCTCACATGATATCTACAGTGCGAATTTGAGGGATCATCTCTCCAACAAGAACAATCTCATGCTTAAGGGACAGCTCTTTGTTGTGAGGTGCTATGCCCATATCCTTAATGCTGTCGCACAAGATGTCATTGCTTCAATTCATGGCGTTGTATACAGTATCCGTGAGAGCATAAAGTTCATAAAAGCTTCTTCTGCCCGTGAAGAGAAGTTTGCCGAGATTGCTCTGCAGCTGGAGATTCCCAGTACCAAGACCCTCTGTCTGGATGTTACAACCCAGTGGAACACCACTTATCTGATGCTGTTAGCTGCCTTGGATTATAGGCAGACTTTCACTACACTAGAAACATGTGATGACAACTACAATGAAGCTCCATCAGCAGAGGATTGGAAGAAAGTTGAGGCTGCCTGTACTTACCTGAAACTGCTATACGATTCTGCACATAGCATCATGGCTGCACCAAACCCAACTGCAAACATCTTTTTCCATGAAGCTTGGAAACTTCAGCTAGAGCTAGCAAATGGCACAGGACATGAAGATCCTGCTTTCAGTAGCATCGCCAAGGATATGCATGAGAGGTTTGACAAGTACTGGAAAGATTGCAGCCTTGTGTTAGCCATTGCTGTTGTCATGGATCCACGTTTCAAGATGAAGCTTGTTGAGTTCAGTTACTCAAAAATTTACGGGGCTGAGGCCGCAAAGTATGTTAAGGTGGTCAATGATGCTGTGCATGAGCTGTATAAGGAGTATGTGGCTCAGCCACTCCCACTGACCCCTGCCTATGTTGAGCAAGGTGAAGGGAATAATGGACCAGCCAATGCGAATAACAGTCAAGGGCCGCCTGCTTCCACTGGTGATGGGCTTCTAGACTTTGATATGTACCTTTCTGAGATCCAAAGTAGCCAGCCCTCGAAATCTGAGTTGGAACAGTACCTGGATGAATCCCTCACTCCACGTATCCAGGATTTTGATATCCTGAACTGGTGGAAGCTAAACACAGTAAAGTTTCCAACCCTCTCTAAAATGGCCCGTGATATCTTGGCCATTCCAATGTCCATGGTAAGCAGTGGCAGCTCTATATTCTCTGCTGGGACAGGAAGTCACATGCTCGATGACTACAGAAGCTCTCTCCGACCTGAGATTGTAGAAGCACTTGTCTGCACAAAAGACTGGCTCCAGTATTCACCACCTGCCACAGAGGCACCAAGTTCTGCGTTGGTGAAGGCTGATGGATCGTAGGTTTGTCATCGTCACTGGTCACTGCCTGCCTTGTGGAAGCAAGAATCTATTTATCCATCTGTCATATCTATGAGTGTAGTTAACTGTAGGTGTATTGTAGGCTGAGATTGTGAACTGATTGTGATCTATTCTGGTATTTATCTCGTAAAGGTGTGTAACTTGTGTTGAACTCTGCTGAAACTCGTCGATGTTGTCATGTAATAGCTTATGTATCATGTTTTGGTATCATCTGATGTTGGAGTTTGCATGCTTGGCTATGTGCGTGTACAAGCCGTGGGATGCATCAGCCTGGTTCCTGTGTATTTTGTTTGAACCCCCCAATTTGTATCCAATTTGTTTTGTACCGTGGACTGGTGTTCATCTTCTTGTAGTAGCTGTAGAAATTGTCTAATTTAAATGTGTGCTCCCTATGGCCAGTTTTACTGAATGACTGCTGTGTTTATGTTTGAGATGCTTGTCTGGCTGCATGAGTGGCTCCATCAGGTGCTTTCAGAAATTTTGAGAAAGAGTATGAGGATTTCAACAGAATTTTATCTTCTCAGGTAAGTGCTGACTGATTTTTGAGTTGGTTTCCCACATAAGTCTTGTTTAGTTGGAGATCACTTGTGGGAATTTATGTGTAAGGGGGTTTTGAAGACTCTTGGTTGGTTGTCTGTTTGGCGGGCAGGGAATATAGGTGTTATATATATGGGGAATGCATATTTCAGGGTACAGTTACCATTCATGGAGTGAGTTGCTGATTGGATTGGATTTGAATCACATTTTGAGGCAGATGACTATATTCAGGCATTTAAAGTGACTTATTTTTAGAAATTTTACTCAAACAAAAAGGCTTCCAACACCTTGGATATTCTGGGTATGTGAGAGGTATTTGGATCTCATTTAGATACATATTTTCTTACATTTCAGACTATATTGTGGTCAATGGCTATGGATGCACCCTGGAAGATGCTCGTGGTCTTGCACAGCGCTATAGCCGGATGAGACATGTGGCTGAGATCCTCGTATGTACTAGTGGCTTAATCCTTCGCTGCAAATGAGCAAATTCAAATTGCTGCTACTTCCATTTACCCTGATCACACTACAAAGCTTCAGCAGTCAGAAGGTAAAATGATAGAGCAGGAAAGGAAGCAGCAGCTGCGCTTGCTGCTGTTGAACCTCAGCAGCAACGAGGAGTGACCCTTCAGAGGCTGGTTGGCGTGGTGAGATTGGTTACTTAGGCCACGTGGCAACATTACCCAAAATATTTTGCGCAGTAACCATCACATCGAATCTTTAGACGTATGTATGGAGCATTAAATGTAGGTAAAAAAATAACTAATTGTATTTTTGGTCTGCTCATGTCGAGACGAATCTTTTGAGTCTAGTTAGTCTATATTTGGACAAAGTTCGTCAAATAACAATGAAAATGCTACACTAACTATTTTTTAAGCAGAATATGTAATTTGTTTTCTTATTAATTTTTTTAATAGACTAAATGAATATCGGAACATTCGATGTGACACATAAATTTTTCCTACTCCAACTAAACAAGGCCGTCCAAAAATCTTAAACAATCAAAGTATCAGGTTTGACCAAAATTATAGAAAAAATACGAAGATTGATATCAAGTAGGTATACTATGAAAATATAACTAATAAAGAATCTAATGATACTTAGTATCATAAATATTATTATCTTATTATATAAATTTGATTAAATTTTAAAAACATCATATTTTTCATTTATATGTACACTTTTGTGTTGTAGGCAATGTATAGTTTCAATGGAACTACATAGAAGAAACCATCGGCTTCTGAAACTCTGTCGGTTCTAAACTATTAGTCATTTTGACTTTTTTTTATACAATAGAATTTGTTATGTATCTAGATCTATTCTCAAGTTTTAGTACATAGAATTTGCTATATAAGCATGAGCACAATGAGTCAATGATCAACGAACTTCCCTTCTCTTGATAATAAGATAACATGACATGCCAAGTTTATAACGACATCAGCAATGTGTTGCAGACTTGCATTGCCAAATTGATTTGGTAGTAGATCAAACTGAAGGTCTACACATACAGAAGAGGGGAAATCGAAGACTTGAGCTAATTTGGCTTATGCCGTCTTGCAGTTGCGACCTTTGGCTGGATCGATCAGAATTCAGGATTCAGAATTCAGAACGAACGAAATCGTCCCTTCCACAACCTCCTCCTCCTCTTCTTCTTCTATCTTGGCCAGTTTGACTGGCTGCTTCCCGCTGCTGCCAGTACCACCCCCACGCTTCCTGCTGCTCTCGCGCGAGACCTCCACCATCTCCTCCATCTTGGGAGTCAGGTACGCGCTCGCCTTGGTCGTCGACTCCACGTCCATCCCCGAGGCACGCTGCTGCTCGTGCGAGCTCATGCCGGCCAGCAGGCACGCGCGCCCCGTCTTCTGGTACTCTGCCCGGTCAACGACGCGGGCGCTGAGGTCGCGCAGCTCCTCCTTGATGGCCTCGCACGTGGGGTCGTCCCCGGCGGCCCCCGGCGCCGACTGCTCCACGGCCTTGAGCCGGGACTCCAGGATACGCGCGGCGCCGGCGTTCTGCCCGCCGTCGGCCGCCACCCTTGCGGCCGCGATGTCCTCGGTCGCCGCGAGGCGGACGCGCTCCCGCTCCACGTCCACGGACGGGGCAGGCATTGCCGTCAGCTCCGACGGCCTCTGCACCACGGCGGCTGGCGCGGCGGCCAGGCGCGCATGGCCCGTCGCGGCCTCTCGGTAGGTGCAGCTCGCCTTGACGAGGCGGGTGACGTCCTCCGTCGCCCGGGCCCTGGGAACGTACACGAGCACCAGGAACCGCCTCACCTCGCCGTCGTAGAGCTCGCCGACGTCGATGGAGGCGTCGCGGCCGTCGGCGCCCACGTGGCTGCCGTATGCGCCGGACTTGACCTCCTGGACCCGGACGCCCCGGTGCAGGCACGTGACGGCGACGCGCGCCTCCTGCACGGCCACCGAAAGGAGCCCGCCGACGCAGCGCGCGAACGAGTCCTGGATGGCCGCATTGTTCCCGACGAAGGAGAACGTGCCGCCCGTGGCCTCCGCGACGGCGTGCATCGCGGCGGCGTCGTGGTTGGTGCCGAAGCCGAACGTGTGGATCGGCGCGGGCCGGCCGCTGCTGGGACGGCACGAGGGCGGCACCAGGTTGGCGTAGCTCTTGGTGCCGTCGGCCCTGATGCTCGTCCAGCGGCCGGAGGTGTCCTGCCCGTCGGAGAGGAGGATTATCCCGGCGACGACGTTCTTCTCCCGGCGGCTGGCGAGCACCTGGGCGCCCACGCGGAGGCCGCCGCCGATGTCGGTGCCCTTCGCGACACCGAGCGCCCCGACGGCGATCTTCGCGGAGGCCTTCCCCGCGGGCGACATGCGCGCGAGCCGGGTCAGGCGGCTGGCGTGGCGAGAGAAGGTGACGACGGAGAGGCGGTCGGCGGGGCCGAGCTGGTCGATGACGAAGCACATGGCCTGCTTCAGCAGCACCAGCTTCTGGGCCCTCATGCTGCTGCTGACGTCGAGCACGGTGACGAGGTCGAGCGGCGCGCGCGCCGCGTCGGACGGAGCCTTGGCGTGCACGAGCACTGCGAATCTGTCGCAGGACGCGCCCTTCGCGAGGGCCGGGAACTCGCACTGCGTGGTGAGGACCAGCCCGCCGTTGGCCGCGGGGCCCTGCGCCGGCCCGGTCGGACGCTCCAGCGGCTCGTCGTCTTGGTACTCGCCAGCCGGCGGCGCAGGACCCTTGGTGTCCGACATGGCTGCCGATTGTTTGGTGGAAGTGGAAAGGTTAGGGTTCGACTACGAAAAGGCAGCTGAATAAAATCGAGTCCTTCCTCCCGTGCCGTTCCGACTTCCAGGTGCCTTTAATCCAGATTCCTTCTTTGTGCTGCGTTTGGTTTGAGGGCAAACTTTGGTTTGGGGAGTAAATAGTATGTAGTCCCTCCGTCCAAAAAAAAAAAAAGAGTTGTTATGGGATACGTGCTGGTTAAACTTTCTCAACTTTGACTGAATTTATACAAAATGTGTGCAATATTTCTATTTTCAAATAATTTTGTTATAAAAGTACATTCAAAGATCTATCCAATGTTACTAATTATATAACATAAATATTAATACTTTATTTTATATATTTGGTCAAAGTTGATATCTGTTGACTTTTTGGGAAGCGAGAATGACTCTTTTTTAGGGACGGAGGGAGTGCTCTCTTCGTATTGGAAAAGATGACGTTTTAGACAAGGTTTGGGTCAAACATTGAGAATATAAAACATAAATAACTTTTAAATTATTGAGTTTAGAGATGTAAAAATTATATAAATAAATTTGTCTTGAAAAGTACTTTCAAAAAAATATACATATACCACTTTCCAATACATATACCACTTTCTAATAAATATTTTTAAAGAAACAAGTGATCAAAGTTGTCTAAGGTCAATCTCAATGGTGAGTTTCATTTTGTTGTTTCCAAGACTGACATGTCATATGAAATAAAATGAAACTTGAATGCTAAAGTTTCATAAGCATTAAATTTCATGACTCATAAAAAGTAGGTATTCGTGTCAAAAGAGTTTCATCTAGATAAAACTATGAAACTCAGGCCTTGTTTAGATACCACAAACTATCAACTTTTTTTCACTCTCTCTCCGTCACATCACCATCACATCAATGTTTGGACGTATGCATGGAGCATTGAATGTTGGTAAAATAAATAACTAATTGTACTTTTAGTATGTACATGTCGAGACAAATCTTTTGAATCTAGTTGGTCCATATTTGGACAAAGTTTGTCAAATAACAACGAAAGTGCTACAGTTGAGAAAAAAAACTCACTCCCCTCATCTAAACAAGGCCTCATTTCTTCTTCCCCTTCTTAAATACAAAGTCATGTCATCAAAAGTACTTATGTGGCAGCATATTTAATGCAAATGAAACTCCCATTAAGATTGGTCTAATATTTTTCTATTTGGTTAGACCAGTTTTAATGAACGTAGCAATATTGGTAACTGAGAGTGAAACAATGCACTTTTATTTCACTATTTCATTGATTAGTTAGAACATTTAATTCTTATGATGTATTATAATCAATTGTGTCATGAACTACGTAGCCATTTTCTCCATTCTATTGTAGGTTGTTTGGTTCAGGGACTAATCCTGTCCGTCGTGAACATGTCCGTCATGAGTTGATTTCTCCTAAAATCGGATGCACTCGTCCGACGCTTCTGAGGGAATGACTCGGTCCGTTATTTTAGTCTGCTAGTGGAATGACCCGATGACGTATGAGTTGGCTCTGTGCGTTAAACCAAACAACATATTCCAGGTTCGGATCATTTCGGATGTATCAGTTACGCAAACCAAACACACTGAAATTTAATCATTATCTCCTCCCTGATTAGATGGTTCGTCAACATCTTAAAGATGTCGGACTTGTTTAGTTCCGAGAAATATTTGGGAAACGCGCTGTAACACTTTCGTTGTTATTTGACAAATTTTGTCCTTGTTTAGTTCCGAGAAATATTTGGGAAACGCGCTGTAGCACTTTCGTTGTTATTTGACAAATTTTGTCCAAACATGGAGTAACTAGGCTCAAAAGATTCGTGTCGACATGTAGATACTAAAAGTACAATTAATTATTTTTTATCTATATTTAATGTTTCATGCACACAACTAAAGATTGATATCTAGAAATATTTGAGAAAAGTTATGGAAACTAAACAAGGCTGGAGCCGCACGGCACGCTGCAAAGACAGGACGGGGCCGGCTAAAGTTCGTGCTGGGCGTTCGCCGGCCGTACTGGATCGGATGACATGGGAGAAACAGTGACCTAGTTTGGATGGTGGCCTGGGAAACATGCCTGGGCCAGGCAGCAGCTCCGGGCCGTCGATTTCGGACGCTTGGGGTTGGATCGACCTGCCTGACCGGCAGCTCCCAGGCGAGGGCTCAATCCAAACAAGCGTGCAGGTTTCATCCCCAAGTTGTGGGAAAAACGTTTCGTGTCCATAAAACTTCAATCTTTTCTCTTCTTTTCTTCCGTGTTTTTTTGTTGACATGTACTCTGACATCTTCATTGAGACTGACCTTACAGTAATAAGAGTGGATGACATGAAACTAGTTGACTAATTATTTCTTGTTTAAAAATAACGGCAACTTATAGTACTAAATTACACTAACACTAATGTTGTCATAATAATCACTAACTAAACATAAAATATATTAATGAGCCCAACAACTACCTAATTGGGACACAAAATGTACACTAATCGCAGTATTAGCACTTATTAAAATTAATCTTGTCATCATAATAATAAGTAATGAGGTAGCATACTAAGAGTTTTAAATTTATTTATTAATGAAAAAGATTAGAAAATATAGATGAGTTCGTCCAATAATGGCCTGGTGGATATCTATGGCTCTGTTCGGCAGGACTTATAAGCCGGAAACGGCTGATTGATTGTGAGAGGAAAATACCGTTCTCTCTAAAGGATGGGTATGATATCGCATCCAAGGATAATTAACCAAACACACCTTAAATGATTGTCTAAAAAAAATATTTTAGATTCTCATAAACGTTTTGGATTCATGTTCTCTCTAAAGATGTTTTGGAATCATTTTACAAAACTTTTTGGTTGGTAGACTTGGTCCTAATTTTTAAAACATTTTTTCATAAAAATAATATAAATTATGTGCTTTAAAATCTTTGTCTTGTAACAAAGCTTATGTAATCAAAGACAGCATAAATGCAGGAGTCAAAGGCACACAATAATGATCCAAAAAGTCAAATGCAAATAATATAAATTTTACAAAGCTTAGGCAGCATGACAACCAGGAGTCAAAGGCATCAAGCAAGTCAGTTGGCAACGGTCTTAATTGAAAGACAGAGCTCAGGCAACAAGGGGTATTTATGCTCACAAGTCACACAGGTCACACAACTGTAACAAGTTCGAAGCTGCATGCTACTCAGAATTAACATCCACCGAGCCAAGAGAACCAACTATATACAGTACACATCTTGGCCATTCAAAATTTGAATGAATCAGGATCCTGCAGCAGTTAGAACACAGAGAAATGTACACTTATGCCGACAGACCTATGTTTTTACATGCCGCTACTATACACCTACACTTTCCTCTTTTACTGGTCAGTGGTCTGAGCACACAAGCACTCACCAGGGGAAGAATACCCAACCCAGCACCAGGGGAAGAAAAATCCTCATCAATACTGTACACAGTTGCCGTGGAAAACGGGAACATGTCCCTCCCAGTCCTGGTAATACGATCTAACCAAGTCCTAGCCAACCTGCGCTCTGGCCTTCGTCTGTGCCCTCGTAGCCCATCATAACATGCTGCATGTACTGCCAGTGAACATGGCTGCACATACTCTTTGGCAGCTGTGGCAGCCCAACCACAGATATTGTCACATCTGAATGCGTGCACTTCACCGTGCCATAGACATCATTGGTGACGTGTTCCATGAAATCTTCTTTCAGGGAGCTAGTGTCAACCTGAATGATTCTTTCAGGGATGAGGCCCCAGTAGAAGACAACGTTAGGGTCATTGTCTGTATGATCAACTTCCTCTGAGGGGCACGGATCACACAGAATGCCAGCCCTTTCCAGCTGCGGAACCAAAGGAAACTTGACTGAATTTGTATGTTCTTGATCAACATTTCCAGCAATTAAAGAACCAAGCAATTGTGCAGCAAGAACACGAGGAAGGACAAAACAGTCGCATCAGTCAGTAGTACCTTCAGAATCAGGAGACGGAATCGAGATTTCACCCATCCAGCCCAGTCTCGTAGCTCGGCAAACGTTGGTGCACATAAAGCAATGCGAAGAAACTGTTGATATTTCTGATCATATGGAAAGGGTTCAAAAAGCCAGGTCCACTGGAAATCATGTCTCAATGGATCCTGAAACAAAGATATATGGACTTATTACAGGATCAATTATTAGCACCCAAGTATTTAAGTGATTAACATTCGGGCATAATAATATGCACATGTGTGCTAATAATCATGAAAAATAAAATACATCATGGCACAACAAGAGATAATTTTAGTTGCACGTTCAAAGCATACTTGCAAAAAGGGGCTGGATCCCCTTGCCACCAATCAATTTCCCAGAATAAAAAGCTGCAATCTCACTTCCAAATGATCATGCACACCCAATCTCACTTCCAAATGATCATGCACACCGAAATTTGAATGGACTACAAAAATGGTTTAAGCCTACAGCAAATCCATACACAAAATGAATTGAAATGAAGGAAATCAGGGTCGGTCTCACGTGCCAAGGAAGTACAGACTAACACTAGAGTTAAAGTATACAATGTTAACAAATACACAAGAGTGCTTTGTCTTCTATAATTCTGTACAGAAATTTCCAGTTATGCATTCAGCATTGAGAAGCAACAGTTTCCAGTGCTCTTGAATAATCATCCGTACTAAAACAAATATTCTAATTTAGATCTGTATGGAAATCAATAATTCAAATGACACTCTGGTTTGGAAATCAGACTCCAATGAACTTGCAAAATTCAGACATTCCTTGACTTAAAATGAATCTACCCTTTACCACCAAAAGAACTTAAGTTGATTTTAGACTCACCCTTGTCAAACCATAACCACGTGTAAGTTCCTCTCTTATTTTTTTGAAGCTGCCTCTTGTCACATTGGACACACAAAACTCTGGTGGGGTACAAGGCATCACTATGGGCATGAGACGGCCCTCTGAATGCAAGCAGGTAGTTGGATCATCATGTAGACTTACTGGAACTTGCCAAGGCCAGTGAGCAAAAGTCTGAAAGAACACTGTGAACAAACCATTGACACTGGCATCCGGAAATTTCCGACAGACATAAGCTGCAAGGATCGCTAAATGAATCCCAGCAAAGAAGCCAAGATACTGAATGACATGGCACAAGAAGCAGCACATTGTTAGACCAAAATAATGACCTCATGTTCATATAGCTGGAGTAAAACTGAGCAGTTAGCAGAGAAAATTAAACCACGTACATGGCAATGAAGTCCTCTTTTCCTAGCCCATAGTTTGATGCATCGCAACAGAGCCTGAAACTTCTGCATTGCATTTCCAGTAAAGTAAAATTATTAATAAAACAGATTTTGAGAAAAATAAACAAAACTTAAAGTGTGTGGCAGATATTATCATAATGAGCAAGTTGAGATGCTCACAGATCAACGCAAGAGAAGAAAGAAATGAAAATAGGAACCTTAAAAGCAAAAATGGTACAGGTTCAAGGGGGAAAATCAGAATAAAAGAACAAAAGAACATGACTAACTGCATGCTGATCTGAGTAAATTCAATGGGCAAGATAAAAATTTTGTGCAACCTCCGCATTTGGTACTAGCTGAACAATTTGTTCATTGACACGAACTCCAGATAAACTCCTCCAGCTCCGTGTGTCTATTTTCTGTAGTAGTTGAGGGCTAAATGTATTTATAGCCTGCAAGAGCAAGTGAAGTCAAGAGGAGTTGGGCTGTATTGGGTAAAGAGTATGTCAAAGCAGAAGGGCACCAATGTCAACATATTCACATATGGTTCTAAGTTTGTATAAGTAATAACAATCATAAAATGAATCAGTTAGAAAGATCATAGTTTTGTGATGTAGAATATCCAGTAGAAATGCAAAAGTACTGCAAACAATTATGACCTAATCTATCAACTGGAAAAATCACACGGGAATACTACATAGTTCAGATGGCGGTTGACTGGATATGCTGCATGTTTATCAAACAAAGGTATATATCAAAGATAAAGATAAGATGAAGTGACAGTGAAACCATAATACTAGAAGGTTAATCCATTCAATAGCGCTACAAACAGAAAGGTTTAGTCATTTGTCAAGCACATTTCATGTTCTTTAGAAGATAATTTCTATGTTCAATACCACACAGTATCACACAACATGAGAAGTAGAAAACACAGATAACATGAGATGATAGTATAAGAAGCAGTTACAAAAAAAATGGAAGTTATGGTATCAATGCAATCTGCTTGCCTTTAATGCATCAATAACAGGGAGCTGGGCATATGTGAAATCAACTGCAATCCCAGTGAATCTAAATCGCATCAAGGGAACCTTAGCCTTCTCAACAGTTTGCAGTTCTGATACTTCTGGTCTGCCCTCAAGAATTTGTCTCAAAACAACAAAGAAATGGTACTACAAAACAAACAGGAGTTATTATGTTGACATTACAAATCAATATCGAGTCAGAATAAATGTATGAAACAGAAAGCACCATACCCACCTGCAGTGTTGCAATACAAGGTCCAACGCAAAGTACATCAATGTCAGATTCAGGTCCATGAGCCTTAAGAAAGAGAAAGAAGGATTAGTCAAATCCAGTGGAGATGTGTTAACTTAGATGCTACTTTATATCAGCATAGACACTATTTCCATCCGTAGACCCTTAAGCTTGAAGATCAATGGTGACAACTCATATCCTCTATAAACGTTACAACTCAAGTCTAGAAAAGGCCAATGCGTTTGTTCAAAAGAAAAGGGCAGTGTGGGGGAATGAAGCTGCTGATGCTTTTCTTTTATTTGGATTCATGAAATTAATGTGTCATAAGCAGAAACTATGTCAAAATAGAACTGTGCTGGGCACTGTACAATGCAATATCCAACTGAGGGTGCAGTAAAGCTGTTTGGAAAAAAAAAAATTCAGATCATCTGCGATCATTTTATATCAGCATTACCCAAGGGATGCACTTAAGTTATATTGTAGGCTAGCTTAATAAAAGGCAAAATATGTGAAGCATTGAACCTAGGATATATATATATATAGCTCAAATGTCAAATGTAATGATATATGAATAAAAGGATTAAAAACATGAAAATGGGGATATCCCTATAAACAACATGAACGAGAAACATAAACCGCGCAAGAATTCGGACACATCAAAAGTTCAAATTCACCTATCTCCCAGTTAGCCACAAATGTGTAATAACCGCATGTCAACAACATGAACTACAAAGAATAAAGTGCGCCAGAATTCAGAAAAATCAAAACTAAGTTGTGCGGCTCTTGCTTACCCCTAATGTGTAAGAACCATATGTCAAGACGGTAGCCGTGGCCAGCCCCCGGGGCACACTCTGCTCATAGGCCACCGTGTTGGCCCAATGCATCACTATCTGAGAGAAGCGCGAGAACGCAACAAATCAGAAATCCAGGTACGGGCGTACGCCGTACGGCACAATCACAAGATGCTTTCTTTTTGAGCCAAAAACCCCAGGGGCCGAGCCGCATTATACCTGCTTGAGCTCTCGGATCACCTTCTCCCTCCTCTTTTCATCCTCCGGCGACGGAACGGCCCCCTCATCCTTCAAGAACTGTGTCATGGCAGAAAGCGCACGAATTAGTCGGAAAGAAATCGGAATGCGAGGGGGACGCGATCAAGATTGAACCTCCGGGGCGGGGCTCACCTGCACGAGGGAGCTGCTGCGGCGCTGATCCACCTCCGCGATGAAGCTGGGGTGGGGCTGGAGCTGGATGACTATCGGGGCTGGGGCTGGGGCTGGGGCAGGAATAATAGAGTACCCCGCAGCCGGCGGCGGCGGCGGCGGCGGAAGGGGCGGCGCGAGCAAGAAGGGTAGGGTTTGGGGCTCTGGATAGCCGGCAGCAGAGGACGCGTCGAGGAAGCCCACAGGCGCCAGCTCCGGTGGAGACGGCCACCAGGGGACGGGCGCGACAGCTGCCATGTACGCCATTCTCGTCGCCGGCGACGGTCGCGGCGGACGAGAAGAAGCGGAGGGGAGCAGATAGATTTCCGGCCGTGCTTAGGGAGATTGGGAGGGGCAAGAAGAAGCCGCGCGAGCGTGGAGAGGAGAGGGGACGACGACGAGGCGAGAGCACCAGAACGGAGCGGCGGTTATATACGTCGGCGGCTCGCGGATCGCGGCCGCGTGTTCGTTGCTTTCCTGGTCCTGCGGCATGCGGCGGAGGGGGGTCGGAATACTACCATTTGGGATTATTTTCTTTTTTAAAAAAACTTATTTAAAGTTCAAACCCAGCTATCTGGTTTTCAGCATTTATATGACGTAGATTAATTTAAAACTTTTAACTTGGATGGTAGTTTGACTTTTGATTGGACCGTATAAAATACAAAATCGGGTATCAGACACTATTTTTTATACAACTATATATGAACTAGACGAACGTGGTACTCTAGGGCGTGATTGGTTTAGAGAAGGTAGGAGCTTGGCTCGCACGGGCGGAACCAGACTGAGCTGGGCCAGGACGAATCAATGCAACACCCGTTGTTTGGTAATCTAGATGAAGAGAGGTTGTATGAGTATGTCACGTGTTTGGTTGGCTAGCAACACTTCCCTTTCTTGGATGCTATAGGCTAAAAGCTGCAGCCAGACTGAGTTGTCCGCATGAAGCGAGACAGGCTGAGCAGAAACGATAATCGATTCCGTTTCTTCAGAGCCTGGCCACGCGCACCCTTTTGCATCGTCAGGGCCAGGTCCAAATGAAGAACCAGCTAACCAATCATCAGTGGAGTGCATCCGACCAGCCAGGCCAAACTAAAATCTGTGAACCAATCACGCCCTAGTGAGTTTCAAATGTGGTTTTCGAATTTTAAAATTGATAAAAATAAATTTGATATTAAATATTCATCACATACTGTACCAAAGAAGGGTGGAACACAGTGTAGATCAAGGTTACGACAGTCAGAGTGTCTTGTGCCCAATTTTAGAGTCCAGGATTGAAAATCGAATTAGTGTGCAAGTTTAAGGTTAAAAATGGTCTTTTACCTATTTCATTATACCCATCATAAGATATAAAATATATCGTGTCTAAGTTAAGTTTAGAGAGCAATTCATGGAGTCTAGCAATTTTGTAGGGGCGTATTTAGTTTTTCACATGCTAAGGTCGTCCTTGCGTGTAGATTCTTAGGGGCGAAGTGTGTGTTTTCTTGCTCGGGATTTCCTTACTCTTATACAGAATAAAGGTTTTATTGGGTCAATTGTTACCTTTTACGACTCTTTATTTAGGAATTCTAATTAAATCGTTTACATGCTTTCGTATGAGCAGTCTCTCGTTTGGTCCGAGTTAAAACCAAGTTTTTTTTTTGAACACATTGTGTGTGGATTTAGGGGAGAAAGTTCAGTAAGACATCTAGCACATGTGGTTTCATCTAGTTCCTCATTATTCATTCATAATCTCATATAAAATGGAGAGCATGGTTATCTACTTTGAATGAGAATATATAAAAATAAAATTTTAAATTTTTTAATTAGAAAAGTTGCATGTTTTTTAGCTCACTTGATATTTTTTAAAGCTTCGTAAAATCTATTATAGAAAAAGATAAAGTTGATTGAGCACCTAAGACAAGCTTTATGTATCCTTCGGTAGTGCTATGGCTTCTTGCGGCTCATTGCAAAAAGTTCTACCAAACGAAATGAGCATTAAAAAAGATTTCTTACGAGAAGCCTTGAAGAGCTGGAGCCATTTTTTATAAGAAGAGAAGCCAGCGCCAACCAAGTTGGTTTCTTCTTCTTATGAATAGTATACAAATTGTTATTGAAACTGTTTTAGTTAAGAGCCTGTTTGGAATGGAGGAAAACAAAATACAGAAATAGTAGGAATAGAGGAAAGCAAAATGTTTGGAACATAGGAATCCATAATATAGGAAAAACTTTGATTAGCCTATGAGCTAGAGAGCAAGTAATCATAGGAAAAATTTCCCTTAGCTGTGAGCACATTTTTTTCTTTCCTTCAAAAGTACAATCTCCATTGCCTTTCATCTGAAAAGTATTGCTATGAATCCTTTGATCCAAACGTGCAACCTCTGTTTCTTCCCTATAGAACTGACCCCATCATTTTTCTTACAAATTTCTTAGGCCTTTTTCAGTTGGAAATTTTTTTTGCATAGTGATACTGTAACACTTTCGTTGTTATTTGATAAATTTTGTCTAAACATGGACTAACTGGGCTCAAAAGATTCGTCTCGACAGTATAATTAGTTAGTTTTTTTTACCTATATTTAATGCTCTATGCATGCGTCTAAAGATCTGATGCGACAGAGAATTTTGAAAAAAAAATTGGGAAATGAATGTGGCCTTAGGGGGCGTTTGGCAGAGCTCCACGGAGCGGATTCATAGGGAGAATCACTCTCTGACTGCCAAACAGATTTCTTAGCGAAAAGTGATTCTTTGATGATTCTGTGAAGTGGTTCTCTGAAATAAATTAGCAGACTGAGAGCTGAAAAAAAGTAGGTTCGCCTGATTATGTGAAATGATTCTCTATCCCGAATTCCTGATTTTGAAGAATAAAAAAGAATCTACTTTCGATAACAGAATCACTTCACCAGAGAATCTGGGATATGTTCAAGAGCTAGAGCCTACTAAATGGGCCTTCGAAACTTTTTTTTTGAGCTGCTCCGATCGAAATTTACAGAGGAGAATCGGTGGAGCAGTACCAAGTACCAACTTCCAAGTTCCTCCAACTCGACGCCGGAGCCGAACCTGAGGAGAATCAGCGGTTGCTCTCTCAACGGTAACAGATCCACCTATCTCCGGCATGCCGCGCGCCCCGCGCCGGCAGTCCGACGAGGCCCGCCGTGGCGCCTACAAGCAGCGCGTTGACTTCAGCCGCTCGCGCCGCCGCCGCGAGGACGGCCTCCTCGCCCTCCGCCGCCTGGACCGCGATGCGGGGCTCTTCAAGCGCCGCCGCGACGAGCCCGCTCCCGCCGTCCCTGCCTCCGATCCGGCTCCTGCACCCGCCGAAGCAGCCCCACCTGCAGGCATCACCCGTCCGACACCCACTCCCTCCTCGCCGCCAGACGTAGCGGCTCCCCGCAATGCCGCCGAGTCAGAGGTGCGTGCCTTGCTTAGGGTTCGCTCAACTTATTTCGAGTGTTTTACAAGTTCCATAGAGCCAAAGGTCATCTTGAACTGAGTTAAACCAATGCAATTCTGCTCTGTAACTTGTGAATCATGTCATGCTATCATAAATCTATGAGGTTTAGAAGCCAACAATTCAAATTCAACATGATGAATCTAGTTTGAACCATAAACATTCACAATTTACTGAAGCCCGTGATTAATGTGCCGAAGGAAATTCTCAAAATGATTAGATGACTACCATGCGTCCGTCCCCTTTTCTCCACCAAAACACTGTTTACACTACCTTCTCAGTGGATGAACCCAGCAGATAGATGTGGGAACATACAGGTGAAATAGCTTATGGTAGCTTGCAATGAATCTGATGTTTTGGTGTTTGAAAGTTTAAGAAAAACATAACGCCTTCAATAGTTTCATGCACTTCTTGCGTTTCTTTTCAAATTTCGTTAGTTTGTCTTTTGTATTCAGTTAGCTTGAAGGCCTGTCAGATCTGGTCGACAAACTTTGTTCAGATGACAGCACCAGTCAGCTCGAAGCCACAGTCCAGTTCAGGAAACTTCTTTCAGATGGTAATTTACATGTTTAATGTGAGATGCAGCTCCTTTTATATTATACTGTAGTATATTTTTCTGACCTTACCTCTTTCTGTAGAGAAGAACTCAACTGTGATCAAAATCATCCGAGCAGATGTCCTTCCCAGATTTGCTGAGTTTCTTTCAAGACATGGGCTTCCACAGCTCCAAGTACACCTTGCTTCGAACCCCTTCTCCCATTTCTTATTTTCTTTTATATTCTTGTGTATTTAGCCTCGTGTACTTTTTGCAGATGGAGGCTGCCTGGGTTCTTACCAACATAGCTGCATCTGATTATACACTGCTGGTTGCAGAATGTGGTGCTGTTCCAAGGTTGGTGGAACTATTAGGATCGCCAAATGCGAATGTCAGACATCAGGTGAAGCAGTTATATTGAATATTGATCACTATTACTGTTTGTAATGGTTTGGTATGTGATATCGTGGGCTCTAACATGTTAAGCAGGCTATCTGGTGTCTTGGGAATATAGCTGCTGACTTGCCTAGTTGCAGAGACATTCTCTTTGATCATGGTGCTCTTACACCTTTACTTTCTCAATTTAGAGAAGACATGAAGATTCCAGTTCTGAGAACTGCTATGTGGGCCCTGTCAAATCTTTGTTTTGGAAAATTGCCAGCCGAAGTGCAAGTAGGCTTTTGTTACTGCTATATTTGTTTGTTCTTTTTTGTTCAATTTGCCAGCTGAAGTGCAAGTAGGTTTGCTGATAATCTGCTTTGACTCTGCACTGTAGGTGAAACCAATACTAGAAATTATCAGCCAGCTTATTCATTCTGCTGACGAGAAGATACTGGCAGATGCATGCTGGACTGTTTACTACATATGTGGTGGTAAAGGTGATGCTGTCCAAGATGTATTAGATGCTGGGGTCTGCCCTCAACTTGTAAATCTTTTGATGTAAGTTGTCTGATTCATTTTCCTAGTGCAGTGTACATATTATAAGACTACCTGGTATCTAATTGGGCTTCTTTTCATGACTTTAGGCATGCATCAGCTAATATTCTTCTTCCTGTCATTATGGCACTCGCAAGAATTTCTGCAGGAGATGATAAGCAAGTTGAGGTAGCTTTATAGCTATGTATTCTTTTTGCCCTCGTCCTTTATTTTACTGATGCAGATTACCAGTGATGTGCAGTCACTAGAATGTAGAATGTAATGGCCAAAGAACTGAGTATGCAGATTCTGGTTGTTGTCAGTAATAATGCTTTGGTCTTTTCAAGACCCAAAACCATATATCCTGGCATGTAGTAACATTTTATTGCCACAACTGCAGCTATTATTACACTACTAAAATTCTACGCCTCATGTGATACCCCCAACGATATTTTGCAGGTCTTAATAGAGAATGGCATTCTCAATTGTTTAGCGCAGTTGGTAGCTCGAAACTACCCAAAGAACATCAAGAAACAAGCTTGTCTAATTGTTTCTAATATTGCTGCTGGTAGCAAGGATCAGATTCAGGTAGTATATTCTGGGTCTTTGTCCTCTGGCATCAAAGGGACGTGCCTGAATATGTCCTATTCGTACACATACACGTACATATGTTGCATCATCATGCTTCTCCCATGTCTACTGAATCATTTATGAATTATCTCACTTTTATTGATTCTTCCAACAGGCAGTAATTGATGCAGATATTATAACCCCTCTTGTTGTATTGCTAAGGACGTCAGAGACGGATATAAAAAAAGAGGCTGCTTGGGCTATATCAAATGCTGCATCTAGTGGTTCAAGTGATCAAATTCAGTAAGTTCTGGCCTGTGGTCATCTGAATCTTTCTTCACACGGAGCTGAACATGGTTCTCTGTACTGACTGGCTACCATTTGGATGCAGGTATTTGGTCAGCCGGGGATGTTTAGAGCCCCTCTGCAGCGTCCTCACCTACAGCGATCCTGTCCTCGTATATACGTGTCTTGAAGGTCTTGAGAATATACTCCAGGCAGGTGAGGCGGGGAAGAAGGGTGAGGAATCAGGGACGAACCCATACGCCCAGTTTATTCTAGAGCGCGGCGGTCTGGAGAAACTAGAGGATCTGCAGGATGTCGACAGCGACAGTATCTACGAGCTAGTCATGAAGCTGCTGCAGAGCTACTGGGAGGAAGAAGTAAGCGAGAGTGATGATCCGAACATCCCAGGTTCGAATGACTCGTCAGATACAGTGGAAGCAACGTCTGAAGATGCTGTGCAGCCACCAGTACCGCCGCCCTCCGGTGCAGATGAAGCAGAGTGATGGCATTGGCAGTTATTGTATTGTACGTATATTGTATTTCAGGAGACAATTAAAGCCTTTTGTTAGTGGCATATATAGTACGATACTGCCATAATCAGGTCGATGTAGGCCCTGTCCGGTAATTATTTTTTTTGCACCACGTTTCTGTAGGCAACATTGGGCATTTTGAGTAGACAGATTTTGAATGGAGAATCTGGGCCATGCATGACCCATTTGAAGAGGTTTAATCTTAGAAGGCTGGCTCGTGTACGAGTGATAGGACACTGGGAGAAGAGAGAAACAAAGGAATTATTTGGCCCATGTTTCCGTTGATTGGGCTGGCTGCTGCTTCGTTGTACCGATGAATCTTGTTCGCTCATATTTGCCTCTTGCAATTTCTTTGCTGGTGCCCAGTTGCCCCACTGCTCGTCACCGTCGGAACCTGCCAAAAAAAAAAAAAGTGGATTTGGAATTGCTGGTGGTGGCAAATGGTTCCGTTTTGGCCTTTGGAGAAGCATGCATGTCCTGGATGACCAGGATGGATATATACTCACGCCGCCTACTGGAGTAGTAGTAGTATCTATCCATCCATGCATCCATCTTCTCTGAAACTGAAATGTCACGTAGAGAGATAATAGTATACATGGTTTGGGTTGTGCCATGTCCCATGGATTGATTGATTGATACACATTCAGATTCACAAGCAAAGCATGGCTGGCTAAATGGATCAGGCCGGGTGTATATGTTTCGTTGGCACGCAAGAGCAAGAATATAATCTCGAGTGTTGTCACGAAGACGTACGTAGTGAGTGGCTTGAGGTGAGCACGAGACGACCGGAACTCCGGCCGGCCTGCACGCGCCGAGTCGGCGAGATGGATGGGATTTGCCACAACCAGCAATATATAGCCACAATGCTGCAAGTTGCTGGGATGGATGCGATGCACTACTGTCCACGTCGCAGCAGACCTCTCGATGCAATGCAATCAATATCCACAATACAATGCAGCTCTCTTTCCTGCTCCTTTTTTGCGCTTTTGGGGTTGTTTGGTTTCTAGCCACAAACTGCCACAACTAATCTTAGGCAAAGTGTGGCAGCCATAGAAAGTGTGGCAAGCAAAAGGGTGGCCACACTTTTCTTGCCTAAGGGAATCTTGCCACACTTTTTCTACTCTATGACATGTGGAGCCCAGAAAAACCTTGCCTAAAGTTAGTCAGCAACCAAACACTTGTCAATCTGGTTAAAGTTGCCTAAGATGAAGTGTGGCAAAGTGTGGCCAGCAACAAACAGCCCCTTTCTCTAGCTTGCTTGCTCGATTGACTCGGCGGCTGCATGCACGCGCTTTTCGCAGAGATTTGTGGCGAGTCCGAGCTGGCAATCTCCCTGGATCGATGGCCGCTGGGCGCTGCTGGCTCAGGTGGCGAACACAAGCTGAGAATTCAGCTGACATGTGGTGGCGTGGCGCGAGAGCCGAGAGAGGAGATCGAGGCCTTTGTTTAGATGCAAACTATGATTTTTTTTTCTCAACTGTAGCACTTTCGTGGTTATTTGATAAACTTTGTCCAAATATGGACTATGTAGACTCAAAAGATTCGTCTTAACATGTACATACTAAAAGTATAATTATTTATTTATTTTACTAACATTTAATACTCCATACATGCGTCCAAACATTGATGTGATGGTGATGTGACGGAGAGAGAGTGAAAAAAGTTGATAGTTTGAAGGGAAGTGAACAAGGCCCGAGATGCATCGCAAGCATGTACTATGACGTCCGTGATACAGGGAGTGTTCGGTAGGATAGGCAGCTAACGCAGGCTCTCAACGTACTTGTTTGGATAATTGGCCGGATGGCTGGCTAGTCTTTAAGCCAGCAGGCTCTCGATTGCAGGCTGCGTTACTAAAAATTAACGCTCTGGTGGTCCTCTGATTTTACGTACGGAGCGTGCATCTCTCTCGGTGCTTCTCCCGCACACATGCGATGCGACTGTGGGATGCATCTTCAATGGTGCATCTTCTCTCGGTTATGCACTTATGCGCTTATGCATGCATGGTAAATCAGCTTTTCTAAACTAGCTAAGCTAATTATGATTAGTTAAGCCGCCTTAAAGCAAGCGAACAACAGATGCTGATGATGCTGATTAGTGTGAAGCCCGTACATGCTCTGCTGTGCTGTCAGTGTGTGTGAAAGGGCAGGGCAGGGCATGGTGACGATTGGAGCCGGATGGCTAGCTAGCTACAAAAGGAAAGGTGACGGGAACGGGATCGATCGGCCGTACAATACATGCATTGCTGTGCTGTGCTGTGCTGTAGTGGTGGCAGTATCAGTCATCGATCAGTGTGAACTGTGAAGGGATGGGGTCCTAGAGCAGTCCCAGTCCCAGCCAGTAGAAACAAAAAAAAAAGTGAGGAAACGGCGCATGAACGCGTCGTGCGCGCGCACGCGGGCACGCGGCGCGTTCACAAGTCAAGCCCCCCCCCCCCCCCCCCCCCCCCCCCCGCCCCCCCTCTCACGTGCTGCTGCTGCTGCGTCCCGTCCGGGGAGGGCTGTCCGTAGCATCGATCTGTGTTTGGTTGCAGCCAAGTTCTGGTCATATCGAATCTTTGCCTCCCCTCTGTCTCTGTCTCTGTCTCTGTCTCTGTCTCAAATTATAAATCATTCTAAGAATCTTGAAGAGTCAAAGTTTTTCAAGTTTGACTAAAATTCACCATCTTTAGGTTTTAAGGCTAAATTCACCAAACTGTTTAATTATGTCATGACCACCAAGCTCTAACATTGTTGTCTTTCTTCTTGGCTTAACCAACACCATCTTCATCATCCCTCGATGCGAGCTTCCCATGATCCGTCCTCGGCCTTTTTTCCTTGAATTCAGTCCGACCCCTTCATGTCCGCCTTTCGCTGTTCTCTATCCACCACCTCTGCTTGATTTGAAAAAGTATACTTTATCATGTTATTTCCTAGTATATGTGTTCAAGCAAAACAAAAAAAAAAAATCAAAGTTTGTTAACAAAGCACATGCTCAAAATTTAGTTTGCCACCCACGATGATGCGATTAAAGCTCTGAGCCTCATCGACGTCTTAGTGTTTTTCGAGCGTGCTAGCGTACCTACTAGTCACACCAATGCATATGACGTGATCGTAGTTATGGGTCGCATCATGATCTCTGAGGTGATTAAAATAGTTAGTTTCTAAAAAAAATATTAGTTTGGATGTGCTTTTTTAATATTATTTTTTTCTAAAATGAATAAAGTATTTTTTTTAGAAAAAAAATTGTCGCGCTGCAAAATGAAGGCAAGACAAGAGTATAATTAATGCTGCTGATGCAGGGAACAAATGATTAGGATAGTAGATCAGTGACCACGTACTGGCTAGTGTGAAGCCCGTACGTGTGCAGTGTGAAGCGCCGGGGAGAAGAGGAGGCAGAAAAATGAAAGGCACGCGGGCATGCGAGGCGCGTTCGTCACGAGTCACCGTCACGGATCAGATGTTGGTCAGTTGGTGTGAGTGCCTGTCACTGTTCATAGCCCAACAGATCAGATTTACCTCCTCTGCTGTCTGCTCTGCTTCTGCATCCTACTGTTGTAGCTAACGAGGTCGATCTCTTCGATCGTGCATGAAAGCTACCGCTACTCAGGCCCCGTTTGGTACAGCTCAGCTTCAATAGTGAAGCTGTTTTTTTAGAAAATAGCTTCATGGGCAACTTACTAGGTGAAGCTGAGCTATTTTGAAAAAAGTGTTTGGCAAAACAGCTTCACCAACAACTTCATGCACGGTTGGGAGAGAGAAATGGAGGTGTAAGCTGTGAAAAGCTACTTTTTTCAGCTTCATGGGTGTAGCTGTTTTTTGTGAGAGGGGGATAAAACAGCTTCATAGGT
This sequence comes from Coix lacryma-jobi var. lacryma-jobi, assembly GCA_009763385.1. Classification (NCBI taxonomy): domain Eukaryota; kingdom Viridiplantae; phylum Streptophyta; class Magnoliopsida; order Poales; family Poaceae; genus Coix; species Coix lacryma-jobi. The sequence continues at coordinate 1,695,440 of CM019825.1, read as the reverse complement.
GAAGCTGTTTTGTAAAATGATGTTTGACAAAAAAAAAAAAAAAAACAGCTCACAGTACCAAGCAGGCCCTTACTACTAGAGAAAAAAAAAACCATTTCCATCATTTTAGCTATACTACGTACATATACTCCTGTTTGTTTAGTTGTTTTCCTTCTTTATTTACTGCCTTCCACTGCAGCGAGCCTGCTCAATCTGTAATTTGGAGAAACGAAACGATAACAATGTGGAAAAGAAGCAAGACAGCTGTGGTCGTAATAAACTGGTGACAGATGATCAGATATTGTTAGTAGTGTGGAGGCAGTCGGCTAATGCGCTTCGCCATCAATCAGACTGCAGCAGCACCAAACTTTGGACTCGTTCAATGCAATTTTCTAGCTTGCATGCATGCTCCTAGCTCACTTCACTTGCATTGCATTGCATCTGCACTCTGCAGTTTCATTGGAATTGGAATCGGATGTCGGCCCCCGGGCCCCGGCCACGACGAAACGAAACCCGCGAGGGAGAAAGGGATCGGACCCGATGCGCGCGTGCCTGCCAATTGCCATTGCAGCATGCGCTCGCTCGCTTTCCTCAGGTGACTCCGGCTGGCCCCCGGCCTTGTCTCCATCGACCGATTGATCGATGGTGTCCGTCGCCGTCGTCGCCGTCGCCGGAGCAGCAGTGAGAATGCGTGTGAGAATTAGTCATGCATCCTCATCGATCAGCATCTCAATCTAATGACTATACTCCTACTCCTCCTACTAATAATGGAGACGGGCGATGGCTGATAATGTGAGCGATGAGAGTTCAGATTCCCTGGCCTGCTGCTCTCCGGAGTCCGGACCTGATCAAAAAAGCGCCCAACTTTTCCTTCTCTTTTCTAGTCCCGTTTCCCATGCACATGCACTGGAGTACGTTATTATGGCTAATCATGCATACGCGTGCCATGTCGGTATAGTGCATGCTCGTGCGATCAGATCCGCTCCATCCCCACACACACACACACAAGCCGTCGTCGTATGTCAGATCCGCTCCATCCGTTTTAATAGTGTTCTGTGAAAAAAAAAATAAGTCGTAGCACGACTGAGGCAACACTGTACTAGGCTTTGCTAATTTCAATTTGGTACAGTGCAGCTAGCTAGCTCAAGGATGTGATATTTGCATTCATTCCAAATTGTACTAGAGCCTTCTAAATTATTGAAAGTTTGTAGAATCTGTGTGTGTTTGTGTGTGTCAGTTAACCAGTTTTGTAGTTCAACATTAATAATCAGATTAACGTGCAGCTTGAAAGTTGAAAAATTGCACTTTACCCATCATATTATAGGTGCATAAGGTTCAATTGAAAAATTCATAGGGTCTTATGAATGTAGCATGTACTCTCTCCGTCTATAAAAACATGTAATTTTGAGTTCCGTGTCCAGAAAAGTACTTCACGGTTCGACCATGTTTGTATTGAGTAGTTTTAATATTTATTAATCCAAAATGTTTTATTATGAAAATAAATTTCATAATTAATCTAATGATGTTTATTTGATATCATAAATATTAATATATTTTTATCTATAATTATTTAAACTTCAGGTACTAAAACATGATACTGCGCTAGAATTGCATGTTTTCTTGGGCGGAGAGAGTATATATATTGTTTATAAATGAATTCACTATGAGCGGGCACCATAATTTGTGGTGGTGGCTCCCATGAAAATGTCACCCGGAAATGTTTCATCTCAGGTTATTAACTACACTTGCGAAAATAGCTAAATTTATTAGATACACCATGCATGTATATCTTGATAGAGCGTTGTTCGATATTCCAAAATTTATGTCAAAACCAGAGAAATCTTTTTTGCTTGGAAAAACTAAAAAAACTATAGTTTAGAAAGGAGAATACAAATAGATCTGAATATATCTGATCTGGCGGCGGCCCTTCTTGTCAGTTTCAGGATAGTCGTTCATGATGTGTATCTGCAGAATTGCAGACTGCATAGTCTGTCGGTTCTTGGTTTCAAACAATTCTGTGTTCATCACTCGCTCATCAGTACTCTAGTCACCACAGTCATCTCGTCAGGACAAAAAAGCTTGCATCATCATTCAGCTAGCTCATACAGTTCAGTTCATTGCTACTGCTGCTGTTAATAATGAACAAACAGAACACCCACGAATGCAGTCAGTCATAGGTGGTGTTTCAGCTTTTATTTCCATAGATAGATTTTTTTTTTTCAGGAACATCAACAGACACATAACAAAGTTACAAACCAATAATCACTCCGATATTTACCCACAAAGAATCAATGGAGGTGAGGATATGAGAGGAAGCAGTAAAATAAAAGCCCAAACAACCAACCCTTATGGATGGTAAACTAGCTAATATAGTGCGCTGCTAGTATAGCTGCTACTCCATGACCGATCATGCATATACTAAAGTCTAAGCTAGCTAGAAAGTGTATATATAGAGGAGAGAATGAGGAGGAGACGATGGGCAAGAACTGGAGAAGAAAAATTATTGGCGGGCAAAGTGGGACGAATTGAAGACGAAGACGCATGGCTTCAGTCTTCAAGGTCAAAAGCACCCCCAATAATGGCCTTCTCCTTCTTCCACCCCGTCTCGACGATTGTATTGTACTCGACGTATAGACTTGGAGACTTGCTGCTGCCTGTACGTATTGTGTGTGTGTGTGTGTCATCATCTACTAGCTAATTAATTAACTCGCTGCCCGTCGTCTCCACCGGGCCAGCTAGCTAGAAATCCATCTGGTCAAATCCAAGCGGCCGGCGGCGGACTCGCTTTAGTTTCACAGCCCCATTATCTGCGTGTACCACAGGTCGTCGGCGGCGGCCCACATGGTGTCGGTGTCGCAGAGGTCCGGGAACCCCATCCCCATGTCGGCGTACACGCCGACGCCGGAGAGGCCGGCAGCATCAGGGACCAGCAGAGACTCGTCGGACCAGCCGCCGCCGCAGGTCCCGGCGCCCGCCAGCTGCGCCGTCGTCGTCGAGTGCGGTGGTTGGCACAGCGTGTCCCACATGGATATGTCAGTGTTGCTGTTGCTGTTGCTGTCGATACCGAAGTAGGAGGCGTCGTAGTTGCTCTCGCCGAAGGCGGCGGCGGCGGCGGAGGCCACGGCCGTCGGCAGTGGCGGCGGCGGGGACACGGCGACGAGCTGCTGGTGGTGCTGCTGCTGCATGCTGTCCGTGGACACGGACGACGACGACACGGCGGTGGTGCAGGACAGCTCGACGTCGTCCACGCGCCACGCCGCGGCGGCGGCCGTGACCGTGACCGTGAGTGGCGGCGTCGGCGTGGCGTCGATAACGACGGCGCCGTCCCCGTCCCCGGAATGATCGTCCCCGTCCCCGGAGCCGGCGATGCGCTCGAGGAGGCGCGGCATCCAGATGTATCGCATGAGGTCCTTGAACTGCTGGCTGTTGACGTCGCAGTTGAGCTGCCTGGCGTGCTTCTGCACGCGCGTGCGCCAGTAGTTCTTGATCTCGTTGTCGGTGCGCCCGGGGAGGTGCTGCGCGATCTTGGACCACCGGTTGCCCCACCGCGAGTGCAGCTCCAGGATGAGCAGCTGCTCCTGCGCCGTGATGTTGCCCCGCCGCAGGTCCGGCCGCAGGTAGTTGAGCCACCGCAGGCGGCAGCTCTTGCCAGTCCGCCGGAGCCCTGGATATATTCACTGTTATTAGTTTGGTTGGTCTCTCGTCGGCCGGCGGCGAGCGGCGCGACATCCGACATGACAAAGCAGCATAGCTATATATACCTGCGCATCGTGCCAGCGCGTTCCAGCGTCCCTCGCCGTGCGCGGCGACGTAGTTGACGAGGAGCATGTCCTCCTCCACCGTCCACGGCCCGCGGCGGAGGTCCGCCGCCGCCGCCGCGGAGTCCTCGTCGCTGCTCAGCTCTCGGTGATCACGCGCCGCCATCGTCTTCGCTTCACGTACTGATGGATCGATCAGGCTATATATATATAGCTTCAGCAAGATATATAGCCCTGTGCAGATGTTAGTGTAGCTTCAGCAAGAACAGCAAGGTAGGTAGGTAGCCGAGATTGGGAGAGGCAGGAGAGAGGGAGTTTGGAGGATTATGGCGAATGAAAAGGGCGGGAGATCGAGGCTGGCTTTTATAGAGGAGATCGAGAGATGCATGACGGCTTGCATTGGTTGGGATGTGCTGTTATTGTGACTGCTGGCTGTGTGCCGTGGACTTGGAAAGACGAAGCGAGACGGAGGAGGAGGAGAAGAGAAGAGAAGAAGAAGAAACGGCAGGCAGGCAGGCAGACAGGCATGTCATGTGACTTGTGACTTGTGAGAGAGGGAGCACGCCGCAACGGTGGAGAAATTGTTTATGCCATCGCAGTCGGATTGCTCCGGCCCTTTTTTTTTTCTTTTTCTTTTTCTTTTATCCCGGCCAAAAAGCCGAAAGCACAGGCGAGATTAACTAGCGATGGTAGTAATAAGCTAATCCCATGGCACACGTCAACTTTGACGGGTGATGCCACTGCTTTGACCTCTTAAATTCATGCATTCATACTCCCTGTCGCCACGGCCTACTCGCTTGTGCTATAAATTAGTTGCACTGATTCATATAACTTATTTTTAGAGAAAAATATTATTTTATAACTGTTTTTTACTAATTAAAATCAATAAATTAAAGTAGCTGATCAAACGAACAAAGAAAAATCAGTGCCCTACTACTTGGATACATTGCCGTTAATATGATTAGTTAGACGTTTGTTTAGTGGGACATACGTGTCATCCTCTCTCTCACTCGCCTACTTGTTCGTCTAGTATGTTGCCCCGTCCTCCATTCACCTCACCCCGGCCCTGTCGAGCTCATCATGGCTAAAGTTGAGCATGCAGCCCGTGAGCCAAAGACACGGCCCAAAGTATGACGATTCGGTCTGGTCCAAGCATGGTCTGGCCCGGCCCGAAGCCCAAGCAGACTGTTCCTCGGCCGCACCCTCAGCCCGGTATATACACAGGGAAATATAAATATATATATATATATATATATATATATATATATATATATATATATATTTCACTACGGATATGTTGGGCCTGGTGGGCTCGCAAGCCTTTGGGCCGGCTCGAGGCCCGATCGGACCGTGTCTGGGATGATTGTGCGGCCCGGTGGCCCATAGTGCCTTAGGTGGCCCGGCTCGGTCAGGCCGGGCCGCCCGGTTGCACATCTTTAATCAGGGCCAAGTTCGTCGGAGTCTAACTCGTTGAGCTGAGCGAGGTCGGCAGTGCTGGGCCGTGGCCACCCACGCTAGGGAAAAAAAAGGTCGAGTTCGGGCAAGGCCGAGTATGCCCGCCCACGGCAGGGCTAAGCTTTGTGTCATGGCCGAACTCTCCCACCACATCAAAGTCCTCACATACGTGAATGAAAGAGGAAGAAAGAGTGTCGGTATTTATTAACCAGCCACTCGTCACGAGATTATCCGAGACGATTTGTTTGGTGAGTTTCGACGTTTGCAGGACTCGGTGAGAATACAAGCACAACAACTTATACTGGTTCATGCCGCTTGAATAGCGTAATACCCTAGTTCAATGTGGAGTGTGCCTATGTGTTGAGATTGATTCGATCGTCTCGGGTATGCGTTTGCCTCTCCTTGTATAGTCCGGTCGAGCAAGACGCATATCCGAATCCTAGTCGGTTACAACAGAGGAGTCCTTATCTAATTATATAAAGTAACTTTCAGAAGAATCCAACTAAGTTACAACAAATGTCCTAAGATCATGTTGCATTACTTCATGTCTTCGGATCATCTTTCTAGACTTTTCAAAAATACTCCGAGTAGTTATTATCATGATATATTTCTGGGTTCCTGGTCGTCAAAGACATATGTGTAGACAAAAAAAAAAAAGAAATGACATGACCGAGGGACGAACGAGCACATACCTCACATTTCGAGGGATGGCTAAGTCACCGGATCTAGAGAAATATTCCACTATAGGGATGATTATTGTACGCCATGTACCCAAGTTAAGGAGAACATTTAGACATAGGGTAAATGTTGTAAAATGGTGCGTGCATACTGCATACTCAGGGTGTCGATAATGACATCTTCTCAGAAAACACAAACCTGTATTATTCAATTCATTATAAGTCCCGGACGTTTGATGCCGGGATTTCTCACGTCCATTCCTCAGGCTAAGATTCCGGGCGGTTGGTCCTGTCCTGATCCTGACTCGATATGGGCATATACTCCATCCGTCCTATTGAAAGTGTCGTTAGAAAACCGTGCCCCCCTCACAAACACGCTTCCCGGGCGACACTCTCAATAGGACGCAATAGGACGGAAGGAGTACATCCATCCGGTGAATATAAATACTGACGTCCTACTACTGAAAATAGGCACTCAACCACTCTCATATGATCATATCCTAGTATCCGATACGGAGAATAGGAATATAATCCATCCAATAATCCGACGACTAGCTAGCTCTCAATTATTAGCAGTCAAGTAAGTCAACGGGCCTTGAGCAAATGAGCAGAACCTCTGCTCCTGCTCATCAGCCTGAGCAAAAAAAGAAAAGAAAATGTCAGAAGATTGAGATCAACTTGCCAATTCTGTAACTGAAAACATCGACAGATTCAGTAAAGAATAAAAGAGGAGATGGGTTCCCGTTCCACACTGCTGACACCGGGGCTCGTTGAAATGCGGGATGGAACGTTGGGATTATTCTCCTGCCTGGCATCCCTGTGGCTGCCCTGTTTGTCAAACGCGCGGACTCTGGTCACCCCTTCTGACGCCGACTGCACGCCGATCCATCGACATCCATTGTCAGCAAGAAAAAGAAAAAAACAGCCTCTCGCTGCCTATATACTCCCTCCGTCCCTGAATAGATTCAGTGTCACTGCCGGACGACAATTAAAAAGGGACGGATGGAGTAGGCCGCTCCACCCTGCTGAACTGGATCCGTCGTCCATGGTATTGGATCGGGATCGGGATCGGATCCAACCGGCCGGCCGGTGTGGCGGCGTGAAGTCCCAGTGCAGTTCCATTGGCCATTGCCATTGCCATCGCTGGCTGCTGCTTGTCCCTATTTACATCTCTTCATCAGTCTCAAGATCATCGTCCTGTGACGATGCGCATCAATCAATCAGTATGAAACGTCCTGACGTCTGATTGCTTGGCTGCAAAGGTCAAAATATTCCCTCAACCATCATGCGTGTACTAGTACTGACGAGGAGTATATTATCGACAGATGATGTACTGAGTACTGTAGTACTTTGTACCTATATACCCTAGTCCGTATGCAGAGACGGAACCAGAACTTTTGATTAAGGGGGGCTGGACAATGCGCTTATACCTCATAAATATGATTATGATAAATATAAATGTCTCAATAGATTTTTCAATATTTTTACATATACATTTAATAGTTTTAACGAAAAAACATACTATTATCATCAAAAAATAGTGAATTTATATTTTTTATCTATATAGTTGAATTTTTTATACATATTAAAAAAATTCACTGTTCATGGGGTGGGGGGCACGGCCCCGGCTAGCCCCCTGGTTCCGTCTCTGTTGTATGTATATACTCCCTCCGTCTCATTGAAAGTGTCGTTAGACGACACTTTCAATTAGACGGAGGGAGTATGAGTATATAGGGATCGGCCGCACGCGCAATTGACCACAAACAACTACAGTTGCTTGCTAGGGTCGTCGTGTCTCCATCACCGGGCAGGGGCGGATCTGCCAGGGGCTGTCGGGACTCGAGTCCCTCTACGGTGTCCATGTCCGTAGAGTCCTTTTAGTCTCTCTACAAAATTTAAGTCGAGAGGCTAATAAAAGACGAGAAGATAAGACCTGCATGAGCAGCAGAGCACCTATTAGGGAAGACAAATGGCCTCGGCATGAAAGCATCCACCAAAAAGGATACAAACGATTTATTGCCTCGGTGTCAAAACGTCTGTCATAAAAGAAACCAACATGATTTCAGCCTGAATTACCCTGATACTTCAACATGACCTCGTATATCGTATCCGATACGTATCCACGTATCTGTATCCGATACTTCGATATACTACCGTTCCATTAGTTTTCTAAAAAAACTAACGTATCCATGTATCTGTATCCAACCGATACGGGATACACATATCCGTATCCGTGCTGCATAGATTTCAGCAGAAAAGCATCCGCCAAAGAATAATACGACATCAGCGGCAAAGAGTTCGCAAAAAAAGAGACCAACAACAACCATACATCCACATGGATGACCACCTGTTTAAGCTCCATCGCTCACCGGCAGTGACACCACCAGCGGTCGAGGACTAGCTTGAGATGGGGGCTTTCAACGGTGGCAGCTTGGCGCCCTAAGTCGCCTCATAGGGAGACCACGTGGGTTTCTGAAGGACGATGTTGGTCTCACCTTGATCCGTCTAATATTATTTGTAGCCCAAGACGGTCCTCAATGCAAGTACCAGTTTACAATAAATTATAGTGATTTTATGATCGACAAAGACGGTCCTCAATGCAAGTACAAGTTTACAATAAATTATAGTGATTTTATGATCGACAACAATAAGCAACTTTACATTGTTGGATCAAAGATCGAACATCATCCGTCTATGATAGCTCTTTTCTTGCGCGGCAACGGACGCCACCATTATTCAACTTCCTTCTTACACGAGACCATGGAGTTGGTTCAAGGACATGACTCCATCTCTGAATACCACACCAAAGCTAGCCTATTAGCCGTCATCTCTAGACTACTCCCTCTGTCTCTAATAAATATCTATCGTTTTCGTTTCTCGAAAACAACTTTGACTAAATATATATTGGAAAGTATTCATATTTATGATACATAATTTGTATCATTGGAAAAAAACTTTGAATCTAGTTTTTAATAAATTATTTTGGAGATATAAATGTTATACATATTTTCTACAAATCAAGTTAAACTTACGGTATACACACTAACAATGACGGTTATTTAGAGATAGAGGGAATATATATTATTATTAGGTTAGAGCTAACTGGCGATATGAGGCAGCTGGTTAGATTTGACGTGAGTGCTTATGTTCTTTAGGTTTAATTTAAGATTTAACAGTACCATTTTTCAATAACGTACAGACAACGCGCCTGCAGTGATTTCGTTGTTAAACTAAGTCATTCGGCGAATTGCTCGTAGGAGTGAATGTGTGTTTGGAATGGTAATGGTAAGCGGTATATCTGTGGAGACTTGGTCGTTCTCGAAATTAGAGCCTGTTTAGTTAGGGCTTTTTTGGATCATGACAAAATTTTTAGTTCTACACTTTTTGGTCACTTTTTGCCATGAGATCTAAATAGCTTAGCAAAAAAATTTGGCAAAAGAGTAAATTTTTTGCTAGTTTCTCTTGCCACCAAAACCTGGCAAAATAGGCCAAAAGCGCCTCGAGGTGGGAGCCAGACGCCACTACCCCCGGTCCCTAGGCGCGTGCCCCTGCGCAAGCCTCGGCCGCCTCCTGCGCCGCCTCCGCTGCCGCGCGAGCCCCGGCCGCCTCCTGCGCCGCCTCCGCCGGGTCGGGCGGGAAGCGGATGCTCAGCGAGGAGGGCTCCGGCCAGAGGCGGCGCCACCGCGTGGAGAGCCACCGTCGTCCGAGATGCGGTCCTCCTCCTCCGGCTCCTCGTGGGCCCCTTCCGTCCACCGCCGCTTCTCGTCGTGCCCCGCCATTCCCGCTCCTCCGCCGGCCCCTATCAGCGCCGCATCGGAGGAGGATTCCACAGGAGGAGACGGAAGGGGAAGGGGAAGGCAAATAATTAGGGGCAAATCTGTCATTCTACACTCATTAATGCAACTTTAGCCATGGGAAACAAACAACTCTTTGAAGTAAAAGTTTTGGCTACAAAAATTTTGCCAAAGTTTTGCTAGGGGCATCCAACCGAACACACCCTTAGCCTCCTCTATAGTTTAGTCCCTGAAGTACCAAACAACCCACTAAAGTTTAGAGGTCTTTAGTCATTAAAAGGATAGCTAATAGTGGTTAAATTTTAGTGATCTATAGTCGCTGTGTAATAAAATAGGGGCCACTAAATTTTAGGGATCACTAAACTTGAGGGTCATTAAACTTTAGGGGGAGAAACCAAACAGGCGCATAGTCTGCCGATCGATCCACCCAGCGTTTTGATACTTAAAAGTGGAGATGGTTACTTCTTACATGCAAATGTGTGTTCCAAACCCACTAACCTCTTATATATCTACTTCCGACGTACAGGAGGGAGGAGCTGAGGACATGATGCATGTGGAGAGCACGCGTGCCACCAGACAGCATCAGCATGCATAGATAAATCAGAGATCACGTCGGTGATGAGCAAGTAAACTGACGACTAATCATGCCGGCCGGCCGATCCATCGACGAATAAGATAGAATTTGTATATATAAGCAAAGCTAGCTGCTAGTGCCCGTCATCGTTCATACTTCAATTCATAGCTTAACTCGCTAGCTAGCTTTCCGTTGCAGCATATACTATCTACATGCATTGTATTTAATCTGTGCTGCTGCTAATTTGCAGTGGCTCTCATGGATGATGGATGGGTCATCGAGATGAGGTAGCTAAGCTAGTGGTCTAGTGGCGGACACATGCAACAACAAGTGGGAAAACGGGGGCGGGCTTTCTTCGTGCAACAACACTGCGACGCGTGCTAACCCCCCTTACCTTTTTATTCAATTATAATTAATTAAATTATCTTGCTTAACTTTACTTTGAGTTTTTTCTAGCTTAGCTTCTACTAGGTTCTGTTTGATACAGCAAAACGTTTTCACGAGAAACTATATACATATTAGGTAAAAAATATGATAAAATATATAAGCAAGTCTAGTCTAGCTGCTTCTCTTTTTATCAAAAGCAAAAAAAAAAAAAGAAAAAAAAAGAGCGGTGGTAACTGGTAATAAAGAAAGCTAGAATTAAGAAGGCATTAAAGAAAATATGGTTTAATTAGCTGTTGTTAGTTTTAAACTTATTTTTTTATTATTAAACAGCTCACATATATATAATAAGCTGTAGTCGTGGTGGAATTGAAGGAAGCATCTGCGTGCGTGTGGGTCAGTGTTTGTAGGCTTCAAATGACTCAAAAAGAAATAAAGCTCTCGATCGATCGCGCACCTGCAATGCATGCTTGCTTGTCCGTGCTCAACTCCGGCGCCGCTTTTTCAGACGTGTTCCAAATCAGGAGGCTGCTGGATAGACATAGATGATAGATGGATTATACTATCTTAATTATTATATATATACAGTACTGATCGATCAAAACACGGTCAAGGTAGAAACTAGAAAGTATCATATGATATACTCCCTCCGTCCCTAAATAATTGTCTCTAGAAAATCGTGTTTCCCTCACAGACACGCTTTCCGGACGACACTTAAATAGGGACGGAGGGAGTACTCCTTTACAAGCAACTCTCTGCAAACAAAAGTATCCACGATTATATATTAACTGGACGACTATTACATCCATGATTCATCATCCATGGTCCATGAAATTTAAACTCGATCTGCGAGGGTATGACGCCCCAGATATTGTGTTTAACAAGAAGATTTTCTCACGTATATCGAGAAAATCTTCAAACCTCTATCTCATCCTTATATAGTGGCACCGTAGCTTCTCGTGAGATGAGCTGACCACAAATCTATGCTCTAGATGTAGAACAAATGAGGAAGTTTTTTTTTCACCTCCGATTAAATGTGGCATAAATGCTACAAAAGGGTGAGTTCCTTGGGACTCGAACTTTGACCATCCCAATAAATTAAAGAAGAGGTACTGATGTTAGTGAAATTACTACGGGATTAGAAACAAGTTTTTTTTACTGTTAATTACTAAAGAAGTACTCCATTTCTAGAATTGTCTTAAGTCAAACTTTTTAAACTTTGACTAAATTTCTAGAAAAAACTATCAAGATTGATGGTACCAAATTTACATCATTAGATATATCTTCGAATATATTTTCATAATATGTCCATTTCATATCATAGATGTTATTACTCTTTTCTATAAAGTTGGTCAAAGTTTAAAAAGTTTGACCGACACGGATTCTAGGAATTGATTCTTTCGTGGACGGACACTACTACAGAATCGGCCTTTAGCCCCGGTTGGGAAGGGGCTATGGGGCTAGCACTTCGGGACTAAGGCCCCCTTTGGTTGGGCTTTTCAATCTGCTTTTGCTTTTGCAAAAGCCAAAAGCCAACCAAAGGGGTGAAAAGCCACAACTGCTTTAGGCCAAAAGCAGCTTTTGCTCTAGTACAAAACTCAAAGCACATCCACCCCTGCTTTCATCTGCTTTTGGGTGAAAAAATTACCCACCTGCCACTGGTTATGAAGATACCGGTTCGTTTTTATTTTCTATTTTCCCTTCACGCGAGACCGCACGGAGCTCTCCCCATCGGTGGGCGCTGGCGAGACCGCACAGGTCCGGTCCCAGGTCCGGCCGGCGAGGCCCCATGACCGCCGCCAGGTCCTTCCCCATCTGCGTGCGACCTCCTTCCCTGTGCTCGATGCCAACTTCTTCCGCATACTCGTCGCACGGACTTCGCCATGCCGGCGGCGGGCGACCTCCGCTCTGAGCGGGCGCGCGGCCGTCCTGGACTCCGGCGGGCACGGTCGGGCGGGTGCGCAGCCCCGTCCCGGACTCCGTCAGGCGCGCGACCATCCTGGACTTCGGCGGGCGCAGTCCGGCGGGCGCGCGCGGCCCCGTCCTGGACTCCGGCGGGCATGCGCGGCCCCTTCTTGGCCTCCGATGGGCGGGCGAGCTCTCTCCCATGACTACGGGAGCCGGTGAGCTCCCTTCCCTAACCGCAGACAAAAATCCCCTTCCGTGACTGACCGGCTGTGAGCGAGGAAGAAGATGATGCTTTTGTCTATGACGTATGGGATCCACTCGTAAGCGAGAGAAGTTTTTCAAAAGCTACAGCTATTCAACCAAACAGGCTTTTAGCTTTCCGACAGTAGCTTTCTCACAGCAGCTTTTGTAAAAGTCACAGCTCACAGCTACTTTTCTAAAAGCCACAGCCCAACCAAACGGGGCCTAAAGGCCCCAGGCTTTAGTCCCAGGTGCTTCCAACCGGGGCTAAAGTCTCTCATGATAAAAAATAAATGTGCATTTGTGAGATTCGAACTCAGCTCCTCTCGCCTCAGGCACGCTTACCAACTGAGCTACACAACCCACGTGATGTAGGTCTGGACGTTTTCCTTTTGAATCCACTCGGGAAAGACCTTTATCCCCGGTTGGTAACACCAACCGGGGCAAAATGTTTACCCTTTAGCCACAGTTGGTATTACCAACCGGGACTAAACGTCCAGGACCTTTAGTCCGGGTTGGTAATACCAACCGAGGCTAAAGATTCACCTTTAGTCTCGGTTGGTATTACCAACCGGGACTAAAAGTCTTTAGCCCCGGACATAATTTTTAGCCGAGACTAAAGCTCAATTGATAGATCGTCCAAAGGCATGTTCTCTAGTAGTGGGAGGTAGTACTCTATATACTAATCACTACTCACTAAGCAAATATATAAACCATCTCTTCGGACTACCATCTACTGATGAAGTTCATCACTCATCTAAGCCAAAGTCTTTTGGCACCATGCATATATGAACATTCAGAGATAGAAAAAGGCAGACATCTGACACACGAGGGAGGCATAGCCTTATTAGCTTAACAAAAAAAAAAGATGCACACGTGTTGCTGAAAAGAACATGTCCCGATTTTAAGGACAGGCTCAAGAACATGTTCCTTAAAGCAGCAACAACATGTTTATTTGTTGGTATGATTAGCGCTCACTTAAGACAAGGCAACGTGTTTGTTAGATGTGGTTCGATCCTACACGGACTACTGATGTGATCATACAGTGTGCATGTACTTATAAAATACAATAACATTAGAGTTGCTTTCCTTTGCCTTGTTTAATTTGCACCATCATGCATGCTTTCGTTTCTTTGTGTCGTTGTTCTCTGCTGTTTTGTTTCGATTCGAGTGGAAGTAAAGAAGACTTTTCTCGTAACAACTCATCTCGAATTGTTTATACAAGTAGTGCTTGTTTCCAAGTTCCAAGTGAAAGGAACCGGGAAGTAATATGACACATGTCGGAAACCATGACAAGATCGACTTGATTAGTATATGCTCATCGTCCTACTTTTGTCGAAATCTGCTAGTAGGCTAGTAGTAACTTCATCTGTCTCAGGGAAAAAAAAGGACAGAACATATTCGATCCTAACATCAGTTGCGTCAGGGCAGATCGTTGCAAAGCTCAATTTAAGTTTGTTTTGGTCTCTCCAAACCAAAGAACATAGCTGTGCAGTTCGCCAGAATCAGCAGTAGCGCGCTAGAGGGGTTGGAACTGCAGCACAAGATAAGAATTAGTGCGCCGTCACCTTTTCATCTCCTAGTTAGTCGCCATCATGCTGCTATCGATCACTAGCTAGCTTTATTACAAAGCTCAAGTTACCTTTGCAAGAAACTTCCTCTTAGTTGTTCCTACTTTCACCACCATGCATGTATCAAGTTCCCATGCTAAAGCAAAGCTTGCAATGCTTCTACAAGACGGCAAGCTCAGCTTTATATATATAAACAAACTTCTTAACACCATGTGATTGCGAATATCGGTTTATATATACCACTACTAGGGAATCGGCCTTTAGCCCCGGTTTCCCAACCGGGGCTAGCAATCCGGGACTAAAGGTCCCAACCGGGGCTAAAGGCTCCCACGAGGAAAAATAAATGTGCATTTGTGAGATTCGAACTCAGCACCTCTCGCCTCAGGCACGCTTACCAACTGAGCTACACAACCCACGTGATGTAGTTCTGGATGTTTTCCTTTTGAATCCACTCGAGAAGGGCCTTTAGCCCCGGTTGGTAACACCAACCGGGGCTAAAAGGACCTTTAGTCCCGGTTGGTAACACCAACCGGGGCTAAAGGTTCACCCTTTAGCCCCGGTTGGCATTACCAACCGGGACTAAAGGTTCAGGACCTTTAGTCCGGGTTGATAATAACAACCGGGACTAAAGATTCACCTTTAGCCCCGGTTGGTGTTATCAACCGGGACTAAAGGTCTTTAGCCCCGGACGCAATTTTTTGCCGAGGCTAAAGCTCAATTGAAAGATCGTCCAAAAGCCTGTTCTCTAGTAGTGTACTTTGCATCAAATTTAAGCATCTTAGTTACTCGTCTTGTAAGAAATAGAGGAACACATGCAAGAGATTTCATGATTGTGATTATTCCATATTCTGATTAAATCAAAAGGGATCGGAACGCCTTGGGTGAGAAAGTTTAGCACTACTAAGCAAGCATCAACCTGGACTAATTAGTATTCTGATGCTTACACTGTCTGAAAAGCTATGCTAATTGCGGCGAAACTTAAGCAAACAATGGTTGCATACGTACGTGTTCTTGAAAGCGCCAACCAACGACGTGTGTGTAGTACTGGTAATTTTATTTGTGAACACCTAGTTTATGAGGGCACTCCCAACCATGAAACTAGATGGTTTTTATATTCATTAATTGTGGTGTCAACTAAGCAAAAAGATGATGTGACATCTTGATTAAAGAAGAGGGATAAGAAAATAGTTTTCTTAGACAAGAAACCATGTCTACACGAGAACCAAGATATAATAAGATGTGATTGGTAGAGAAGTGAGAGAGAAGATATATGATTGGACAAAAAATAATTCTACAGAAACTATTCATTGAAACCATAGTTTCCACACGTAGTGTATACGTAAATTAAATACACATAGAAATCACATGCGTAGTTTCTAGCATTGTGACTACCCTTAGGCGCTATGAACATTTGAACAGCCATTTTAATCTGAAGAGTAAATGATTAAATGTTGAGAGAGGGGACGACAGTACGTTTATTCAATCAACACTGCAGTATATGAACAGACAAAAACAACAGTACATAACATGACAGGTAACAAATCCAGATTCCCAATAATCTAGCTACAACTCTGAACTTTTTTGTATGGAATGAAAAAACAACATAATACAGAACTGTTTCATGCATTTTGGAATGGATAATGATCTTTCCATGAGTAATTATGATGAACCACGTACAGTAAACTTAGTTAGTCCTCCATCCAGAATATCGAATTATTCCTTTATTATTGTTTATTAAGGTGTTCTCCCATCATTTTGGGTTCATGGAAAACAATAACCGGGGAACAAATTAAAGCTTAACTAACCATGTTTCGATTGTTCAGTCCACTTGTAGTGAAAAGTAGCCCCAATGTTCGTATAGATATTCTTGCTTCTGTTTCATGGGCTACTAGTAAAAGCATATATACATGTTGTTTATTAGTGGTGCAAAGAAATCATGGAAGCAAAGGCACTACTCACTTATCTTCATGTGGAATTTCACCATTGCATTGTCCTGTCTGCACGATTGGCGACTACAATAACTCTGCAAAGCATTCCAAAGTTACAAGGATAAGCGAGTGAGACCACCAATGATGGCTGTGAAGTTGATATGGCACCATCAGCTAATGTAATATATAGCAGCGTTGTTCAGCATTCTACTCCATCCACTATCCCTTCCTTGCAGATATTATTAGTGGATGCCACGCTATCCTTAGTCACTATGACAGTATGATGGTGCTCTCCCTCCATCGGTTTGCTAAAAAAGTGGCAGCGAGCGGCCTGTTGGAGAGAGTAGTGCTGAACCAGCCCACAGGTGGTGAACTGACTGTTTTTCCTCATCAGTGTCAGCAGCAGCTTGGGTTTCCAGTATCAGTTTACTTATTATTGGTGCACAAGGAGAAAGAGGAAACCAATTAACCAGTCCACCCTTAGTCATTATTACGGTTCCGAGAACAAATCCGCCAATTTTTACCTATGTTAATTTGATGGTTACTACTCTTTATTGGGTTGGGTTGGGTTGGGCGGAATCAGCGAAGAAGCCGTGGGCATCTGTAGTGGATTCAAGACAGACATATGCATCGAACATAAGGGACTGCTGCATAAATTTAGAAAGAGCAGTTGGAAAGAAAAAATAATTACATTTTAGGTGTTGGATGCTTGTGCATGGATACGAGTTAAATACCAACAACTGCTCAATAAGAACACATAAGGGGGCTGTTCGGCTGATGGTTTTTGCGGCGTATGAGTCGATTTTTGTTGTTTTGTTACGAGAAAAAAATATTATACCATGACCGATAAGTCGGATTGATAAGTTCAAACGAACAATTTTGACCGGTTTTTCTTCTTCTGATGATCGCATGTCTGCGCAGTGGCGGATCTAAAGGGGGGGTTGGGTGAGCTCCAGCCCCCCTAAAGCTGGTACATCAATGTAAAAATGAAGAGGATGAGAAAAAAAATAAGTGAAGAAAAGAAGAAAAAATAAAGAAATAGAGGGACAAGAAGGGATCATCCCCTAGATTGTGTTCTACTCCCTCCGTCCCTAAATAAGTGTCGCTGTTGGTGTGCGTGCCACGTGTTTGACTCAATTTGTACAAAATATGTGTAATATTTACATCTTCAAATAATTTTGTTAAAAAACTAGATGTAAAGATCTTTTTGATGATAGTAATTACTTAACATAAATATTAATATATTTTAATATAAAATTGCCGATAACTTTTTCTCGGGAAGCGAGAGGGACGGAGGGAGTACATCCGCCACCGTGTCTGTGCACACGTTGCTATTGACTGTATAGTCCGTAGTCCCACTAGTGGCTATATGGCATATTCAACTTCAACCTACTGTATCTTATTCAGAAAGACAAGCACCGAGCCGCATGTAACTGATCAGCTATCTATAGCTAGCTGCTAATCCAAACTAAACAAGCATTACCACGGCAAGCATGAAAATGATGGGCGACGGATGAGTGCCCTAATTCCCAAGTAGCGCCACAGTGGTCTGCAACCTGCTTCCAAGTTGCAAGCGTCTTTGACCCGAATTGCTTTCACATCTTTAGAATTAGACCCTTCCAAGTTCCATTCCATGTTCAAATGCATGCATGCTATGCATGCGTAGATAGAAGGGCACTGTTTTATACTCCGATGCATCTATCGGCAGCAATGCAATGCAGGCGCCAGGCAGCAGCAATTTAGACTCACGTGGGCCCCAGCAGCTTAATTATAGGCGCTTGCTTGGAACAGGCTGGTAGTAATAGTATATACTACACCAACAAAGTTCAGAGACAATACGTATGTGCAGTCAAATGCAGGCGACGTCGTTCAAACAAGCAGGGTTCCATGGAGTCAAAAAAAAAAAAAAAAAACAAGTGACGCGAGAGAGCATCATTTTGTTTGTTCATGGAGACAAAATGCAGCGGCTGCATGATGTGAGGTCTTATTTATCGTCGATAATGCATTGTTGTGCGAATTCGTCAGAGTTCGTACAGCCAGCCATTCTTTCAGGACGACGTCTTGACTTGTGTGATGCAGAGTGCTAACTGCTGCTAGTGCTGTTGTTTGTGCGTGTTAGGTGAGTGGCGATTCATATTAAAATTGGCACTGGTTAATTCAGTTCGTTTCAGGCAGGCATCGTACGTAGATAGACGTGTTTCTTTATGGGGAAGAAATTGCAGGATCGGAGTAGTTGGTGGTGCAAGTTTCAATGCGAGGTCCATGCAGAAAAGGACATGCATGCCTGCCGTTTTGCGTGCGATGAGCGATGGATGGATCTTCATCTTCTAGAGGGACAAGAATCAGTTAGCAGCACAATCAATCAGTGGTGTTAGACTATTAGTGAGCTGATTCTTTCGTACTCTATTAGCCAGCCAGGTGAAGAAGCACTTGTCAATGAATGTTATGGTCTTCGCCATCAGGCAGGTTGTCGCCAGCTCCATCATCGGAAGATGAGCAGAACGAAAGCATTACATTTTACTCTGCTGGCTTGGGGACAGACTAACTTTGGCTGATGGACGGATGGATGGATCGGTCTGAGTTTGACAGCGAGCGTTGGAGTTGAATTACTCTGACCGGGAGACAAATCTGGGATGATGGATCAGTTTGACAAAAATGCATGCATGCAGAAACGAGATTCAGTCAGAAGTCCGTGGCAGCTCCATGCATGCAGATCGAGAGCACTCCAGAGCCACCCAAGCCAAGTGAGTAAACGAACTCTCATCACTCTGGCTGTGAGGAAGACTAGTAGGTAAAACACACTGTTTGGTCCTAGCTACTGTAGTTTCTCTTAGTGGGTAGGAAGGAAAGAAGACTTGGAAAGGAAACGAGAAGAAAAAAAAATGGATGTGGAGGAGCCGCAGATGCTGTAGTATTGCGCTGACCAGGGGGTCACAATCACAATCGCATCCTATTGAATTGTTGCGGTCAAGTCCGACAGTGGACACAACAAAAGATTAACAGAGTCCGGGACTCTCGAACTATATTATGCAGATGCAACCAGCAGTGTTTAATTAGGCAGTCGATGGACAGCAAGAAGATAATAATATATATCAACGTGCTGACTGTGAGTCAGCAGCAAGGCCTTCTTCCGTTATACTGTATTTGAGAATTGAGAAAGCTTCAGTTGTTTCAGCTCAGTTGTCTGACCCACTGGCGAGCGAGCGTCTAGAAGCTGCATGCTGCTGCCGCCGCAAACGTTGCCTGTTCCAACCAGTCAAATTCTGTCAATGATCACAAATAGAGTTTGTTTTGGAAAAACTTTCGGTCAAACATTGAGAATATAAATCATGAATATCTTTTAAATTATTGAGTTTAGAAATGTAAAAACCATATAAATACATTTATCTTGAAAAGTATACTTTCATAAAAGTATATATATACCACTTTATAACAAATATTTTTTTAAAAATAAGTAGTCAAAGTTATGCTTTGGAGACCGTGTCGCTGTCCAAAATGAACTCTATTTGTGATACGGAGGGAGTATATATATATATATATATATATATATATATATATATATATATATATATATATATATATATATATATACGGAGTACTATATAAATCACTCGAATTCAGTCTCAGATATAGTACACACATGTTTTCTTTTTTTTGCTAATCCCGACAAATTAAATTAGAGACTACTCCCTCTGTCCACGAATAAATAGATTTCTAGAGTTGTCATAAGTCAAATTTTTTAAACTTTGACCGAATTTCTAAAAAAAAACTATTAAGATTGATGATCTCAAATTCGCATTATTAGATATACCATAGAGTATATTTTCATAATATGTTCATTTTATACCATAGATGTTATTACTCTTTTCTATAAAGTTAGTCAAAGTTTAAAAAGTTTGACTGACACGGATTCTAGGAATTGATTCTTTCGTGGACAGATGGAGTATATAGTAAAGGCAGGAAACTGGGGACGCCTGCGTGCATGTTCCAACTAATCCAGATATCCTACCTGCTATGGGTGAAACAGGCTACAGTGCTGGTACTATCGTCATGGCCGGGGTAGTAGCAGTGGATCGTGGAACAGGATTGAACAAGCATGCATCAACCGCCCTTGTGTTTGCTGCCACATGTCCCTCTTTCAGGAGCAGCAGCAGCAGCAGCAGCCGCCCGCGAATCCTCCTTGCTTACCGTTGTGTTTTGTGCTTGTGCCACCGCTCTCTCACAGTACCACTGCTGAACAACTTTGATCAAAACAAGATCAAATTATTTAGCTTATATATACTCCAGATTCAAAACCAGATCAAAAACTGTTTAGTGCATACGCCTTCCTAAAATTAAAATCAGATATGTGGATTTATTTTTCTTAAATAAAATACTAGTAATTTTTTAACCACGGATTTACCAAAATATTACAAACTATTTAGCGCGTAAAGAAAACACATAAGTGTGGTAACGATTATATTATGATACAAAAGAACATGTGGTTTTGATTTTTTTTTTTCCTTCAGTTTCAAAACCCGTGGGCTGTGGCAGCCCAGCACATCTAAGCGGGCCTCATTCGAGATTTCGAGCCCACGCCTAGTAGTCGCCGCCGTATTGCGGCAGCCGGGGGAGATGGAAGACGACGACGACGACATCTGTATATGCATCCATTCCATGAAGATTGAAGATGGAAGACGGAAGAAAACTTGGCGATCCGATTTGGCGTCGATCGTTTAATCAGTGTAGCACAGTACTTATATATAGCGCATGCGATCGGATCGGACCAGATCACACCGGAGGCCAAAAAAAAAAAAAACTAGCTAGTTAGCTTGCTTGCATTGGATCGATCGGCGCGGCGTGCTTGCATGCATTCAGTTTGGAAATTAATGCCGTCCCTGTCCGTCCAGGTGCACCGGCCGGTTATTCAGTTCACGTCGCTGTTACAGTCGTCGATCGCAAACCAGGCCACCAGGCCGCTACTCCATCGGATCCACTGCTACAGGAAAGAGGATTACAGGAAAGAGGATCACTGGCGGTTCAAACCCCCTTCACTGGCGGATTTTGAACCGCCACAACCAAAGCAACAGTGAAGGGGGTCTTCCATCACTAGCGGTTATTTCAAACCGTCAGTGATCCATAAACCGTCAGTATTGATATAGCCAACACTGGCGGTTCATATCACAAACCGTCAGTGTTGATATAGCCAACACTGGCGGTTTATGATACAAACCGCCAGTGTTTCATCCAAATCACTAGCGGTTCAAAATAAACTGGCAGTGATCCGACAAATTCCGAATTGTATTGGTTTCTATTATTTTTGTTTGTTTTTTATTTGCCACATTGCTAGATATGATATCATAGATATGAAACCTTAAATGCATCGAGATTACAATTACATCGAAATTGTTCTAATTAAAGTATCACAATCCATATAGAATCCTATTAAAACAAATATCACAAATGTTACATTGAGAGTCTAGAACTTAAAGACAGAATTACAGTAGTCTATCCATGTGCTCTCGACCATATTGAGCCTTGAACTTCTTGGTCTTCGCCATTGTTATCTACATCTTGCGGCTGTTCCACCCTAGCCGCTTCGTCCTGCTGCCTATCGGTTCGTCGACGGGTAAACTGGCGACGACGAGTCATGACTGTGGACATCCAGAAATTACTCAATTAAAATAGCATAAATTGCACTATGTAACAGGTAAATATTTAATCACACCATACAACAAAGTTGTGTTCGAGCCTGTATAGTAGTTTCAGAAAAATAGCTAGAAGGGAAGCAGTACAGAGAGGAACAAATCACTAGTTTTAGGAAAATAGCTAGAATGGGAGCTCCAAATTGCACATAAAGATAACTAGATAGATAACTGAAATAATTAACATGACAACTCCATACATCAACTTAGCTCCATACATCTAGAGAGGAAACAAAATCATATGGCAACTCAGTTAATTTAAAAGAAAAAATAACAGCATGCAACATGCTGATATGATATTAGTCTATGTCCAGTTTTAGAAAAGTAGCTTGCAACACTAATAGAACTTGGTAAAAATTAGAAACAACAACAACATACTCAGATTAAACTGACCAAACAAGAGAAGTGTTGGTCAACTATGAGGTCCATTCAAAACAAAAAAAAATTCAGAAAGCATATATATATATATATATATATATATATATATATATATATATATATATATAACAGTTTCAGATAGCAGCTTCATGAAAGGACAAATGGTAGTCCTAACTTGCTATTCAGAAACCTCTTTCAGTTCTTAGCTGGTATTCTAACAAACATCTATGATGATGATGCTATTATGTTTAAAACACCTATGAACCAAGACGCGTCTGCAAGTGCTTATCAGCTAATGAGTTACTTTTTGATGGATAAATCTCTGGCTGAACAGACCAATATTATTCACAATAAGAACGGTAATATCCAAGATATATATTCAGATATGCTTATCGATTTCCACAACTTTGTTCATTTACATATGAATACTCAATTTATAGCAAAGCGCTTTCAGTGACTTGCCGACATCACAAAATTGATTCAATCACCTACTATGACTGAGCATATCATTTCTTCACCTGAGTCAGTAAAACATCAGCTTCCATCGAACAACTAAAGCACAACATTAAGGTAAAAATAAAAAACAGTTTTCTCTTGGCTTAGTTGGCATTTAGCCGAACACCTAGGGGGCAGGGGTCTGAGGTGCTCACGGTGAAGGGTCGTTGGGAGCAGCCGGGCAGGGGTGGGGTCGGGGGAGGGAGTCCACCGCGCAGCACGCCTC
The DNA here is from genome assembly GCA_009763385.1 of Coix lacryma-jobi var. lacryma-jobi. Taxonomy (NCBI): domain Eukaryota; kingdom Viridiplantae; phylum Streptophyta; class Magnoliopsida; order Poales; family Poaceae; genus Coix; species Coix lacryma-jobi. The sequence goes on along the minus strand of CM019825.1, from coordinate 1,672,389 downwards.
GGATGGAGCTGCGATGGTGGTGCGGCACGCTCGGTGGTGGAAGGAGACGACGTCGATGGCGCGGCGATGGCGGAGAGCGGCTTTGGAGCTGGCGATTCGGAGCGCGGCCCAGCGTCACCTCGCTGACGCTCCCATCGCTGGACCTGCGCGGCTGCTCGACCCGGTCTCCCACCTCACTGAGCTCCGCGTGCTCGACCTCCGCTGGGCGCGCTCCTCCGCTGGGCAGGGCTCGTGCTCCTCTACCTCGCCCACAACGACGTGTTCGGATAAGAAGTCTGCAATGACTGTATGTGTTCCCCAATGTATGGCATCACATCCTTAGCTTGTTGGAGAACGGCAAATTGTGCCTGCCTAAAAGAAACAGGATCGTCTACTCTGATAAATTTCTCACTGATCGTTCCTATCCCACCTAGTCTTCCCTCGTAACGAGATTGTGGAAGTCCAACTCTATTGAGGACGACCTATCTTATCATGGCAAATTTAAATTTGAGGACGACCAAATAGACACTACTAGAGAATCGGCCTTTAGCCCCGGTTGGGAAGGGGCTTTAGCCCCGGTTTCCCAACCGGGGCTAGCAATCCGGGACTAAAGGTCCCAACCTTTAGTCCCGGGGCATTCCCAACCGGGGCTAAAGGCTCTCACGAGGAAAAATAAATGTGCATTTGTGAGATTCGAACTCAGCACCTCTCGCCTCAGGCACGCTTACCAACTGAGCTACACAACCCACGTGATGTAGTTCTGGATGTTTTCCTTTTGAATCCACTCGGGAAGGGCCTTTAGCCCCGGTTGGTAACACCAACCGGGGCTAAAAGGACTTTTAGTCCCGGTTGGTAACACCAACCGGGCCTAAAGGTTCACCCTTTAGCCCCGGTTGGTATTACCAACCGGGACTAAAGGTTCAGGACCTTTAGTCCGGGTTGATAATACCAACCGGGACTAAAGATTCACCTTTAGCCCAGGTTGGTGTTATCAACCGGGACTAAAGGTCTTTAGCCCCGGACGCAATTTTTTGCCGAGGCTAAAGCTCAATTGAAAGATCGTCCAAAGGTCTGTTCTCTAGTAGTGAGAGTCCCTAATTATAAAGACTTAAATTTGGATGGACTCTTAATCAACAATACAACGTAGCTCCAAACAAATGGGTCGGTAGGTGTCACATAGATTTTCCTCATCAAAATAAAAATTAAGAGAGTAATTACAGTGAAATAAAAAAGGGTCCTTTCATTATCAAGAATTTGCGCTTCTAACTCCATGCCCACAGTAATCTACACTTAGCTTAGCATGGTAAATTTAAAATTGAGAACAAATAGAGTCACTAAATACAAAAGGTTAAATTTATACACTTAATCAACAAAAACAATTTAGCTAAACACAAACGGCTCGGTAGCACATAGATTTTGTTCATCAAAATAAATAATCCATGAGCTAATTAAAGCATGACATAGTAGCAATCATCCAAACAACAATGCAATTAGCTAGTAAATATGATGGACTCATAAATACCAACCTTTTGCAAGATGGATTCACCACAACTTGGATGCCTTCCTCAAAATCCAATTGAAAAGTGCTCTCTAAAATGGAGAAACAATTACAATGACCATGTAGCCATGCAAAACACTCTAAAGCTATAAAATCGAAGGAGTTGAAGCTTTTTTGTTACTAACCTTAAAGCAAGAAGATCATGCCCATGTTTGAAAAAACAAGATCCACATTGAGCATTTTGGTGAAAAATGGCCGCAACAATGGAGTGAGGGTGGGGGGAAAATGCTCATCTGCCTGTGGAGCTCGAGCTGGGAGAGAGCAGGGGGAAGGGATTGACCTTTTATACACGATTCATCACTGGCGGTTTAAAACCAAACCGCCAGTGATACCAAACTATCACTGGCGGTTGGAGTTACGAACCGTCACTGTTAGGTATCTTCACTGGCGGTTTGAGCTACGAACCGCTAGTGAAGCTTCACTGGCGGTTTGAGCCACCAACCGCCACTGTTAGCTATCTTCACTGGCGGTTTGTGGCCTCCCCCAATCATTGTCTGATTTTCAATCTTCAAACCGCCAGTGAAGAAACATCAGTGACGGTTGAATAGAAACCGCCAGTGATGTACCGGCAGAATAGAAACCGCCAGTGATGTACCGGCAGTGAATGTCATTTCTGTAGCAGTGATCGGACAACATATATGTACGTGTTTTCTCCTCTTTCTGTTCTGAAAACTGAAATGGAAGTCACTGTTGTCTTCCTATTTTTGTGCAGTGCAACTGCATGCAAACGAGATCGACCCTAGACTAGATGATTGTGCATGCATGCATGCTGCTTGGCGTGTACGTTGTCGTATCTCAGATAGCTACTACATACATACAACAGTACGTTTCAGCACCTCAACGTTATACCTAATTAACTTGTCGTGTTGCAATGTACTGTTGCTGCAAACTTAATTATCTGCCTTTTAGTTATGCCTATTATTACTCGATCACTAGTTCTACCTACACCTCCCTCAGACCCATTTCAAATTATATATATTTTTGACATATAGTTTTTATTCTATATCTAAACATAGTATGTATATTTATATTTTGTAAAACCTATGTATTTAAAAAGTAAAAAATGGTTCATCACAATTTATTGGATCGTCGGAGGAAGGGAGCATATACCCTAAGTCTTTTTAACTTTTTTTAATCTACTAGGAAAAATGTCCATGCGTTGCAACGGATATGTTGTTACTTCCCGTGCATTGCAACGGGAGAAAAAACTATAAAATATTATTGAGAAAATAAGAGTGATCCATATTTTTTAAGTTTCATTATTTATAAAATTTAGAAGTTATAATTTATTTTGTGATAACCATGACATTTATAATATAATGGAAAATTTTGCTGGTGGACACCGTTCTTTGATCGAATTGGCTGTTCAACACCGCTATTTTTTGTGTTTGTCCAGTACCATTACAAAACAGGTTAATTTGCTCCTGGACACCGCATGTGTTATTTTACTTATTTTCTTGGATCTGAGGAGAGAGAAGGTGGAAAAATATCACTTTTGCCCTCATCTTCAGCCTCTAGCTTCGGGCGCTCAGTGCTTGATGCGACCAGCCATGGGCGTGGGCGAGGTGCGCGGCGTGGAGGGACGACGCGAGGAGGAGGCAGGACGCAGCGGCGAGCGCGGTGCGGTGCGCGTCCCAAAGGGAAGCGAGCGTGAGGGAAGCAGCGCTGAGGACGTCGAGCGTCTTGACGGCGCAATCGAGGAGGTCGGCGGCGAGGCGGTCGGCGAGGGGTCTGGCGAGCGCAGCAGCGACGGGGTCAGCGCGAGCATGCCGCAGAAGGCTGCGTCGGAGGAGAGGACGGCATCGAGGAGCTTGGAGAGGAAGGAGAGGGAGAGGAGCGGGTCCAGGGCTTCGCCCGAGGGCCAGCCGCCGAGGAGTTTGCCCCCATGGCTGGCTGCATTAAGCACTGAGCGCCCGGAGGTGGAGGTTGAAGATGAGTGCAAAAGTGACATTTCCACATCTTCTCTCCCCTTAGATCCAAGAAAATGAATAAAGTAATACGTACGGTGTCCAGGTGTAAATTTAACCGTTTTTTAATGGTACTGGACAAACATAAAAAATACCGGTGTTGAACAGCCAATTCTATCCAAGAACGGTGTCCGCCAGCAAAATTTCCCTAATATAACTAATTAGTGCAATTTAGTATTAACAATTGTAATATTATATTTATTGAAAACTTTGGCTATTTAATATTATATTATATTATATTATATATATATAGTATCGATAGATATAGATTATGCCATATATTTTTATAGTAAAACTTGTTTAAATTTTACTGAGTTTTAGTTCAGTACGTCAAACTTGTATAAATTACCTCCCGTGCTGAGTCAGCCCGCGTGTTCACCATCATCAGCCAGTGCAAGACGGTTGTTTTCCAAATGCAAGACGGTGGTGATCTAGCCGGCTTCCGAAGATAGCTTTGACGGCAGCGGGTTCACGCTGACGTCCGGTCAACATGGCAATAAGAGTGACTGTGGATCCCCGTTGAAGAAGCTGCAATAAGAGTGGAGATGCCATCGTGCGGTAGATCCGGTCGTGCATTGGTAGATGCATAGTTGCCAACTCAGTCAGGTCTCAATGCAAGCGCATATACAGAGTCCGAGCCGACCACGGAAGAAAACTTTGGGAAAAAGAAACGCGAACGCCACAAAACGCAACCGATCAAGACTGTAAAATTTGGACAGCTACGTGCCTCACATTTATAGAGGTAGTTAAGGAAGGTCATACCAAAAAAAATGGTACCAAAAAAAGAGCAGAAATTTTGCCTCTTTATTATTAGGTAGGTATAATATAATACATAATAACTAGATACCTACATATATATATATATATATCACAATTTCTATATATATGCCTATGCATATAAATAACACTTATATCTAGATATATGATTTATCTAGAGAAGCCAGAATGATTTGTAATTTAAAACAAAGAGATAAGTACTAATTACTTAACAAAAGAGCTTTATTGTAAACATTTTCATTCCGTTGGCTGGCTGGACCGGACTCTAGCTAGTTAGGATTACAACAAGGGTTGACACCGTCACCGCCAACGGAATTGCTGGAAGAGAAGAGAGAAGAATGCAGATTGAATTGCACAGACTGCAGAGAGGGGAAATCCATGGCCGGAAAGGGACAGCCACCAGTTGACCAGCTATCTTAGATTTGGTAACTTCCATGCCTCAGCTCTAATAATAATAGGCATATGACTAGATAGGTCTAGGCTATAGTTTGGTAGCTAGGCATCATATATATCAGCAGTGGGTTGGGAGTGGATGGCACTTTCAGAGTGTGTACTTGCATTGCATGCGCAGCCCATGGTTGGCAGCTCCTCGATCTCTCTGGCTACACGTCTGAATTATTCGATCCCTATTGGCACGCTGTACAATGAGACCGGGAAGCATCGGCCTTCCCAGAAACCGTTTCATACTACCCTACATAAGACATGTTTAGTTTCACGCTGTAAAAAAAATTAAATATCACATCAAATGTTACGTAGGGTCTTGCATGACATATTCGGATACTAAGAATCTATCCGGGACTACTCCGCTTTACGTTTTCATCTCCGTTCCATGTTTTTTTTAGCCAAACGGTTTCAGCTCCACGCACGTTGTTCGAGGACAAATGCGGAATTGTCACAAACTCTAGGTTTTTTTTGAGCTGCTCTGTGGTGAAGTTTTTGGAGCAGTCCTAAACATACCCTAACAAAAAACAAATTACAAAATCCGTCCATAAATCGTGGGATGGATTTTAAGCCTAATTAATCCATCATTAGCATATGTGTTACTGTAGCACTCTAGTGTCAAATCATAGACTAATTAGGCTTAAAATATTCGTCTCGTAAATTAAATGCAAATTGTGTAATTAGTTTTTTAGTCTATATTTAGTGCTCCATACATTTGTTCAAAGATTCGATGACACAATGCCTTCCTTTTATATATACATGCATATTATGCATACATGGGAGAGGATTGACACCATTTTCCCATTGTCAATAATTAATGTTGTGATGTTAGAGCAACATATCAGGGAAACAATGGTTTGTCTTAAGAGAGAGAGAGAGAGAGACCGCACAAATATAAATCCATATAGATTCGTCTAAGTCAGTTTTTTTTTAATCTTTAACCATACTATACTTAATATTAAAATAAATAGACATTCTTCTTCCGTCGTTTCTAGGAGTCTCCTTTCCTATACCAGGAACAAAATGTGTCCATCTCGCACTACAAAATTTTGGCTAAAAATGAACTATTATGTACTTGCCTAGATTGGGATTATTATGTACTTAATTAGAATAAGTTGATGCCCCAAACTACATTCGACTTTGCCAACATTCATAATCTGTTTTACACAAAAGTTGCCCCGTTTGCCCAATCTTATGGTGCCTAGATTGCAATTAGTTTAATCTTATATGGTCACACCTTTTGTGTTTATTTGCTAGCAGATACTCTCGCTATCTATTATGTTTAGTCTAAGGGCCTGTTTGGATCTCATTCGAGAACCTTGATTCTAGTTATTGAATAGAGAGTTTGAATTATAGATAAAAAAATGGGTGGTGTTTGGATCTTATTCATATAGCAAATATTATTATTGTATTTGCATATTGAAATTCTTCATAATACTAGGTTTGGAGTAGATAATCCAAATGTTGTTCGGATCTTATCCTCATTTGTGTCACCTCATCATTTTTGGGAAATTCAAGCACCTCACACAGAAGTTTATCAACCTTGGTGCCACAGGCGATTTCAGGGTGCTCAAAATTGGTAGAAGCATAAACACCATGGCACATCTTCTGGCCACTCAAGCTTATAGATCCTCAAACATTGTACTCTAATCCTACGACTATTGCTTGTTCTAGGCAAGATCATGTAATCACTTGCCCCCTTCGTGAGGCTCTGAATATTGTGCCCTGGGGAGGGTTTTTCCCTTTCTGCAGCTTCATGCTGCTAATAAAGCTTGCCAGTTATAAAAAAAAGAACAGGGTCTAGGCTGACAGCCCAAAACTACGTAGAGGCTGGATTGAATGAAATCTGATATCACAGAAAAATTTAGCCCATTAGCCAGTTAGTATATCGCAGGTGGACCGTACGTCAATAGAGCCCAATGACATGTTTTGTTTCTCCAGCCCAACGAAGCCCAACACTAAACCTCGAAGCTCCTCGTCTCGGCCTATGGGGTGGCCCGCAGCCGCAGGACACCGCATTGGCCGCGCCGCCATCAGCACCTGCACGTCGTCCTGCACTCCTGCCGGAGAACTTGCCAGTCGCGGCGTCGCTCACGCAGTCGGCAGTCGGCAAGGCCGCTATCTCCCCTTCCCTCGCACCGGCCGCGCGGCAGTCGGCACTCAACCCGTCGTCCATCCGTGCGCCACCACATCTCCCGCCGCGGGCCCTATTCCCTATCTCGGCCGCCACCACCACCACCAGTGAAGTCCACCAGAGCAGACTGCATAGCAGCAGCACCCCCTCTGGCGCCGTCTGACCGACCTCCGCTCCACCGTACCCATCCCAGCGCCGCCCACATCCTTCCCCGTGGCCGACAGTCGGCTTCCTCCTCCTCTCCCTCCGGGCTCCTGCTCCTGTTCGATTCAGCAGCCGTCCTCCCCTCCTCTTCCAGTGAGCTCTGTGCTCCGCTGTTGCTTCTCCGTCGCGCGGGGATGAAGCCGCTAGAGTTACAATCCGAGGCACGCGAGAAGCTTCTCTCTCCAAAATATCGGGGGTTCAACAGAGTTTCCTATGCCCGGTGCTAAGCCCGCCGGCCAGGTGTTCGACGAAACTCCCCTCCTGAGAGGGATCTGTTATGTTCTTGGCCAAACGACCGCCTTGGTCGTCTCAGATTACCAGGTTCTGCATCCTTCCCCTCCACGCTGTTCACTGGATCGTTTGGTGTACAAGGAGGGTGCGCTACAGTGGCGGCGACAATGCCACTCCAGGGACATCTGGCCGGCTGTCCGACCTGTTTTGGCCGGCCCGGGTGCACGTTGCTGGCGTTATTGAGCGAGCTCTGGAACAGGGGCGGTCGTCGGACTCGCTGGAGCTGGAGCTTGAGAGGCTCCATGTCGACCTGGATCCATTTGTTGTCAACCGGGTGCTCCGGAGCGTGTCGGACTCGGAGACGGCAGTGCGGTTCTACTGGTGGGCAGAGTCAAGGCCTGGGTTTGATCACACCCAGTTCGCGATGGCCTACATTGTCAGCCTGCTGTTTATAGACAGCAACTTTTTCCTGCTGTCGGAGTTCCTCGAGAGAGTGAGGAGTCAGGGGGTGGCATTGCATCGCTCTCTCTATCGGATCCTCTTGTCGGGCTATGTCAGGGCGGGCAAGTTCGATTGCGTCATCCAGACATTTGATGAGATGGTTATGTCTGGATGCCGTGAGTTTGGTGTGGACTACAACAGGTTCATTGGTGTTCTAGTTAAGAATTGCTGCTTTGATTTGGTCGAGAAGTATTATGGCATGGCACTTGATAGAGGTTTTTGCTTGACTTCATTCACTTATTCGAGGTGGATATCTGCACTGTGCCAATCAGACAGGATTGAGCTCGTTGAGAGACTCCTGGCCGATATGGATAAGTTTGGGTGTTTTCCAGATATTTGGGCATGTAACATATATATTGACTATTTATGTAAGCAAAATAGGTTGCATGATGCTTTGAAGATGCTTGAGAATATGGGGATGAGAGGAACCAGTCCAGATGTTGTCACTTACACAACAGTTGTTGGATGTTTATGTGATAATAAGCAGTTTGCAGAAGCGGTCGAGCTTTGGGAAGAAATGGTGAGGAGGGGGCTTAAACCTGATATCATTGCCTGTGGCGTATTGATATTTGGGTTGTGCAAGAGTGACAAGGTTGATGAGGCTTTTCAGCTGGCATTGAGGATGCTGAGTCTTAACTTAGAACTCAATGTCTGTATTTACAATGCTCTGATAAGTGGCTTCTTGAGATCCGGAAGCATTAATAAAGCCTTCAAAATCATATCCTTCATGCAGGCAAATGGGTGTGAGCCAGATGTTGTCACATATAATATCCGCTTGAACTATTACTGTGACACAGGTATGATAAAGGAAGCTGAAAAGTTGATTGAGGAGATGGAAATGAGTGGGGTAGTAAATCCTGATCGGTACAGCTATAATCAAATGTTAAAAGGATTGTGCAAAGCTCATCTATTGGGCAAGGCATTTGGTTTTGTTTCAGACCATATGGAGGTTGGTGGGTTCTGTGATATTGTATCTTGTAACATACTGATTGATGCATTTTGCAAGGCAAAGAAAGTAACTTCTGCATTGAAGCTGTTAAAAGAAATGAGTTATAAGGGAATACAAGCAGATGCTGTGACATATGGAACTCTAATTAATGGTCTCTACGGTGTAGGATACTACAACCTAGCTGAAGAAATTTTTGAGCAGATGCTGAAAGCTCAGGTTGTTCCAAATGTTAATCTGTACAACATTATGCTCCATAACCTATGTAAAACTGGTCAGTTTGAACAGGCTCAGAAAATTTTCTTGCAGATGATTCAGAAGGAAGTGTCGCCAGATATTATTACTTTTAACACGCTCATATATTGGCTCGGGAAAAGATCAAGGGCAATTGAAGCTGTTGATCTGTTCAGAGAAATGAGGGCTAGAGGGGTAGAACCTGATAGCTTGACATTTAGGTATTTGATCAGTGGCCTCCTAGAGGAGGGGAAAGCTACACTGGCTTATGAGGTATGGGAATATATGATGGAGAATGGCATAATTCTCGACAGAGATGTTTCTGACAGGCTGATAAGTATGCTTAAATCAAAGAACAAGTAACAACTGAGTTTCTTGAGAATTTCAGCCTCTAGGACATTTTACTCTTGTCATTAGAGCTCAAGGTCTGAGCTTGTTTAGTTGCTTCTAAGCTCATTGCTGTGCCAGTGCTGTGGAACACATCTTTGCTGATTAACTCGATCTGATGGATGCATTATAGCTGGACAGACCCAAAAGCAGACACACCAGAGAAACAGTGGACAAGGTACTTCTCTTTTGACCTTCTGCTGTATCATGCACTTTTATATTATGTAAGCACCAGGTGTTTACTTCTTGAAGCCATGCCATTTTAGTTGAGCAAATCTCTCAAGAAATGTTGATACCAGGGTAGATGATCATGATGTATAGCAACTGGACCGAGATAATCATCACTATGGTACATGAGAATTGCGCCTTGTGCTAGCTGAAGGCATGACCTGATAGAATTCAACTAAACATTGTTGCATCCCATGCGGACCTTTTCTGTTTCGGGGTTACTATTTATATTAGTTGTTTTATGCTTCATTTGAATGTAGTTAAACATCCATGTTCATCCTACATAAAATTCTACCAAATTTGCAGGCATCGTCTTCAGTACTTTGACACCAAAGCATGATTGTGTGGTTAATGTCTAAACTATGTAATGACAAATATTCTGAGATGGTTTACTTCAGCGTAGATAAGGCAATGTGAGGTACACCTTCACTTTCTCTGGCAAGATTCATTGCATTTTTTTTGTTCAAATGAAATCATCTACACGTTGTAGTTGAATATTGTCTACATCATTCATCTCCTAGACTCCTAGTGAAATGCCATAATAGTTACTGCTAATGTTCCAGTCACACAGTGCATACCACATTGCTCCTCAAATCACCTCGCTGATTGTATTTCCTGTGTGCATGAGTTCTGTAAATTGAACCTCATTGCCTCGTCACTATATTTTATTCCCGAAAAAGTATTAGCTCAATATACTGTTGCAAAATCAACATTCTGAAATACCTTTACATGCATAACGTTGGGGCAACGTCATGTCTATGATCTGATCCGCACTTGATTCTAAGATACTGAGATGCTGTAGTTGCATATAACATGATCTCGATTGCATGGATAACTTTTGCACTTCATGCAATTACTTGTCAAGTTGCACGCACTTTTGACTGCAGTGTCAATTGTGGATGCACTAATGTATGATCTATATATGCAGTCCAATTCCACCATAGCTAATCACTAAGTAGTTACTCTAATTAATTTTCTATCAAATTGATCTGTGGAATTTGATTATTTGAAAAATGACTGCACATGATAGTGTATTAAAGATTGTGCTTGTCTCAAAAATAATTGGGAAGGCCATCTGTGTTCTCTCAGTGCTTGGGCCTGTTCAGGACTGATATCTACTCCACTCTGTTGTCATATGTGTTATCTGTGACCTTTGCTTGTGCTGAATTGTTCTGTGGTCTGTGGTGTTGAATTTCGACCTCTCATAGCTGCAAGTATAGGTACATCGAAATGTTCAGACTTTTGATTTATTGATACTTTGATACATCAACCCATGGAAACTGTCGCAGGCAGTTTTTTTATTGATTAATATTTTTTTGTGACTAAGCCACCATCCTCTCTACATATTCAGTTCCACAGTTTTCCCATCATTTTGGTTCTGCTGCATAATCAACCTATAACTCATCGGCTTCACCACTGCTGCATGTACCTCTCTGCATATTATGGTGTATAGCGGCAGTGTACAGAGGCTCACTCAGTTTTTATCCATTTTGGTTGTGCAGGTGCTCTTCCTATCCATGTAGTGGGTCCTTGGCTTCTATACTTGCATATATCCATTCTTCATGTTTTTTTGGCAATATACCATTGATTCTGTTGTTCGAAATATCCAAATCCTTAGCATTCAAAAAGCTAGTAGAAAACCAATGAGGAACCATATCAGATATAGATGTGCTTGATATAATATAGACTGTATATAGCACTTGAATGTCAGTCTGTGACTGCAGACAGGAGGGAAACAGAGGACCCATATGGCAGGATTTAAAAGATGTGTGATCAAGTCTGAATGGAGGCCACACAACCGGTATATATGTACCCCAATCTTCAAGGAATTTCTTGAAGATTTTCCTGACGGCTGTAACCAAATGCTATCAGAAATTGACATGTTCAATTTTCCTGACCTGTAATACATTATCATGGCTGGGTCGTGAGATGGATTGGTTTCTGACATGTACCTGACAGGCTGACAGCTTTGGTGACTGCTATAAACTCTGAAACAGGTGACACCTCAGGCTAAAACAGTGTTGCCGCCTTGCCGGCTTCCGTCTAGCAAAACCTGCAAGAGCGGGCCGGGTTGGCATATTATTTTTCTGATAATCAGATCACGAGTTCTGGTAATAGGATGAGTTTGTAGCTGACTGCTCGCTGGTAACTTGTTTGGATTTGGTTGTTAGATTTTGGTCCTTTACAACCCCCGGATTCCGAATTTCTGATAATCTGATCACCAATTTTGATCGTACGATGAGTTTGTAGCTGGTAATTGGCGAGGGGATTTTTGTGCAAGTCTGTAAGCCTATCCATGTTGTATCTGTAATCTGTTGTACAGTATCTTGTAATCATTAACACATCGCCAGGTGACTGGATTAAACAGTTTTGCAGGTTTTTCCTTCCATCTTTATGTTCTTCTGCGATGTCTGATGCTTGAATTCGAGTTATCATGCTTGGTAAACTCTGTACATATGTGCCTTGACTTGGCAGTCCGAGCACTGTGAGCGCGGCCTTTATCCAATATGTGCAGAGTTTTAATTTTCTTCCCCCCCCCCCCTAGTATTTTAGTTCATGTGTGTAATTTTGCATTCCACTCAGGGGGGAATTACCGTAATATCTACTCCGTAGGTGGCAACCAACCTCGAGATGTAACAAAGGGATGCTTTTGGAATACCTATTAAAGCGAAATCTTGAAGGGGGCCTTATATGTTCACTCTTCTCCAGGGTATTGTGTGCCAAAGCCAAAGATTTCATCATGCTTCTAAACGTGAATGTCATCACCGGGTTATGGGTTACTACTTTGCATGGTGGTAAATGTCTCATGGTTTGATGTATCCCACTCTAGCATTGACACGACTTTATAGTTTATATAACGATTGTCCCATTTCTTGAATTGCTCTCATATTAGCTTTTGTAGTGATCAATCAAATTGACTAAAGCTCAAATGTGGCTTCCTATCAATATAAGCAATGCCCATTCCTCGCAATATAAACGATCGGCAGTAAAGGGTGTATAGCACATTTGGCATTTCAATATTCGAAGAGTATAAGGTGTTGTTTGGTTTAAATCTCGTAAACGGTAATGCAAATGGAACCTACCGCGGCGGTAGTTGTTCCAGGTAATGCAAAAACGTTGGTTTGTTTGTTTCCAACTTCGAACATCTGTGTTCTCTAAAAAAAAAAACATTTGTAACCGGATCTACTGGTGCTGTTGGGCTAACTGTTTTTATGGCTGATTTTCACTGTTTTAATATTCTGGGAGAGAGAATAAACCAAATTATGTGTTCTCTAAAAAAAAATTAAACATTTGTAACCGGATCTACTGGTGCTGTTGGGCTAACTGTTTTTATGGCTGATTTTCACTGTTTTAATATTCTGGGAGAGAGAATAAACCAAATTATGACAAACAAATAGGACGATTAGCACTCGGTGGTGGCCGGTAACTGCATTCCATAGGCCCATTATTCCTAGGAGAACCAAAGAGGAAGCAGCCACGGGCCACGGGCCGTCTCGACTCCCTACTGATCCCGACTCCCTACTCCTCCAATCTCCAGAGGACTCGCCCAAAACCCTCCCCCTGCTCCCGCTCCCGCTCCGCTCCGCACTAACACCACCTCGCCGCCGCCGCCGCCGGCGAGATCTCCGGGTGGAGCAAGCGAGGAAAGGCAGCAGCCATGTCGCTCCGCGTGCTGAACCCTAACGCCCAGGTGCTCAACAAGTCGGAGGCGCTGCACATGACCATCAACGCCGCCAAGGGTCTCCAGGACGTGCTCAAGACCAACCTCGGCCCCAAGGGCACCATCAAAATGTAACCTTCCGGTCCCTCCTCTTCCCTCTCCTCCCGCCGCCCCAGCTCGCATAGCCATTTAATTTGGGCGTGATCTAAATTGCGCGAGGCGATTTATTTGTAACAAAGTTGGCTACTTGCTGGTTTGTGCTGCTCAGGCTTGTGGGTGGAGCTGGTGATCTGAAGCTGACAAAGGATGGGAACACCCTCTTGAAGGAAATGGTATGGCTTCACCTTCCACAGAAACATTTCACATCCTGATGATGATATATGTACTTGCTGGTGTTTTTCTCTTCGTTTCTTTGATTGATGTCTTGTGTCATTTATTTGCAGCAAATTCAGAACCCAACTGCAATCATGATTGCGAGGACGGCTGTGGCACAGGATGACACAAGTGGTGATGGCACAACCTCCACTGTGCTTTTTATTGGGGAGCTAATGAAGCAGTCTGAGCGGTGCATTGATGAAGGTATTTTGTTAATTTGTTCTAGGAACATGTCTAATCTTCTCTTGGTTGGTGTATTCAATTTTATTTTTTGTGGTTTCTGAAACTTCTTTTACTGCATTTGAGATATCATGTTGCCATTTAGGAAATTAATGTACAATCATATTTATACCTATATAATGTGATTGTCTGTAGTTACGCTATACAATTATGTTATGTCATATGTAGCTGTCATTTGGCAGTAAGAATTTGGACTTAATGTTAATCTCTCTCGATATTATTTTACTGTGGATTGTGGTTTGGAATTCCTGAATTGACACATCATTTCATTGAATTAAGGCTAAGACTGGGTGTGCAGCGTGAGTCTTTATCTCATCATATATAAAAGAAATCTCCTTTCTGGGTGAAGCACTGCTAATGGTTTAGGGATATCACACTATTCTCGTATCTCATGTGATGATTCATGACACTGCATTAATAATAATTTTGACCTTGGCAGTGAATATCTATCCATGTTTAAAGGTAGAGAGCAACACAAACAGTCTTGATTAAGCATTTTCTTTTTTCTTGTAAACCTGAAGGTATGCTGAGAAGTTCTTGCGCAGCTCATTGTGTTTAGGGAACATTAGTAATGTATATACCAGGCTTACATGGGTTATTACATAAGTTATCCATATTCTAGAAAGTCAAGGTTCTACTATCTTGCAGTAGGAGAGCTGTCCTTTTGGACGAACCTATTTTTTGGTAATAAGCTATTTTCTTAATTATATTGTAACCAATTATTATTCTTGTAGGTACTCATCCAAGATTCTTGGTTGATGGTTTTGATGTTGCTAAGAGAGCGTGTCTTGATTTTCTCGAAAAGTTCAAGACGCCAGTTGTTACTGGCGAAGAACCTGACAGAGATACCTTGAAAATGATAGCAAGAACAACTCTTAGGACAAAGGTATTACAGTCTTTCATCTGCCATGTATGAGAAATTTACCTATGTGCCACTAAGTTTTACATGTACTTACTATATTGCAGTTGTATGAAGGATTGGCTGATCAGTTGACGGATATTGTCGTGAATGCAGTATGTTTGATGTCTCTTGTTGTTTTTCTGTGAAACATTTCTATACCTGTCCATTTTGAAGCATATTTGATTTTTTTTTGTATAAAATAAAACTGTTGTAGGTTCTGTGCATCAGCAAACCAGATGAACCAATCGATCTTTTTATGGTGGAAATAATGCACATGCGCCACAAATTCGATGTTGACACCCGCCTGGTACATATTCATTTTTTTCATTCCAATATATGGTATTGTGCTAAATTTCATAGTCTCTTTACAAGATTGGCTTTGGATTAACATAGCAATGTAACTTGATAATGGTATATGGAGGGATGTGAAAACTTTATGAATGTGCCATGGTGTTCTTGTAGGTTGAGGGTCTGGTCCTGGACCATGGTTCTCGTCACCCTGACATGAAGCGCAGGGCAGAGAACTGTTACATCTTGACCTGCAATGTCTCATTAGAATATGAGAAAAGGTGCATAGCAGTACAACAGTGTTATTTTTTTAATGTTTTGGTTTTATTGCTTAATTGTTTTTGTTGGATTAGACTGTTAAACTCAAGTGTACGCGCTCCCTTTTATAATTGTTATGTAAACATCTAATGTTTTACTTCAACCTCAGCTCTCAATTTCTTCTCTGCTGTGAGCCAAAACTGTAATCAGTAAATTGGGTTCAAGATGCTTATAATCATTTTCTGTTTTTCATGTAGTGTTGAAGCTAACTGTTTTACTGATATGTAAACTTTGCAGTGAAATCAATGCAGGATTTCTTTACTCAAACGCAGAACAAAGAGAGAAGATGGTTGCTGCAGAGAGACGCCAAGTTGATGAACGTGTCAAACGGATTATTGAGTTGAAAAATAAGGTAATTTGTTTTGCGCTTTGTGCCGAGTCTAATTTTGCCATATGCTGCATTGTAGTGGGTAAAATTGTTGTCATGTTTCCTTGTATTCAGGTTTGTGCTGGAGGTGATAAAAACTTCGTGGTGATCAATCAGAAGGGCATTGACCCTCCATCTCTGGATCTCCTTGCTAGAGCGGGGGTAATCTCTACTCTATTTCTTCTTGGTGGTTCCATGACCCAAATTAGTTTTCAACCTTGAATGGATTTAGTTTTTCATTTTAGAACGTTGATCTCATGAATGAATAGGCATTGACTGATTAAACCACGCTCCAAAAACAATCATTTAAGGTGAAAAATAAATAAATAAGTCCCATGTATCAATGGGGTCTTTAGTGATCCTTCTCTTGGCAAAATGCTGAAAGCTGTGCAACCCAACCTGCTTGAACTTTTCTTCCAATCTGCATATATTTTGAGGTATGGCAATATAAAATGTTTTGACTAGGTTCCTATTATTATATTTTTTCGTACTTTTTAAATAAATAACATGATGCATTTTGAAGGCTGGCAAAGTCCAAAAAAGTATTTGTTATTAGTGGAGAGTAAGTTCTTTGCATGGAAGCTTATTAATAGCATGATCTGTGCTGTTAAATTCATTTTACTACTATTTGGGGCATGAGACCTGAAATGATTTTACAGATTATTGCTCTTCGAAGAGCAAAGAGGAGAAATATGGAGAGGCTTGTGCTAGCGTGTGGTGGTGAAGCTGTCAATTCAGTTGATGACTTGACTGAAGATTGTCTAGGCTGGGCTGGTCTTGTCTATGAGCATGTTCTTGGAGAAGAAAAGTACACATTTGTGGAGAATGTGAAAAACCCTCGCTCTTGTACTATACTGATCAAAGGTTTGTTTATTCTTGAGAAACAGCATCATCTTTTCTGATACCCTAATTGAGCTGTGAATTGAATATCGTTTGACATATTCAGGACCTAATGACCATACCATTGCCCAAATCAAGGATGCTGTACGTGATGGTCTAAGATCCGTTAAGAACACAATTGAGGATGGAGCTGTTGTGCTGGTATGATTTGTAAACTTATTTGTTGTGAAAGCTAGCAGGAATTAAGAGGACGGTTTTCTGGCTTTTGCTTTTTGTGTTCATCATTATTGACTCTGACAAAAGTCGCTAGTTCTGGCTGGAGTTATTGGTAACTTAGTCAACCTTGTGTGCACATTAAGTTTGATTAAGCTTGCAACCTGCTTATTGTCAAGTCATGATTTTTTCTATTGTACTGTCCTTTATCTGCATCATCCTGTTCACTATCGTGGGCGAACTTGTGTTTTACTTGAGTCTCTTTATTATTTGCTTTGGTTTCAGTTGAGCAGACAGCCATTGACTTTTGGGAGAAAAATGTTTTTTTGTCTTATCCTTTCCATCTCATTTGGCAAGTGTAGGGTGCTGGTGCTTTTGAGGTTGCGGCAAAGAAGCATCTTATTGACAACGTAAAGAAAACCGTCAAAGGAGTAAGTGCACTAAGACATTGGTAATGCTTTAGGTTTATATACAGCTGCAGTATCAACATGCTGCTAATACTGTAATCTTGCCAACAGCGAGCGCAACTTGGGGTGGAGGCATTTGCGGAAGCCCTTCTTGTTATACCCAAGACTTTAGCTGAAAACTCTGGTTTAGATACCCAAGATGTGATTGTTTCTCTCCAGGTATGTCAAGATATTTGCTCCTTGTTGGTGTTTCACTTGGTTTGAAGCTAAGTCAGGAAGTTCTTGACTATTTTCCTTGTGTTTTCTTAAGAATGAGCATGACCGTGGATTAGTTGTGGGACTGAACCATCACTCTGGGGAACCCATTGATCCCCAGATGGAAGGAATCTTCGATAATTACTCTGTGAAGCGCCAGATCATCAACTCTGGGTATGTGATGCATCTGTCAGTTTTTGTGTTTCTATGCTTTTATAACTATGTTTTCTAATAAAACATCATTGATGTGCAAGCTAACGTTTTTTTTTGGGTCTTTGCTGTAGACCCATAATTGCATCCCAATTGCTGCTCGTGGATGAAGTGATCAGGGCAGGCCGCAACATGAGGAAACCGACTTAGATATTTGTTGCCACCTAGCCGAGACTAATTTGTTTTATATCTTTTGTTTTTGTGTTTTGTGCTTTATTAGTAGTGATCTGGATGATACATTTGTGGCTTGAGTTAGTCCCATTTCACGAAGCAGGTTGCATTCTCTGTCACTTGTGCTCTGTACTGTTGCTTTAAATTTTGGATTCAACGTGGGATTTTGGTTTTTATCGATGGTCTGGATTTTCCGCGGCATACATTCTCCTTCTCCTAGAAACTGGTGTACTCCCTCCGTATAAGAAATAGATGACGTTTTGGATATATGGTTTCGGTTAAACATTGGGAATGTAAATCATAAATATCTTTTAAGTTATTGAGTTTGAAAAATATAAAAGCCATATAAATGGATTTGTCTTGAAAAATACTTTCATATATATATATAACACTTTTTAATAATTTTTTTTTAGTATAAAGAGAGTTAAAGTTACACTTTGGAGACCGTGTTAATGTTCAAAACATCATCTATTTCCTATATGGAGGGAGTATGTGATAAAATGGGTTTCCCTTTATATCACTCCAATTGTGACAATATTGGCAGACCATATGCTAGGATGTTGCATGCATGTAAATAGGGTTCAAGACCTATCAAAATGTGTGTAACCGCGCACTATTAGAGCCTGTTTGGAACGTAGGAATTTCACGGGAATCACGCAGGAATTTCATAGCAATCAGTTCAATTTCACAGGAAAAACGCAGGAACAGGAAAATTTTCCCGCGTTCAAAAGAAGGCCTTAGCAGTCTAGGACAACCTCTCATCTACCAAGAAGAAGGCCTTAGCAGTCTAGGACAACCTCTCATCTACCAAGAATTATCTACCGTTATTGCGTGCATGTAAATAGGGTCCAAGACCTATCAAAATGTATGTTCTGGTACGGTAGCCATTATATCTGTTTACATTTCCTTCCGACTCGTGCGGAGCGGGTTGTTTCTCGATCTCTCCCATGAACTGTTGTCTGAATGTGCTTCATATTATCGCCTCCTGCCTTGGCCTTCGGTTAGTTATATCCTAGAAGATACATGTGGTCCTCAAGAATGAAACATTTTTTTTTTGGTTTTCGTTCTGCTGTTTCACTATTCAGTGCTTCACAAGACTAGGTCCAGTATAACTCAAACCTGCCAGATTATCTTCACAAGGCGTTAACCTAACTTATGAGCATTTTGAAGAAAAAAAACTATAGACAACAAATATTAAAATTAACAGTCACGACAAACATACTCAAACTGAGGGATCGAGAATTTAATAAATATTGAATTATATGGAAAAGAAACTATGGCAATAGTCAATCTGGGTGCTTATCCAAAACGGTGGCCCACGGAAGGGAGAACGCACATGGTATGGTAGTCTGGACCCACGAAGCTGACACAGACTCCCCTGGGAATGGGCCATGCATATGCATTCGACGCGCTAGGGCCGACGTTGCGGCACTAATTTAATTTATTATAAAACTAATTACAATGTCGATAATTAACAAGAAGAATTTATTAAATCAAATTAATCTATTATTAGTAAATATTTACTGTAGTATCACATTGTCAAATCATGAATTGCTTAAGCAGTTAAGCTTAAAAGTTTCGTCTCGTGAATTAGTCTTTAACTGATAAATTAGTTTTATAATAGTTTGCTTTAAATAGCTTAAATTAAGGTCATAAGATCCATATGATAGGACTAAAATTTTAGTAAGACAAACAAAACTCCCGAGGGTGCGTCCTGTCCGGTGGCCCCCGTGGGCCGTGGCAGTGGCAGTGGCAGGCTGGGCAGGGACAGGCGGACCGCGGACAGGTGACCAAATCCACGGCCTGTTCAGTTCCTGGCCGACGCCGGCGCTTTCAGAGGGGTCGGTGACGGGCGACGGCGAGATCAGAGGCGGACGGCTGGCTGGCCACGTCAAATGAAATTAATTACGGAGTAAATGACAATGGCAGCTGCCGGCGGTTCGTTCGACGTCGACGACTTCCAGTTCAGGCTTCACTTTTCGACCAGAAATGCATGCATGAATGGTATGGTCATGGACTTATGGTACCCAATCCATCTCTTTATAACTACTGTAGGTACGTACGTGAGCACTGTCCAAGGGGTATGATGCATGTGATGTGCATGACTCGAGTTTACTGCTGATGTTGAAAATTTTTCAACTTTACTACTGTAACATTTTCGTTTGTATTTGATAAATATTGTTCAATCATGTGCTAACTAGACTTAAAAGATTTGTCTCGTAATTTATAACTAATCTATGTGCAATTAGTTATTTATTTTACCAACATTTAATGCTTCATGCATGTATCTAAATATTGATGTAATGGAGAGAGAGTAAAACAATTGGAAGTTTGATGAAATCTAAACAAGGCAGAAATGGTTCGCATACATGCAGAGAAAGACAGGCAAAGCCACATTTTGACTTTTGAGGGAGGCCGTACGGTGGTGCCCGTGCCCGTGCCCGTGCCCGTGCCCGTGTCCGTGCCCGTGCTACAAATCAAGCTCTGACCCGTACCGTACCGTGTGCTGCTCGATCTATCCGATCCAGGGGCGAGACGCCACGTTATATATGCTTTATCCTAGCGCACACGCACCAGCACAATATATACGGAGTGTGTACATGCAAATTAGTTTCATTGGTAAATTGCTTTGCTTGTGCACCACCTTAGTTATCTTGATTTATTTCATTCCTAGCTTTGCCCCCTGCTGTCGAAGGGCCTGAAAGGCGTTAGCTGAAAGTCCTAGGTGAAAATAGGTAACGCCCACCCCGCGAAGCGCCGCCGCCGTCTCTGTTGGTCCTCCTCTCTCCTTCCTTCTGCCTATGTCGGAGACCGGAGAGAGTCTCTGTTGGTCCTCCTCTCTCCTTCCTCTGCCTATGTCGGAGGCCGGAGAGAGTGAGGATCCATCGTTTTTAATACTTTTTCTTAATAGATCAAGTTTTTAGGGTTTGAGTCTCTCCATGTCAAGTATTGTGGTATTGGAGATTGAGTATCTTCTTCTTCTCCTCTTCGGCGACGGTGAAGAGGAAGGATGTAATTGTCTTCTCCATGGCGGCTTCGTTGAAGAGAGGGGCGACAACTTCGGCATCAACGTCTTCACCAGCACGACGACATGGGGATTTTTGTTTCCGGATGGCGGCATCAAGGCGGAGATGATGTTGTCGTCATGGAATAATTTTCTCCGGTCTCTTCTCTATTTTGTTGTGGTTAGATCTGGCCACAATGAAGGACTATGAAGAATAAGTTTCAGATCAGTCTCCGTCATTCTTCGGTGGCAGAAAGAAAAAGAAGGAAGACATGAGAAAGAAGAAGTTTCTCAACTCCACCTGCAGGAATGTTGGTCATCCTTTGGACATCTATTGTCTGGCCTAAAACAATTGTTGCCGAGTATTTGCCTGTGCGGTCATTCATATGAAGCGTCAAATAAGTTTGGATTTGAGAGTTTGAGTCATTCACAGTGTGGGTGCAATATAGATAAAAATCAGTTTCTGAATATATATTTTTTCCAGAGTACTTGTAATGTGATGATGTACCCAGCTATATTTTAATATAATTCTTCTTTCGTCTAAAAAAAGCTTTGCCCCTGCTTTTGTATCTGTACGGAATGTTTGAGATTTTATCAGTGATCGTGTCATGCGGGTTGCTGTACGTTGTTTTTAGGATTGGACATGTCCAGAAAGTTTGTTGGTTCACCGAACCGCCTAACCATTTGGGCGGCTAGCTAGTGAGATCACCCGATCGATACCAAGTTAGTATACTGCAACGGATGATAATGCCATATATTCTAAGCCAACGCATGCAATCAAATTACTACTGCAATAATGGATATATATAGCCATCCCCAAGACTATCCAAAATTAAGGCTGGACATTCGGGTTACCTAAAAATTTTAGGTCGGATAATCCGGGTAATTGAAAATTTGGGTATTAGAAATTGCTACCCGATTTTAGTACCAAAAATATTATCTGAAATTTTGGGTACCCGCTAATTTGGATTCAGGTTATACCCGAAGTTGACAAAACTAACTACACTCTCCATCCTTAAATATTTATCATTCTCGCTTCCTGAAAAATATTTTTTTTATTAAATTTATATAAAAATATTAATATTTATGGTAGATAATTGATATCACTAGATAGGTCTTTTAATCTATAGTTTTAGGAGTGAGATTTTAGAATTATTAGAGAAAACCAACAAATATGCTCCTATTTTTTTAATTATTACTGCAACTCCAACAGTTTGCTAAAACTCACTTGGCAAATCTATAGTTTTGCCAAGTCCCAAAACCAAATGTCAAGTGAAAAAAGAGGTTCTCCAACAGTTTGCTATTTGAGTTTGGCAAAAGAACTTGACATCCTAGAATTTTTGCCAAAATCATAAAATTGAGCCTCCAACAAGTTGGCAAATTGAGATACACGTGATGCCAAGCGATGGAGAACTTGACATATTTAGCAAGTGAAGGGAGAATTTTGTCAAGCTTGCTAAATTGCCAAGTAATTTTGCCAAGTTGTTGGAGGAGGTTTTTTATGGTTTTAGCAAAAATTCTACGATGCCAAGTGGTTTTGCCAAACTGTTGGAGTTGCTAGAACACTTATTAGTTTATTACCAAATGATTAAACTATAGGAATCGCAGAGTACGAATGATGCATGCAATCAACGATCACTATTTTCTGAATTGATTGAAATCCATATCTGTAAAAAAAAGGAATCCTATCGATCAAATCAGGGAAGAAACGACAAAAATGGAATCTGATCAATCAATAAATAAAGTAGTAAAAAAAATCCAGTGGAGCAAGAATTTATATACTAAATTCTCACTGTGTATTTAATATCCAATTATCCATAGAGGATTTAATTTAATTCTAGTATCCCATATCCCATAGTATTTACTCCCTCCATATTGAAAAAGCTGATGTTTTGGACAATGTTTGGGTCAAAAATTGGGAATATAAATCATAAATAACTTTTAAATTATTAAGTCTAGAGATGTAAAAATCATATAAATAAATTTGTCTTGAAAAGTACTTTCATAAAAATATACATATACCATTTTCCAATAAATATTTTTAAAGAAACAAGTGGTCAAAGTGATGTTTTGGAGCCGCTGTCTGAAACGTCAGCTTTTTCAATATGGAGGGAGTATATATTATTATACTCAAATACAATACAATATCGCCATGCTAGTACGTAGACCCAGAGATCTTTCCTTTCTATGAGTTCATTTGAACCTCGTATTATCATGGAGTAGTATATAAGCACCGGTTCCGCAGTCCCCACACGGTAATTGCCTGCCTTGATAAAAAATGTTAAAAGTAGTCCTTATATATAGTAATAATAATAATAATAATTAAATTAAATCCCCAAATCAGTGGATAATGGTCGGGCGGGCCGTCGTGATCTCCGCGTAATTCTGCTGTGTGGAGAGGCCTCTCCGTCCCTCACGCTCCAGCCGTTGGATCTCCGCCACCGCCACGCGTACGTTCGCGATCCCACGCGCCAAACCGGCCCAACGGCCGGAACCGCCGCCCGTGGACACGACGCGCGACACGGGCACGGCCACCACCCGCTCCTAAGCCGCCTATAAAAAGCACGGCACCCTCGTCGCCACTTCTCCATCCATCCATCGAGCACCAAGCAGACACACACTAGTAGCTAGCTAGCACACGATCGAGTCTTTTCTTCTTCTTCACCGACGACGACGAACGCAATAATGGGCCCTAACATGTCGGCGCTGAGCAGGCGGCGGCGGCGGCCATGGCGCCGAAGCGGGCGTACGTCACGTTCCTGGCTGGCGACGGCGACTACTGGAAGGGCGTGGTGGGGCTGGCCAAGGGGCTGCGCCGCGTGCGCGCCGCCTACCCGCTGGTGGTGGCCGTGCTCCCCGACGTGCCGGAGGAGCACCGCCGCATGCTCCGCGAGCAGGGCTGGGTCGTCCGCGAGATCCAGCCGGTGTACCCGCCCGAGAGCCAGACGCAGTTCGCCATGGCCTACTACGTCATCAACTACTCCAAGCTCCGGATCTGGGAGGTAATTAATTTGTACTCCGTACGTATAGCAGTGTTCCAACGACGACTGATCAAATGAATTGCAGTTCGTGGAGTACGAGCGCATGGTGTACCTCGACGCCGACATCCAGGTGTACTCCAACATCGACCACCTGTTCGAGCTGGACAAGGGCAAGTTCCACGCCGTCATGGACTGCTTCTGCGAGAAGACGTGGAGCCACACGCCGCAGTACAGGATCGGCTACTGCCAGCAGTGCCCGGACCGCGTGCCGTGGCCGGAGCACGAGCGCGAGCTGGGCGCGCCGCCGCCGCCGCTCTACTTCAACGCCGGCATGTTCGTGCACGAGCCCAGCCTGCGCACGGCCAGGGCGCTCCTGGACGCGCTGGTGGCGACGCCGCCCACGCCGTTCGCGGAGCAGGACTTCCTCAACCTCTTCTTCCGCGACACCTACGCGCCCATCCCGCCGGCGTACAACCTGGTGCTCGCCATGCTGTGGCGGCACCCGGACAACGTCGTGCTCGACGACGTCAAGGTGGTGCACTACTGCGCGACGGAGTCCAAGCCCTGGAGGTACACGGGGAAGGAGCCCAACATGGAGCGCGACGACATCAAGACGCTGGTGGCCAAGTGGTGGGACATCTTCAACGACCAGAGCCTCGACTACAAGGACGGCGACGATGACGACGCGGCGGTGGACGTGGACCAGGCGAGCCTGCCGCTGCGCCAGGCCCTGGCCCAGGCCGGCGCCGTCAAGTACTTCCCCGCGCCGTCGGTTGCCTAGTCGGCGCCGCCGGTTGCCGCCCGGGACGACGACGTGCCGTGCGCCCCGGCCGTGTCCCACGCGACGCAGCTGGTCGGCTGGTGGCTCCGACGATCTCCTCGCTCTCTACCACCGTCGCTCAAGGAGGAGCTTAATTAATAATAGTATAATAATATGGATATGCATGGATTAATTAGCAGTCTACAGGTTTTGGAATTGTAGGTCTACAGGTTTTGGAATTGTAGACATTATTGGCCAGCAGTACAACAACAACTCATATATTTCGTTAGGTTGAGTATTTTAGTTTGTTTGAGTGGTGAAATGAAAACAAAAGAAAAAGAGTTTTGATTATTATTTTAGCTTGAGTAATTGGATACGTAGTGTTGGGGTCTTCCTATGTACGTACTACTTGGTCATCTGCTAAGACAAACAAGCTAGCATTTTCAAGCTAATTAATAAATCTTTTAATTTTGTTGTTGTGGATGACGCCGCTTCCTCGCCCATCGCTATTATATTTATTATACCTGATTTGATCGATTTTTGACGGTGTGGTGTCGACCAAAGATGCGGTTAGCGGTTGTTTAGTTCTTAACAAAAACTTTTATCTGTCACGTCAAATGTTTAAACACATAAAGTATTAAATATAAACTAAAAAATAACTAATTCTACAAATTATGATAACTTTACGAGATGATTTTTAAACCTAATTCGTTTATGATTTGACAATGATATGTATCAGTAAGTATGTGTTAATGATAAATTAATTAGTCTTAATAAATTCATTTTATGATTTCCTAACAGAATCTGTAGTTTGCTTTTTTATTAGTATCTGAATACCATATCTAACATGTCACGTTGCATTTGATATGATATTTTAAATTTTTTCATCTAGCAACTAAACACCCTTTAGTAACATTGACAGTGTAGCAGGTGTCAAACCAGGCATACTAGGCGCAGCAGTTCGGGGTCAAAACACCAGGCGGAGGCGAGACGAGCGACCCGCTCCCCGCCGCCGCCGCCGCCGCCCGTTGCTCCTTCGCGTCGCCGCCGTCCTCCGCTGGTCACCATCTCTCCTCCCTCTGGCTTACGCCGGAGGTCGGAGAGAGTGGAGATCCATCACTTTTGATACTTTTTTCTAATAAATTGAATTTTTTAGGGTTTGAGTCTCTCCATGCCAAGTATCGTGGTATTGGAGATTTATCTCCTTCTTCTCCTCTTCGGCGACAGAGTAGGGGAATGATGGAATTGTCTTCTCCATGGCGGCTTCGTTGAAGATGAAGACGACAACTAATTCGGCGTCAGCATCTTCACCAGCATGACGACATGAAGATTTTTGTTTCCGGATGACGGCATCAAGGCGGAGATGATGTCGTCGTCATGGAATAATTTTCTCCGGTCTTTTCTCTGTTTTGTTGTGGTTAGATCTGGCCACAATGAAGGACTAAGGAGAATAAGTTTCAGATCAGTCTTCTTCACTCTTCGGTGGCAGAAAGAAGAATAAGGAAGACACAAGAAAGAAGAAGTTTCTCAACTCCACCTGCAGAAATGTTGGCCGTCTATTGGTATAGATGTCCAGAAAGCCCGGGCCGGTGGCCCGGCCCGTGGCCCGACGTTTTGGCCCGGCCCAAGCACGGCACGGCCCGGTGGCCACCGGGCCCGGGCCGGCCCGGCCCGAGGTGTGGGCCGTGCCTGGGCCGCTACCCTGGCCCGTGGCACGGCCCAGGCACGGCCCGATCTACTATGCGGCACGGTGGTGGCCCGGTTAAACTAATATTATATGGTGAAAATGATGATATTTATGAGTTGACAATTATATATATGTGTTGTTTTTATTATACTATTGATTGATTAACACTTAGTTGAAAATGATGAATTATTTCAACACTTGTGTGAAGAAGATATAGATTTTTTAGAACTTTTTTAACTGACGGGCCATGGGCCAGCACGGCACGACGGGCTGACACGGCCCGAAAAACGGCCCATGGGCCATGCCTTGGGCCGCTACCCCGGCCCGTGGCCCGTAGTGGCACGGCCCGCTTGGCCCGATGGCCCGTGGTGGCCCGACCCTCACCGGGCCGGCACGACACGACGTCGGGCCGGGCCGGCACGGCACGGCCCGTTGGACAACTATATCCATTGGGCATCTATTGTCTGGCCTAAAACAATTGTTGCCGAGTATTTGCCTGTGCGACCATCCATATGAAGCGTCAAATAGGTTTGAATTTGAGAGTTTGAGTTATTCACAGTGTAGGTACAATGTAGATGAAAATCAGTTTCTGGATATATGTTTTTTCCAGAATACTTGTAATGTGATGATGTACCCAGCTATATTTTAATATAATTCTTCTTTCGTCTAAAAAAAGTTGTCAAACCAGGCTGGTGGGTAACGCGGCCCAACGTCCCTGGTCGTGGACTCCTGGTCGATCGATGGCCAAATTAAGCTATGCATTGCGATCACCATCAGTCATCGTGCAAGACGACGAACGGCTATTACTTATCAGTTATCGCGCATCTGCCTCTGTCTTAATTAATTATAGGGGTTACTTACTTGTTTTATTTGTATACACTACTACATACATACTCACAATACAAATGGATCGCATACGCCAAGCACAGGTAGCAGGCAGTTCCATGTCGTGCAGGGCTGAAATGGTCAAGATGATAAGAAAATGTTTCGAGGTACTAAGTAAAGGTGTAAGGCAAGCGATGGTTTAGTGGCTGAGGAATCTAGCTAGGGTGAAAAACAAAATATATGCATTTAGTTGAGGTTTTAATCAAGCTATAATGATCATATTAATATAGAGGATCAAATCTATATTGGATAATTTGATGGAAATGACTTACATTTGGAATTACTCACATAATATATAGGGCTTGTTTGGTACAACTCACAACAGCTTCAGTTTTATTCTCCCTCTCATAAAACCATAAGTTAAGATAAAGTTAAAAAAAAGTAGCTTTTCACAGCTTAACCTCCATTTCTCTTTCTTAATCATGCATGAAGTTGTTGGTGAAACTGTTTGTCAAACACGTTTTGTCAAACACTTTTTTTTTCAAAACAGGTCAGCTTCACCTAATAAGTTGCTCATGAAGCTATTTTCTAAAAAAAACAACTTCACTAGTGAAGCTGTGTAAGTGCAATCAAGCCCTAATTGTGGGTTTTGGTGATAATGACCACACGATTAGAGGACTAATGAGATTTATGAAGTTGACAAGCAGGTTATGATAAGAAAGGATGGTGTATATGCGTTGGTGGACCCCTCACACTACATTTCATCGGTTCCGGACTCAAAGTGCTTCAAAGATATTCTATTTTGGTTATTTGAGTTTTAGGAATGCCGTACTATAAAGGGGGAATGCAAATTCATTGATATGGCTGAATGACATGTGCTCAAACCAACTCAAACCATCCACATTTCCAAACCAAAGACAGCTGCACCATTGTAGATCTGTTCCTGTCTGTTTGGTGGGCGCGGCAGTGCCGCCTGGGCGCGGCAGTGCCGGGCCGCGGCAACGGGCTAAGGCCGGCACTGCCGCGACTTGATTTGCCCGTTGGATGGCAGGGGGTATTTACATCACACCCTCTGCCCCCCAACGGTGATCTACGACCAGAACTCTCCACCTACCTCCAGACAAGCTCTCTCTTCTCCATTGAAGGCTCTCCAAGCTCCCAACCACCAAAATCTCTATTCCCATTGATTCCAAGTGGTTGAGAGGCTCAAACCTTCACCAAAGAGGAGCCCTAGCTGAGATCTACTGCCTAGAGCACTTGATTTGAGCCATAGCCGGTGGATTTGCTTCTATTACTCTTGGGTTCTTAGAACCCTAGCCGGCTAGGCTTCGCCCTAGAGCCTTGCCAACTTGTGTGGCGGCCTAGGGAGGTTTGTAATCACTTGTGCAGCTAGTAAGATTACCCCTCACCTCAAGGATTTGGTTCCTTGACTTGAGAACGAGGTTGAGTTGCAAAGCTCATGACCTAAGTGGTCAACCTCAACAACGTGGAGGTAGGCAAGCCTTGGTGGCGAGCTGAACCACGGGATAAATCACTTGTCTCGCGTGCTTGCTTGGTTTCATTATCTATTTCATGAGCTTGTGATATATTCTAGGGTTTGGCCCGATCTACTTATCTTTCATATTTGGCTTGGAGTAGTTGTTTCTGCTGGTTCATATAGTCTATTGTTACATTCCTATTCATATAGAATCTGCAGATTGTGGTTAGATTTCGAATTGCAGCTTCTGGTCTTCATCTGCACGGCAGTACCGCACTGAGGCCGGCAGTGAGAGCCGGCGAGCCGGCAGTGCCGGGCACAGGTAGCGGTAGTGCCGGGCCTATCTAATTTAGTTTTAAGCTGTGATTTTTGACAGGCCTATTCACCCCCCTCTAGGCCTACAGGTCCTTACAAGTGGTATCAGAGCCTGGTCTCTCAGCAGCACTTAAACCGTGCGAGAGAATGGCCACCGATGGAGGAACGGGTAACGTTAGTGTTGTGCAACCAAATCCAATCAATCCGGATGTGCACACCACTAGCAGCAGCGAGAGTGTCTCCACGACAAGTGGAAGGACACTTCCTCATTTGGAGGTGTCGACGCCGGAGAGCTCGCAAGAAGAAAGAACAAAGGAAGTTGAGGAGAGAAGCTATAGCCAAAGCAAAAGAAGATGCAGCGGCTCTCAAAGCAAAGGAAGAAAAGGCTCAAAGAAAAGAAGAAAGAAAGCTTAGAAGAGAAGAAAGAGCCAAGAGAAGAGAAGAGAAGAAGAAGATGGAAGAGCTTAAAGCAAAGAAGAGTGTGCATTTGAGTGAAGACTCAAGTAGCACCGAAGATTGGCGATGATGACATCTCCTATCATCACAAGGATGACAAGAAAAGAAGGAGGAGACCAAGGAGACATACAAAGCCGTATCCTATACTTATTCTTCTATGTCTAACCATGATTCTAGGCCTCTCATTAATGTACCCGCGGGCAAGTTGCCTCGTTTCGACGGGACCAACTTTGCCAAGTGGAAGCACATTATGAAGACCTATCTTATTGGTCTCCATCCAGGAATTTGGGAGATAGTGCACAATGGACTTGAAGCACCGGTTGATCCAAAGAACCCCACTCAAGATGAGTTCCGCAACATTCATCTCAATGCCCAAGCAACTAGTGTGCTACTTAGTGCCTTGGATGGTGATGAGTACAACAAGGTCATGGGAGTTGAAGTTGCAAAAGAGATTTGGGACACATTGCATATTGCTCATGAAGGGGTTGATAAAGTGAGGCAATCCAAGATTGATTTGTTGATGGCCAAGCTCAACCGGTTTGTGATTTGTGATGGTGAAGGCCCTCAAGAGATGTTTGATAGGTTGATGGTCATTGTTGGCAAGATTAGAGGGCTAGGTGGAAACGAAATCAATGATCACAAGGTAGTGAAGATTATGTTGGAAGCTTACTCACCAAGAAATGAGACCGTGGTGACATTGATTAGAGACAAGAAGAAATTTGAAAAGTTCACACCTAGTGATGTGCTTGGGAGGATTATCACTTTTGATATGCAAAGAGAGGAAGCTAATGAAAGAAGGAAGCTTGGAGAGTTGCAAGCAAGGCTAGATGGGATGAAGATCAAGGAGAAGTAGCACTCAAGGCAAGCAAGCCAACAAAGCAAGCAACATCAAGCAAGCCAAATTCAAGCAAACAAGCCTCTACAAGCAAGCCCAAGCAACAAAAGAAGAAAATAGAGGTTGAGGACAGCACATCATCCTCTTGCAAAAGTGAGAGTGATAGTGAAGAATTTGAGAAGATTAGTGATATAGCCCTATTCATGAGAAGATACCGCAAGGGGCTCAAGAAAGAAGGATACAAGTTTGTGAAGAGGAAGTTTCCCAACAAGAAGAAGAGGACTTGCTACAATTGTGGTAGCACCGAGCACTTCATTGCTCATTGCCCAAATGAGAAGAAAGACAACAAGGGCAAGAAAGATGACAAAGCCACTTACAAGAAGCTCAACAAGAGGTACATGGGAGAAGCTCACATTGGACATGAATGGGACTCAACGGTACAAACCTCAAGTGAAGAAGATGAGAAGATGGCAACCATTGCATTCCAAAAGCCATCTCCTTCACCAAGGTTATTCAACAACTTGTCCGATGATGATGACAACTCCCACACTTGCCTCATGGCCAAGAAAGAGAAGGTGAAAAAGGCTCGTACTTCCAAACCTTCTCTTCCACGTAGTGACACCTCTAGTAGTGAACTTAGTGACTCTTCTAGTGATGATAGCTCTAGTGATGAAGAGATAAATATGATAACAAGAACTTAGATAAGAAAACCAAACTCTTTATCACTAAGCTAATGGAGGAACTAGAGGGTGTACAAGCCGAGCTAGCAATAAGTGAGGATGCTCTTATCAAACAAGAGGATCTCTATATTGCTTGCAAGGAAGCTCTTGCATTAGAGAGAAGTGAGTTGGACGTCTTGCATGAGGCCTTGACCAAAGAGCAAGATGAACATGCTTCCCTAAAGAAGGCTCATGTTGCACTCAAGGAAAAGTATTGTGGCTTGGATAAAAAGCACAAAGAACTTGAGCTGCAATATAACCTTCTTTGGGAAAGCAACTCAACTCTCCCTAAGGCAAATGTCACTTCTATTCCCTCCACTAGTGAAGGTTGTGGAAAATGCTATAATCTTGATTTGAATGTCTATTCCACTAACCGTGCAAACATGGAGGCCATGAGAAAAGAAATAGCAAGATTGACAAGTGTTATTGCAAGTGGTTGTGTTAAGTCTACTACAAGTGCTAGTAAGAAGACCCAAAGCAAGAACATGCCCAAGTTCAAGAATGGAAGACGTCCTTTCATAAAGGATGGGTTGGGGCATGTAAAGGGAGGCAAAACCAATGGAAGGAAGAAGGTGAATGGCTATGAGTGTGTGAGGTTTGAGAAGAAGGGTCACATTGGTACAGTTCAGCCTGCACAGACCCGCGGCAGTGCCGCGCCAGAAGGCGGCAGTGCCGGGACCCGGCAGTGCCGCCCCCAGGCCGGCAGTGCCGCGCCCAAGAAAGGGAAGGCTACCAGTTTCCCTTCTGCTCAGTCTCACACACAGCCCAAGCAGGTGCCAAATCAGAAGCAAGGGTCTCAGAAACCAAAGGAGTCTATTTGGGTAACCAAGAACAAGTTCATGCATCAACCCAAGATAGAAGCTCCAAGAATGAGCATGTCCTCTTGTTACTATTTAGGACACAACAACAGTGGTAAAGTTGTTGCAAAGTATGTTGGTAATGACAAGAGGGCGGCCGACAAGTTTATTTGGGTTCCTAAGATACTTGTGACTAACATGCAAGGCCCCAATATCAATTGGGGACCTAAACCAAGGAACTAAACTGTTTTGCAGGCATACTCCTCCGGTGGATCAAGTTGGGTGCTTGATAGCGGATGTACAAATCATATGACCGGAGAAAGGAGTATGTTCTCATCATATTCCCCAACTACAAATGCAAGTGAGAACATCATATTTGGTGATAACTCCAAGGGGGATGTGCTAGGTCTTGGTAAAGTTGCTATCACACTTGAACATTCAATTACTAATGTCTTACATGTTGATTCGTTAAGTTACAATTTGTTGTCCGTTTCGCAATTGTGTGGAATGGGTTTCAATTGTCTCTTTACGGATGAGGGTGTGGAAGTCTTTAGAAGGGAGGATTCCTCTATTGTCTTTACAGGTCGTTTGAAAGGGAAGCTTTACTTAGTTGATTTCAACAAAAGTGAAGCCAAACTTGAGACTTGTTTAGTGGCAAAATCTAGCATGGGTTGGTTATGGCACCGCCGACTAGCTCATGTTGGGATGAGGAATTTGGCCAAACTTCAAAAGGACAACCACATCCTAGGACTAACCAATGTTCATTTTGAGAAAGACAGAGTATGTGGATCTTGCCAAGCCGGAAAGCAAGTAGGCGTACCTCACCCACCAAAGAGCTATGACACTACTACTCATCCATTGGAATTGATTCACATGGATCTCTTTGGACCGGTTGCCTACCTTAGCATCGGCGGTAGCAAACATGGTCTTGTTATTGTCGATGACTTTTCTCGTTTCACTTGGGTATTCTTTTTGCATGATAAGAGTGTAGTGCAAGAGAAGGTGAAGATGTTTATACGAAGAGCTCAAAGGGAATTCGGTTTCAACATCAAAAAGGTTCGTAGTGATAATGGAACCGAATTCCGAAACACCCAAGTGGAAGAGTTACTTGATGAAGAGGGCATCAAGCATGAGTTCTCAGTGCCTTACACCCTCAACAAAATGGTGTGGTGGAGAGGAAGAATAGAACGCTCATTGACATGGCAAGGACGATGCTAGATGAGTACAAGACGCCGGACATCTTTTGGGCCGAAGCCGTCAACACCGCTTGCCATGCAATCAACCGCCTCTACCTCCACAAGAGAAGAAAGAAGACCTCCTATGAGCTGCTAACCGGTAACAAGGCTAAGGTGTCTTACTTTAGAGTATTTGGGTGCAAATGTTTCATATTGAACAAGAAACCCAAAGTCTCTAAGTTCGCACCCAAGGTTGATGAAGGTTTTCTTCTCGGTTATGGATCAAACGAGCATGCCTATCGTGTTTTCAACAAGGCCTCCGGCAAGGTTGAAATAGCGATAGACGTGACGTTTGATGAAACTAATGGCTCTCAAGTAGAGCAAGTTGATGAAGTGTGTTGTAGGTGATGAGGAACCTCCTTGTGAAGCAATCAAGCAACTAGCCATTGGTGATATAAGACCACAGGAACAGCAGGCTACTGGTCAGGATGGTTCTCAACTGAAGCTTCTGCTGGGACTGGTCAGATACAGTCCCCGGCAGTGCCGGGCTCGTCCCCGGCAGTGCCGGACCCCGGCAGTGCCGCGCGGAGCCAAGCAGTGCCGGGCACACCCAGAGCAGCTGCAGCTACTCCACTTCATGGAGTGAACCTACAACCCATCTTCGAGCAAGATGAAGAGAGAAGAGGAAGCCGAAGATGAACCAGACCCATCGATCATCCAAGACTCAAGCAAACTATTCAACGAGATCACCCCGTTGATAATATTCTTGGGAGTCTACGAAAGGGGGTAACGACACGCTCTCATTTGGCAAATTTCTGTCAATATTACTCGTTTGTCTCCTCTTTGGAACCTCTCAAAGGTAGAAGAAGCTCTGGATGATCCGGATTGGGTGATGGCCATGCAAGAAGAGCTCAACAACTTCGAGCGCAATCAAGTATGGTCACTCGTGGAAAGACCAAATACCAATGTCATTGGAACCAAATGGGTCTTTCGCAACAAGCAAGATGAAGAAGGTGTGGTGACAAGGAACAAGGCAAGATTGGTAGCTCAAGGGTTCACACAAGTAGAGGGCCTGGACTTTGAAGAAACATATGCACCGGTTGCAAGACTTGAAGCCATTCGGATTCTTCTAGCCTATGCAGCCCATCATGAATTCAAGCTATATCAAATGGATGTGAAGAGTGCATTCCTCAATGGCCCTATACAAGAGTTGGTATATGTCGAGCAACCACCGGGCTTTGAAGATCCCACGTTTCCCAATCACGTCTTCAAACTCCATAAGGCGCTCTATGGGCTTAAGCAAGCACCTAGAGCATGGTATGAATGCCTTAAGGAATTCTTGCTCAAACAAGGCTTTGAAATAGGCAAAGCCGATCCTACTCTCTTCACTCATAAAGTCAATGGAGATATTTTTGTGTGCCAAATATATGTCGATGACATAATATTTGGTAGTACTAACAAATCCTTTTGCGATGAGTATAGTAGGATCATGACTAAGAGATTTGAGATGTCTATGATGGGTGAGCTCAAGTTCTTCCTTGGATTTCAAATCAAGCAATTGAAGGAAGGGACTTTTCTTTGCCAAACCAAGTACACCCATGATATGTTAAAGAAGTTTGACATGGTGAACGCTAAGCCTATCAAAACACCCATGCCAACTAATGGACATCTTGATCTTGATAAGGAAGGAAAAGCCGTGGACATCAAGGTATATCGTTCCATGATTGGCTCCCTCCTTTACTTATGCGCATCTAGGCCCGATATTATGCTTAGTGTGTGCATGTGTGCTAGATTTCAAGCTAATCCGAAAGAGTGTCACTTAGTGGCCGTTAAGAGAATCTTGAGATATCTAGTTCACACTCCAAACCTTGGCTTGTGGTATCCTAAGGGCTCCAAGTTTGATCTACTTGGCTATTCGGATTCCGATTACGCCGGTTGCAAGGTAGATCGAAAAAGCACTTCGGGGACATGTCAATTCCTTGGACGCTCCTTAGTGTCTTGGAGTTCTAAAAAGCAAAATTGTGTAGCCCTATCCACAGCCGAGGCCGAGTATGTTGCAGCAGGTGCATGTTGTGCGCAACTACTTTGGATGAGGCAAACCCTTCGTGATTTCGGATGTCAATTTACTCATATCCCACTCTTGTGTGACAATGAGAGCGCCATAAAGCTAGCAAACAATCCAGTGTGTCATTCAAGAACCAAACACATAGACATCCGGCATCACTTCTTGAGAGATCATGAAATCAAAGGAGATATCGCCATCAAACATGTGAGCACCGACAAACAACTAGCCGATATCTTCACTAAGCCTCTAGATGAGTCAAGGTTTTGTGCTTTAAGGAGTGAACTAAATATACTTGACTCTCGTAACTTAATTTGAAACCTAGCATGCTTGATTGATCAACTAGTTTGACCTAGGTAAAACAAATTTCAAAACTTTCTTATTGTGTTTCAAAATCTTTGAAAGAAACTTGCTTGGTATGACCATTGTTCTGTATTGATTACTTGCTGCTGGTCATATCATGCAAGAGGTACCTGTCCACTCCAAGAATAAGCTGTAGTATCTTAGAGAATAACTCTCTCTGTAGGTAACTGTCCGGCAGTGCCGGGCCAGGCACGGTAGTGCCGGGACCCGGCAGTGCCCGCCAGGCGCGGTAGTGCCGCGACTTACCGATTCAGCTGAATCGGTCTGTTACCGAGTGGGGCCACTGGGAAAACTTTCCTATTCTACCCGTGACCCCCTCTCTCTCTCTCCCTCATCCATTCACCGCACCCGTCTCTTTCACCTTCTCTCTCGGGCGAAAAGGGCGACCGCACCTTCCTCTCCTCACCGGCGTGCTCCCCGGCACTTCCGGCCTCCGGAGGTGTTGCTCGGGATCCTCGTCGGTGCTGCTCCGTTGTCCTCTTCTCCAAGGGTCTCCTTCCCTCTCCTTCCTCTCAAGGTGAAGATTCAAAATCCCTAACCCTAAGTTTTTCCCGATTTGTAAAATGCGCCATGGGTATTGTATTTAGAGGTTGTAGAAGGGTTTGTAGATGATAGGGAAGTGGTAGAGATGATGGATGTGGTGTTCCTTGGCTCAGATCTGGCCTGCCCGCGGCAGTGCCGCGCCCTGCGCGGCAGTGCCGGGCCCCGGCAGTGCCGCTCCCAGAGCGGCAGTGCCGGACCATGAGCAGGGATTTGATCCAAGTAACACCTTATCCATCAAAATCTATCGCCTCACTATAACCTACCAGCTCTTATGCAGTCTTCTAATCCACAGTTTCCATGTTTTAGATGTCGGGCGGAGGTGATGATGAGAGGAGGACCAAGAGAAGGATGGATCCGCTCAGGGGGAGGAGCAAGCAGCCATCCCGTCGAGGTGGCTCTAGCTCCCAAGGAGATGTTTCAGCGAGGAGCAGCAGATCCGGGATGAGGCTCGCCTGCAGATGCAGGGTCGTCAGATTCGGGATGACCTCTATCCCAACACCCCAGAGCACCTGGCAGAGGTCAGCAGAGCACACTTGCAGCCCTACACAGAGGATGTGCAGGAGAGGCCACCTCAGGACACCAGGCACAGGCAGCCAGTGTCCTACTATCAGCAGTTCAGCTCGGTCAAGTCCCAGCGCCAGCACAATCCATACAATGCTCAGAAGGATATGGGCATTGATTACAGGTTCTGGAACGAGTTCCATTCAGACTTCTATCGCTCAGTCCTGTACAATGCTAAGAAGCAAAAGATTCTGAACATGAAGTATGTTGATTGGGAGCATCTAGAGAGCAAGACTGACCGTGACATCAATAGGGTGGTGGCTGCGTGCAGGCAAGGAACATGTATGATTTGATGGGATTAGCTATAATTGGAACACAGAGATCATCCATCAATTTCATGCAACTCTATATGTCGACAATGTGGTTGAGGAGATGCACTGGATGACTGAGGGTCGTCACTACAAGGTCACTTATGAGACCTTTAGTAGGATCCTCGGTTTGGGCAGCGAGGATAGAGAGCTTGATAATCTGCATGATGAGAGGACTTTGACAGATTCTGAGATTGCTTTCATGTATGAGGATCCTCGGAAGGCAGATGGGTTGGTCAAGGGACTACAAGGTTTTTATTACATGTTGAACAACCTCTTCAGGCAAACTCTCAACCCCAAGAGTGGGTCCCATTCTAACTTGTATGGATATGGCAGGAACATGTTGGCTAGGATGGCCCCAGGGGCTAATCGCTTTTCCATATCCAGCTTTATATGGACTGAGCTTCAGGTTGCAGCTGAGGATGCTAGGAAGGCGGTTCTTTATGCACCCTACGTCATGTTCATGATAGAGATGGTCTCCGGACTTTCTTTTCCTAAGGATGGGTTGCATGAGCCGTACCGTGCAGAGAAGAAGAGAGGAGCTGCAGCAGGGGCAGCAGCAGCTGACAGGCCAGAAAGCTCTCGCCCTTCCTATCAGAGGAAGAAGAAGAGCAAGTTGGCCAAATGGATCAAGGCCATCTTCTCCACTTGCACCTATGCAGCCCAGACAGCTCACCAGGCACTCGTTGAGCAGCGAGCAGAGCGAGAGCGGGCGGGACGTTCGCCGTTACCTCCACCCCGCTCTCCCCCTCACTTCGACCTCTCCAGTCTCGACTCAGACGACATAGATAGACTCAGATGGAGATGAGGAGCAGGAGGAGATAGTGCCTGTGCCACCCCGTCGTTCTACACGTGCCTCGACCTCGACCCGCTACACCAGTTCGACTCACCGTCAGGGGAAGGCCGTGGTAGAGTCCGACGACGACGATGATGACGATGATGATGAGGAGGAAGAAGAAGTTCAGTGGGACAAGATAGCTTCGGATGATGAGTGAGTGTTTGGACACTCTTCTCTTCTCTCTTTCTCTCCTTTTGGTGACTTGTTGCCAAAGGGGGAGAATTAGGTGAAGAGAAGGGGTACATCCACTGTTTCTGCTTCATGTCCCATCTTTAGTTGTAGTTGAGAGTTGTGAGAGAATCTGATACGATCAAAACTCTATGTTATGTAATAATACTCTATGGCACTACTTCTTAGGCTTGGATGTGGACATGTATCTTTACCTGCTTATTTAGCTTGTGCTATCCTGTTTAGATCAGTTTTGTTATATGCTTTGTGGTTATGTTTTCTGTCCGCTGCGTTTGCTGTCTGTTGCCTGAGCGGCAGTGCCGCTCCAGGGCCGGCAGTGCCGGGGCCCGGCAGTGCCGCGCCCAGAGCGGCAGTGCCGCTCTGGCAGAAGACAGCAAACATCTCTGATGTGTGCTTAAACTGTCATTCGCATCACGTATTATTATTGACACAGTTTTATTGCACCCCACAAAGCTATTAGATGTGAAACTGAACCTATCTCTCACTTTCAAATATGTGAATGTTGGCCTTTAATGCCAAATTGAGATTTCAGCTCTCATTCACACATTTAGGGGGAGGTTTCACACCTAAGCTTCAAAATCTCAGTTTTATACCCTTCTCTTGTAAGCTCTAATTGTGTTGTCATCAATCACCAAAAAGGGGGAGATTGTAAGTGCAATCAAGCCCTAATTGTGGGTTTTGGTGATAATGACCACACGATTAGAGGACTAATGAGATTTATGAAGTTGACAAGCAGGTTATGATAAGAAAGGATGGTGTATATGCGTTGGTGGACCCCTCACACTACATTTCATCGGTTCCGGACTCAAAGTGCTTCAAAGATATTCTATTTTGGTTATTTGAGTTTTAGGAATGCCGTACTATAAAGGGGGAATGCAAATTCATTGATATGGCTGAATGACATGTGCTCAAACCAACTCAAACCATCCACATTTCCAACCAAAGACAGCTGCACCCATTGTAGATCTGTTCCTGTCTGTTTGGTGGGCGCGGCAGTGCCGCTCTAGGCGCGGCAGTGCCGGGCCGCGGCACTACCGGCTAAGGCCGGCACTGCCGCGACTTGATTTGCCGTTGGATGGCAGGGGGTATTTACATCACCCCTCTGCCCCCCAACGGTGATCCACGACCAGAACTCTCCACCTACCTCCAGACAAGCTCTCTCTTCTCCATTGAAGGCTCTCCAAGCTCCCAACCACCAAAATCTCATTCCCATTGATTCCAAGTGGTTGAGAGGCTCAAACCTTCACCAAAGAGGAGCCCTAGCTGAGATCTACTGCCTAGAGCACTTGATTTGAGCCATAGCCGGTGGATTTGCTTCTATTACTCTTGGGTTCTTAGAACCCTAGCCGGCTAGGCTTCGCCCTAGAGCCTTGCCAACTTGTGTGGCGGCCTAGGGAGGTTTGTAATCACTTGTGCAGCTAGTAAGATTACCCCTCACCTCAAGGATTTGGTTCCTTGACTTGAGAACGAGGTTGAGTTGCAAAGCTCATGACCTAAGTGGTCAACCTCAACAACGTGGAGGTAGGCAAGCCTTGGTGGCGAGCTGAACCACGGGATAAA
The DNA here is from genome assembly GCA_009763385.1 of Coix lacryma-jobi var. lacryma-jobi. NCBI lineage: Eukaryota > Viridiplantae > Streptophyta > Magnoliopsida > Poales > Poaceae > Coix > Coix lacryma-jobi. The sequence goes on along the minus strand of CM019825.1, from coordinate 1,633,101 downwards.
TCACTTGTCTCGCGTGCTTGCTTGGTTCATTATCTATGTTCATGAGCTTGTGATATATTCTAGGGTTTGGCCCGATCTACTTTATCTTTCATATTTGGCTTGGAGTAGTTGTTTCTGCTGGTTCATATAGTCTATGTTACATTCCTATTCATATAGAATCTGCAGATTGTGGTTAGATTTCGAATTGCAGCTTCTGGTCTTCATCTGCACGGCAGTACCGCACTGAGGCCGGCAGTGCCGGGGAGCGGCAGTGCCGGGCACAGGGGCGGTAGTGCCGGGCCTATCTAATTTAGTTTTAAGCTGTGATTTTTGACAGGCCTATTCACCCCCCCTCTAGGCCATAACAGGTCCTTTACAAGCTGGCTAGTACAAACAGGCCATAATGTGATCAAGTCACATGCTCAAAATGGCTATGTCAGAAAGGAAAAATCAAAGTGGACATGTTGGCACCCCACTTGATGAAGGTTGAAGACATGTCATTCATTCTAAAGAAATCAACTCAAGTGGTTGAAACTCGTTTTCTATTTGATCTTGAGTTATTAGATATCCATACTATTAAGATGGATGCATCATGTTATAGATGAATATTTATAGTTCTCAAGGAACATATGTGAGTTTAAGTGTGAGAGAGACACGCTAACTTGTGTGTTGTGTCTGGTATGGGCAGGGTCACAAGTCACAACAGTGATCTATGTTCTCTAGTTTGGGTTCGTTGAAAGTTCCAGGGTCCACCAAAAGTTCCGTGTATCAGAAGTCTCGTCAAATGTCAGAAGTTACAGGAGTCAGAAGTCTCGACGAGCGTCGACCCTTGCTGACTTTGATCTAACTATCAAGGTCATAGTAGACGCATATCGGGCGTGTACGGTATGAGCCCAACGCTAGATAAATCGACCTGTTATGCAGATAAAATATGTGCGCATGTGTATGTGAGTTAACGAGCTTGACATGGAGGAATGGTGACATGGGAGGAACGGTGACATCTAAGTGTTGACGACATGGGAGGATGGTGACATCTAAGTCGTATTGGTGTGAGTTGATGGTGAGTTAACGAGCGTTATTGTAGGAATCAGGCTGATTATATAACGCCTAAGGCATTATGTCTTATAACAAAGAACTGAAACTCTAAAACCTCAATGAATTATGTCTATGTTCTTTGTCTCCATTTCTGCTTCTCTCTAAATCTCCAATTCTCTAGCTATCTATCTGATTCGTCGGGGAACCGTGATAGGAGGTTAAGGAGCCCAACAAACGTCAGTCCATGTTTAAAATTGGATGTCTTTTGGGTGGAGCAATGAATTTAATATAAATACATGGAGATCAATGAAGAATACAAAGATTGATGTGGCTTCATAAATCGCAAATAAATATGCTATTGTAGATATATGGAAAGAAATTATGCGTTGATAAAAGATGTTAGAAAACAAAGAAATGAAAAAAGGGAAAACTTTGGTATGGGCTTTATTTAGTGTCTTATCTAAAAGTCTGTTAATTCAACACAAACCCCACACGTCATATAAGGGGTAGGGATGAAAACGGTCGAAAACGGTCAGAAAACTCCTCAACTGTTTTCTACTTTTACATTTAAATACGAAAACGAAAACGAAAATGATAAAGCCAAACACGAAACGAACACGAACTTACGAAATATCGAAAACGAACTAATTCAAGCGAAATTATGTCGAACACGGTCGATATACGAAAAATTAATATGGAATACCGACCTATAGGACCAAATCCATAAACCCATAAAAATTAACTAATGCATATACATAACAATTACTAAGTGTATAATCAAGTTCAACTGCATATAATAATTCTAGAACAAACGATTAACACTAACAGCTAGCATAACATCTATAGTTCATCATCATTATTTATCAATAGATCCAAGTGAAGATGATGTGAACAGTAATTACAGACATACATGTAAATCAACAATATAAAAAAATTATTATAAAACAATTCAATAATAATTTATTAATTTTTAGCAAACAATAATGTATTAGTTTTTAGCACGCAAAAGCAAAATATTTTGAATAAATATGAGAGGGTAGAGACTGCTGACAGCAGAAGCAGCTGTAGAATGCACGCAAAAGCAGCTGTCTGTTGTCCGAATTCGAATTACCGAATTTCGAATTCGGGATATTCCGAATTAAAAGTAGAAAAGTAGAAATCGGTCGAAAAAAGCTCAAACCGTTTTCGTTCCGATTTCGAATTTAATGCTCTGAATTTCGAACCGAATTGAATTTGTCTGAAAATACGGATTCGATCGGATCAAATATAAAAACGATGCGGTTCGGTGCGGGATATTTCCGTACCATTTCCCTAATAAGGGTGTTTAGTTCTATTTCCTATATTTTCTAAATTAGTCCCTATCAAATTGAGTATTTGTTTAGTAATTAAAAAGTACAAACATAAGGACAACACGGCCGCCACATGACACACAGAGATGGTTCATGCACACACACCTCCTGCCCGTCTTCTTCTTCCACCGTGCCTCCTCAACAACTTTTCCTAGCCTCTGGCACCTTCCCCGCCACATCCTTACCCGGTGGCAAGGATCTGGCCGTTTTTCACAACTCCAGTGAGTACCTCGCTCTCCTCCCACCTCCCCCCCTCGGGGCTTGTTACCCTGTCGTCAGTAAGCTAGGGTTTCGCCAGAGTGGAAAGGTCCTAAATGGCTAGAGGGGGGGTGAATAGCCTAATAAAATTTCTACAAAACACTTAGAGAGACTTGTTAGACAATTACAAAGCGAAGCTTTTTGCACTAGCTCTACTAAGTGATGCAAGCCACCTAACCAAACAATTCTAGTATGGTATGATCTCTAAGGCACACAATATCTATGTCACTACTCTCTATTCTAGTGAGCTAGCAAGAACTAAAAACAATAAACTAGAGAGCTAACACTAGCAAGATTAACTACCACTACACAAGAAGTAAAGGATGTAATTCAAGTGGTAGAGAGATATACCAACACCGGCAAGAGATGATCAACCACAATATGAATACCAATGAAGTCCGGAGATAACCAAATAGACAATGGACACAAGATTTTCTCCGAGGTTCACGTGCTTGCCGGCACGCTACTCCCCGTTGTGTCGACCAACCACTTGGTGGTTCGGTGGCTAATAGGTGTTCACAAACCTAGCTCAACACTTGAGCGCCACAAGAACCGACCCACAAATGGAGGTAACTCAATGACACGCGCAATTTACTAGAGTTACCTTTTGGCTCTTCGCCGGGGAAGGCACAATACCCCTCACAAATCACCGGGAGATGGCCACGAACAATCACCAACTCGTGCCAAAGCTCCTCCGCTGCTCCAAGCCGTCTAGGTGGCGGCAACCACCAAGAGTAACGAGAAAACCGCAGCAACAACGATCCCCAAGTGCCACTAGATGCAATCACACAAGCAAATGCACTTGGAATCACTCAATCTCACTTTGATTGCGCTATCAAGCAAGGAGATGAGTGGGAGGGAGTATGTTTAGCTCAAAGGGATGTCTAATATCTTAGAATGCCAAGAGAGAGCTCCCAAAGTCGGCCAACTCATATTATATACCCCCTCAAACAAATAGAGTCGTTACCCTTTGAATGGGTGTTTACGGGACGACGGACGCGTCCGGTCAGTGTTTCACTCAGCGTCCGGTCACGAACAGAGAGGTTCCAGAGACGTTTTTCATCGACCGGACGCGTCCGGTCAATATTGACGGACTCACTCAGCGTCCGATCACTTATTTCAATGTTGCCTCTCGTGAACAGTTGTAGCGTCGCGTCCGGTCACTTGTTTCAATAGCATCCGATGTTTCAGTAGTGACCGGACGCACGTTTCAATAGCGTCCGGTCGCTGTTCCAGCGTCCGGTCACGCCTGAAAAACATGTTTTCAACTCCGGTTTCTTCTCCTTTGCAAATGTGTCAACACCACCAAGTGTACATCACCTTGTGCATGTGTGTTAGCATTTTCCAAACATTTTCCAAAGGATTATAAGTTAGCACACTAGGTCCTAATGCATATGCATGTATGAAATCACCTAGTGGCACTTGATAACCGCAATCACCGAGATAGTCCCCTCTTAATAGTACGGCTATCGATCCTAAACACACTCACACCCTCTATGGTGTCTTGAGTGCCAAAACAAAATCCCTATTTATACATTTGCCTTGATCTCCATAGGGTTTTGCTTTCTCTTCTTCTCTTTCCAAATGTGGAGCACTTGATCCATCTTTTGGTCATCACCACCAACACCATGGTCATCATCTAGCTCCCACACTTGGTGTGTACCAACCTAGCTCATAAACACTTCATGACAAAGGTTAGTACTCTAGGTGACATCAATTATCCAAAACCAAACAAGGACTTTCAATCTCCCCCTTTTTGGTAATTGATGACAACCTTTCACAAAGATATGTATTTGAAAATTTGAGTCACCCTTTGTTAGTATTAGCTCCCCCTACATATGTGCTATAGTGTTTGGTTCAAGTTCGGCACATATGCATAGATATGAAAGTGGGAGAGTAATACTATCAAATGATGCTAAGGTGTAAAGAATGGACCTTTGAAGCGTGATACCAATCGGAGTTGCCAATGTATACAATCCTTAGCACCATGGTTAGCTAGACTTTACAAAAACACTAGATACCTCATGAGATCACATTATATGAAAGGCTCTAGTACCACATGTAAAACAAATTACATCTAGCTACCACCTATGCATGCTAGTTTGCAAACATCATTCAAAATCTATTTCTAGCATACACCATACAAGCATGGATATAAAGAAACTTGTCTAATGCAAGCAAGCATATGAATATGCACAAAACAAATGCAACAACCAAGTTCATGAGCTTGCTCCCTAAGTTTTGATCCCCTTCATTTGATCTTTGTGACTTTTCTCTCCCCCTTTGTCATCTATTTCCATAAAAGGTTTGCATAAAAAGGTTCAAATTGTTTAGGAGAGAGTTAGTTTTTCATATTTGGTTCAATCTAGATCATTTGCATGAAACATTTAACACGGTTTGCTCTAGAGTAAGCTTCTTCACACATCTTGCAATGGTTATCTTACTCACGTTGGTTAAACATTCCATTGCTCATTTTCTAGATTAAACACTAGGATTGCAAGCCCATAAACATGTCATATGTTACCACTAGATCATATCAAGCATAGAAACTATAGTGGCATCATATAAGCATCAAAATCATTTTATTTCATGAATGAGCCTAATGATTGTGAGGAATGACTAGATGCACTAAACATGTCCCTAGCAAAGAATGGATGCATATGTCAATCAACTTTTACCTTGCTTTGTCGAAGGAGAGGCATGTCATATAAGTGGGGGTGCATCAACACATATTTGAGAAGTCAAGTATGTTCAATTCATTCCTTAGCTTGCAAAACCTCTTCTCATCAAGTGGCTTGGTGAATATGTCGGCAAGTTGATCATCGGTACCAACACTTTCAATTGAAATATCACCCTTTTGTTGATGGTCTCTTATGAAGTGGTGCCTAATGTCAATATGCTTTGTCCTTGAATGTTGCACGGGGTTGTTTGTGAGCTTCACCGCACTCTCATTGTCACATAGCAATGGCACTTGTTTAAATTTGATTCCAAAGTTGCTTTCATCCAAAGTAATTGAGCACAACAACTACCGGCGGATATGTATTCGGCTTCGGCGGTTGAAAGTGCCACACTATTTTGCTTCTTTGATGACCAAGACACAAGTGATCTTCCCAACAATTGACATGTGCCCGATGTGCTCTTTCTATCAACCTTGCAACCCGCATAATCGGAGTCCGAATATCCAATCAACTCAAAGTTTGACCCCTTTGGATACCATAAACCAATATCTTGTGTATGCTTCAAGTACCTCAATATTCTCTTGGTTGCCTTCAAGTGACTCTCTCTTGGTGAGGCTTGGAATCTTGCACACATGCATACACTAAACATGACATCCGGTCTTGATGCGGTCACATAGAGTAGGCTTCCAATCATAGACCGATACAACTTTTGATCCACCATATTGTCACTTGCATCACTATCCAATTGTCCATTTGTCCCCATAGGCGTGCTAATGGCTTTTGCATCTTGCAATCCAAACTTCTTGATCATGTCCTTTATACTTGCCTTGACTAACAAATGTGCCTTCCTTCAATTGCTTGATTTGTAGACCAAGGAAGTAGCTAAACTCTCCAATCATAGACATCTTCAAACTCATTAGCCATCAATTCACCAAACTCTTCACAAAAATCTTGATTGGTTGAACCAAAAATGATATCATCAACATAGATTTGCAAACACAAACAAGTCTTTTCCAATCTTCTTGGTGAAGAGAGTAGTATCAACCTTTCCCATCTTGAACCCTTTAGAGAGGAGAAAATCTCTTAACCTCTCATACCATGCTCTTGGTGCTTGTTTCAAACATAAAGTGCCTTCTTGAGCTTGTAAACATGGTTGGGCTTCTTGTCATCTTGAAACCGGGTGGTTGCTCAACATATACTAACTCATTGATGTAGCCATTGAGAAATGCACTCTTGACATCCATTTGATATAACTTGATGTGTGGGAACAAGCATAAGATAATAAGATTCTTATTGCTTCTAATCTTGCAACCGGTGCATATGTTTCACCAAAGTCAAGACCCTCTACTTGAGTGTAACCTTGTGCTACTAATCTTGCTTTGTTTCTCACCATGATGCCATCTTGATCTTGTTTGTTGCGAAAGACCCATCTAGTGCCAATCACATTATAGTTCTTAGGCCTCTCTACCAATTCCCATACTTGATTTCTTGTGAAGTTGTTAAGCTCTTCATGCATGGCATTGACCCAATCAACATCTTGTAATGCTTCTTCAATCTTGGTTGGCTCGATGGATGATACAAAAGAAGTAATGTTCACAAATGAAGCCAATCTTGATCTAGTTTGCACGCCACTTTGAATTCCACCAATGATTTGATCTAAAGGATGATCTCTTGCAACATTGGTTGGTTGGAGCACTTGGACTTGATTGCTTGTACTTGTTTGATCATTTGGTTGAGATGAACTAGCCACTTGTTGATTTTGCAATTGAGAACCACTAGCTTACACAATTGGAGAAGTGAGCACTTGATCTTTGTCATCTTCAATATCAATCACCCTCCCTAGGCCGAATATCACCAATATCCATATTCTTCATTGCATCGACCAATTGATTTCCTCTCACATCATCTAGATTTTCTTCTTCATCTTTAGAGCCATTTGTTTCATCAAATTCAACATCATGCACTTCCTCAAGAGTACCACTAGCCAAATTCCAAACTCTATATGCTTTGCTTGTAGTGGAGTAACCAAGCAAGAAGTCTTCATCACATTTCTTTTCAAACTTGCTCAATCTAGTGCCTTTCTTCAAGATATAGCATTTGCAACCAAAGACTCTAAAGTAGGCAATGTTGGGCTTTCTTCCATTCAATAGCTCATAAGGAGTCTTCTCCATCATGGGGTGACAATAGAGGCGGTTGCTACAATAGCAAGTCGTGTTGATAGCTTCGGCCCAAAATGAATGACTCACATTGTACTCACTAAGCATAGATCTTGCCATATCAATGAGAGTTCTATTCTTCCTTTCAACAAGACCATTTGATTGTGGAGTGTACTTGGCCGAGAATTGATGTCTAATTCCAAATTCATCACATAACTCATCAACTCTTGTGTTTCTAAATTCACTACCATTGTCACTTCTCACTTTCTTGATGGTTGTTTCAAACTCATTGTGACATCTCTTGACAAAAGATTTGAATGTAGCATATGTATAACTTTTGTCACTTAGAAAGAACACCCAAGTATATCTTGTGAGATCATCCACTATTACAAAGCCATATTTGTTTCCACCAATGCTAGTGTATGTTGTTGGTCCAAATAGATCCATGTGCAACAACTCAAATGCTTTGCTAGTGCTCATCATGCTCTTTTTGGGGTGAGTGTTTCCAACTTGCTTTCTGGCTTGACAAGAGCTACAAAGTTTGTCCTTTTCAAACACCACATCTTTCAAGCCTCTAACTAGATCATGCTTAATCAATCTATTCAATTGTTTCATTCCCACATGACCAAGTCTTCTATGCCATAACCAACCCATGCTAGATTTGGTGAACAAACAAGTTGACAATTGAGCTTCACTAGCACTGAAATCAACCAAGTATAGATTCTCATATCTAAAGCCTTTAAAGATCAAGTTTGAGCCATCTACACTTATGATCTCTACATCATCAACCCCAAATATGCATTTGAATCCAAGATCACACAATTGAGCCACAGATAGCAAATTGAAGTTCAAGCTCTCTACTAGCAATACATTGGATATGCTCATGTCATTTCATATAGCAATCTTACCAAGCCCCTTGACCTTGCCTTTGTCATTATCACCAAATGTAATACTATCAATCCCATTGTCATCATTCTTGTTGATTGAATTGAACATTCTTGCATCTCCGGTCATGTGTTGAGTGCACCCACTATCAAGCACCCAATGCCTTCCTCTGGCTTTATAATTGACCTACAAGAAAAGATCAATTCTTTTTAGGTACCCAAACTTGCTTGGGTCCTCCAAGGTTAGTCACTAAGCTCTTGGGCACCCAAATTGCCTTCTTCTTTGGGCCAACAATGGGAGCACCAATAAACTTAGCCTTTACACCATTTACACCCTTGGTAAGCAAATAACAAGAATCAAATTGAATTGAGGATACATTAGCATTTTTATTCTTGTTCTTGCAATATTGCTCTATATGTCCAAATTGCTTGCATTTGTTGCAAAACCGACCATTGCTTCTCACAAAACTAGTCTTGTGAGTCACAAAAGCCGCCTTGCCATTCTTGGGGGTATAGCCCAATCCCTCTTTGTTAAGAGAGAACCGTTGGCTACCCAAGCACTTAAGCAAGCGGGCATCTCCACCATAGGCATTGCCTAAGGCACGAGTGAGCTCATTGACCTCATTTTTCAAGGTCTCATTCTCCACCATTAGTGAGGCATCACAAGTAAAACCATCACTCATGGTAGAAGTAGTAGTGGATGAGCTACATGAGGGGTTAGTGGGAGCAACAACAATAGGAGTATAAAATGATTCATCAAGAATATCACAAGTTACTCCTATGTTACATGTTGGAACAATGTCCTCAACCTTGACTTGATCAAGGAGGGAGGAGTGAGCCTTTTCAAGCTTGATGTGAGCCTTGCCAAGCTTCTCATGGGCTACCTCTAGCCTCTCATGAGTAGACTTGAGCTCATCAAGGGTTTGCTCAAGAGCACTAAGCTTCTTGCGCAAATCCTTGCACTCCTTCCTCTTCATCTCAAAGCAAGTGTGAGCTTGCTCTAACATGTCCATGAGGTCCTCCTTTGAGTGCTCCTCATCCTCATCACTCTCACTATCACTCTCATCATCGGATTGTACCTTAGTTGGCTTAGCCATGAAACATGATGGAGTGTCAAATAGAGAAGACTTGTTGTTGATAGCAATACTTGCAAGTGCCTTCTTCTTGGTGTTCTTCTTGTTATCATCATCACTTGAGTCTTCACTATCGGATGATGCATCACTATCCCATGTGACAACATATGAGCCACCCTTCTTCTTCTTGAAGCTCATTTTCTTCTCTTTCTTCTCCTTCTTATCTTTCTTCTTCTCATCTTCATCATTGTCACTATTGTAGGGACAATCCACTACAACGTGATCCTTGCTCTTGCACTTGTAGCATCTTCTCACATAGTCTTTGTTCTTGTTGCAATCTCTTCTCTTCCTTGCACCATAGCCCTTCTTCTTCATGAACTTGCCAAATTTGCGCACAAAGAGAGCTAAGGCTTCATCATCAATGTCACTAGTTTCTTCATTGTCACTTGATTCTTCCTTCTTGGACTTGCCCTTGCTCTTTGATGAGGTGGCTTTGAATGCCACACTTTTCTTCTTCTTGTCCTCTTCCTTGACCACTTCTTCACTATCTTCATTGTATTGATCCTCGGTCATGACATCACCAAGCACCTCATTTGGAGTCACATTCTTCAAGCCTCCTCTAAAGATGATGGTGCGAAGTGTCTTGAATCTCTTGGGCAAGCAACTCAAGAACCGGTGAGTGAAGTCTTCATCTTGCACCTTTTCTCCCAAGGACTTGAGATCATTGATGATGACTTGCAATCTATAGAACATTTCCGGAATTGATTCATCATCCTTCATCTTGAAGTTGGTGAGCTTGTCCTTGAGCATGTACAACTTGGCACTTTTTACGGTTGAAGTGCCCTCATATGTTTCTTCTAATCTTTTCCACACTTCACTTGCATTGTCAAGATCTTTGATTTGCTCAAACACCTTTGGATCAATGGCATTGTATATGGTGTTGAGCGCCATTGTGTTGCATTGCTTGTTGATGGAGTCATTTGGTGTTGGATTGGTAGGATCAAGAATCACAAACTCATTTTCTACCACATCCCACACCTTGTCATTGATTGAACCCAAATACATTCTCATCTTTCTTTTCCAATAATCAAAAGATGTACCATCAAAGAACGGTGGTTTGCCCCCAACATGGTTGAACACAATTTGAGCCATTTTTAACACCGAAGGTTGTTAATCCTTATGCAAACGGTGACCACGGCTCCGATACCACTTGGAAGGTCCTAAATGGCTAGAGGGGGGGTGAATAGCCTAATAAAATTTCTACAAAACACTTAGAGAGACTTGTTAGACAATTACAAAGCGAAGCTTTTTTGCACTAGCTCTACTAAGTGATGCAAGCCACCTAACCAAACAATTCTAGTATGGTATGATCTCTAAGGCACACAATATCTATGTCACTACTCTCTATTCTAGTGAGCTAGCAAGAACTAAAAACAATAAACTAGAGAGCTAACACTAGCAAGATTGACTACCACTACACAAGAAGTAAAGGAAGTAATTCAAGTGGTAGAGAGATATACCAACACCGGCAAGAGATGATCAACCACAATATGAATACCAATGAAGTCCGGGAGATAACCAAATAGACAATGGACACAAAGATTTTCTCCCGAGGTTCACGTGCTTGCCGGCACGCTACTCCCCATTGTGTCGACCAACCACTTGGTGGTTCGGTGGCTAATAGGTATTCACAAACCTAGCTCAACACTTGAGCGCCACAAGAACCGACCCACAAATGGAGGTAACTCAATGACACGCGCAATTTACTAGAGTTACCTTTTGGCTCTTCGCCGGGGAAGGCACAATACCCCTCACAAATCACCGGGAGATGGCCACGAACAATCACCAACTCGTGCCAAAGCTCCTCCGCTGCTCCAAGCCGTCTAGGTGGCGGCAACCACCAAGAGTAACGAGAAAACCGCAGCAACAACGATCCCCAAGTGCCACTAGATGCAACCACACAAGCAAATGCACTTGGAATCACTCAATCTCACTTTGATTTGCGCTATCAAGCAAAGAGATGAGTGGGAGGGAGTATGTTTAGCTCAAAGGGATGTCCAATATCTTAGAATGCCAAGAGAGAGCTCCCAAAGCCGGCCAACTCATATTTATATACCCCCTCAAACAAATAGAGCTGTTACCCCTTTGAATGGGCTGTTTACGGGACGACCGGACGCGTCCGGTCATTGTTTCAGTAGCGTCCGGTCGATGTTTCAGTAGCGACCGGACTCTTGTTTCACTAGCGTCCGGTCAGTGTTTCACTCAGCGTCCGGTCACGAACAGAGAGGTTCCAGAGACGTTTTTCATCGACCGGACGCGTCCGGTCACTATTGACCGGACTCACTCAGCGTCTGATCACTTAATTTCAATCGTTGTCTCTCGTGAACAGTTGTAGCGTCGCGTCCGGTCACTTGTTTCAATAGCCTCCGATCGCTGTTTCAGTAGTGACCGGACGCACGTTTCAATAGCGTCTGGTCGCTGTTCCAACGTCCGGTCACGCCTGAAAAACATGTTTTCAACTCCGGTTTCTTCTCCTTTGCAAATGTGCCAACACCACCAAGTGTACATCACCTTGTGCATGTGTGTTAGCATTTTCCAAACATTTTCCAAATGATTATAAGTTAGCACACTAGGTCCTAATGCATATGCATGTATGAAATCACCTAGTGGCACTTGATAACCGCAATCACCGAGATAGTCCTCTCTTAATAGTACGGCTATCGATCCTAAACACACTCACACCCTCTATGGTGTCTTGAGTGCCAAAAACAAAATCCCTATTTATACCTTTGCCTTGATCTCCATAGGGTTTTGCTTTTCTCTTCTTCTCTTTCCAAATGTGGAGCACTTGATCCATCTTTTGGTCATCACCACCAACACCATGGTCATCATCTAGCTCCCACACTTGGTGTGTACCAACCTAGCTCATAAACACTTTATGACAAAGGTTAGTACACTAGGTGACATCAATTATCCAAAACCAAACAAGGACTTTCACAGAGCTCCACAGCTCATCGACGATGCCACCTTCTTTTCTCCCTCCTACCCCGTCGTCGCCTCCATGGCCTTGACGCCCTCGTCCCTCCCTAGCTCAAATGTCGTTGCCGTTGCCAGGCCCCTAAAGCGGCGCCCGCCAGCCATCCTCACCGTCTGGTCAACTCTCTTCCTTCGACCAATCTCTTCTATACTCATTAGAGGACGGTGATGCTTCTTCTCCGATGAGGCGGGGCGGGCACAATTGCGGGCAGGTGCGAATCCGACAGTCACTTCTTCCCCAAGCCAATCGAATGGCCGTCAGAGGGTGTGCATTCGGAAACTAGCTTTTCTGTAAATATAAAGTAATTATACAAATGGATGTTAATTTGCGAAGAATCAATTAAATATAATTAATTTATGATTTGACAATACGACACATTAACCATCTTATGAACTAGATTTTATATATGTAATTAGTTTTATAATTAACTTTATATATACAAAGATTGGATGTGACAATCGCTGGATCAAACGCTCCATCGAGACCGTAAGACAGCACACGGCCGATCTCGTCAGGAAACAAAAAAAAAAAAAGACAGCACACGGCCGCCGTTTCTTACCTTCCTCGCAGCGCGGGCGCGCTCCATCTTCTGCTCCCTTCCCCACCCGCACTCAGCACGAAGGCGACGGAGGCAGCGCTCAGGCTCGGGCTCTCAGCGACGGCGGGCCAGTCCCAGTCGCCTCGCGCCCTCGCCTCCGTCCTCCGCACACCGGCCGGCGACCCTGCGTACGCACCTCCTTCTCCTCTCCCGCCTCCGCTGGACAGTCGACGCCGCCGCGCGCCACGCGCGGCCGGCTGGCAGCGGGAGCCAGCAGCCGCTGCTCTACCAAGTCGGTCGCGCTGCTTTGGGAGCGCGTATGCCCCATGGCGAAGCGCTACCAGTCCGCTTAGCGCTGAAGCGTGCGCTTGGTGCCGCTTTTTGGAACCCTGGGGGCAGATCTAGGCTTTATATGAAGGTTGTGCATAGTATATGGTAAAAAATAATCTGTTACGCAGAAGAAGGATGTTCTACCACTCTGTATGTGCGCCACCATAGATGATCCTAGTTACCTTTTGTGTATATTCCCTGGTGCCTGACACTTTCATGTCACTATTAACTTCTGTGAATGGCACAACATATGTTCAGTCTATCAGCCACCAGAAATTTCCTGCAACGGACACCAATTGTAAACTCACATACATTTGAGGAGCATTTGTTGAGGACTGGTTTTCTATTCCATTCTAAGCACATATCATTGGATTAGAAGAACTATAAAAGAGCTATGAGTCTGCCCCTCTTGGCAAGCATGCTACAGTATCTACCATCTCTGCAAATTGATATCATTCCACATTTCCACTAAACCATTTCTTTTTAACACAAGAATACCTGACTCTGTAGAAGCAAAATATAGGTGTTCCAGAGTTCTTGATATGAAAGTTTCTTGATTAAGAACAGCATTGGGCTCACCCAAACTAAAACTCCACGATCTTGCAAAACCGAGATAGCATAAAGTTGCAGCTAAAGGATGTCTTTACCACAAGGTCATCAGGGTGTAATAATTCAGTGGCTCTAGGAATGAGGAACAAAAGACATGCATAAGTTTCAGTTAAGACTACTATCGATGCAGAACTGTAGTTTTATATGTCTTTGGCCATCTAATAAGACTGCCATTGATGATGAGTTGTACTTTTATGTGTCTTTGGCTATCTGTAATCATTTGTTCGTTACCTGTTTTAAATGTATAATTCCATCCTTGTGGAGTTAAGATATTGGGCTGTGTTAAATTTTTCTGATAAACTGTTTATATGTCGAATGGTATTTCATCCTAACTATCTTTATTTTTCTTTTGTTTGCAACCTCTGAAGTTGTCCGAGGGAAATTTTTCTAGGTGCTGGTTGGAATGGCAAGTACAGCATGCTTTGTGATTGTCAGTAAGAATGACATCCCGATCTATGAGGCAGAAGTTGGATCTGCACCCAAAGTCAGTACCTTGAACTTCATGTACTTCCTATATAATAGGTTCAGGTTACAATTAGCTATCTGGCTATATCTATAACATTTCATTTTTCTCCAATATGTGCACCACTTCACTCTGTTGATATGATAACGGAACTCTGATGTGGAAATAGTCAATAGACTGACCTAGTCATGTTGGATCAGGCTCTTCATATCTATTGTCACTCAGCGAAAACTAAGAGTTTAATGGGATGGTTTACTTCTCTAAAATTTCTTCTGTTGAAATTAAAACTGTGATGTTTCTCACATTATACAGATATATAGCCTGACTTTAGATCCTTCGTGGCAGGGATTTTCTTTTTTGTTTTGTATTTAGAGCAGCATATACATACCGAATTAATGATGCTATGCCTAATCTTGTCATTTACTTTCTGTGGCAGAAAGAAGATTTGTCTTATCACCATCAGTTTATCCTGCATGCTGCATTAGATGTTGTTCAGGACCTAGCATGGACGACAAATGCAATGTGAGTATTTTATTGGTTTTGTATTTTGTTGTCGGCTGTGTGCGAAGAATGATATCACATCCACATCCCATAGTTACTCTTCTAGTATTTTAAATACCTTTTACCTCACCTAGAATCTTTTAATTTTTATTTTATTTTTCCAGGTTTCTGAAGTCAGTTGATAGGTTCAATGACCTTGTGGTGTCTGTTTATGTAACTGCTGGTCATATCCTTTAAAAGTGACGATGGCAGTTCTTTTGTTTTAAAAATGACATTTGACTATGTAACATTATGTCGGTTTTCAAAGTTTGATCATAGCAGTATTATATTTTCTTTAACTGCATCTATGACACATACCAGATTCATGTTGCTTCATGACTCACGTAGTGAAGATGGAATAAAAAGCTTTTTTCAAGAGGTCCATGAACTTTACATTAAGGTAAGACACTGCTAACCTACAATCAGGAGACTTTCCCCCACTGTATTCTAGAGTGCTAAGTGCTGGACCCAAGTATGCATTCATAAGTCGATCTTTGGACATGATATTCAATTCTGGTGCCCCTATTTATCTTGTTCTTTGTGTCCCATGTCATCTTTGACAGTACTCAGGCATCTTTTGCTTTCTTTTTATCTGAATTTTTCATGACGATGGCATTAGTTTGAAAATTGCATGGGTTGCTTTTTTTTATAACTCTGTATCTTGTGAAGTTGATGGTGTTGTATGGTTATGCACAGTTCCCATGTGAATTCTGAAATATGCATCGACTACATTCTAGTTTACAAATTTGCCCTACCCCAACTTACAATTCTCTGTTTGGTTGTTTAATGATATACAATAAGTTTGTTTGCTGTCATGCAGATATTTCTCAATCCGCTTTACCTGCCCGGTTCTCGCATCACATCCTCTCATTTTGATACCAAGGTCAGGGCCCTCGCAAGGAAGTACCTGTAATACAGGCATGGAGGGTTTCATAAGCTGTGCATCTTAGCGTAAAGCAGGCTGCCGAAGAAGCAAAGTATCAGTCTAGTGCCAATTGTTTTTGTGTCGTCATCACTTGACTCGCAAGAGAAATGCCGAAATGGGATGTCAAAGCTTATTGCACAACAAATAGGTCCAAGCTTCCTGTATTTTTTTTCTTGGCTTTGGCTTTTTATGACCTATGAATCATTTTTTTTCAGAACAAAAATGACTTTCGAGTATTTATTCTCGGAATTCAAACGTTAATGGATTGTGCTGTACATCACAGATCTATAAAAGGGTGTTATTATCTCATTACATGGAAGCTCAAGGCAGTGTGAATTTCGCACTGGAGGGAGTATGCATGTTTTGCGGGCGCAAGTTTGTGGTCTACAACACGAGGCCTCATATATGTGAGGGAGTCGGTCATCTTTTGGTCTGAGAACCTCTTTGAAAGTTGGCTGGTTGTACGGTGTCTTTTATCCTCATATAGCAAGGAGTCGATGGTGATCAGAGTCTGGTAGTCGCCTTCGTGCATTTGTTCCCTGTGTGAGCTAAATGTATGAAGGTCTTTGTCTTTCTAGTGGTCTGCTGTTGTGAGTGCTGGTTAAAAACTGAACTCATGTAATTTCGTTGCTATGGTAATAAAATTCGGTTTCGACCCTTGTGGAAAAAACACGAGCCCGGCGGGGTGCCTGCCCAGCGCGCTGGCGAGGCGGCGGCACTGGCACCGGCGGCGGCGAGCTCGACCGCGCGGGATGCCTCGCCTCTGCCGCGACCTGCGCGCCGAGCTCGCCAACTCCACCGTGCGTGGTGTGCGTCAGACATGCACGCCGTCAAGTACGGCCTCTTCGCCAACCACACGGCGCACGGTGAGTCCGAGAATGAAGCCATCATCTAGTGTAGTGTTTCTGTTCAGGCTCCGGCGACCGAGAAAGATGAGAAGCTCCATCGATCTGTCTCTCGTGGTGGGTGGTGGTTTCGGCAGGGTTCAGTGAGCCGCTGACGGCGTGCCGCGGCAGCGGCGGCGCAACCTACAATTACGAGGCCGGGAAGGCGTGCGGGAGCCCCAAGGTGAAGAAAGCGTGCGCCGACGGCGACCGGCGCATCAGCTGGGACGGACTGCACTGCACTACACGAAGGCGGCCAACAGGATCGTCGCCGACAAGGTGCTGTCGGCGGAGTACAGCGACCCTCCGCTTCAGCTGCAAACGCTCTGAGGCTCTCAAAGATTTTGAGCAGTACCACACGATTACATCGCATGCCAATTCATCCCGTTATTGCTGCAGACGACGCAACTAGCATGGCCAACCTCGAGTCGAGTCCTCGACTGCATGCTCATCATCCAAGGAATGCCTTCAACCACTGCTGTTGTATTGATATGATAATAAGACCAGCTACTGTAGTAGTACGAACTAGCGGTCATAATCATGTTAGGGGTTAGAAACAACATCCATCAATCAAAGTACATAAATGGATAGAATAATCATTATCCAGAGTGCAAAGTGAGCAACTGAAACGCAATAATACCAACATGTATACTAGTAAGTAGAGTAGTAACCAAAGGAAGACTCTTATTATTCTTTTCCCATTCCATCCCAATCTCCCAGAAGTTAAATTTAGGACTAAAATCTCTAACCAGTACAAACAACAAAAGCACTGATCCTGATTTCTCTAATTATTATTGCTAACACACCCATAAATCACCATAACTTACATGATTGACCTACACGTACACCACTTAAGTACAATTTGGACCAAGCAGCAGCCAAAAGTAATTGTACAACAAAAAACAGGACCGCGGGTGATCTGGGATGCACTCGCTGCGATCCAGCACGCCATAGAATTCCCAACAACCAGCACAGGGAACTCAACAGCGACGATCCGATCCTTTGTTATTCTCGCGGCCTAGCAAGCCACAAAGAACTTAAAGCACGCAACCGTGAAAAGTAGTCATGGATGGCAAGAAGAGCACGAGAAGCCTGTCGGATCGTTAGAATGCGTTGCATTTGATGCAATGTCTGCTGTCGCAGGTTGTCGGCCTGCAGAAATAGAACAGAATTACTCTCCAAAACTAATGCAACAAAACCAAATACACAGTGCACAAGTGACTGCCTAAAACCACATAGTTTGTTCAAAGACAACATATTGCCCACAAAGATACAAGGAGATGCTCTTACCTGGCGAAGAAAATTCTCAAGTGTCCCAAGTTTGCCCATGGCCATGGCCATCTGACCCATGTAGTTAGCCACATTTCCTGAAGAACCTGATGGACCAAGAGATCCAGCCAAAGTCTCTGCCAAAGATTGCTGCAGTGCTTCCATGCCCTGTGACAACGCATCTTCTGCTTGCTGAGAAGATTGCTGGAGATTGGTCAAACCCAGCATTTGCTGCTCAGTTATGGGCTCGAGGTGATTCGCTAGGAGCTGAAATTTTCAATTGTGCAGAGAAATCAGCAATCTTACATTTCCAGTGAGCGCACAGAAAAAGAAAAACAAAGCCTGAGAATGAATACTTTGCTCACCTTTAAAAGCTCAGATGGACGAAAACCCCCAAGCCACAGGAAGCACCTTTCAGCAGGTGTCTTCCACATGCCTGAAAGTATATGAAATACATCAGCCTTTGCAGCAACACCTTTGACCTTGAATATTTCATCGTAATGTGCCATTATGCCATCTACAATAAGTCGTAGATCACTGTCACTTGCATGAGCATTCACTGCAGTCCTCAACTCATTTATCTGCTTATTTTGGTCCTCTAGCCATCTAGCATATTCTATGTCAAAAGTCAACGCTCCTGCAACAACAAGTTTATAATTTCAGATGCACTTCTAATCATAAAGATAGCAGTATACCACTCAATCAAGACAGATTAATTAAATGCAGAAACACGTAGAGCCACACAGATATAACAAACTAAAATATTACCGTTTCCACTCATGGCATGGGTTTGATCTCCAGAGCTGGAAATGAAGATTCCCTGAAAGTAATATTCAAAGAGAGTCAAGATAACAGCACAAAGGTACTATTTTCCAAGCACTCAGTAAAAATACATGCAACCAAGAAAGAGTTACCTGTTGGCGAGCTTTCTGGAGTTCCTGCTCCAGTTGTGCAAGTTTCAGCTTACTGCTCTCCAGCTGCTGCACATATGCCTTCACCAAATAAAAAAAGAAACATGTTAGGCTTTTACTTTTTAGTGGCCTAATAAGAACTGAAAAGGAATAGGTTGTAGAAATTAAGCTACTATTTAACACAATCGAATTACATGAAGAAGCAGTCTTTTGACTGTTGCATTTGAGTCGAATCTTAAATGCCAATTGCTCATTTATTAAACATCAAAGAAAAGAAAACAGACTCAATGACATGAAACTACAGTACATAACATGCAGTTCAGCATATCAGCAAAAATTAACATATAAAATTAGATAAACAGCTTATTTTGGTTACATTACTGCTAGTCATGCGTATTTCCAAATAATACTTATTCAAGCTAAAAAAGAACATCTCAATCTGTTCGAATAAGGATGAAATTTAGTGATACCTTTTTCCTCAGCCGACTTTTTCTTGCTGCCTCACGATTTTGGGCAAGCCGTCGCATTGTCTAAGATATGAAAATTCAGAAATGCAATTAATAACAGGCAATACAAGGTTAAATAAGAACTTGAGAAAAAAATGAACCACAATATTACCTTTTGGTCCAAAGGTTTGTCAGACCTGTCGGACCTATCTGAAGAATTAGAAGGTACAGCCGCACCACTTCCGTTCTCCATCTGTAAAAAAATGTTAAGCATAAATATAACATCATGTTAGGCATATAAAATATCTCAACCTATAGAGATGTGTGTCAGGGATGGATTTTTATTATTATTTTTGAGAACAGTGATGGATTTTTCAAGGTTTAAAGGGTGCCAATATCTCTATAGAGGGAGATGATATCTTAAGCAGATTATTGGTGAAGAAGAACGTCGCAGCCTCTACTCCAGTAATTTGATACTTCACATTATCAACTCAAATATACAGCAATGGTATTCAACCTTTTGGTAGGCATAGTGTGATAGACTTAAGGTAGTAGCAGTATATATTTAGTATCAGAAGAATAGATGAAAAATATATAAGATCTGATGCTCCAATGGCTGGGGCCAACTTGAAATATCTGTTAAGAAGAGTACGATGAACCATGTGAACATCAAAATTAAGAAAGAAAAAAAGAATCACCCTCTGATTCTTGTCGTTGTCGTCTAAAACAATAGAGGTGTCTGTCCTTGAGCTAGCATCTGCCATCACTAGACCTCACGAGCATTGATCCCCAGGAGACAGCAAATCACTTTGCTCTCTCCTTTCCAGTTGCAAGGCAACGAGCGGTCTACTGTTTCAAAGGATCGACCAATGTCGGAAACTATTCATGCAGTCAAAAGAGAAGATTACGTTGTTAATTAAATCATCAGTAGCTCTGTACTAGGCTGGGTCTCATCTCATCTCATACAAGTAATGACACACAGTACATATACACACACTTTGGCAGCTTACTTGTTTCCAAGACGGCAGTACGATCTCAGGATTCATAGCAATCATATGACCTGCGGGGAGAAAAGGGGGCCCTTCTATATTAGGAAACTTAAGTACGATTCCAAAGTTAACACATGGGTACAAAAAAGAAACGCGCGTGCACGTTGGTGTACTCGTGTGGATAAGCGGAGGGTAGGGGGCAATCACCCAGCCGGACCACACAGCAACTATCGCGATGCTACAGGTACCACACTAGTGGCAGTCCCTGGCTGCACGGCCAGGCGTGGGGCAGCGCATAAGCGGATACGGTTGAATTGAACTCCCCCTCCCCTCTTTAAAAAAATTTACAGTGTGCGAAATCCACTGCTGTTTTTGGACGAGAAGAAATCCGCTGCTGTTAGTACGCTACCAAGTACCAACCACGCAGCAACAGAAAACGCACGGAAAGGAGAGAGAGGGGGGGGGGGGGGGGGGGGGGGGGGGGGGGGCCGCTTAGTTACTCGCACGGAAAGAACGGGGAGGCCAGCGGCAGACCCCCACAGAGCAACTGTGACAGATAAACACTAGGCAGCAGAACAATCGAACCCAACCAATTGCAAGGTGGAAGCAAGCTAGGGCGTACTTACCGAGAAGGAGAAGCGAGGAAACTAGCTGGGGCCAGCCTAGAGTCTAGACGGATCTGCACTTGCATCACCCAGACTAGTACGAGCACGAGATGGCACGGACGAATTGATCCGAATGGAGCGTGCTTGCTTCTGAAGAGCGGAAAGAGAATCCGAGGTCTGGCTGGAGCAGCGAGCCCGGAGGAGGCTGCCGGCGGGGAGAATTTGGGGGTTGGGGGAGACGGAGAAAGGGTGGGGTGGGGCAGGGGAACGCGCTCCTCCAAGCGCAGCTGCTAGCAAATGAAGAAGCGGCGGGCTGGGGTGGGCGTGGGCTGCCTCTGCGGCTCTGCCTGCGCGCAGACCGCAGAGAGGTGCTGTTGTGTGGGTGGGGTGACGGACGGGGGACGGCAGCGGTAGGCGGTAAGCCGTCCGTTAGGGAGGTCGTGACCGTCGAAGCTGCATCGGACGGCTGAGAAGCGGACAGCCCGCCAACGCTGACTTGTTCCCTCTCGAGTCCCGTCCCGTCACCTGCTCTCTTTGCTTGTCTTGGCATGGATAGCAGCGGCGAGCGGCGAGCGGCGACCTGAATCTCCGAATCGCATGTGAGTTCCATTTTCGCAGTCGAACAGGAGCTTCCATTGTAGGAGCGCGCATAAAGCAGTGTGGCGCAGCTTGCTAATGGTTGTAACAAGCACAAGCAGTCTTGCAGCAGCAAAGCGACAGGCGAAAATCGTCATGAGAATTGGTAAGCGCGAGAGGGGAGGGGAAGGGAGCATGATGTGAAGCGTACCGTACCGTGTGCGATCGGCGGTGGGGGGGCATGCCGGGCGGCGGAGGGACACGACACGACTCGACCAAGGGCCGTGGACTGGACAGGGAGGGCAGCCTACTAGCCTTGGAGAGACGGCGGGGCCGAGGCTGCAGGTGCCTTGCGCCGTGGTGGTGCGGAGACAAACAAAACCCCAGCGCCGAATTGAAACCGGCGGTCGTACCGAGGGCGGGGCGGCAGGGGCGGAGACGACACCTGCGCTGGCTGGCTGGCTGGCGGCGCTGCGGGCGGAGGAGCCGAGCCGCGGCGATTTGGGTCGTCGGGGGTGACCAACCGGGTGAGAGGGGAGGCAAGAGAAGCTTCCAGAAGCCTGCGTGCCCTCCCTGTGCGTCTCTCTCTCTCTCTCTGTTGGTTGTGGTGGGGGGAGGCTGCAAGGGAGGAAGCAACGCATGCGCCGAGAGAGAGGGGAACAAAAGTGGTGGCGGCCGTCGACTCGACTCGGTGTGCACGGGTAGGGAGGAGGTCAGGTGGGTCCCGCCCGCCCGGTACGAGTGGGCCTGTAGTGGCGTGGCGGGCGTTGGTTGGCTTGCGTGACGTGATGAAATTGAAATTCGCTGGATTAGGTGGGTCGCCTCGCCTCTCGAGTCTCGCCGCTCGCTTTCCTCACCAACCAACTCCGCCGCCGCCGCCGCCGCGCAGGCGCAGCGGCAGCGCAGCGCACCTGAAACCACTCACCTCATGACTGATCAACTAGCTGGCTCCGCTCCAGTGACCGGTGGGTCGCCTCGCCACACCACACACCACCACCGCCCGTCTGAAACCGGCGAGGAGGGGGCATGGGGCATCGTCGCCTCCGGGCCTGGCCGTTTTCGGCGGCTAATAAACGAACGGATCGGATATGAATGAAAAGCGATTGGCCGTTTGCGCAGCCAAATGCCAAAAGGTGCTGACTACTGGGCCCGGGACGCCAGCAGCCAGCGCTTGCCGCGAAAGCTGTGAGAGCCTTCTTTTACCTACCGTGGACAAATGCCTCGCCAACGTTAACGGGTTTTTATTTTTTCCTGAAAATGAAAAATAAATAAAACTACTACTAGTATTACATGTTTTTTTTTAGAAAAACACACCTTCCTTTATTCAACTATTCAGGAATAGAAATACAAACACTACCTAGCTAGTTGTCACAAAAAAAAAACAAAAAAACAAATATGTCTATTATATAAAGAGCTTATAGCAAGTCTATTTGCACCACCGTTGGGTTCTACGATTTTCGTGAACACACTCCATCTCCATAGAGTCAAACAATTGTGTCCCTGATCTGAACTCTCCAACAATCTGACTATAGGTGTCCATGGAACATCAGCTCCTTTAATATTCCTTATGACATTGGCACAATCACGTGCTAAACAGAGCTAGCTTTTGGACATGAATATCCTTAGCCAGAGCCAGACCTTCTCTCCAGGCGAGAGCTTCAACTATTTCTGCATCTTTTATCCCTTCCAGTACAACTGTTGATGCTCCCAGAAAGATTCCAACACTATCACGAGCTATAGCAGCCACTGCCGAAATATCTGAATTTTTGGAGAGAACTGCATCGATATTTATCTTGATGAACCCGCCAGTCGGAGTGCTCCGATCCTACAGATGATGATGCCTTGACTTCTTTTTCCAAGAACGATGGCTCGCCATAGGAGTACTCCAGCATGTTGGGCCGGGCGTCTTAGGGTGTGTTTGGTTCTAGCCAGGATGGAGGGTCCGTCCAGAATCGTAGGAGACAAGTCGAAACAGTACACTCTGTTGTGTTTGGTTATCTTTGTTATTAGTCGAGTATGGTACGAGATTGTGTTTGGCTGCGTGCATGCATGAGATTTTTGAGTCTCTGACACATGGACCCCTGCATCATATACCTGAGTAAATTGGACGGGGTTATCTGTACAGTAGACTGGGAGAATGTTTTCCCCAATTATTTATTACAAAGCACAGTATCTATGGACTCTGATCATTGCCCTCTTATCTTAGGGCTGGTTGGCCTGCAGCCTGGTAAGGGCAGGTTTCATTTTGTTTCCTTCTGGATTAAATTTGAGGGCTTTGAGGAGATAGTCTCAGAAGCTTGGAACACGGTGGAGGCGCGTGTTTGTCCTTTAGAAACTCTGTCGACGAAATTCATGTCCCTCGCCAGAGCATTACAGAGCTGCAGTCAAAAGAAATCTGGTCACATTAATACACAACTCGCACTAGCCAAGAAAATTATCCATCAATTTGAGATCGCGCGGGACAGCCGGCTATTATGTGATAGTGAGGTGTGGTTGATGAACTCTTTGAAGAAACATTCCCTTGCCCTGAGTTCCCTGCACCGAACAATGGCTCGGGTTAGATCAAGAATCGGCTGGTTGAAGGACGGTGATGCTAACACAGCCCTCTTTCAAACTCATGCGCATCATAGGAAGAGGAAAATTTTCATATCAAAATTAATTTTTGAAGATCAAGTGCTCATTAGTCATGAGGACAAAGCTATTGAAATTTACATGTTCTAGGACAAACTCCTGGGTACGTATGAGCGGAGAGAAACCTCTATCAACTTAGATAATTTGGAGCTTCAGCAGCACCATCTATCTGATCTTGAGTTGCCCTTTGGTGAAGGGAAAGTGTGGAACACTATCAAGCTGCTCCCCTCTGACAAAGCACTGGGATCCGATGCTTATACTGGCCGATTTTATAAAACATGTTAGTCGATCATTAAGTCAGATCTGATGGCAGCCCTTGCAGCAGTACATGGTGGAAATTTTAGGAATTTACGATTCCTCAACACAGCCCTGGTGACTCTTTTGCCTAAGAAAGAGGATGCGGTGTTGGTCAAGGATTTTCAGCCTACGAGCCTCATTCACATCTTTGCCAAACTGGTTACTAAATTAATTGCTAATCGTTTGGGTAGCAAACTCGGGGATATGGTGTCCACTAATCAGAGTGTGTTCATTAAGGGCCATTGTATTCATGACAACTTCATCCTAGTCCAACAGACGACTAAATTTCTTAATCAGCAGAAGCAGTCCCGGATACTCTTGAAGCTGGATATATCAAAAGCCTTTGACTCAGTGTCATGGTCTTTCCTTTTGGACATCCTACAAAGAAGGGGCTTTGGCCCTAAATGTCGAGAGCTGATTTGCGGTATTCTTGATTCCTCATCTTCCCAGATACTCCTTAACAGCATCCCAGGAGATGTGCTCTTTCATCAACATGGGCTAAGGCAAGGTGACCCCTTATCACCTATGCTCTTTATATTGGTCATGGACCTTCTAAACTGCATGGTAGAAAAGGCTAGCAACGAGCGTCTATTGCAACCGCTGGCTAGTGGCTACCCGGAATATTCATCACCGTGTATCTCCATATGCGGATGATGTTGTGTTGTTCCTTTGCCCGGTTGCTTTAGATGTGCATATGGTTGAAGACATACTACATCTTTTTGGGTCAGCTACAGGGCTCACGACAAACATCCAGAAAAACAGTGCATTGCCGATTCAGTGCTCTGAAGATAATATGGTTAGTGGTACATTCAACAGACATTTCAATAAAGCAAATTATCATGTCTCTCTTTTTGATTTGACAAAAATAGCTGTATACATTTCTATAGGGGTTCCAAAACTTCTGATACACTTTGCGAAAGAAAATTGAGCTCTGAATTCTGGCATTGATCAATGGCAAGCCATTGTCTATGGTATATGAAAAGTTCCCAGCCATGGTTAAGGGTCACAATAAGGATCCTCTAATACGTTGGGATGGAGGAGTCGGCTTTAACCGCATAGGCATGAATTCCACCTGCAACATTGTAAACTTTTTTGAAACCCTGCAAAATGATGGAAAATGAGGATTAAAAAGCACAATATTATTTGCATATTGAATGAAGAGTAAGATCGAGCACCCTTTTGCAGGAGTGTGAGTACACCAATTACCTGTGACTGCAACCATTTAGCCACCTGCATTGAGCGCATGCCATGGTGGCACTGGAAAAAAAAAACAGATGGCAAAGGGTCATTAAGTGGCATTATGCACCGCTGCTAATATAACAAATTAACCATCTCAATTTTCTTGACAGTAAAAAGTACCTTTTTTTTTTCTTTCTAAGTTTAATAAGGTGCAGTACTTGTGCTTCAAGCACGGAAATCTATATACCCCTATTCACTAGGTCATTATTATTAATTCATCACGAGAATACTGTCAGCAAGTTTCATGGAAAAGAATTTACCAGAACATAGGTGTCCTTTTGAGGATTAAACTCGTCTGTCATAACTGGTGCCCAGGTCCCAAATTGGCGGAGCGGTAGAACTTTGAAGCCTGGAAGTGAAGCTTTCGCCCTGCCATGCAGGCAGTAGAAATTCAACATTGATCCAGTAGAAAATTATTAAAAAAAATAAAAGAATGAAATTGAACCTCATCACAATATCATTCCTGGAAATGCAAGAGAACTAAAAGTAATATACTAGCTGAATGAAATAAGACGTCCCGATTCATGTGACAAGTATGTGAGGCACACTCTAAAATTTGTGCAGTTAGGATCTTCCAAGTATGAGGGGGTTGACGTACTATATGGTCCATATATGAGATAAAGCTGCAATTAATGCTTGCTAGTTTTAACAGCTTTAGCCTGATGACTTACAGATTTACTTTTGGAAACCACATAATTATTGAATAATTTACCATTTTTTATCCAGTTCATTTTTCATGAGATCACGATGTATGGACAATAACTCTCGATTCTCAAATGAGGACAAGTCCCAAGTTTATCCATTCTGGTTAACAGATAACCTACACCTTACAAAAAAAACTAATGTCATTGCAGCTATTGCAGAAGTTACTGATCTTTTTACCAGAACGCAATATCAGCAAAGTATTTGCATCCTCATTCATAAATGCAGATCTTACATTCTAAGGACAAAAGGCCACATGTCTCACACACAAAGTTGGGGGCACTTATAATGAATCCCATGCTAGTTTGATTATTGTGTGGAGACAAAATAAAAGGAAAGAAAGTATTATGGTGAAATATCTTACACTTCATCAGGCTCCCGAACATCAATCATTTGAGCTTCTTCGAGAAAACTAGGGTCTTGCATTTTTGTGTGAAGCTCTTCTGGGTCAATGTCTTGCAGTACGCATTGATCCCTGGCATTTTAGTAAGGAAGGTATCAGTTTCTGTTCATGCACACCTAATGACCAACACACAGTATTTCAACGTTAGTACCACACACCTCTCAGCAAGAACTTGCAATAGATGCCATCCAAATTTTGTCTTACATCTTACAACTTTGTTCAAAGGAGCACTAAATGCTGCCTCCTCAAATTCTGGTACCTGCCCAATGCAAGTTTGAAAGTTCAAACTAGAACTGGACAAATAGTACAAAAGTATATAAATGGATGAAAACCTAGACTGATAATTCAGTGGCTTTAGGAGCATATGCAGCTGACAGCCTTCAGTAAACACATAGTGAAAATGTCTCCAACAAGAAGAAATAATTTGCGGTGAGGCTCTGAAAATTATGTGATAATTATGAGAACCAATCCTACTACCTCGCATCCCAGGGTTTCCATGATTGATGAAAAAAGCATAGGGCGTACTGATCAAATTATTGAACCAGCTGTACATCACTTTTCCGCTGGGCAAGTTGCCTCAAATTTGTAATGCTTTGATAGTCAAGAGTAGAGACTAGACTATTTTGGCATGTGGAAGAATGAAGTGGCCGTACCAAAACAATAATATTTCCTTGTCTATTGGTTGCCAACTCTTAACATTTGTAAGGAAAAAGTAAATCCTTATTACACTACATAAGTCAACTGAATGTCACAGTAGCCCAATGCAATGTGCTCTGAAGCATAATTCTTTTTAGTTTACTGAATACATTTCACCCACACTGCCCATGTAAAAGGAGGTAATAAATATATGTAAAGGCTACAAGAATACTCTTAGTCTAGTACTATGCTAGAAAAACAAGTTAATGCTGTACCATCTGTCCCCTTCGAACCCACCCGAGCATACCACCATTTTCTTTGGATGGACATAAGGAGTGCTCCACAGCTAAATCACTCAAATCTGCCCCTGAAATGTTTAAGAATGTCATTTCCAATGAAAATGCATATGTTTGCAATTAACCGCAATTCTGTATGCCAAAAAAGATTAGAAGATCATCCAAAAGTAAATACAATACAAAGGTAGTTCGGGAATCAGATGGTACCTCCTGCAATGATACTCTTTTCAAGATCGACCAGAAGCCTGACATCCTTTTCACCAACAAGCAAATGCTGAACTAGCAATTCTTTCCCCTCTCTTTTGACGCTGCCGGCAGCAGTGCAGAGAACTAAGCAGCAAAGAGTTGTTTGAGTTTCTCAATTCAACCTTGTATATGTAGTAACATTCCAAATGCTTACAAACGACGGTAACCAGTAACCACGTTGCATTATGAAAATTGGAAGCATTCAATTGTTTCTGATTTTTTTCTGAACATGCAACTACTAGAATGTGCTAGGACCTTGGAATTAATTCGCAAAACTATCTGCGCACAATCACTTGGAACAAGCCCTAGAAGCAACACTACGCAATCATTCAGATGGTACATGAAAACACAACACACTACAGAATCTAATGAGTATGACACTAAACGCAATACTCACCGTAAACAACACCGCTAGACTACGCGAGAACACGGCGGAGATGATCCCCTCTACAACCATTCGACCACTGGCTCGAGAAACGCACCCCCGGCCCTCCACCCCCACCCCCCAACAATCACACACTCACCGCGCGTGGTCGGCCTGGAGTGGCCACCGGTTCCCCCGGGACGCATGGGCGCGGCGGCCCACCTGGCGGAGAGGGAGGCCGGCTGCGTCGCCCTCGCCGACGGCGGTGCGGACGCCAGAGGCGCGAGGGCGGCGAGCGGGGAGGCGCACGCGGGCCTCGCGAGCGAGAGCGACGCCGCGGGAGCGGGGGAGGGGCGCGGGAGTTGCGCCGCTGCGCGGGCCCGAAGACCAAGCATGGCCGCCCTGCCCAGCCGAGGAAAGGGGAGGTTGAGACTTGAGGGGGAGCAGGGGGAGCGAGCTGGATGCCTCTCGCCTCGTGCTGCTGGCTGCTGCTGCTATTTTCCAGAAGAAGAAGAAGGATGCCTGTTGCCGGGTCCGGGCCCGGCCCCGGGCTTTGTCATACGATGGGCCGGGCCTTTGAGCCGCTCCTTCCTTCGTGGACCGAAAGATTGTTATGGGCTGAGAAGAAATAAAAAGTGAGCCCACGACCTCTGGCGTGCACGCGGCCGGCACCTCCGGCCGGAGTCGCGTGATGCATGCGTCGGGCCCGTGGGTCCCTCAGGTGCACGCACGGCACCGGCACGGCAGACGCAGACGGCACAAGAGAAGCACGCATCCCGCGGCAGGCAGGTGTGTCTCCGCGGGGATCCCCAGGCCAGGCCAGGCCAGAGCCAGAGATGGGCAACGCGAGCGGCCGGGCGGAAGACCTCGCGGACGCCGACATGGACGACGGCAACCACGTGCGCCGCGCCTCCTCCTCCGCCGCCGGCTACGCCCGGGGCGGCGGCTCGTCATCGTCTCCGCCGGCGAGCCCGCCGAGGCCGCATTCGCCGCGGATGTTCGTGCCTCAGGTCAGATCGCCGGCCTTCGGATGCTATGATTACGCCTTGCCTCCTCGAATTCGAATTGTTTGGCTCGATCGGCCGGCGTTCCTCGTCGGCACGACGCACGTGTACGTGGTCGATCGCTTGGGATTTGCATTGCATCCGTTCTGGTCCGGGCGTTTGGCCGGGAGTATTTTTGGTTTTGTTGCGAGCTCGTTTAATTTGGCTGATGGTTGCTCGTTGATGGTGCGCGGGTTGTTTCTGTCAGAACATGATGATGCGCCAAGGCATTAACTGATTAACTAGAATGTCTGTGACTCTGACAATGTGCACGTCTGAGGTGTTGTTTAGTTTTGGGAAATATTTGGAATTTGCACTGTAGCATTTTCGTTGTTATTTGACAAACTTTGTCCAAACATGGACTAACTAGGTTCAAAAGATTCGTCTCGACATGTACATACTAAAAGTACAATTAATTATTTTTTTACCTATATTTAATGCTCTATGCATGCGGCTAAAGATTGATGTGACGGAGAATCTAGAAATATTTGAGAGAAGTTGAGGAAACTAAACAAGGCCTCGAGATAATAACCTCTGTATATGTCTGAAATAGGGGCCAATCTAGACATCAAGTAGTACTCTAACTGCTGCACGTAACTTAGTTTTTCCCCCACTGTACAAGCGATTTTTTTTGCTCTGAGTTTATGATAACATGGGCTTTCTAGTAGTTGTATCAGCATCACTTATTTGTCCTTAGGTTTTTTAACGCCATTACTATTTTCATACATTTTCATAGTAGACTATGGTTATATACAAGAATGTAGGCCCCTTCAGTGTTTTCTCACCAAGGGGTTAAAGATTGGGTAGGTAAAAAAATACTTCTTTCCGTAGGGACAACAATATGTTAGTGAAAAAAATACTTCTTTCTGTAGGGAGAACAATATGCTAGAATGAGATGGTGTGTCCCTCCTACTATTATTGTTGTTGTTGTTGTTGTGAAAATTAAGGCTATAGTGATGCGATGTTTTTCTCAATGTGTACCGTAATGTCTTGATTGGCTAAAATGTAGTGTTTTTTTTTGCTGTTAACGATATTGCAGAGTGTATGTATCCACGTGGACATTGATATTTGTGGTATTAAGATTTTGGTGGAACAATGCAGCTGTGCTGATTCATTAGCAAATGTCCCAACAAGTCATGCTTAATACTTCTATGATTCATTTTTTTTATAAAGGAAGATTTTATTAAATTTTCAAGTGCACTACATCGAGTTGATACAAAGCCTTGCTTCTATGATTCAGTAGTAGCACTCTAGCTCATAACATGCAGGGTTCTCTCATCTGTCATTTTTTCCTAGTAAAATGACCTGGAGTATTTGATATTTCAGAGTCCTGTAACTCCGTTGCAAAGAGCTGCAGAAGTACCTCCTCCAGTGTTCAACCAGATATTGATGAATCAACAACAGGAGGATTCTGATGGTCCACCTCAAAAGAAAATTCCCACGTTGCTTACGTGGACTCTTGGGGGGAGAAATATCGATGTAGAAGGATCATGGGACAAGTGGACGTCAAAGTACAGTTAGACAAAAATATATAAGTCTTCCATTTTCTCCTATGCCTCTGAAACTCATCAATAGAAGAGAGTTTATTCTGACTGTTAATATGTACATACATGACAGGAAACCTGTTGAGAAATTTGGAAAAGATCACACCATTCTGCTGATGCTTTCATCTGGAGTTCACCGTTATAGATTCATTGTAGATGGAGAAAGAAGATTTATACCCGACCTTCCCTGCGAAACTGATAATGTGGGTCAGATTGTGAACCTAGTAGATGTCCATGTAAGTATATTCTCTCTTTCATACCGAATATCTGACTCTCATCCATCAACTGATTGTTTCAATTTGAGCATTATACCGAACACAACATGCTGCTCTTGATGTTTATATAGATTATAAACATATACTTGACCACAAGAATCACAGGCAGAATGCATATAGAAATGTACCTGAAGATTTTCAGTTCCGCATACAATTTGCATGATATATTCTAGTCCTTTGTCTGAAAGATATATTCGAGTCATCCTTTGTTGACTATTACATACAAATTAACTGACATTAAACTAATTGCTCCCTGTCCTCTCTTTTGCTGGAGAGAAACCCAAATTAAACAAAACCTAACAATCTAGACTTCTATACTAAGATTCTTTCAGGAAAAGAACCAAAAAAGGAAAAAAGATATAAATAACTGTGGAGAGGACCATCTGCAAAGCATCGTTTCCAAGTCGATTGCTCAGTGCATGTACCTCCTGTTCCTTATTGGTGTAAAACTCAGCTGGCTACTAGCTGTTGCATGTAATCTTACTCTTGTTTGTAATCATGCAGGACTTCATTCCTGAAAGCGTGGAAAGTGTATCTGAGCTGATGGCTCCTCCCTCCCCGGACTCCAGCTACGGTTTCCATGTTCCCGGCGAGAAGGAGTTCACCAAGGAGCCTCCCCAGCTGCCGGCCCAGCTCTATCTCGGCGTGCTCAATTCTCGGAGCTCGGAAGAAGGCTGCGCGAGGCCGAGGCACGTCGTCCTCGACCATCTCTACATCGAGAAGGGCTGGGGCGCACAGCCGCTGGTGGCCCTCGGCTACACCCACAGGTTCCGTTCCAAGTACGTGACCTGCGTCCTGTACAAGGCCATCGAACGGTAGTAACCTGCAGAGCGCTGCTGTGCTGCCGACAAGCTCATAGTCATCCCTGAGCCGACCGGCAACTATAGCTAGAAGTGGTGAACTTTCATTCAGGTTTAGAAGTCTCTCCTGCATAATTCGTTCGTCTGATGAACTAAAGAGGTGGGTGCAAATAATCCATGTGTATCTTTTTTTAGCTGTCAGAGCTTAACAATTCTGTTTCTTCATTTTTTTGGATAATGATAATTTTGACGGCTTAGTACTGGGACTGTAAGGATGTCAGCCTCAGGCCTGCTTATCGACATGTGCAAATGGTGGAGATTTGGTGTGCAATTTATTAAGTGATCTGCTACTGCTAGCGCTAAAAAAAAAACTCAATCTGTGGTGGGACGATGTCCCACCGATCTTCTTTCGCAAATCGAGAAAATTTTTAAACCTTAGCTCCACCCATATACAGCAGCACCGCATCCCCGTGAGACGGGCGGTCACAAACCCATACTTTGGCGTGGGACTGACGAGGAGATTTTTTTTTTTTACCTTGAGTCCCTGAAATTCGCCCCAATAGCTAGGAACCAGTTGGGCCCGATCTCATAAATTGAGAATATCAAAAGCCCAAGAGAGACGTGCTAAAATCCGAAAACCTACAAATCGAAGGGTTTCTTTGAAAACTGATTGGAATTTTGGCACTCCGCGTCGCAACCGCGTGGAGGCTATATACGTCATTTCCCTCGTTTGAAAAAAGCCAACTACCGTCCATAATCCAGATTCCCTAGCTTTAGGGCCCCACGTGTTCGCATCGTCCGCCAAAAAGTCACTGACCTCACCTCAACGGAGTTGTTCCCAAGTTACCAAAATGACCAGCTTTCTTATATCTCCGTGATTAATAGCTGTTTCTATTCTGAAATTCAGTTATTGCTTAAAAAATCCTAATTCTAAATTTCGTTGATGATTCGTGTTCAAGCAAACTACTCGTGAGGAATGATCTTGATGTCCATGCAAACTAACTAGCACCTGCATGTTGCAAAAGAAAACACATTTCCTTTATCCGTAAAAAATACAACTATGAAGTTTATAAAAGTCAAACCAGCTTAATCTTGACCTAGTAAATAATATTAATATTTATGTTCCAGGCCAAATTTACTTATATTGACTAGAAAAAATACAACTATGAAGTTTATATAAGTCAAACTAGCTTAATTTTGACCATGCTTATAGTAAATAATATTAATATTAATTTATGTCTCATGCCAAATTTACTTATATTAACTATGAAATTTGTATAATTCAAACTAGCCTAAATTATTTGACTCATGGAAAAGTGAGTAGTACCTTTATATATTTTTCGGTTAAACTTTAAATTATTTGACTCCTAGAAAATGGAATTACATTCATTTATGGATAGAGTAAATACTTACCATCTTCTTAAAGACACAACGTATTTTTTTCAATGAGATTGGATCAGTGGCTTGGGCGTACAAGTACAAGGTATTTGCCAATTTTTTATCATCCTAGCATTTTATATCCTTATAGGCCCATTTGGATCCTTTCATTTTGGAGGAATTAGAATTCACTCAAAAAACTAGCCTATTTACCTTGGAATTTAACATTCCACCACTTTCCAAGGTTCACATATATGTCTATCTCAAATTCATAGGGTGAGAGAAGGAAATGGATTCCATAGATCACCATGTTATATTTCTACTTTGCAACTTATAACATTCTCTTTAATTCACTCCCCTACGATAGAAATGCAACACATGAGTATCTCTCTCGTATAAGCAATAATAATATACAAATATTATATATATATATAATCATATTAGCTTAATTAATATGTGTCTCAATTATAATTCTTAAAATAAATTCAATTCCAAGCATCCAAACGATCCCTAATTGTTTTGGGATAACAATATATGCTATCATTGTTGTACACTTATACAAAGCTATTGCAAAAGCAGAGAGAGAGATAGATAGATTTTTTATTTTAAGTTTGATGTTTATCGTCCAAGAAATTTGTTGACACTTAAATGTTATGGAAAAATAAGCTTGCACCATTGGATTTTAGGAGAAACAAAGAAAAAGTTTTGGAACCAAATCCCTATGGACTGAGTTAGGAAGAATGTATAAAACTTTCATTTGAATTAGTTTCCATATGAAAACCATAGCAAAAGCACATGTACTCGAACATTAGTGTTTCTTGATTCCTATATTTTTCTTGCAGTTCCTCCATTTTACTAGATTTTGTGTTTTTCATCCATTTTACATATACATTTTTATCCTATTTATTTATTTATTTTTTCTATTCATGCATTTTTAAATTCTAGTGGTTGTTTGGTACTCCCTACTAAAAATTAGTCAGTTAAATTTTTTCTCATTTAACTACTTTTCAACCAAGCAATGCAAAAAGTAGCATAATAGCGTCGTTCTTGTGACATTTTTATAAAAATATTCTTATGTCACACAAGGATTTCATATAAAATTCACGTGGCATTAATTATTATATACTCCTAAAAATTATTATTATTGTAGCAATAAGTATTATATACTCCTAAAAAATATTTCCATAATAAAATATTAAGAAGTTTGAAATTGACTTTTTCAGATGTATATATGGACTGTTCTGTTCAAATTTCATAGGAGCACTCCTTGCATGCCATGTAAAGAAGGACACTGGACTGGATTTTGTGTAGATTTGATTTGAGCCGAGAAGGGAAAAAGAATAGCCCAGGGGTAGTTTGGGAAAAAAATATTTGGATGTTGGCGAATGTGACGGCCACGTCTAGTGGAAGCGCGTATAAATCGGGGAAGGAAAATTCCAGCGGACGCCACGCCACTGAACGCTCCGAGCCCCTTCTTCCTCCCCCGTCCCCGATACACACTCCCCGCTTCCCGCTCCGTTCGATTTGATCCCTCCCCGCCACCGCGCCCATGGCCGACCAGCTCACCGACGACCAGATCGCCGAGTTCAAGGAGGCCTTCAGCCTCTTCGACAAGGACGGGGATGGTAAGGTTCCCTCTCCTCATCCTCTCTCTCTCTCTCTCCGTGTTCCTTCGGATCTGGTCTCAGTGGAGATGTTCGACGTGCGCGGCTGCCTACGTAGTGGCATTGCCGCCCGCAAGGTTGTTTAGGTGGGGGTAGATCCGCTCCAGCCCGGATCTGGACCGAGTCCGCGGTGGGGCTCGATCGCGTCGCTGTCGTATGCATTTCTCCCTGCTAGTGGCGGAATCGGCGATGTGGACCTGGCTAAGGGTTATCTGCTGCCCTGACCATTTGGTCACTGCCAATCGTGTCGTTCTCTGTTTGTTTATATGATTATTATATCGTTATTACGCTGTAAATCCTGTGTAATGTGCCCAAGTGATTATCTTTTTCTGGGAGCAGTGCAACCTTTGACCCAGTCCTGCTCGTTGGGCGAGGCCGCTGTGGGCTGTGTAGCATGATGAGGTTGCAGCAGGCTGATTGCTACCGAACCTTTTTCAATTCATTAGGCTTTTCATGCTCCAGGTTGACCGAAGTTTGGAGAGGGTTAAAAGTTGTGCAAGTCATTTTCCTAGTAATTATGTGATCCAGCTTCAACTTTGAACCTGTTTTTTTTTTCTATGTGCGTGTGTCAATACCTTGTTCCATAGTCCATACTGTGCAGTAGTTGACCCCCCAAAAAGGAAATCTTAGAATGACTTCTGTTGCGAAAACTGTAACACTGAGCACCCTGATTGGCTCAATTCCCATCACTACGCATGCTCTGTCAAAGCCAATATCACTCACTTGGAAACTACCCTGCTTTCCACATAGCATTTCAATTTTTTTGACTAATATGTTGCCCCTTTTGACATCTTGGTTCCCCCCTAACTTGCCAAACTAGTTCTCTCTTCAGTCACTATTTACCTAGTTATTTTTACAGAAATGGTTGTGCGTATCATGTGCAGGTTGCATCACGACCAAGGAGCTGGGAACTGTCATGCGATCACTGGGGCAAAACCCTACAGAGGCTGAGCTCCAGGACATGATCAATGAGGTTGATGCTGATGGCAACGGCACCATCGATTTTCCAGAGTTTCTCAACCTTATGGCTCGCAAGATGAAGGACACGGATTCTGAGGAAGAGCTCAAGGAGGCCTTCCGTGTGTTTGACAAGGACCAGAACGGCTTCATCTCCGCTGCCGAGCTTCGCCATGTCATGACAAATCTTGGTGAGAAGCTAACTGATGAGGAAGTGGACGAGATGATCCGTGAGGCTGATGTCGATGGTGATGGCCAGATCAACTACGAGGAGTTTGTCAAGGTCATGATGGCCAAATGAGCCACAGAACCATAATCTGAAGGCAGAGAAGATTGTGCATTGCATATTACTATATTAGTCAAGATGCAACTCTTATTTCATCGACTTCCAGTGAAACATTCTGCTAGTTGTAGTTGCTGAAAGGCAATGCAGTTCCTGCTTTGTTCTTCCCTCCAGTGTGTTTTCAGAACTGTTGTTTCATGTGTACCTGTAATGATTGCCCTCCTTGCTGTGTCTCGATTGCAGTTGAAACCATATGTAGTTATATTCCCCTCCCCCCACCCCACCCATCCCCACATCAACTTCTTCTTCACTCTGTTAGTATCAATGGATGGCCTGTTGTTTTAATGCAATGATCTTTAGTTACCGTGGCAGATGCTCTCTGTGCTTAGTGCAAATTTATTCCAAACTGCTGATTTGTGTTGTTGGTTTAAGATGCATGATGTATACTTTAAGATGCTCCTTGTGCTATGTGAAATGCAGTCTCGTCCTTCTCTGTTGCTGGTTAGGTTGCAACTATTTGTTGTTGGGTGAAAGCGACATGGAGCCTTGGAGTGGTAGGTACCAGCTACCACATGTCTTCCAGGTCTTCTTAAGGTCTCAAGTTTCTTGTGTTTGTCGAAACTTACACTGTGCTTGGGAGAGTTGAGCTCATGGAGCAGGACAAGAGAGCCAAGGTGCTGTGCCTGCATGGCTTCCGTACAAGCGGGAGTTTTTTGAAGAAGCAGATCAGGAAATGGCACCCTTCCATATTTCAGCAGTTTGAGATGGTTCTGCACTGGATTCAATGATCTCATCTATTTGGTTTGCTTCCTTCTGTGTTTTGTCCTTGAAAAATTTTTTTCTGTTTTTTTTCCAGGTCTTCCCTGATGGCATCTTCCTAGCGGGTGGAAAGTCAGAGATAGAGGGCATATTTCCGCCACCATACTTTGAGTGGTTCCAGTTCAATAAGGTTAGTGCCTCAGATGGAACCAAACTGAAATAGCTCTTCTCATCGCATTCTGACACCTGAGCTATAT
Source organism: Coix lacryma-jobi var. lacryma-jobi (assembly GCA_009763385.1). Taxonomy (NCBI): domain Eukaryota; kingdom Viridiplantae; phylum Streptophyta; class Magnoliopsida; order Poales; family Poaceae; genus Coix; species Coix lacryma-jobi. The sequence goes on along the minus strand of CM019825.1, from coordinate 1,595,794 downwards.
TTCAGCTACAGACTACAGTTTGATCACCATCTATTCCTTAGCTATCCATGCCAGAGATGACCACTCCTTTTTTTTTTCCTGTGTGTCAAAACACTTCAGCGCTCGCATGTTTTTCCACACAGGAATTCACTGAATACACAAATCTGGACGAGTGCATTTCATATCTATGTGATTACATGGTGAAAAATGGGCCTTTTGATGGCCTGCTCGGATTCTCCCAGGTAAAAATGGAAACCCGAAGTTACTTTTACTGAGCACCTAAGAGTTGAATGTCCAATCTTTTTTGGAATTTGAGTTTATTCCTGAGATTCTCTGATATCCGCACACAAACTAGCATTGTGGTCCAAGTTTAATTAATCTCTTAATTTCTCTGTCCAAGGTGCACTTCTAATAGGATTGTAACTTATACACACAAGAATGTCTATGAGGCTCAAGCAATTGCATAGGAAAGCCAGTAGAAACGGATTGAATTGTGTTAACTTTTAATCAGATCTGTCTTACTGAATGATGCTGGCGCTGTCAATCTTTCAACCTGTGCTTTTTCCTGTGTTGAGCATAAAGTGAAGTCTTGCAGCTTATGTATCCATTCCTCTTTCCAGGGCGCAACACTTTCGGCCCTTTTGATAGGCTACCAAGCACAGGTAACTTTTACTCCTAAATTCTGTAATACTTGTGAACTATAAATTTTAGAGATAGCAGAAAGTAGCAAGAAACAGAACACTGAATCTGTAACTTTTATCATGTAATAAAACTTACTTTTAAACAAGATATCTTGCAAAAGAAAAGGAGATTCTTATATGGTAACAATAACTAGTGAGTTGTGGGTTTTGAATACTATAGAAAGTAGAAACACCACCCCTCTTTTGACAGAATATCGAAATTGTGAATTTAACCATTTTAGTTAACTGTTGTAACTAAGCTTGAGCAATTTAGGGCAAGGTGCTGAGTGGTCATCCACCAATTAAGTTCATGGTCTCAATATCTGGGAGTAAGTTCAGGGACCCAAGCATCTGTGATGTTGCCTACAAAGAACGGATCAAGGTGAAATCAGTGCATTTTATTGGAGAAAAGGACTGGCTCAAGGTACCTTCCGAGGAGCTGGCTTCTGCCTTTGATGAGCCTCTCATCATAAGGCATCCTCAGGGCCACACTGTCCCAAGGCTTGGTTCGCACTCTTTCCAAATCTTTCTGTTCGATTTGTCTCCATGGAATCAGCATAAGCTGCTTGGTTTTCACTCAGCTGTTCACCGTGTTTATGCATAGTACTCTCTCGCTGATTATCTGATATATTCTTTCGCAGATGACGCATCTGTGAAACAGCTTTCTGATTGGAGCTCATGCATCCTGGAAGACCGCAAGAGTGCAGATGTCCCCCAGACCTTCGATTCAGGAAAACCATCTGATAAGGAGGCTACTGGTGCAGAATTCACAGAAAACCTGGTGAAACAAGCTGCTGCTTGAGGCATGCCCACTTCCATGGCGTGGTTGCATTTGAAACTTGCCCTATTTTTACTATGATCCGACTTCTGAGTAGTGTGTGGAACCTGTTTGATTGCATGTGTACTGGATTGGCAAAAGAATAAATCGTTATCTAGAGCTACAACTGAAACAAATGGATGACATTCAAATCAGCTTGCATTCGTTCGCAAGGTATTGTTGGAAGCAACATGGGCTGAGATTGATGCCAGAATCTTTATCGATGGTCCATTTCGGCCTGAAGTTTCACCAACTACTTGTAACAAACATTCTATTCTAGAAAGTTCTGGAGGAAATTGAACCAATGAATATGAATAGCTCAACACCATGTTCAGTGTCTCGCTACCACCACTCAACCAGCCTTCTGATCTATGTTTCATCTACCTCTTCATTCATTCCAGACAATCATTAGCAGGTCTTAGGCACTGAATACCTTTCGCTGCATGCTGCCTTTGTTTAGCGAAGCCTATATGTACACTGGGCACTAAAATTAATCTTTTGGAAGTTGGAGCAAACAAGAGCTATGTACAGGGAAAACTAACACTAAACTGTTTCATGGCGAGGAGCTTTTGTCTTCGATTTCATCATCACGCGCCCAAACGACATCCTTCAACTCCGCGGACAGAGTTTTGTAGAACTGTGAATGGTAGATGTTAGTTTAGATACTGAATTGGTTATTTGAACTATTTTGAGTAAGATTGGGTACATTTTGGAACTCCAGAGTATCTCCATTTGCCTTCTTCAGCTCAACGACATGAAGCGATGGAGCCACTTGGAAAACCTAAACATGCCACAGGATAATATCTCAATTAGTAATTCTGTTTATTTCCAAAGTTTTTTCTTATCGCTGGGTGTTCCTCACTTACCTCAGTCTCGACATTAAGATTTCCTTTTCTTCCCGCTGTTGGGTTTTCCAGTAACATCTTGAACAATGGGGGAGAAAAAAAAGAGTTGTTGGTAGTGGGTGATAAATATTACTGTATTTATTACTCAAATTTGCTTCAAGCTTTGAAGGATTAGAATAAAAAGTGTTATTGTGATAATAGGAACCCCTTTTTTTTTGAAGAAGAAGAAAATGATAATAGGAATAAAGGCAAGGATTGTCAATTTGTCATCATACCTTATAATTTTTCTTTTGGATATCGAACCCAAGTGGCTTAGCAGCTTCTTCGATTCTATTGATGATTTCTTTCGGAGGACACTGTGATGTGAATCGTGTTTCTCGCTTGTATTTCTGTCAGAGATTAGTAAAATTGAGCTCATCAGCACAAATGCACATTTCAGACTGTTTTGTAGAAAAATGTGTATAGCAAAACACGTTATATTGGCAATATAAACTGACTTATGATGCGCACTTCTGCAACTGAAACTGAAAATATCCTTACCTTATCAGATTCAAAAAAGTTATCCAGATTCAGTGCTTTGTTCATTGAAATCAATTCAAATGCATTCATCGGGGCTGGTTGCCCTTCCATTTCCTCTATCACATGATGTTCCTGAAAATGTACAACATCATAAACTTAATGATCTTATTTCAACCACAAAAGCCATATACGTTTAAGTGATAATCTGGTTTAATCAATTAATTCACCTCTGAGTCTCCAAAGGCGGCATCGACATCATCTAGACTAGCTTGGCATTTTTCATCAAAAACAGGCTGCTTGTAACCTTTTTTAAACCATGGATCTTTTTGTACTTGAGGAATTGTAATCCGCTGTTAAAGTAAGGATAAAGAAAAAAACCCAATTAAGATGGCATTCCACAAGCAACATAGGCACTGACAAGCAGTGGTGATCTGAGAGTGAAAATGTTCATCTTGAAAATCGTCCAGTACTGACTTCAAGCTGTCACTTGTACTTCATGAAAATTGTTCTTTTTCTACATTCATATTGAAGTAGTGACTTACAGTTGAAGGATTAGGATCCAGAATTCTGTTGATCAGCCTCTTTGCCCCAGCAGAAAACCAAGATGGACAAGTAAACTGAGCTCCTGAGATCTGGAGCAGAGATAAAATAAAAGGAAAAAAATGTATCATAAAATGTTAGTTTTTCAGGTGCTAGTTTTTGTTTGGTCAAAGAAGAAGTAGTTGTTTCATGTATATGCCTTTTTATAAAGGGATGCCATGTTGTCATCCTCGAAAGGCAGACATCCTGCGAGCAGCACAAAAAGGATCACCCCACAAGACCAAAGGTCAGCAAGGGCACCATCATAGCCTTTGTCATCAATAACCTACATATTGGATATAAATAAATCTGTATTAGGCAAACCTATTTCAGGTTAAAACAAAAAAAAAGAGATGCACAAAAAAATATTACCTCTGGAGCAACATAGTTAGGTGTTCCACATGTAGTATGCAGCAATCCATCATTCTGCTAGCATTGAATTAGTTAAAGATTGTGGTGTAAATTAGTGAAATGCAGTGAAACCAAAAGAAAGAAAGACAGAGAAATAAAGCACAATAATTTCTGTAGTATCTTGTCTGATGATAGTACCTTCACTTGGTCAGATAAAGCACTTAACCCGAAATCTGAAACTTTGAGGTTTCCAGCAACATCGAGTAACAGATTCTCCAGCTGGCATATGATAAATATCGATGTGTTAATTTCATAGTATTTTGCTACGTAGATCATAACTGATGACACAAACAAAGAGCAGAACCAAGGATGAACGCTCCACCTTCAAGTCTCTGTGGTATACGCCCCTACTGTGGCAATAGTCTACAGCATTGATCAACTGCTGAAAGTATTTACGTGCTTCTTCCTCCTTCAATCTTCCACTTGTGGCCTGATTGTGAGTTTGGACAGTGGATTACTAAACTGTCATGTACAGAAAAAGAAGAAAACATGCTATCTATATATATAAAGCATGCAAATGTTAAATTGTCTCTGCATGCAAAGTTTAGGCTAGAAAAAACAGCTAGCAATTAGCATTTCACTGACGAGAAAAGAATAAGGTCAAATGACAGAGGAAGCATTGGCAATGGTAGCTCAGTGCTTACAATGATATCATGGAGCTCCCCACCCATAACGAACTCCAGCACAATGTAAATCCTTGTTTTACTTCCCATCACCTGTTATGAAAAAAAAGGAACAAAAACAATCCAAACATTTTTATTAAACCTGTATGTGCATTCCAAATTTCCAATGCAGGAAAACATTTTATTAAAGTTGAAGCTTTATGTTACCTCATGCAGGCGAACGACATTGGGATGCTGTATTAGCTTCATCGTACAGATTTCCCTCCTAATCTGCCGTACAGTTTAGAGGGTGGGATCAGTCATTGTATTTGTTTTGTTCTCGCAAACAGATGGGAATTCACCTTAAAGAACCTTTTTTTAAAACAAACAAACTGTGCAGTGAAAATCTATGGAAATACGTACAGTAGAATTCAGAGCCTTTAGCACCTGATGACCTACCTGTTCAGCGAGTTTGTTCTTGTGAACCTTTGCCTTGTCAAGGATCTTGATAGCAACGTGGTCCCCGTTGTCCAAGTTCTTGGCGATCCGGACCTTCGCGAATGTTCCTTCCCCGATGGTGCGTCCGAGCTCATACTTGCCAACGCGGCGCTTCGCTTTGAGCGAAGCAGCAGCTCTCTTGGCCCTGTACATCCTGCTCTACTAAGCCAGTCTTTGCCAAGCGCCTTGAAACCAGCTAGCTACCTCTCGAAGGCCTGCTGCTGAAAGATGAACAAGGGTTTTGGCATTCAGAATTGACAGGCATATGATAACTGCGGTGCTGCATTGCAAAGGGAAAACTGTAGAGAACTGAATATGAGCATATATATATATATAGGACATACTAGTAGAGAATAATCCAAAAGGTGAAAGCCTTTATTTGTACAGACTAGAGAATACACAACACGAAGTGCATCAGAACAGAGAACATACATTGGCAGGCAAACGAAATGGATAAACCAAAAGTAGGCGCGGATAACTAGCGCGCTGATTCATTAGACAGCAGAGCAGCGAGATTCACATAGGCTGGCTAGGAAGAAATTCGATGGAATTGGCGGATCGATCTATGTCGAACTGATCTGAATATAATCCGGTCAGTTGTCATAAAATAAAACTTGGAGGAAACTGAATCTCGTTGTCGCGGTGGGTGAATACAGAAGCAAGCAGCACAAGTCTCTGCTGAATTCCGCGGCAGGAAGTCCAGAAAAAAGGGTCAAAAGAAAGCACGAAAAGAAGAAGAAGAAGAAAAATCTCGTGCGGTGCTGGTACCCAGGTCTGAACGAACCTCCGTCCAGCAGGCAGCAGCACAGTGACTGACAGCAGGAAAATCAAGAAACACGCACGCACTGCGAATCTGTGATGAAGAAGCACAAGACTCAGCATGAAAAGGGCGTCGGTGCTACCGCCATACCTGCTTCGCATCGCGGCGTGAAGCCGGCCGGCCGGAGGATCAAACTAATCGCTCGGAAATTCATTCACTACACTAGAGGCGGCTAAAACTAAATAGAGTGGAATGCTCCCAGCAGGTCGATCGTACCTTTGGGTTGGGTTGCGGTTGCGGTTGCGGCCAGCCGGGGAAGAAGCGAGCGAGCGGCCGGCGTCGGCGTCGTCGTCAGAGACGATGAAGCGCGTCGCGTGCAGAGAGAAACGATCGAATAGGGCCGGACCGGCCCGGCTGGGAGATGGATCGATCGAGAATTCGAGATATGGAAGGAGGGAGGAGGAGTACTGCAGGAGAGGAGACGAGACAGGAGCGTTACGAGTCGGAAACTACGAGGAAGGAGGGCAGAGTTAGTTGCGTTGCGCGGCGACAAAGCAAGCAAGGGAAGGAGGGCATGCATACCACGCCGCCAGCATGCCCCCATGCGAGGCAGGCACGCGAGGAGCACAAGCACAACGCGGAGGAGATCGAGGAGCCGCCGCCGACGACGATACGTACTGATCGAGATGAGACTGAGACTGAGGAGAGAGGAATGGCAAGTCGATCGATGCTGGCGCGCTATATCAACGGAGGGAGGGAGGGAGGGTATCATTCATTCACGTACGATTGGTAATTTTGCCGTGGAACGGATGGATCGGATTCCGATTCGGATTCATTCCCCTTTTAGTTAGGCGCCTGCTGCTGTCTCGATCTGCTTCCTTTTTTTCTTTAATTTGTCTGTGGGCGCCGCGCGCGCCGGCCTGTGGTGCCATTGCAGATTGCATTTTCCATCCATCATCTACGTATGTACTACTACTCAAATCAGATGATGATGAGTACGGTGACTTTCTTTTTTGTGTGTGTGTCCACGGTATGTAATTAATTTGATTCTGTCATCTCCTTAATTGTCAAGCAAGACGTAGCTGCATGATTCATCGATGATATATAGATCACACGTACTCGCTCTGAGAGTTCATAGACCCAGATGAAAATGTAACAAGAGCTAACGTGATTACCATGCTGGAGCTGGAGCTGGAGCATGAAAAAATATTAATCATGGATCGACTGTCTCGAGGCTCGAGGCTCTGGCTGCCATTGACATTGACATTAGTATTTAATCAGTTCCTCTTCCTGCCTATCTAGATCCAATCAGAAACTACACTAGTATATATTTAATCAGTTCCTCTTCCTTGGTCAGAGGACGCCCTTCTCTCTCTCTCTCTCTCCTCTGACCATTCTGTCGTCTCGTTTGTCACATGATCAGTTAGGACTTAATTAGGAGCCCTACTTGATGCAAGCTAAGCCTGATACAGAGATTAATAGTTATAATACAAGAGGAGGGGCCATTGCATTGTGCGCTAGCTGTTGCAAGTTACGGGGTTTTTTTTTTTTCCACATGATGCTAACTCTACAGTATTTATTTGCATATGGCCACACCTTGGAGCTGGATATTAATATGCTAGGCACGAATGACGAATGAATGACGATCTCATGCGCTGCTAGCTACCTCTCGACGTCGTCGTCGGTGTAACTGTATTTATTTGGAAATATGCAACAAAAAAAAAGCACATATATGACAGTTATTTATTTTTGATCCTAGATGTTCATAGCAAATCACTACAATGTCATATGCATCCATCCTAGTACCTGACGACGTTTATTTTTGGATAATAGAAATTGTTTCGGCTTCAACATCACCAAAGACAACATGACAATATGATTATATATAAAGGCACCAAGATGGATGCGTGTGTACATGAGACTCGGCGCGGGCCAGGCGTCGTTACACCTATGAGGGACATGCTCCCTTACTCTTCTAAGAAAGGAAGGTTTTAGAAGCGATAGAATAAACTTTATTTATTGTATATTATTATTAGAAAAAAATAAATATGAGAATAAAACATCCTTAATTAATTAATTAATTAATTAATTAATTAATCTGTATATAATATACTACGGGCTTGCATTGCATATGACGACCCGCACCACCTGCTAGGAAGCTTCCTTTCCTGGTGTACATACGGTGTGTACGTCTAAGCGCGGGGCAGACAACGCGCCAAACCAAAACAGGGACCCACCAAACCACGTTAACATTATTGGCAAGGGACTCGTGGGACTGCAAGGCCAACACTGTTGTCTTCTTGGCACAAACGGTCTCTCCACCCCCACCATAAGACAAGTCTTTAACTTAAGACTAACTTAAATTAAATATGCCAGGTAGGTTCATCATTCAACGATTTGGGTTCCTCTAACTTTGATTAGATGAACCTATTTTCATCACATCCTAGCATCAAACCAACATTGTTAAGAATTTCTCTAAGGTGCAAAAAAAATTAATAGAAATTGTACATGAATTTTACATGCATGATTCAATTTATTTTCATAGAAAAAAATTAGAGAATAAAAGGAAAAAAAATCCCACATTCAAAGAAAGATTAGAAATGAGTCTTATGTAATAACGATATGATTTAAGTCTCGCGGGATACAGAAAGCTTAGAAACATCACTACACATGACATAGCTTATATAGAGGCTTGAGAATGGATATGGATGTATATGAGACTCGCACGAGCCAGGTGTTGTTACGACTATGAGATAGATATGTTATGTTGCTCTTGTGACAAAGGAAGGTTCTCAAAGTGATAGTAGAACAAAGTTTTTTTATTTTATGATTAGAAAAATATAGGTACGAGAATGCAACCGAGCACATCCTTAATAATTAATTGGTCAATGCATCAATATAATAAATCTATGGAGACGACATGCACCACCTGCTAGGAAGCTTCCTCTCTTGGCGTGTCGGTGGTGTGTACATTCGGGCGCAGAGCGGGCAACACGTCAAAGAAAAAGAGGACCCACTAAACCACGTCAACATTGTTCGCAAGGTACTTGGGACTGCAAGGGCAACATTGGTAACAAAATCACAATCTAGGCCTCATCTCCTCTAACTCGAGACTTAAAATTTATTTTGAATTCAACTATCAGTGACTCGGGTTCCTCTAACTTAAGTTAGAAGAACTGATTCTCACCACAAGCTGGTAACAAATCAACACTACTAAGAACCTTTTTGGGGACGTAGGGCTTTTATAGAAATTATATAAAAAAATTATATGTCAGATTAGTTTTATAGAAGAAATAGAAAACAAAAAAATCATGCATTCAAAGAGGACTTGGAGACGAGTCTTGTGTATCAGTGATTTAAGTCCTGCTAATATATCTACTCTCTCCATCGATATAGAGATTAATAATTATAATAGAATAGGAGCCATTGCATTGTGTGCTATTGCAAGCGAGGATTTTTTTTGCTCCATATGGCCACCTTGGAGCTGGATATAATATGCTAGGCACGAATGATGAATGCCTGACGATCTCATGGGCTACTAGCTGCCTCTATGCACCGCACGTCGTCGTCACTGTAACTGTATTTATTTGGAAATATGCAACACAAGAGCACATGTGTGGGTAAAGCCAAACCAACAAAGAATATACCCTCATCTAGATCTTTAGAAAGATATCTAACCCAAGCAACAATCTCAAGTATATATATCTAGGATGAATACATGACATTGTCCTTAGGATGAATACATCATGCTCATGCATGATATTATCGACAGAACTGCAACACATATATGATAATTATTTATTTTTTTAATCCTAGACGTTTATAACAAATCATGACAATGTCATATGTATTTGTCCTAGCTATAATATACCTACATGACAAAGTTTATTTTCGGATAATGGAAATTGTTCCGGCTTCAACATCACTAAAGACATGACAATGATTATATATGAAAGCACGAAGATACATGCGTGCGTACATGAGACCTGACATGGGCTAGGTGTCATTACACCTAGAATAAAGATATGTTCGGTTGCTCTTGTGAGAAAGAAAGGTTTTAGAAACGATGGAATAAACTTTATTTATTTTATATTATTATTAGAAAAATACAGATACAAGAATAAAACATCCTTAATTAACTGATGTGTATATCAATACTATGGGCTTACATTGTAAATGATGACCCACACCACCTGCTAGGAAGCTTCCTTTCCTAGTGTGCAGACGGTGCGTACGTCTAAGCGCGGGCAGACAACGCGTCAAACCAAAACGGGGACCTACCAAACCACGTTAACATTGTTGGCAAGGGACTCGTGGGACTGCAAGGCCAACATCGTTGCCTTCTTGGCACAAGCACAATCTAGGTCTCATCACCCCACCATAGGACGAGTCTTTAACTTAAGGCTAACTTATATTAAATATTTTAGGTAGTTTCATCATTCAATTATTCAGGTTCCTCTAACTTATTAGGTTATTGGAACCTATTCTCACCAGAAAAAACCCACATTCAAAGGAAGCTTAGAAATGAGTCTTGTGTAACAACGATTTAAGTCCAACAAGATACACAAAGCTTAGAAACATCACCATACATGACATAGCTTATATAGAGGCACAAGGATGGATATGGGTGTAGATGAGACTCACACGAGCGAGGTATCATCATGTAGACATATTTTGTTGCTCTTGCGATAAAAGAAGGTTCTCGAAGTGATTGTAGAACAAAGTTCATTTATTTTATTATTAATTAATTGGTCTGTGCATCAATATAATAAATGTATGGGCTTGCATTGCATAAGACGACATGCACCACCTTCTAGGAAGCTTCCTCTCCTAACGTGTCAGTAACACACTTGGAATTGTAAGGGCAATATTGTAACAAAATCCCAACCTACGTCTCGTCTCCTCTAACTTGAGACTTAAATTTAATTTTGCATTCAACTATCGGTGACTTGGGTTCCTCTAACTTAAGTTAGAAGAGCCGATTCTCGCCACAAGCTGGTAATAAATCAACACCACTAAAAACCTTTTTAGGGACGTAGGACTTTATAGAAATTATAAAAAAATTATGTTAGATTATTTTTATAGGAGAAATAGAAAACAAAAAGTCCGCATTCAAAGAGGACTTTGAGACGAGTCTCATGTATGGGTGATTTAAGTGTTTCTAATATACCTACTCTCTCCATCGAGATACACAAACCTTATTTACAGAAAGAGAGAAAGGTGAACGAGTTTAATTGTGAAGGATCACGCGAAGGATCTATGATGATGGCCGGTGTGGGAAGAATCAATGTGTTCTATGATGCTTTGGGTGCTGAGATCCATGGATACCTTGCAGCTCTAACTATTCTTCTATAAACAAACTCAACAAATCTAGTACTCACTCCATACATATCATATATTAGTTGACGTTTTAGAAAAGATTATAGTCAAACATTGGGAATATAAATCATCAATAACTATTAAGTTTCTAAGTTTACAAATATAAAAATTATATAAATAGATTTGTCTTGAAGAATACTTTCATAAAAGTATACATATATCATTTTTCCATAAATATTTTTATAAAAATAAGAGGTTAAAGTTGTGTTTTGAAGACCGTGTCGCTGTCCTAAACGTCAACTAATATGGGTATGGAGGGAGTATTCCTTACCCGGATGATGAGTACGGTGACTTTTTGTGTCCATGGTAATTTGATTCTGTGATCTCCTTGTCAAGATTTGCTTATCCATCAATCACTTTTGTTAATTGTTACTAGTATGAGCTGATCTTAAATATAATCAACACGGCATGATCGATGATCACACTCACCCTGTGAGAGTTCATGGACCCACATGAAAACGTAAGAAGAGCTTAAAGATCCACCACGGTACTACATTTCACTCTTTTTAATATGTTGTGAAACGCGAGACTAGCTAATACTCATTTAATGGATGGTGGACACGTACGTGATTAGCATGCTGGAGCTACGAGCTAGAGCATTAAAAATTGATGGACACTGACTCTGGCTACCATTGACATTATTATGCAATGAAAACACGATCGTGCCTAGCTAGCTAGATCCAATCGAAAATTATACTATACTACACTAGTAGTACAGTACAATATAATACTTCCTCCATACAGAATTAGTTGTCGTTTTAGACAAGATTTGAGTCAAACATTAGAAATATAAATCATCAATAACTATTACTCCACAGTAAGTTGCTCGAAGTTCATGAACCCATGTAAGTTTCTAAATGTGCAAATATAAAAATTATATGAATAGATTTGTTTCTAAAAATACTTTTATAGAAGTATATATATATATATATATATCACTTTTTCATAAATATTTTTATAAAAATAAGAGATTAAAGTTGTGTTTTAAAGACCATGTCGCTATCCTAAATGATAAATGAGTATTGAGTGAGTACGTATATTCAATCAATTTCTCTTCCTTGGTCAGACAAAGGACGGATTCTTTTGTCTGATCATTTTGTTGTTTGTTTGGGACGGCGGACGCAGCGGGCAGTTACTAGGACTTAATTATTAGGAGCCCTACTTGATGCTACTAGCTACGGAGTATGCACGAATGACGATCTTAATATGCGCGCTAGCTAGCCCTACATCCAAATTGAGCTTCTCGATCTCTGCTCATACAATCTTAATTATGGAATGCATTGCTTCTGTTATTGAATTGATGTGTTCAACAAAATGAATTCAACCTCATGGAAAACATGACAACCCTTGATGTGTTTTTTGTGTGCGTCCATGAAATTTAGTTGAAGATCCAATCCAACATCAAAATATTGTCATGGATTGGTGTGTAATTTAGTTGGATACAAATGTTGTCATGTGCGTCCTTGATGTTTTTGTCATGGAGTGGAACTACAACTAAATATCACTCTGGTAGACTGAAATTTCAGGACTTGTTTGGATGTTGTTGGATCCACCTGAATCCACATGTGTTGGAATAGATTGGAGTGAAATTTAGTTGAAGTTCCACTCTAATCTAACATAACACACGTGGATTGATGCAAATCCGACTATATCCAAACAAGACCTTATTACGGGATGAGTGCGTGTGTAAATGAGACTCGACATGGGTGGGTGTCATTACAACTACGAGTCTACCAGATAGACATGTTTTGTTGCTCTTATGAGACAGAAAAGTTTTAGAATACGAATACAATTGAGCGCACACTTCAATTGGTCGATGTATCATATAAATCTCTAGCGTGCATTGCATACGACAACATGCAAGTGTAAATGAGACTCGACATGGGTGGGTGTCATTACAACTACGAGTCTACCAGATAGACATGTTTTGTTGCTCTTATGAGACAGAAAGGTTTTAGAATACGAATACAACTGAGCGCACACTTCAATTGGTCGATGTATCATATAAATCTCTAGCGTGCATTGCATACGACAACATGCACCACCTGCTAGAAAGCTTTTGGTCCTGTGACGTACAGATCGTGTGTACATTCGAATATCGGTCAACACGCCAAACAAAACTCTTGTCAAAAAAAAAACACGCCAAACAAAACGAGGACCCACAGAATCACGGGACTCAGGACTCCAGGGGAAGTATTGTTACCTTGTTAGCACAAGACTAATCTAGACATCGTTGTTGTACCACTAGACCAGTCTACGTAGAGTTTATATAGAGTCTAATTCTATTTATTACCTCGAAAAGATAACATAGATTTGAAGTCTTAGTTTTTCTTTCTCTTTCTTCAATAACTACACTGTCACATCAGCAAAATACAATAAATATGAGTGTAATAAATAAGTTCAAACTCTATGTCTGCACTGTGAGTGCTCTAAGTATATATTTTATTTAAGACTCAGAAAGTAGGGAACCTATGCTATGGAAATCAATCTCCTGTGCAAACTATATAAACTCTAATCAAGATCACAAAATCATCTCATCCTAATCTAAACAGGCGTGGACACAAAGAGGGGTTTAAATGCTAAAATAACTTACCTTCACCTCTAACCATCGGATTAAATTTCTGTGGTCTTAATTAGAGTTTCTATAGTTTACACGGGAGGCTGGTTTCGATAGCGTACGTTAGTCAGAAAGTAATAGTATTAACTAGATGGGAGGCCCGCTCTTCGTGCGGTCAGGGAAAAGGAGGGCAGGCTTTTTTTCAATGTTGTCGCTATACTTGATGGGTAGTATGTGCTATAGTAATGGATATGGTATTGTGCAGACGTACAGTTATAGTAATTGGTCTATTACGTGTAAACGGGTCTGTGCTATAATATGGTATGTACCCGCTACCCGGTACAGTTACGCGTCACTCGTTTCGAGGAGTCGCCACATTTTTTAAAGGTAATATCGTATGGACTGTTTTTTTTTTGACAGGAAGGATAATATATTAGATATTAGAAGTAGACTACATAACATTGGGAAATATATACCCAATTACAAGCAAGACGGCACAGATCGTCAGGATCACAAAGATTACTTCTAGAGCAAGTAGCCGAAGAGCAACAAGAAAGACTAAATTGGATCTCTAGATTCGAAACTCTCATAGATTGTGATGGACCCATAATGTGTCCCAAAAGGAACACAATGAACTTTGCACCGGTTATTGGCGACACAGACCATCGAGGACCTCCAAAGAGCATAAGCTGCAGAGGTTGAGGACTGAGTCGTGGATATGAATGAAGAATCACCGGACTCAGATGATCAGCTCTGAAGAGATGTCGAACCAGAGGAAACCGTTGAAGATCTGAAAAGGATGGTACTCTTATGAGGCTGCTTCTTGCTCGCACCGGGCTCCTGGACGATAGATCTGGGCACCATTGGTTTGGAGCTTGCCTCCATCTTCCCCCTACAGTTGCAACTGAAGGAGGCAGAGAAGATTGAGAGAGAGGTACCCCTGCGCGACCCAGTTGGCCGAGGTGACCGCGCCTTCGTCGGGGAATCGCCAGAATCGCAACAGGAAGATCTCCGAGATGAGGCCCGGCGCGTCTGCAAACACCTGCATGAGATGGCGCGCGGAGACGCGGTCGTTGCGCCCCATCTTGTAGACGACGAGGAGGTACAGTTGTGCGCAGGCGGCGAGGTGGGAGTTGGGCACCCCGCAGGTGCGGCCGCCGTCCCGCGCGCCAGCGGCAGCGGCTCCGGGGCGCGGCGAGTGCAGCGGCGCGATGACGCTGAGGAGGCGGATGGAGTTGCGGAGCGAGCGGATCTTGGCGTCACGCGGCGCGTGCTCGGAGGCGCCCGACGCGCAGAAGCCGCGCGCCGTCTTGAGTCACCGGGTGCAGTCCTAGACCGCCGACGCCACCGTTGACAACAGCAGGAGGCTGCAGCTCCGGCCGGCCAAATCGGACTCGTGACATCTCCAATCCGGCTCCAGGAACCCGGATCTGGGAGGAGACGGCCGGAGATGGCCGCTCCGCCGGAGCCGGCAATGCCACTGAATCCGAAGGCCGCCATTATTGAAGAAGGAAACAAAGGAAAAATGAAAAAAGAAAGGAGGGAGAGAAGAGGGAGGGGGTCGGCTCGCCTACCCATACCGCCGGCGAGGACGCCGGGGAGAGTGGCAAGGGGGCGGCGGGGCGGAGGCGGGTAGAGGTTAGAAGGGAGAAAGGAAAAACGACATTCGCCTCTGGGAAATCGGCATTCGCCTCTGAGAAAAATTCGGGCGACCGCCGCCAGCCACACAAGTCTCTGTGCCCCGTATGGGCTGGTTGATCATTCGTTAGAGGAAAACAGTCCCGACCTGTCATTCGAATTCGAACAAAACAAACCGCGAGTTGGAAAGGAATGCGAGGGCACGACCTTAAAGGTGAGATTTTTTTTTCAACTGCAGCACTTTCGTTTGTATTTGACAAATATTGTTCAATCATGTCTTAACTAGATTCAAAAAATTCGTCTCATAATTTACAACTAATCTATGTAATTAGTTATTTATTTTATCAACTTTCATGCATGCGTCCAAACATTGATGTGATGGTGATATGATAAAGAACATTGATGTGATGGTGATGTGATAAAGAGAGAGTGAAAAAAATTGATAGTTTGAGCGAACCTAAACAAGCCCTAGTCAAGTGTGGGGAGCAGCTGTTGCTGGTCGTGGTCACCACACCACATCGGCCGTCGTCACCTTGCCGGCCGCTTGTCTCCGTCTCCGTGTGGTTCGTTTATTTAAAGCGCCGGGCTTTGCACGAGATCTGGCAACAAAACAAAACAAAAATAAAAAAAGAAATTTCCGTTGCCGGGACTCGAACCCGGGTCTCTCGGGTGAGAGCCGAGTATCCTAACCAGCTAGACTACAACGGATTCTGCTCTGATCATGTTGTTGTCCTTATTGATTTGTTCTCTACAGAAAATGACTTTGTTACTCTGTAATCCTCCATGATATATATCTTAATGCGCATCACCCTTATTTCTTGCAAATACAGTACACGTCTACAGCATCAACTTGAGCAGCACAGATCCAAATCTGAAGAATATAACTAGTACTAGCATCTATCATTCTATCTGTTCTTTCCCCCTCTTTGTTCATTTTGCCTCTGTATGTATATACCGCTGCTTCTTCAGTTGACAGTTCAAATGCTGTCGTGCTTGCTCGGCTCCAGCAGCAGGTCAAACGAGGTGAGGGAGTACGGCCCCACGGACGCGCCCACCTGCTGCCCTGCGTTCGCCATTGGGCTCGACACTGGCGCCACCTGCATACACAGTTCATTTCACCAAAAAAAAGAACTCTGCATTATACTGTACTTTGCTAGGGTTTATTACTCCCACAGCTATCTGCAACCATTCATTGCTTGCAGTGATTTTGCTTTTTCAGTCGCTGACTGAATCAGCACGCGCACTAACCTTCTCTGGCTGCTGGAAGGAGTTCTCGTCAAGCGGGCTGCTGGACGTTAGAACCATCTGCTTTGATCCAGACTTCTTGATACCGGTGGGAAGTTGCGCGACGGATATATTGAGATCTACAGCTTGGTTGCCGAAATTGACCACCTGCAAATGGATTGCTACCATGCTTGTTACTTCTTCTCTTTTACACCATCAGTATTTGCTGGAGCTGATTGATCATGCACGGGAAGAACAAGGTCCATTACCTTTATCCTGAGGTAAGTGCTCCTGTCTTTAGCATTCTGCCAAGTGATGGCAGACGCAACCAGCTGATCATAGTTGGAGATCTGAATGGCTGTAGGATGAAGGGTGGCGCCACTAGATTCCTTGAAGAAGTGTAGCATCCAATAGTTGGGACACCCATAGTGCTGCCACGAGTTGAAGACGATGGCATCTGGGTTCCACCTAATTTCACGGATTCTCTTTTCAAATTATGTGGATTGTTGAAGCTCATAGCAGAAGGAAACAATTATGAAGTTAAAATTGATAACAGGATAAAAAGGCCGAACCGTTCTTATATTTGCACACAGGCCGAAATCAGCATAATAATAGAATGCTGGCTTCTGTTCATATTCAGTGGAAACTGGAAAGATACTCCCTTAAGGTGTTGAGTCCTTACCTGCGATCATTATCGTTTACAAAAAGGGGTGCACAGCTTGCCATCTCAACCACATCACTGCAGTAGAACAAACAGTTATATCTGCAATACAATTTCTTAATTGAAAATTTAGTATCATTCTTTAATTTTGGCAGCCGCCAGCAACACGAATCTGAGAAATGGTTACATGGCACTATGGCAGAACTCTAAAAATGAGGAAGAAAGGGCACAGTACAGCTAACCTGTTCCTTTCCAATCCAATGAGAAATGCAGCTTCTGCCAGTGCTGCTACCAGTGTTCCTTTGCCAGCATCATTTCCAGTCACAGCGTACTCACTAACAATTGCCTGAACAGTCAAAGTATTTCCAATCATTTCTATGTATCAGTTTTGGCATATACAGGGAGCATCAGAACAAACCTTCGGTGCTCCACGTGGTGTGTTGTCAAACATACTAGTTTTTGAAAACATATTAGTCGAAGACGTGTAGACCTGCGGCAAAAGATGATGTTTTTGTCAACCATGACGAAAAATTTGATCAAGCAAGCAAGGAACATAGCATTGAGACATTACATGAACATCATAAAGATCGGCAGGGTTGGATGGTGAAATAGTTGTCCTATCACAACTTGATATAATGTTGATGTCTGGATAGGCAGATTTAATCGCAGAGTAAAACTTTTGGTAATTTCCTATAAAATGAAAAACAAAAGAGCATGAGCTTCTCCTGTTTTATGCATAACAGAACATAAACAGCACGCTGAATTATCTACTTAAACATCAAGCGTAAATAAAAAGAACTGATATCCAAGCATGCGAAATCATGTGAGTTCATTTGTAATTCACAACTACAAATTAAGTGTCCACCATTTAAGTGCAGGAGTGTCATAAATGAGTTCGGATTTGTTTCCTTCCTTCCTTTCAAAAACGCAACCTTCTGAACTCTGTTGCATTGTAAATTAGTCCTAGTTTAGAAACTACAAATAAAGAGCTACTGAACTGAATTACGAACCTCTGTAGTAGAGCATCCAACATTCTTGATTTCCTATTGAAACATAATCAAGCTTAAAGGGTTCTGGGTGCCCCATTGCTGCACGAACTGAACCCCAAGTTGTCTTGGGTCCTCCATTGGCAAACTCTATGCCATTAACAACATCCTGAAATCGTACAAGCATAAACAAATTGTAGGAAATGGCAACAGTGTGCTCATAAAAGACGATGTTAAGAAATTTGGGCCAACTTAAAGAGGAAGTACAAATAAAAAGAAGTGGCTTTGGTACTGTAAGTGCAAAAAAACAGCATTATTGGTGTCAATAGGGTGAATTTGAGAAGAAACAAGCCACAGAATTCTCACACTCACATAACCTTATCCAACTAAAACAATACTAATGGCCATCTCACACAGTCCCATGTCCCACCAAAAAAATGAAATGATGTTTTATGTAAATTCAACAAAAAGAACGATTCACTGAATACACAATTTCCACAAAAAAATATTATGCGGTTCAGTTTTTACAATTTGCGAGTTGTAAAGTTTGTTAGTCTTTTGGTCACACACTAATAGTTACCTGTTTAAAAAGATTGTCACCCCGTACACACGGGATTGAACACATCATATGTGCGTGTAATTTATCGTCATGAGGAAAGGTGTATTTGCAATGCTTTCACAATATGTTTAACTTATGTTATAATGAATGTGTGTGATTTCAATTGTCCAGCTAAAATAACAAAAATATTGTAAAAAACGAATTAAATAAATTCAAACCATGGATTTTTCTTATTTGCAACCATATTCCATTCTTTTATCAAAGAAAGATTTGGCTAATAATATGCAATAAATACCTTGACCAATGATGCAATTGTTTTAGTGGAAACTTCTTCGTTAAGGCTTGCTCCTGGATTGTTAATAAGAATCTGTTAACTTAAATCAAGTGATGGTTGAATTTCAAATATCTGCTGAGACTGAAATTACCATCATTCACCACCCAAACTGGGGAAGCACCAAGGTCTTCAGCCAACTATAATCAAGAAAAGTCAGTATCAAGTACATGTGGGTTTGATAAATCTTAGGTCAGTATGAAATGGGAGTATACCTGAAGGAACTCAAAAAATCCAAGTCCATCATCAGTCCAGTATCCCCAGGCATCATTAAAGTGACCAGGTCTTTCCTCCCATGGTCCCACAGTCTCACTCCACCAAAATGCATTTCGTAGATAATTTCCCACGGCATAGTTGCCGCCTAAAACATGGTAGGTACAGAATATTGTGCATACCATCGCAATAAATACGGTGTTTAACTTGACTCCAGATATAGTATAAGAATAATCAAAGATAATAAACCTGGAAACTTGAGAAACTGAGGCTTGAGATTGGCCAACATAGAAGCAAGATCTTTCCGAAAACCATGCCCCTAAAGACATGTGGTAATGAATAAAAGTCAGAGTCAGACCATCCCAGGACAACTACATCCGAGTAAAATAAGCATTAACTGTATAGTTGGACCAGTAGCAATTAGTTAATAAATATTTAATCCAGCCAGTCAGAAATAAGTGACACTAGAAAATAAAATCAGAAATGAATGCTAGTAGTATACCATGTAAGTGTCCATTGGCATAACTGATACTTGATCAAGCCAAACTACCCCACTTTTACTTGTTGTAAGTTGAAGCCTTGAGTTGGTGTTGTTTTGGTTGGATCTCAAATGAAATTCTATCTTTGTCCATTTTGCAAAGGTTTTCTTGCTACCTCTGAAAGTGAAACCAAAAATCATGTAACATTACATGATAATGTATGCATCCATTGATGCTAACATTAACAGCAGAATACATTACGTGATGGTATGAGCAGCGAGCTTTTGTCGACCATCAAAGCTTGTCAAGGAAACAGTCAAGGACACTGCGTCTGATGACCTAATATGCAGGCTCACCTTATAAACCTTCCCTTTTTCAATGTTCTGGGGAAGAGACAGAAACACATCACACAGAGCAAGGTAGAAAACAGTCATGGAATCTCTTATTAGGACAGCAAAACATCAAGTCAGCTCCCCAAGATTATAGGTTCAATGTGCATATTTTTGTTCCAAAAACAAACTCATGAATACATGAAAATATCATACCATGCCCCAGTAACCAGGATTATAGACCCCAACACCTCCTGAAGGACAGGCATTTGTTTTTTTAGAATCACAAAGAACTTCCATCCGGAGTGCAACTGGGTTACGTTCAAAGCATGATGTCCGATCAGTTCCGACAATGATACTTGATTCATCCCCAATGATCAGCCATGGATCAATATTGGAAGGTGTATTAGGCCCACCAGCCTCGAATCCTGGAGATAACGTTGTGAGAGCTTACACAAATTAAGCAAAACAAGGGAGGGAGAAGTGGAGAATTAAGTAACAGGTACAGGTGTACAAGCAAGCAAGAGCTGCTTTTTTCACTACCTCTGTTACTTACAAGCTCTGCCCACAACCCGCCAGCTCCAGCATGGTTGATCTCCTACAGGTGCAACCAAAAACTTATCCAAACTACCATCTTATTTTCTCAGGATAACCATCAGAGCATAAAAATAAAAAAAAATAAAAACTGGTTTCAGAATTTGAACTGTTTATGTGCTACCACCAGATGAACTGCTGCTGCTAACTGAAACTACAATTGTAACCTGACTCACACCTCGAAAAAGATACCAAACATCTTATCAGGGATCTTCCTAGCATTCTGTGGCGAGGCATCCACACTCAGCTGACCATTTGGGTTCTGCCCCTCTGCACACTGAGAGGACAATGCCCAGCACAGGGAGCACACAACAACTAGTGCATGGAGCAAGGACGCGCCATTGGCTCTCTGCACGCCCATTGTGTGAGCTATGAGTAAGGCCACAGCTCAAACCCAAAGAAGCATCACATATATATGTACACACAGACGCTACTACGTTACGGAACTAACAATTTGCACAAAAGGAGTTGCACGAGTGGAAGCAAAGTTAAGCTAGCCAAGAAGAAGAAGGTGATGATGAGAAAGGAAGATAGGAACGGGACAGGGACGTCGTCAGCATTATATTCTGTTTGAAGCTGTACTTCTCCGTTCACTCCCGCACCACATCGCGGGGAAGCAACAACGTGCAATCATTTTTCATTTCCTCGATAAATCGCCCGAATAGATATAGGAAACATTAAAAAAAAAACCATGACCACCACACCAATGTCGCGGTGAAGCAAAGCTGCGATTTTTTCCCACTAGGGTAGCGGTGGCTCACCAATGCCGTCGAGCCGGGAGGAGTGGCGCCAGTGGGGGTCGGCCACGAGGTATCTAGCTAGGGCTCCGCCGTCCTCGCAAGGAGGTCGCTGTCGCGCGGCGGCCGGCCCCGCCCCGCCGCGGCGTCAGTCGCTTCACGACTCGGGTTGGTGGCGCTCATAGTGCGCAACTGCTACTCTGCTAGCCTGCTACTGTGTTGGGTGCCGGTTGCTTCGCTTCTACTTATCTCTCTTTCTGAAGCAGCTTCCCTGGTCACCACAGTTTAGGTCCTCTTTAGATTGGATCCAACGTAATTTCGAGTACTTGGTTTTTATTAAAATCTGTGGGATCTACGAATTGAGTTTCTAAAACCACGATTTCATCAAGAGTGCAATCCTTTTCAAGTTATAAAAACTCTACTCATAACTTTCTTTTCAAAATCAAGTTTTTTTTTCTCTTTGACACTAGTACAGTTTTATAGTTTTCGAAATCTACGCCATCATCAAACAGATAATTTATAAAAGCAGTCAGTGTATGTTATAAACTCCATTCTTTTCTTAAAAAAAAAGAAAAAGAAAAAGAAAAGAAAGTCAGTCCTGATGCAAGGAAAATTTGTTTCCCCTTCCAATTGCAACCATTTTAATTTGCATGCTTTGATGCAACAAAAAAAAAATCATGTTCAGTTCAGGTAAAGAAGTCTCGCCAACAAGGAATATCTAGTAAAAAAGGAAGAAATAGAAAGAATAGAAGAGTTTGCGTGCACGTCCGGGTGCTGGAACGCTGACTGAACAAAAGCTACTGTACTCTGCATTGTCTATTTGGGCCAGTTCTATCCAATCGAGTCATCAGACAGACCAAAACCCTCCTAATTCACCCACGTGTATCCATAGCGTCTTCTGCTCTCCTGGTTAGGCTACATTACATACAATGCGACACTGCTAGCTACAATGTGAAACAGCAAATAGCAGCAATTCCAACAGTGGCTGGCATTATTGGTCGCTGCTAGCTACAATGTGATTAAGAATAGTCCGTCGGCCCGTCTCTGCTGCGGCTGCTGCTACAGTGCTACCTGTGTGTACCACCGAAAACAACAGATGATGAATTCACAGCAATCTCCTCAATCTGCACAGAAAAGAGAAAAGAAACATCTAAGTACGTATCTACTCCTATGATCTATCTTCCCTGTCTGTACAGATTAATTACTGAACACATGGAACAAAGGCAGCATACATAAATCTAGCCCTGCTACTAGCTCTTGGATTTGGAGTGGGGCCGTCCTGGTCGTCCGTGCATCACCGGCGGCGGCGGCGTGTAGGAGGAGGGCTTGTGGCTGTTGTGCCGCAGCAGCTGCTCGAGCTCCGGCAGGACGGCGTGGGCCATTGCGGGGCGGCTCTTGGGTTCGTTCTGGAGGCAGCGCAGCGCGAGCGCGGCCACCTCCTGCGCCTGCTTCTTGGGGTACTGCCCGCCCAGCCTGGTGTCCATGATCCGGATCACCTTCCGGGGGTCCCCGAGCTGCGGGTACGCCCACTCCACCAGCGTCGCCGCCGACCCGCCGGCGCGGGCGTCGTCGACGGCGCGCCGGCCCGTGACGAGCTCCAGCAGCACGACGCCGAAGCTGTACACGTCGCTCTTGGTGGACAGGTGGCCCGTGGCGATGTACTCCGGCGCGGCGTATCCGCGGGTGCCCACGACGCGCGTGGACACGTGGCTCTTGTCCCCCGTGGGCCCGTTCCTGGCCAGCCCGAAGTCCGACAGCTTGGCCCGGTAGTCGGCGTCGAGGAGGACGTTGGAGGACTTGAGGTCGCGGAAGATCACGGGGGGGCTGCCGTCGGCGTCGCCGCGGGCGTGCAGGAAGGCGAGGCCGCGCGCGACGTCGACGGCGATGGAGACGCGCATGTGCCAGGACAGCGGCTGCGTGGCGCGCCGGAAGAGGTGGTTCTCCAGGCTGCCGCGCAGCATGTACTCGTACACCAGCAGCTTGTTGGAGGAGTCGCCGCCGCCGGAGCAGTAGCCGACGAGGGTGACGAGGTTGGCGTGGTGGAGCTGGCCCAGGTAGGTGACCTCGGCCAGCCACTCCCGGTGGCCCTGGAAGCTCTCCTCCTTGAGCTTCTTGATGGCCACCATCCGGCCGACGCCCGGTCTCGTCGGCGCCAGCGTCGCCTCGTCGATCCACCCCTTGTACACGCACCCGAACCCGCCCTCGCCCAGGTACGACGTGGACCCGAAGTTCTTGGTCGCCGCCCGGAGCTCGCTCATGCTGAACGACTTGAGCCCGGACCCGGCGCTCGCCGCCTGCACCTGCACGTCGCAGCCGCCGCCTAGCTGCAGCTGCCCGGAGAAGGCCGACGAGCTGCCGGTGCTGCGGCGCGACGCTAGCATATTGGCGGTCGTCGTCGAGTTGCTGTTATTATTGGACGCGGTGCTCCTGCTTGTGACCTCTGAACGAAATCGATGATGGTCAAGATTGATTGCAATCAGGACACACGGTTCATTCGAAATTCAGGGGTTGAAAAATATGAGAAATTAGAGAAAGCAGCGAAGAAATCGTTTGCGTCTTACTTGATTCAAATGGAGTGGAGGCATTGGCGCACTTTGCAGAGCCTGTGCAGCAGTTCCCCATTATATCCTGATGATACTAGCTTACAATTTCCTGCTGTCTGTGTGTCTATGTCAGTGCTTCTCTAAATAGATCAACGAAACGACCAGCAGCAGCTGATGTAATGAACTCCCCAAATGGAGCAATTTAAAGTTCTAGGATGTGAAAGGAGGGAGTGGAACAATATAAGGCAGGCAGGCGAGGTGCTTGGAGAAGTCAAGGGAGGGAGAGGGATGCTGACGGTGGGTCCGTTGACTGACCTCCTAATTAGCATCTGCATTGCATGCAGATGGAGATGGAGATGGAGATGGAGATGGAGGCCTCCGATCCGGTTTGTCAGTCAAGCAAGCACACGAAAGGCTAATTCCCTGCCACTACTTACCTTTTTTTTTGAGGGACTGCCACTGTTTACTTGGCATCCCTACTTACTTCAGAGCTTCCATGACACTTCTCCCGGATCTTAAACAAAACACCAGGTTCTTCGTTATCTCATCAATCAACCACCACCATAAACACGCCCATGGAATTATGGAAAGGAAGCTTTCATTTTGACAGCTAGCTTCAACTTTTGCAGTTCTGATGGGAACACCTCTGAAGAAAAACTAGACAAGCTCGTAAGTCGTAGCCAAACACAACTTTGCTGATTCGGTCTTGATCTAGTACTAGAAAGGACACAAAAGGAATAAATAATTGTATCCTTTCTAGTACTTCTACTACGAGTAATTTAATTAGCACATGGAATAAGATGTTACAATTTTTAGATCATGTTTAGTTCTCTCAAAAGATCAAAAAAAATTTAGATTCCTGATCACATCAAATCTTTAGACATATACACAGAGTATTAAATGTATGTAAAAAAATAACTAATTATACTTTAGTATGTACATATCGAGACGAATCTTTTGAGCCTAGTTAGCCTATATTTAGATAAAATTTGTCAAATAACAACGAAAGTGCTACAGGAACTCTTCCTTAAAAATTTTAGAAAACTAAACAAGCCTTGGTACAACACCGCTGTTCAGTAATGCCCAGCTCAGAGAAGTACATTATTTGACTGATGTTCCTCTCTCTCCCTGAATAAATAAATAGATTTTTAGAGTTACTTTTAAATTTTAACTAATTTTATTTTAAAAATATCAAGATCTATAATATTAAATTAATATTATTAGATATAGGATAGAATATATTTTTATAATATATTTATTTTATGTTATAGATGTTCTTAATTATTTTTATAAAGTTGGTCAAATGTTAAAAAATTAACTGGCGCGAATTCTATTTATTTCGGGGCTAAGAGTATGAACATCCGCATTCATTCATTTAAATATTATTAGGTCATGTTTAGTTTCCCCAAAATTTTTCTAGATTTCACATCACATCAATCTTTAGATGCATGTATGGAGCATTAAATGTAGGTAAAAAAATAACTAATTGTACTTTTAGTATGTACATGTCGAGAGAAATCTTTTAAGCCTAGTTAGTCCATATTTGAACAAAGTTTATCAAATAATAACGAAAGTTCTACAGTAATTTTCCTAAAATTTTTCTGAGACTAAACAAACCCTCAGTACAGTACGGAGTAGTAACTAATTCCGTTGCGATAGTTCATATCCTGAGGTGAGGTCACACCTAAAATTGACCAATCACAAGTACACGCCTCATGCTCTAGCTACAATGTCGTCTTCAAAGTTCAAACAATTGATATTTGTAGTTGGAGATTAGGGCTCTCGTGCACACGTGCATCGATGGACCAAGTAAAAGTCAAGGGCTAAGAAATCCAAACAAGATCATAGGCTATAATGGAATTTGCAACCAGTTTTTTTTATCGATTCCAAACAAGCAACCTTCCATGTTGCCCAGCACATGAGAACGATGATCTCTATGAAGAAAGGTACAACCAGCTGGTCTTTGAGGATAAAGAATTTGAAATGTCCTCTCTCGGGCTTTTTTACATGTAGTATTAGTTTTGTTTTATTTTAGGTTCATGCCATAAGATGTTTTTATATTTGCTACGAGAAATATTTTCATAATATATAATTCATACGATATAAAATTTTAGTTTTTTTAAATGGGTGATCAAAGATAATAATGTTTGATACTAATGTGATATGAAAAAAGAACGGGGACACTACATACGGCTTGAAAACTAGCGCCAATCTAACACGATGAAAAAGAAGCCTTCATCCCTTAATGTTTTGTTTCTTCTAATTTTTGCTATTGCTGTGTGGACTTGTACACTCTTGACCTTCCACATGGATCCCAGTGGTGAAGACAGGGGTGGGTTGGAGGCATGATCCCTCTAACTTTGTTTTTTTCCCATTGCCTTGACCAAGCTAATGTATATGTGATGTTCATGAAATTCTCTTGGCATGTAACACTAGTGGGCTTATTTATACGAGAGAAAAACAATGCTACACGACTGAAAAATATGGTTGATTCTGACTGATAAGCTCATGCGAGCATGCTAATTAAGTATCCCACATGGATCACCCGGATCCCATGGACTAAAGTAAGTGACCAGTCATGGAGGCTGCAAAAGAGAGCTAATGGCCGGGTTTCGCTATTGCATGCGACTTCGGTCAAGCATATCATATCATAATTTCTTTAAAAAAGTTTGAATGACTTATAATTTGAGATGGAGAGAGTAACATACAACATCCCAATAGTGTAAATGGTTATTCTCCTAGGGAGTGTATCCTGTGTAACCATCGTTCGTGTGCAACCTTTGCAACATCCAACTACAAGCGCAAGATCTGCATCCGATGGTCAGATTGAGAGGTGAGTAATTTTAACACTTAAACCTTTGGACATACCTCTAGCAAATGTAATGGTGGGGGGTTTAAGTGTTAAAATTACCCACCATCGGATACAGATCTTGCGACAAACATATGCACCTACTGCATAGAGGAAGACAACTACAGTAGTAGTGAAGCTGCTTCGTGGTAGAATTGGTAGAACGGGATTGGTTTTTACGGAGGTTAGATAAGACTGATAGAGAAAAGAAAAAGCACACACTCGCCCAAAAGGTCACGTGGCATCTCGATGACACCTTGAGTTGACCTTATACAGCATATATAGCTAACCTAAGACGATCTCAATTCGTGTAAGCTATGA
This sequence comes from Coix lacryma-jobi var. lacryma-jobi, assembly GCA_009763385.1. Classification (NCBI taxonomy): domain Eukaryota; kingdom Viridiplantae; phylum Streptophyta; class Magnoliopsida; order Poales; family Poaceae; genus Coix; species Coix lacryma-jobi. The sequence continues at coordinate 1,568,705 of CM019825.1, read as the reverse complement.
GATGCGGGAAAATCTTTCTTTACGAGACCTAGTTCTGAAATAAGATCGTGTGGGTCAATTAGGAAGCACGAGTCGTGTGGATCAATTAGGAAGCACGAGGCAGCTGAATCATTCTACACAACGGGCCAACGGCGACGACAAGTTAATCAAACAATATAAACTGATTACATGGCAGCTTCGTGCTTGCTGACGAAAATCTCTGTGAACGGCCCTCTCCTAGTTATCGCCTGAAGAATTCCAGGAAGTAGCCAAGTAGGCGGCAGTGGTCAAATCCTGTCAACCTTGGAAAGCACTGTTGCGTGCCATATATGCCAATAGCGACGGGTCCTTGGTTAGTGCACCTGTCTGTGTTGTGGCCTGGAATTGTTTAACCTCCCAAGTATAAAAGTTTTCACATCAAGCTTCGCTGAAGTCACTCTCAGCTACACTTTGTACAAACAAGGTTACCCACAAAACTTCCTGCTGCTTAAGATTTTTGCAGCCTGGCTAGCATTTACATGGTGCAATCCTTGATGCTTTAGGCAATTGTCATTCTTCGTGTCATCCATTAGCATTTCCAGCAAGCACTGTGCGTCTGACTTTTTCATGGTTAACAACCTCAGTGATTCACTTAGAAAAGGGAGAAAAGCTTCAGGTCTTGAACAGAAGGGCCTAAAGATGTGGAGAAGGGCTTTTGTATCAACTCTTAGCTGGATGGCTCCAGGATCAGAGAAAGAAACTTCACCCCATCGTATGCTGCTGTAGATGAAGTAGTCAAGGCCTTCCGCTACACTCCTCCAAAGATCAAGGAAATCCTTGGAATTAAGATATCTCTTCAATTTAGAGGTCCTGTCTGTCAGAACATCTAGACTGGCAACAAAACCAGGAGATACTCCAGTAGTTTCTTCATCCAGAATCTGGTCATCTAAGATGGTCTGTCCACTCCATGATCCAATGTTCTGGACATATTCCCACGACAAATCTTCAAACTCAAGCAGAACCGAAGATAGTATCTGTTCCAGGTAATTGGTCCCCAATTTAACTAAAAAGCTGATTTCATCTGTAAATAGAGATCCTTGAGGACCCATATCCAAGAAGGTAGTATCTTCATCCCATTCCCGAAGCACATTTTCACAGTAACGAGCAGCATTAATTGCACATGAAGTTTTTGACAAAGACTGATCTTCTAATGCCGTATTCGACAATTGCAATGCTTCGCATCGTTCGCGCAAGACATGAAAAAATTCATTCAGGAACCTGACTGAAGAGGATCTGTTATACTGGATCTGCATTCCCCTGTTTGGCAGAGCACGGCCTCTTTCAACCATTGACAAAGCAGTTTTGACAACAAATTCACACACTGGAGGAGCTTTGTAGTCTTCTCTTGTAGAGAGAAGAAACTTCATTGAATTTTCCATGTGACCAAGCTGGTCATGCTGACCACTACATGACCAATTTCTCTCATCTTCCATTTCAGATTTCAGCTTATCTTGTGCTGAACTAAGCTCAACATCCGCCCATATCTTAAGCCAATCAGGGTGGTCAGTATATATTGAAAAGACAGATAAGGACCTAGACAGACCTTCAGAAAGAGATGCTATTTTCTGGATTCCTGAATCCGCTAGAAGCTGCATTCTTTTATCAAAAGAAATCATTACGTCATTTAAGTGCATCCAAGAGGAATCTACTTCAGGTTTGCCAACGGTAGCTTGATCCCGATAAGAACAAACAAGTGCTGGGAAAATCTGCCGCTCAAGGTAACGTACAAGCATTTTCACCATTCCAGTTACCCAAGATTCCTTGGCACTTAATCCCACTAGCCTTGCTTGATCAATCAAAGGCTGCAGTACGTCATCCACCCCATCCATGAAATCCTTTGCTATCTTGTAAACAAGGGTAAAGATAAACTCTGGCTGTTCAGACCATTTCGCAAAATGATATTCCATCTTTGAAGCGATAGGATGAACTAATTCATCGATCGCCCAAAGCCCATTGTCAAAGCAAGCAGTCCTATTGAAGTACTTAAAATCTGCCAGGGCAGGAGTCACTTCTGCTGTTTGACACAGGCGCAATTCACGGTTCCCCTGCACATGTTGCAGAGCACACAGTGCTTGGAAGCTTTGAGAGTATCTCTCTTTATTTTCCTTATTCATCAATACTAGAGGATTCGGAATCTGGGAGTACTTATCCTTCTGTGTGTCTGGTGAAGACAATGAAGGTGGCCAGCCCAGTGATGCTAGTAGAGCCCGATAATCCGTGAGTGCTTGAGGCCTCAGAATGGAAAGAGTTTTGTCCACTCTAGAATCAACAGCCATGACAAGGTTGGTCCACTGTGGCCTACTAGTGCTGATCCGTACTAATTCTCGCTCAATATTCCTCACAGCATCAACAGCGTGGAGCAGCTTCCCTTGCTTCCATTCTGTTTCCTACATTTGACATAGAATAAGGATGACATCCTTACTTTACAAACTAATTGCTGAGCCAGATATATCAGCATGACATTTTGGCCATGTTCAGTTCACGAAATTTGCCCAAAAAATATTGCGCAGTACCCGTCACATCGAATCTTTAAACGCATGCATGGAGCATTAAATGTAGGTAAAAAAACAACTAATTGTACTTTTAGTCTGTTCATGTCGAGACGAATCTTTTGAGCCTAGTTAGTCTATGTTTGGACAAAGTTTGTCAAATAACAACGAAGTGCTAGTGTCACTGCAACATTTTTTGCGAACTGAACAAGGCCTTTATCAGCTGCATTTGTAGTAACAAATGAAGTGAAAGAAAGACGAAGGAACTTACATTTGACTTTCGAAGTATGGATGCTAGGTTCAACTTCGGGGCCTGCCTAACGATGGAAAATGCCGCATCTTCCAGGTTGCCAACCAAAGCTTCCAACTGTAGAGTAGCTTCTGGAATGTCAGCATAGCAAAGTTACAGAAAGCACTATACATTCCTACACGATACAGAGGTAGAGGTCTAAAAGAAGGTATAGTAACAAACTGTAGCAGCCAACAGAACTCCTCTCATGGCAAATAGCAAAGATGAGCAGATTTTTATGCAGAGGGGGGATCAAAACAAAGTTGAACTATGAGCTGGAACAGCAAGTTTGATAAGGTGCAGAAGACATTTATTTATTTATTCATTCAGATAACGTCGATGGACTCAGTTATGATACTTGGTTCCAAGGCCCTAACGTTCATGAGTATCTTAGTCATAAACAAACTAACACAGAGGCTTGTACATTCAAAGGAATTGTCACTACATTTCTCAGCGCTCTAGAAGGTCAGTGCTACAATTGGATATTTAGAAGCTGTTTGGTTCGGCCATTTTGGCCCGTATCTGTTTACGGTGTTATCAGATAACATTGTATCTTGTTTGGTTCGACCGGCCCGTGATCGCTTACGGTGTTATCGGATACTGGCCCGTTTATTCCCATTACCGCTCCTCAACTCGTGTTATCCGATCCCTTCCCGCAGCGACTTTTCTCCACGCGACCGTCGTGACTCGCGAGTCGTGAACTCACCGCCACGGCGGCAGGAGGTTCGCCGGCGTGCTGGCAGCAGGTTGTCCTCCTCCACGCCACAAGGAACGCATCATCGGTGAGGACTGATCTCTTTCCTCTCCCATCTTTCATTCCTTGTGTATCTACTCTAATCTTCCCCAAACCCTAACCACCATTTGTGTTCTTGAAGCTCGCCGCCACGACAAGCTCAGTGGAGCCACGTTCTGGTGAGAAATACCCCCTCCTCTCTTCCTCTTCCCCTCGCAAGTCCGCTTCACCCTCTTTCATAGGCCTAACACCTCCATATCAATCTTTTCCCAATCCCTAACCATTCTGAGTTCTTGAAAGCAGGTATTGTTAAAAGGGGATTTGCACATGGGTGAGGCCTGGAGAAAGCTGACACAGGAAAGAGGGGCATTGCCAGGGTGAGTTAAAAATATATTCCTTCATTGCCTAATAATTTGTACATTGTCACTTGAAAAACTGTGTCAATTTGATTTCCTTTAATAAGAGTACTACACTATTCTAATTGATTTTACTAGCTGCGAGTAAAGTAAATTGCATATATTAGCAAATTGTCAGTTGTTCTGCACATGGATAGAATATGGACACACAACAGCATCCAAATCACCGTATTTCTTATCATGATTAATAATATAAAAAGGTCTAGAAACAAATGTTTCAGATAGTGTTCTTGGTATATTACTCGCGATAGAGAAACAGAGTGGCTCAGTACGTACACAGCTCTGCTTCATTCATTGAAACTAAGCTAGCAGCAATATGCGGTATAGAGAAACAGAGTGGCTCAGTACGTACGTGATTCAGTTCAGTTGAGGATCATTTTTATCAGTGGTTATGCATATGCGAAGTTTTTTATATATATAGCCAGGTTACCAGTACTAGTAGTCTAGTACTAGTCTCCTCCTCTCGTCTCAATACATACGTGTTTTGGTGTGATGAGAGAAAGAACTTGCTTAGTATTTTGGTTCTCAGTTAAGGAACATAGGAGTAGTGCTTTCAATTGGGTCGAGACTGGGCCATTCCGACGGAGAGTTGCTCCAGGAAACTGAAAAGGACACTGCCGTGGTGGAACCTGCCCTGATTTAATTTCATCCTAGGCCTAGTAAGAGATTTAGCTGTGATTTTTTCAGTTACCTAGCTAGCAGCTTTCTATTCTGTTACAAAAATGAAGGAGAGGCCAATATGCAAATGTGCTACCTATCTAGCAGTTTTCTGTTTTCAGTTAAGCTAGCAGCTGCACCAAATTGCCTCAAGAATTTCTCAGTTAAGTTAGTTTTTGAGGTCTCAAGTAATGCTTACATGCACTTCACATTTCTGTCTAGCTGTGGCCATGTATAAGTGAACGTTTGTACTGTCTTTTTCTTCCGAATTGGTGAGACTGTCAGCCAGCATTTCAATTCTTGCCTTGTACTATCTGAGCCATTCTCATGTTCCTTGTACTAGCTGTTTTTTCTAGCTGCTACTGCCATTAGGACTCTAATTTATGTATTCATATAGTATCTGTATCTATCGTTGAGCCAAAGCATTTGAAGTTTTCAACTTAAAGACACACTTTCTTTGAGCCAGCAGCATGGTATTTAGGTTAGGAGTGAGAACTAGTCTTGTTCTGGAGCTTAGGATCTTGATGATCCTACTACAGGTAGATATAGACTAGTTCTACTGTAAACTTTCGGCAATAAACTATTTTGACCTTGCTTCTAGTTATCACCAATACTAGTGTGTTTTTGAACTGAAAGCTAGCTCTCTGATGGAATGATAGATGGATCCTTCCTCTGCAGCATGCATATGCATGTGGGTAGTACATTTTCATATTGACCTTTCCTTCATTTTTGTTTTGCACTCCTTACACTCATGTTTGTATTCTTTTTCTTCTTTATTAGATGAGGCTCAAAGGAAGAAGTGAGGAGTCATCGACAATTTTCACCTAATAATCTCACAAATATTTGGTGGAGAGTCGTTACAACAACATATGCTACATTGTTCATTGAGCTTTTGAATTTAAGAGGCTCTAAAGTTGATATCATTTCGAATTATATATATATCAAAATTGTGTTGTATTCTGTTTTATAAAGTTTTATTACATGACATATTTTGATGGATGTTTATACCATATATGTATTTCATAGGTGCTAGTGCTGGGCAGGTAGCAAAAGTATTAGCAGAATACTAGTAGCGCTAGCGCCAGGTTCTAGCAGTGAAGGAGGCTGCAGGACATCCAGAAGTGTTACCCGCAAGATTGTTTTTCTCTACCAAACAGCGTAATGGGAATCGAATATGTTAAAGTAGCGAACCAAACAGAACCCGCTTTTTGTTGCACTGTAATCAAATCCAGCGTGATCCATTCACATTAACATTACCACTCCCTAAAGTGAACCAAACAGCACCTCAAGTGCTAAGCAAATGGGGGTGAACATAAAAATGGGCCAGCAGATTATAAATCATGTAAGTTACATAAAGCCACATAGCGCATCAGACACACAGGCTCCAGAATACACTCATCCGGCGTAACTCCGTAACCATCAGGTAGCAAGCCAATTTCGCATGTAATGTACGACCGGTCACATTGTATCTGCCCGTGCCACCATGTAAAGGTCCACATTAATAGGAGGAATAGAATATAGATGCTGACCCGCGTAGAGCCGGATGGTGTCGATCCGTTGGATCTCCCGCACGGGCGCCGGTAGGCCCACCGCCTTCGCCGTCTCGGCGCGCTCGTCCTCCGCGGCGACGCATCCCCCTAGGAAGCAATGAGGAAACCGAGCCGGATCAGCAATGGCGTGCGGAGGGAACGGTCACCGGGACTAAAAAACCCCATTCAATCCAGCAGCTAGGGTTTACTACTGTTGAGGGGAGCGAGAGAACGAACCTCGTGACCGGGCGCGGCGGAGGTCAGCGCGGGCCTCGGCGGAGCGCGCGAGCCAGGACGCGGCCGCGGAACCGAGCCGCGCCTCGGCGCGGCGGAGCGAGGCGTCGAGCCCAGCGCACTCGCGGCGCAGGAGCTCCGCGAGCGCCGGCGCGGCGGCGAGGTCGTCGGGGGAGGCGAAGTGCGCGTCCAGGAAGCCCCGCACACTCGCCGGCGGCGGCCGCAGCCGCGGGGGCGACGGCATGGGAGGCGCGTTGGGTTGGGAGGCGAGAGAGAGAGAGACGAAGGGGGGAGCCAAGCAGACAGGTGAGTGCGTGTGGCCGGGAGGAGTGGCTGGCCTGGCCTGCGGCCGCGTGGCCGCTGCGAGTGGGACCGGACGGGAATCTCCAACAATTCCTTGCTATTTTTGACAACTTGACATCATCGAGAGGGGCTCGCGCACGGAGAACTTCCCTGTCACGATTTTTTTTTTCTCCGACTCTCCTCTCCCGGCCTCACCTCAGTCTTCCCCGGCCTCGCGTCGCTCTTCCCTGGCACCTGTGGTCGTGGAAGTGGAGGCGGATGAGACTGGCGAGGATGCGCGGGTCGGAGGCGCGCGCCTCCTGGATCACGCGCGCTGCACTGTGTTGTAGACGTGCGGGCATGAGTCGTCGTAGTACACGGGGCTCAGCTGCTGCTGCGTCGCCAGGGCGAACGCCGCCGCGCACAGGGCTGCTACGGCCACTGCCATCGCCGGCGCCATCTTCGCCCGCGCTTGTTTTTGTCGCGTATGCAGCGAGAGGTTGGGGCATGACAGTGGTTCTACTTATAGTGACACAGTGCAAGCGAGGACGAGGTTTTGACATGTTCCCGGCGCGTGGCGTGGGGCATGGCCGCGGCGGCGCTTGTGGCGGCGTGCGCGGCGGCCGTCATGGCCGCGGTGGTGTTCGCCGCGCATACGGAGCCACGCGGCAGGTGTGGGCTTACTTTTTTTTTTAATTTTACCAAGTTGGAATAGCAAACTATTGGAGGGAATCCTTTTTTCCACTTGCTATATAATTTAGCAACTTGTCAAATCACAAGATATACCAAGTGAATTTTACCAAACTGTTGGAGTTGCTCGAGCATCTTCTCCGGCAGTTCCCCAATAAGGTCTTGTTTGGCTACGCATAAATACAGCTTAATCCACGTAAGTTTGAGTGAATTGGAGTGTAACTTAAAGTAAACTACACTCTAATCTCTTCCGAGCCACGTGGATTGAGGTGTATTTGTATGTAGCCAAACAAGACCTAAAATGGTATTGGAGTAGCCCAATATTATTTTTTAAACTATTAGGAGAGATGCCTATCACCAATAATCTCCTCCAATAAATAGGACCCACCTGTTAGCAATAATTTGTTTATTTTCTTTTATTCTTTTCTCTCCCCTCCATATATCTTCTCGGGCACCTCCAGCAACTATTTTCTGCTGGAAGGACCGCACCGCACCTCCGTGAGCTCGGCGGCCAGGATCCCATCTCCCCATCGCTCGTCTCAAATCCTCTCGGGTCTCGGCCTCGTCGTCCTCAATCCTCATCCCCCTGCAACCCCGGTCGTGCCTTCACCAACCTCGGTCTATTGTACACAACATGTCCAGACGAAGCCCGCCAGCTCGGTAGCACCCGGGCGGCAGAACAGACGAGCTCCGTTGAGCAAAAGGGAGAAAAAGTGACAGTTATTTGTGGGCCCTGTGATATTGCAGGAGATGCAACTCCTCCTTCATTTAAGGGGAATAAGAGCGTTATTGGGGGACTGCTGGAGCTGAAAAAGTGAGCTATCTCCCCCGACGTGATAGTTTTATGGAGATGAGGAGTAAGATTGAGAGTTTGCTGAAAATGCTCTTAGTCCAAAAAAAAACCATATAATTCTAGCATAATGCTCCTTCGGTTCTAAATTATAAGTCATTCTGAGAATCTTAAAATAGTCAAAGTTTTTTCAAATTTAACTAAAATTATAGAGAGAAATACAAAAAATTATGACATCAAATAAGATTTATATAATAAAATAATAACATATAGTAATGACACATTAATTAGTTTTTTAATAAACTTGTCTCACGGTTTCTAGATGGAATATGTATCTTATTTGTATTAGTATATTTTTAATAGACTAAATTAATATCAGAATACGTAACATCAGAACTTTTTATGACGGACTAAAGAAGACTATAGACCCGCCGACGCGGGCCTGATCTCAACTGATCTTCTCAGAGATGAGATAATGGACCCGTCCGTCGGAGACCAAACTGAGGAAGCTGGAGGTCAGTTTGTGGCCAACATCTGAAGACTACTGTCAGAATAAGAAATTTTGAATATTTTTTTAAAAAATTTGATTGAGGGTGAAAAATACACAGCTTTTTCTTCTTCTTCTTTTTTTGATGAGAAAGGAAAAATACACAGCTGATTGATTGCTTGGAATGATCCATCTCGGTAATAGATGTCTCTGGGCCGGAAAGCCGTCCCATATAGATGTCGTGGGCTGGGAAACATAGTATAGTGCTACAAAGTAACAAAGGAAACAGATTACAGCCAACGGGCGAGATGGGCTGGGCCCCTCTACCCTGCCTGCGGGCTGCGGCACACCACGCGTCTGTAGTCTGTACACAGGTTGACAGATGAGCAATTGAGCAGCAGGTCGACAATCCCCGCCGGCGCCGCCCCACGTTCGTTGTCTCTCTCCTCCGGCATGCAGAATGCGTTTCTTCTTCGTTAGGGAATCAACGATACTATATAGTATTTTTGTTCAGAAATTTATTTAAATTTGAAATTTGGACGAGGAAGGAATGAGGTGCAACAGCTCCGACAAGATCCCTTGTATGCATTGGTTCTATTCGATTGAGTTACAAACCGGCTCGAACGATTCATGTATTTATTTTTTTACAAGAGAAGAACATTATTTCACGACTGATTTGTATATATAAATTAAAGTTAGCAGAGTAGCAGATTGCTTTCTCGCGCCACAACGATGCCGGAAGCTCCGCCACCTCCATGCTGCGGTCCGTCCATCGACATGAATATTGATGCCGCTCCGTCTTGGCCGGCGGCGGCGGGCGGCTTCCCTTGCTGCATGCGCCGGCCAGCCAGCTCCGGCATGATTGATGACCGGCACTATGCTTTCCGTTTCAAGCACGCAACGTATTAACGCTAGTCGCGTGTACGTGCTCTCTTTCATTCTCAAGTCCTCATCAACTGATGTATATATCATTTTCGGCTGCCTACTCCGCTAGATCTTGCGTGTGTTACTCATACTGGATCCTATTATTGGTTGTGTGTTGTGCTATCAATGTGTACTTTGTTGCATCTACTATTTGATCTTGGATCATTATTATTGGAGACGAACGGAATTTAAGTCCCATGCATCTCGCTCCATACATAGTAGTCTGCATTCGACCTTACTAGTGATGTACAGTACATTCTGCAGATCAAAACGAAACAGATATAAAATTAGCTTAATTAGCTGCCTTGATTAGCTTATCTCGAGTTCTGATGGTGAACCATACAGTACAGTAGAAATTGAAGCTGCTGTTAACGCTACCTACTACTACAGCACGTACGGTAATCTGCTGGAGCTTGTAGTTGTAGTACATCTCGTGTCGTCACTGCAGACAGATGATGCATGCTGTACAGTAGTACTAGAACAGATACGCTACCTATACTAGCTAGGCTTGTTGTTCCTTGCTTCAATTCAGCAGCCGATCCGGCCATGCATCTACGGTTGGTGGCCGCCGGCGGCCGGCAATGCACTATGCTTATGCATGCACATGTGCACAGCACGCATGAGAGCAATAATATTTGGATCCCCCGGCCGGCCGGCTCGCTGACGGTCGTCACAGGATGTCCGCGCTGTTCGTCTCGCTCTCGCACATGACGTTCCACGAGTCCAGCGTCGGGAAGCACGGCGGCTGCTGGAGCTGGTGTTGACGGAGCGCCGACGCCTCGTCGACAGCCGGCAGCAGCTGCGTGTTCCCGGCGGCGTCGAGCGCCGCGGCCGCCTGGACCTGCAGCATCATGGCCTCCAGCACGGGCCCGCCCCCGCCGGCCGCGTCTCCGGCGGCCATCAGGTCCGCCTGCACGCCGGTGATGTGCTGCACCATGAGGCGGAAGTTGGCGGGGTCGGTGCTGATGTAGGTGGTGGGCGCGCGCTTGGACGCCCGCGACCGGCGCTTCCCGGCGCGCGCTCCCGCCGGCGCCAGCAGCGCCTGGTGGTGGAGGTGGTGGGTCTGGCGCACGCCGGGCGCAGCAGCAGCAGCAGGCGTCGGCGAGGCCCGGCGGCGCGGCGGCGAGTCGGCCACCAGCACGGAGTCGCAGCAGGTGGCGGCGGGGCCGACGGCGTGCGGCGGTGGCAGCAGCGCGTAGTAGGGCGACGGGAGGTCGGCGAGCATCAGGGGCGACGGCGACGACGAGTACTGGTGGTGGGAGATGAGGGAGAGGGAGGAGGACGAGGAGGAGTCGGGCGACGTCGTGGTGGTAGTGGTAGTGGAGGAGGAGAAGTGGAGCGCCCGCGCGATGGCGGCGGCGGCGTCCGCGTAGGAGGTCGGCAGCAGCGCGGGCGGCGGCGGCGCCAGGCAGGAGATGGCGTCCATGGTTGTTACAATTCAGACGGTTGGACTACCTTGGGCTTGGGGTTGATTAGTCGAGCAGAGTTTAGTTGCTAGTGTGAGTGCAGTATTTGAATTAGGATTAGGATCAGGAGGAGGCGAGGCGAGTGGAGACGGAGATGGAGGGGGAGGCGAGTGGTGGGAGTGGAGCTGAGTTTATAGGAGGAGGAGGACGACGATGGGGACCGACGGGAAACCGCGTGGGGACTGGGGAGGGAGGTGGTCGTGGGCTCGTGGCCCGTGGGGGCCGTCGGCGGCTGAGGCCCGCGCGCGCGCTTTGGTTTTGTCTGCGTGTCGGAGGCCACCGCCAGCGCGAGGCACAGCCGCACAGGCACGGCTGCCCCTGGGGGGCCTGGGTCAACCTGCTCAGCACGGTGTCAGGTCAGGCGTGTGTGGGCCGTGGGCCGTTGCGCGGCGGTGTGGTTGGTACCCGCGACGGCCAAGCAAGCATGTGCATGACGTGCGACGCTTTTCGACCCGACCCGACCCGACCCGACCCGACCGACGGCAAAGCTGCCGCCATGTGCCACTCTCGTACGGCCACGGGCGGAGAAATGTACAGTAGCGGGGGTATTCTCCACGTACGGTACGTACGGATCTTCCCGGGAATTCTGACCGGGTGTCGGCTGATGCCGCGGATAGTCTGGGATCTTCCCGGGATCTCATCACCACTCTCCTCCCACTCATGCATAGCATGCTCCATCAGTTGTTCTTCTAGAAACTAGAACAAGGCCGATCGGAATCGGATGGATCCGTGGCCTTTCTTCACCCATAACCCGGACGCCCAATAGTCTGGGTGCGGTGCGGAGTCAGGGCCAACTTTCCAAAGGAAACCAAGAGCTAGCCAGGCCCGGCCGCCGTGTCTGTCTGTTCCATTCATCGGCCGACGGCGACGGAGATGCTGCGTCGTCCACTGTGATTAAAGCGAGCCTAGCCTTTTCCACCGCCAGTGAATCAACGGGGTTTTCACTACACCGATGCGAGATTTTCACTGTCACCCAGCGAAAACGACCGCCCAACTATCTGGTTTCACTCATTTCCAACCCCGTCACACTACTACTATCTATCAGAGTAGTGCTCGCGATGAATAACAAGACCTTATTCCTTCCGAGTTTTTACTTTCCCGTGAACGTGGTGATTCCATTCCATCGTGCCTTTCCATTGTGGGGGTAAAACGAGATGAGGTTAATGTGAATCCACACCTATCCTATCCTACTCATCTGTTAGAATTATATGGGCTTGGCCCATTAACAAATTCTGAAATTCATAATAAATCTCAAAGGCCCATTCATGTGTGAGCAAAGAGGGGAAGTGGAACTCTTTAGTCCCACCTTGCTAGTGGAAGGGGAGGAGGACTTGCTTAAATATGGAAGTCCTCACCACTTCCTCAAGTCTAGTGTGAGAAGGAGAAAGAGAAACCCACACGCGCGCGCTCGCTCGCCTCGCCTCGCGGGGCGTGGCGTGGCGTGGCGTGGCGTGGCGACTTGCGCGGGTGCGCGGCACCTGCGTGAATGGTCCGCCGAAATCCGGCTCCTCGCCTTGCGGGAGCGCGGTCTCCTTTTGCAGTTTTCGTTTTTGGTTTCTTGGCCTTCAAGTTGCAGAGTCCTAAACAGTTACGACTCAAGAGTCCTAAACCGATTTAGATCGTGATCGCGACACGAGGTCGGTTCAACAGGGCTATATAAGCAACCTATCGGCCACGCCAAAACGTATCTCAACACCTCTCGAGCTAGGGTTTGCCTCATATCGCTTTTGCGCTGCCGTCTAGTCGTCTCCAGTCCGTTCGCTTGCGTGCACCAGCGACCGGGCGAGCAGGTCTCCGGAACCCTCGTCTTTGCGATCCTGCACCGGGAGAAGGCAAATAAGGTTTTTGGGAAGCGCTCGTCGCGCGACTGCTCTCGTCTACAACAACGGGTCGTCTACCGTCCAAGTCAGGCGGCGCTACGTCCAGGCGTATTCGTCGTCAACTGCTCCGAGCTATTCCTCCAGCACTCATCGACGATCAGCCAGCACCGACTCCGCCACCGTTTTCTCCAGCTAACGAAAGGTACGCCGTTCGTGATCTAATGTCTATGTTTATATTAGATCTTATGTCTTTGATCTTGCCTTTTAATCTATCTGGTGTACGAGCTATGCTTACACCGATTGTCATGTTTGAGATTATGTTATGCATGTTTTGTTATGCTAGTAAACAATACAATATGAGATATCTAGATCATCAATTTATCATGATTTATATTCTGGTTTTAATCTGGAAATTGCCTATTCTTTTAACATCATCTTCGCAAACGGGCGGGTAAGCAAATTTCTTTCTTTTATACAAAAAAAAAATGAGAGTACTTTTGTTCTCTTCCGTTCTTTTATTTTCCAAACTACTACCCGTGTATTTTTTTTTTAACAAACAATCATCCATTAGGGTGAAACATTACAATCGAATTACAGACATTCCTACCTTTCCATTGTGGGGGTAAAACCAGATAAGGCTAATTGGCCATGTTTGCTCGAACTTATTTACGGCTGATTTTAGTTGTTTTAGTAACGTTGTAGAGAGAATAGTAACGTTGTAGAGAGAACAAGTCACAATATAGCTAATAAACGAACCGATAAATTCAAGAGAACACGGACAAATGTCAATCCACACCTATCCTATCTATCTTCGCATAGGGGAGTACTGTTGCGCTTTTTCCCCCAAACTATTATCTGTGGATTTTTTTTTCTTCAACAAACACATTATTCATTATCTGCAAATTAAAGGCAACCGGCACATAGATAAGACGCATGGTTCACGCATCTTTTTATATACAAGGACGTGAAACTAGCCACCATCTCTTTCAGAATTGTCGCAATTTAGGAACGATGCATACAGTAGTTTTTTTTTTTTGACTAGGTGCATACAGTAGCTTTGTTCTTCAAGAGAAGCCAGACCTGGCGGTCTGTCTCGGCTACGGTATGATGATGGATCATGGATGGGTGCCTATTGATAGAAAATAGACGGGCCCATCGCCTAAATGCTCCGCTTCTCAGCTAATAGAGCCGATCTAACTGAGCTCGGGCGCCGTGCAGAGGCCACGCGTAGTTGACCTGAGCTGCAACGCACTGCTCCCACACGAGTCATGCACAAAAGGCACCATCTATGTTGACCCAGCCTCTAGCAAGCTGTTTTGGCTCTTCCTTACGATCAAGCCAAACATTGCTATCACAGGCTCCAAGACACACTTGACAAGACAACCAAACACACATATTTGCTCAGAATCCTCGCTTGGCAAGGCAAGAACCCTAAAGGTTCCGTGTAGATCCTAAGAGATTTTAAGTATCTGGATAAAAAGTCTCAAAATTCTAGAATTTTATCCAAACGCAAATGGATTTTTAATAGGAAAAAGTCTACTTTTCTTCCCTCAACTTTTGCGAAAGTTCAATTTTTCTCCTCGAACTCTAATACCAGACAAAACATCTCTCTCAACTTTTGAAACAATACAACTTACCTCCCTGAGCGGTTTTGGACGGTGGTTTTGCTACAGTAACAGTGGTTTCGTCTTTTTTTTTCTTTTTTCATTTATTTTCGCTGAATCTTTAAAAAATTATAGTAAATCACAGAAAAATCATAAAGTAGAAAATTCAATTTTGTTGAACTCCACATGAGTAGATCTACACAACTATCATATAATATGGTATGTTTTAGTACAAAGTTTTTATTGCAGCTTTAGATTTATAATTTTTTGTAAATAAAATAAATTTATAATTAAGTTATATATGATCCAATGAGTATGAAATTTTTACTACAGTTCAAACATACAATAATTAGTCCACCATAAAAATATCACCATAATTGGACTATAGAGACTACACCGATTAATTGTTTTAATTAATTCCATACAATTATATGTTTTTTTTGTAATTAATTAGAATAATTCATAACTGTAGTTTATATAGTCTAATTATGGTGGAATTTTTATGGTAGGATAATTATTGTAATCTTAAATTGTAATAAAAATTTCATACTCATTGGATCATGTATAACATAGTTATAAATTTATTTTGATTAAAAAAGCATTTATCTAAAACTATAACAAAAGCATTGTACTATATTATATGTTCATTGTGTTGGTCTACTCATGTGGAGTTCAACAAAATTAGATATTCTATTTTATAATTTTTCTGTGATTTACTATGATTTTTCAAAGATTCGGCGAAAATAAACAATTGAAAAGAAAAGACAAAACCATTGTTACTATAGCAAAACCACTATTCAAAACTACCCAATGAGGTAAGTTGCATTGTTTCAAAAGTTAAGGAAGACGTTTTATCTGGTTTTGGAGTTGAGAGAGGAAAATCAGACTTTCGTAAAAGTTGAAGAAGAAAAAAAAAGACTTTTTCTTTTTAATTAATATACAGACGCATAACGAATTCAATAGAACAACAGGTTAGAATTTTTGTATTCAGATTGTTGTTGTTAAGCGCGCGAGGTCATGGTCATGCATCTTGAAGCATCGTTTGTCGCCGACGAGAGGGCAGAGTTGACGCTGTACGGTTGGTTGACCTGGAGCACACAGGTCCAAACCTGCTGCGTTCAAAGCACGCACGACCACGGATCTTCCACGGGCGCCTGCATGCTTGCTTCACCAGCCCCGTCCCGTGCACCGCTCAGCATCCAAGCTGGTGGGTACTACAGTAGTATACTAGCACCGCTAGGCATCGCGCCTCCTGCATGTTTCTGAATATGCAGACGGCAAAACCCCCAGTCTGCAGACGGCAAAACCAGCAGCTAGCAGCAACTCCAGTTCCAGTCTGAACACAACTCTCAAGCCGCAGCAGGAACTACAGGACCAGCAACGCAACGCGTCTTGAGCAGCAAAGCATGCAAGGGCCGGCCTGATCGGCTGATCCCTCCCTGATGGACGTTTGCTCATCACTCTGCACGACGCAGGACAAAACAAGTTTAATTTGACGCGTTCCCGACGTTTGTTTGTCATCAGCGTTGAAAACCCGGCCACCAACAATATAATTCAGCATTCAGCATTCAGCATCAGCCAACCACTCCCCAACTCCGGTTACGGTTAGTACCACCACCGGCACCTAGTTCTAGCACTAGCAGTGGTCAATACGGACATACGTACAGTATTATATACTCCTAGACCTAGTTGCATTGGAAATAATATATATACTGGTACCCGCAGTTTCAAGTCCACTGACCGAGAAGAGCAGTCATGCATTGCATTGCAAGATTTTTTATTGAATCGCATGCATGGTCCTTGGATTAGTTTACATTAATCGATCCAGCAGATCGAGCAGAACATCATCCCATGAGGCCATGAGGCGCTCAGGCATTCGGCATTCCCAATTCCCATTCCCTTGTGATTGAGTGCCCTCGAAGACTTTTGCTTGCGTGCCATTGTTGCATTATGTTGGGTCCATCAACCACTCCATTATACGAAGTACATTACTGCTTACCAACAAGATACTACTGTATATAATTTTCGACTGCCTTGCTGGTCAGATGGATGCAGCATGGTTGTGTAATTCTTGATTCTTGCATTAATATTGCCAACGTACGTACAGGGGGTCATTCCATGGTCAGCTGCAAAGCTGAAAGCCTACTAGCTTCTTTGACATGATCAGAAAAAAAGTACAGTCACCTATCATCAAGAATGCAGCAGTGCGAGTAGTAATCACATCCTTTCTCAAGTGAAGTTATAAGCCGCCAAGATCCTACAGTAGTCGCTCATCTCTCAAGTCAAGTGCAGTGGGTATACTACCAAAGAATGCATCTTTGACATGGAAAAATGGAGATGCATGGTTAGCAGTGTAGCACGCACGCGCACACACACTGTGCTAGCGATTGGTCAGTTCTGGCCTCTTCAACGTTGTCTGCTGACAACAACTGATCGAACGGCTCGACTCTACTTCAGTTCTCAGGAATGACGAGCCTGTGAGGGCATGGTGACATCAGCCTACTACTATATATCGGGTAGCCATCCGTTGTTTATTTTTATTGTTATTGTTAAGGAAGCTAGGGGTCTACATACAGATGAGATGAGACGACGATGCTCCCATCCCATTCCCATATTAAAGCTATATACTTGCTCATGTGATGCTAGGCCTGTTTGACTTGTTACACCTGCTCCCTGCTAGCTGATCCACTAGCTCATTTTCATAATCATCCACTAGTATATTCTATCATTCTCTCATGGTCTCATCTTAAACAAGTTTCAGAATATCCTCCTCATCCCAGAAGCAAGCTTTTCTAGCGCTGCAATCTTCTTCAGAATATATACAAGTGTGTATATATACCTTGCAATACAATACAATACAGTACTCCTACATGCATATAATAAGCAGCGAGTATAAAATATCAGTGTACCTACCATGCATTACCAGATCGATCGACCACGCCGCCCGTAAATGAAAAGGATTCCCGTGGGACGACGATTAGTAAACAAGTGTTTGAGCTTGGACCATCTCCTTGTCGCTTCATTATTCCCTTCCCTTTGACATGCATGTACGTACTCCTAGCAGCTGCAGTACCAATAATAATACTATGGATGTACTGGGAACATCCCTATCCTATCTAGGAGTATCTACATAGGTCAATGCCTTACGCTGGCGGCTGGCCCAATCTCCTCAGCAGTCCTCACTCTAGTGTAGTAGTCAGAATATCAGAGAGGGGCTAGCTAGTACACGGTTTCATCCAATCTGAATTTCAGATTCAGGATTCAGGCTTGCATTGCTGTGTCTGTTTTTTTTTTTTTTTTTTTTTTTTTTTTTTTGCATGGCATCTGCCCCAGACCTCTCATACTGTACTATTTATGCACAGATCGCAACGTTGCACATCGGCATGGTAGCAGCATCGTCTAGTGACCTGTGCTGAAAAAAGACGAAAGTTTTGAACTCTGGTTTGATCCGAACATGCAGAGTTGATGGCTGCCTGTTGCCTGCAGCCGAGGCGAGGCGACAAACAGGCGGCACGAGAAACAAAGGAGGTGGGCATCAGCATCATGGTGCGTGCAATGGCTTTTGACTTTGGGGCTTGTTGGCTCTGGCGGACCTGCCTGTCCGTTTCCCGCAGGTCAGATCAGATCGATCCGCCCGTTGATTCCGTCCATTTAAAAACTTTCTTTTGGTCCCTCCCGCATGTACTTAGCTTTATCTCCTGCTCTGTCAACCGGTTGAACGTTTCACCGTGCGGTATGCCGCCTGTCATTTTGGTTGCCCGCAAATGTCAGCGAGTAGAATTTCTACTCGTACTCCCTCCGTATCGGAAATAGAAGTCATTTTGGAAAAGATTTGGGTCAAACATTGGGAATATAAATCATGAATAACTTTTAAATTATTGAGTTCAGAGATGTAAAAATCATATAAATAAATTTGTCTTGAAAAGTGTTTTCATAAAAATATACATATACCACTTTACAATAAATATTTTTAAAGAAATAAGTGGTTAAAGTTATGCTTTAGAGACCGTGTCGCTGTCCTGAAGGACTATACTGAGGGAGTACGTAAGCACACCTACACCTTTGAATTTCTACGAACAATCAGCAGACGACATTTACTACTACTGTTTGTTGACAAGACAAGTCTCAACGGCAACATCTCATCACACACAACATAATAATAATAATAATAATAATAATAATAATAATAATAATAATAATAATAATAATAATAAAAGAGTCGTAGCGTCAACTCGTACACAGCAACGCTGCAAGGATTCAAGTTGAGGGGAACAGCCAAGGATTCAAGATTAAAGATAAAGAGTAGTAGTACCACCAAAAGGTCAAACCGGAAGATTTGGAGACAGCTTTATTTCCAGTCATCCAGTGCATATACAGTCGTACTTCTCACTGATTCGCTTCTGGAATTTGACTGCAGCGAAGAGCGAACGTATATCAGCGCAGCTTATTACTCGTGCGTACTTCCTCCGTCCCTAAATAACTGTCTCTAGAAATCCGTGTTTCCCTCACAGACACGCTTTCCGGACGACATCTAAATAGATAACTCCCGTGCGTTGCCGCGGGAATTTAAGATTAGTTTTGGTGATCATTCGATGAATAAAGGGGAGAACCCTGCGTGGGGTATATTTAGATATGAAATTTCAGCTTGAAGCATATATAAATCATAATTACTATGCTATACATACTTCAGAAAAAATAAATTAAAGAATGAAGAAGATGCATAGAAAAAGAAAAACTAACGTCACCATATGCATATCAGAAATCATAAGACAAATAGAAAAATAAAAATAAATAATCATGACAAATAGATCTCTCTTGCTTTATGCTCCATAGTTGACGTAGACATCTAAGCATAATACAGTAAGTATTAAGACATTAAAAATGAATTTGTATCTATACTGAATACTACTGTAGTAGTAAACATTATGGAACACACATCCTTATCTTTCCTCTCGGACGGTGCTCACGGGCTCACGGCGGCGACTTCCTGATGTTGTGCGTAAGCTGAAAAAAGGGTGTCCGCGCGCGTGTGGATATGTGACCATAGGCGAGCGGCCATCGTGCCGACAAACAACATCGTGAGCCTATGATGGGCGCAGATATGGGGTGCCACCACATGGATAGATGAAGCTCGGATGATGCCGGTGTAGGCGCCAACAAAGCACGCACGGGCATCCTAGCCCATGTGCGGGGCTTGGTACTCGACGACGAAGACCCGACGGGCAGAGAGGGAAGAAGATGGAGCCATGACTCCGCGCGAGCTGATGCGTGTTCCTGGCTTACGACGTGGAGGCCAAGTTGGCAGACGCACGATGGTGCATGCGCAGGTGAAGCGGCGAGACAACAGCACGCTTGTGGTGGTCTAACGTTGAAGTGGTGGCGGATGCACAGATCTGTCGCATGCTAGTTCCATGGTTGATCATGGCGAGAAGCCAAATGAACTTTATAAGATGACAACTTATGGATGTTTGGGAATCAGAGAAGACGGAGGGAGACCAATCACCAACCGACAGGAATTAACTACATGAGGAGCTGGGTATGCTTATCTTCTTTGTGCGCATTTTCTTTGGGAAGCAGAAGAGACACAGCCGCTATTGCGGCACCACTAATTGGAACATACAGTACGATTAAGGGACTTATGGTGGTGGGACCGACAGGAATAGAAGCTAATGGCATGGCTCAAGGATATGTTAGAGAATTAGTCTAGTGGGGTTTTGCTTTATAGGAGTTATAGATATTTAGTTAGCCCACTTGTCCTCACATCCTGTCTGCTGTCTGCAATTCCTCTTGACACAAATCGGTATAACATACTACTGTACTTCTGAATTTACACTAGGGACATTTACTTAGCCAACTCTATAGGATACTCAACTACTGTCCAATGCTCACTTCACTAATAAGAGCTACTTGTGTTCAGTCTTTTCTTCTCCACATCCTCTCCTTTGCGGCCCTGACGTTTTCCTGCAGATCGCGTTATACTTCTCAACTGAACTTTCTGAGAAGGCTTCGGGCTTCTCTATGAATCTCAACAGACTCCGGTGCAGATCAACGGGGGCATGACTTGCTCCCCCTGTTTCATCATTTGTTGGCACCTTCTCGATCTTTGTGAGGAATGGAATGGAGCGGCTTATGTCTGCAACGAGACCTTCGATGGCTTGTTCTAAGTCCGCGGTTGGTAAATCATCGAGAAGCTTTAACCACATTTCGCATCAGGTTGTAAAGATTAGCGCGACAGCAGTCCCTGTTAGCCAAGCGTCAATGGACAATGGTGTTCCGGTTCCTGGAAACCTTCCCCCTCGGTACGCCTTGTGGGATGCCATCCAGTTCTGGAAACCCAGCCTGGCGTTGAGTTCCACGTCGCAGCTTCTGGATGTTAACTTGATTACCGCACATTGGCACTGATGGCACTCAAAGCATTGTAGCCTACTACACATCATTTCTGAAGCGTGTTGTGCATATATGTGAGTGAGTATTATCAACAAGTACATCATTCTGGTTCTTGAACACACCAGCGCCCTAGCTTCAGTAGATGGATTGTCAAAGTCATCTTCTGGCTCTGCAAAATCATCATCTCCTTCGCTGTGCTCAGGGATCCCTTCCTCTTCGCAAAACCATCAGCATTTTCAAAATTCTGACTGACCTCTCTAGCAGCAAGGAATGAAGATTGAGCAGTCACTTTTGCGGCTGCTTTCACAGTGTTCCTCCCAGCACTCATATGATTGACGCGCAAAGGGGTTGGCGAAACATTTAGGGTTGACTCTTTCAGCACTTCAGGTTCAAAACATTTCCTCACAAGAGAAGCGGTGTCTCTCAGCGACAGAATATAGGCGCGGTGAGAAGCTGAAAGTGCACATCTTCCATCTAACGCTTCTCTAATAAAATGCTTCCTCTTCTGGCATAGCACAAGGACCTTGTCATCTTCAAGCTTAGAAGGTGCACCCCCATTTTTGAAGAGCAACAGCACTTAGATGATAGAGCCTCACGAACCATACTTGGACACCGGAGGGGGGCCAAGCACACCCCAACCTTCCCATAACTCCTATAATATACCTCTTAATTAAGTGCTTAATTATCTAATTAGCTAGTTAATAATACTATTTATACTATGTTTTTTATTGCTACTCTATATTAATCTCATATATATATATATATTATATAAATAAAAATATATATCTTCCTAATATTTTCCTCATAACTTTTATTTTTCTTAGTATATCAAACATCAGTCTATTCGCATAACAAACACTCTAATTAGCTAGTTAATTGGAAATAAATATTTTTTATTTATCCTTTTGAATTGGTCTGCAATGATATTTATAGTATCTACCATTAGTCTTTCTATTATCTTTCTTATCTCTTACGTTCTCATCACTGTTCTTATAAACGGTCATTAACTTATATACTCAATATTTAAACGCTACACAGTAATGCGATTATTTAAATGACTAGTTTACACGTTTAAGTGACCGTTTTTTCTGAGGCTAAATAATGAGTAACTGATTGCTTATCATTTGATGTTTAGTATCTAGTGCTAATTATAATTTTGCTCCGATTAACTTTTTATTATTATCGTGATTCTTTTTCTAGGTAAAGAATTATATTGAATGAGTGAAGGTTAAAGGCCTGAGATTAATTAATGTCTCTTTATTTTTACCTATTTTCTAATGTATTGCAACACAAATGTTTGTTTGTTTATGAGGTTACAGACTTTGACATGTTATATTTTGACACACATAATTATTGTCGATTTGCACGGCCCCCATGATCAAATTCTGGTTCTGCCCCTGGTCTCTGATGCTGCAAGACTGCAGCAGTTTGGAATCTTCCCAGTTAGACCATATTTTAAATTTCACATTTTCTATATTTCAGGCGCCTGAACAATTTTGTTTTTATTGTTTCATAGAAAAAATTATCATTTATTTCTTGTGATTTGTGTCAATAGATTTAAACAATTGGATGAAGATCTGAGGGTTGTAGTCGTTGCCTGAAAAGATGCTATATTTCAGACTCCTGAAATATATAGCAAATCCCTTTAAATTTATTACAATCTGATTTGATTTTTCTTCTTAACAAGAAGAAACACAAAAAAAAAAACATTTCATTTCACTATAGTTGCATCCAGTAGCTACTTTTCATAATTGAGAATCAGAAAACATATTTCCGTAAAAGAATATCAGACATAAAGTTAGCTGTCCACAATTAAGTTGGAGCATAGAAAACGATGTTTCCTTTAAGAAGAAATTTGTTTTGCCAAGGTTTGATAGATGTAACAACACAACCAAGGCAACTAGCATCACTAAACACCCCTCACGATATGTGCATGATTAAAGTTATATCGGTTCCTGGTACAATACACACGGTGGTCGGTGGAATTGTGTACCAAATCAGCCCCAAACGACACCTTTGCCTGCTCTGTTGAAAAGAAAAGGGACCCAGATCATTTCCATTGCCGCCATGGACGTGGGCTACGGAGAGAGCAAAGCGCCGACGGCGACAGCGACCGTCCGCGTCCCTCTCCATGAAATCAATCGGGCCATGGCGGGGGAGTAGACGTGCAGACGTGCCTGTGGCAGTGTGGGGTCGGAGTGAGGCTTTGAGAGGCCCATTCGAGTGGAAACAGGCCGGCCCATTGGAGACGACGAGGGCCGAGGGCCCACCTGAACCCCGCTCCCCATGGGCCCACAAATCCAGCTTTCGCCGCTCGCATTTCAAAATGGACCTGTTGTGTCTGTGTAACTGTGTTGCGCTTGCGCTCCGCTGGTGGTGACCATTTTCCTTTTTTCCTCAAAAAAAACACACAAACCAAACCAGCAGAGGAGGGCCAGCTGTTAATCGCAATTAGTGCGCGCTAATCAAATGATCCTCTGCCCTCCCGACCGTTGCTAGCCCATATCCCACCCCCACACCGCCCTGCCGCGGCCGCCGACCCCACTCGCCTTCGCCCTGCCGCCGGCTCCACTCCACACTACTCGATTCGCCTCTCCTCGCCTGAGATTCTTGCAGGTTTGCGCCCCCCTCCTCCTCCTCCTCTACTCCACCCGGCAATCCAATTATCGCTGGGGTTTAGTTTCGGTATGAGTTGCTGCGGAGTGGTGGTTCGAATTCCGCGTCGGGTTTTGGGCGATCGACGCGCTGGGGCGTGCAGGATCGGAAGGGCTTCCGTGGGTCGGCGGCGGCTCTGGGATCGAGGATCGACGAGGAGTGGTTTTGCGAGGCGGATTTCCGCTGGGTTTTGGGCGGTTCGATGCCCCAGCCTGGGATCGAGGATCCAAGTATTGTTGCCTTTTCTGGTGTCCTGTGGCCTTGCGTGTAGCCTGTTTGACTGAATTCCTATTAGATAGACGTATTGTGGAGTAGGCATGGATGGGCATGCGCTTTGGGGCTTGTTTGGATGTACATGTATTTAGCTAAATCCACGTGTATTGAAGTGTATTTGAACTAAGTTACACTCCAATCCATGTGGTTTGAGGTAGATACATGCGCATCCAAACAAGGCCTTGGTTGGGAGTTCAATTCCTTGGCAAAGGATACAGGGAACTATGCCCGCCCCTGTTAGTTAATGTTCTTGTTTACTTTTCGGATAATTCGTGAACAAAGGATTTGTTGTCTTGCCTTGTTATTCAGCTACATGCAAGTTACGATCTAATGTGTCTCATGGTTAATTCTTTGCTGACCACAATATGCAACCCATGCAGGGACTAGTTTGTGGGGAATCCCGAATCCAGGAACCTGTGAATCCTCGACACTTCTGAAACATGAGAAGATTCTTTTTCTTCGGGTCCCCTGCTGCAAACCCTGGTGAGGGAAATGGACAACCGATCAGTGATAACAGGACTAGACATAAAAAGACAGATGAGGGCAAGGAAAGTTCCGGTTCCTGCAGCACAAGATTGTCGAGATCCAGAAGCCGTCGTCAGAAGCGGCATAAGGAGGAACCAGCCAATCCCAACCAACTCAGGCGGTCCATGTCCTTCTCATCTCCGGCCAGAAAAAGTTGTGTGGATGAACGCTGCTTTAGCTTCTCGGGTGACGTTCCATGCTCTTTGTACGATGAATCTGATGCACCCCACCACGCCAAAGATGTCGTGTAAGTGGTTATGTTGCCTGATAATTACTGTCCGCACTACTTATATTACAAGATGTTGTTTACCATTGATTGAAATGATAGCCCCTGTTGCCTATTTGCCATTTGATCCATGCTACTACAATCTAGAGAAAAGAGAAATGCGTCTAAAAATAAGAAAGGAATTATCAAATGCACCGTCGTGATATGTGAATCTGCAAACTCTACTTATTTTAGCTATTATTCTGAATGCTTAATTATTTTTGCAAAGTGGTCGTCTTTATGATTGTTCAGTTTTGGATGATTGTTCAGTTTTGGTGCACACGCAGATTTTCTCTGGCATCTATCAATGATCTATACTTGATTCCATTGCATACAAGTTAGGTTCTTCCATTTTTCACTCAAATAAATATTCTTATGATTGAGTTCAAAGGTGGTTCAAGTAGATTCCATGGTGTCCTGTGACACCAATGTCTATAGAAAATAGATGCTTTATATTTTCCGCCGTTAGATAGTGACACTGATGCAATGGAGATGACACAAGTAGTTCTTCAGTTTAGATCTACCCTTGTTTAGTTCCTCTTTATCACTAGCGTTTCTGTGACCAGACTCTTTCTTGTTTTTTTAAGGCCATGTGTATCGTAGCTCGCTTTTTCAGCATGTCATCTGAAAAATGATTTTAACAGTATATCTTAACTTGCAGTCCTGACATGTGGTCGCCAGAAGGGAATCCGTTCTTGAGAGAATATGCGATAAAGACCCCAAAAGATCATTCTGCCATGGAAAATGGTTCTCCTCGTTCAAAATGCTTTCATGCTCAGCAGGGCATTCTCCTGTTAGCTCTCCTATTGCTATACAATGCAGATCAACAAAACTAAGCAATTTATTAAACAAGAATGATGTACTAGATCGGTACATTGATAGAGGGCATGAAGATGCAATCATAAATGAGAAACAGAAGCAGTGCACCCCTGTCACATCTATGGTATCTAATTTGGGAAGACCACCTCGACCCCAGTCTACAGTACCATCCATACCAAAATCAATGAAAGAGACAACGGAGAGCTACCCAGATGTGGACTTAAAAGACGCCTTCCTTTGGCGGCTTGCTCAAGAGGGTACAGGAGATACCCACAAGATCACAACTATGTGCAGTGCATTTAGGCGCCACATAAGCATGTCAGAAGCTTCTGAAAGAGAAAGTTCAACATCTGTTGAAGATATTTATGAAGATTTGCAAGATGTGAGACTTTCAAATGTTATCTGCCCCTCCAATTGTCCTACTTCAGGTATGACTTCACGTTGCTCCTATCATTGTAGGGTCATGCTTTTGTGGTGCTTCTCAATATTTTTATGATGATGTTTTTTTTTTTTTTGCATCAGCAGAAGACGAAACCGATGACGGGCTGCTTCAAAGGGCTAAAGAAGTTGAGTCAAGGTTTATGACTCCTTGTGGAGATGAATATGAATTCAGCATGCTCAGGGATAAACCCTTGACTTCAAATGACATGTTTCAGTTGATCCAGCAATTGACTGAAGATAGGAAACGATTAGCGCATGAATTGTCTTCAGAGATCAAGGCACGTGTTACAGAAAGGTTTGCTGCCAAAGAGCAATACAACAAAAGAAAGAAAGAATTAGACACAAGAACTAGGAGGCTGGAGAAGGAGAAGAGTGAAGTACAAACTACACTGGAGAGAGAGATGGACAGAAGGTCAGACGATTGGTCTATCAGGCTATCAAGATTTCAATCTGAAGAAGAGAGACTACATGAACGCGTGAGAGAACTTGCAGAGCAGAATGTGTCATTTCAGAGAGAAGTTACTTTTCTTGAAGCAAATAAGGCTGAAGCTTCAACGAAAGTTGCAAGTTTGGAAACACAAAACAGCAAACTAAATGACGATCTAGAGAAACTCAGAAATGAGCATGAGAAACTCCATAGTTCCTCGGTAGATTTGCAGGCTCGTTTTGCTGAGGTTGTAGAGGAAAGGGACCACATCCGGGAATATTTGAAGGCCAAGGAGGGAGAGAATAAAGCACTGCACAAAGTGATTGCAAGACTACAAACAACATGTAATGAGCAGGAAAGAACAATCACAGGCCTGAGACAAGGATGCATAGATGAATTAGATAGGAAATTTGTTGAGTGTGACCACCAGTGATAAAACAAGAAAACTGCAAATGGAACTTATTAGACTGACAGGGGTGGAGCAAAAGTTGAGAGGTGAAATTCGATCTTGTGATCTTGAAGTAGAATCCCTCAGACAAGAGAATATTGCACTCTTAAATCGTGTACAAGGTGCTGGAAATGGAGCAAGCTTCTCCTCGATTCGCCTTGACCAGGAGCTTCAGGCTAGAGTGGATAACCTGCAAATGCAAGGCTTGTCACTGCTTGATAAGATTAGCCAACTTTGCGCTAAATTGCTGGATCTGATGAAACACAAGAGACATGAAAATGAATATTTGAGTGGCAATGATGCATTAACATTCAGTGATTACACTTTTGAGTACCAGAGCATCAAAGGAGGAATCGAAGGTCTGAAGCGAAGTTTGAAGGCAGTCAATTCTATACTAAGTGAAAAGCAAAATGCTAAAGAAAAATCTGGTGAAATTGCAGCTGGAGGTAGTCCTTCCAAAGATCAAATGGTGAGTTACTTCTGGTACAAAGCAACATTTGTCATTTGAAGTTTACTTTGCCATGTGGTTGTCCAGTTAAAAAAAAACTTTCACAGTAAAGATTCACTAGAAGTATATTTGTGGATAGTTACATGTGCTTTGGAATGTGTTTTCGTGAAACTTCTACGGTAAGAGTTTACATCTGATGATAGTTACATGTGCTTTGGAATTAGTAGTGACTTGACTATTATGAAAAGAAATGTTTCAAAGAAGTTGGGTCCTTGAGCACATATTTACCATCAGCAAATAACTTCCATTCTTGTGTAGGATGATTTTGGACTCAAGCTGAAAGAAGAGGCTATGCTGAACAGAGTACTGAAGGAGGCAGTCTTGTCAAAGGAACTTGACATTGATTGCAATCTGATTTGGCATCTTCACTTCGCATCCAAGATGTTATGAGAAACGAGATCCAGAGGGTTCAGGATGAACTTTCTTGATAACCCACAAAGCTAAGCAGTTGGAGCTTCAGGTATCATGAGTTCATTACATATACATCTTTATTCCCCAATTAACCTGCAGTTCATTGTTTTTTTCTGATCAAAGTAGGATTTTGGTAATGATTTCCCTTTCATAATGAATTACTCTTGACCTGTCTGGTGTTAGCCAATTGTAGTGATCAAGTTGCAGTATGTCTCAAAATACTTATGATTAGGTAGGTCTTCTTGCTGAGTGACTTGGCTACCTGACGGTTGAATCAGAGGCCAACTGATATCACTCCCATCTCCTTGATCTATAAATTATTAGAAACCCATTTTAGTGTTTGAATCAAGTTATTTGCTGCTTGTTTATGTTTAGCTAGTCATTATTTCTCAAATTTTTACATCTTGCCAATAATCTAGGATAAAACTTGCTCAAGTGGAGATTAGGTCTACTGTGTGTAAGTCTTCTTTAGATATTCTTTCGAATGTTTGTGGAACCAGTTGTAAAGTTGAGATAATGTGAGGTAGCATATAATACAACATATTGTTGTTGTAGAGGCTTTTCCGGTCAGCATACATTCGTTCCAGGGGTCATCTTGGTGGTCGTATAAAAAAACACCAAGAGTCAGCAAACATTCGTTCCAGGGGTCATCTTGGTGGTCGTATAAAAAAACACCAAGAGAAAACGACATAAAGTGTTACACTGTCATGTTTTTGTACACTAAGTAGGCATACAGCTTCACCAGCAGTCCAGACATATACTATGTGCAAATCCATTTCAGTCTAGATACAGCAGTGGGCTGCCAATCAATACTAAAAAAAATAGTGCTGTGATTGTTATGGTACCAGCCAAAATGGCATGCTTCTTCAGACTGGTAGTACAGTAACTTGTCAGTTGGTCCTCGCAAAAAAAATGTTGTTTCATAGCAGAATGGCATGCTTCTTCAGAATGCAGTATTTTACTCAAGTAAAGTACTCCTGCTGTGTTGTTACATATTTGTTGGTTTGCTGTGCTTAACAGGTATCGAAGAAGGATGAGTCAATCAATGAGATCCAACAGGATTTCCAGGAATCTGCAAAGGAGCTGGCTGCTCTCCGTGGAACACTGAAAACAGTGACGGAGGAGAGGGACCTGTCGTGGCAGGAAGCAAAGCAGCTGAGAAGAAACATCAGCATCATGCAGAACGAGGTTGTGTCTTTGAAGAAGAAGATCGAAGCACTGGACGAAGACATACTTGTCAAGGAGGGGCAGATCACGATATTGCAGGACAGCATCGACAAGCCGTTCGACATCATCTGCAGCCCAAGGTCGATGAGGGAGTTCGACATGGCGTGAAAACGGCTGCTGTGTCACAGATGAAGTTCGTGTTATACAGTACCTGAGACTTTCAGATATATATGACGTGCGTTTTTTTTTCCCAAAAGACGGAGAGATGCTTGTGAATAGTGGCCGTTCATATGGTTCCTACAGTTTCTTCACCATAGTAGCTCACTGCCCGGTTTACGCCATTTGTAAACGTGCATAAATTTGGATGTGCTAAAGAGTAGCTGTCCTCTGTTACTATCTTGTTTTTCTTTTAAGATTGTTATTTGGAGGACTCCCGATTAATATCTGTCAATGTAGCTACTCCGTATAAGATTATGTCTTATTGTATGTTTCTGCATTTTTCTCCGTATAAAATTCAAGTTGTTGCACAAGGCAAACACATTTCTAGGCTTGTTATGACAGCTTGCTCTGATGTTCTGAACATGGGCTCAGCGGGCACCATTTTTCTCAATCTCCTCCATGACTGATGTCACTTGAAAGCTAGAGAAAATTTGTTCAATGCCATTAAAAATTATACTCTTTTCTTCTATGCCATATGCCATTGAAAAGTACGGTCTTTCTTCATTGCCATTGGTTTATAATTTTTTTTCTCTCTTACATGCCATTGCCGTTAGTTTTATTGTGCACACACAGCTAACCTGCTCAAAAAGGAAAATCAGGATGATCGCCTCACGCTACTGTGACTGTGAGTTTAGTGCGTCGTCGCCTGCTACCTCACCTCAACCGCGCAGGCTGACTGCGCATGCCGCAGCCGCAGCCGCCAGCCGCGCGCACGCCATCGCCGGTCATCTTTTACCGCCTCCCTCGCGGCTCGCCGCCCACGCCTCGTAGACCGCCGCCACAGTGGCGAGCGCGGACAATGGCATAACGGCTGTGTGCACGCTAAACATAACGGCAATGGCATATAAATCATCGAGAATACCTATTTTTATTTCTTGTTTTAGACAAGATTTGAGTCAAATATATCAATAACTATTAAGTTTCTAAGTTCATAAATATGAAAATTATATGAATAGATTTGTTTTAAAAATACTTTTGTAAAAAAATATACATATATCATTTTTCTATAAATATTTTTATAAAAACAAAAAGTCAAAGCTGTGTTTTTTTTAAGACTGTAACGATGTCCTAAGTTGAGTACGAAGGAAGTAGGTTTTCTAACAACACTTTTAATGGGAGGGTACTCTTTGATAGTATATCTTTGGCAACTGGGAGCATATCTTTGGCCTGTCCATCTCTTTGATAGAACTGTACAGAGTAGTATTTTGGACACGCTGAATTCGTCAGATGCGGTGTAGTAAAGCTGTAGACCTTCACTATCATCGCATTTATTGCTTCGCTTTGATTTACTAGTATTTGTTTCAATTTTCCAAGACAAGGACACGCTGAATATGTAAAAAGTCTATGCGCATAACATCGGATGTTCCGACACTAGTTTAGTCTACAAAATTAAATTAATAAAAAAATAAATTAAATACTTTCTTTATATATGTCGGTGTTTCGAAACAGGGGTACGACACCAACGAGTAATATGATCGCGTGCTTCTCTTCCTGGGGTGTGATGCAAGAGGACACAAGGATTTATCCTGGTTCGGGCAAAGAAGGCCCTACGTCCAGCGGGGGAGGTGTTCTTGTATTACTTGCACCTAAGTGCTTGTACAGGGGCGAATACAAGCTCAGTGAGCGTGGACCGGAGTCCGGACTCGTGTGTGTGGACTTGTGTCTTAACGTGTCTGTCCCCGTGCCCCAGAATGAGGGCCCTGATGTCCCCTTTTATAGAGCAAAGGGAGACCAGGGTTACACAAGGGTATTACAGGTATCGGGGTGTATTGTGTCCCTTACGAAGAAGGGTAGGAACCCTGTCTTGTCGAAGACATTGTAGCCGACGCGGGCGTTGCTGTTGAAGCGTCCTTGAAGCGTGGCCTCCATCCTGGGCGCGGACGTGGTGGCGCGGCGAGGTGGAAGCCGTACAACACCCATCCCGGAACGTACAGGACGTGGCGGGATCCCTCCGGGTCTTGGGGTACCTGTCCTCCAATAGCATGAAAGTAGTCAGGGCTCGAGGGGCATGGAGCCGGCCTCGAGGCGGTGCCTACGGGGGGCTCGAGTCCCCGCAGGTATGGGCAAGTCCCGTGAAAATCGATTGAGTGGCAGGCATCTGGGCCTTGAGGCGTGTCTTGGACGTGCCACAGTGTAGGGCGTGTGTTAACAGTGCTTCACTGGTGCCTTTTCGCCCATGCTTGTGGTGAAAACGAGACTTGACTCTGCCCGGACCACCGTGGCACACGTTGTGTCACAGAGGACGTGACTGGGTAGGTGGATGAATTAAGTGCGCGGTATATGGGCTGGCATCCGATGTCTGCACCGCTCGAGGGAGGCAAAACGCGTCTCGAGGGATAGGCCGCTGTGCCAGAGAGGCTCGAGGTCCCCGCGTGGGGTCTCGAGGTGTGGTGTTCGGCTGTGGGGGGCTCGAAGGGTAGTGGAGCGCTTGCCCGAGGCCTGGGGGGCTCGGGCGAGACGGAAAGCGAGTGTGCGCCCGAGGCCTGGCATGGAGGGCTCGGGCGAGA
Source organism: Coix lacryma-jobi var. lacryma-jobi (assembly GCA_009763385.1). NCBI lineage: Eukaryota > Viridiplantae > Streptophyta > Magnoliopsida > Poales > Poaceae > Coix > Coix lacryma-jobi. The sequence continues at coordinate 1,537,225 of CM019825.1, read as the reverse complement.
CAGAAAACGAACGTGCGCCCGAGGCCTGGCTTGGAGGGCTCGGGCGAGACGGAAAACGAACGTGCGCCCGAGGCCTGGCTTGGAGGGCTCGGGCGAGACGGAAAACGAACGTGCGCCCGAGGCCTGGCTTGGAGAGCTCGGGCGAGACGGAAAACGAGCGTGCGCCCGAGGCCTGGCTTGGAGGGCTCGGCTCGGTGGGCCAGCGTCGTAGGCCTCGGGGGGTCGGCTTTTTAGGGGGTTAGACTAGTTAGGTCTGTTATTAACCGGTGTTCTAGGTTTACCCTATTTGTTTGCGTTGATTGGGGGTACCCCTTTTGCGGACCCCCGACAGTAGCCCCCGAGCCCTTGCTCGAGCGCTTGCACTCGAGCAGGGGCTCCCAACTGGGATCTCGTGGGTTAGCTAACTGGCCTCGAGGGTTTCGTCGATTCGATTCCGTGGGTGTCGTGCGAGCGACACCCGCGGGTGTAGCCCCCGAGGCCACGAGGGAGTGGTTTAGAACTTCCTCGTGGGTTTTGCGAGTTTTAGTTGCGATTTTTAGGTTCGGGGGTGTCAGGCCCCCGAGTTTTTAGACCCTCTTTCGTCGAGGGGTGCCAGGCTGAATCGGCTGGCCGGCTCTTCGAGCTGTCCGGCGCACCGGTTGCCCTGGCTTGTCATCCCGCGAGTCCTTTCGATCGGATGCGAGGGGGGATGCCTCATACTACCCCGAGTGGGCGAGTATCAAGGTTCCCGGTGAGCTGGTAACGGGGAATCCAAGTGAGAGCTCGTGCCCGTTCGATAGGGGTCGACTGTGGCCCGGAGGCGGTCTCATAAAGCATGGGTGCTCAGTCTGCAGGAGTGTCGGGCCCATTCGATAGGACCCGGTGGCTCGATGCCTCCCTCCGAGGGGATCTCACTGCATGTCGAGCTCCCCGCCTTGGATACACGTGAGGGGCCTCGAGGGCTTGGCCCTCGAGTGATGCCGCGAATGGCGCCCCTTGGTGTCCCTGACTCGGGTGCTCGAAGCCGGCTGTCGAACCCTCTTTCGTCGAGGGCCAGCCTTCGATGCTTCGAGACTTAGGGTCGGGGCCCGTTTTTGGGTGCTCGAAGCCGGCTGTCGAACCCTTTTTCGAGGGCCAGCCTTCGCTGCTTCGAGACTTAGGGCCGGGGCCCGTTTTTTACTTCAGGAAGAAGCCTTCGTCGCTTGGAATCCTTCTGCCCGTTGGGCGCGCCTTTTTAGGTGGAAACCGCCAGGGAGTGGAGATCGTGGCGCCAGGGCGGCGGGCGCGGAGTCGGAGCGGCGGCCGCAGAGGGCCCCGGCAGTTGAGCGAACGGTGAGCTGCCGCGTGTTCCCTGCATCCGGCTCGAGACGTAGTTAGGTGGGTGCCTTAAATGCTATGCGGTTACCTTTTTACGTCGTGGGAGACCCCGCCCGTCGGGGTTTCCCCTTATAAATATCGAGAGAGGGGAACAGGAACCCTTCACTTTGCCTTTGCCTTCACCGCCGCCGTCGCCTTCACGCGCCCCTCTCCTTCGAGCTAGTTGATGGGGATTTTCCGGCTGCCCGTCCGCTGCTCGGGTCCGCGCCGCGCCACCGCTATGGCCGCCCAGACACAAGTGCTGCCGGCCGAAGACTGGAGCTCGTCGAAGGTGACGCAGAGCGAGATGGACTCGTTGGTGGCCCAGGGGCTTCTGCGCCCCAACCCGGAGGAGGGACCCGCGTGGTGGGTTATCCCGTCAGCGGAGCACCGGGAGCCGCACCCGCCGGAGGGGTACGTGGTGAGCTTCACGCGCTACCACCGTATGGGGCTCGGCGTCCCGCCGAGCCGCTTCATGTGGGGGCTGGCCCACCACTTCGAGGTGGAGCTGCAGCACTTCTCCCCCAACTCCATCTCGCACGCCGCCATATTCGCCGCGGTGTGCGAGGGGTACCTGAAGATGGAGCCGCACTGGGAGATGTTCGTCCATCTCTTCCGGGGCGAGCTCTTCATCAAGGCCCTAAAGCCCAGCGGGAGGCGGCTCGTGCGGGGCTCCAGCCTCACTGCGAGGGCTGGGACCTCGTCGGCCAACGTCCCCCGTGAATACCTGCGATACAAGCTTTCCACCAACCAGGCCGGGTGGGACGACCATTGGTTCTATCTGCGAAATGAAGAAGATGGTCTCTTTCCGCAGTACACCGGCAGGGTCCTCGCTCAACGCCCGGAGAAGTGGACCTGGGGCGTCGCGGCGGACAGGCAACGCCACCTGGCCCCGCTGATGAATGAAGATGATGAAGACGCTGGTGGATGAGAAGAAGTTGACCGTGCAAGCGGTCATTTGGGCGTTCCACCAGCGAAGAGTTCTCCCGCTGGCGGACCGCCCCCTTCTCATGCACGAGATGGGCCGGAGGCCAGGCTCGAGGCGCTTAATCGATCGAGGATGGCCGAGGAGAGGCTGTCCCGGAACGAGGGCGTCTCCCGGGTGTCAATCACGATCCAGGGGCCGTTCATCCCTGAGTACACCCACCTGGTCGCCATGGCGCCCGACGAGGGGTGTCTCGACCTGGTGAGCCTCCCTTGAGCTGAGCTATTCCGAGCCCCCCCCCTTTCTCCTCCTTCGAACCTTTTGCATTCTTCTTGTGGTTTGTCTCGTCACGCTTCTTCTTTCTTCAGGGGGCGTTTACTTGTCGCGCGTCGAGGCCCCCGGTGAGGGAGGACGCCGCGGATACTCAGGTGAGGCGCCTCTCTGCTCAGAAAGACAAGGAGAGCAAGGATGCCAGGAAGAAGAAAAGAGAAAAACAAAAACCTGCGTCGCTTGGCTCGGGAGCAGAGACTGGCAAAGGCTCGTCGCAACCGTCAGCCTGGAGACGGGTCCCCCGAGCTGAGCTCCTCGAGCTCGGAGGAGGAGAGCGGTGATGAGGAGGAGAGCGACGACGAGGGGATGGAGGCGCGCCTGAAGCGCGCGGGGGTCGTCGATGTCAGGGCTGACCGCTCCTCTGTGCAGGAGGGTATGCTGGAGGTCCCCCGGCGAAGGGAAAGCGCGGGACGCAGCCGCGGAAGGCGGCGCCGATCCCTGCCTCGTCGGGGGCCCGGGGTCCGTCGAGCTCCGCGGCGGACGTGCCCCCGGTCGTGAGGAAGCCCCGAACCCGGAGCGCCTCCGCCACAGCACCAACGGAGGCCGCCCCGCGCCAGCCCAGGCGGGAGGCCTGGAGAAGGGCCGTGCCTCGAGAAGCGGCCGACAGGTCGAGAAGGATTTTGGGCCCGACCGCCGCGAGCCGTCCAGGTCGGGGTCGAGCCCGCGGAGGAGCGGGCGCCAGGAGGAGGTGTCGAGCCCGCGCCATCACGAGCGTCGGGGAGGGAGCCCGGGCGTCTCGTGCCCAGGGGCGTGAGCGTCCCCGGAGTCCATCGCCGCACCGCCGCCGGGACATAGAAGCAGACGCGGGAGGGTGCGACCGCCAGCGCGTGCGCCGGTGTAAGTGCAATCAAGCCCTAATTGTGGGTTTTGGTGATAATGACCACACGATTAGAGGACTAATGAGATTTATAAAGTTGATAAGCAGGTTATGTTAAGAAAGGATGGTGTATATGCGTTGGTGGACCCCTCACACTACATTTCGTCGGTTCCGAACTCAAAGCGCTTCAAAGATATTTTATTGGATTACTTGAGTTTAGGAATGCCGTACTATAAAGGGGGAATGCAAATTCATTGATATGGCTGAATGATATGTGCTCAAACCAACCCAAACCATCCACATTTCCAACCAAAGACAGCTGCACTCATTGTAGATCTGTTCCTGTCTGTTTGGTGGGCGCGGCAGTGCCGCTCTAGGCGCGGCAGTGCCGGGCCGCGGCACTACCGGGCTAAGGCCGGCACTGCCGCGACTTGATTTGCCCGTTGGATGGCAGGGGGTATTTACATCACCCCCTCTGCCCCCCAACGGTCATCCACGACCAGAACACTCCACCTACCTCCAGACAAGCTCCCTTTCTCCATTGAAGGCCCTCCAAGCTCCCAACCACCAAAATCTTCATTCCCATTGATTCCAAGTGGTTGAGAGGCTCAAACCTTCACCAAAGAGGAGTCCTAGCTGAGATCTACTGCCTAGAGCACTTGAGTTGAGCCATAGCCGGTGGATTTGCTTCTATTACTCTTGGGTTCTTGGAACCCTAGCCGGCTAGGCGTCGCCCTAGAGCCTTGCCAACTTGTGTGGCGGCCTAGGGAGGTTTGTAATCACTTGTGCAGCTAGTAAGATTACCCCTCATCTCAAGGATTTGGTTCCTTGACTTGAGAACGAGGTTGAGTTGCAAAGCTCATGACCTAAGTGGTCAACCTCAACAACGTGGAGGTAGGCAAGCCTTGGTGGCGAGCTGAACCACGGGATAAATCACTTGTCTCGCGTGCTTGCTTAGTTTCATTCTCTATGTTCATGAGCTTGTGATATATTCTAGGGTTTGGCTCGATCTACTCTATCTTTCATATTTGGCTTGGAGTAGTTGTTTCTGCTGGTTCATATAGCCTATTGTTACATTCCTATTCATATAGAATCTGCAGATTGTGGGTAGATTTCGAATTGCAGCTTCTGGTCTTCGTCTGCGCGGCAGTACCGCGCTGAGGCCGGCAGTGCCGGGGAGCGGCAGTGCCGGGCGCAGGGCGGTAGTGCCGGGCATATCTAATTTGGTTTTAAGCTGTGATTTTTGACAGGCCTATTCACCCCCCCCTTCTAGGCCACACAGGTCCTTACAAGTGGTATCGGAGCCTGGTCTCTCAGCAGCACTTAACCGTGCGAGAGTATGGCCACTGACGGAGCGGGTGATGCTAGTGTTGTGCAACCCAAACCCTTTGAAGATCCGGATGTGCACACCACTAGCAGCAGCGAGAGTATCTCCACAGCTAGCGGAAGGACACTTCCACAATTGGTTGTGTCGGCCGGAGAGCTCGCAAGACGAAAGGAAGAAAGAAGGTTGAGAAGAGAAGCTAGAGCCAAAGCAAAAGAAGATGCAGCAGCTCTCAAAGCAAAGGAAGACAAGGCTCAAAGAAGAGAAGAAAGAAAGATTAGAAGAGAAGAAAGAGCCAAGAGAAGAGAAGAAAAGAAGAAGAAGGAAGAGCTCAAAGCTAAGAAGAGTGTGCACTTGAGTGAAGACTCAAGTAGCACCGAAGATGGTGATGATGACATCTCCTATCATCTCAAGGGTGACAAGAAGAAGAAGGAGGAGACCAAGGAGACATACAAAGCCGTATCCTATACTTATTCTTCTATGTCTAACCATGATTCTAGGCCTCTCATTAATGTACCCGCGGGCAAGTTGCCTCGTTTCGACGGGACCAACTTTGCCAAGTGGAAGCACATTATGAAGACCTATCTTATTGGTCTCCATCCAGGAATTTGGGAGATAGTGCACAATGGACTTGAAGCACCGGTTGATCCAAAGAACCCCACTCAAGATGAGTTCCGCAACATTCATCTCAATGCCCAAGCAACTAGTGTGCTACTTAGTGCCTTGGATGGTGATGAGTACAACAAGGTCATGGGAGTTGAAGTTGCAAAAGAGATTTGGGACACATTGCATATTGCTCATGAAGGGGTTGATAAAGTGAGGCAATCCAAGATTGATTTGTTGATGGCCAAGCTCAACCGGTTTGTGATTTGTGATGGTGAAGGCCCTCAAGAGATGTTTGATAGGTTGATGGTCATTGTTGGCAAGATTAGAGGGCTAGGTGGAAACGAAATCAATGATCACAAGGTAGTGAAGATTATGTTGGAAGCTTACTCACCAAGAAATGAGACCGTGGTGACATTGATTAGAGACAAGAAGAAATTTGAAAAGTTCACACCTAGTGATGTGCTTTGGGAGGATTATCACTTTTGATATGCAAAGAGAGGAAGCTAATGAAAGAAGGAAGCTTGGAGAGTTGCAAGCAAGGCTAGATGGGATGAAGATCAAGGAAGTAGCACTCAAGGCAAGCAAGCCAACAAAGCAAGCAACATCAAGCAAGCCAAATTCAAGCAAACAAGCCTCTACAAGCAAGCCCAAGCAACAAAAGAAGAAAATAGAGGTTGAGGACAGCACATCATCCTCTTGCAAAAGTGAGAGTGATAGTGAAGAATTTGAGAAGATTAATGATATAGCCCTATTCATGAGAAGATACCGCAAGGGGCTCAAGAAAGAAGGATACAAGTTTGTGAAGAGGAAGTTTCCCAACAAGAAGAAGAGGACTTGCTACAATTGTGGTAGCACCGAGCACTTCATTGCTCATTGCCCAAATGAGAAGAAAGACAACAAGGGCAAGAAAGATGACAAAGCCACTTACAAGAAGCACAACAAGAGGTACATGGGGGAAGCTCACATTGGACATGAATGGGACTCAACGGTACAAACCTCAAGTGAAGAAGATGAGAAGATGGCAACCATTGCATTCCAAAAGCCATCTCCTCCACCAAGGTTATTCAACAACTTGTCCGATGATGATGACAACTCCCACACTTGCCTCATGGCCAAGAAAGAGAAGGTGAAAAAGACTCGTACTTCCAAACCTTCTCTTCCACTTAGTGACATCTCTAGTAGTGAACTTAGTGACTCTTCTAGTGATGATAGCTCTAGTGATGAAGAGATAAACATGATAACAAAGAACTTAGATAAGAAAACCAAACTCTTTATCACTAAGCTAATGGAGGAACTAGAGGGTGTACAAGCCGAGCTAGCAATAAGTGAGGATGCTCTTATCAAACAAGAGGATCTCTATATTGCTTGCAAGGAAGCTCTTGCATTAGAGAGAAGTGAGTTGGATGTCTTGCATGAGGCCTTGGCCAAAGAGCAAGATGAACATGCTTCCTAAAGAAGGCTCATGTTGGACTCAAGAAAAAGTATTGTGACTTGGATGTAAAGCACAAGGAACTTGAGCTGCAATATAACCTTCTTTGGGAAAGAAAGCAACTCAACTCTCCTAAGGCAAATGTCACTCCTATTCCCTCCACTAGTGAAGGTTGTGGAAAATGCTATAATCTTGATTTGAATGTCTATTCCACTAACCTTGCAAACATGGAGGTCATGAGAAAAGAAATAGCAAGATTGACAAGTGTTATTGCAAGTGGTTGTGTCAAGGCTACTATAAGTGCTAGTGAGAGAGAAGACCCAAAGCAAGAACATGCCCAAGTTCAAGAACGGAAGACGTCCTTTCATAAAGGATGGGTTGGGGCATGTAAAGGGAGGCAAAACCAATGGAAGGAAGAAGGTGAATGGCTATGAAGTGTGAGGTTTGAGAAGAAGGGTTACATTGGTACAGTTCAGCCTGCACAGACCGCGGCAGTGCCGCGCCAGAAGGCGGCAGTGCCGGGCCCGGCAGTGCCGCCCCCAGGCCGGCAGTGCCGCGCCCCAAGAAAGGGAAGGCTACCAGTTCCCTTCTGCTCACTCTCACACACAGCCCAAGCAGATGCCAAATCAGAAGCAAGGGTCTCAGAAACAAAGGAGTCTATTTGGGTAACCAAGAACAAGTTCATGCATCAACCCAAGATAGAAGCTCCAAGAATGAGCATGTCCTCTTGTTACTTCTTAGGACACAACAACAGTGGTAAAGTTGTTGCAAAGTATGTTGGTAAAGACAAGAGGGCAGCCGACAAGTTTATTTGGGTTCCTAAGATACTTGTGACTAACATGCAAGGCCCCAATGTCAATTGGGGACCTAAACCAAGGAACTAAACTTGTTTTGCAGGCATACTCCTCCGGTGGATCAAGTTGGGTGCTTGATAGCGGATGTACAAATCATATGACCGGAGAAAGGAGTATGTTCTCATCATATTCCCCAACTACAAATGCAAGTGAGAATATCATATTTGGTGATAACTCCAAGGGGGATGTGCTAGGTCTTGGTAAAGTTGCTATCACACTTGAACATTCAATTACCAATGTCTTACATGTTGATTCGTTAAGTTACAATTTGTTGTCCGTTTCACAATTGTGTGGGATGGGTTTCAATTGTCTCTTTACGAATGAGGGTGTGGAAGTCTTTAGAAGAGAGGATTCCTCTATTGTCTTTACGGGTCGTTTGAAAGGGAAGCTTTACTTAGTTGACTTCAACAAAAGTGAAGCTAAACTTGAGACTTGTTTAGTGGCAAAATCTAGCATGGGTTGGTTATGGCACCGCCGACTAGCTCATGTTGGGATGAGGAACTTGGCCAAACTTCAAAAGACAACCACATCCTAGGACTAACCAATGTTCATTTTGAGAAAGACAGAGTATGTGGAGCTTGCCAAGCCGGAAAGCAAGTAGGCGTACCTCACCCACCAAAGAGCTACGACACGACTACTCATCCATTGGAGTTGATTCACATGGATCTCTTTGGACCGGTTGCCTACCTTAGCATCGGCGGTAACAAACATGGTCTTGTTATTGTTGATGACTATTCTCGTTTCACTTGGGTATTCTTTTTGCATGATAAAAGTGTGTAGTGCAAGAGAAGGTGAAGATGTTTGTACGAAGAGCTCAAAGGGAATTCGGTTTCAATATCAAGAAGGTTCGTAGTGACAACGGAACCGAATTCCGAAACACCCAAGTGGAAGAGTTACTTGATGAAGAGGGCATCAAGCATGAGTTCTCAGTGCCCTATACCCCTCAACAAAATGGTGTGGTGGAGAGGAAGAATAGAACGCTCATTGACATGGCAAGGACAATGCTAGATGAGTACAAGACGCCGGACATCTTTTGGGCCGAAGCCGTCAACACCGCTTGCCATGCAATCAACCGCCTCTACCTCCACAAGAGAAGAAAGAAGACATCCTATGAGCTGCTCACCGGTAACAAGCCAAAGGTGTCTTACTTTAGAGTATTTGGGTGCAAATGTTTCATCTTGAACAAGAAACCCAAAGCCTCTAAGTTTGCATCTAAAGTAGATGATGGTTTTCTTCTCGGTTATGGATCAAACGAGCATGCCTATCGTGTTTTCAACAAGGCCTCCGGCAAGGTTGAAATAGCGATAGACGTGACGTTTGATGAAACTAATGGCTCTCAAGTAGAGCAAGTTGATGAAGTTGTTGTAGGTAATGAGGAACCTCCTTGTGAAGCAATCAAGCAGCTAGCTATTGGTGATATAAGACCACAGGAACAGCAGGCTACAGATCAGGAAGGTCCTCAAGCTGAAGCTTCTGCTGGGACTGATCAGATACAGTCCCCGGCAGTGCCGGGCCAGACCCCGGCAGTGCCGGACCCCGGCAGTGCCGCGCGGAGCCAAGCAGTGCCGGGCACACCCAGAGCAGCTGCAGCAACTCCACTTCATGGAGTGAACCTACAACCCATCTTCGAGCAAGATGAAGAAGAAGAAGCCGAAGATGAACCAGAACATCGATCATCCAAGACTCAAGCAAACTATTCAACGAGATCACCCCGTTGACAATATTCTTGGGAGTCTACGAAAGGGGGTAACGACACGCTCTCATTTGGCAAATTTCTGTCAATATTACTCGTTTGTCTCTCTTTGGAACCTCTCAAGGTAGAAGAAGCCCTGGATGATCCGGATTGGGTGATGGCCATGCAAGAAGAGCTCAACAACTTCGAGCGCAATCAAGTATGGTCACTCGTGGAAAGACCAAATACCAATGTCATTGGAACCAAATGGGTCTTTCGCAACAAGCAAGATGAAGAAGGTGTGGTGACAAGGAACAAGGCAAGATTGGTAGCTCAAGGGTTCACACAAGTAGAGGGCCTGGACTTTGAAGAAACATATGCACCGGTTGCAAGACTTGAAGCCATTCGGATTCTTCTAGCCTATGCAGCCCATCATGAATTCAAGCTATATCAAATGGATGTGAAGAGTGCATTCCTCAATGGCCCTATACAAGAGTTGGTATATGTCGAGCAACCACCGGGCTTTGAAGATCCCATGTTTCCCAACCACGTCTTCAAACTCCGAAAGGCGCTCTATGGGCTTAAGCAAGCACCTAGAGCATGGTATGAATGCCTTAAGGAATTCTTGCTCAAACAAGGCTTTGAAATAGGCAAAGCCGATCCTACTCTCTTCACTCATAAAGTCAATGGAGATATCTTTGTGTGCCAAATATATGTCGATGACATAATATTTGGTAGTACTAACAAATCCTTTTGTGATGAGTTTAGTAGGATCATGACTAAAAGATTTGAGATGTCTATGATGGGTGAGCTCAAGTTCTTCCTTGGGTTTCAAATCAAGCAATTGAAGGAAGGGACTTTTCTTTGCCAAACCAAGTACACCCATGATATGTTAAAGAAGTTTGACATGGTGAACGCTAAGCCTATCAAAACGCCCATGCCAACTAATGGACATCTTGATCTTGATAAGGAAGGAAAAGCTGTGGACATCAAGGTATATCGTTCCATGATTGGCTCCCTCCTTTACTTATGCGCATCTAGGCCCGATATTATGCTTAGCGTGTGCATGTGTGCTAGATTTCAAGCTAACCCGAAAGAGTGTCACTTAGTGGCCGTTAAGAGAATCTTGAGATATCTAGTTCACACTCCAAACCTTGGCTTGTGGTATCCTAGGGGCTCCAAGTTTGATCTACTTGGCTATTCGGATTCCGATTACGCCGGTTGCAAGGTAGATCGAAAAAGCACTTCGGGGACATGTCAATTCCTTGGACGCTCCTTAGTGTCTTGGAGTTCTAAAAAGCAAAATTGTGTAGCCCTATCCACAGCCGAGGCCGAGTATGTTGCAGCAGGTGCATGTTGTGCGCAACTACTTTGGATGAGGCAAACCCTTCGTGATTTCGGATGTCAATTTACTCATATCCCACTCTTGTGTGACAATGAGAGCGCCATAAAGCTAGCAAACAACCCAGTGTGTCATTCAAGAACCAAACACATAGACATCCGGCATCACTTCTTGAGAGATCATGAAATCAAAGGAGATATCGCCATCAAACATGTGAGCACCGACAAACAACTAGCCGATATCTTCACTAAGCCTCTAGATGAGTCAAGGTTTTGTGCTTAAGGAGTGAACTAAATATACTTGACTCTCGTAACTTAGTTTGAAACCTAGCATGCTTGATTGATCAACTAGTTTGACCTAGGTAAAACAATTTCAAAACTTTCATATTGTGTTTCAAAATCTTTGAAAGAAACTTGCTTGGTATGACCATTGTTCTGTATTGATTACTTGCTGCTGGTCATATCATGCATGAGGTACCTGTCCACTCCAAGAATAAGCTGTAGTATAATAGAGAATAACTCTCTCTGTTGGTAACAGGCCGGCAGTGCCGGGCCAGGCGCGGAAGTGCCGGGCCCCGGCAGTGCCGCGCCAGGGCGCGTAGTGCCGCGACTTACTGATTCGGCTGAATCAGTCTGTTACCGAGTGGAGTCACAGGGAAAAGGTTTTCTTTCCTATTCTACCCGTGACTTCCCCTCTCTCTCCCTCATCCATTCACTTTCACCACCGTAACTCTCTCTCCTATCTCTCACTCTCTCTCACGGGCGACTGGAGGTGACCGAGACCTTCCACCGGCCGACGACTTCCCGGAGCTTCCGGCCAGCGGTAGTGCCGCTCGGGTCTCTCTCCGTGCTGCTCGCTTTCCTCTTCACCAAGGGACTCCATCCCTCTTCTTCTTTCCCCAAGGTGAAGATTCAAATCCCTAACCCTAAGTTTTTCCCGATTTGTAAAATGCGCCATGGATATTGTTCTTAGAGGTTGTAGAAGGGTTTGTAGATGATAGGGGAGTAGTAGAGTGGTGGATGTGGTGTGTTTGGCTCAGATCCGGTCTCTGCGCACTGCTGCCCGGCAGTGCCGCGCCCAGCGCGGCAGTGCCGGGCCCCGGCAGTGCCGCTCCCAGAGCGGCAGTGCCGGACTCTGTGCAGAGTTCTGATCCAGCCAACACCTGTTCCATCAATTTCTATTGCCTCTCTATGATTTACCAGTCCTTATACGGTCTTCTAACACACAGTGTTCATGTTTTAGATGTCGGGGGAGGAAGCGATGAAGAGAGGAGGACCAAGAGGAGGTTGGACCCGCTCAGGGGGAGGAGCAAGCAGCCAGCCATTCGTGGTGGTGCTCGCTCCCAAGGAGGCAGTTCAGCTAGGCAGCAGATACGAGACGAGATCCGTCTCCAGATGCAGGGTCGTCAGATCAGGGAAGATCTTTACCCTGCCACTCCAGAGCACCTAGCAGAGGTCAGCAGAGACCACATCCAGCCCTATGAGGAGGATGTTTTGGAGAGGGCACCACAGGACACCAGGCCCAGACAGGTGGTGTCCTACCACCAGCAGTTCTCGTCAGTGAAGGCACAGCGTCAGCAAAATCCCTACAATGCTCCAAAGGACATGGGAATTGACTACAGGTTCTGGAATGAATTTCATTCAGATTTCTACCGTTCAGTCCTGTTCAATGCCAAAAAGTCCAAGATTCTAAGTATGAGATATGTAGATTGGGAGCATCTTGAGGCCAAGACTGACAGTGAGATCAACAGGGTGATAGCTGCATGCAAGAGAAGAAATATGTATGATTTGATGGGTTTCCAGTACAACTGGAATTGGGAGATTATTTCTCAGTTCATGCCACTCTATATGTTGATAATGTGCTGGAGGAGATGCACTGGATGACCGAGGGTCGCCACTACAAGGTCACCTATGAGACCTTTAGTAGATCCTTGGCTTGGGCAGCGATGACAGGCAGTTGGATAACCTGCATGATGAGAGGACGTTGACAGACAGGGAGATTGCCCACTTATATGATGATCCTAGCAAGGCTGATGGGTTGGTGAAGGGGCTGAAACCTTTCTACTACATGCTCAACAACCTATTCAGGCAGACGCTCAACCCGAAGGGAGGGTCACATTCTAACTTGTATGGATATGGCAGGAATATGTTGGCTAGGATGGCCCCTCAGGCTAGACCTTTTTCTATATCCAGCTTTATTTGGACCGAGCTTCAGGTTTGCAGCAGAGGATGCTAGGAAGGCGGTTCTATATGCACCTTATATCATGTTTATGATTGAGATGGTCTCGGACATTCTTTTGTTAAGGATGGGTTGCATGAGCCGTACAGGGTGAGAAGAAGAAGGCTGTGGAGAAGAGGAGGTTCAGCAGGGGCAGCAGCTAGTGACAGGCTGGGAGCTCTCGCCCTCCTATCAGAGGAAGAAGAAGAGAAGCTAGCACGATGGTATCAAGGCCATCTTTTCTACCTGCACCTACGCAGCCGAGACGGCACATCAGGCGCTTGTTGAGCAGCGCGCAGAGCGAGAGCGGGCGGGACGTTCGCCGTTACCTCCACCCCGCTCTCCACCTCGCTTTGACCTCTCCAGTCTTGAGTCCGACGACCTAGATGATGATGACGAGGAGGAGGAGCAGGAGGAGATAGTGCCAGTGCCACCTCGTCGGTCTTCACGTGCCTCCGCCTCGACCCGCTACACCAGTACCACCACCACCACCGTCAGGGCAAGGCCGTGGTAGAGTCCGATGACGACGACGACGACGATGATGAGGAGGAGGAAGAAGAGGAAGAAGATGAGGTTGAGTGGGACAAGGTTGCATCGGATGATGATTGAGTGCTTGGACACTCTTCTCTTCTCTCTTTGCTCTTTTTGGTGACTTGTTGCCAAAGGGGAGAAGTAGATGAAGAGAAGGGGGTACAACACTTTTTCACTTTTTCAGCTTTTCATGTCCCCATCTTTAGTTGTAGTTGTGAGATGAGAGAGTTGGACCGTTTAAAACTCTATTTTGTAATATACTCTATCGTACTACTTCGTATGCTTGGATGTGGACATGTATCATTTACCTGCTTTATTTAGTTTGTGCTATCTTGTTTAGATCAGTTTGATATATGCTTTGTGGTTTTATATTTGTCCGCTGCGTTTGCTGACTGTTGCCTGAGCGGCAGTGCCGCTCCAGGGCCGGCAGTGCCGGGCCCCGGCAGTGCCGCGCCCAGAGCGGCAGTGCCGCTCTGGCAAAAGACAGCAAACACCTCTGATGTGCTTAAACTGTCATTCGCATCACGTTTATTATTGACACAGTTTAATTGCACCCCACAAAGCTATCAGATGTGAAACTGAACCTATATTCCACTTTAATATGTGAATGTTGGCCTTTTATGCCAATTTGAGAATTCAGCTCTCATTCACACATTTAGGGGGAGGTTTCACACCTAAGCTTCAAAATCTCAGTTTTATACCCTTCTCTTGTAAGCTCTAATTGTGTTGTCATCAATCACCAAAAAGGGGGAGATTGTAAGTGCAATCAAGCCCTAATTGTGGGTTTTGGTGATAATGACCACACGATTAGAGGACTAATGAGATTTATAAAGTTGATAAGCAGGTTATGTTAAGAAAGGATGGTGTATATGCGTTGGTGGACCCCTCACACTACATTTCGTCGGTTCCGAACTCAAAGCGCTTCAAAGATATTTTATTTTGGATTACTTGAGTTTAGGAATGCCGTACTATAAAGGGGGAATGCAAATTCATTGATATGGCTGAATGATATGTGCTCAAACCAACCCAAACCATCCACATTTCCAACCAAAGACAGCTGCACTCATTGTAGATCTGTTCCTGTCTGTTTGGTGGCGCGGCAGTGCCGCTCTAGGCGCGGCAGTGCCGGGCCGCGCACTACCGGGCTAAGGCCGGCACTGCCGCGACTTGATTTGCCCGTTGGATGGCAGGGGGTATTTACATCACCCCCTCTGCCCCCCAACGGTCATCCACGACCAGAACACTCCACCTACCTCCAGACAAGCTCCCTTTCTCCATTGAAGGCCCTCCAAGCTCCCAACCACCAAAATCTTCATTCCCATTGATTCCAAGTGGTTGAGAGGCTCAAACCTTCACCAAAGAGGAGTCCTAGCTGAGATCTACTGCCTAGAGCACTTGAGTTGAGCCATAGCCGGTGGATTTGCTTCTATTACTCTTGGGTTCTTGGAACCCTAGCCGGCTAGGCGTCGCCCTAGAGCCTTGCCAACTTGTGTGGCGGCCTAGGGAGGTTTGTAATCACTTGTGCAGCTAGTAAGATTACCCCTCATCTCAAGGATTTGGTTCCTTGACTTGAGAACGAGGTTGAGTTGCAAAGCTCATGACCTAAGTGGTCAACCTCAACAACGTGGAGGTAGGCAAGCCTTGGTGGCGAGCTGAACCACGGGATAAATCACTTGTCTCGCGTGCTTGCTTAGTTTCATTCTCTATGTTCATGAGCTTGTGATATATTCTAGGGTTTGGCTCGATCTACTCTATCTTTCATATTTGGCTTGGAGTAGTTGTTTCTGCTGGTTCATATAGCCTATTGTTACATTCCTATTCATATAGAATCTGCAGATTGTGGGTAGATTTCGAATTGCAGCTTCTGGTCTTCGTCTGCGCGGCAGTACCGCGCTGAGGCCGGCAGTGCCGGGGAGCGGCAGTGCCGGGCGCAGGGCGGTAGTGCCGGGCATATCTAATTTGGTTTTAAGCTGTGATTTTTGACAGGCCTATTCACCCCCCCCTCTAGGCCACACAGGTCCTTACAGCCGGAGCCCGCTCGGGGCGGGCGCCACAATGACCACAGATGGAGGTGCTGTCGCCCTCCCGCGAGGTGGGGCGGAAAGGAGGGATCTCCCTCGAGGTCGAGCCACGGGATGCCGTCGGGAGCCCTCCCCCCTCCAGCCCTGTGGAACTCCGCTGGGCGCAGGGCCTCGATCCCGCGGGGTGGCTCGAAACCCTGATGGGGTGACGCGATTCCAGAAAACCCAGTCTCCGCTTGGTTGAGTAATTTTCTTGGACCTCGTCGGAAGCGAGGCTTGACCTCTTTACTTTTGATAAACCATTCCATCTCTGGTTTCTCAGGGGGAAGCGCTCCTACCCGGAGGTGACCTCGCTTCGTCTAAGCGGGCCAAGACCTCGAGCCCCATCGAGGCAAAGCACCTCGGGTATGGCACCTTCCTCCGCTAGAGAAGCTGCTTGGCTGGAAGAAGGCTCGAGCTGCCATGGCTCATGTGGACCAGATATCGTCGCAAATTTTGTGAGGCCGTCGCCGTCGACCGCAGGGGTCGAGGCATCTCTTTGATTCTGATATCAATGTCATTCGCTTGCAGGGGCCTCAGCTCACTGGCTCGAGCCCCGCCGCTATCATGCTTCTGAGCGCGGCCGTCCCCCCTTCCTCCTCCTGCGATGGCGTCTGTCGGGAGCGCCACCCCTCCCCCCGCTACGCGGCTGTTCCGGGGGAAGCGCCTGGGGCGAGCACGGGCCCCGCCGGCGTCTGGGGCCGAGGGGACTACGCCCCTCGAGGCCCCGACGGTGGAGGACCTCCTGAACGAGCTGGAGCAGGGGCCGCCCCTCGCCGCGGGCCTTGCCGATGGTGGAGGCGCCCGAGGCGCCAGCATTGCTGACGAGACGCGGAGGGCCCGGCCATGGAAGAGCCGGGGCCCGTGCCGTCGGGCGGCAGGCCTCAGCTGGGCAGCTCGGGACGGAGGAGATCAGCAGCCGACATCGAGTCGACCGTCCAGTTGGCCGTTTCCTGACGCGCCAGCCCGCCCCTTGCCATGGTCCACGTCGAGCGACCGGTTCAGCGGGGGGCTCCGCGCGAGGGGTGCGGGCCATCTTTCGGGAGGTGGCCGAGCTCATGGCGGAGGCGGAGCGGTCCCTATTCCGAGGAGGCGGGCCGGTCCGCACAGGTGTCGGCCGCCCTCGCGAGGGCTGAGGCGGAGCTTCAAGATCTCCGCGCCGAGCTGAGCCGGAACGCCCAATGGCGAGCCGGCTCAACGAGGCGGAGGCGAGGTCCGGGCGGCTCGAGGCGAGGTCGCTCGATCCAAGGAGAGGGCCGCCGCCGCTCTCGAAGCGTCGAGGAAGGAGGCCGCTGGGGGGCTGCGGGTTCGAGGGCGAAGAGCACCTCCGCCCGGGCTGCTGAAGCCGCGTGTAGGGGCCAGGCGAAAGCCGGGCGTGCCGCTGACGTGGAGGCCCGTGGCGAGCCGTGGCCTCACCGCCGCGAACCGCAGCGAGTCCGAGAAAAGAGCGCCGAGATTGGGGCGAAGGAGAGCCGAGATTGCGGAGACGTGGTGCCACCGCCCGAGCTTTGCCGAGGGGGGGGCGGCGCGGCAGGTAGGTGATCCGCAAGGATCTGGCCTTGTGGATGCGGGCCGGCTGATCGAGGACCTTAGGTCCGGAGAGGCTCCTCATGCTGGGCCGAGAAGCGCAGGCTTGAGCAGCGTGCTGAGGGCCTGACCAGCGACCCGCCTCGCCGCACTGGGGCAACATTGCGACGGTGAGGCTTACACCTTGTTCTTGTTTGGGTCTCGAAGTTTTTTGTTACGCCGCTCTCACTCTTCCTTGTTCGTTGCGCAGGGGTCGAGAAGACGGTCGAGGAGCTCCGCGGGACGAACCAGGCTCTCTTGGACCAACTCCAAGACGAGACGATGGTGGCGGAGCGGGCTCGCACCTCCCGACCGGCTTGGCCCCAGTGGGGTGCTCCTCCAGTAGCTGCGGTAGAAGGCGGCGGTGGCCCGAGGCGATGCCTTGGTCGACGCCTTGTGCTTCTTCGACGCAGCGGCGCGGACCGTGTCCGGCAAGCTCTCCATCATGGCGTCAAGCAACGCTCGCGGTCGTTCGCTCCGGTTTCCGCTTCCCGGTCCATGTTGTCGCCAACGGCTTCATCGAGATCGAGGGGAAGGACGAGGAGTGGAACAACCGCCGTGTTGACAAAATTTTGGAGAAGATGGAGAGGCCGGGTACATCGCTCGCCAAGATTTTCGAGGAGGACGTCTGCCTCCTGACGCCAGCAGCGGTGTCGAGGGCCCTCCTCCTTCTAGCTCGGGTGTCGAGCTGAGCCCGCCGTGGAAGACCTCGGGGGTACCACACCGACGAGGATTAGGCCTGCGTGCCAAATTTGGGCGTCGAGGCCCTTATAAAGATTTTATGGCATGGATGAGGGTCTATCGAGACCCTTTGCATATATGACTTGTTTGTTTAAAGGTGTTGTTTCTTTTTCAAATGCGTTTGACCACTTCTCTTTGTTGCAAGCTCGAGTTTCTGCTACCTTAGTCCGTACTCCTTCGATACGTCGCGAGCCCCTCGAGGGAGCGTAGGTAGGGTACCGTAGCCCGGGGGCGTAGGTGGCCGTCTACGTCGACGCCTCCCGACCTTTGGAGGCTCGAGGTATTTTGGGATTTAGACGTCGCTAGTTTCACTCGAGGCACGAGTCGAGACGAGGGTCGAATTTTTTTGAAAAGAAAACACGCATTTTTCTCCGGAGTCTGGGGGGCGGTTACCCCCTGTCAGCCCCCGAGGGAGGCTCGACCCTGAGCAAGGCAGGGTCGAGGCTACCTTATGCTGCCAAGCAAAATGAAAGACAACGCACGAGATGTTCATTCATATTTGACATGTTTGTACAAAGCAACAAAAGAACAAAGCCTGAGGCCCTTAAGGATAGAAGCGACGTAGCTGAGATATGTTCCACGCGTTCGCCAGGATTCTGCCTTGATTGTCGTAGAGCTTGTATGTTCCTTGGCTTGAGCACCTTGGCCACGGTGTATGGGCCCTCCCATGGAGGGGTGAGCTTGTGGCGCCCTCGATTGTCTTGAAGCCGTCGAAGCACGAGGTCCCCCACTGCTAGGTCTCTTTGCGCACATACTTGTCGTGGTAGCGTCGAAGTGATTGCTGGTAGCGTGCGGAGTTGATGTTAGCGCCGCATCTCGGGCTCCTCGAGCTGGTCCTTGGCGTTGGCAAGCCTCTCGTCGTTGTTTTGCTCGTTGTAGGCTCGAAGTCGCGGGGAGCCGTACTCGAGGTCCGTAGGCAAGACTGCCTCGGCGCCGTAGGTTAAGAAAAACGGAGTGAACCGGTGGCTCGACTCGGCGTAGTCCTGAGCCCCCACAGCACCGAGGGGAGCTCTGCGGCCCATCCCTTTCCGAAATTTTTGAGAGTCTTGAACAGCCTCGGCTTCAGCCCATGGAGTATCATGCCGTTGGCGCGCTCGACCTGCCCGTTGCATTAAGGGTATGCGACCGAGGCCCAGGTTACGCGAATGTGGTTGTCATCGCAGAAGTTGGTGAACTTTTTGCCCGTGAATTGGGTGCCATTGTCGGTGATGATGACGTTAGGCACTCCAAACCGGTACATGATGTGGCGATGAACTCGAGGCCTTCTCGGAGGTGGGGTCTCCTATCGGCTTAGCCTCGATCCACTTGGTGAACTTGTCGATGGCCACGAGCACGTGTGTGTACCCTCCACTTGTCCTTTTAAGGGGACCCACAAGGTCGAGCCCCCCAAACGGCAAATGGCCAAGTGATTGGGATCATCTGCAGGGCGTGTGCGGGCTGGTGCGTTTGCTTGGCGTAGAATTGACACCCATGACATGCTCGGACCAAGCGCTTGGCGTCCCAATGGCGGTCGGCCAATAGAAGCCTTGACGGAAGCGTTCCCAACCATGGCCCCTCGGCGCTGCGTGGTGCCGCAAGCCCCCGAGTGCATGTCCCGTGAGGAGCCTGCGTCCTTCCTCGAGGAGGATGCAGCGCTGAAGGATCCCGGTCGGGCTTCGTCGTATAGTTCCCGTTCGTCGCCGTAGGTGACTTAGTCTTGCCCTTCGAGCTATGCGTCGAGCCTCCGTCTTGTCTTCCGGTAGCACGCCTAGCGCTAAGTATTCAATGTAGGGCGTCCGCCAGTCGAGGTGTCGTGGTGAAGAAGAGGCGGTTGCGTCGACCTGCATCGCCTCAGCGGATGTCCCAGGGGGTCATTCCCGAGGGGTGGCGTTGAAAGTCGAGCTCCCGTGTCTAGCTCAAGGGGTGGCGTCGAGGGGCCAGCCCCCGGGTCGATTTCGACGGATGGCTCGAAGACGTCCCTCGAGAAGACGTCTGGTGGTACCGTGCCGCGCGTGGACGCCAACTTTGCCAGCTCGTCTGCGGCCTCGTTGTACTTTCGAGCTATGTGGTTGAGCTCGAGGCCGTAAAACTTATCTTCCAGCTTGCGCACCTCCCCGCAGTATGCCTCCATCTTGGGATCGATGCAGCTTGAAGCCTTCATAACCTGGTTGTGACGAGCTGCGAGTCTCCTCGGGCGTCGAGGCGTCGGACCCTGAGCTCGAGGGCGATGCGCAGCGCATTGACGAGGGCCTCGTACTCGGCGACGTTGTTGTATGCTGGGTAATTCAAGCTTAAGCATGTACGCATTGTTGACTCCAGGGTGAGATTAATAGCTGCCTACCCTTGCCCCCTCTTCACTAGACCCGTCGAATACATGTGTTCAGAGCTCGGCTTGAATCTGCGCCGGCGGGAGCTGAGTGTCGGTCCATTCAGCAATGAAGTCCGCCAACGCTTGCGACTTGATGGCCTTTCGCGGGGCATAGGTGATGGTCTCCCCCATTAGTTCGGCGGACCACTTGGCGATGCGCCCCGTGGCCTCCCGATTGTTGATGATCTCTCCGAGGGGGAAGGACGACACCACCGTTACGGGATGAGCGAGGAAGTAGTGCTGGAGCTTGCGCCTTGTGATGATGATGCCGTAGAGCAGCTTCTAGATGTGCGGATACCGGACCTTGGCCTCGGAGAGTACTTCACTGGTGAAGTACACCGGTCGTTGGACCGGCAATGCATGACCCTCCTCGTGCCTCTCGACGGCTACGACCGCGCTGACCACCTGAGTGGTTGCGGCCACATAGAGGAGGAGAGGCTCGGGGGAATCGCCAACCTGGGCTGGTCGCGGTGGCACGAGGATTGGTGTGGAAGTCAGCAACCCCTTCAACTTGGTTAAGGCCTCCTCGGCTTCGACAGTCCACGTAAAGTGTTCCGTCTTCTTCAGCAGGTGGTAGAGGGGTAGCGCTTTTTCCCCTAGCCTCGAGATGAATCTGCTGAGAGCGGCTAGGCAGCCAGTCACTTTCTGCACACCCTTGAGGTCTCGAATCGGGCCCATCCTCGTGACTGCTGAGATTTTTTCGGGGTTTGCCTCGATCCCCCGTTGTGAGACAATGTAGCCGAGTAGCATGCCTCGAGGCACACCAAAGACACACTTCTCGGGGTTGAGCTTCACATTCTTGGCCCGGAGGCACTCGAATGTGGTCTCGAGGTCGCTGATGAGGTTCCCGACTTTCTTGGTCTTAACCACGATGTCATCGACGTAGGCCTCGACGGTCCTGCCTATGTGCTCGCCAAAGATGTGCTGCATACATCGTTGATACGTTGCCCCGGCGTTTCGTAGGCCGAAGGGCATCGTAACGTAGCAATACATACCAAATGGCGTGATAAAAGAGGTTGCGAGTTCGTCGGATTTTTTCATCTTAATTTGGTGGTAGCCAGAATACGCATCAAGGAACGAGAGCACTTCGCACCCAGCAGTGGAATCGACAATCTGATCAATTCTAGGTAAAGGAAATGGAACTTTTGGACATGCTTTATTCAGGCCAGTGTAGTCTACACACGTCCGCATTTTTCCATTCTTTTTCCTAACTAATACAGGGTTAGCTAGCCACTCTGGGTAAAATACCTCCTTGATGAACCCGGCCGCCAAAAGCTTGTGCACCTCCTCGCCGATGATCCTGCGCTTCTCCTCGTCGAAGCGGCGCAGGCGTTGCTTCACTGGTCTGGAACCGGCCCGGATTTCCAAGGCATGCTCGGCGACTTCCCTTGGTATGCCCGGCATGCCCGAGGGGCCCCACGCAAACATGTTGATGTTCGCGCGGAGAAAGTCGACGAGCACGGCTTCCTATTTAGGCTCGAGGCTGGCACTGACGGCCAGCGTCTTGCCATCGGTCGAAGTCGGGTCGACGGGTATCCGCTTTGTGTGCTCCGCCGGCTCGAAGTTGCCAGCGTGACGCTTCGCTTCAGGAGCCCCCTCGGTAGCCAGGGCGGCTAGGGCCTCGAGCGATTCGAGGTGGACGTTGGCCTCCCCACGCTCGACGCATTCCACGTCGCAGTGGTATGCGTGCTCGTAGGAGGTGTCGATGGTGAAGACCCCTTTTGGCCCCGACATCTTGAGCTTTAAGTACGTGTAGTTGGGAACCGCCATGAACTTGGCGTAGCCCGGCCGGCCGATGATGGCGTGGTAGGCCTCTTGGAACCCAACCACCTCGAAGGTGAGCGTCTCCCGGCGAAAGTTAGCCGGCGTGCCAAAGCAAACCGGCAGGTCGATGCGCCCGAGGGGGTGGGCCTTCTTCCCCGGTACGACTCCGTGGAACCCCCCGACGCTGGGCCAGAGCTGACCCTCTGAAATCCCCAGGAGGTCGAGTGTCTCGAGGTATATGATGTTGAGGCTCGAGCCCCCATCCATCAACACCTTGGAGAACCGTACGTCGACGATGACGGGGTCGACGACGAGGGGGTACGCCCCCGGGTTTATGACACGGTCCGGGTGGTCGTCACGGTCGAACGTGATCGGCGCATCAGACCAGTCAAGGTACTGGGGGGCGTCGTGGCAGAGTGCAAAGGCCTCCCGGCGCTCCTTCTTTCTTTCTCGAGCCGAGAGCCCGACGGTCGACCCCCCGTAGATCATGTAGCAGTCGCGCACCGGGGGGAAGTTGCCGTCCGCGTCCCCACCGCCGCGTCGATCGGTATCCTTGCCCTTAGGCGCGTCTTCTCTCTTATCGCCGAGCTTGGAGTAGTAGCCTTTCAATAGTCGGCAGTCCTTTAACTTGTGATTTACGGGGCCCCTGTGATAAGTGCAGGGGCCCTCGAGCATTTGGTCGAAAACAGCCCCGTCAGGGGGGCCTCGGGGCTTCTTAGGCTCGAGGGCGCCTGTGTGACGGAACGGCCCTAATCTCATGGCCCACGTGTCCCTGTCAACCTCTGACAGCCGAACCCATGTTCCATGTGATTAAGACCTGTTCGCCACCGGGCTACATCATTGCCCAATGTCCGCAGGATCATCTCATAATTCGGTTACAGCATTGCATACTTTTACAAATAACATCGGAATAAAGAGCGGAAGACTTAAATAACATTAGTTTTACAAAGCAGGGTTCCAAATAGAAATTAAGGTGCAGTTATTACAAACCAAGTTCTGATAATAGAAATAGACAAAGGCAACGTAGTGGAGAACAACAAAGATACTTATAATCACCCAGCCCGAGGGTGTACAACTATTCTTCGGCCTCATCGGCCTCTTCCTGGACGATGGTCGCGCAGCAGGGTGCAAGACACATCGGGGACTCTGTCATACCTGCAGCATGGGTAACAAACCCTGAGTACTGGGGTACTCAACAAGACTTACCCGACTAAAGAAAAGGGAGAAGACTCAGGAATGAGAGGCTTAGGGTAGTCAAGGTAAGGCTTAAGCAAGATCAAGTATTTTGCAGAAAAGCATTTTTGTAAACCTTATTTTATTTTGGAAAGATTCAGTATTCCTCAATTCTTCATCGTTCATGATTCATTTTACATTTCAAAACATACCTAGTTGAGAACCACTCTCCGTTGACAGTCAGTGGACCAAGTCTCCATAACCGAGGAGCAACGTTAATCCGGATAAATAATACTCAGCTGAGGATCCCTATCCACACTGCATATGTAGCACCCAAGCTTGCATATGCCAACTCGTCTACCACGATTCCTCCAAGATTGGGCCCGGTCCTACGCCACCCGGAAGTACAGTACACCACTCCTATCCAGGTACGACGACCACGTGGGTACATGCTACTTCCGCCATCTCTCCACTCCCAGTGCGCGGTTGTCGGTCCAATAAAGGATTCCTCGGAGCCAGAGCTTTCCGAAGTATGTGAATAGTTACAAGTCTTGACCAGCAGGCCCCCATACGGATGGTCCCTAAAGTTTTTCCGTCAGCAACAAGCACCTCGGGACTCTAACCCAAGAGTACAGGTCCTGTCGGTTTTTCAACCCTGTCCCGGTCGGTGTCAACTGTTGAGTCCCGGACTACAACATGACGGCACCGTACGCGCGGACAACCTCTTCTCGACGATGACCACATGCTAGCTAGGCAAGCAGTCATCGAACGGGAAGTAAAGCCAAATTCCCATAAAGATTCTTTCAGTGATCACACTTTTGAAAATGGCATTTTATTGCAAAGTCTAATTCAATAAGCATTGCTAAGCATTTTTCAAATACTTTTGAAAAGCAGGTATCGGGTGTATCAGTGGTCAAGGTCGATAGTGCATCAATTAGGATAGCACACAACTCCTATAAACCTAATGCAATAATTTAACTCAAAAGCATTTAAGGAAATTATTTTATAAATTCAAGGAAAGGGGTTAAATGCACCGGGGCTTGCCTTGAAGAGCAAAGAGGGCAGGCTCGAGGGCGGCAGGGCAGTTGTCGGAGCTCGGGGTAGCCTCAGGGACAGGTTCGTCAGCGGCTGCCTCGATCTTGACGCCTTCTTCGGTGACTATACGAATGCAATGATGCATGCTCATGAGTATGCTAGCATGAACAATGCAACACAGGGCATACAACATGAACCTTAATCACCTTTTCTGTTTTTCTTAATTATTTAAAAAGGTCATTTTATGCAGTTGCTCCAAAAATTACCAAATAAATCACATAAGTTCATTATGGTGTAGATAGTTGGCAAAACAAATTTCATAATTTTTTGGAGGTCATTAAGGTGCTCAAATAAAATCAGACATTAATTAACAAAAGACACTATTTAACAATTAAAGATAAATGCTCAAAAATCAACTTGTTCCAAAAGACTTCAAAATTTCACCAGAGACTAAACATGGCATAGGAAGCTCACAAAAATTTATCTCATGATTTTTGGAGTTATAAAAGATTTTCTAAAAATCCAAAACCATCCATTTATTAATTAAAAGAGGGATTTTACATTTTCAAATTCTTGCAGAAAAGTCAAGTTTCATATTTTTCTAAAATACTACAAGATATAAAGAGTTAACTGTAAAATTTTCAGAATTTTTGGAGCAACACAGAAAATCATACAAAAAGATGAAACAACAAGACTATTCATATTTTTGAAAAGGAAAAGAGCACTGAGCTCGAGTCGGAGTGGGTTCGACGTCGAGGCTCGAGGCTCGGCTGGGAAAACAGAGGCTGGACTCACCGAGAGTCAGAGGCAAGGCTCGACGAGGCGGATGGAAAAGAGGGCTCGACGGGCGAGGCCTCGGCGGTGTTCTCTTGCGGCTAGCCTCTCGAGGGTGGCCTCGGCTCACTCGAGGCTTGAGGCTCGGTGGTAGTTGCGATTCGCCCGAGGCTGAGGTTAGTCTCGGCTGCTTCGAGGGGCGGGGTTCGAGGATGTGCTCGAGGGTGTGGCTCGGGAACGTGCTCGAGGGTAGTGCGATTCGCCCGAGGCTTGGGGCTCGATACGGTCGAGGGTGCGGCTTGAGGAAGGAGACGATTGCGGCGGCACTCCGGCGATCCGGCGACCCTGTACACCAGGCACGGCCACCAGTAGCCGGTTAGGGGCGCAAGAAGGCAAGGAAGATGAAGCAGGGGTCGGGGAGGAAAGATCACGGCCGGGGAGAGAGTATTTCTCAATCCCGTGCTCACCGGTGTTTCGCCGGAGTTTGGGAAGATGGGGTTACGCCGGGCGATTGGAGGCGGCGGAGGTAAAATTGAGGGGCTGGGAAGCTTCGCGAGCTCAAGGCGGAGCTTCTGGGCTAGGTGGTGGAGCGGCGGAGACTCTGGAGTGAGCTGGCCACGGTGGCGGGGTGAGTGCGGAGCTCCGGCCACCGGCGGGCCTTTTATAGCCGCGGCCAGGGGCCGATAGAGAGCGCGCGGGGTTGGATAAGAATGCCCGTGGCGCGTGCTATCGATCTCATGATGAAGAAGGGACGGAAATCAGTTTGGGACCCGGGCGTCGTGCTTGCCGGCGACGGCCACGCGGCGGCGACGTCGGGGAGCAGTGGGGGACGGGGGCGGAGGTCAGCGCTTGCGCGTGCGGGCGCGAAATCATCACGGGACCAGCGGCGGCAGGTCGGGGGCAGGCGAACGGCGGCCGAGCGCGTGGCGCGCGCAGCGCCGGCGACCGGGCCTTGGCCGCCCCCCCCCTACGCGAGGTAGGAGATGAACAGGGTAGGCTAGGGTTTGACTTTTTGAACTGATTTCTGTATTTTGCAAATTTCTCCCAAAAAATTAAACTGAGCAGCAAAAACTCAAAATACCAAAGTTGTGCAGAAAAAGGAGATCTACAACTTTGTCAAAAAAAATATTTTCAAATTCCAAACAGTTCTTGAATTATTTCTCGAAATCAGAAAAGGGGGCACTTTTAAGATTTGAATAATTTCAAAATTACTTTTGATTTTATATAGAAACTTGAAAATTTGTAAATACCAAAGTTGTTCCTCTTGACAAGATCTACAACTTTGCTTTTTGAACTAAATCCAAATTTTGAATAGTTTTTAAAGTATTAAAAGAGGGGTAAAAACCAGGGTTTGGAAATTAGGGTTTTTCAAAGGGATTTGAAATCTGTTTTTGATTTTGGGTTTTGAACAACACAACAAAGCTTCAAGACACTAAACTGAACAAGAAATACACAAGGCTAGGCACAGAGTTGAAATTACCATTTTGCCCTTTAGGAAGATTTGGGCTTCAGGGTTTTTGAAAAGAGATTGCTACACAAGTACTAAGCAAACATAAATGCACGGCAAGAATGATTAATGACTAAAGATGATGACATGTCAGGTTAATTACATATTAAACACCAGAGGTGTTACAGCCTTCCCCCCTAAAAGAAATCTCGCCCCGAGATTCTGCGTCTTAAGAAGAACAAGGGTAAAACCTTACATCTACAGAGTATCGAGAAAGTCGAGATAGTTCTTTGCCAAGAAGTCTTCAGATTCCCAAGTGGCTTCTTCTTCAGAGTGTTGGTTCCATTGGATCTTGTACCATCTTGTGGTGGTCCTCCGGGTAACACGATCTTTGTGATCCAACACGCGAACTGGATACTCAGAATATGATAGATCGGGTTCTAATCCAACACCTTCAACTTCCACCACGTGTTCGGGTACTCGGAGACACTTCTTGAGTTGGGAGACGTGAAACACATTATGGACGGCAGAAAGATGATCGGGCAATCTTAGTTTGTAAGCTACCTTGCCATAACATTCCAGAATTTATGAGTGCTTCATTAGTGTGCATAAGCAATGCATTAGGAACTTCATTAGCTACTAAAGGAGCATAAGCAATGCATTGCATCATTGCATGTGCATATGAGTGCTTGTTGCCTTTTGTTTAGTTATTTGGCTTTCTTTATGTAGAGGATTTAAAAATGATTTTCAGAAAAAGTGTCTTATATGAAGGTTGTAGAGAAAAATGTTTTGAGCAACTTTTGTATTTTGGTCAAAACCTAGTTTGGAGTTTTTGAAACTGTTTTTGAGTGGTCAAAGTTTGAAAGAATTTGGAAAAAGAAAAAGGAAAACGTTTTTTCCCAGTGCCACCCCTTTCGGCCCATCTGGCCTTTCGGCCCAGCCTCGCCCGCGCTCGCCCGCGCTCGCCCGCGCGCGCTGCACGCCGCTCGCCGACCCGCGGCCGCGCCGTACGCCGGCGACGCGGCCACGTGGCCGTTTTTCCCTGCCGAGGATCCGCGTCCGCCTATCGTCGCCTGATCTCCTCCGCCCAAGCACGCAAGCTATCTTGCTTGCCCTCTCCCGCTCCGCCTCGCCTGCTGCGCCGGCCTCGCCGCGCGCGCCGCGTGCTGACGCCGCTGACGGCCGCGCCGTACGCCGGCCGCAACCGCCGCGTGGCGGCACGCCTCTGCCGTGAATCCTCCTCGCCCACTCCCCGCGAGATCTTTGCTCACCCGATCACGCCACAATCTGCCTCGCCCGCTCCGCGCTCGCCTCGCCGACCGCGCCGCTGCTGCCGCGACGTCCCGTCGCCGGCCCCGCCACGACCACCGGCCGGTCAAGCCGATCAAAACCCCGAGCGCACCGCACTCCCCTCTCCCCACTGCCATTTCACTCGCCCGCTCTCACTCTCGCTCTCTCCCTCACTCTCCCACGAACACGCCGAACACCTCCCCGCTCGCCGCGACCATCACCGCAAAAGCCCCGCCGTGTTCCGGCCTCACCGGAGCACCACCACCCGATTCGTCTCGCACACCACTCCGTCTACACCTCGGACACCCGGTGCTCCCGCTTGCACCACCTCTCGAACCCCACCGACGCCGGAGATCGGAGAGCGCCGCCGCGGACGCCATCACCACCGCTGAGCCCGCGACGCTGTTCCTCGCCGACCCGAGCACCACTGCCCCTCTTCTTCATCCTCGACCTTCACCGAGTCAAGGCAAGGTAAGAACACCGACGAGCTTCAACGCTACCGCTCCCTATCGCACTCTTCTCCCCGGCCGAGCGCCATGGGCGCCGCCGCAGACCTCGCTCGTGGCCAGGCTCCTCTGGAGCCACCCGAGCCAAACCAACCCCGTAGCTTTGCTCCTTAGGGTTCACTCGAGCTTTTGCCTCCCCCAATTTCACCGGCGACCGCCGGAGACGGCGTAGTCGCGCGTCACCGCCGCCTCCGTGCGCTGCCGCTCGCCGCCGTCACACTCCGGCCATCCGCTAGTCAAACCACCTACACCACTCGATGCGCCTCGTCGAGGTGAGTTCACAAGCCTAGCTTCCCCGCCGGCGACCTCACCGACGGCGAGGAATCGACGGTCAAACCTCTCCCCTGTTTTCCGTCTCGCCCGAGCCCTCGAGCCAGGCCTCGGACGGGCGTGTATGTTTCCGTCTCGCCCGAGCCCTCGAGCCAGGCCTCGGACGGGCGTGTATGTTTCCGTCTCGCCCGAGCCCTCGAGCCAGGCCTCGGACGGGCGTGTGTGTTTCCGCCTCGCCCGAGCCCTCGAGCCAGGCCTCGGACGGGCGTGTATGTTTCCGTCTCGCCCGAGCCCTTGAGCCAGGCCTCGGACGGGCGTGTATGTTTCCGTCTCGCCCGAGCCCTCGAGCCAGGCCTCGGACGGGCGTGTGTGTTTCCGCCTCGCCCGAGCCCTCGAGCCAGGCCTCGGACGGGCGTTTGTTTTCCCGTCTCGCCCGAGCCCTCGAGCCAGGCCTCGGACGGACTAGTTGTCCGTCTCGCCCGAACTCGGCCTCGAGCGAACCCTCGGCCGCGGTCTCGTTCGAGCCAGGCCTCGGCCGATCCCCTACCGCCGTGCGCTCGAGCCAGGGTGGGTTCCCGTTGACCCACGGGCCCCGCGCGTCAGCCACTCGCTGGTCCATGGACCGGGTGCACGTAGCCAGCCGGGAGAAATTCAAATGTTTTTCTTTTAGTTTTAATTTTCAGAGATGCTTGTTATTTTTGTACAGCATGATTTATAAGTCCAAATGGAATACTTTCAGTTTTGTTGGCTTGTTTATGAGTAGATCTATCATGGAAAAGTATGAATGTATTTTTTATAGCAGTTTATTTTACTGTTTTCATTTATTTCCGTGTACATGCTTTTGTTGGGATAAATGGAATTAAGTGTTTTCTGATGGAGTTAATTCATGGGAAAATTTGTATAGGTTCTTTGTTATGTTTGGTGCCTGTGAAAATTATATGAAGTACTATTCTTATGGAAAGAGTTCCTGTTATGGTTAAAAGTTCCTTTTTGCTGATTTCTTAGAAAAAGTGTTAAGGTGTTTTATAGGTTAAAATAAAATATGGGAAATTTTGTGCAGTCTCTGTATGCCATGAAGAGTCTAAGAAAAATATAAACCTGATCTGTTTTATGGAAAAAGTTGTAGTTGCTTTACAACTGTGCTTGTCTGTGTTTATCTTTGGAAATTCCTGTAAGAAATAATACAATGTTTCTGTTCATGGAACTTTCTTGATAAACATAAAATGTGAAGTAGAATCTGGGAAAAATATGAAATAGAGTTGTGCACCCTTTTACAGTAGGGTTGTAGTTCAAAGCACCTTTTTGGGCAGTTTGCTTGTCATTTTTGTATCTGCAGTTCTATAGTTTATTTTTGGCTGAAACTTGTTCAGTAGAGTCCAGCAAGTGTTGTTTACTTTCTGGAATTTTTGTGGATTTTTCTGAGTCCAGAAAGATGCACTTGCAGTTCAGTCGGAGTTTCTTTGGTTTAAATTAAATAAGAAAAAGAGTGAATAACCAGATTTTGTTTTACGAAATAATTAAGTAATTACCTCAATGTCAAAAGTGGTTCAACAAGTTGACTTTGTTGGTTTGCAAGAATTATTCTTTTCCTGTCACCTTCATCTTGCACCGCATTTATTTAAATATATATTCATCGCACGCAATAGGATCGACCCCGCCGGAGCCCCACCAAGAGCAGGAGCTAAACGCCGAGCCGGAGATCCAGGAGCTGCAGCAGCCAGAGGAAGTCGACTGTAACACCTCTGGTGTTAAGCTAGCATGACATCATTTCTCATCATGCATAATCATCTCATGATCATGAAGCATTCATATGTTATTCTTTTTCTCACATAAAATGTCATTTCATGTGTTTGCTTGCTTATAAGTTTGCTTGTATGAAGTGTTTCTTGTCTTGCTTGGGAGTGGTTAAGTCTTTCTAACCATCTAACCTGGTTGAGAAGTCAAAATGAAGGCATGGTTATGCTGGACATTTTGCCTAATCAAGTAGTTAAACCCTAGTCAACCCTATAGAGCCTCTAAAGTCCTTTTGTTTGACTAACAAAGACCTCCTTGTTAAAAGCTTTGCATGGCTGTGGGCCCTTAAGCAAAAGTGTGTAGAATTTAGTATAGAACAAAAGTGGTTTAAGGACCAACTCATGAAAATGGGTTTAGCATGGTGTTTTAGGGTTCACAAGACAGAATTGGAAGGGTTTTAGACTTGGAAATTTTCCTAAGTCCTAACTCTGAAAACCAGTTCGGTCAGGCCATGTTTGGCATCGATCTGAGCCCAACCCAAGCCGAACCAGTGATCAATCCTATAACCGAAGTTGCAGTCGGTGTATAGCTCTAACCAATGGTGCAGTTGGTTTAGCGTTTGATGGAGTGGTTAGTGAGTTAATCGCGTTTGAAGTTGGGCCGTCAGTCGGCCCAGGGCTTAACTGAATCGCTCGATTCAGTTCAAACCCCGGCCAGCGCGTCGTGGCCGACCGCGCGCAGGGGAAGAACGCCGCGTGGCGTTCGATTCCCGGCCAAAGCCAGCCAGCGAGCGCGGCGTGGCGAGCCTTAACCGCCCGCGCACGCTCTCCTCCGCCAGAGCGCGCTCTCCCTCTCTCTCTGCCTCGCTCCAAGCTCTCGCCGGCGACCGCGCGGGCGAAAAGGGGGAAGTCCGCCGTCCGCCGTCGTTTCGCCGTGCATTCGCCAAGCAAACCGCACCGCTAGCCTCGCCTTGGTCTCCCGCATCGTTTGCGCTAGTCAGTGCTCTTCGGCAAGCCCTAGGTGAGCCTCGGGACGAGCTTCCGCCATGGCCGCCATGACCGCCGAGTTCGGTCCGCCGTGGTCGGCTCCCTTCCCGTGGGTTTCAAGATGTTTTAGCTAGCGTTCGCGAGTCAGTGAGCGTCCAGGAAGAAGGTAGTGAAGTCGGTTTAGCCGATTAGGGTTTGGTTGCCTCGGTCCGCCATCGCCGTCGTCCGCCATGGTTGCCGGAGACTGGCATGGCGTGGTCCCGAGCTTTCGGAGTGAAATCCGTAGCGTCCGAGCCTTGCGCTAGATCCGTGGGAGTTCGGAGAGTAGGAATCGCAGTTTGGTTAGCCTCGGCATGGCCGGAGTTGCCCGGCGTGGAGAGTCCGCGCCGCCGTGGCCGCCATTTGCGACGGCGAGCTCCATCCACCGCAATGCTGGGCCGGTGAGCGGTACCAGTGAGTGCGGAAGGATGAGAGGAGTCGAGTGGTGGTGATGGTTTCGCCGGAAAGTTCGCCGTCGGCAAGCTTCGCCGCGGTCAACTTCTCCTCTGTTTCTCTGTGTGTGACAGGTGGGGTCGTGTTGACCACGGGCCCTGGCTGTCAGCCGCTTGGGTGCAGTTGTGTCGGGTGCATGTAGCAGTTAGGGTTTGGTGTTTTTGAATATATGTTTTCCAGAAATATTGTTAATGCTTGTTTAAATCATAACTTGTGTTCTGTTAATCCAATAAATGTGAAACCAATTTTGTTAAGTTTGTTTTGATGAGTTCTATACATGAAAAATATAATATGCTCTGTTATGATAGTTTTTATATGCAGTAATAATTAATTTGTGTTTAGGCTGATATCTTGTTTAATGCATAGTAAATCATGTTTTGCTCAGAAAAATATGGGATTTGTTTTGATGAGCTATGTAGGTGATGTAGAGTCACAGAAAAATGATAACTACTGTTGAGTTATGAAATAATTTGAAGTTAACCTTTAAATGGATTAAATGCTGTTTTCTTGTATAATTTGTAGTAATTAAAATATATGGAATTTGAGTTTCATAATTTTTATAGACTGCTCTTATGCTGGAAAGCTCTAAACAAAAATATGAAATTTGTTGTTTGACACTTTTTAAGACAGGGTGTAGTTCAAAGTACCTTTTCACCCTGATATTTGTCTTTTTCATACAGAATTATATATACATGCAATTGTTTTGAAATTTGTACAGTATGCTTTACTTTCTGTTAGGAACCTATAGTAATTTTTGTAGATTTTTCTGAAACCGTTATCTATAAGGTGCAGTTATAAGCTTGTTTTAGTGGAATAATTAGTTTACTTAAATTAAGCTTTTGTGTCTTTTTTATGGAGGGAACCAGCAGGGGTAAAATAGTCTTTTCAGTGTATGCATGTTGACTGTGCTTTGCATGAGTGGTGTAGCTTCTCTCTAAATAGAGTGTTGTACTCTACCAGAGAGGAAATATGCGCCTATTCGGTCAATTCAATTGCAATGCATTTTCTATGCCCATGTATCATCCATTCATTCGCGCATATGCATCATAACAGGTTCGGTAGAAGAGACAGTGATAGCAGAGGAAAACGAGGAGCAGCCTCAGGAGCAGGAACCAGGAGCTGTCGGGGAAGAGTTTGAAGAAGAACTTCCGGAGTGCCCGAATCACCAACCGAGCACCTTCGAGAAAGGCAAGCCCCGAAGCATTTCTAACTACCTACAGTTTTTGATTAACTTAATCTGCTTATGTTTGTTGCATTAAGTATAGGAGTTGTTTGATACCGTTGATGCATCACTATTCATACCTTGTTACCTTGAAATATCATCCTTGATACCTACATAGAATCAGGTCCGAGTTATGCTTAGAATTGCTTAGACCGGTAGAAGTCGGGCAACCTTCATGTTACCCGCGAGCAATAGGTGGGTACTTGACCGATTAACCGGATATTTCCATTAAGTGGGATAACTGAGTGTTGTGGAAAATGGAAATCGGCAGATTCCTGTAGTGTATGCTACAGTATTTCTAGCCGTGTTTTATGGGAATCAGTATCTTGTGAGATAGACTTCTTGTCATGTTGAACGCATGTCCCACATTTAGCTGGAAGGATAACTCGTTCCGACCGCGAAGCCGCTCATTGTTCCAGGCCGGCTCTCAGGTCCTACGCATCAGCCGAAGCCACGGTGGAGAGTTAGTGGGACGCGGGGGCGCGAATAGTAAGACCCGGGTGATGGTGGTTAAGTCCAACTCCTTGGCAGTCGGGCTTGCCTCCGGGTGTGATGGTGGCGGTTGAAACCGCGACTCCTGGAACAATGTTGTGGTCATCTGTAGCTCACCGACGGGTGGGTGTGGTTTGTGTGGGAAATAAATCACCAGCTGGTTAGGAATCGATTATAATCGCCATCGCTCCTGGATAGTGAGCACTTGACTCGAACGCTGATCAACCTCGATACTGAAAAATGTGGAACACGAGACAGCTATCATTATACTTTTGGAAATGGTCACTCGGTCTGTTTGTTACATTTTCGGTGATCGTTGGATCACTACCATGTTTGTTATAGTGCAGTTTTGCTAATCTAGTATATAGGATAATTACTATTTAAATTGACAGCTAAAGGGCAGGAGAACTACTTAATTGACAAATGACTTTTTATGCAAAAATGTGGTCTATTGCTAGCCTCCACTATATACTAGCCTTGCATACTCCTTGGTGTCACTTTATTTCTGGTTTAAGGCGGGTAAGTCTAGCTGAGTACCTTCTTGTACTCAGGGTTCTACCCTTTGTTGTTGCAG
This sequence comes from Coix lacryma-jobi var. lacryma-jobi, assembly GCA_009763385.1. Taxonomy (NCBI): domain Eukaryota; kingdom Viridiplantae; phylum Streptophyta; class Magnoliopsida; order Poales; family Poaceae; genus Coix; species Coix lacryma-jobi. The sequence goes on along the minus strand of CM019825.1, from coordinate 1,503,370 downwards.
ATGGCCAGGTCTTCCATGGTTATTGCATCAATTGTCTCTTTCCAGCCTCGGGTGAATTCTAGGTCCCGGGCAATGACCTCTTCTGTTCGTATCTTTTGCTATGTTAAGGATGACTACTAAATGGCACTGTAATCATTAAGTGTGCGTGCGTGAATTTCGGAACAATGTTTCAAGTTAAGCTTCCGCTACTGTTTTCGAACCTGGTTTGTAATAACTAAGTTGCTACTCCGAACTATTTATGTAATCTCTGTCGTGTGACGGTCGATGCTGAATATTACGATCCTATGTTGTTGATGTTGGAAAGTTTGAAATCCTTCGTGATTTCACGGACTACCGGGTTTATAGGGGCTCAAGTGTGCTAATTTACTGCCTCGGTGGAGAATTTCGTACTTGTGCTCTTATAAATTGGTCGGTTCTGTTACATCGACCCCGTCCACGACCCTAACTTACCTGAGTGTCCCTCTCACGAGGCAGCAGTCTTCACTCAAGGCAAGCCCCGGAGCATATTAAGCCTCCTATCTTTTGCAATTAAGATTACTTGAGTCCTTTTATATTGTGATGCATTAGGTCTAGGAGTTGAAATGAATCCTACTTGCTGCATTACCATTCCTTGGTTATTGTTTAATATCTACCTTGTTATCCTGTTATTTAGTTACAATGTAGAATTGCTTAGCCTGCTTAATAAAAGTGGTAGTTAAGGATGTTTCCGTAATACCCGGATGGGTATTTACCGGATCACGGTTGGCTATATTTGCTATCGTGGAAAAGAACCTGAGTAGTAATGAAATACGGTCAACGGGATGGCAGGGCACAAGTTCGGAAACTTGGGGCAGTCCATCTGTTGGATCGTGTAGGTTTGTATCGATGTTGGCCCTCGTTCATTTTTGAACGCGCCCTTTTACTTAGGGATATGTCGGTGCTGTAATCATCGACCCCAAAGCCGGTTAGAAGCTGTTCGGGCCGGTTTCAACCCGTGTCGTGCCCTCTAGTACGGAAGTTGCGATCTGCCGCGTGAGGCCATCGCCAGACTCTGATTGGGCGGTCCGTGCTTGAACCGCGACGATTACCACCACGAACAAGCGTCGAGCGGTTGCCCAATGCATGGACCCGACGGGGAAAGTGTGGGCTGGTATTAAAGGTCTTTCATCAGCTGATTTGGAATTCGATTCGAGTCGCCGTCTCCCCCGGTTAGTGGGAAACTATGGCGAGCTTCACCACGATACAACTCCATGTGATGTTTAAAGGTTCAACTAAAATGTGGATAAGTCAACCGGATATGGTTATATTATTGATTGGTAGATTCAAGTGAGTGCTCTAGTACAGGTGAAAAACCTAGAATTAAGGAATAGGTCTAAAAATGGCAGCTCATCTTTATCACTAATTACTTCCTATCTGAACTTGAGCTTCTCGCAACTAAAAGATCCCAGCTCCACCCGAAAAGGCCTTGCATACCCTTGGTGTCTTTATTTTCAGTTGGACGGGTAAGTCTAGCTGAGTACATTTCCGTACTCAGGGTTTATCCCATTTGTTGCAGATGGCCAGGTCTACTTTGGCTATTGTAAGCACTGCCTCTACCCGGTGGAAGGTGATGAGGAGTAGGCCCAGGGCAGAGTCGTCCAGAAGCTTTCCCCTTTTCTTTTGCTGGACCAAGACTACTAGTGGCACATTATCTTTAAGGGAGGAGTGAGTTGTGTCGAGTGGATTTATCAAAACAATGAAGTTTTATTTGGACCACATGTGTGGTGGTCGTGTTTCAAACTATTTCAGCTTCCGCACTTTTAAACTCGGTATTGCAATAACTCCATTTTAAATTCGCACTCTGATATTTTAAATTCGGTTTCGTTTTCGTTATGATGTATCTTTACGAATGTAATCCTTGAACGATGCGATCCTGTTTGATGTATGGTGTTAGAAATCCTTCGAGATTTCCGGACTACCGGGGTTGTATGGGTTCAAGTATCAGTCGAAGTCAGACGGATTTGGCTAAGATAATACTTGAGCTCTTATAATCAGGACGGTTCCGCCACATGAGGTATGGAACGCTTTCCAGAACTTTGCGACAAACTGAGTACCACGATCAGAGACAATGGTCTTGGGTATGCCATGGAGTTTTACTATGTGGTTCTTGTACAAAGTGGCATATGTGGGGACGGTGTAGCTGGTTTTGACTGGCAGGAAATGAGCTTGCTTAGTGAGGCGATCCACGATCACCCAGATGGAATCAAAACCTTTTGGTGTCTTTGGTAGTCCATTGATAAAATCCATACTGATATCGTCCCATTTTCAAGCAGGTACATGTAAAGGTTGCAATTCTCCTCCGGGCCTCATGTGCACGGCTTTGACTTTCTGGCAAGTATCACACTGAGCGACATACCGAGCGTTCTCAATCTTCATCTTTGTCCACCAGAACCTTTGCTTCAAGTCCTGGTACATCTTGTTGCTGCCGGGGTGGATGGAGAATCTAGTCAAGTGTGCTTCATCAAGGATTAACTTTCTTAACTCAGGCACTTTAGGAACTACTAACCGATTCTTAAACCATACTACTCCTGTATCATCAATCCTGAAACAATCAGCCTTTCCGGATTGGACCTTTTCGATGATGTGCTTGATTCCAGGGTTATCTTTCTGTGCAGCGATGATCTGCTCTTTGATAGGGGTTTCTATTCTGATATTATTCAGAGTTCCTTGTGGAATCATTTCAATATTCAACTTTTCCAGCTCATAACACAAAGAAGAATCATAGGGTTTCTTCATCAGACAGTTGCAATAAGACTTGCGACTGAGTGCATCGGCGACCACATTCGCCTTACCCGGATGGTAATGCACTTCAAGATCATAGTCTTTAATTAACTCAAGCCATCTTCTCTGTCTCATATTCAACTCTTCTTGAGTGAAGATATACTTCAGGCTTTTGTGATCAGTGTACACATTACAGGTACTGCCCAACAGATAATGACGCCAGATCTTCAAGGCATGCACTACTGCTGCTAACTCGAGATCATGAGTTGGATAATTCTCTTCATGTCGCTTAAGCTGTCGGGAGGCATATGCGATCACTCGACCTTCTTGCATCAAAACACAGCCCAAACCAGTACCAGATGCATCACAGTAGACATCAAAGGGCTTCTCGATGTTCGGCTGGGCTAACACTGGTGATGTGGTCAACAGTTTCTTCAACGTTTGAAAGGCTTGCTCACAAGCTGGTGACCAGACAAACTTCACAGAATTCTTTACTAACTCAGTGATAGGCTTGGCGATTCTTGAGAAATCCGGAATGAATCGACGATAATATCCGGCCATTCCCATAAAGCTGCGGACTTGATGAACAGTGGTAGGTGGCTTCCAATCCAGAATGTCTGCCACTTTACCAGGGCAACTGACACACCTTCAGCGGATAGGACATGACCAAGAAACTGTATCTGATCTAACCAGAACTCACATTTACTGAACTTGGCATACAGCTGATGTTCTCTGAGACGGGATAGAACGATACGAAGATGCTCGGCGTGATCTTCAGGGGTTTTTGAGTAGACAAGGATGTCGTCAATGAACACGACCACGAATTTATCAAGCTCTGGCATGAACACAGAGTTCATGAGGTACATGAAATGAGCAGGGGCATTGGTCAAACCGAAGGACATGACCAAGTACTCATATAGGTCGTATCTGGTGGTGAAAGCTGTTTTAGGAATATCTTCAGGACGAATCTTTATTTGGTGGTAGCCAGATCTGAGATCGATCTTGGAGAATACCTTGGCTCCAGCTAACTGGTCAAAGAGAAGATCAATACGAGGCAAGGGATATTTATTTTTGATGGTGACCTCATTGAGTGGACGATAATCAATACACATTCTGAGAGTCTTGTCTTTCTTCTTTACAAAGATTGCAGGACAGCCCCAAGGGGACGAGCTTGGGCGAATGAAACCCTTGTCCAACAAATCTTGTAATTGGATTTTTAGCTCTGCCAACTCTCTGGGAGGCATTCGATAAGCTCTGCGGGATATAGGAGCAGTCCCGGGCTTTAGCTCTATGGCAAACTCGACATCACGGTCAGGAGGCAGACCAGGCAAATCCTCAGGAAAAACATCAGGGAATTCACAGACCACGGGGATGTCTCTGGTTTCCAGGACATAGGCGGTATTTATTTGAGTGGCTGCTGGTTTTCGAGGTATTGGAAGTTGGAGAAGGAGTTTGGAGGTGTTGTTAGGAATGTCCACTCTCACAACTCTATTCAGGATGTCGATCATGGCTTTATACTGGCACATCCAATTCATGCCTAAAATGACATCTATCTCCTGATCACGTAGCACTATCATGGTGGTAGGAAATACATGTTCCCCCAACATTACTGGTATACTGCGAACCACTTCCTTAGTACTTATACGCCCTCCAGGCGAAAATATGCAGAAACTTTCTTTCAAATCCTCAATTGATATCTCATGCTTGATGACAAAAGTACGACTGATGAAGGAATGCGATGCACCAGAATCAAACAACACGACTGCAGGATGATTGGCAACGGGAAACCTACCGATCATGACGGGCTCTCCTTCTGGGATGTCGCCGACAGTGGTGTAGTAGACTTGCCCGTGCTTCTTGACAACTTTGCCTTTCTGAACATGCTGCTGCTGTGCACGGTGCTGCTGCTGCTGCTGAGATCCTCCAGGATTCTTCTGAGTATTCTGGGCATACCTCTTGGGCTTTGGGCACTCACGAGACCAGTGACCAAGCTGGCCGCAGTTGTAGCAGGGATGGTTGTAGGCTGTTTGTGGAGTGGTGATACGAACACCTGGGGCGTTCGGCTGTGTGGCACTCTGCTGGTTGGCATTATGGGTGGTGGCCGCGGTACGGACGACCACTTGCTGGTTGGGGTAAGGTAGGCGATTTTGGTGGTGACTGGGGTGGTATATGATCCTCTGGCGCTTGTGACCGCCAGAGACACTGCTGGATCCTGCTTTCTTCTTCTTCTCCTCCTCTTGGTACTGACGGTTGCTCTCTTCAAAAGCGACAGCCCGGTCAACAGCATCATGATACGAACCGGTCAGGTTATTGGACAGACTTCTGCGGATCTTAGGATGCAGACCTCTAAGGAAACAATCCCTCTTCTTTTCATCTGTGTTGACATACTCTGAGGCATACTGGCTAAGATGGTTGAACTGACCCACATACTGCATCACTGTGGAGTCCTTCTGCTGCAGTGCCAGAAACTGATCAAGCTTCATCTTCATTAATCCCGAAGGGATGTGATGTGCACGGAAAGCTGTGCGGAACTCTTCCCAGGTCAACTGATGACCTTCTGGCTGGGCAGCCAACAGGTTGGCATACCAAGCGCTTGCTGGACCACGAAGCTGCTGGGAAGCGAACCGGGGCTTCTGGATGTCGGTACAGCGGAGAAGACTGAACTTTTGCTCCATAGTGCGGAGCCAGTCATCAGCTTCCAGGGGTTCATCTGCTTTGGTGAAAACTGGTGGACGGGTCTCGGTGAAATCCACATATGTGGTCTCGTTGTTGATGTTATGGCGACCACGGTGACCATTGTTCTGCTGCCCCTGATTTTGAGCCATTAGGTTAGCAGCGGCTGCCAAGGCTGCAATGGCATCTGCCAGGGTAGCACGAACAGGTGGAGGGTTTGGAAGGTTGGCATCATCAGAACCTCCAGCTCCAGTGCGAGTGTTTACAGGCATCTGTTAAGCAACTTGGAACTTAGCATTCATAGATAGGGTTCTGAAATCAACAGACTGATAGCTTCTTCTGATACAAAGACTGATAGATTGATAAAGATTTCTGACAGACACAACTGACCGATAAGGGGGAAAAGGTACGAAAAGAAAGATACAGACTGACTTAACAAAAGACAGACTAACGCTCCCAAACCTAGACTAAGGTTTTAGGTAAGCAGGTGGTACAGACACACGGGATCTCCATCTCTTAAAGACGGGTCTAGTCCTCATCGATGATGATCATTTCTTCGTCGTCGTCTTCTTCTTCGAGGATGAGCTCAGGCTCTTCCTCCTCGTCCTCGTCTTCAGCGTGGACGTCCTCAGCAGGTTCAATTTCTTCGTCCACGTCTGGCTCTTGTTCCACATCGGGTTCTTCCACTACTCCGTCCTCAGGGTCTTCCATAACCGGGGGTACCAAAGGGTGGAGTTGATCATACAGCTGATGCACTTCCTCATGAAGCATATCATTGAACTGTTCAATCTGAGCTGTGTACTGCTGCAGTCTGTGGAGCTCGGCTCTGGTGACGTCCTCGCGGATCCAAGCATCATTGCGCTGCTCGATAGCGCGAACCGTGTTCCGGTTGGCCTGCTCCAGGGAAGCTCGTGCCTCATAAAACTCCAGGCGTGAGTGATAGAAGTCATGCTCCAAGTTCTTCAGCTCAGCCTTCAGATCCTTGATCTCCTCCTTCAGGTTCTTACGGGTGCGGCGGGGAAAGTGACGACTGTTGGAAGATTTGAATAATTTCAAAATTACTTTCGATTTTATATAGAAACTTGAAAATTTGTAAATATCAAAGTTGTTCCTCTTGACAAGATCTACAACTTTGCTTTTTGAACCAAATCCAAATTTTGAATAGTTTTTAAAGTATTAAAAGAGGGGTAAAAACCAGGGTTTGGAAATTAGGGTTTTTCAAAGGGATTTGAAATATGTTTTTGATTTTGGGTTTTGAACAACACAACAAAGCTTCAAGACACTAAACTGAACAAGAAATACACAAGGCTAGGCACAGAGTTGAAATTACCATTTTGCCCTTTAGGAAGATTTGGGCTTCAGGGTTTTTGAAAAGAGATTGCTACACAAGTACTAAGCAAACATAAATGCACGGCAAGAATGATTAATGACTAAAGATGATGACATGTCAGGTTAATTACATATTAAACACCAGAGGTGTTACAGCCTGCGAGCACTTCGTCGTCGTCGTCATCATTGGCGTCGCGCTTCGCCTTCTGATCTTTGCGTTTGTTCTTCTTCTTTTTGTTGTTGTTGTTGTTGTCGTTCTTGGCGTCGTCGCCTTTGTTCGTGACCTCCGGCGCGGCCACCGCCTTGCCTTTGTCCGTGGAACGGCCAAAGAAGACCCCCACTGCCTCGTCGCCTGAGGCAAAGCTGGTGACACGATCCATCAGGTCCTCGACCGTCGTGGGACGGTAGCGTCCTAGCTCATGGACTAGCTCTTGGCATGTCGTGCCCGCGAGGAACGCTGAGATGACGTCCTCATCAGGCACGTGGGGGAGCTCGAGGCGCTGCTTCGAGAACCGTCGAGCAAAATCGCGGAGGGGCTCGTTCGCCGCCTGCCTGCAACGCCGTAGATCCTAGGGGTTGCCTGGGCGCACGCACGTCCCCTTGAAATTCCCGTCGAAGACCCTGACTAGGTCGGCCCAGTCGTCGATCTGATCCGGCGGGAGCCCCTCGAGCCACCGGCGGGCGGTGTCCGAGAGGTAAAGTGGGAGTTGGCGTATGATCACACGGTCGTCGTTCTTCGCTCCGCCCAGTTGGCAGCCTAGGCGGAAGTCCGAGAGCCAGAGCTTGGGCTCGACCTCCCCGTCATACTTCACGATGTTGGTCGGCGGTCGGAAGCGGTCGGGGAGGGTTGAGCTGCGGACGGCCCGGCTGAAGACTCTGGGGCCCGGGGGCTCGAGGGCTTGTCGGTCCTCGTCGCTGTCGTAGCGCCCCCCCCCCCCCCGATGGGCGCTATAGCCACGCTCCTGGGCCCCCTTGTCCTTGCGCCGGCGGTTGATGTCGTTGCGGGCGTCGTTGGGGTCTCGAGGTGGCCGGTTGTCGATGATCCATTCGCGGACTGGTCTAGCTCGAGAGGCGTCAGGTTGGTGGACGGATGCCTCGCGCTCGTTGCGGGGCGTGTCCGCCGGTTTCCCCGAGGCTGCTCCGCGTCGTCGTGACGCCGAGCTCTCGGCTTGCTGCACAGCGGCTGTCTCGAGGAGGTTCTTCATTTCCCCAAGCATGCGCCTGGCGTCAGGGTTGGAGACGGCGGGCAGATCACGGAGCAGCATCGCCGCCGCCACCACGTTCTGTCCCGCTCGCGGGAAACGCACCTCGGGGCGTGCTGGCGCCCCGTCCTCGAGGATCTGCCGGTGGATCTCTCGAGCTCGGCCACGAGCGCCGGCACCTCGAGGCTGGGCTGGTTCTTGTGCTAGGGTTTTCTCGAGCTGCAGCAGGCATTGTCGGTCCTCCTCAGCCTTGGCGATGGCCTCCCGCAGCTGCGCGTGCTGCGCCGCTCGGTCGTCGCTGTGCTGGGATGGTGCCGGGGGTTCGTTCCTCCCGTGAATACGTGACCCGCCTGCCGCAGCCACGTCTCCGGGCCCTTCGAGGTTGAGCGCCGGCCTGACGTCGTCGCCCTCGTCCTCGGTGTCGCATACGACCCCCTCGAGTTGGAAGCACTCCCTGGTGGGATCCCAGAGGTCGGGGTCGTGGTAGTCGTATTCGTCGGAGTCGGGGCTGGTGATGCCGCGCCGCCTTGGCTCGTGCCGGGGCTGCAGCTCGCGGTACCACTCCCCGAAGGTGGCTTGACGAGGTGGCCCGACGGCTCGTGAGAGGCCACGGTCGACGCGTGCGGGGTGGACGATCTCCAGGTTGGCCATGGCCTGCAGCAGCGCGCCCGGGCGTTCCTCCTGCTCCGCCGGGTGTCGGCCCCGACTGCGCTCATTGAGCTCGCGGGCGTAGGCTGCCGCGGAGCTGTCGAGGCCGAACGGGAACTGCCGGCGTTGAGCGCGGTACACCCCGTGCGGGAGGAGGCCGGGCGGCGTCGACGGTGCGCGGCTCGGAGGCCTCTGGCCTGGCTCTTAGTCCGTGCGCATGATGAGCGCGAAGTCGCTGGGCGGGCGCGGGCGCGCCCGGGAAGTCTCCGGCCGTGCGCCGGGCAAGCTCCTCCTCGGGAACTCCGCGCTGGCCGCGGGGAGGTGGGTGTATGCCGCCGGCGCCGCCTGTGCCTGGCGACGATGATGACGACGACGCCGCTCACGGGGTGGCGACGCGCGATGGTGTGGGCGACGTGCCATGCTCCTCGCACGGGGCGGCGCGACACGCCCTCCACTCGGGCCCTCCGTGGAGAGCAAGGTCAGCTCGTTGCCGTTGTCAGTGGCCAGGAACTCGAGGCTCCCGAACCAGATGACGGTGCCGGCAGAGAACGAAGGAGTTGAAGCAGCCATCCAGGAAATGGCGAGAATCCGACTCGACACGCGAAGGCCTCTACCTGGCGCGCCAACTGTCGGTGTTTCGAAACAGGGGGTACGACACCAACGAGTAATATGATCGCGTGCTTCTCTTCCTGGATGGTGATGCAAGAGGACACAAGGATTTATCCTGGTTCGGGCAAAGAAGGCCCTACGTCCAGCGGGGGGAGGTGTTCTTGTATTACTTGCACCTAAGTGCTTGTACAGGGGCGAATACAAGCTCAGTGAGCGTGGACCGGAGTCCGGACTCGTGTGTGTGTGGACTTGTGTCTTAACGTGTCTGTCCCCGTGCCCCAGAATGAGGGCCCTGGTGTCCCCTTTTATAGAGCAAAGGGAGGCCAGGGTTACACAAGGGTATTACAGGTACCGGGGTGTATTGTGTCCCTTACGAAGAAGGGTAGGAACCCTGTCTTGTCGAAGACATTGTAGCCGACGCGGGCGTTGCTATTGAAGCGTCCTTGAAGCGTGGCCTCCATCCTGGGCGCGGACGTGGTGGCGCGGCGAGGTGGAAGCCGTACAGCACCCATCCCGGAACGTACAGGACGCGGCGGGATCCCTCCGGGTCTTGGGGTACCTGTCCTCCAATAGCATGAAAGTAGTCAGGGCTCGAGGGGCATGGAGCCGGCCTCGAGGCGGTGCCTACGGGGGGCTCGAGTCCCCGCAGGTATGGGCAAGTCCCGTGAAAATCGATTGAGTGGCAGGCATCTGGGCCTCGAGGCGTGTCTTGGACGTGCCACAGTGTAGGGCGTGGGTTAACAGTGCTTCACTGGTGCCTTTTCGCCCATGCTTGTGGTGAAAACGAGACTTGACTCTGCCCCGGACCACTGTGGCACACGTTGTGTCACAGAGGACGTGACTGGAGTAGGTGGATGAATTAAGTGCGCGGTATGGGGCTGGCATCCGATGTCTGCACCGCTCGAGGGAGGCAAAACGCGTCTCGAGGGATAGGCCGCTGTGCCAGAGAGGCTCGAGGTCCCCGCGTGGGGTCTCGAGGTGTGGTGTTCGGCTGTGGGGGGCTCGAAGGGTAGTGGAGCGCTTGCCCGAGGCCTGGGGGGCTCGGGCGAGACGGAAAGCGAGTGTGCGACCGAGGCCTGGCATGGAGGGCTCGGGCGAGACAGAAAACGAACGTGCGCCCGAGGCCTGGCTTGGAGGGCTCGGGCGAGACGGAAAACGAACGTGCGCCCGAGGCCTGGCTTGGAGGGCTCGGGCGAGACGGAAAACGAGCGTGCGCCCGAGGCCTGGCTTGGAGGACTCGGGCGAGACGGAAAACGAGCGTGCGCCCGAGGCCTGGCTTGGAGGGCTCGGCTCGGTGGGCCAGCGTCGTAGGCCTCGGGGGGTCGGCTTTTTAGGGGGTTAGACTAGTTAGGTCTGTTATTAACCGGTGTTCTAGGTTTACCCTATTTGTTTGCGTTGATTGGGGGTACCCCTTTTGCGGACCCCCGACAATATACAAAATAGATGACGTTTTAGACAAAGGTTTTGATCAAACATTGAGAATATAAATCACGAATAATTTTAAAATTATTGAGTTTGAAAACCATATGAATAAATTTGTCTTGAAAAAAATATTTTCATAAAAATATAATATATCACTTTTTGATAAATACTTTTTTATATAAAGGGAGTCAAAGTTATACAGACTGTGTTAATGTCCAAAACGTCATCTATTTCCTATACGAAGAGAGTATTTCGTCTGATTAAGCACATGTTTACTGTAGCACAATATTATTAAATCATATACTAATTTGACTTAAAATCGTCTGGTAGAGTTATTACAATCTGTGTAATTAGTTATTTTTTAGTCTACATTTAATACTTTATGTATGTATCCAAATATTTGATGTGATGAGTTTAAAGTTTTTTATGAAAACTAAACTAGGTCTTTATTTTATTCATACAGGGAGGAGGAGGTACTGTATCTGTATGTACATCTTGCAGAACTAGCATTAGCTATAAAAGATACCTGTATCTCCAAGCGTCTTGAGTTGGCTGTATGCCATCGTGTATTTGGCAGGCGCTTAGCATAAGCCTGGCTGCTCACGCAAACAGCCGGCGCGCTAGGAGATTCTGTAGTATGAAAAGTCGCGGTTTTGAGAATGGATAGGTACATTAGCATATAAGGTTACCTTCTTCTTAATGTAAATCAATGATTTTCACTGTAATTGTTCGATTGTTCTCTTTCCTTAGGAACCGATAAGGTTGTACATGCCCCAGTAACTGGTTGTCTCCTTAGGTCATCCTCAATGCAAGTTTCATATCAGTTTGTAACGTACTTAAATTTTAAAAACAATACAGTAGAAGTTCATCCTCACGAAACTCTCTCTACTTTTATAAAACTCTTATCACCTCTCTATTCATTAATGTAGTGACATGTTAGCATATTTAATGCTTACGAAACTTTATAAAACATTTATTGAGACTGACCTTACATCGGTTATGTTTGACATGACTTATATAAGTCAACTGATAAATTGAAACGTTAAAATGAAACGATTTATTTGTTGTGAACAACCAATTTGTATGAATTAAAACCGATTTATAGCTCAAACGTACTGAGCCATTAATTTATCCCGTCGGTTTCAGATGAAATTTGGAATTAACGAACCTAATTGACTTTTTAGTGACTTTGAGAGGTCGATTATCTTCTTCTTCTACAGGTTCTGAAGTGGCAACTACAAGTTTTCTTCTTCAGTTCGGGTCAGTGTAAATAAATAGTGCTAGTAATAAATCTGGGCTCGTTTTTTCCCTCTCAAAAGCATTTGCCTCCACTCTGGAAAGCATTCAACCACACAATTAATCACGTGGATCGATGGGAGCTTTCCTGCAAGTATTTGACTATAAACCAAGCTTTAAGAGCCAAACTATACAATAGTTAGTCTTTTATTTGGCTACAAACCATTTCTCTTTCCTATTCCTTCTCACATACATCTCTATTGTGGCCCACTACTACCTATGCTTCTGTGCCCAACTTAGTGCTTGCATGAGAGCCAAGCTCCACTCTCTCTCTTATCTTCTCTCCTCCACATCAACATTTGCTTGGCTATAAGTCAATTATTGTACCTGCTCTTATGCATGTCTACTAACATGAATCATGTCGTTATCCTGAAAGTAATATAGTGGAGAGACTAACGAAAACGAAGCTAGCCATGCATTGATGCTTTGCATCCCAAGGTCAAACTGATAATGTCGATGTGTATTTATATATAATAAATATAATCCATATAATAGGGATAGACCCACGGCTGGGTCAAAATTCATTTTGTGATGTGGAAGGTTGGGGATTAGGGGATGGATGCCTAGAAATCTACGTACGCTTACAGTATGCCTTGGGTTTTTTGCAACGAGTTTTGATCCAAGTTTGCCTTGGTTTTCAATGTATAGCTGGTGAATTGTACTTGTCATGTGCGTGGAAAATGACATATTGGATTATTGATGGATTACCAACTCCAAGTGGTATGGTAATCCAAGAAGAATAGGACACCTTCCAATTCCAGAGTCTATAGCTATTAGGGCCTCTTTGGTTTTGCTCCATCTAATTCTAATTTTCTATAGAAGCTGATTCTGCAGGACAAATAAATCTATAACTAAAAGTGATTTTCTTTAATTCTTTAACATATACTCTCAAAACCAATATGAAAAAATCACTACATAGACTCAGGTAAAGCTATTTTTCAGCCATTTCAGAGAATCACTTCACAGAATCACAAGAAAATTATTTCTCTATAAAAAAAACTATTTGATGACTGACAATGATAGCCTGCATAAAAAAACTGAATTTAGCAAAGAATCAACTCTGTAAGCTCTAGCAAATAGAGCCTTACTCTTTGCTGACTGACAATGATAGCCTGCATAAGAAGAAAAAAAAAGACGATTGCTATATAAGAATACGAGTTTTCTTATTCGGCCTCCTTTACATAGGCCAAGCAGGCGTACTTGTATGCTAAAATAATGATATATGAAGATCAGGATAGGATAATCTTTAATATATTTTGTTTTTCAAATAGACTTCCTTCGGTCTAAAAGAAATCAATCTATACTTATAATAAAGTATTCTAAATTATTAGATTTGACTGAGTTTATAAAAAAAAATAGCTAGCTAATTTTTAGTAGGAGGTGTTTGTATCCACGTGCTAATAACTGCTAATGGGTGGTTAGACATGTGTATATGAACTATAAGTAACTCTAGACCTACCAATAGAACTAATAGTTAGCACCCCTTCATCTAATAATTAGTCGATTATTAGCGGATCTGCTTGGGTCCACTGGCACATACTAATTTTAGTTACTACTCCCTCCGTATAGGAAATAGATGACATTTTGGATAAGATTTCAGTTAAATATTGAGAATATAAAGTAGGAATAACTTTTAAGTTATTGAGTTTGAGAATATAAAAATAATATTGAGTTTGTATAAAAAGAGTGTGTCAATATTCAAAACGTCGTTTGTTTACAATACTGAGGGAGTAATTTTTAGCGCTAATGAATCCTAACAGGTCCTAAAACAAATCTAAACGTATGATTCTCTGCGCTTCTTTTGAAACTAAATAAATATGTTCAAGATTGCTTTATGGCCAAAGTTTGGTAAATCCGGCCATGTTTTTATTTAAAACGTCAAGCATATACTATATGCGGGTCACATATTTTACTCTGGTGACGAGCACTGTTTTCTCAGTTATTAACTTCGGGAGAAAAAACAATAAAAACAAAAAAAAATGTCTCGTGCGCGATGCACATACGGATTAAACAAAAATATCGGTTGCAGTATCGCTGACAGTACGTATTGTCGGCAGTGTGTGCACAGCGCTGGAATTTAAGGGCGTACGTACGTGTACGTGTTTGGTGCCTCATATGTACTAGCTACACTAGTACCTTGTAATTGTTTTTCCTTTCTCAAATAAAGTTGAGTCGTTGGATGATTGGATCATCGGATGAGATTTATTTTGCTGTCGCAAAAACTACTATCATATTTATTTCAGCTTTGTATAATTTATTCCCCGTTGCGGCCTATTTACGCATAACAGAAAAAGGCATTTGAATTTGCAAGCTACCGCAAGCATGTCCTGTTGCAGAGGCTTTATTATTATTTGGGCAATTTTGTTTATTAATTATCTATATAAGCAAGTTTTGCTTTCAGCTTTAATTCTTACCTCTGACCAAGAACAGGGAAACGTAACGTGACGAATTCAAAGATCCATCCCTGTAGAAAGAAAGGTCACTTTGAAAATTACATGCGGGCGCACCCCCTATTTGGGAGCATATAAACTAAAAAGAAATGTTTAGGAATTACTAGTACTTATTAAAAAGTCTTGCTTAGTTGAGAAGTCAAAGAATTTTTTTGTATCTGTTGAGTACTATATATATGTATACGTCTCAAAAGGTTTTTATAAAAAAGATATTCATAAATAAAAAGGTTTGCTGATAGGTGGGCTGGGCGGTGGCCCTTGGCTTCCTCCATTTCCATTTCCATTTCCATATCGTGGAGCAGCAGACGAGATGATGAGCATGGCAAGCCTGCTGGTCCTCCCGCCGTTCTCCGTCGTGGTGGCCATGGCGGCGCGGTGTCTGTGCCGCGTGATGGCGCGCAAGCTGAGCGCGCTGGCGCGGTCCCAGTTGGCGTGCCTCCCGTCGTCCGGCGGGCCGCCGTCGTCGTTCCGGTACCTGGTCTCCTGCTCGTCGTCGCTGTCCGTGGTGGACAAGGGCGGCGAGCTGCCGGTGGCGCTTTATTCCCGGAGGACGACGCGGCGCGGCGGCGGCCCCGTCGTCGGCGAGGAAAGGGAGGAGGAACATGAGTGCGTGCTGTGCCTGAGCGGCATCGAGGAGGGGTCGGAGGTGAGGGTGCTCCGGTGCCGGCACCTGTTCCACCGCGGCTGCCTGGACCGCTGGGTCCGGGCGCGGCCGGTGGCGGCGACGTGCCCGCTCTGCCGCGGGCGGCTCATGGAGGAGGGGGAGGAGGAGGGCGGCGTCGGCGTCGTCGACGACGACGAGGCGGTGGCGGACTCGGACTCGGACATGATGCTGTTCATGGCGTGCGTGCACAGCCGCAGCAGCTGGCTGTGGCCGTCGTGATCGACATCGTGCGTACGCAAGTTGTTCCGGGTGACTTGACTAGTACAGTACGCATCGTGGCAGAGAATGAAACGTTGCTGTGCTTGTTGTGCATACAGTAGTTACGTTCAGATGCATGCATGGTGGATCATATCTCCTTCCTGCTGTTTTCTTTCTTTCTTTTGCCGACGATACGATGGATGCACCTGTGTACGTACAGTACAGTGGTCGTCCTCCTCTACCACCGCCTCGTCGTCGTCGCCGCCGCCGCCATGCGCCATGCGCCATGGCCGCACGTACGCACGTACTCCCCCTGTCGTCCGGAAAGCAGAAAGCGTGTCTACCACGAGGAACATGCGCCATGGCCGCACGTACGCACGTACTCCCCCGCACGTACGCACGTACTCCCCCTGTCGTCCGGAAAGCAGAAAGCGTGTCTACGAGGAAAATACGAAGCAGTGTTTGGAGCAGCATGGCGCACAAGGAGAGAGCTTGCATGCATGCGTTGCGTGGGCAAGGCATGGCTGGTACTCTGTGTAGTGTAGGTGAGGGGCATGCTGTGTACAGTACGTTGCGGCGACGCCGAGACGTGTGGGCGCGGCTCCTTGCCGCACGTTGGTCGTTGGACGTGTTTCGGGACTCGGGAGGGCTTGCCTACTCTAGTTCGTCTTGACGTGTACTCCAAGTTTGATTTAATTTATATAAAATACGTACAATATTTATATCTCTCAATAAATTTGTTAAAAAAACTAGACTTAAAGATCTCTCCGATGATACTAATTACTTAGTATAAATATTTATATATTTTAATATATAATTGTTGACATTTGTTTCTCGAGAAGCGAGAATGACGTATATTTTGGGACGGAGGGAGTAGTACATAATAAAAATATAATTAGTTATTTTTGTTACCTATATTTAATGTTTCATGTATGCACTTCCTTCGTCTCATGATATAAGGCATGCACGTATTTCAAAATTTAAACTTTATTAACTTTGACCAATAATAAGTCTAATAAAATAAAAAAATATATAGTACAATAATGGTACCATTAGATTTATCTTTACAAATACTTTCTAATGATATTTTTGTTGTTTCCATTAGTTGTATAAAATAATATAAATTAATGGTCAAAGTATAATCTTGAAGATCGCACCAAGTCAAATCGCGTCTTATATCCTGAGACGGAGGGAGTATATGTCTAAATATTGATGTGATTGAAATCTATTTTTTTTAGAAAATTTGGAGAAACTACCCTTGTTTAGATGCGAAAGTTGAGTTTTTTTTCCTCAACTGTAAGGCCTTGTTTAGTTTCCCCAACTTTCCCCAAACATTTCTAGATTCCCCGTCACATCAATATTTAGCTACATGTATGGAGCATTAAATGTAGGTAAAAAAATAATTGATTGTACTTTTAGTATTTACGTGTCGAGACGAATCTTTTGAGTCTAATTGGTCTATGTTTGGACAAAGGTTGTCAAATAACAACGAAAGTGCTACAGTGCAGATTCCAAATATTTCTCGGAACTAAACAAGGCCTAACACTTTCGTTTGTATTTGACAGATATTATCCAATTATGTGCTAAGTAGGCTTAAAAAATCTGTCTCATAATTTACAACTAATCTGTGTAATTAGTTATTTATTTTTACCAACATTTAATGCTCTATATATACGTCGAAACATTGATGTGATGATATGATAAAGAGAGTGTGAAAAAAAACTGATAGTTTAGAGCCATCTAAACAAGGCCAAGAGGACCTCGAAACGAGAAGGAGCTGCAGAAGCTGTCAGGCTGTTGTCACGTCGACCGGACCGGCCGGTTGTACCTTTTTTTTTTACGGTCAGCCGATTGTACTTGAACAGTCGCCCGGCTTCGCTTCCGGCACCACCAGCCACCACACAAATGGTCAGCGCACATACAGTACAGTACTCCTCCACGTTACGAGGGCGGAAAAAGTCTAAATAACCCCTTACCTATTGTACTCGGTCTACTTCACCCAAAATCTTTCAAACGGTTTAAATAGCCCCCTCACCTATCCAAAACCGGGCAAATAACCCCCCAGGCGGTTTTGGACAGTGGTTTTGCTACATTAACGGGTCGGGTTTGCTACAGTACCGGGTGGATTTATCTTATTCCTTTTTATTTATTTTGGCTAAATCTTTGAAAAATCTTAGTAAATCACAAAAAAATCAAAAAATAAAAAATCTAATTTTATTGGACTTCACATGAGTAGATCTACACAATAAACATATAATATAGTATGTTTCAGTAGAAAGTTTTTGCTATGAAGGTTTTATTTGTTTTCTTATTTATTTATTTCAGCTGAAAATTTGAAAAATCATAGTAAATCGTAGAAAAATCATAAAATGGAAAATCTAATTTTATTGGGCTCCACATGAGTAGATCTACACAGTGAGCATATAATATGATATGATTTAATGCAAAGTTTTTCATGTACCTTTAGATCTATGCTTTTCTATAATTAACTAAAATAATTCCTAGCTGCAGTTTCTATAATTATTTTGTTGGACGAAAGCATACCATATTATATGTGCACTATGTAGATCTACTCATGTAGAGTCCAATAAAATTGGATTTTTCATTTTATGATTTTTATGTGATTTACTATGATTTTTTAAAGATTCAACCGAAATAAATAAATAAGAAAAAGATAAAACATTCATAGCAAAAAAATTGTATAAAAACATATTATATTATATGTTCATTGTATAGATCTACTTATGCGGAGTCTAACAAAATTGGATTTTCTATTTTATGATTTTTCTGTGATTTACTATGATTTTTAAAGATTCAGCCGAAATAAATAAATAAGAAAAAGATAAACCCACCTGTCACTGTAGCAAACCTGACCCGTTACTGTAGCAATACCACTGCCTAAAACCACCTAGGGGGTTATTTGACAGGTTTTGAAAAGGTGAGGGGTTATTTAGACCATTTGAAAGGTTATGGGACAAAGTAGACTCGTACAATAGGTGAGGGGGTTACGTAGACTTTTTCCTTAAGGGCGGGCGGGCGGGCGGCGAGCGAGGCGACGGATCAGGGAGAGAGGCGTGGTCTGCAGGTGCATCAAAAGGCGTGCCTCCCCAACCATCGTTCACGCTGCGTCGTGGGGGTCGGCGACGCACTTCCGGCGACCACCTTATTTTTGTGAAGGAAAAAGTCTAAATACCCCCTAACCTATTGGCACCGGAACACATCACCCCTCAACCTTCTAAACCGGTTGTTTTTTACTCTAAACTATCCTATACCGTCTAAATCACCCCCTCAGCTGGTTTGGGCAGCCAGTTTTGCCACCGTGGCCACCCAACGTGGCTGTTTTTGGACATGCTGGATATTGGGCCCGCTCGTCAGTTTGAATAACAGGAAACAGGAGAAAATCGGTCTTCTCCGTCCGTAAAGCTCTTCCTCCAAATCGCCGCTTCCGTCCCAGCGCCTCGACGCCCTCGCCGGCCGCGCCGCCCTCTCCGGTCGTGCCCTCGCCGGCCTACGCCTTCTTCAGTTGCGCCCTCGCCCGCCTACGCCTTCTCCGGCCACGCCGTCCCGAATGCGTCGCCCTCTCCGGACGCGTCGTGGCCGTCTCCGACCGCGCCCTCGCCGGTCGGGCCCTCGCTGGTCGCGTCCTCGCCAGCCCCGGAGTCAGGTCCCCTCAGGGCGCTGCCTGCCCTTGGCGCCCCCCCTGAGGAGTGCTTGCCTGCATCCATCCGTCTCAGCCGCGACGGCTGTGTCATGGGAGCCTTTGTCCTCATACGCTACTGCAGATATAAGTGTATTGTTTACTATTTTGCAGCGGCAAATATCCTCGAAGCCTCGCAGCAGCCTGTCGATGCCTGTGTTGGAAACCTTTGCGATGAAGTTCTTGTCATTAGTCATCAGCACGGACAGGCCATGCATTCTGGACCACACATTCCTCTGCTCCCATGGTGGAATCAAGTCTAGCTCTTCAGTCATCAGCACGGACAGACCATAGAAGGAAAAAGAAAATGATACAACATTGTAATTGTCAACTTCAGTAGAGTAGATTATTTGTAAAGTCTGAATGTTTGTAAAGTTAGAATTTTTGTAAAGGATACATCATTGCAATTGTCAGCTTCAGTAGCTTAGAAAAATGCAGTATGTATGTCACTTGCAAACTGAATGTATTTGTCCAGTTCAAAAAATTGGTCAGTATGTGTGTAGAATCTTGAGATAAATTGGTCAGCATGATATATATGATATATATATATATATATATATATTACACAGAGTGTCTGCTGTATTTTCAATTAACAAATGCAAAATAAAATCAATATATGTGTGTATGCATTAAGAACTTGTGCACATTGAAAAGGCAGTGGCAAATAAAATCATGGTCAATATGAGTAACAGAAAGGTTATGTTCCATAACTTAGCATGTCTTCATGACATAAATATATTACAATATTTGTTCAAGTGTTGTCACCTCTGTGACTCATCACTGGAAAGCAGTGGGACTTGGGTAGTTAACATAACTAGGTGTCACCTATTTTACATGGCTGGTTCTTGGGTATTTTACATCACTGGGACCAAAATCATGATCAATTACAGTCCAAAGATCATGTCATTGAAGCCACCAGGAAGCATGTGTATCCAAAAGTAAGACAAAAGACTAGTTTTCCCAAAAGACTAGTTTTTTCCCAAAAGACAGAAAACATGAAACTGAGCCTTCTTAGATATTGTTTCCAAACATCAGGTGTGCCAAGCGAGAATTGAGATAACTTGGCTGGCTTCCAGATGGTTCTCTTCCCCTTGGTCGGCTTCCACTTGGCTGGCTTGCATTTCCACTTCCCTGTCTGCCACTTGCTTGCATTCCACTTGGTCGACTACCACTTGGCTGGCTTGCACTTGCACTTCCTTGCCTTGAAGAGGGCTGGAATGCACTAGGCTGCCTTGGAGTGGGCTGAGTGGCACTTGGCTGCCTTGCAGTCCACTCAGTAGCTCTTGGCTGCCTTGGAGTGGGCTGATTCCCACTTGTCCCTACCTTAGCCTACAAGTGGTTATATTAGTGCTTTGTATGTTAAAGGATGTCATGAGAAACAGATTATGATAGAGAATGCATACCCTTTTTGTAGTTGTTTCCTTGAGTATGTTGGCACTAGCACTTGTAGTTTCTGCCATCTTCCTTTTTTTTTGTCCTAACTCTCTTGATGTGAGCATTTTTCTTGTTCCCAGCTTCTGGGTTCAATGGACACCTTCTTGAGTTGTGATCTGGTTTTCCACATAGCCTGCATCTCATCTTTATGCCAACCTTGCTAAGCTTTGTTCCCTTCGGTTGCTCCCACTCCTCCCTCCTCCTTTGTGTCTTTGGCCTACCAGGCATCTTCACATATGCTGGAGGTTGTGGCCTGGGCATGGCTGAGATTGGCCAATTGGCTGCACCCTCTACTGGTTGTAACACATGTGCATATGTCTGCATGTATGCTTGTTTGCTGAAGCATGGTGCAATAAAGTCTTCCAACTTTTGAGTAGCTTTGTAGATACAGCTTATGGCATGGCAACATGGAAGGCCTGATAGCTGCCAGTACCTACAGGTGCACTCACCTTTCGTCAAGTTCACAATATACTTCCTGTCTTCTCTCTCTTGGACTTCAAACCCATCAGCCCCATTCCATAGGACAAAACACTTACCAGATAGTTCAATGTTCATCTTGAGTTTCTTGAATACATTTGGACAAATCATTCCAGTCCACTTTACTGCTCTTGCCCTGTTCTCTTGAATTCTAACCATCAATTTCTTCCTTATGGCTTCACACATTGAGATAACTGGAAAGAACCTTGCCTCCATTATGCTGTTGTTAAAACTCTCACACATGTTATTGTCCACTGAGTCACAATTTGATCCCAGCCTGAAAAAGGCTCTGCTCCAGTGCTCTGGCGAGGTGTTCATCATGTCCTTGGCCCCTTCTGGGGTTTCCTGAGCTAGGTAAGCTCTATATAGGTTGAATAATGTCCTACATGGTGCCTTTGCACACCTCCACCACTTCTTTTGCAGCTTCTTGTTTGTGTACTTTTTTCTCCAATTGGCATAAATATGCCTTGCACACATTCTATGCTCCGCATTAGGAACTAATTCTTTGACTGCCTTCAACAGCCCCTGCAAGGAACAAGTTGCAACATAATTATAAGTAGATGCAACATATAGAGACAACGAGTTGTGCAACAAACATTGCCTGCAAACCAGCTCACCTTTTGTTGATCTGAAATTAAAACCCAGTCTTCTCCTCCATTGTTGATTCTGAGATCCTTTTGCAACAAAGACAGAAACCAATACCAGGTGTCATAGTTCTCAATTGGCACTGCTGCCCATGCCACTGGATACATCTGATTGTTGGCATCCCTACCCACTGCACATAGTAAGTTACCATTGTTTGCACCCTTGAACCAGCAACCATCTAGACCTATTACCTTTCTACATCCTGCAAAGAATCATTTCTTCAGTCCATCAAAACAGACATAGAACCTCTCAAACACCTGCTTGTCCTCAATCTTTGGGTTCAAAGTGACCATAACTGTGCTACCAGGATTGCTCCTGAGAAGCTCTGACTGGTAATCATATACTCTGCTCTACTCACCCTTCATAGCATCTAGGGCTTGCTGCTGAACTATAGACTTTGCTCTCTTGCACTTTGAAATGGACACATCTGCAAACAAGTCCTTCTGAACTGCAGCCTTGATGAGAGCAGGCTTCCAAGTGGGGTTGTCCTTGATTTGGTCATAGTAGTGCTTAGCAATTACAGTTGATGTAACCAGCTTGTTGTCCCTCCTTGGTGGGCAAGTATGGACATCATAAAAGGTCACCACCTTGAACCACACTGACCTTGTACTGGTGGACCCATAGATCAGCCACTGGCATCCAGGCCAGTCACAAATAGCCCTGACCTTACCCTTCTCATCTTTGACAAAATGCAGAGACTTGTGTGTCTTCATCCCATACTTGACCACAGCCTTCTTAAACTGCCTGCTATCCCTAAATGCCATCCCAATACAAAAAACAGGAACCTCGGCTTTGCTATCAAACCTATTCTCCAAGCTCTTCCATCTTTCACTTTCACCATCACTATTCTCCTCATAAGAGTAGTCTTCACTAGAATCAAGGTAAGGACTGCCAGGTTCATCTAAATTGGGAACTTCATCTAATAAATCATTTGTTGTAACTCCAACTTGATTGCCATGGATACCTAGCTTCTTTGCTCTGATGTTTGCCTTAATTTGCCTTGCATACTCTCTTAGTTCAATTGCCTCTTCATCATTTGCAGAGCTGTCCTCCTCTTCTGGCTGGTTGTAATCTGTATCAGATGTATCATCAGTTGAGTTCTCTATGTCTTCTTCACCATCTGTCCCTGCAGGACCTTTTCCTTTCTCTGATGACTTGTAGAATGGCATGTATGATCTCAAGTCTTCATCTTGCATTTGTGGGCTTCCTATGTCAACTGAATCAGCTCCTCCCTCATCATCAGCTAAGTCAAAAGCAAGCACATTTTCATCAACTGCATCATCTCCTCCCTCATCATCACCTAGCCATATGTCTTGGTCATCTGTGCTGAGTTGTATTGCCACCTCCTCGACATAGATGTCAACTACCTCACCATTACTATGATAAGAAGCCATGACCTGACAAGAAGCATCATCTACCAACATAACAAGCCCATTACTAACAATCGTCCCAGGTTTCAACCAGTACAACCTCAAAGCACTCTCTGAGTTGTAGTGGTCAACAAGGTGGCCCCTTGTAAGGACCTGTGTGGCCTAGAGGGGGGGTGAATAGGCCTGTCAAAAATCACAGCTTAAAACCAAATTAGATATGCCCGGCACTACCGCCCTGTGCCCGGCACTGCCGCTCCCCGGCACTACCGGCCTCAGCGCGGTACTGCCGCGCAGATGAAGACCAGAAGCTGCAATTTGAAATCTAACCACAATCTGCAGATTCTATATGAATAGGAATGTAACAAAAGGCTATATGAACCAGCAGAAACAACTACTCCAAGCCAAATATGAAAGATAGAGTAGATCGAGCCAACCCTAGAATATATCACAAGCTCATGAACATAGAGAATGAAACTAAGCAAGCACGCGAGACAAGTGATTTATCCCGCGGTTCAGCTCGCCACCAAGGCTTGCCTACCTCCACGTTGTTGAGGTTGACCACTTAGGTCATGAGCTTTGCAACTCAACCTCGTTCTCAAGTCAAGGAACCAAATCCTTGAGGTGAGGGGTAATCTTACTAGCTGCACAAGTGATTACAAACCTCCCTAGGCCGCCACACAAGTTGGCAAGGCTCTAGGGCGACGCCTAGCCGGCTAGGGTTCCAAGAACCCAAGAGTAATAGAAGCAAATCCACCGGCTATGGCTCAAATCAAGTGCTCTAGGCAGTAGATCTCAGCTAGGGCTCCTCTTTGGTGAAGGTTTGAGCCTCTCAACCACTTGGAATCAATGGGAATCGAGATTTTGGTGGTTGGGAGCTTGGAGAGCCTTCAATGGAGAAGAGAGAGCTTGTCTGGAGGTAGGTGGAGAGTTCTGGTCGTCAATGACCGTTGGGAGGCAGAGGGGGTGAAGTAAATACCCCCTGTCATCCAACGGACAAATCAAGTCGTGGCAGTGCCGGCCTTAGCCCGGCAGTACCGCGGCCCGGCACTGCCGCGCCTAGAGCGGCACTGCCGCGCCCACCAAACAGACAGGAACAGATCTACAATGGGTGCAGCTGTCTTTGGTTGGAAATGTGGATGGTTTGAGTTGGTTTGAGCACATGTTATTCAGCCATATCAATGAATTTGCATTCCCCCTTAATAGTACGGCATTCCTAAACTCAAGTAATCAAAATAGAATATCTTTGAAACACTTTGAGCTCGGAATCGATAAAATGTAGTGTGAGGGGTCCACCAACGCATATACACCATCCTTTCTTATCATAACCTGCTTATCAACTTCATAAATCTCGTTAGTCCTCTAATCATGTGGTCATTATCACCAAAACCCACAATTAGGGCTTGATTGCACTTACACCCCTGATCTCAAATAATGAAACCTTGTCCTGGTCTATCCATGAGTTAGCAATATCTCCACCAACATAGTACAGGGAGCCACCCACGTTGGTAAAAGCCCCACCAAAGTGAAATCTTATAAACATTTTATCCAGATTATCCATCCTGCCAACTATAAACATGTTCTGACATCAAAAAAACTGCAACCAAGAAATAGGCCAAACCCTAACAAATGAAGGACGATAATAACTAAATAAACAACATCAACGATTCTACCCCCTGCTCAACCACTACGCCTAAATACGAGTATGACGACTCCAAAGCCTATTCAACAGCTGCAACCAAAACCACAATTTTCACCCCAAACCAGTGCTATGCAATCGGACCCCGCGCAAATCAAAATCCCAAATCGGGTCTAAAGGAAGCGAGTGCGGACCTGATCGCGATGGAGGACTTCAATCACCCTGGAATGCTCCTGATCATCCTCGCTGCTCGTGTCGCCGGAGATGGAGAAGAGACTCGGAGAGAACGAGAGCGTCTGTGCACGGGGGCGGAGAGGACGAGAGAGATTTGGACGGGAGGGGCTCCTGTCTAAGCCTGGGCAAAATACCCGCTACCCATTACCCGTACCCGAATTACCCGAACCCGGACCCGAATTACCCGAACTCGAGGTACCCGATCCCAACTTCGGATACTGATTTTGATTACCCGAAATTAGTTTGGGTAATTCGGGTAATATCCCCCGGTACCCGAACTACCCGAATTACCCGAAGTTATATTTTTGTGTTTGTATTTATCATGTTTTGTTAGTTAAATCAATAAATTTATCATTTAATTAGTATACTATTCTCTCCGTTTGAACAAGTGATTGTAATATGTTATTGTTTGTAAATTAGTGTTAGAATTCTATACAAGATGTTGCTGAAATTATGTATGAATTTCTACTAAAATTTTGTATAATTTGCTCTTTTTATGAATTCGGGTAAATCGGGTAATACCCGAACCCGAATTATCGGGTACCCGAAGTTGCGGGTAGTGTTTTTGCAGGACTAAATTCGGGTAACAATTTTCATTACCCGAACTTTGAATTACCCGAATTACCCGACCCGAAAAAAACGGGTAACCCGAACGCCCAGGCTTACTCCTGTCTCGCTGCAGGGAGGATTTGGACGGGAGGGGTACCTTACAGGTGGGGTCAAGCGCCATGGTGGCCGTGGCTGCCACGCTGGGTGCCCACGGTGGCAAAACCGGCTGCCCAAACCAGCTGAGGGGGTGATTTAGACGGTATAGGATAGTTTAGAGTAAAAACAACCGTTTTAGAAGGTTGGGGGGTGATGTGTTCCAGTGCCAATAGGTTAGGGAGTATTTAGACTTTTTCCTGGGAGTAATTTTAAGGTTCCGTTTAGAAAAAAAAACAGTGTTTAGCCAAACATCTTTATCAAGAACTTTATGTATCGTTGAACTCCGTATTCCAGCTCCATCTTACCTTATGCTTTTTTTGAGTGAAGTTTATGTTGGGCACAAACTAATAATAAACAAAAAGTACATCTGGTGAGCTGCGCTACAACTAGAGGTGGGACTTGGACCGTGCCGGCCCGGTCCGACCCTCTCGTGCTTCGTGCCATTTTTAGTTGCGTCCTCTAGGCACGCAAGGTACATCAGGTCGTACCGATATGACACGGTAATTTATTTCCTCGGTCCAAGCACGGTCCGTGGCAAGCAGACACGTCTTTGGGTCGTGCCGGCCCAAGCATGACCCTCAAAATATATATGTTAGATTTCTTTTGTTGCTCGTGATATAAAAAATATAAGGATTTGCTATATTTCAGGCGCCTGAAATATAGCATCTTTTCAGGCGATTATCAAACCTTTAGATTTTCATCCAATGGTTCAAATCCATTAGCACAAATCACAAGAAACAAGTGACAATTTTTTTTTCTATAGAAGGACAAAGACAAATCTATTCAGACGTCTGAAATATAGGAAATGTGAAAAAATATATGCCTTATATGTTGTATTTTCATGGAAGTTTAGATGATTTTTACAATCTATTTAAGAATTAGATAAAAAGTGGTGCAGTAAATGCTATAAAATATATTGTAGAGCTATAAATATGTCTATGTGTTGTTTTTGTATCGTGCCGACCCAAACCGTGCCGAGATCCTAGGCACGCACGATCCAAAATATTCGGTGTCGTGCCAAACAATCGTGCCGCGACCCGCCCTCAAACGATTTTAATAATTAGAGGGTGTTTGTTACGACGAGTACTTGTTTTTTTTTTCTAATTCAAGATTTATCCATGTTCGTAGGAGTATAACAGCAGCAGCAGCATAAAACAAGATATAAGGAGCAGGCAGAGGTGTGCTAAAATCGCGCTTTCCATTCCGCCACTTCCTTCCGTCAGTCACACCCTCCTCTACCCAGGCAGGCTATGGAGGAGGAGGAGGCGGCATCAGCGAGGGAGCGGAAGAGGCTGCTCGAGCGCCAGGCGGAAGCTCGTGTCGCCGGAGATGGAGAAGAGACTCGGAGAGAACGAGAGCGTCTGTGCACGGGGGCGGAGAGGACGAGAGAGATTTGGACGGGAGGGGCTCCTGTCTAAGCCTGGGCAAAATACCCGCTACCCATTACCCGTACCCGAATTACCCGAACCCGGACCCGAATTACCCGAACTCGAGGTACCCGATCCCAACTTCGGATACTGATTTTGATTACCCGAAATTAGTTTGGGTAATTCGGGTAATATCCCCCGGTACCCGAACTACCCGAATTACCCGAAGTTATATTTTTGTGTTTGTATTTATCATGTTTTGTTAGTTAAATCAATAAATTTATCATTTAATTAGTATACTATTCTCTCCGTTTGAACAAGTGATTGTAATATGTTATTGTTTGTAAATTAGTGTTAGAATTCTATACAAGATGTTGCTGAAATTATGTATGAATTTCTACTAAAATTTTGTATAATTTGCTCTTTTTATGAATTCGGGTAAATCGGGTAATACCCGAACCCGAATTATCGGGTACCCGAAGTTGCGGGTAGTGTTTTTTCAGGACTAAATTCGGGTAACAATTTTCATTACCCGAACTTTGAATTACCCGAATTACCCGACCCGAAAAAAACGGGTAACCCGAACGGCCAGGCTTACTCCTGTCTCGCTGCAGGGAGGATTTGGACGGGAGGGGTACCTTACAGGTGGGGTCAAGCGCCATGGTGGCCGTGGCTGCCACGCTGGGTGCCCACGGTGGCAAAACCGGCTGCCCAAACCAGCTGAGGGGGTGATTTAGACGGTATAGGATAGTTTAGAGTAAAAAACAACCGTTTTAGAAGGTTGGGGGGTGATGTGTTCCAGTGCCAATAGGTTAGGGAGTATTTAGACTTTTTCCTGGGAGTAATTTTAAGGTTCCGTTTAGAAAAAAAAACAGTGTTTAGCCAAACATCTTTATCAAGAACTTTATGTATCGTTGAACTCCGTATTCCAGCTCCATCTTACCTTATGCTTTTTTTGAGTGAAGTTTATGTTGGGCACAAACTAATAATAAACAAAAAGTACATCTGGTGAGCTGCGCTACAACTAGAGGTGGGACTTGGACCGTGCCGGCCCGGTCCGACCCTCTCGTGCTTCGTGCCATTTTTAGTTGCGTCCTCTAGGCACGCAAGGTACATCAGGTCGTACCGATATGACACGGTAATTTATTTCCTCGGTCCAAGCACGGTCCGTGGCAAGCAGACACGTCTTTGGGTCGTGCCGGCCCAAGCATGACCCTCAAAATATATATGTTAGATTTCTTTTGTTGCTCGTGATATAAAAAATATAAGGATTTGCTATATTTCAGGCGCCTGAAATATAGCATCTTTTCAGGCGATTATCAAACCTTTAGATTTTCATCCAATGGTTCAAATCCATTAGCACAAATCACAAGAAACAAGTGACAATTTTTTTTTCTATAGAAGGACAAAGACAAATCTATTCAGACGTCTGAAATATAGGAAATGTGAAAAAATATATGCCTTATATGTTGTATTTTCATGGAAGTTTAGATGATTTTTACAATCTATTTAAGAATTAGATAAAAAGTGGTGCAGTAAATGCTATAAAATATATTGTAGAGCTATAAATATGTCTATGTGTTGTTTTTGTATCGTGCCGACCCAAACCGTGCCGAGATCCTAGGCACGCACGATCCAAAATATTCGGTGTCGTGCCAAACAATCGTGCCGCGACCCGCCCTCAAACGATTTTAATAATTAGAGGGTGTTTGTTACGACGAGTACTTGTTTTTTTTTTCTAATTCAAGATTTATCCATGTTCGTAGGAGTATAACAGCAGCAGCAGCATAAAACAAGATATAAGGAGCAGGCAGAGGTGTGCTAAAATCGCGCTTTCCATTCCGCCACTTCCTTCCGTCAGTCACACCCTCCTCTACCCAGGCAGGCTATGGAGGAGGAGGAGGCGGCATCAGCGAGGGAGCGGAAGAGGCTGCTCGAGCGCCAGGCGGAAGCTCGGGAGCGGAAGAGCCTGCAAGACCTCCAGGCAAAGCAGGCATACAAGAGGATGCGCGAGGCGGCGGATGCTCGGGAGCAGCAGAGGCGGCACGAGGCGGCGGCTCGGGAGTCTCAGTACCCGTACGTGTCTATCGCCGAAGCCCGCATGGACAAGGATCCCGGCGAGGAGGTCTGCATCTTCGCCGTCGTCTTGGAGATCGGCGCCACCATCCACAGCAATGGCACGGGTGAGCCTCATTCTCAACCCCTCCCCCCCTCTGTCTCCTTCCGCGCACCCGCCCGCCGTCGGCCTCATCTTAGGGTTTAGTCCGGATTTTAATAGATCCTCAAACCAATGCTAGAACCCTTGGTCATGTTTTTTTTTTTTTTTTTTTTTTTTTTTTTTTTTTTTTTGCAGATTTCACTGTTACGTTGAGGATCGTGGACCAAACACGCCCGGCTGGAATATCTGCAACATTTTTTGCTGAAACCGCTGACCAGTTGCCCTGTGTTAAGTCAAGTGGAGATGTGATCAGTCTCCATTACGTCACGGTACATCATAAAACTCTATTTGATTATGCCATTTGTCACTCGAGTACAAGTTTCCACATACCTTTCTTTTTTTATATGTGTTGTTATTTAAGCTTATTTTCTTTTCTCATCATTTTTCAAATTTTAGTGACACATCTGGCAGCACCTAGTTCATGCCTACTTTGATATGCAGATAACAAAGCATAGGGATGATTTCTTTGTTACGTTCAACAAAAAGCGTTCTTCATTCGCGCTGTTTGAAAGCAAAGCATCTGCTGGGTGCAGCCCATACCAGACTTCTATGAAATATCATGCCAGCAGTGATGACAACGAACGTTTGACCCAGATCAGAACGTGGCTTCCTCCAGGTGACTCCTAATCGATAATTACTTTTGATAATTTACTTGGTCCACCCATCTGCATGATATTTCCTGTGGTACTGGTACCTTAATCGCGCTCATTCCACTCCAATTTTATGTGTCAATAAACTTGTTCTTATCCAAATGAGTAGCCAGCCTAACTATCATACTTTTGGGGCTGAAACGCTAATTCAGGTTCCGATTTCTTGGTCCCACCAATTAGCACGGTTCACTTGAATTTATGTAGGATCAAATAGTAGCCACTCTATTTATGAGCTCTTCTTAGCCAAAGGAGTTAAGTATTTTATAAATTATGAGTACAACAGAACTTGCATTATCTCATTTTAGCCCTTTGTTAAGGTCGGTCTCTGCCTGCCTTTTCAATCAAACACAACAACAGTTTTAATTTTGTTGCCCATAATTGTTCCTATTTTGTTAGATTGTCAGCTTCTTGCAGTGAACTCATATTGCTTTTTAACTACCTGCTCTTCTGCTAAGTAATCGATATATGATATTCTGTTTCTTTAGGATATATACCTTTTACTATAGCATATATTCTGTGTCTATCTTTGTCTCCTTGCAGAGATTCATGAAGTATTTAACTAGTATGTCCCTAACAATGCTTTACAAGCAACTCTTGTAACATCTGTTTCTATCTAATACTTTGCACCGCAGGTCTGAAAGATCTCGGTCTGAAAGATCTCAAATTGCAGTTAAGGAGTTTAAAGCCTGATTCTACTTTTGATCTAGTATGCAAGGTTAGTTCTTTATTCAATCATATTGAAACTCAAGACTTCTTTGGTACAGGGAATGCTCCAAAATGTCTCTCTGCCTTCTTGTAGATTTTGCATGTCCATGAAGATGACAACAAATGGATATTTTATGTTTGGGATGGAACTGATACCCCTGCAGCTGAGTTTCAGGCAATGTAGGGTTGTGGGTTTGTCTATTTTTATTTATTGTTTCTAAATCTTCAGCAATAACTAAGAAAAACACCTATGAAATATAGGATGGTGGTGTTTTTGAAATATTGTTGCAGCTTTTAATGTTTATTTGGTTGTTCTTATATGCTGCACTGAACTTAATCATAGCCAATGAAAAGAAATGAGTCTTATCTTAGAAAAACATTTGCTGATGTCAGTCATGTCAGTATTTTCACTTAATTTACCTTTCTTTTTTGTGTGCCTCTCTGCTATTGATTGGTGAACATATAGTTTGGATGCTGAGGCAGTTAAATCAATCCCTCTACATCAAGGACCACCTCTACCCAGGGAGGTTTTATGCAGGATGCCATGTGTTGGGACTGTTCTGAGGATTTTTTCAGACATGTTTGTCAAGGAAGTACCACACATGCAAGAGGGTATTTATTGGGCCAGGTTCTGGAACATTACTTGCAATCAAGAGTTTGGCATTTGGAAAGGCATTTTTTCGGACTCTAGTGGAGTTCGACTTTTATCTCATAAAGATGGTAGTGTTGTTGATCGTCTGAAGTAATATTCTTTTCTGATGAATTTTAATGTTCTTTGGACATTATATATGTAAACTTTACCAATTACATGAATACCTCCAGGATGTTTGACAGCCGCAACGCCAACCAAGTTCACCGCCAGCCAATGGCAAGCTTCCCCTCTAATGTTGCTGGTGTAGGTATAGATCATAGCCTGATAGTTTGCATTGCTCCTCTGAATGACTGATGAACATATTCTGTTTCATCGTTCAGATCATGAATTTAGCTTCTGATTCAGAATTTAATTGATTAAAATAGCAATATGTAAGTTTGTTCATCAGGCCTTATCTTCATTGTTACCTGAACAAGTGTAGCATATTAACATTCCTCCATTCTATTTGGTATTTGCATATGAAGGTTGTTGTGCATAAAAACAAACCTCCATATTTTTCTCGTGTTCTATGTATATATGCAGATCTAAACGAAGCACATGATGATCTTGTCAAAGTGCTTGTTTACATGTATTGTATTGATGAAGTGCTACATAAAGTTGTAATGCATTTTTGCTCTCATCTGTTGCCCACAAAGGCTTTGCCTCATGACAATTTGTTATCGATTCTCAGATGTAGAATATGACAAAGAAGGTTACGCAACGCTAATGGATTCTTTAACTCATAGTGAGGTATTACTTCTTTCCCGTTTTTTCTCCAGTTATTATTTGTTAGTTCTATTTCTGTTTTTGATTTGGTCTAATATTATCCAGCACCCCTGAGAATGTGCATGTTTACTTTCAGTTGTATCCCAGTGATATATCTCTGCCTTTTCATGAGAAAACTATATATTTTGCTTTCTTAGTTAACACAGAACCGTGAGTGTTCTGAACTGACTCTAAAGCTAATCAGCTTCAATATCTCCTTTATTTTGGTGCTAGGTGACGCACAAATTTAAAACCTTGGTCCGTGTTGTGGCGGTATATCCTTGTCGACCTAGCGAACTGGTTTTGACTCATAGATCTGGTATTCGGTTGACTCTTGAGGATCATACAGCAAGAATTCAGGCGTATGTCCATAAGGATGATGTGGTAATTTGTTAAGAAATAGCCCTTATACTTGATTTCCTTGCCTACAGACCAGCCCAGGTGTCTACATTCATCACTAGTGAAAAAAAATCAGTGTTGGTGGTAAAAAAGTTATGGATGCTTAAAAGTCTTGCCGAATTAGGTGATCATGTCTTCATCTAAATCCATGGCAGGTCCAATTCTTCGGTGGTTTTCTGACAGAAGGATCGATAAAGGAAAAGATGAACAAGCTACTGGGTGTCCCAGAACCAGAAGACAGCGAGGAAGTTGCCCCCTTGACCAGGAATCCACCTTGGATATGGTGTTGCTTGAAATCATACTACCTGGATGAAAACGATCTCTGGGGCAGCAGAATGTACCAAATCTTTGGCACAAAGATCAGGGACTGAGCAGAGGGATGCAGCTCGGATATTTTGCAAATGAATGGAACATGTTGAGTATTTTGTATGCACCGTCAGCAAGGATGCAGGGCGACCAGTGGTATCTTGCTACTTGCTTGGAGGGGGCATTGTAGCTAGGAAGGACGCGGGGCGACACGTCATAGTTGTAAGTAAGCTGCTACTGTCAGTGTTACTGCCTTGAGGTAGTTGTTGCAGTGCCGTCGATCGGTGGCATATGGTTTTTGTACAGTCAGTGAATTACTCTATCGAGAACACTGGTGCACCGTGGCATTCTGTATAGAAGTCTTATGTACCAACTGTGCATCTGCACTCTACTTGGTTAGCTTATTCTTAAGTTCCCCTCCTTATTTTTCAGCGCCTTACAGTTCTCTGGGTTTCTATATGGATATGTTTCTTGTGAATTTTCTGCGCTTAGCTATGCTGCAGTTTGCGTTCAGCTTCTACTACGTGAAACACAGTAGCCGGCCGTGGTACATTCCACATTGGCTGGTCGTTTTTCTTTTCTTTAGCATGAAAACGGCAGGTGCTCTGCCTTTTGCATTAAGGATGTCTGCCTTGTTGGATTAGCCTTGCGACCTGTGCTGGCAGACACGTTTGCGTTTTCTCTCTTCTTCCATAACAGCGTAGATCACCAACCACCTGGGTATGCTTTTCTGCCTCAGTCCTTGGGCTGCACGGCCCGATCACCAGTGTTTGATTCTTCTTGTGCCTGTTATATGTTGTTGTGATTGATCATTGGGAGGTTGAGATTTTGAGCTACCACGCCATATATACGGGACAAAGAACAATAATAATGTGCTTTGGCGATTCGGTTTCTGTTGTGCATAGCATAGCTAGCTGACGGACAGGGTTTTGCCTGCCCTCCTTGCCATGCCGAATGATTAGCACTAGTGTAGCACAGGCATGCATGGAACGGAGCCAAGACAGTAACATACTGCAGCACGAATGCATAGCAACAACACCCATCCACAGACCACACACATTCTGCAGCCAGCAACGGCGAGAGGGGCGGGCAACTACTGGAGAGTGGAGACAGATCCATCATGGTTTGTTCATTCACATTTCAAAGCATCCAAGTACAGACCATGAACCCCGTTAATCAGACGCCCTACCCCTAGATAAAGAGCTTGGGTATGAACATATGCCCATGGTAATGGTCTCCGCATCAGAAACTGGCGGAATTCGTTCGCCGGAGGTGGTGTTGCTGCTGCTTCCTCTCTGGTTGCGGCAATGGCAGCCGCTCCGGTGGCGGCTCCAGTGGTTCCAGCTTCTGCACCACACCCAAACCAAGCACATTGTTAGCTGCCAGCTTCTACTGACTACTGAGGCCGTCGGCCTCTCTTTCTTTCTCATCTTACGGGCTTTACCCCCTCCATCCATGATAAGTACATCATCCAAAGAAGAAGCTACCATGGCACTGACAATCAGCATCATACCATGTCACTGACAATCAGAATGATGATATAAGTCTACCAGGATGGATGGAACTCAATGTACTATAACAATGGTGACAGACTCTAGGAATGCAACTGTGGATGGACGGAGCTATCCAAGCAATGCACATGGAGCTCTTCCTTGGGCTCCATTTCTTTTGTCTCGTCAGGCTGAAATTTGGAATGTTGTGACAGCTTAAAGAACAGCCACAACTGCCCTGTATGAGCGCATTAGGCAGGTTTCCGTACACTGCAAATGCATAGTAAATGGTTTGCAACAAGATGCTACTAGAATATAGGACTAACGCGATCGTCCGCAACCCCCGTTTATATTTATATAAAAAGGCCATGCAAGCCCAAATGGTCCACAGCTGGTCCTCTACAAATTTAGCTCATCTTTCTAGGATAGTAGGAACTAGGGACTTGGAATGGCCAAATCTTTCTGCTTCTTGATATATGCTCCATTTTTAGCCCCCCCCCCCCCCCCCTCTGCACTCAGCATCCATAGCAAGTTTATGCCTACTACATCTTGTCTTGTGACTTGTGTATAAACAAACAATCAAACAAGGTGCAGTATCTTCCTACCGCTTTTGTTTAGACAAGAAAAGGACTCACTTTCAGCTTGAGAGAGAGAGAGAGAGAGAGAGAGAGAGAGATAAAGTTTTTGCAGGTCTGAACGAACTGGATGAATGAGCCACCAACAGAGAGCTCTGCTGAGGAAGCTGAAAAAGAAACTGTTGAATGGAGGAAACAGACATGGAGGCAGAGACAAGACAGTGTTTACCTTGAGCTTTTTGAGAAACTCGTTCTCCTCCTCCAGCAGGGCGATTTTGTTCTCCAGCTCGTTGGTGTAGGCCTGACAAGGAAATCAATCAATCCATAGACGACAAGTAAATCTTTTTCTTTTTTGTAGTTGTAGGGACTGGGCATTGCAGGATCATAGTACATAACATAACATCATTCTATTGGATTGGATGTGGATTGTGGAACTGGAACCCCCACCTGCTTCCTGGCCCGGGACCTCGCCGCGGACTCGCGGTTCTTGATCATGCGCTTCTGCCGCCGCTCCACCGTCCTCTCCACGACGCCGTCCCCGGGCGCGGCCGCCGCGGCGCCGCGCTTCCGGCCGGCCACCTGAGAGTGCGAGAGGAAAAGCCCGGGCCGGTCGCCGCGGTACGCGGCGTCGAGAGCCGGGCCGGCGGCGCCGAGCGGCAGCGCGTACTGGTGCGGCGGGTACTGGTGCATCCAATGCGGGGCGGCGTCGACGGCGACGCCGGCGCGGGAGAGGAAGTCCTCGACGCCGGCACGGGAGAGGAAGTCCTCGAGCGTCATCTCGCCCATGGAGTGGTGGCGGGCGCCGCCGGCGCTCTGGATGTCGCGCCACACCTCGTCCACCGTCTTCTTGGCCGCCGGGGCCGGGGGCGGGCCCGGGAGGACGGTGCGCAGGAGGTCGTCCAGGTTCATGGTCCGCAGCGGCTCGCCCAGCTGCGTCTCCACCTCGGCCAGCGTGAGGCCGTAGACGGAGGAGCCCTGCCGCGGGCGGCCGTCGTCGCGGTGGGAGTGGGACGACATTGTCTGAACTCCCATCCACGTGCGATCACCTGCACGGCTGCAGCTGCAAAGAAATCGACGCGCAGCGTGAAAGAGTCAGGCGGGCGCGCACGCACGCACCACGCAGAGATCGGAAATAGCAAGAACAGCAGGTGCTTTGCTCGTCCGCAGCGGCGACAAAACCTTTGAGCTGGGGGCATATATATGACAAGAAAAGAAAGGGGGGAATCTAATCTTTGCGAAGAAGGAGAGAGACTGTGCTCGCTCGTGCAGCAGCTCCTTTTTTACCCGAGCAAAGCAAGCAAGGAGAGGAAGATGAGGGACCAGATCGACGATGGATCAATCATAGAAGAGGCCCCTGGCCTTAATTCTAGGATTGCCACAGCCGCCGCCCGCAAGAGGGAGAGGAGGGTCCAGAAAGGGAAGGGGAGGGAAAGGAAGCAGAGGCTGCCGCCGGGCAGAGGCAGAGGAGTGGGAGTGGGAGAGGAGAGAGGAGCCAGGAGATCGAGCCAGGAGCCAAACACAGCCGCCCGCCCGCCGCAGCCGAGGGTGAAGGTGAAGCTGAGAAGGTCAAGTGTGAAGCGAAACGGAGTGTACATATATGAATGAATGAAAACCACAAGAGGGAGAGGACTGCCTTGACTCCCTCCCTCCCCCCCTCCCCCCCCCCCCCCCCCCCCCCCTTTTTTTTTGGGCAAGGCTCTGCTGCATTTTTAAAAAAATTACTGTATATTTATTTTCTCTCTGTTTTGTTTTGTTTTGTTTTTTTTGTTTTGTTTTGTGAGGGAAGGAGATGAACAGCAGCAGCACAACTGAAAGCGAAGTGAGAGGTATTGTACGACTGATGCGCTATGCAGTGGTGGCCCACTTGAGCGAGCTCATTAATTTACAAAAGAAGTCGTTTGGGGTTTTCTGCTTCAGATTTTTTCTGTTTCATTCAACAATCTCTGTTTGTTTGTTTGGGACCGCAAAGCTGAAAAGCTTTTGTTCGATTAATCATTTTCTCACGCGGCTTTAAGGGCTCAGTTGAATTCCACCGAACTAAAAATGGTTTAGACATAAATACACCTCACTTCAATTTACGAGATTAAGATGTAATTTAGTTCAAGTTCTCTCTAATCTACTCCAACTCATACGGATTGAGGTGTATTTAGATGAAGCTAAACAAGGCCTTAAGAATCCTCCTCTAGCAGAGGTTGTACCATCCAGAAGATGAAACAAACAGTCAAAGCACTTGAGCTAGCTTTACAAAAGCTGAAAACTTGGTTCGGAGTAATAAATAAACCAAAAGCTGAAAAGCATACTCTGGTGAACTTTTCTGGCTTTTTGTGTACTAAGAGCACTCCCAATAGTTAAAACTATACACGAATTCCATGATAGCCACGTCATAAAAAAATATACATAGAAACTATTCATACAATAGAGGTGATTTCTTATAATAAACTAGTATAGTGTTCGTGCTAACGTCACAATTTCATTTAGAGATACATATAAAAACAACGAAATAACGATATTTTTTCTATAGTTTATGTTTCACATAATTTTATACCATGTATATAATTTCAAAAAAAAAACATTCATACATAAGAAGGCATAATGATTCAACCATCTATTTTTTATTTGCTTAAGTAGGTTTTGGAGTTCTCCCCCAATCTAACAAACAAATAGACCAAAGAAATATAAGCGACGCAGCCAGCGACGCGGCCTGCCGGTGTGGGCGAGCGCAACAATGGTGCTAGTGCGGGCACCGCAGCCACCACGCGAGCCCGCGACAAGACCATCCAGCACGTGCGAGCGCAGCAGCAGGGATGGCACGGGCAACGCGGCCACCTAAGAGCTAAGAGCGTGTGGTGGTGGCGGACAAGCGGGCTTTCGTAGCGACACGGGCAAGCAGTGGTTGGTGAGCTTTCCAGTGGCCAACCGGTGCGGGTGATGCAGGCTTGGATAGAAACCGATGGTTTCTTCCCAACGGAGATTTCACCATTTCTACGTGCCTCAGGTGAAGAGTAGATTTCATTTCTCTCTTAACGATTTTCTTATTTTTCCTTCTTTTTCTCATCAATTAGACTATCGTATCATTATTTTATTTATGTGACATCTCATTTAATAAAGATAGAAACCACAATTAATGTTCTGTTAGAACTGCCCTACGAAGCTATAAGATTATTGCAAAAGCTAACAGCGAAAAATCAACCGCTAGAAAGCAGCTTTCGAGCCAAAAAAAAACTCAGAATGTATAACTCAAACAAACAAATAAACCCTAAATAGTGTCAAAAAATACAAGTGCAGATGTATATCATGCCCACATTAGGCACGCCAGACGAGCCTTAAGAAAGCTATAGCCATAGTGTTAATGGTGAAGTATATTGTCGGGGTAAAAAACTTGATACATAGTGCCATGAGGTTTCTTCGAGATGGTTAAATAAATGAAAGAGGTGCGTATCTAATTATCTAGAAGAAAAAATCTGTTATAGAACCAGTGTATACCGTGTAAATCTATGGGCTATATCTATCTATGAAACGCGAAACGAATGTGGTAATCTCCAGCTGCATATTGGTGGAAGGGCCGTACCATATTGTTTTCTACGTACATTTGACCTGAATTTGTACTTTCGTCGAACAAATTCGAATTCGGTACGAAATACAGAATACCAAATTCAAAAATGGAGTGAAAACGGTTTAGGTGTTTTCCTACCGTTTTCTGTTTTTCTGCTTTTTTTATTCGGAGTATCCGGTTTGAAATACGGTTTATACCTTTTTGGGCCACTGGAAGTCGAACGGTAGAAAAATTATATCTTTTCCATATGATCTTAGATGAAGATGATTTTTATGTAAAAGTTGTAGCTCTCGATGAAGTCTAGATGATTTATTTATATGTAAAAATTGTAGCTCTCGATGGGGTCTAAAACTTTCTAGTTTTGATTTTTTTTTCATTTGAGGTTTTTATTATGCTTAAGAAACTAAACAAAGTTTTAGCAATATATTAATCACATACAAGTGTTTATCTCCTTAGGGAAATTATATCTTTCTTATATGGTGTCAAATGGAGATACTTTATATATGAAAGTTGTAGCACTTGTTGATTGTTATGCAATTGGTCATGTACTTGGTCCTATGAGATCAGTATTTCGTATTGGATTTTCGTATACTGGCCTTGTTCGACATAATTCCACTCGAATTAGTTCGTTTTCAAAATCTGTGAAATTCCATTAAGTTCATGTTTTTTCTCGTGTCTAGCTTTACTGCTTTCGCTTTTGTTTTCACATTCAAATGTATAAGTACAAAACAGTTGATGGGTTCTATGACCGTTTTTATCTCTAGTGTAACTCACTACATTTTTATCTCTAGTGTAGCTCACTACAAGTGGGGCTAGAATACCTATCCATAGACTTTGGCAATCACATGGGATCCATACACACAGCCAGAGGCATAGGCAATCACATGGTTTCATCGATCAGTTGAGAGAAAATAATCCAAAAGCATGCATAGTCCCAAACCATGTAGATTTTCCACTTGCCCTTGTTCCATGAACAGAAGGACGCATGATCTTCGGCTTTCTAGTCTGTACTCTGTAGATAGAGAAGGCGGCCAGCCCACCAATAACAGATGAACGCTGCTGGCTGACGCAGTGACGCTGAGCTCCTGTGGCTGTTGTGGGTCAAGGATGCTTTTGCTATGGAGAGCTGACGTCCAATGCTACTACAGTACTTTACTAACTCCTGTAGTCCTGCAGCAGCAGCAGACCTCCGTCCCTAAATAAGTGTCGCCGTTGGTGTGCGTGTCACGTGTTTGATTCAATTTGTAGAAAATATATGCAATATTTATATCTCAAAATAATTTTGTTAAAAAACTAGATGTAAAGATCTTTCCGATGATACTAATTACTTAGCATAAATATTAATATATTTTAATATATAATTGTCGGTAACTTTTTCTCGGGAAGCGAGAACGACACTTATTTAGGGACTCAGGGAGTACTCATCACTGAATAGTCAAATGACTGTTGCCGATAAGGAGAGATCTGACATGATGCGCCTAAAAGATTGGTGAATTTTCCTGTGGTAAAAATGTCTTTTTTTTTTATGAGCAAATTAGCTGATTCGTTCAAAGGTCCATTCTCTCTCAGGCACTTGGCAGGAGCCAATGGATGAACTGTTGAATGGGCGGGCACTGTCAAATTAACTGACATGATGGAAGAAAAGCTCGTTTTTTCTAAAACCTTTTTCCCACCAAAAAATTAAATCCACTCGTTTACCGAATCTTCCTTTCCTCCCCCGGCCCCTTTTTCTTTTCTTTTACGGCCTTCAATTATTATAGAACAGCATAGCATATTGTTTCTTTTGCAGTCACTCGTGTGCAATTCCTAGCTAGTGAAATGCTAGTCCTAGGCATGGAATCCTTGCATTGTGGCCAAAAAATGAAAC
The DNA here is from genome assembly GCA_009763385.1 of Coix lacryma-jobi var. lacryma-jobi. Classification (NCBI taxonomy): domain Eukaryota; kingdom Viridiplantae; phylum Streptophyta; class Magnoliopsida; order Poales; family Poaceae; genus Coix; species Coix lacryma-jobi. Next base: position 1,463,416 of record CM019825.1, on the reverse strand, counting down.
AGCCGGCCGGATTCCCTAAGAAAAAAAAAACAAAAAAGAAACAGGATCGTTTTTTGGTAAAAAAGGAGGAGTATTTTCATGGCAATGCATGGTTATGCATCAGAAGCAATATATATATGAAATTGATCAGACAGAGAATTTGTACCACTGCCACAAACATGAACATTCCTTATGTTTCCATTACCAAATAACTGAAACATGACACCTGGCCAACGATCTGTATATATGCTAACGGAAATACATATGGCACTGAATAATGTGCTGTCTCCAACATTATCAGGAAGAAAGGGGCCCTGAATAATGCAAGTGATTATAATCAAGGAGCGAGCATCAGACTGAGTTCCATATCCCTTTTCGCCGGTAGCGACTAGATATAGCTATATTGATCTATTACGTGGCTTCTGAATTTATTAATTCATCGGTTCCCTCGCGTTGTATGAAACAGCATTACCTTTAGGGCCTGTTTGGATGCCTTCATTTTGATAGAATTGGAATTCACTCAATAAACTAGCCTATTTGTCTTGGAATTTGACATTCCACCACTTTTCAAGGTTCACATATATGCCTACCTCAAATTCATAGGATGAGAGAGGGAAATAGATTCCATACATCACCATACTATATTTCTACTTTGCAACTTATAAAATTCTCTTCAATTCACTCTCCTACGATAGAAATGCAACACATGAGTATCTCTTTCGTATAAGCAACAATAATATACAAATATAATCCATACATAATCATATTAGCTTAATTAATATGTGCCTAAATTATGATTCTTAAAATGAATTCAATTCCAAGCATCCAAACAGGCCCTTAGAGTGAAGAATCACACATGGTGGTACTACTACTAGCTCTTTTTTTAGATCGCTGGCCCAATGAGAGGCTAGACAGATGCAATAAGAAAGATGATTAAGCCTCTCTTGTAAGCAAAATTTGGGGCCAAGCTTAACTGCTAATGATGGTAATCATTGCATATATCTTTCAACCAAAGTGTTAACACCGAGTTTTCGCACTATGACAAGTGGACCGGCACTATGATGATTCGGCGAACGCCGCCGCTTGAAGGATTCGGCAGACGGCGGACGCGGTCGGCTAGTTCAATGTATTCGGCAAGGCTGTGAAAGCGATTGGTCAACAGCGAGCGGATTCGGCAACGTGATGCTGCGGTCAGTTACCTCGAGCCAAGTCGGTTTGCGACGAATACGGCATGTCAAGAGGATTCGGCGACGGGAATCTCGTTCATTTTAGCACGTGCCGATTATTAAAGGAAGCTTGGAGCAAAAGGCATCATGTTTCTGGTAGTTTCCTAATCTATCGTTGTAATCGTGTCCTCCTAGGACTCGTAGAACACCAGGGTATAAATATAAACCCTGAGGCCATTGTAATATCTGTTCACAATCAATACAACCAACCCCGGCCCCGTGCCGTCTTCGAGTCCAAGTCGTGTCGTCGTGTTCTTCGAGAGGGGCCATCGATCCGTCGACCTCCGTAAGTTCCGGCAACCTTGCTGTCATGTCTAGTATCGTGCGGCGGATTTAGATATGGTGCAAGTAGTCTCGTACGTTAAGCTTAGTATCGTGCGGCGGATTTAAGCTTATGACGGGAGGTCTTTGTTTATGTCTTGTATCGTGCGGCGGATTGAGACATGAGTAAAGATAGTTATCGGCTCTGTTAGATTTGGCAATCTGATAGATTCATTAAGTTACCTTGTGTTATGTGTTTCGTTACGTTTATTTCATCATAACACTTTTGCCCAATCTAGATACCGTCCGGTTCGGCTTCATCTTTATAGACCTGCTCTGTTTCACGTTTATTATTGAAAGGTCTGTTATGCAGTAGATCTACTGTTCGTAATAGCCGAATTGGATTGTATCTGGGTTGCCACGTGGTGAGGGTTCATGCACGTTAAGTATGTTTGATCTATGATAAGGCTAGGTGTCGTGCGGCAGGCGCAGGCTTTAGATTAGCTTAGTCATGCTTAGCTTGCATGTTCAATCTCCATGGACCCCAACTCGGTTGTACAATCGAGATTGGTTAAGTTTTAACTTATACATTATGCAAGTACGATTCTCATGCAAACGTGTTCGGCAACCTGGTATTCACATAACTCTGTTCATATTGCCGAATAACCTTTAAATCTGTTGGCAGATAGCTTTCGTAGCTATATGTCGTCGTAAGTGGCTTCAGGGCCGTACATCTTGGAACTGTCTGGTCATACCCGGCACGTTCCAGCTTTGTATTTAACAGTTTATCTCCCTTGTTAGTTGCAGGTCAAACTGACTGGCACACACCGGACTTCTGAACACTCGGGCCACGATTTGAAGCCAGCTTCTTCGGCTTGCCGTGTGCCTGGCGCAGAACGCCACTTTTTGCGCCAACACAAAGTTAACCCGGGGCACGTGTCATGAAAATTTTATGCGTGTGTGTCTCATAGGACATCGACACGGTCTCCAAAGTATAACTTTTACCGTTTGTTTTTTTTAGAAAATATTTGTTGTAAAGTGGTATATGTACAAATTTATTTATATGATTTTTACATCTCTAAACTCAACAATTTAAAAGTTATTCATGATTTTATATTCTCAATGTTACCTAAACCTTGTTCAAAACGACATCGATTTCCTATATGGAGGGAGTATATATAGCCGAACAAAGAAGAAATAAAATTATTGCACGGTTATGTAGGATAAGTAATAATGTAGATTATTCCTTCATTTTAAAAGAAGAAAACCTTACTATATATTACTACAAATTAGAGACTTGAATGGAAACTCCACGTTAATTCTCATTAGACTTGTTAGGAAAAATATAAATCCTAAAAATTATCGCAACTATTAGAGACGTCTCCCGTTGATTTTGATTTTGTAGACGCTAATCATCATCGCCACGAGATTATGATTAAAAATATCTAGCAAATCTATGGGATTAAAATTTTGATTTTGGGTCCATGATGACATAAGTTATGGACCACGAGAAAAGGTACGGTACGGTACAATAGTTTGACCTAATTAATGCTTTGATTAAATGCATAATCTTTTTTTTGTGTGTGACTGAATAGTGTCATACAAAAGAAAAACTATGGTTAGATGCCAAATAGATCATCACGACCGTGTCATAAAAAAGAAAGAAAAAGTATGGTTTTACATATTCTGTCAGAAAACCAATTTGTTAAGACTGATTAATTTGTTATTAGTACATGTTTACTGAAGCATAGCATTGTTAAATCATAGACTAATTAGATTTTAAAAAAACGTCTCACAAAGTACGTTATTGCAATGTGTGTCTAAATATTCGATGTGAAAGGTGAAAACTAAACGCCCACCGAATCTATGGATTTCTTCTTCTTCTTTTTTTCTTTTTCTTTTTTTTTTGGGTGGGGGAGGAGGGAGTGAGGATGGCCAGTTCGTGTTATACCTACCACTTGACAAGTGAAGTGCCGCTACGCTCGCTGGTGCTTGACGACAGTCCTCCAGCTGCTTGCTTGTCAAGGCTGGCGCTGGTTTGGCTGGCTCGAGGCTGCTCCTGTTTCCTGCTCCAAAAGACACAAGGACAAATTCAGAGAAGAGAAGATCGAAAGGGGAAGAAGTTATTATTGGGTGGCCCGTGGCCCATTGGCCATTGGAAAGGCCGGCCGGCTAGTCGTCGTCCGTCCTGCTTCTGTCGTGGAGGCTGTAGCGATTATTGGAGCTCTAGGAGACTGTACCTGCTGCACTAGACGCCAACGCGCATGCATGATGGCATGTATTTCTTGAGAAGCATGAAAGCATGCAGTAGATAGAGTACAGTAAGTCCCTATTATTGACACATGCTGCTCGCTGGCTTTGGCTTTGAGTTGGACTTGCTTGCTGGGGTCGTCGGGCCACCGGCCAGGCCAGAAGCAGCAGCCAGTCAGGCACCAACCCCAGCCCCAGCCCAGCGGTCATCAGTCATATATACAGGAGTACAGAAGTACTACTCGTAGCAAGCAAGCTGCATGCATGATGCCAAATGACAATGAGAGCATCAGCTGCTAGCAGTCGTACGGGACGGGGTAGTATATGTACTGCTCCCTCCGTCTCATGGAAACTGTCGTTAGAAAACTATGTCCTCCTCACAAACATGTTTTCTAGACGACACACTCAAAGGGGCGGAGAGAGTACGTGGATCAGCATGGCATATACGTACATACGGAGCTGATCGATCGATGTTAGCCTTGTTTAGATACCACAAACTTTCAAAAAAAAATTTCACTCTCTTCCCATCACATCACCGTCACATCAATGTTTGGACGTATGCATGGAGCATTAAATGTTGGTAAAATAAATAACTAATTATATTTTTATGATGTACATGTCGAGACGAATCTTTTAAGTCTACATAGTCTATATTTGGACAAAGTTTGTCGAATAACAACGAAGAAAGTGCTACCGTTGAGAAAAAAACTCACCACATGCATAACAGGCCTGGCTCGGTTTCGGTTTGCTTGCTCGTGCTACCGTACAGCAGCAGTAGTATAGTAGTAGTAGTACGGATGAGTTTCACTGCTCGTGCCCTGCAAACAAAACACACGCATGAGCATGAGCATGAGCATGATGCATGATGCCTGCCTGCCCTCTGTCGCTGCACTGCTACTATACCAGACCAGTACCAGTACTGTTTCCCACGAGGCCACGATGATCGATCCATTTCATTCAATCAGACAATAATCTACTGTAGACATGCAGTTGGATAAGATGATAAGATGAAAGCAGCACCATCATAAACGTTACTACTGTAGGAGTAGGAGCCCACAGAGCGCACAGCAACAACTGATCCATGGCAACTGTTGCAGGGTGCCAGGTGCCAGCAGCTTGACGATCCGATCGATCGAGCTGCATCTGCATCTGCATCTGCACATTGCATGACTGCATCATCTCATCTGCATCGGGGTGCGCCGGAGGCCCGCTGGCCGAGACAGTACGTCGGAGGAGCTGAACTGAAGCTGAGTGGAGGCCATCAGGGCAAGCTGTGCTGCTGATTTATGTTTTTTGAGATTCTCGGGTGAAGTAATTATATATGGCTAAAAATAAATATTTTTTGATTTTTTAGACTAAACTTTCAAAATCAGGATAGAGAATCACTTTACAGAATTAGATTAAACTACTTTTTTCAGCTCTCAGTCTCCTAGTTCATTTTAGAGAATCACTTCATAAAATCAAAAAAAAAATCACGTCTCGTTGAATAATACGTTTGACAATTAGTGAATGATTCTTCCTAAGAATCCGCTCCGTGGAGCTCTGCTAAACGCCCTCTCACACTTCAGAATCTCTCTGCTGCTGCTGCAGCCAATACCATACTACCACTGGTATGAGTACGAGTATATATACTACCGAGTATACGAGTACGTACTCCGTATAAAAAAAAAACCGGCAGCAGCAGCAACGACGCGACGCCTGCGCTCCAGCAGCAGCGGTGCCCACCTGGCAGTCCAACATTTGAGGCCGTTTTCCCCTTTTGGGAACTCCAGCTCCAGCCAAGCAGAATAGCAGAATATTCACTTACCACCGAATCCATCTTTCATGCTAGTTGATGATGGAATGATCTTGTTTAAGCACTCACTCACTAACCAGGGGGAACAGCGAAATCTGCTCGACCCCTAAACAAATGGGAAGCATTAAATCCCATCGCCCCCTCCCTTTTATTTACTTACTGAGTACTCAGCACTCAGCAGTGTAATTTCTGTCTACATTGACTTGAGTTGGAGTATGTTTCGTGTTCGCTTGAGCTTATTGGCCAGAATCACACCTGTTTTTCAGTTATAGAACAATGTTTTTCTCTTATAGCAAAATAACACCGGCCATAGCAATGACGTAGTAAGTTCTTCTGAACAGCTCTATATAAAATGTTAAAGTTTACGCCATCAATTAAGTATCCTTCAAAATGTATCTTATGACAAATCTAAGGGGCCATTGGATGGGGAGCGCTCCACGGAACGGATTCTCAGGAAGAATCACTTTCTGTCTGTCAAACGTATTTTTCAGCGAAAAGTGATTCTTTGTTGATTTTGTGAAGTGATTCTCTGAAATGAACTAAGAGAGTGGGAGCTGAAAAAAAGTAGCTTCTTCTGATTATGTGAGGTGATTCATTCTAATTTTGAGAGTTTATGTTAATTGCTAAAGACTCAAAGAGAATCACTTTCAACCACAGTATCACTCCATCAAATAATCAGATAGCACACTTCTACCAAACGGACTCTAATAATGTCTGTTCAATATCATAAATATTGATGTCTTTTTATATATAATAGTTAGTTAAACTCAAGACGCTTCAATTGGTACTGTACTAACATCCTTTTCTTGAACAGATCAGGGGGAGTACATGTAGTCCAATGCTTGGTTGCTGGCTGGTCGGTGAGGGCATGTACAGCCCACAGACAAGGGGTTGTCTATAAGTTTCTAGAAATACGTACACAGACAACTAAACAGACAACGTGTACAGTGGGTTGTCTATTTATTCGTCTATAAGCTATTTAATGTATATATGTAACCATGATCAAGCGTAAATAAGATCTCTATATACCGTTTTGTTGCTTCTCGATGAAAAAAAAAGATCACGTCTAAATAATTGGTAAACTAGACTTGCAAACAGAATATCGCTATCAGTTTTATGAAATAGCTCGCATACAGTTAGTAGGTAACCAATTCTTTTTCACATAGGTAGCATACAACAGCCACGTACAGATAACCATATGTCTAGAACTAGTAGTCCAATCCACTTTTGAAAATGGAAGCCGAAACTGCAATCACCATATATGAGAACTTAAAGAAGTATTTTCAGAACTGAAATTGTACTATAATCACCATACAGAACTTCAGTTTTCATAATAGAATAACTAAGCTAGAAAGATAAGTAGATAACAGATAACACAAATGGATAACTTCAGTCTCCTCGATAGTAGTTTTCATTCTCCTTGACGTCAGTCTGAAATGCATAACAAGAGACAAGCAACTAATTTTCATTTCAACAAACCGTGAAATGCACTTATACCGTATAAAGCAAACACATAAACATCCTTTCAAGAAACAATTGTAGACTAATTTTTTTTTTCTCAACTTCAGGATACTAATTTGTAACTGAAACAAAATATGCACATTGAAATTAATGGCTAAAGCTGCAAAAACAAAACCTATCTCTCTTATAGATGGCTGCTGCACTGGGCAGTCACTAGCAATAGCAGGATGCTCTATATACGGTGTTTCTCTCATCTTCCAGTGTGGAATGGACATGTGCAAGTTTCAGATACTGCTATTGCAAATTTCAGATACTGCATATGCAGATATACTGTAAAGATTAAAAAACAACTTCTGCATGATGATGTACTAACTAATAAGGATATCATAGAACTGCATGAATAATTACAAGCTAACTAAAAGGCCATTCAATCAGAAATTGTAATCTGAAATTGCAAACTGAATTATGGATCGAGCTCATCATCTTGAAGTGGTAACAGGTGTTCATCAAGTTCAAACAGAGATTGCACTCTAATTTAGATGCAAATTGAAAGCACTTATATGACACATCTTACATCTATCCAGCGTACTAGTAGCACTTGTATTGTGAACTAAAAATGTAAACTGAAAGTACTTGTATAATACATCAGTACAAAATCCCACCTAGCAGGCGATGCAAAATAATACCAAAAAATAGTTTTCTTACCGCGTTGGATTGACGCATGCTGAATCCCACCGAGCAAGAGGTCAAGATGCAGGGAACAGAATTCCACTGGTTGATGAAGAGGTGCCGGCAGCACCGTGGCTGGTGAAGTCTGATGTCGTGCTGTTTCTGCCGCCGGTGTGGAAGAGTGACGCCACCAAGCGACATCCGCGGCCAACTGGGAAGAGGCCGGCCACGGAGCCGGATCCGCGGCCATCGGGGAAGAGGCCAGCCGACGAGCTGGATCTGTGACCATCGAGGAAGAGGCCGGCCGGAGAGTCAGATCCGCGGCCATCGAGGAAGAGATCGGCCGGAGAGCCAGATCCGCGGCCTAGGGACTCCGGCTGTCGGCGAGGGTGAGCGCCTCCGCCTCCATCAGCAAGCCGAGGACGAGGCGAATGAGGAAGGGCAGGGTCGCCGTGGACGACCCAGGTCCATCCGCGCGGGAAAGGGATGTGCTTCTGTCAGGATGGGCGCGAACAAAGCAAACTCGCGCGGCAAATGCTCTGGATCCCGTACGCGGCTTGAAGACGACGCATCCGGTACAACGCGTCTCTCGTTCGGCGGTGGGATCTTGGAGCACGCGCTGGCATCGTCGTCTCAGGAGACGACGACCTCTTCTTGGGAGCTGCGTGCGAGGGTGTTTTTACAAAATTCACAAGACGCAGACGGCATATACAGACGCGCTGTATATGCCCTGATGGATATAGCAGCTACTAGATCCGACCAGCAGGCTTAATAACAAGGGCCAGCTGGCATGCATTTGCATGTACTCTCGTGTCTCCTGCCGCTCATGTCATATGATGCCAAAGCCATGCATGCGCCCAAGAATAAGGGTCTGTTTGGTTGGTGACCAGAACTTGCCACGCCTGATGTTCGGCAAACTGTGGCTGCCACAGAAAGTGTGGCGAACAAAATCGAAGCCACACTTGTGGCAAACTTTGGCACGAAAATAAGTCTATGACGTGTGGGGCATGGTGCTAAGAAAGTGTGGTGTGCCATAGCTGTGGCACTGAACCAAACGGCTGCCAGAAAAACTGTGGCACAACGAATCTGTGACGTGGCAAGTTCTGGTCACCAACCAAACGCACCCTAAAGCTTACGTACACCACCATTCTTTCCCCGTCCTGTTTAGTTCCCAGAAGTATTTGGAAAATACACCGTAACACTTTCGTTGTTATTTGACAAACTTTATCCAAACATAGACCAACTAGGCTCAAAAAAATTTGTCTCGACATGTAGATACTAAAAGTACAATTAGTTATTTTTTTACCTACATTTAATGCTCCATGTATACATGTAAAGATTGATGTGACAGAGAATGTAGAAATATTTGGAGAAAGTTGAGGAAACTAAACAGGACCTAACTTTTGTGAAAGCTCGAGTCTTTCAGCTGCGTTGCGTAGGAGTCTCCCTCGAGATGCATTCGCGAATAAAGAGAGTACACAATGATGCAACATCACTATAGTTACCATGCTCATGCTCGCTCGTGTGCGCTGTTATTATAGCCATTAGTTAGCTAGCTAGCTAGCTGCCTGCGGTTTCATTTGCTTTCCACCTTCAGCTTCGATGTGGTTTGTCTTCATTGTCCCTTCAATATTGGTTTCCAAACATGGATTTTTGCCCACATCATCAGCTACCAGAGTCGCCATAGTTTAAACACGCAAGGTAGCAAGTATAATAAAAGAAGTACACTTTATACTGACTAGCCACAGTGTTGGATTTCACCGGTGCTCAAATAGGAAAGAGAAGGATGAGGCATCGGCTCATGCCATTGTGGAGTGCGATGCCAAGTTGAAAAAACCAGACACCGTGGCATGTAGAAGCCTCGATGCTTGATGAATAAAGAAATAATTTTCAGTCATCCACTATAGTAAGTAGAGATAGTTATATTTTGAACACACTAGCCCCACATTCACATGGGCATCAATGCCGACGCTGTGGCCTTTCAAATGTTCCCAGCATCGGTGAAGGTGACAGAGGAATCTCTTGTCTGGGCATCGATGACGTTGTGGGCAGTCTCGAGGTGGATGAGAGAAGTAAGTGAGAGTTACAAGGGTAGCTCCAGTGGTGAGTCGATCCACTGTGTGAAAAGGTTGTTGTGCATCATGTACAAGAATCACTTTTCTAAAACAGGTTTATTGTTCTCCAGTCATTTTGGGTCCACATCGACTCATCAATCTTGTGCAACTTTACACTACTAGAGAACAAGTCTTTGGACGATCTATCAACTGAGCTTTAGTCTCGGTAAAAATTTGCGTCCGGGACTAAAGACTTTTAGTACCGGTTGGTATTACCAACGAACCGCGACTAAAGGTTCACCTTTAGTCTCGGTTGGTTTTACGAACCCTAACTAAAGGTCCCAACCTTTAGTGTCGGTTTTGTAGTACCAACCGGGATTAAAGGGTGACCTTTTAGCCCCGGTTGGTGTTACCAACCAGGAGTAAAGGTCCTTTTAGTCTCGATTGGTGTTACCAACCGGGACTAAAGGTCCTTCACGAGTGAATTCAAAAGATAGTCTCGGTTGGAAGCTACGATGATTCGTATTGTACATAATACCTAATGTGAAGCACTACTGTTTCTGTTTTGAATGACACATATCTCGATACAGTGTATATATGGACGGCTCAGATAGCACCCGCTGAACATGTATACACTGAAAAACTGCTTTTCTAATGATTATGCTTCAGGAATAGAGAACTAAAAATAGATACTAAAACTATGTGGTCTCACAGCTAGATGTGTATTGTTTCGCGAGCCGCGATAGATTTTGCATGCTAGAAGTATACTTAGGTCATTTTCAATGTGATTTTAGGAGATATTTTGTGCATATTAAATAGGGTTACATCAACTTTTTTTTATAAAACTATCAGGAGAGAGAAAAGAAATGTTTCATGAGAGCAGGTACAATAATTGGCCTTATAGCCAAGCAAATGCTGATGTGGAGGAGAGAGAGGGGAGTTTGGCTCCCATGCAAGCACCAAGCTAGGCACGGAAGCATAGGTAGTAGTGGGTCCAAGAGAAAAGTATATGAGAAGGAATAAGAAAGAGAAATGGTTTGTAGCCAAATAAAAGACTAACTATTGTAAAGCTTGACTCTTAGAACTTGGCTTATAGCTAAATGATTGGCTATATTATTGATCATACCCTGAGCACGAAACGATTTAGACGGTGTTTGGTTCCCACCCCTAGAGTTTAGCCACTAAAGTTTAGTGAAGGTCACTAGAGTTGTAGTGTTAAAAGTGACTTTTAGTGAGGGTGTTTGGAACCTTAGTGACTAAAATTTAGTCCAGTTTCCAAAACGTTTGAAAGGACGTGAAACGCCCAATGAGAATCGCGTACGTTTCACGGGGCGATTTCTGCTGCACGCAGCGCGTGCTCCGCTGTCTGCCGCTAGCCGCGCGCCCGACACGATCACACGAGGGCGCTTGCCGCCCACCGCGCGCCTGTCGCTGGTCGCACGCTCCGCTGCCCGCTGCCGGCTCCGCGCGTTGGCCGCCTGCCGTGCGCTTCGCCGCTCGACGCGCGCCCTATGCGAGCGCGTTGACCGATGACCGGCGGCCGCGCACTTCGTCGTCCGGCGCTCGCTCCGCTGCGAGCTCGACGCGAGCGCGCTGGCCGCCTGCTGCCGGTCGCGCCCTCCGTGTCCCGCCGCCTCCGTGTCGTGGACCGCGCGGGCCCTGCGCCCTCCGAGCACGGGCGCAGGCACCGCGGCCAGCGCCGACTGTGAGCCGTGCGGCCTGCGGGCGCTTCGACCTCCACCAGCTGCGAGTGCCGCAGTCCGCTCCACCAGCCGCATGCAGGGTGCGAGCTCCACAGCCTCTGTCGAACGCGAGGAGCCTGCAGTCCACCGGTCGCGAGCACTAGAGGAGCTTACCACTACCAGCATCCGTGAGTTTGCACTTCTTGACCGGCCATGAGCAGAGGAGGAAATTTCACCTAAAATACTTTTGGATCCAAGTAGCCAAGAATTAAACGCTAAAAATTAACTACAGTAGATCCAAATAGACCTAGTTAAAAGGCTAGCTAATTGTGACAATCCTAGACTAGTTATCCTGACCATACTTGTAAATACCGTTGCAGAGGTCATTCCGGGTTCCGGGCTTTTGGTTTGACCCTCCATCCCAAATTAGAATTTTGGAGAGTCAAAGTTTTTTACCTTTGACCAAAATTATGGAGAGAAACAAAAAAAATTTATGACATCAAATATATATATTATGAAAATATAGCTAATGGAAGAACCTAGTGATACTTTTTTAGTATTGTAAATGTTATTGTCTTATTATATAAATTTGATCAAAGTTGACTTTCCAAGAATCTTAAAATGACTTATAATTTGGGATGGAGGGAGTACGCCAGTCGGCCAATACGATCTACCATTTCGAACTCCAATTATATAAATATAATTTCATATAAATAACTTGGGCCATAGTAATAGTAACTCTAAAAATACATTGGAGGTTACTTGATTTTTGGCTCGTATCTGAGTGACCGGAATAATCAAAATGATCCCTTTGGTTGGGCTTTTCAGGGCTATATAGTAATAGTAACTCTAAAAATACATTGGAGGTTACTTGATTTTTGGATGGTATCTGAATGACCGGAATAATCAAAATAACCCCTTTGGTTGGGCTTTTCAACATGTTTTAACTTTTATAAAAGCCAAAAGCCAACCAAATAGATGAAAAACTACAACTGCTTTAGGCCAAAAGCAGCTTTTGCTCTAGTACAAAACTCAAAGCACCTTACCCCGTGCTTTCAGCTATTTTTGAGATAAAAAAATAGTCACCTGCCACTGGTTATGAATTTACCGATTCCTTTTTTCATTTCTTCGCAAATGCAAAGTCTTCTTCCCCAACCGGAGCCGCGTCGACCGCCCTCCCCTCCCTCGTGCTCTCCGGCGAGCAGAGGCGCGACCCGCCCTTCCCCTTCCCCGCGCCCCCGGCGGCACAGGCGCGGCCCGCCCTCCCCCTTTCCCGGCGCCCCCCGGCGAGCACAAGCGCGGCCCGCCCTCCTCCCTTCTCCCAAGCCCCTCCGACGAGCACAGGCGCGGGCGTGAGCCGCGCGGCCGACTGTCAGCGGCGCGGTCGGCCCTGCCCGGCGCGAGCGGCGCGGGGCGGCGTCGTTGCCCAACACGGCGGCCCTGCTCGTCGCAGCGCTGTTTCCCAACGCGGCGGCCCCCAGCCAGCGCGACCGGCGCGGCCGTCCTCGGCCGCGCAGCGGCCCTGCTCGGTGTTTGGATGGTTCCGAGTGTACTGACACGTGGGGTCCGCTAGAAGTGGCACAACTTTTTCCAAAAGCTACCACCCTTTCACCTAACAGACTTCCAACAAAGCCACAACTATTTTTTCACAACAGCTTTGCAAAGGAATAAGCATCATTTCCCGGGAAGTTAAAAACATTTCGATTGACCAAACATATACAAGACATTATTGATGTTTAGGGTGCTTAACAACTAATACATCATTAGATTATAGATATAATACATTTTTATAATAAGATTATTTGGATATATAATTGTTGTTGGTATTTTCTAACAAACTTAGGGGGTATTTGGATCCAGTGTAGTTCCAGACACATCTGATGCTTGAGCACTAATTTAGAGTATTAAATATAAACATATTATAAAACTAAATGCACAGATAAAGACTAATTTACGAGATGAATCTATTAATTCTAATTAATTCATCATCAGTACATGTTTATTGTTGCACTACATTATCAAATTAGGGACCAATTGGTCTTAATAGATTTGTCACACAAATTAGTCTCAATCTATGTAATTAGTTTTATAATGAGTCTATTTAATACTCTAAGTTATATCTAAACATCCGATGTGACAGCTATGAACTAAAGTTTAGTAATGGATATCCAAACACTCCCTTACACTATGCCAAAATTGCCAATAAATGGACAATCGACAGTGATGTTCATTTCACGAAGCTAAAAGAACAGAGAAACAACAGCAAGGGATGCTAGATCTGCCGCCGTCGCCACACCTGGCCACTAGAGCTGCAGCTTGCTCGGGCACACCGCACACCCGTGTTGGCCCGACCGTCCCACCGTTGCCGCGCTCGACTGCACTGGCCACCCTGCGTGTCATTATAAACCTATTGTGATACTGTCGGTTGGTGGCATCATCCGTTGGTAAAAACCTATGTATCATTGTTGATTGAAGCCATGAACTACCAGTGATGGCATGTTAATGTAGTAGTGTTAGTCAAACTTGAAAAAATGATCTGCAAAAAACTCTAGACGATTTTAAGAACTGAGTATTGGGCCTTGTTTAGTTCCACCGCAAAAAAAACTTTTCATCAATCCATCACATCGAATGTTTGGACACATGCATGAACTACTAAATGTAGACTAAAAAATAGCTAATTACACAGATTACGTGTAATTTACGAGTTTTTTTAGTCTAACAAGTCTATGTTTTGACAAGGTTGTGCTACAGTAAACATGTGGTAATGATGTATTATTAGTCTTAATAAATTCGTCTCACAGTTTCCAGACAGAATATATAAATTGTTTTCTTATTAATTTATTTTAATAGACTAAATAAGTGCCAAAATATTTGATGTGACACGCAAAAACTTTTCACATTCCAACTAAAAAAAGTCTTAGTTGCTAATAGATCCACTGCGGTCTCTGTGTAATGTTTTATGGTTGCACATGCCCCTCAAGACTAGCAAAAGGCGAGTAAAGAAATGACGAAGGAAAGGCTCGCTGGCAGATACGCTCCCTGCCAATCACAACTCCAGCCACAACCTTTTAGTATCATTCGTACTAATTTTTCAGTTCTTTTACCCTCTTCATCCGTACAGTGCATTTACATTTGAAACTGCACGATTGTACTAGTCACTTGGCTTTTGTACGTACGGAGTACGGAGTATAATATTATTGTAGTATGCGAGAGTGGATGCACTCATGGCTGCCTGATCTCATTGCGCTTGACTTCCACAAAGGGCAAAGACTATGAAGAGTGGAGCCTTAGCAAATACTGAGAACCTCCTTTTGAAACCAAAGAACAAGTCACAACTTGGCATAGAAATATGGTCTCGTTGCTAGATTAGAGAGAGTATGCTGCAATATTGAGGGAGGACGGTAGGCCAGTCAAGAATTCAAGTTCCAATGCATGTACTCTACACGCTTTAATTCGATATATCTCTTTGTCTGTCCATGTAGTAAGTATTGGTGTTGTTCGGCTAATCGTTTTCACGGTTAATTTTGACTGATAATAAGTCGATTAATAAGCCAAACGATAAGAGGAAAAGAAACTCCACTAGACTCCAACTTGGCTTCACGGTGTCATTCACCTACCTAAACTTTGAAAATACACATAGAAAAGTCATGTTTAGACTTATTAATCGTGTCACGTGACGTCTAAATTACTATAACTAAGTTAATTCATTTGCGTGGCACGCTGATTGTACAAAGACACGTCATCACTGGCATGTGAGGCATACACACCAGTAGGGTAGAGAGATGATACTTTTATGTAGCCCTCATATTAAGGTGACATCTTATCATGTAATCTGAGTGTCACCTAGCTAGATTAGCTCAAACTTTGGTCAGACTTCATATGACACGATTAATAAGTTTATAAACCTAGATATGCACCTCGAGCCAAAATGAGGACCAGTGATGCATTTTATTCTTTTAGATCGAGTAAAAACACACACTCTATGGCCCTGCTCACTTTGAACTTATCAACCATGATATAATGTTTTTCTCTCACAATAAAATAATATCAATCGGCTTATCAAGCGTAAAAATAATTAGCCAAACACACCAGAGTAGGAGAGGGTGATTTGCTAAGTTTGATGGGGTAACGGTGTTCATCTCTCGATCTAGTAAATGTGTATCCATATTTCATTATTTTGCCACAGGTTTTCTTTTTCTTTTTTTATAAGCGAGAGGACGGAATTAAGGAAGATGCTACCACACAGATTCAGGTGTCTTGTTGTTGCTGATGAAAGCAAGTAGTACTTAATTGGGCGGTGTTCACGGTGGATCTGCTAAGATGATCTGAATAATCTGCAATGAACCAACCCTATGGCTATGGGAGACATTGTCATTTTTGTATGAGGTGATAATAGAGTAGTTTATCCAGTTTCCAGACTCTTGCTCAACAATGGGTAGACACTCCATCTCGAGGACTACGAGGACGACGAGGAATATGACATGTAGATTAAATTATTAATAATTTATTAATAAATTGTACATAAAAAGTCGGCTCATGAGGGAGCACCATGCCTGGATTTGAGAGATCCATATATACATAGACATAGGTTATGACCATCATCATCGCACACCTGCTACATGTACCATTAACATCACAGATGATTATCATTCTTGGTAGGATCCCTAGAGCATCTCCAACATAGCCCCTACTTCAGCCCTCAACCTATTTTTTAGGGTCGAGAAACAAGTCCAATCTAGCAGGGCCCCTACTCTGGTCCACAAATTTTCCCCTCTGGTCCTCTATCTTGGGGGCTCTGGAGAGAGCCCTCAAATCACCTCCCCCATGCCCGCGCTCGCTACTGGCGGTCGGCCGCGCAACTCCTCGTCCGCCTACGACATCTTTATCCATCTCAACCGTGGTTGCTCCCCTCTGCTCAACCGCATCCTCATCTGTCTCCACCGCAACTGCTCCCCACCCCTCGACCATGGTCGGAGAAGAAGCCCTTAGGTCGCTCTTCCCGACGCCTGCGACCCCCCTTCTCGGTAGCGGGCCCTCCTAGTGGAGGGCCTCACTGTCCCCAGCTCCTCCCCGCCTCCTCCTTCTCTTCGATCTGATCTCATGTTTTGGTCAAGTAAGTCTATGACAATCAAGACCTACATGTCATTCCCTGTTAGAATGAAATTGAGGCCCTATTTTGAGGGTCACCGCTGGAGTGTACTAAAAAAAGGACATAAAAAATAGGGAAATCTCTCAAATAAAAAGTAAGGACTCTAGTTTAAGGGCTATCAATGGAGATGCTCTAAGAGTACTCGATAGTTTATTTTAAAATATGGTGTTTTTAACTACCAAAGAAATATTAGGAGGAAATAAATAAAACCATCTTCAATAACTTTCAGAAATTCACTTCTAACATATAGGAGACAATTTTACATAAAGAATTCTATATATTTTTAAATTATTCTAACCACTTTTATACTCTTCCACCTTTAGCTTAGAAGACAGATACACTCGTACTAGATGTGCAGAACTTTACGCGTGTTAGATGGTTTTTCCCCAAATGCCTAAAGATTGCGGGCGGTATTGTGAGCTCTTGAAGATGAGTTTTTCTATTCTTGCCAAAAAAAATATACTAGATTAATAGGCTTTATTGATAACTCTTGGAGATGCTTTAAGACGAGCTGCCTGACCGTTTGATATACATCATTTTATTTCCTTTAATATATACCTAGTGCAATGCTTTTAATTGTTCGTGCGTTGATTTATGAGAATTAATCCACATATTTATTGTAGAGGAGGTCCATACAAATTTTATACTATTATTAGCTAGAGGTCTTTTTTGAAGCCCATGCTTTAATCTTTTCACAAAGACACACTTAAGAAAAATACTCTCTCTATTTCAAATTATTAAACATTTAGGCTTTTCTAGATTCATAAATTTTGCAATATAGTTATATATACAGTGTGTCTAGATACATAGTAAAACAATATATTTAAAAAGGTCAAAGCATCTTATAAGTTAAAATTCAAGAAGTAAGTTATATGAAATATTACAAAACATAAGACTATAAGTTGGATAGTTTGATTATCAATGGAAATAGTATTTATTGGATATGTTTGTTTTCTAAATATTGTGAAAGATACAATAAAGTAATCCCTTATTAATTCTGTATCTAAATTACCTAACTCTAACATTATGGGAAAGAACATAAAGTAATCCTAACCTTCATCTAACCCCAAAATTTGCATCTAAATTAGTGTTTCTTCCATTATTAAAAATAATCTAAAACAACCCTCACTTGTGGCATTATATAAAACCTCATCTTAATTTTGCATCTAAATTACCAACGCTCATTAGTAGATATAACCTATATAACCCTAAATTTGCACACATCACTATAGTATATCCCAAAATACTTCTAAAATATCTCATTTCTGTTGTTGTTGTTGTTAACATAGAAAATACTAACTCAAGTATGCATGCATGATCTGTGTCACCATTCACGCCATAAATATGCAAGAAGTGATAAGTAGAACAACAAATGGAAGGCTTCTGCTCACCATTCACGCCATAAATATGCAAGAAGTGATAAGTAGAACAACAAATGGAAGGCTTCTGCTAAGATGTCAACTAAATACATGTCAAACAAACATGGTGCAATACAAAGGAGATAGAAAAGTAGGAATAAAATATATAGAACTAGAAGTATACCCCGTGCATTGCTGCGAAATTTTCTTAAAACCCCTATTATATATATAACATTATTATATGGTATTTTGTATACTATATATACATATATATGAATTTGACTTGCATGTTATTTTATTGTATTAGATCTGGTAAAAATTGGTAAGCTAGTAGAAGCAAAGATAATAGAATATTTGATTACATTATAGAAGAATAGACGATGAAACAATAGCATATGCAAATAACTTCTATGTTAATGGATTAAATATTTAAAGCAGTTCACGTGATAGAGATGTCATGGATATTTTTTAATTAATAAGATGGCATAGACTTAGTGAAAAATGATGTGAATATCTTGCATGAAGAGATAAAACATTTAGTGGAGTCACTTAGTGAGAAATGATGTGGACACCTTGCAAGAAGAGATAAATCATCTAATAAGAACTGACTTTATTAGAGTTATAGATGTATAGTGCTAGATTCTTCCTTTAAAAAGTGTTAGATTCTTAATGTTACTAATTAGATTTCTCCTATGGAGACTTCACCTTGACTCTCATGAAACACGTTAGAAATGCCACATGCCATTTTCTATAGTACTCCTGTTTTCACAAAACATGACGTCCTCACCTTGATTCTCACGAAACAAGTTTATTGATATGGAGGGAGTAAATCTAGTGAAAACTAGAAGTGGGAAATAGTATGGGTAACAAGTTGTTGAATGATTGTTTGGTCAACCTTATGGAGCGTGACATCTTATCTAATGTAAGCAAGGATAACATAGTTCACACTTTCATATTGCCTTTATGCAAGTTAGAACTTACCTGTTGTCTTTTACTTGTACACGAATTATTCAAAGTTATATATCTAATCACTTACCAAATTCTATATTGGATCATGCCATGTTGCATATTTAATTTTCCCAATCCATAACGAGGTTCAAATCCTTGATCACCACTGGTTAAGAAACACGCATCACTCTTTGTTTTCACAATTGGTAGTTGATATAGGGTTGGATGTTGTTGTGGGCTAAATAGTTGTCGTTGTTTCCCATTTCCTAAAATAAAAAAGAAAAAACTTGCAACCATCAGACAACCTACAAATATTGCAGCAACCCACCATGCTCGAGGCCAGCATTCGTGCCCAACTTCAACGCCCAAGGAGCTCACACCTGTGAAGGGCACCTGAGCAGAGGAAGTGCAACACTCACAATTTGTGTTGACTGTTGCGCCAAGAAGGGGAGTGCAAAGGGCGACCAAGAGAAAAAAAAACAAAGCACTCACTTTGACTATTACGACAAAGTCTAAGCGCTTGCGAACTGAAAATCTAAGAGCACCAAGGAAAAGGAGGAGCCATGTCGTGTGCGCAACAATGTCTCTCGCCATGCTTGGGTAGTGGCCAAGCAGGTCCTAGCTACCGGGCCAGGTTGGCTTAAGCATGTCAAACATAAGGCCGTGTTAGGCTTTGGACCGAACCAAAAAAATCGTTCTTCGTGCCAGGCTACCGTGCCATGAGCTATATGACCATCTATACCCACAACACCATACGGTGATGCACACTGTCAACCAAGCCCTGACTGCATTGGGGGAGGGAGTCTTGGGAGGGGTAGGAAGAAGAAGAAGAAGAAGAAGAAGAAGAAGAAGGAGGAGGAGGAGGAGGAGGAGGAGGAGGAGAGAGAGAGTAGACTTGAGGTTGGTAGTTCATAGGCTTAAATTGGATTTGAGGAAGGAATGGGAGGAGACCTAATGGATAGATTTAACTAAAGTTTATTTTATTTTTGGTTTAGAAATAAAATTCAGTAGGATGCGTTTGTTATTATTGTTGGGTTTAGAAATAAATCCAGCTGATTCAAATCAAAGCTAGAAACATACTCCAGGTGTTTTTGGACCGAGTACTGTGAGCAACAACATCAGGATTCAGGACAGGTGTGCACTGCCGCGGTCTGGGCCGGAGGAGAGCAGCAGCCAGCTGATTGCAGCCTTGCAGGAAGCCGAATGCAATGGGCCGGGCCTCCATCAGAACGCCTCATCTCCAATCGCCTGTGGTGATTTTTTTTTTATAATTTTCTCTGTTCAAAAAAGAACAAATCGCAGAAGCCCTCGCAAAACCCTCCCCCTCGATGGCCGGTGTTCCGCCGCCGCCGCGGCAGCTTGAGGTGCGGCGCTTTGCGGCCGCCCGTGCCGGCGAGTTCCGCTCCCTCTACGCAGCCGTGTCGTCCCGATTCGACGACGCCGGCGGCCGGCAGCAGCCCCGTTCCGCGCGCCGCCGAACCACAGGGCACCTCCCCAACAAGCGCCGCCGGCGGGGAGCCGGAGAGGTGAGCCCCGAGGACGACGGGGGCCTACCGGCGCGGAAACAGTCGAGGAGGGTGAGGCGGCGGCGGGAGCTCGCCGGCAACCCCGCGGAGGGGTTCTCGGTCGCCGGCGATGGCGCGCGGCGGCTGCGCACGCACCTGTGGTATGCGAAAAGGTTCTCCATGGAGAGGCGGTGGGGATTCATCTTGCCCGTCGGCGCCCAGGGAAGGTGAGCTATGGCACTGTGTTTTTCCCGCTTCAGGCCTTGTTTGGATAATTGGATGCCCATGTATCCACTTCAATCCATTTGTGTTGGGGTGGGTAAATTCCGCCCCAACCCACTCCAACACACATGGATTGGAGTGCATACATGAGCATCCGAACACGGCCTCAGTTGGCTACAATCTTAAAAGAAAGCAGTACTTTTAAGTTGTTTGCTCCTTAGTAAATTGGCAGTATGCCGCCCGTGCTACAATCTTAAAAGGAAGCATTTTTTTTTTCGCAGCAATCCCACCACACCACGAAAGAGTAATCGTTTCTGAAATAGTATTGTCTGATTGTGAAATGCTGCCTAGGTTGTGTCCATTTTGTTGTTTCATAGGGTAGTTATGTTGGTTTCAAACTTTCAGTCTTTAGTTAGTAAACAAATGGGCAGTCCTAGTAGAGGAAGCTTGACCAGTCCGAAACACAGATGTGAGATGGCCAATTTGGTACCTTTCCCTATCTGCTGCATCTGTTAATAGGAGAGGAGGAAATTCTTTCTAACCAACTCCATCACCCTGATTTGTGTTATATGTAGATGCTCGTGGTGTAATTAAAACTTTGTTGTTGTAACATGGTTATACGTTCCAGGGGGAGGGGCACAAGGAGTGTTCTCAAGCGTCTGAAAAATGGCACAACTATCCAAGATGCTGGCTACTTCATTCCAATTGAGCTAGATGGTCCAGAGGTACATGCTCCTGTTCTCTTTCCCTTGCTTGCTTGTAATTTTCCCCCATCCTCTGCTAGCTGTTATGAGTGGCTTTTCATCTTCTGATGCTTCAACAATCTTACTGAGTGTGTGGTTCACTCCAGGACGCCCTGTTATCCATTCTCAGAATGGTTCTGCACCCGTCTCCTGCAGAAAAAACACCTGATTTGAAGCATCTAAAAGATCAAGTTATGCGAGGTGTTTGCTATGAGAATGCTATGGTATTTACATGTTCACCACAGACAGTATGGGGTACTGGTGTTTAAAGTGACAACTGTGACTTAATTGTTCTTTCCAGCTTTGGGATGTTAGGAGTCTGCATTCTCATATTGTTGGACCAGTAACGTATATGTGGCGTCCATTCTCAAGAACATATGACAAATCTGAGATTGAAGGAGATCCAAGCACTTCCCACTGCATTCACGATGAAAGTGGCAATTCCTCACGACGTCAGTTGTGGATATGGATTCATCCTGCCGCATTCGATGAAGGGATTAGTGCAATAAGATTTGCATGTGAGAGACAGGTGCTTCCTCAATTTCTTATGGCAATTCCTCAGTATCACTAATTTATAGAAAATTTCTTATACTTCTAGTGTGAGTGTGTGGATATCCAAGGGAGATGTAAGTTATGTAGACTACTTTTTTTTCACTCTTTTTTATTTCTGAACACCGCAAATATATGACTCTAAGTGAAACTGTATTTGTACTTCCTATTCAGATTAAAGTGCAAACTACTCACAGAAAATACAGGATGGACAACAATTTGGGTTTAATAGGAGAAATGATGAAAATAAAACCTCGTGCCCTCTTTTTTTATTGGTAGCTTCTCTAAACAAACAGATTAGTTGAGTTCTGTGTTTTGAGCTGTTGACCAGAAAATACTAGTCATTTTGCTCTTTTCATGGTTGAAGGTATTATTTACCAGTTTCTATATCCTAATGAGAAACATTCACCTGCTCAGTTCCTAAGCACTTTAGAAATTTCTGCCTTTATGATCTGAATGTAGGAATTAAGATGCTATTTGGTGAGCATAATTTGTCTTGTGCAGTGTAATCCTTACTGCTGCGTAACAGTTACAAGCAGCAAGTTTTCTTTTAATACTGTTCCTGCTTTCAACTCACCATATAATGTCCTGCCCTGCACTACAGATTCAAGATTCTGGTTGTGTGGTCAAATGTTGCTCATTAGAGGGAAAAATTGCAAGATTGGAAGTCAATGGATGCAAGGCTATGCAATCTCTTAAGAAGATTTTGTATCCAACCAAGTAAGTCTCTTCTTTTTTGGGAACTAAGTTACTGTTACCAGTGAGAAAACAATGTGCCAAGGCATGCTAATTTATGTCTTTTTAATTAACAATGCAGTTCAAGTAAGATCAACATGATATCAACAAGTGATATCTCCGCATCAACTGATACTCCCCTGGATTCCTCTACTGTCCCTCATCTTTTGAAAGCTTCTGTCATTGATAATGCTGAGGTTCTTCAGTCTGGTGCTATACTATCCATGGTAGTTCATGACCCCAGGGAAGTTTCAGTCAAGGGAATAGATTTTTCTACATTAGTCTCCCTTGACAAGCAGAGCAAAGTTTTGGACGAAGATGTAGCCCCAAATGCTAATGAGGCATCATCAAAGGTTGCAAATATATTGCCATTGATGTGGATGCACCCTGGAAAGCATGATATATTCCTTTCTGACTGTAGGGAACTGTGGGACTCCAGGCAAAGCATAAATCCTCCTGTTTCAGATGAGGTTCTTTGTAAGGAGAAGCATTGTGAACGTATAAAGTTTTTCTGCTTGGATTCAGGAAATGATCAAGGGCAAATAACCCAGGAGAAGGATAACTTCATTCGATCCTGCCCGGTTATTCTTTTGAAACATGCCAGAGAGGGAATGCCTGCTCTGGGGTAAGGTCTATCTTTTGTCCTTGAAGACCTCACATTTACTACATTAGATGTCCTGCATGCAAGAGCATATAAAGAAATTATTGGCTTCTATGCTTCCCATTATAAAGAAAGGGGCATTTGCATGGTTGCCCCATGTTGCTTCCTAATTATGAGTTTGCTCCTCCTATCACGGCACCTGAGTCTATGCATCTCATGTTCGTTTCATGTTTAAGTTGTTTTTGGTTTTGCTTCTTGTAAGAAATATAATTTAGATCAGTTGTCATGAGTTTTGATTTTTGAACTCTATTTAATGTCTTGAATTCCTATATAATGTGCTGTTACAGTTTGGCTAGTGAGTTGGTGCAGTAATGTTTCAAATGATGAAGTTGTGATTTATGTACTATACATTGTCATTATGTAAGCCTGCTAATGAGACTGTCTTATTGTTCGCATTGAATGAATATACAGGTGGTCCATCATTCTACCTTTGAGTTGGGTGAAACCTTTCTGGCTATTTCTAGTATCTCATGGTGCCCGTGCAATTGGCTTAAGAGAGAGACGGTGGATTGCAGCAAAGGTATTTGCATGTGTTATACATCGAGAAGCTAATTATCAGACGCTAGCTTCCTTCCAATTATTGCTGGTTTTTTCTTGAATGGACAACTATTGATGAAGCCTTAAATTTATCAAACTGTTACTGCAATTATTCAATTTAGCAACAAAGGTATCCATATATGAAATACAATGAGAATGAACTAGTGGTGAGACCTTCCCTTTTGACAGAGGCAGTAAATGTCAAATTTGCCATCAAGGAGCGCACAGTAGGTTTAGTAGCATCATTTTTATATTGTCTTGAACACTACTAATGCACTGATATATTCACTATGCAGTTCAGAATGCCATGCTTTCCTTATGATTATCCAGATAGCAAAGCATATACATCATATGTGTCCAAAGAAGCTGCTGGTTTTGATGAAGTAGCTGAGCGCTGCCCTGTTGCCAAGAGACCTCCAAGAGTTTGTGTGCCTCCTTTATGGCACTGTATCATGACTTGTTCTCATAAAGATGATGGCATATTGGGTGTTCTTGAAGTAGACAACTTACTGCGGACTAATATGGTATTACCTAAAAACTCATCTGTACATTCCAAATCTGGAGATGCAGAACCATCGCAAGCAAATGTTGCATCCTTGCAACTTGATGTGCCAAGAACCACCCAAATGTTGAAACAGTATGTGGAAGAATTTGATATGAAATATCTGAGTTCATCATCTGACATGAAAGTGGATTCTGATCAACCCCACTTAGCTTCTAATTACACTGTCAAAATGACACGATTCACGAGTGAATTATGCCTTACAAGGGTCCTGATCCGAGCTTTCAAGGAAGGTTCTTTCAAAGAGGGTGCTGTTGTTTGTGCCCCATTTCCTTCAGATCTTCCAGCTTGGAAAATCAGGTCAATATCCCGTGTGTCCTTTTAATACTTATTGTCAAAGAAATGCTAATTTTTTTCCTTGGTTGATATCAAGAGAGCATACAAGATGCGGTTTTAGTTCATATACATTACAGAAATAAATTTGTACTTTATTCATGTTTGATGTGTACTTAGCAATCTTGAGGACACTTCGGCATTTTGAAACAGCACGTGCTTACTTTGAGCATTTGTTAAATATATCTTGTTCTGTAATCTGTTTCCTTGAGTATCCTTTCCAAGGTGGTAATAGGAAACAAAAAATATCTAATAAGCTCATTTCGTACATGGAACAGATCAAAGGAAGAAGAGGAAGAGTGCGTAGAAAAATGGGAACTCCAGCTTCCTCAGTCCCATGTTAGTTCCTATTTCTCCTGGCTTGATCCTAGCACCAGCAGCCTTCAGTTGCCTACAGATGACGACGCACGGGAGGCTTTCAGGTGGCCAATAGGCTTTGTCACCAGTGGATTCATCCATGGAAGGTACTACTATTCCATCTCCCTTCCCATCCATACTGTCATCTATTAGTAACATGGAGTACAATTTGTTTCACTTATCGCAGTAACGGGCAAGACGCAGTCGCAGTCGCATTCTGCGAGGCAAAGCTTCTGGCAGTACTGAGGCGACAGCAATGGGCACATGAAAACTTGCAGAACCGTGGGATCTGTGTCCTTGTGAGGAACACAAGATCGGCTGCATACCGACGAGCGCTGGCCACGATCGTCCTGGAGCATCAGGAATCAGACCTAGAGTTTCTGTAGTCGGGAAATTGTTGATGTTGTGTGGAGTTCCATCCATCCATTGTCGAAATCTGCTGCTAGCACTGAACCGCTACTGTCAGTAAAACCGTGTCTTTACAATTTTAATGTTTTTATCTATGATCGTTTTCTTCTGTGGTGTGGGTAGATATACTTGTGACTCCAGACTCCAGAGTTGCATTGCTCAAGTTATGCACTGTGGGTAGCGGATGGCTAAAAATGCTGTAGATTTGCCGTCTACTAGTACCTTTTGTTGGGTCTACATGTCAGCTGGCTGCACTCTCTCTCTGTGTGTGTGTGTGTGTGTGTGTGTTAAAAGCTCCAACAGATGGATACACAGCATACTTTCGGAGAAAGTGTACAAAGTGTAGAAGAGAGGGAGGGAGGGGCGTGTGTGGAGAGACAAAGCAAAGAGAACAATTCAAGAGTTGTTACAACAATTTAGAAGCAAAGAGAACAATGCATGTATGTACACGACACCATCACGTACATCTTGCTTGCTTCGAATAATAAACGTAAAAGAAATGGAGAAAACACACGATGACAAGGACGACCACCATCAAGCTCGCTTGCTAGGTGTTTAACAAAATGCAAGACGCCTACGTACGTGCACGCATTGGCGGAGCTTGGTTAAAGCCAAAGTGGGCCATGCCCCCCAATCCAAAATTTCCACTAGTTAAACAGTAACATTAGTTTTGATCATTGTTGTTTGATTCACAATTATATGAACTGGCCCCCTCGATTCCTATGGTCAAGCTCCGCCACTGCGTGCACGCATGAAACACGAGTCGTCATTTAACAACTGACGTACTGGATGAGGTCCAAACAGTGCGTCTTCGTCACTAACTGACATCATAATTACGCTATAGCTACATGCGTCGCAATAAAGCATTATATATGGATGTGGTATGGAGAACATGCATGATCGAGCGAGTCGAGTGCAATGTAAATTCAACCGTAACTCTAAACCGCTCATTAGTATATATATGGCCATAGGGGTTATATATGTTTCCCGGCTATAATTTAGCACAATTAACTTTAGATAAGTGTGCAAGACCCCATTATATTCACAATATTACCACACACATGACAAAATATATAGGTCCATAGGAGGTTGTATGGTTCCCGGCTATAATTTGCCACAATAAACTTTAGGCAAACGTCCAGAAAGTCTGCTTTTCTCCGTGCCACCCACATTCATCTATCTATGGCTTATGTATTGTGCATGACACCCTCCTTATGGACATATGATTTTCTTTTATAAAATATTTAAGTATTGCATGTGGCGCGTGATATTTCCAACAAACTTATCATAACATAGTTATATTGTGCATGACACCCTCCTTATTTACTTTTCATCACAATACTCTTTGCCCGTTCTTGACAACGGACTCACGACTTATGAATTACGAGATATACTCCCTCCATCCTAAATATAAGACATTTAAGAATCTTAGAGAGTCAATATTTTTAATTTTGACCAAAATTATATAATAAGATAATAATTTTTATGATACCAATTAAGTACAATTAGATTTTCCATTAGTTATATTTTCAAAATATACATATTTGATATCATAATTTTTTATGTTTCTTCCTATAATTTTAGTCAAAGTTGAAAAACTCTGACTCTCCAAGATTCTTGGAATAACATAATTTGGGATGGAGAGAGTACTATATAGAACAGTGCGCTTCTAGCCATGGTAAGGAGCTCGACTCCAAGACCTGTTGAAACAAATTAGTCACGATCTGTGCTATATGAGTTTGCACAATGCACTTCTAACCGCAATCTAATTCGTATTAGAATAAATGACGACATCATTGCATAAAATCTTTGAGCCGCAAGTCACCAGTTAACTGTGCAACAAGCTGTATGTTTTGTTTTGTTGCAACACGCGAACATATACTTGCTAGTTATAAAGACAAAAAAAAAACATATGGTAGGCTACACCATCTACGAAACTAACGTGGATTTTTTTTTCACCCCCAAAATTTGTTGTTGACAGGTCACCCCAGACATTTTACACATGCATATGGCAATCAGGTGTTAATAAATTATCGTGCCTGATTCTGATCGAGTGATGATTGTAATCTACATACTCTCTCCGTCTATAATAAAAATATAATTATAGAATCCATGCCGATTAATTAATTCAAGTTTAACCAAAGTTATAATAAAAAATATTAGTATTTATGTTGTTAAATTAAATTATTATAAACATATATTCTATTACTAGTATAAATGTATTTTTTTATTAAGAATATTAATATTTTTCATATAATTTTGATTAAATTTTGAATTGTTTGATTTTTTGATAAATGAGAATTGCATGCTCAGGAGTAGTACTTTAGTGTGAGGAGAGAGCAGAGTCCACGTGTTCGGGTGTAGCGGGGAAGAGTTATTATTAGCAAACCAAGAAAAAGTGGAGATGGGCCAAAGCAGGGCACGTTTGTCGCTGCCCTAGCACGTCCATTGTCGCGTGGCCCAGGGCAAAATAGTAATTGTCTATTGCTCGGTAGTAGGAATTAATTTAATAAATAAAATGTTGTTAAAGGTCGTCCTAACCGCGAGCTCTGACTGTTGTTACTGTAAACGTGCAGAGTGCACACAGAGACAAGAGGCACCTGGGCTGACCGGCGAGGTCAGTGTGGCTGCTGCTGGGCCCCACCCCACGTGCCAGACTGCTAGATCAGGTCATTACGCGGCCATCAGATAAGTCACGTGCTATCCGACCCTCTGCACATGGTGCCTGTTTTTTTGGGTCTTTGTTAAAAGTCCTCTCTTTTGCTTGATGATCGATTGCAAAACATGCAGTCCTCTCTTTTGCTTGATGATCGATTAATATAATAAACAAAAGCGTCAAGATATATTAATTAATGCAGACATTTTGCTGCCGCGCCTATTCGTTTTTTAAAAAAATATATATATATTTCCACAAGAGGCAATCTAAAGCAGTAATCCATGACATATTGAGCCAGCTCGGTTCGTTACAACTCGGCTCGTTATAGCTCGGCTTGTTAGCAGACTGGCTCGACTCGGCTCGTTATACTAACGAGCTAGAAGAGCAGCTCGGCTCGTTATAGAGCTCGACGCTCGTTTGGCTCGCGAGCCAAATCATAAAAACACAATTTCTCAAAGTACATATAAATTTAACAAAGAATATTATGTACATATGAAAACATAATTTCTCTTATATGATTATATCTTCTTACCTGTATATGAACAACACGTAACAACAAATATGATTTCCACCACATTGTTGGACGCCTGGATATTCTACAATAGCTAATTTGAGTTTGTTGGCTTGTGAATTAATTGGCTCGTACGAGCTAACGAGCAGCTCGCGAGCTATAAATCGAGTTGGCTCGTTATAAAACAAGCTGACTCATTATAAAACGAGTCAAGCTCGAGCCGAGCCATTAACAAGCGAGTCGAGCGACCTAGCGAGTTTCGAGTTTTTCGTCCAGGCTTAACCATACACATTGACCTTACAATTTAAGCAAAGTTCCTTGTTTAGATATTGAAAATTTTTCAACTTTGCTACTGTAGCACTTTCATTTATATTTGATAAATATTGTTCAATCATGTGCTAACTAGACTCAAAAGTGATTTACAATTAATCTATGTAATTAGTTATTTATTTTATCAACATTTAATACTCCATGCATGCGTTCAAACATTGATGTGACATAGAAAGTGAAAAAAGTTGGAAGTTTGATGCAATCTAAACCTGACGAAAGGACAAATCAAATATTGTCCCCCGCAAAAAAAAAAAAAATCAATCGAAAAACAAAATCGATGGGTCAACTACTAACAGCTAGCACAGCAGAGACTCAGAGAAATGTACACAGGGCAGAGCAGGGCACAGCTGAGCTAGCTAGGGCGGAGCAATCGATGGCGCCGCCGTCGGCGTGGACGACGACGACGACGCAAGGTCGTGCGTGAGCTGGCCCATGGCGCGCACCTGCATCTCCAGCGCCGCGATGTAGTCAGACACCTCGGCCAGGAGCGCTGGCAGCGACAGGCTCCGCACACCCGGCACCAGCCGCCCCAGCACCCGGGCCCTGCCAGCCAGCCCTCCCGGCCTGTCGCCGTCCTGCTGCTGCTGCTGCTGCTGCCGCCGCCGCCGGGGCCTCGGCGGCGGTCGGCGCGCGCGGAGGTGCGCCCTGCACCGGCGGCTGCGTGCCAGGATGGCGCGGCTCCAGCGCGAGCGGCCCCGCGCCGCCACGGCCAGCGCGCGGTAGGCCGCGTCGCGCACCGCCGGGGCGGAGGCCGAGCAGGTGGGTGTGCCGCCGCCGCGCATGAGGCGCAGCGCCTGGAGGAGCTTGGAGGAGTAGGCCTGCTGCGCGCGCGGCGACCGCCACTTGGACGACGACGGCCCTGGTGGTCGCCGTCGTCGGATGCGCATGCGCCCGACGAGCCGCTCTTGCGCTTGCCGCGGGCGCCCTCGTCGTCAGCGGAGGAGGAGGAGGGCATGGTGGCCGGCGGCGGCGGTGTGTGTGCGCTTTGGTTCGTTGTGGACGGAGGGAGCCGGCGTGGAAGGAACGCCACGGAGGGAAATATATAAAGGAAACGGGGACGGAGAAGACTATCAATATCTGGTATAGTATATTAAAATAAATATTAATAATATAATTTTAAAATTTATAGATATTTATTTATTGTTAAATTGAAAATTGTGCATTATGTTACTTTTTTACCTACATTTAATGTTTCATACATGCGTCTAAAGATTCGATGTGATGGAGAATCTGATTTTTTTTTGAAATCTGAACATGGCCTAGTATGATATAAATAATTATATTTTTTGTGACATTTAAATTGATTTGTATGGGGGAGAAATTATCTATTTTGGGGGCTGAGATTTTAATTTCTCGGAGTACTCTACACATAATGTTTCTATTTGTTTGGTTTACCCAACCTGCATGGACGTTGTTAACACGTTGTAATGTGTAATCGGCAGCTTTAGTTTTAAAACAAAAACCTTTACATTTTTACAGTTATATATAAAAACATTCTTTGCATTGTTGCATCCATGGGCAACACTAGGCACATGTGGCTTATATCTATTTGCTGACCAGATCGAATAGATTTAGATTAGAAGGTTAGCCAAAGGGGTCTATTTCGCTTCTACCTAGAACATTCATTTTGTTAGGTCAGTTACCACGAAAGTTTCATAATAGTTTTGTAATATACGTGACATGCAATAGATGAGAAGGTGATCTGGGGTGTTCCTCGTAAAAAAAATGTAGCCCTATCATATCAGATATTAGATATTACGGTACTAATTTACTCTATTAAAAATTAGTTTTGTAATTAATTTATTTTTAATAGACTAAATTAAATTAAGACCGTATCATCCTATGTGACAGGGTTAATTTTTTTTTAGAAAACGAACACCGCCTTATCTACATTGTTTCCAGCATGTGAAGAAAAACCTATTACTGAGACTGATATTAATATGTATTTTCTTTCTTATTACAGACTGAAACATTACAGATCTAGCATTTTCTCGAGCCTGTTCACTTGTGCTACAAGTGGCTTCTGCTGATATGTACGACTTACTTTTTTTAGAAAAAAATACTAATACATAACTGAACAGAGTAGATCAATCCGTAACATTTTATTCATGAAACTAGAGCATCTTCTTATATGTAACTGCAAACATTTTTTCTCCTTCCCCTTCCTTCTGTGAACAGAGGGAGTAGTCCGGAGCACTGCAAATAAATGTGCTAGCCTTTTTTCTTCGGCAATAATAAATCCGTCTGTGAACAGAGTATTTTTGTCTTATTTTAATTTGTTTGCACTCGCTGGATGGATCCATCACCAGTCCATCTCCATGATCACATCCTACTAGCTCGACCAAAAAAAAAAAGGCCGCCACGCCACCCATCATTAGCGCTAGCTCTCACAGGTCACACATGACAGTGTTGTGGGAGGATATGATGAGAAGCAAGCACAAGCAGAGGAGTACTCCGGGATCTTGCTTTGCTCGCTCATCAGTCGTCTGACTGTCACATGGAGTGTTGTTGTTTTGTTTGTTGTAGCCGGCAACAAGCTCTGGTTTCGGTCTGCAACTGCACGCTCAAGATCACGCACTCGCCATATACTACTGCTGCTACTACTACCACTACTGTTTCTTCCATCATCCGGTCTACTGGTACTAGTACAGTTTCATTTCACCGTGTGCATCCAAAACACATAGCCATAGCATTGTGACGTGTACGCAATTCCCGATCTTCTGTCAGAATCAACATAACTACCGATTTGATAGAGAACAATACACTGATCGGACTTCATCACAAAGACATGAACCCTGCAACCTTAGCATCACGTCTTCTCTGGTTATCAACCGTGTCACAAACCAGCTGACCTCGCCAAGAAGGCTAATATCCTTGCTACGAAACGAAGAACACAAGCAAGAATAAGATAACACGCAACTCAAGTATAGTGACAATTGCAGATATATGATTAAGATCACGAATGTGGGGTTTTACAAACCGAAAACGGACGACTGTTCAATGACGGATTGATCTAAAGCAAAACCTAACCTCTAATTATATAGCCTAAGGGGCGTCCAGTTACCCCTACTCACATCCCTAAGGTGTCGCAACAAGTTACAAGGCCCAAACGGCTCAAAAGACGACGATGAAGTACCCTGACAGATTCTGGACGTCAACTTATGATCAATGATCGTATTCGAAGATGTCATGTCCTCGTCACATGGGTAGTAACTACTCCCTCCGTTCCAGAATAGAAGTTATTCTCGCTTCCTGAGAAGTCAACTTTTCTTAAATTTGACCAATTGTATATAAAATAATATTAATATTTATAATACATAATTAATACCATTAGATAGATCATTGAATATACTTTCATAATAAACTTATTTAGAGATATACACGAATTTTCTACAAATCTAGTCAAAGTTTGGAAAGTTTGACCTACACGTAACCCATAACGACCTCTATTTTAGGACGGAGGGAGTAATTAACAGTAAACACTAAACAGAGGAGAGACAAGGAAGCCAAGCTCATACTCCGTACGTACGCAGCCGCCGGCCTCGTACTCCTTTTCGTTCCTGTCATGTTGTCTGAGCTGAAAGCCAACAAGCTGCTTGCTAGCTCATGATATCCATACAACCAACAGCTTCGCTTGGACTTGGTGGACTTGGACTGACTGACCGACTGCTTACCGTTTACCTACCAGGAAGACCTCCTATATATGCCTGAGACAGGAGGCATCAGCGCCGACGCCGGTAGTCGGCAGAAGGCAGATGCAGGGCCAGCTCAAAACTACTACTCCTAGTAGGCTGGTAGTAGAATGGAATGGATATTACGTAGCTAGGAGCATGAGGACGACAACATACTGTTGAAGAGCAGAGGCAGCAGCCGATTATTAGTGCCCTGCTCACTAGCTACTGATGAATGGAAATCACAGGATCACTAGGAGTAGATCTAGCCGGGAAAAAACAGTTGCAGTGTATAAACAAGTCCTATGAACTACGAGGGAGTAGATCCGAGGTGAAGGAGTGATCAGGAGTTCATACCTAGGTTGTTGAACCTGAAGAAGTAGTGGAAGATGTAGATCCGTCTCCCGCCATGTCAGTCGACGTCCCGGGGTCGACGACGGCGTGGGGACGAGATGGAGGAGTCGGAGTCTGGCGGTGATGGCGTAGCCGGACGTGGTCCAGAGCTGCAGGGATGAAGAATGGCGGCGGCGGGGCTTCCCGTCGCTGGCTGCGCCCCCTTCCGGATCGGGTCTAGAGTTTGTCGGTGGGGAGTGCAGCTCACGGTGAACCTCGTACTGAGAGCCGCCGGCCCCCACCCTCTTTATATGCGCAATGCGACGGGGGCCCACCAGCCATTAAATGGGCTGGGCGCCCCCGATCAGGGCGCGAGGTCAAGGCCTAATGGCCGTTGGGCCATTAGCGAGAGAAATCATCCTAACATTCTCCCCCTTGATCTCACCAGTTTCTGTTACTTTACTTTTCTCATTCCATTACAGATTTGCGCAAAAGGCATGCCTCATCATCACGGTCTTTTGCCGATAGACTTGACAGCCATAATGTTCATCTCTGTTCTGAAATAGATACTTTTACTTTTGGGCCCTTTAGTCCAGGAATCATAGGCTTTCCATTAACCCCATTGCGACAACGTGTTCCTTGAACACAGTGGGTGGTAAGCCTTTCGTTAGCGGATCCGCGAGCATCTTACTCGTACTGATATGCTCGAGACTTATGGTTTGATCCCAGACTTTATCTTTCACAACATAAAACTTTATGTCAATGTGTTTGGCAGCACCACTTGACCTATTGTTGTGAGCATATTGCACTGCCGGATTATTATCGCAGTACAATTTCAGTGGCCTATAGATGTCGTCAACCACTTTCAAACCGGGTATGAATTTTTTTCAGCCAATTCACCTGCCCAGTTGCCTCATAACAAGCTACAAACTCGGCATACATTGTGGACGATGTAGTGACGGTTTGTTTGCAGCATTTCCACGATATTGCTCCCCCAGCGAGAGTGAACACATACCCTGATGTGGACTTTCTATCATCTCCCGCATAATCAGAATCCGAGTACCCTACTATGTGCAAGGAATCTGATTTTCTATACGTTAACATGAGGCATTTTGTGCCTTGTAGGTAACACATGACTTTCTTTACCAATTTCCAGTGTTCTAGTCCTGGATTACATTGAAATCTGCCAAGTAGCCCGGTAACAAATGCCAAGTCAGGGCGTGTGCACACCTGTGCATACTGTAAGCTTCCGACAACTGAAGCATATGGAACCGCTTCATTTGTTCAATTTCATATTGGTTCCTGGGGCACTGAAAGTCCCCATATCTATCATGATTCGGTTCCTGAGGTCACTGTGATACTATAGCCCTTGTCTCAGGTGAAGGTGCAGTGCATCCATACTATATCTTTCAGAACCCTTTTCCATGTATGCCTTTTGCGATAATCCTATAAACCCCTTTCTTCTATCCGGTGAATCTCGATGCCTAGAACAAAGATGCTTCACCGAGATCTTTCATATCAAACTTTGAGGACAAGAAATCTTTTGTCTCCCTAGTAGACTGATATCACTACTCGCGAGTAAGATATATCCACGTACAAGATTAGAAAATAAATTTTCCATTCTTGAACTTGGAGTACACACAGTTGTCCTCAACATTTTCCATAAACCCGAACTTCTTTATAGTGCCATCAAACTTTAAATACCACTGTCTGGATGCTGTTGTTTCAATCCATAAATGGATTTCTTCAAGCGACATCCCATCTGTTCTTTGGTCACGACAAAACCTTTCGGTTGTGCCATGTAAACGTTTTCCTCCAACTCACCGTGAGGAAAGCCGTTTTCACATCCATCTGATGCAACTCTAAATCATAATGTGCTACTAGAGCCATTATGATTCTGAAGGAATCTTACATGAGACTGGAGAAAAGGTCTCATTGTAATCAATCTCTTCCCTTTGCGTAAAGCCTTTTGCCACAAGTCACGCTTTGAACCTTTCTATATTCCCTTGGGAGTCATATTTTCGTTCTTGTAGACCCATTTGCAGCCTACCGTTTTGGCCCCTTTAGGAATTATCTCCAAGTCCCAAACACCGTTGGTACTCATTGACTTTATCTCATCTTCCATGGCCTCAAGCCACTTGGACGAGTGCTCGCTTCTCATGGCCTGTTCAAATGAGGTGGGATCATCCCAATTGAAACTCTTCAGTGTATACACTTCATAATCTGCTGGAATGGCAGATCTTCTAGCTCTTTGGGACCTCTCGGTCCATCATCAGATGGCTCCTGTTCAATCGGAACTTGTTGTTGTTCTTCCTCATGCGCAACACTAGTTTCAATGGGTTCCTGTGAAACATGTTCCTCATGTTCACTAGGTGTTGCCACAGGGACGTCAACAACAGGTTCTGTCACTACAGTGTCTGGCACGGTAGGGACATTGGGAACAAGTAGTGTAAAAAATGATTCCTGAATCATCGGAGTGGGTCTCTTCAAGATCAATCTTGCGCACTGCCTGACTCCCCCTGATCATTTCATCCTCCAAGAACACGGCGTGTCTCGTTTCTACGAACTTGTCAAAATTGCTAAATGACTACTCTAAAATCATAAGAAAGACTAGAGCTAAAAATGAGAAGCTTGTTAATGAAAATGAATCTCTTGTTGAAAAATGTGATCATGCTACTCATGCTAGTGATGAACTAAAAGATGAACTTGCTACTATGTCATCCACTATCAAGGAGCTCAAGTCCTCTAACAAGGAGCTCAAAGCTAAAAATGAAAAACTTGATAAGATGCATAGTGACTTTACCACTAGTTATGCTTTGCTAAAAGAACAATACACTCAAGTGAAAGTTGACTATGATGCTCTCACCATTTCTTATGATAGCTTTTCACATGAGACACATGATGCTCCTAACCTTGTTGTTAAGTGTGACATAGCAACATCTTGTGAGGACTTGGTTAGTGAGTATGATGAGCAAAGAGCTAGTGGCAAAGGCAAGAGTGTGGTTGTGGCCGATCACTATGATGATTACATCAAGATCAAGAATGATGAATGCAAAGCTCAAAGTTGATCTAGAGAAGCTTACAACCACAAAGCAAGTCATTGTTGAGACCCAAGATGATGAGTATAGCGGACGCTTGAGCTTGACATGTAAAGAAGAGAACAAGAGATTGAAGATGGAGAGAGATTACAAGATGACACCATCTCAATTAGATCTTCAACAAAAGAATGACAAGCTCAAGAAGGAAAAAGAACACCTCACCACCGGATTGAGGAACTTCACCAAGGGTCAATGTCTTCAAAGTGAGCTTCTCATGAACACCGTCATGAAGACAAATAGAAAATGGCATGGCTTTCTTGAAGAGAAGATGAAGCAACGCAAGAGCATCACTAGCCAAAGAAGAAGAAGATTGGAAGATGCTATGAGTGTGGAAAGGAAGGACACTTTGCTCATGATTGTGAAGAACCAAAGCCCACACCCTTGCCCAAGCATGCTAGGCCCTTTGCTTTCAATGCTCACTACATGCTTAGACAAGATTCTAGTGGCAAAGTGAAGGTTATGTTTATGGGGCCACCTAACAAGAGTAGGCCAAAGCAAATTTGGGTTGCTAAGTCACTAGTGAGAAGGTTAAGGGACCGCAACAAGTTTGGGTCCCAAAAGCTCAAGCTTGATTTCTTGTGTGTGTAGGTGAACTACAAGAACGGTGGATCACATTGGGTAATTGATAGTGGATGTACACAACATATGACCGGAGATCCCCGGATGTTCACCTCACTAGAAGAGAATGTCGATAACAAGAAAAGATAACATTTGGTGATAACTCAAAGGGCAATGTCAAAGGATTGGGCAAAGTAGCTATATCAAATGACCATACCATCTCAATGTGCTTCTTGTTGCATCTTTGAGCTTCAACTTTGCTATCCGTTGGGCAACTATGTGATCTTGGCTTTCAATGTTTGTTCATCGACAAGGAAGTGGTGTAACCAAGAAAGATGATACACAAGTGATATTCAAAGGCTTTAGATACAACAATCTCTATCTAGTTGATTTCACCTCCGAAGATGCCAACTTGAAGACATGCTTGTTCACTAAGCAATCACTTGGTTGGGCTATGGCATAGAAGATTAGCACATGTTGGAATGAACACTCTCAACAAGCTATTGAAGAAGGATTTGGTTAGGGGCTTGAAGGATGTCAAATTTGAGAAGGACAAATTGTGTAGTGCATGTCAAGCCGACAAGCAAGTTGCTAATACACATCCAACCAAAGCCTTTGTGTCAACATCAAGAGAGTTGGAGCTACTTCACATGGATCTATTTGGACAACAACATATGCTAGCTTGGGTGGAAATCTCTATTGCCTAGTGATTGTTGATGGTACTCTAGATACACTTGGGTATTCTTTCTTCATGACAAATCCGAGGCAACCCCTTCATTCAAGAAGTTTGCCAAGAGAGCCCAAAATGAGTTTGACTGAAGATCAAGAAGATAAGAAGTGACAATGGAAGAGAGTTTGACAACACCCACATTGAGCAATATTGTGATGAAGTTGGGATCAAGCATGAAGTCTCCGCAACCTACACACACAAAAAATGGGGTAGTTGAGAGGAAGAACCGAACACTAATCACACCCTAGCAAGGACTATGTTAGATGAGTACACTACACCAGAAAGATTTTGGGCGGAAGCAATCAACACCGCTTGCTATGCATCAAACCGGTTGTTCCCCATCGTCTCCTTGGCAAGACCCCTATGAGCTACTCAACAACAAGAAGCCGGATGTATCATTCTTTAGAGTGTTTGGGTGCAAATGCTACATCTACAAGAAGCGCCAACACCTAGGGAAGTTTCAACGTCGATGTGATATTGGTTTTCTTGTTGGTTACTCATTGAAGTCCAAAGCATATCGAGTATTCAACCATGCCACCGGGATGGTAGAAAAACATATGATGTGGAATTAGATGAATCTAATGGCTCTCAAGGAGAGCATGAAAATCTTGATGATGTAGGTGATGAACCATTGAGGGAAGCCATGAAGAACATGTCGGTTGGAGCCATCAAGCCTAAAGATGATGATGATGATGTGCAAGTCATTGACAAGCCATCATCATCAATGTACCACATGTTGATGACAAAGAAGGGAGAGATCCATTTGAAGATACTCATGTCTCCCATGATCAAATGGTGGTACAAGCTCAAGATGTTGATGCCACAAGCGGCCCTCAAGTGGTTGATAAAAGGACTTACTCTCTACTACAAGCTCATCCTCAAGATCTCATCATAGGGAGTCCAACAAGGGGTGTAATGACTCGATCTCAAAAACTTGCTTTATTTATTGAACATCACTCCTTTGTGTCTCTTGTTGAGCCTACCATTGTAGATGAAGCTCTAGGTGATCCGGATTGGGTGAATGCTATGCATGAAGAATGAAACAACTTCACCCGCAACCAGGTTTGGACACTTGAAGAGCGACCCAAAGGTGCAAGAGTCACTGGAACCAAAATGGGTGTTTAGGAACAAACAAGATGATCAAGGCAAGGTTGTTAGAAACAAGGCAAGGCTAGTGGCAAAGGGGTTTCTCTCAGTTGAAGGCTTGGATTTTGGAGAGAGACTTTGCACCGGTTGCAAGACTTGAAGCCATTCGTATCCTCCTTGCATATGCATCACATCATGACATTAAATTATATCAAATGGACGTGAAAAGTGCATTTTAAATGGCTTCATAAATGAACTAGTCTATGTTGATCAACCTCCCGGGTTTGAAGACCCTAGATATCCTAATCATGTTTATAGGTTGTCCAAGGCGCTATATGGGCTCAAGCAAGCCCCTAGAGCGGGTACGAGCGCCTCCGGGACTTCCTCATTGAGAAGGGCTTCACCATTGGGAAGGTTGACACCACACTATTCACCAAGAAGCTTGATGGAGAGATCTTCATTTGTCAAGTCTACGTCGATGATATCATCTTCGGGTCAACAAATGAAGTCTATTGCAAGGAATTTGGTTGACTTGATGTCGAAGGAGTTCGAGATATGTCTATGATTGGCGAGCTCACATTCTTCTAGGCTTTCAAGTCAAGCAATTGAAGGAGGGAATTTTATATCTCAAGAGAAGTACACAAAAGACCTCCTCAAGCGCTTCAACATGGATGATTGCAAGCCTATCAAGACTCCAATGCCACCAACGGACACCTCGACCTAGATGTGGGAGGTAACCCGGTTGATCAAACTCTCTACCGTTCTATGATTGGTAGTTTATTATATTTGACCGCATCTAGGCCCGACATCATGTTTAGTGTGTGCATGTGTGCTCGTTTTCAAGCCGACCCTAGGGAATCACATCTCATAGCGGTGCGGTGAAGAGAATCCTTAGGTACCTAAAGCACACCCCAAGCATTGGCCTTTGGTATCCCAAAGGAGCTAACTTCAACTCGTTGGGTATTCCGATTCGGATTACGCGGTTGAAAAATTGATAGAAAAAGCACATCCGGAGGGTGCCATTTGCTTGAGAGATCACTAGTGTCATGGAGTTCGAAGAAGCAAAATAGTGTGGCCTTGTCCACCGCCGAGGCGGAATACATAGCCGCGGGTGCTTGTTGTGCACAAATCCTTTACATGAAACAAACCCTTTTAGACTATGGTGTAGTTCTAGAAAGGGTACCTTTGTTGTGTGACAATGAGAGCGCGGTTAAGCTTGCTAACAACCCGGTTCAACACTCTCGCACAAAGCACATAGATATTCGCCATCACTTCTTAGAGATCATGTTTCCAAGAAAGATATATCCTTAGGGAGTTAGAACCGAAGATCAATTGGCGGATATCTTCACAAACCCCTAGATGAGAACACCCTTTGTAGATTGCGAAGTGAGCTTAATGTGCTTGATCTAAGTAACTTTGTCAAAAGGTGTGAAAGGGGGTGTTTTTGCATTACATTGTATCATATGTCATGTTCAATTTATGCTGTGCACATAGGCTTGTCAGACGTGGTTAAGATAAACCGCCCTAAAAGCGTGTGAAGAAGCTTACCCATGAGCAAACTTGAAAGCACCTAGATTCAATTTCGGTAATGCATTGCATTTGCATGGTTGTTGCTTTGTCGTTTCTTTTTCGGTTATGCATTGAGCAACCGCTGTGTTCGTCCACCGCTAGGGGAGCATTTGAGGCTCTAATTGGTTATGACCCTAGTTTTGGTGGCCACATGTTGTCTCCTCGAGTTTTATTGCCTATTTTATCTAAAAAAATGATATGTAGCCTATGGCAAAATATTTATAAAAAGAGGGTTTATGCGAGGATGCTCATACTAGGTTCAAACTGGTGTTTATTGTCTCTTATTTGATTTGGAACTTGGTTGGGAGAGGGAGCCGCAACGGAGATCTTCGAAACTGCTCACATAGAGCATCGGATGCAACATCGGACGCTGCATCGGACGCTGGT
The DNA here is from genome assembly GCA_009763385.1 of Coix lacryma-jobi var. lacryma-jobi. Classification (NCBI taxonomy): domain Eukaryota; kingdom Viridiplantae; phylum Streptophyta; class Magnoliopsida; order Poales; family Poaceae; genus Coix; species Coix lacryma-jobi. The sequence continues at coordinate 1,423,043 of CM019825.1, read as the reverse complement.
TCAGCATCCGATGCCTGCACTGTAGGCAGCCCCGGCTGAAACAGTGAATTGCCCGCGTCCGATGTGTTCTCAACGGAGCCTCCGATGCCCCATCAGAAGCTTCTCAGCATCCGATGGTCAGGCACCGGACGCATCCGATGCGCTTTCGGCGTTTCTGGAGCTCTCTGGATGGGCATCGGCGCGTCCGTGTGTTTTCATCGGCGCCGTCCGATGCTCCTTTAAGCGGCGCCATGAATTCTATAGCTGACGGTTGGGTCCCACGTGTCATACCTCCTTCGTCTTCTCCACGCGCCCACCCGACTGAGGCCCGTCTCAGCGCCGCCCGCTGCCCTAACCTAGCGCGCTCACCCTCCAGCGCCCTTGCCGCCGGCCGCTTCAGCCTCGCCGCACCCGTGCCCCTTCTCGCCGGCCGCTTCACCTCAGCCGGCCGCCGTGCTCCGCCGCCTCACCCGCTAGTGTGCTCCACGGGCGCCTCGGGCTACCTCGCCGGAATCCTCGGCCGGCGATTGGCCCACTCGCCGGAGGTCTTCTCCATCGTCCCCGAAGCGTACCTCCCGTCCTGCGATCTCCTTCCAGTCGGCGATTCTTTCCAGTGCGCATCCCACCCCTTTTCCTAACTGCTGCCCTCCCCAGATGCTCGACGTATTGTCTCAAAGGTCGTTACTCAAGTTTTGACAACCGTTTTTCACGAACTCTCTGCAGACACCTTCGTGTGACGTGTGGATCCAGGAACGTCAGTGCTCTCCTCCTTCTTGGTCGTTTCGTCGAATGCGAGGTAGCAAAGCCTTTTCTCTCCTTATCTCCTTCTTTGCTTCTGATAGGATTTCTCATCTCTAGCGTATGTATGCATATATCCTTTTATTCTCGCAGCGAGTCATGTGCAGTTGTCAGCTTGGTCAGTGGGCAGTGTCAGTTAACCCGGGGCCAAGCCCGCGGGTAAGGTCGAGGCCAAGCCTCGCGAGTGAGTGACAGCGGCAGCGTTGTGAGTGACAGGGGAGTTTGTGCAGTGGTTTTCTTGTCAGTTGATTGTCAGGGGCTTTCAGTGTCAGTGTTTCTGTTCAGTGGCAGTTGTCTGTCAGCGCCAGTCCAGAGCTTCAGTTTCTCGTTCTTGTCAGCCATGCGCTGCAAGAACGTTGGTGGTGGCCCCGACGACTCTCCTCCCCGTCGTCCCCCTTCCGGTCAGAGGCCTGGGAAGGGGAAGCTTATCGTGCGCCGAAAGCCGCACTCGTCAGGAGCGAGAGGCAGCTCAGGCTCAGGGCAGTGGCAGACGCCGCCGAGCGTGTGCAGAGCGAGGTGGCAGTGCGGGCGGACTTAGGATGAGGATCAGCTGTCCCCCGAGCAGCGCAGAGCGATCGAGGAGGTCGAGCATCGCCACGGTTCGCCGACTGGCACGCTCATGGCTGTCGGTCGTCGGACGACGTTCACCTCGCCCGACGTTGAGCCCGAGAGCTCAGGGCAGGGCCAGGCAGAGGCCGAGGCAGCAGAGGCACCTGAGGCAGAAGGCTCCAGAGGCAGAGGCAGGGAGGAGGTTCCTGAGGAGGTTCCACGACGTCGGTCGACTCGTCGCAGGACTGCGGTGCCACCCGGCCCGACGTCCCTCTGCGGGGAGCCCGTCCTCCGTCGCGGCGTGCACCTCCGCCGAAAAGCGACTGGACCTCATGGGCGCCACTTGCTCACAGATCCAGACCCTCGACTTGTGCCAGTGGAGCAGCAGTGGTTTCCCCGGGAGCGACAGGAGCAGGCTGGTCCGTCCTTCTATACAGTGCTGCAGGAGGACTTCTACCAGGGATACAGGAACGCTGGGATATCTTTTACGGCCCAGCGTGTTTGCTCACTTGAAGGCAGTTGTAGGCGCAGCCGGAGAGCAGATTCGCCCCATACTCACTACCTACCTGGTCTGGCAGACCTACTGGGGCGGTCTGGCTCCTATATTGAGGACTGGGTATTTCAGTTTTACGCTTCGCTGTGGGTGCACCCCGACCGGAGAGTATTGAGTTTGCACTTGAGGGGGACCACTACAGACTGTTCTCGTCCGAGATCCAGGATCTGTTGGATTGACACGATCAACAGACCGGATCCACGACTTGTGTTATGCACGGACAGAGCCACCCCGTCGCCCTCACGGTGGCGCCCAGCCCCGACAGATTGGCCCGTCCATGCTTCACAGAGCCGTTCGGTAAGGGTTCGAGCCGCATCCTAGAGGGATCTCACCCTACGGCTCGGATCCTCAACGCGATCCTACGGCGGACTTTACTTCCTCGGGTCGGCTTCGGAGAGGGATTTCACGGCTGCAGCTATGGCTTCTTGCATATATGGTCAGGCAGCAGGAGTTCGACGTCTGGGACGTCATCTTGTGTGAGATAGAGGACACAGTGGCAGAGGGCGTTAAGGCCCGCAGGCAGCTACCGTGACGCGCACTGGATCTCCTACATTCTTTGGAAGGTAGCTGCCACTACAGGTACTCGCCTTAGTCAATCCCTCATAGGGTCAGCGACCGTATTCCCCGAGTATAACATGAGCCAGTTGTTGGGATACGTCGGGACCGCAGACAGCTAGAGCAGCAGGCACGACTAGCACACGTCAGAGACCTGAGGTGCCAGAGTCAGCTCAGCAGCAGGACGAGGCCGTTCAGGCGCTCGCGGAGCAGGAGCTTGCCGATCTCGAGGGTGGGTGACCCACACGTGGCCTCGGATCCCACGGACAGCTCAGATGAGGACTACCAGCTCTCGCCTCGCTACCAGCCGCGTGCACACGACCACCAGGCAGGGTCCAGCGGTACTGCTTCCTCCGATCCAGCGCTCCTTGCTATTCTAGCACGGATGGAGGAGCAGCAGAGGACTGTCGCTCAGGACGTCCAGAGGCTTGCACAGGAGCAGCAGCGGTTGGCCCAGCAGCAGGCACTTGTACAGCAGCAGGCTCAGGAGCGTTCAGACGCCCTGCAGCGTCAGATGATGGCCCTTCAGCAGCAGACCTTGAGTTTCATGGAGAGACTGGCCAGCGGTCCTCCCAAGTGGCAGTGGCAGCAGCCACCACCTCAGCAGCAGCTCCAGTGGCAGCCTCCCGTCCCTCCTCAGCCGTTTGGTCAGCCACCGCAGTTTGGTCAGCAGCAACAGCAGCTTCCGGGCCCTAGCTCCTCGCAGTTCATGAGTTTTACTACTCTAGGAGGGGCCCCGCTCTTCAGTCCGCTATGGACAGGGTTCACTCCCAGGCCGACAGAGTCGCTCTACGCTACGACGACCTCTGTGACTCGAGATCTGTCGGCCACCTTCAGCGAGCTCACTGGGTTCCCCACGCCAGATTCTGCAGGACCCAGTCCGGAATCTACAGCTCCAGTCATTCTACACCAGACTCTTCCGAGTCAGTTAGACGTCCTCAGAGCAGACGGAGCCCGTCCAGTCCGAGACCACGGCGACCGTGCAGGCTCAGTTACCTCCGATACATGAGCTTCCGCACTCCACTACTCAGCTTGACACTACTACCGTGACTGCGACAGAGTCAGTGCCAGAGTCAGAGCAGGCAGAGCTGCTAGTGCCAGAGCAGACCCCGACCGCTTCGCAGCAGCTTCCAGTTTCCGAGGGACAGCAGGCTACTGGCACCACTTCTTCCGACTCAGAGGGAGTACTTACAGCAGTTTGAGTTCTCTCAGCGCCCTCCAGAGACGGCTCCTGACTCGTCTGCACCACCTCCGCCCTCCGACGCTTAGTTTGGCGCTTGATGCCAAAAGGGGGGAGAGTGCCGAGTGTATAGCGATAGGGGGAGTGTTGTGTGAGAGGGGATTTGGCTTTGTGTCTTTTGATGTGTTATATTCACATACGCTCTTTACTTATCGCATCTTTTGTGCATATTTATGTTATATATTATGCTATGGATCTCATGACATGTTTGTGCTCACTATAATTTTATATATGACATGTCATTTCGCTTCGCTCATTACTTGTGCTTAATTCTCACTTGTTTATGTATATGAGCTCTTTACTCTTGCACTTGCTATTCACTCTAACTTGTTGAGTGCAGGAGGATGATGGCATGACATGTTTGAACTTGCCCCTAATCATTTTCTCTTATTTATTGCAAGTTCATACATGTCATGATTTAAAAACCTCTTCTCTCTATACTCGATCTCGTGTTGTCATCAATCACCAAAAAGGGGGAGATTGAACGCATCTTGGCCCCTAGTGGTTTCGGTGATTGGATGAAACACAAGATTACTGTGACTAACGTGTGTTTTGCAGAAACAGAGATGAGTTAGGTCACGGTAATGGCGACGATACGGGCATATGGAGTTCATGTCCCCTAGCGATGGAAATCATTTCGGTTTTCAAAGGATGGACGACGAAGACGGTGGTAGGCTAGGCTAAGTGTCGCATGGTGTTGGAGGACACTTAGGTAGTCTTAGGTCTTTGTTTTTCCTTTGGCCGTACTATAAAGAGGGATGTGAATCAGTAGCTTGACCTAGATGAGTCTATCGAGGTAGGTGTGGTGCACACTTGTTATTTCATAGCCCTAGGTAGCTCAGAGAGATGCCTTATGTCGAGAGGAACAAAAGTCGTTAAGACCGCGTCGCGATCCGAGTTGATCTTGCCCTTGGTATGGGCATCGGATGCTGGATCAGTGGGCATCGGAGGCTCCGATGCCCACACCGACCTAGGTTTGGTCTGGTGCGTGGCATCGGAGGCTCCGATGGTGGCCACATCGGATCGTCCAGTGTCACTGTTCACTTGGGAGTGAACTGTGCAGGGCATCGGACGCCGGCATCGGACGCCGGCATCGGACGCTGAGGGCCAGCGTCCGATGGCCATGCAGAGAGGTTCCAGAGAGGTCTTTTCGGCATCGGACGCGTCCGATGCAGGGCATCGGACGCTCCCCAGCGTCCGATGCTCCATAATCATGTCTGACAAGAAGGTACAGTAGACCGTTGGACGGGGTCATCGGAGCGTCCGATGCCTGGCATCGGCGCGTCCGATGCCCCCGAAAAATACCTGTCTTGTGCTGTTTTTGGATGGCCGGGTTGGTGGTATATATACTTCCTTCCTCCATCCATTTGAATGTTATTGCCATTTCCATCTGCTGAGAGACACCTTGTGAGTGTGAGAGAAAGAAAGAGCAAGAGCCCTAGTGAGGTTGAGTGATTTGCTAATTGTGAGAATTAGACACCTCCTAGTGAGAATTGAGTAGCAAGTGTGCATCCATCCATCTCCTTGGCCTTGTCTTGGTCAAGTGAGAGTTCTAGCTTGTTACTCTTGGTGATCGGCATCACCTAGACGGCTTGGTGGCGATCGGAGTGCTTGGTGATCATCCGGAGGCTTTGTGGATGACCCAAGCCATGTTGTGACCGGTAGCGAGCGATTCACCGGGCCGGAGTGGCGAAGAATCAGCTCGTAGTGAGCACTTGATCCTTGCGCGGATCAAGGGGGAGCGATACCCTTGCGCGGTGCTCCAACGAGGACTAGGGGGGTGTGCCGACACCTCGATACCTCGGCAAAAAAGATCGTCGTGTCATCTCTACCTCTCTTTACTTCGCATTTACTTTTGAGCAATTCAATTCCGCATTTACTTGTTCTTTCATGAATTGAATTGTCATGCTAGAGTAGGAAATGGTGTAGCAATAGTCTTTTTGTACGGTTGATTCTTGTTCACACACTTCTAGGCACTAGGGGGTTAATTGGGCTTGATAGTTTTTAATTCTTGCAAGAAGTTTTAGAAAAGCCCAATTCACCCCCCCTCTTGGGCCTCTTGATCCTTTCAGTTATTACATTTGTAAATAAAACTTTATATGTTAAATTTTGATAAATCTACTTGGTGATTGACTCTGGTGCAACGGTTCATGTTGCAAATTGTTTACAGGGATTCAGTTCGACAAGGACTATGCAAAGAAGCGAAAGATGGGTTAGAGTCGCCAATGGAGTTCGAGCTGATGTTGAAGCTGTTGGCGATCTTCCTCTACAGCTAATAATGGATTTATTTTGATTCTTAAAGATGTTTTATTTGTACCTTCATTGCATAGAAACTTGATTAGTGTTTCACGCCTAGACAAAGATGGTTATGGTTGTCATTTTGGAGATGACAAATGTGAGATACTATTTAATAATGAATGTGTGTGGTCTTGCCTTCGCGCAAGAAGATCTTTATTTGTTATCTCTTTGTGATAATGTGAATGTTGTCAGCAATGAGAATGTGAATGAGATTGTATCCTCGTCGAACAATCCGAATAGAAAGCGAAAGCGAACTCAAGATGCGTCGTCGAAATTATGGCACTGTCGTTTAGGCCATATTTTGAGGGGGAGAATAGAGAGATAGTAAAGAATGAGATTCTTCCTCCATTAGAGTTCACCGATTTTGAGCAGTGCATCGACTGCATCAAAGGTAAATATGTAAAGCAAATAAAGAAAGATGCCAAAAGAAGTGCGAGAATATTACAGATAGTCCACACTGATATTTGTGGATCGTTCCCTATTAAAAGTGTGGATGGTTATGACTCGTTTATAACATTCACAGATGATTATTCTCGCTATGGCTATATTTAACCAATTAAAGACAGATCGGAAGCATTGGATAAATTTAAGATCTTTAAGCTTGAGGTTGAGAATCAGCACAACTTAAAGATTAAAATAGTTCATTCCGATCGCGGTGGAGAGTATTATGGGCGACATACCCCATATGGCCAAATTCCTGGTCCTTTTGCAAAGTTCTTGCAGGAAAATGGCATAGTTGCTCAGACTCCACACCGGGGGAGCCTCAGCAAATGGAGTAGCTGAAAGGCGCAACCGTACCCTGATGGATATGGTGCGCAGCATGATGAGTTACTCATCTCTCCACTAAGTCTGTGGATAGAGGCGTTAAAAAACCGCTATTCACATTCTAAACAGGGTCCCAAGTAAGTTGGTGCCTAAAACACCGTATGAATTGTGGACAGGAAAAGTACCCTCACTAAACTACTTACGTGTGTGGGGGTGCCCCGCTGAGGCCAAAGTGTTTAACCCGAACATTGGGAAGCTGGATCCCAAAACAGTGAGTTGCCATTTCATTGGTTATCCTGAAAAGTCCAAGGGTTATCGTTTCTACTGTTCAGACAGATATACAAAGTTCGTAGAGAAACGAGACACGCCGTGTTCGGAGGATGAAATGATCAGGGGGAGTCAGGCAGTGCGCAAGATTGATCTTGAAGAGAAGCCGGTATATGTACCCACTCCGATGATTCAGGAATCATTTTTTACACTACTTGTTCCCAATGTCCCTACCGTGCCAGACACTGTAGTGACAGAAACCTGTTGTTGACGTCCCTGTTGCAACACCTAGTGAACATGAGGAACATGTTTCACAGGAACCCATTGAAACTAGTGTTGCGCATGAGGAAGAACAACAACAAGTTCCGATTGAACAGAAGCCATCTGATGATGGACCGAGGAGGTCCCAAAGAGCTAGAAGATCTGCCATTCCAGCAGATTATGAAGTGTATAACACTGAAGAGTTTCAAATGGAGGGTGATCCCACCTCATTTGAACAGGCCATGAGAAGTGAGCACTCGTCCAAGTGGCTTGAGGCCATGGAAGATGAGATAAAGTCAATGAGTACCAACGGTGTTTGGGACTTGGAGATAATTCCTAAAGGGCCAAAACGGTATGCTGCAAATGGGTCTACAAGACGAAATATGACTCCTAAGGGAATATAGAAAGGTTCAAAGCGCGACTTGTGGCAAAAGGCTTTACGCAAAGGGAAGAGATTGATTACAATGAGACCTTTTCTCCAGTCTCATGTAAAGATTCCTTCAGAATCATAATGGCTCTAGTAGCACATTATGATTTAGAGTTGCATCAGATGGATGTGGAAAACGGCTTTCCTCAATGGTGAGTTGGAGGAAAACGTTTACATGGCACAACCGAAAGGTTTTGTCGTGAAAGCAAAAGAACAGATGGGATGTCGCTTGAAAGAAATCCATTTATGGATTGAAACAAGCATCCAGACAGTGGTATTTAAAGTTTGATGGCACTATAAAGAAGTCGGGTTTATGGAAAATGTTGAGGACAACTGTGTGTACTCCAAGTTCAAGAATGGAAAATTTATTTTTCTAATCTTGTACGTGGATGATATCTTACTCGCGAGTAGTGATATCAGTCTACTAAGGGAGACAAAAGATTTCTTGTCCTCAAAGTTTGATATGAAAGATCTCGGTGAAGCATCTTTGTTCTAGGCATCGAGATTCACCGAGATAGAAGAAAGGGGGTTATAGGATTATCGCAAAAGGCATACTTGGAAAAGGTTCTGAAAAGGTATAGTATGCATGCGTGTAAGCCTTCACCTGCACCGATAGTCAAGGGTGATAGATATGGGGACTTTCAGTGCCCCAGGAACCAATATGAAATTGAACAAATGAAAGCGGTTCCATATGCTTCAGCTGTCGGAAGCTTACAGTATGCACAGGTGTGCACACGCCCTGACTTGGCATTTGTTACCGGGCTACTTGGCAGATTTCAATGTAATCCAGGACTAGAACACTGGAAATTTGTAAAGAAAGTCATGCGTACCTACAAGGCACAAAATGCCTCATGTTAACGTATAGAAAATCAGATTCCTTGCACATAGTAGGGTACTCGGATCTGATTATGCGGAGAGATGATAGAAAGTCCACATCAGGGTATGTGTTCACTCTCGCTGGGGAGCAATATCGTGGAAAAGCTGCAAACAAACCGTCACTACATCGTCCACAATGTATGCCGAGTTTGTAGCTTGTTATGAGGCAACTGGGCAGGTGAATTGGCTGAAAAAATTCATACCCGGTTTGAAAGTGGTTGACGACATCTATAGGCCACTGAAATTGTACTGCGATAATAATCCGGCAGTGCAATATGCTCACAACAATAGGTCAAGTGGTGCTGCCAAACACATTGACATAAAGTTTTATGTTGTGAAAGATAAAGTCTGGGATCAAACCATAAGTCTCGAGCATATCAGTACGAGTAAGATGCTCGCGGATCCGCTAACGAAAGGCTTACCACCCACTGTGTTCAAGGAACACGTTGTCGGCATGGGGTTAATGGAAAGCCTATGATTCCTGGACTAAAGGGCCAAAAGTAAAAGTATCTATTTCAGAACAGAGATGAACATTATGGCTGTCAGTCTATCGGCAAAAGACCGTGATGATGATGAGCATGCCTTTTGCGCAAATCTGTAATGGAATGAGAAAAGTAAAGTAACAGAAACTGGAGAGATCAAGGGGGAGATTGTTAGGATGATCTCTCTCGCTAATGGCCCAACGGCCATTAGGCCTTGACCTCGCGCCCTGATCGGGGGCGCCCAGCCCATTTAATGGCTGGTGGGCTCCCGTCGCACTGCGCATATAAAGAGGGTGGGGGCCGGCGGCTCTCAGTACGAGGTTCACCGTGAGCCGCACTCCCCACCGACAAACCCTAGACCCGATTCGGAAGGGGGGCGCAGCCAGCGACGGGAAGCCCCGCCGCCGCCGTTTCATCCCCTGCAGCTCTGGACCACGTCCGGCTACGCCATCACGCCGGACTCCGACTCCTCCATCTCCTCCCCACGCCGTCGTCGACCCCGGGGACGCCGACCGACATGGCGGGAGACGGATCTACATCTTCCACTACTTCTTCAGGTTCAAACAACCTAGGTATGAACTCCTGATCACTCCTTCACCTCGGATCTACTCCCTCGTAGTTCACAGGGCTTGTTTATACACTGCAACTGTTTTTTACCGGCTAGATCTACTCCTAGTGATCCTGTGATTTCTATCAATGAAGTCTCAACTCTCAAGGGGACCTCTCGCTCTCTCGCTGCTCCGATTATCAGATGCATGGATGAACAGAACAGAACAGAACAGGCAGCAAGCAAGCACAGTGTCAGTGCGAGTGTGTGACACGACATGGCAATATACTTGGAGTGCTTGCCGGTCCATCCACGATCCATGACCACGCATAGTAGTATCTCTGAACGGCTAACACGAAAAGCATTTTTAGCATGATATATACTGTACGTATACTAGATCGATAAGCCAAGACAAGGCAGCCCTGGTCGTTTTCCTTCCCATGATATAGGGTGCCTTTGGCACGGCTCTCCGGCCACGAAGCATCCGCGTGCTCTCTGGAGCAGTTTGGTGGATGTGGATCTAAAAATACTGGCTCTCCGTGGCTCCCTCCCTAGTTGTGCTCTCGTTTTGCAAGAAAAAACCGTTTTGTCAAACACTTTTGAAAAACGGCTTCACCTTAGTGAGAGAAGTTGCTTCACCATCACAGCAACAGCCGGAGCCGTTTCAGCCACAGCCACAGCATGCCAAACACACCCATAGACGATACTGCTACATACTAGTATACATGCTGCCTGCTTGTGCTTGGAGTTGGAGCACACCATGTCTATATCCATACAGGATAACCATCATATACGTAGCAGCACCTGTGCCTGAGCCTACAGGAGGCATGCAATGGTGGCCGGCGATGTTTATTTAATTTGCAGCACGAATCCATTCCATATTTCCATGTAATGGGTAATGCAATGCACGGTTCATTCAGTCTAGTAGTACAGTATACAAGCACGGCTGGCTCCACCCCCACTAGCCACTACGCACTGCTCCCTGCCCCCAGTGTCCCTGTCCCTGGTGTGCAGTGGTGGCCGGCCTGCAGCTGTAGCTTCAGGTATTCATCGTCGTTCAGTTGCAGGCATGCGGCAGGCCAATAGGCCACGCCAGCCGTTGATCGAGATGTGGCTGTGACTGTGAGGACCTGCTGCCTCCTGCCGCCTGCCGGCATCGTGGATGCCAGCGGTGCCACGCGCCAGGTGAACCCTGTACGGCCATAGAGCAAGCTTATAGATTGACTACAAAGAATACTCCCTCCATATTGAAAAAGCTGACGTTTTGAACAAGGTTTAGATCAAACATTGGGAATATAAATCATAAATAACTTTTAAATTATTGAGTTTAGAGATGTAAAAATCATATAAATAAATTGTCTTGAAAAGTACTTTCATAACAATATACATATACCATTTTTCAATAAATATTTTTAAAGAAACAAGTAGTCAAAGTAATGTTTTGGAGACCGTGTCGTTGTCTGAAAGGTAAGTTTTTCAATATAGAGAGAGTAAGCAGCAGCAGCAGTAAAAGGACCTATTATAGTCGGGCTGTTAACTAACAGTCCGCCTCCTTCTTTCTTATCAATTTTCACACATCCACGTAGCATTTCTGATGATATTAACCCTCCTACAGCCTGTAAAATTTATTATACTTTACTCTTAACAAACGCTTGTAGGCCTCCCACTGTTGAGACTTGAACAGTTGCATGCATGCTTATTAACTGGAGAGAATCTAACCTGTCTCCTGCCGCTGTTGTTTATGCTGCCATGCCAATGCCATTTGCCAAGCAACACCCCGCGCCCTCAACAATTTATTGTGAGCACAATGGTTGTCATGTACACATGTGTCCCAAGTCAGATACACTGCTAGAGAACAGACCTTTGGTCGATCTCTAGTCTCGACAAAAAAATTACGTCAAGGACCAAAGGCCACCCTTTAGTACCGGTTGGTATTACCAACCTGGGCTAAAGGTCCTCCAACCTTAAGGGTGGCCTTTTAGTCCCGGTTGGTGTTATCAACCGGACTAAAGGCCTTTCACTCGGGACTAAAGGTCCTTCACGAGCGAATTCAAAAGAAAAGCGTCTAGAATTATATCACGTGGGTTGTGTAGCTGACTTTTTTTTTTAAGAGCCCGCCGAAGCGCGTATTTCATTAAGAAGATGGAGAAGCATGAAACTAGAGTTCAACGAACAAAACGGTAACAACGCTGTTACCGAGGACCTAGACTACTAGATCCTGAAAACAAAGGCTACATTAGAGAACGCTTGTGCTCTGAGCGTCGCCGTGGTTCACTAGCCTGACGCTTGCGCAAGCAGCATGGCTAACTACCTGTTCCCGACCGAACACCAGCGGCCCGCCTCCTCTTTGATCAACATGGCCAGCGCCCGCGGTGTCGAAGCACGCCCCTGAAAAGTCCGAGCGTTCCTTTCCTTCCAGAGCAGCCAACAGATAAGAAGAACCATAGAGTCGAACCCTCGACGAAGAAGCTTGGGGACCGACTTCCTGGACCTGACCCACCAGTGAATGGTGGGATCGTCCTGCAACGCGACGTCCACCTGCAAGCATAGAGCGACGGAACACCAGTGCCAGACTTCTCGGCTGAAGCTACAGCGGATGTGGTCCATAGTTTCTGCTTCTTGATCACACATAATGCAGGTATTCGAATCCTGCAGGCCATGACGAAAACGGCAATCTGTCGTCCAACAGGAGCTGTGCAAAGTCAACCAGAAGAAGAATTTGACCCGCGGCGGGGCCGCCGTCTTCCAGATGAGCTTGGCCCCAAACACCGGCGATGATCCCAGAAACATAGCCCCATACGCCGAGGCGGAGGAATATGCTTGCCCCGGCGACAGGGCCCAGATGAAGGTGTCCGGCGTCTGAGTAAGCTGAACATCCTCAATTAGATCACATATCTTCGCAATATCCAACAACATCTGCAAGGACGAGATCCCGGCGATGTGCAAGACCCAGGCGTTCCCTGGAAGGGCCTCAGCGACGGTGGCCCTCCTTCTCCTCCCACGAACCGCAGCGAACGCGGTTGGCGCAAGCTGCCGGATGCTCTAGCCGTCAATCCAGTTGTCCGTTGTAACACCTCTGGTGTTTAGCATGTAATTAACTTGACATATCATCATTATCATCATTAAGCATATTGATCATGATTTCATGTGTATGCATTTGCTTAGTGTATCTTGTTATGTGAAGTACCTCTATTGCAAAAACCCTTTTAGCCCATTTCTTCCTATAGGGGCAAAATGGTAATTTCACCTCTGTGCCTAGCTCTATGTAGTTCTTGTTTGATTTTGATGCCCTGATGTTTGTTGCTTTGATCAAAGTTCAAAAATCAGATTTGATTTGATTTCCCTTTTTGCAAAACCCTAAAATCCCAAATCCTGGATTTATCCCTTTTTGATAACTTTTTCAAATTCAAAATTTTGAGTTGGTTCAAAAAGCAAAGTTGTGAATCTGATCAAGGTGAACAACTTTGGTATTTACACATTTTCAAGTTGCAGTATAAAATTTTGAGTTATTTCAATTCATTCAAATTCCAGTTTTTGTCCCCTTTTCAGTTTTCAAAATTAGTTCAAAAACTAATGAGTTTCTGGAAAAGTGTATATTAGCAAAGTTGTAGGTTTTGTCAAATGGAACAACTTTCATATATACATATTTTCAAGTTTCAGTTTGAAATCCAAAGTAATTTTGATTTAAATCAAATTTGAAAAATGTTCCCTTTTCTGTTTTTGAATATAGTTCAAAAACTATTTGGAATTTGAAAATGTTCATATTGACAAAGTTGTAGATCTCTTTTTTTGAGCAACTTTGGTATTCTGAGTTTTTGTCGCACAGTTCAAATTTTGAGAGTAATTTGCAAAATACAGAAACCAGCAAAAGTCAAACCCTAGACCTAGCACTGTTCGTCCCCTACCCCTAGCGGCGCAGTGCAGAGGGGGCCCCGGCCATGGCGCCGGCGCTGCGCCGCAGCACGTCTGACGGCTCCCCACGCGCCACCAACCTGTCGCCCTGATCCGCAACAGCTCGCCGCACCCGTACGCGCATGCGCTAGCCATCCTTCCCCGTCCCCCACTGTTCCAGAGCGCCGCCGCCGCGTGGCCATCGCTGGCGCTTGCCGCGCCCGAGCCCCCGGCCGCACGCCTGTCCTCTCCGCCGTAGCGCAATCGAGAGCGCACGCGTCCGCCGAGCTTATCCACCCACCCCCGTGCTCTCTACCGGCCGCTAGCCGCGCCTATAAGAGGCCCGCTGGAGCCCGAGCTCCTCACCCGCCTCCGCCGTCGTCCCAGTCCACACCGAAGCTCCCGCCGCTCAACCTCCTAGCCCGAAAGCTCCGCCTAGATTTCGTGAAGCTTTCCCACCCCCCCAATTTCACCTTCCCCGCTCCTAATCGCCCGGCGTGACCCCTTCTTCTCCAACTCCGGCAAGAACCCGCCGAGGTCGAGACCATGAGATACTCTCTCCCCGGTCTCGATCATCCTCCACTGACCCCCGCATCACCTTCCTTGCTCCCTGGCGCTTCTAACGGGTCCCTTGCGGTTGTTTGTGACGCGCAGGATCGCCCGGTCGCCGGTCGCCGCCGTGCGCCGCCCGCGGATCTCCGTCGACCAGCTCCTCCGTTCATCCTCTCACTCCGCCGAGTCCCCAAATCGACTCACGGTGAGCCCGCGAATCTCTCCCCACTCTCGGTTTCCCAGCTCAAGTCCCGAACGGCCGATCCGCCGTCCGCCTCCCCTCCGACTCGCCCGAGCCCTGCTGTCCGTCTCGCCCGAGCCTCCGAGCCAGGCCTCGGACGAAACAGTTGTTGTCCGTCTCGCCCGAGCCTCCGAGCCAGGCCTCGGACGAAACAGTTGGTTTTCCGATTCGCCCGAGCCTCTGAGCCAGGCCTCGGACGAAGCTGTCGCTTCCGTCTCGGCCGAGCCCGTTTCGACCGAGCCCGTCGCGATTCGCCCGCCCCGTCGCGATTCGCCCGAGCCCCGCGCGATTCGCCGAGCCCGGCCTAGCAGGACACAGTGCTTTTCTTTTTTCTGAGAGATGTGAATAGTGTTCTGTTTTTTTTTTGTATGATTTTCTGTGTTGATCCAAAATTCTGAAAATTTCACAGTTGACTCTTTATGCCCTGTAGTATTTTATAAAAATATGAAACTTGAGTTTTTGTGCGAAGAGTTAAAAATGTAAATTCCCCTTTTAATTGAAAAATGGAAGTTTCGGTATTTTTGGAGAGTGATCTATTTCTCCAAAATCTTGAGATAAATTTTGTGATCTTGTTATACCATGCTGAACCTCTGGTAAAATTTTGAAGTCTTTTGGAGCAAGTTGATTTTTGAGCATTTATTTAAATAGTTGAATAGTGCCTTTTCTTAATTAATGACTGGAATTATTTGAGCACCTTAATGACCTCCAAAATTTATGAAATTTGTTCTGCCATCTATTTATGCCATAATGAACTTATGAGATTAATTTGGTAATTTTTGGAGCAACTTCATAAATGACCTTTTAAAATAAAATAGGAAAATAGAAAAGATGGATTAGGGTTGATGTTAATTGTTTGATGGTGTGATTTTGGGTTGATTGATGTTCATAGACTCCCACCCTCTGGTCTATGATATTTGTGATGCCATGTGTGGTGATGTTTAGATTAGTTAATAATTCTAACTTATCTTGCTAAAGGAAAGAAATGATAATAATTCTATGTCCACCTTAGAGAAATGCTTATATTCCTGAATCAGTGATTGTCTTGCACCTTTTCGATCATGCTAGCATTCTCATGAGCATACATCATTGCATCCGTATAGTGACCGACGAAGAAGGTACCAGAGTCGAGGCCGCTGCTGACGAACCTACTCCCGAGGCGACCCCGAGCTCCGACACCTACACCACCAACCCCGAGTCCGTCCTTTTTGCCATCCAAGGCAAGCCCCGGTGCATTTAACCCTTTCCTTGAATTTATAAAATGTTTTACTTAAATGCTTTGAGTTAAATTATTGCATTAGGTTTTTAGGAGTTGCGTGATATCCTATCTGATGCATTATCCACCTTGACCACTGATACACCCGATACCTGCTTTCAAAAACTAGTTGCAAAATGCTTAGCAATGCTATACAATAGATTTGCAATAAAAATGCCAATTTCAAAAGTGTGATCACTTAAGAATATTTATGGGAATTTCTGGTTTACTCCCACTATTGGCTAGTATCTGATCCGTACTTAGTCAATGGGAAGGAGAGGTTGTCCTTGCGTACGGTGCCGTCATGTCGTAGTCCGGGACTCGACAGTTGACACCGACCGGGACGGGTTGAAAAACTGACAGGACTGTTGCGCTTGGGTGAGATATAACCAAGGCACAGTTGCTGGCTGGAAAATTAGGGACCATCCGTATGGGGGCCTGCTGGGCAGGACTTGCAACTATTCACATACTACGGAAAGCTCTGGCTCCGAGAAATCCATTATTGGACCGACAACCGCGCACTGGGAGTGGAGAGATGGCGGAAGTAGCATGTACCCACGTGGGTTAGAGTCCCGGATTGGAGTGGTGTACTGTACTTCCGGATGGCGTAGGACCGGGCCCAATAATGGAGGAATCGTGGAGGACGAGTTGGCATATGCAAGCTTGGGTGCTACATATGCAGTGTGGGTAGGGATCCTCAGCTGAGTATTATTTATCCGGATTAACGTTGCTCCTCGGTTATGGAGACTTGTTCCATTGACTCTCAACGGAGAGTGGTTCTCAACTAGGTATGTTTTTGAATGGTAAAATGAATCATGAACGATGAAGAACTGAGGAATACTTGAACCTTTCCAAAAATAAAAAAAACAAGTTTTACAAAGTGTTTTTCTGCAAACAGGGCCTGTACTCTTGGGTTGGAGTCCCAAGGTACTTGTTGTTGGCAGAACAGCACAAAAATGCTTTTTCCGCAAAATACTTGAACTTGCTTAAAGCTTTACCTTGGCTACCCTAAGCCTCTCATACCTGAGTCTTCTCCCTTTTTCTTTAGTCGGGTAAGTCTTGTTGAGTACCTTTGTACTCAGGGTTTTATTACCCATGTTGCAGGTATGGCAGATCCCTCAGTATGCCTTGGACCCTGCTGTGTGACTGTTGTTCAGGAGGAGGCCGATGAGGCCGATGAGTGATTATTCACCCTCGGGCTGGGTGATGTATCTTTAAGTTGTTGTCATATGCTACTCTGCCAACTCTATCTATTTGAACTATGGTCTGTAATAACTTCATTTAAATTTTATGTTGAACCCTGGTTTGTAAAACTATTGTTATCTAAGTCTTCCGCTATTTACTCCGATGTTATTTGTCAAAATGTTAAAGAGATTGTAACTGAATTGTGAGATGATCCTGCGGACAACGGGCACTGATGTAGCCCAGTAGCGGAACAGGTCTTAATCTCTTGGCTGTACGGATCGACTGTCAGTGGTTGACGGTGGTCAGTGGGCCATGGGATTAGGGCCGTTACGTTACAGAGTGGTATCGGAGCATCTCACTACGACGTTGCAATTTCTTTTGCGAAAACTTCAAAATGTTTTTAACAAAGAAATAAAATTGACTATTTTGAGTTCAAATTGCTTCTCTCATCTCATCTTGTCTTTGGCAACTTTATTAGCAAGACAACTTGTTTAAGCCCTATGTACCTTACCTTAGTGGTTGCATTGCCTTGTTCCGTAGGAACGATTCATGCATCATGTCATATTCACCTAAGTTAATAACTTCCTTTCTAAGTCAGTTGGGTTAGTATGCCTTTACCTTTCTTGCTAGCCTTATACTTCTCTTCTATCTATCTATCCAGACATGGCCCTTATCAAGCGGACTGCTCGCAAGTCGACTGACCCCAACGGATGCCACGTCACCAGCTGGCACCAAGAGCAGGGGAAGAGGCAGGAGAATCCTCCAACAGACGTCGCTTTCCCGCCGCACCCGCAAGCAGCTAAAGGAAGAGATCAAGAATCTGAAGGCTGAGATGGAGAACATGGAGCATGACTTCTACCACTCACGCCTGGAGTTTTATGAGGCACGAGCTTCCCTGGAGCAGGCCAACCGAAACACGTTTCGCGCTATCGAGCAGCGCATGATGCTTGGACCCGCGAGGACGTCACCAGAGCCGAGCTCCACGGACACTGCAGCAGTACACCGCCCAGATTGAGCAGTACAATGATATGCTTCATGAGGAAGTGCATCAGCTGCATGATCAACTCCACCCCTTGGTACCCCCGGTTATGGAAGAACCTGAGGACGGAGTCGTGGAGGACCTGAAGTGGAGCATGAGCCAGGCCAGAATGAAGAAGTGGAACCTGCAGAAGATGTCCACGCTGAAGACGAGGATGAGGAGGAAGAGCCTGAACTCGTCATCGAGGAAGAAGACGACGATGAAGAGTTGATCTTCATCGATGACGACTAGACTCGTTGTGTCTGTGCCATCTGCTCACCTAAAGCCTTAAGTCTAGGTTTGGGCGTTAGTTGGTCTTCTATCTAGTCGAGTTTGTATCTTGTCTTGTACCCTTCCTTTGTCAGTCTGTGGTTATCTGTCGAACCTCTGTATCAGTTATCTACCCTTGCATCAATGAATCTTATCAGTCAGTTTCGTTCAAAATCAATCTTTGTATGCTGAGTTCCAAAGTTGCTTATACAGATGCCTGTGAACACCCGTGCCGGAGCCGGAGGTGCTGATGACCGCATCCCAAACCCTCCGCCTGTACCAGCTACCCTGGCAGATGCCATTGCAGCCCTGGCCGCCGCTGCTAACCTAATGGCTCAAAACCAAGGACAGCAGAATGTTGGACACCGTGGTCGCCACAACAAGAGACCACCTATGTGGACTTCACTGAAACACGACCACCGGTCTTCACAAAGGCCGATGAACCTCTCGAGGCTGACGACTGGTTACGCACCATGGAACAGAAGTTCAGTCTCCTGCACTGCACAGAGATCCAGAAGCCTCGGTTCGCTTCACAGCAGCTCCGTGGTCCTGCAAGTGCCTGGTACGCCAACCTGTTGGCTGCCCAGCCAGAAGGTCACCAGCTGACCTGGGAAGAGTTCTGCACCGCTTTCAGAGCACATCACATCCCTTCGGGATTGATGAGAATGAAGTTGGATCAGTCTTGGCCCTGCAACAGAAAGATTCCACTGTCATGCAGTACGTGGGACAATTCAATCACCTCAGCTAGTATGCCTCCGACTATGTCAACACAGAGGAAAAGAAGAGAGATTGTTTCTCAGGGGTCTGCACCCTAAGATTCGTAGAGGTCTGTCCAACAACCTGAACGGATCCTACCATGATGTCGTTGACCGTGCTGTTGCTTTCGAGGAAAGCAACCGCCAGTATCAGGAAGAGAAGAAGAAGAAGAAGGCTGGGTCTAGCAGTTTCTCCAGCAACCATAAGCGCCCAAGAGTCATCTTCCACCCAGCAGTCACCATCAAACCGTGCCCCATACCCCCATCAGCAAGTGGTCGTTCGTACCGCAGCCACCACCCATAATGCCAACCAGCAAAGTGCCACTCAGCCGAACGCCCCAGGTGTTCGTGTCACCACCCCACAAACAGCTTACAACCTTCCATGCTACAACTGTGGCCAAGTTGGTCACTGGGCTCGCGAGTGCCCAAAAACCAAGAAGAATACCCAGTATGCACAGAAAGGCCCTGGAGGATCACAGCAGCAGCAACACCGTGCACCGCAGCAGCACGTCCAGAAGGGCAAGCTTGTCAGGAAGCACGGGCAAGTCTACTTCACCACCGCCAGTAACATCCCAGAAGGAGAGCCTGTCATGCTCGGTAGGTTCCCTGTTGCCAATCATCCTGCAGTCGTCTTGTTTGATTCTGGTGCATCGCATTCCTTCATCAGTCGCACTTTTGTCTTCAAGCATGAGTTACCCATGGGGGAGTTAAAGAAAGTTTTTGCATACTTTCGCCTGGAGGACGGATAAATACTAAGGAAGTGGTCCGCAGTATACCAGTAATGTTGGGGGAACATGTTTTTCCTACCACCATGATAGTACTGCGCGATCAAGAGATAGATGTCATCTTAGGCATGAATTGGATGTGTCAGTATAAAGCCATGATAGACATCTTGAATAGAGTTGTGAGAGTGGATATCCCTAACAGTACCTCCAAACTCTTTCTCCAACTTCCAATGCCTCAAAAGCCAACAACCACCCAGTTAAATACTGCCTATGCTCCGGAAGTCAGGGATATTCCCGTGGTCTGTGAGTTCCCTGATGTCTTCCCAGGAGATCTACCTGGTCTGCCTCCTGACCGTGATGTAGAGTTTGCCATAGAGCTAAAGCCCGGGACTGCTCCTATATCCCGTAGAGCTTATCGAATGCCTCCCAGAGAGTTGGCAGAGCTGAAGATCCAATTGCAAGAGCTATTGGACAAGGGTCTCATTCGCCCAAGTTCATCTCTTGGGGTTGTCCTGCTATCTTTGTGAAGAAGAAGGACAAAAGCCTTCGTCTGTGCGTTGACTATCGTCCGCTCAATGAGGTCACCATCAAGAATAAATATCCTTTGCCTCGCATTGACCTTCTTTTTGACCAGTTATCTGGAGCCAGAGTGTTTTCCAAGATCGACCTCAGATCTGGCTATCACCAAAAAAAATTCGTCCCGAAGATATTCCCAAAACAGCTTTCACCACCAGATACGGCCTATATGAGTACTTGGTCATGTCTTTTGGCTTGACCAATGCCCCTGCTCATTTCATGTATCTCATGAACTCCGTGTTCATGCCAGAGCTCGATAAATTTGTAGTCGTGTTCATTGACGACATCCTTGTTTATTCAAGAACTCCTAAAGATCATGCCAAGCATCTTCGTATCGTTCTCTCTCGTCTCAGAGATCACCAGCTGTATGCCAAGTTCAGTAAATGTGAATTCTGGCTAGATCGAATTCAATTCCTTGGTCATGTCCTGTCCGCTGAAGGTGTGTCAGTTGACCCTGGAAAAGTGGCAGATATCTTGGATTGGAAGCCACCTACCACTGTCCGCGAAGTTCGCAGCTTCATGGGAATGGCTGGATACTATCGTCGTTTCATCCCAGATTTCTCCAGAGTTGCCAAGCCTATCACAGAGTTGTTGAAGAATTCCGTGGATTTTGTTTGGTCACCAGCCTGTGAGCAAGCTTTTCAAGCCTTGAAGAAACTGTTAACTACATCACCAGTCCTAGCTCAACCAGATATCGAGAAACCCTTTGATGTATACTGTGATGCATCTGGTATTGGTTTGGGTTGTGTTTTGATGCAAGAAGGTCGAGTGATCGCTTATGCCTCACGGCAGCTTAAGCGACATGAGGAGAATTATCCAACCCATGACCTTGAATTAGCAGCAGTGGTACATGCTTTGAAGATATGGCGTCATTATCTGTTGGGCAGTGCCTGCAATGTGTACACCGATCATAAGAGCCTGAAGTATATCTTCACTCAAGAAGAGTTGAACATGAGGCAGCGAAGATGGCTTGAGTTAATCAAGGATTATGATATCGAAGTGCATTACCATCCTGGTAAGGCGAATGTAGTCGCCGATGCCCTCAGTCGCAAGTCATACTGCAACTGTCTGACAACGAAGCCCTATGATCTTTCTTGTGCCATGATCTTGAAAGGATGGGTATTGAAATGGTACCACAAGGAACTCTGAGTAATGTCAGGATAGAGACCTCTATCAAAGAACAGGTCATTGCTGCACAAAAAAATAACCCTGGAATCAAGCACATCATCGAAAAGGTCCAGACCGGAAAGGCTGATTGTTTCAGGATCGATGATGTAGGAGTTGTTTGGTTCAAGAACCGTCTAGTAGTTCCCAAGGTGCCTGAGTTGAGACAGTTGATCCTTGATGAGGCACACCTGTCTAGGTTTTCCATCCACCCCGGCAGCAACAAGATGTACCAGGATCTGAGGCAGAGATTCTGGTGGACAAAGATGAAGATTGAAATCGCTCGCTATGTCGCTCGCTGTGATACTTGTCAGAAAGTCAAAGCCGTGCACAAGAAGCCTGGAGGAGAATTGCAGCCTTTATCTTTACCTGCCTGGAAGTGGGAAGATATCAGCATGGATTTTATTAATGGGCTACCCAAGACCCGGAAAGGTTTTGATTCCATTTGGGTAATCGTGGACCGACTCACCAAACAAGCTCACTTTCTGCCAGTCAAGACCATTTACACCGTCCCCACATATGCCGCCTTGTACAAGAACAACATAGTGAAGCTTCATGGCATACCCAAGACCATTGTCTCTGACCGTGGTACCCAGTTTGTTGCGAAGTTCTGGAAAGCGTTCCATACCTCACTTGGAACCAACTCTTATACAGCACAGCGTATCATCCTCAAACTGATGGATAGACGGAGCGAGTCAACCAAGTGCTGGAAGACATGTTGAGAGCCTGTGCTCTCACCTTCGCAGATACTTGGGATGACTGTTTGCCCTTGGCAGAGTTCTCATATAATAACAGTTACCAAGAAAGCATCAAGATGGCACCCTTTGAAGCACTGTACGGTCGTCGTTGTCGTACACCTCTCAGTTGGTCCGAACCTGGAGAAAGGGAATTCTTTGGAGTTGACCTGGTCAAAGATATGGAAGAGAAAGTCAAGCAGATACAAGAGAACATGAAGATTGCCCAATCTCGACAAAAGAGTTATGCTGACAAGAGACGTCGACCTCTGAAGTTTCAAGTTGGAGATTATGTATATCTCAAGGTCTCACCCACCAAAGGAGTCACTCGTTTTGGGGTCAAGGGAAAGTTAGCACCCCGCTACATTGGTCCGTTTGAGATTTTGGAATGTTGTGGCAAGGTAGCTTACAAGCTAAAGTTGCCCGATCATCTCTCCGCAGTCCACAATGTTTTCCATGTCTCCCAACTCAAGAAGTGTCTCCGAGTACCGGAACATGTCGTGGAAGTTGAAGGTGTCGAGCTAGAGCCTGATCTATCCTACTCAGAATATCCAGTTCGAGTGTTAGATCACAAAGATCGAGTTACTCGAAGAACTACCACAAGGTGGTACAAAATCCAGTGGAACCAGCACTCTGAAGAAGAAGCTACGTGGGAATCTGAAGACTTCTTGGCAAAGAACTATCCCGACTTTCTCCCCTGTCTATGTAAAGTTTTGCCTTTATCCCTTCTTTGTCCTTTCTTTAGACGCAGAATCTCGGGGCGAGATTCTTTTAGGGGGGAAGGCTGTAACACCTCTGGTGTTTAGCATGTAATTAACTTGACATATCATCATTATCATCATTAAGCATATTGATCATGATTTCATGTGTATGCATTTGCTTAGTGTATCTTGTTATGTGAAGTACCTCTATTGCAAAAACCCTTTTAGCCCATTTCTTCCTATAGGGGCAAAATGGTAATTTCACCTCTGTGCCTAGCTCTATGTAGTTCTTGTTTGATTTTGATGCCCTGATGTTTGTTGCTTTGATCAAAGTTCAAAAATCAGATTTGATTTGATTTCCCTTTTTGCAAAACCCTAAAATCCCAAATCCTGGATTTATACCCTTTTTGATAACTTTTTCAAAATTCAAAATTTTGAGTTGGTTCAAAAAGCAAAGTTGTGAATCTGATCAAGGTGAACAACTTTGGTATTTACACATTTTCAAGTTGCAGTATAAAATTTTGAGTTATTTCAAATTCATTCAAATTCCAGTTTTGTCCCCTTTTCAGTTTTCAAAATTAGTTCAAAAACTAATGAGTTTCTGGAAAAGTGTATTTAGCAAAGTTGTAGGTTTTGTCAAATGGAACAACTTTCATATATACATATTTTCAAGTTTCAGTTTGAAATCCAAAGTAATTTTGATTTAAATCAAATTTGAAAAATGTTCCCCTTTCTGTTTTTTGAATATAGTTCAAAAACTATTTGGAATTTGAAAATGTTCATATTGACAAAGTTGTAGATCTCTTTTTTTGAGCAACTTTGGTATTCTGAGTTTTTGTCGCACAGTTCAATTTTGAGAGTAATTTGCAAAATACAGAAACCAGCAAAAGTCAAACCCTAGACCTAGCACTGTTCGTCCCCTACCCCTAGCGGCGCAGTGCAGAGGGGGGCCCCGGCCATGGCGCCGGCGCTGCGCCGCAGCACGTCTGACGGCTCCCCACGCGCCACCAACCTGTCGCCCTGATCCGCAACAGCTCGCCGCACCCGTACGCGCATGCGCTAGCCATCCTTCCCGTCCCCCACTGTTCCAGAGCGCCGCCGCCGCGTGGCCATCGCTGGCGCTGCCGCGCGAGCCCCGGCTGCACGCCTGTCCTCTCTGCCGTAGCGCAATCGAGAGCGCACGCGTCCGCCGAGCTTATCCACCCACCCCCGTGCTCTCTACCGGCCGCTAGCCGCGCCTATAAGAGGCCCGCTGGAGCCCGAGCTCCTCACCCGCCTCCGCCGTCGTCCCCAGTCCACACCGAAGCTCCCGCCGCTCAACCTCCTAGCCCGAAAGCTCCGCCTAGATTTCGTGAAGCTTCCCACCCCCCAATTTCACCTTCCCCGCTCCTAATCGCCCGGCGTGACCCCTTCTTCTCCAACTCCGGCAAGAACCCGCCGAGGTCGAGACCATGAGATACTCTCTCCCGGTCTCGATCATCCTCCACTGACCCCCGCATCACCTTCCTTGCTCCCTGGCGCTTCTAACGGGTCCCTTGCGGTTGTTTGTGACGCGCAGGATCGCCCGGTCGCCGGTCGCCGCCGTGCGCCGCCCGCGGATCTCCGTCGACCAGCTCCTCCGTTCATCCTCTCACTCCGCCGAGTCCCCAAATCGACTCACGGTGAGCCGCGAATCTCTCCCCACTCTCGGTTTCCCAGCTCAAGTCCCGAACGGCCGATCCGCCGTCCGCCTCCCCTCCGACTCGCCCGAGCCCTGCTGTCCGTCTCGCCCGAGCCTCCGAGCCAGGCCTCGGACGAAACAGTTGGTTGTCCGTCTCGCCCGAGCCTCCGAGCCAGGCCTCGGACGAAACAGTTGGTTTTCCGATTCGCCCGAGCCTCTGAGCCAGGCCTCGGACGAAGCTGTCGCTTCCGTCTCGGCCGAGCCCGTTTCGACCGAGCCCGTCGCGATTCGCCCGAGCCCCGTCGCGATTCGCCCGAGCCCCGCGCGATTCGCCGAGCCCGGCCTAGCAGGACACAGTGTTTTTCTTTTTTCTGAGAGATGTGAATAGTGTTTGTGTTTTTTTTTGTATGATTTTCTGTGTTGATCCAAAAATTCTGAAAATTTCACAGTTGACTCTTTATGCCCTGTAGTATTTTATAAAAATATGAAACTTGAGTTTTGTGCGAAGAGTTAAAAATGTAAAATTCCCCTTTTAATTGAAAAATGGAAGTTTCGGTATTTTTGGAGAGTGATCTATTTCTCCAAAAATCTTGAGATAAATTTTGTGACCTTGTTATACCATGCTGAACCTCTGGTAAAATTTTGAAGTCTTTTGGAGCAAGTTGATTTTTGAGCATTTATTTAAATAGTTGAATAGTGCCTTTTCTTAATTAATGACTGGAATTATTTGAGCACCTTAATGACCTCCAAAATTTATGAAATTTGTTCTGCCATCTATTTATGCCATAATGAACTTATGAGATTAATTTGGTAATTTTGGAGCAACTTCATAAATGACCTTTTAAAATAAAATAGGAAAATAGAAAAGATGGATTAGGGTTGATGTTAATTGTTTGATGTGTGTGATTTTGGGTTGATTGATGTTCATAGACTCCCACCCTCTGGTCTATGATATTTGTGATGCCATGTGTGGTGATGTTTAGATTAGTTAATAATTCTAACTTATCTTGCTAAAGGAAAGAAATGATAATAATTATTGTCCACCTTAGAGAAATGCTTATATTCCTGAATCAGTGATTGTCTTGCACCTTTTTGATCATGCTAGCATTCTCATGAGCATACATCATTGCATCCGTATAGTGACCGACGAAGAAGGTACCAGAGTCGAGGCCGCTGCTGACGAACCTACTCCCGAGGCGACCCCGAGCTCCGACACCTACACCACCAACCCCGAGTCCGTCCTTTTGCCATCCAAGGCAAGCCCCGGTGCATTTAACCCTTTCCTTGAATTTATAAAATGTTTTACTTAAATGCTTTGAGTTAAATTATTGCATTAGGTTTTTAGGAGTTGCGTGATATCCTATCTGATGCATTATCCACCTTGACCACTGATACACCCGATACCTGCTTTCAAAAACTAGTTGCAAAATGCTTAGCAATGCTATACAATAGATTTGCAATAAAAATGCCAATTTCAAAAGTGTGATCACTTAAGAATATTTATGGGAATTTCTGGTTTACTCCCACTATTGGCTAAGTATCTGATCCGTACTTAGTCAATGGGAAGGAGAGGTTGTCCTTGCGTACGGTGCCGTCATGTCGTAGTCCGGGACTCGACAGTTGACACCGACCGGGACGGGTTGAAAAACTGACAGGACTGTTGCGCTTGGGTGAGATATAACCAAGGCACAGTTGCTGGCTAGAAAATTAGGGACCATCCGTATGGGGGCCTGCTGGGCAGGACTTGCAACTATTCACATACTACGGAAAGCTCTGGCTCCGAGAAATCCATTATTGGACCGACAACCGCGCACTGGGAGTGGAGAGATGGCGGAAGTAGCATGTACCCACGTGGGTTAGAGTTCCGGATTGGAGTGTGTACTGTACTTCCGGGTGGCGTAGGACCGGGCCCAATAATGGAGGAATCGTGGAGGACGAGTTGGCATATGCAAGCTTGGGTGCTACATATGCAGTGTGGGTAGGGATCCTCAGCTGAGTATTATTTATCCGGATTAACGTTGCTCCTCGGTTATGGAGACTTGTTCCATTGACTCTCAACGGAGAGTGGTTCTCAACTAGGTATGTTTTTGAATGGTAAAATGAATCATGAACGATGAAGAACTGAGGAATACTTGAACCTTTCCAAAAATAAAAAAAACAAGTTTTACAAAGTGTTTTTCTGCAAACAGGGCCTGTACTCTTGGGTTGGAGTCCCAAGGTACTTGTTGTTGGCAGAACAGCACAAAAATGCTTTTTCCGCAAAATACTTGAACTTGCTTAAAGCTTTACCTTGGCTACCCTAAGCCTCTCATACCTGAGTCTTCTCCCTTTTTCTTTAGTCGGGTAAGTCTTGTTGAGTACCTTTGTACTCAGGGTTTTATTACCCATGTTGCAGGTATGGCAGATCCCTCAGTATGCCTTGGACCCTGCTGTGTGACTGTTGTTCAGGAGGAGGCCGATGAGGCCGATGAGTGATTATTCACCCTCGGGCTGGGTGATGTATCTTTAAGTTGTTGTCATATGCTACTCTGCCAACTCTATCTATTTGAACTATGGTCTGTAATAACTTCATTTAAATTTTATGTTGAACCCTGGTTTGTAAAACTATTGTTATCTAAGTCTTCCGCTATTTACTCCGATGTTATTTGTCAAAATGTTAAAGAGATTGTAACTGAATTGTGAGATGATCCTGCGGACAACGGGCACTGATGTAGCCCAGTAGCGGAACAGGTCTTAATCTCTTGGCTGTACGGATCGACTGTCAGTGGTTGACGGTGGTCAGTGGGCCATGGGATTAGGGCCGTTACGTTACAGAGTGGTATCGGAGCATCTCACTACGGACGTTGCAATTTCTTTTGCGAAAACTTCAAAATGTTTTTAACAAAGAAATAAAATTGACTATTTTGAGTTCAAATTGCTCTCTCATCTCATCTTGTCTTTGGCAACTTTATTAGCAAGACAACTTGTTTAAGCCCTATGTACCTTACCTTAGTGGTTGCATTGCCTTGTTCCGTAGGAACGATTCATGCATCATGTCATATTCACCTAAGTTAATAACTTCCTTTCTAAGTCAGTTGGGTTAGTATGCCTTTACCTTTTCTTGCTAGCCTTATACTTCTCTTCTATCTATCTATCCAGACATGGCCCTTATCAAGCGGACTGCTCGCAAGTCGACTGGACCCAACGGAGTGCCACGTCACCAGCTGGCACCAAGAGCAGGGGAAGAGGCAGGAGAATCCTCCAACAGACGTCGCTTTCCCCGCCGCACCCGCAAGCAGCTAAAGGAAGAGATCAAGAATCTGAAGGCTGAGATGGAGAACATGGAGCATGACTTCTACCAACTCACGCCTGGAGTTTTATGAGGCACGAGCTTCCCTGGAGCAGGCCAACCGAAACACGTTTCGCGCTATCGAGCAGCGCAATGATGCTTGGACCCGCGAGGACGTCACCAGAGCCGAGCTCCACGGACTGCAGCAGTACACCGCCCAGATTGAGCAGTACAATGATATGCTTCATGAGGAAGTGCATCAGCTGCATGATCAACTCCACCCCTTGGTACCCCCGGTTATGGAAGAACCTGAGGACGGAGTCGTGGAGGAACCTGAAGTGGAGCATGAGCCAGGCCAGAATGAAGAAGTGGAACCTGCAGAAGATGTCCACGCTGAAGACGAGGATGAGGAGGAAGAGCCTGAACTCGTCATCGAGGAAGAAGACGACGATGAAGAGTTGATCTTCATCGATGACGACTAGACTCGTTGTGTCTGTGCCATCTGCTCACCTAAAGCCTTAAGTCTAGGTTTGGGGCGTTAGTTGGTCTTCTATCTAGTCGAGTTTGTATCTTGTCTTGTACCCTTCCTTTGTCAGTCTGTGGTTATCTGTCGAACCTCTGTATCAGTTATCTACCCTTGCATCAATGAATCTTATCAGTCAGTTTCGTTCAAAATCAATCTTTGTATGCTGAGTTCCAAAGTTGCTTATACAGATGCCTGTGAACACCCGTGCCGGAGCCGGAGGTGCTGATGACCGCATCCCAAACCCTCCGCCTGTACCAGCTACCCTGGCAGATGCCATTGCAGCCCTGGCCGCCGCTGCTAACCTAATGGCTCAAAACCAAGGACAGCAGAATGTTGGACACCGTGGTCGCCACAACCAAGAGACCACCTATGTGGACTTCACTGAAACACGACCACCGGTCTTCACAAAGGCCGATGAACCTCTCGAGGCTGACGACTGGTTACGCACCATGGAACAGAAGTTCAGTCTCCTGCACTGCACAGAGATCCAGAAGCCTCGGTTCGCTTCACAGCAGCTCCGTGGTCCTGCAAGTGCCTGGTACGCCAACCTGTTGGCTGCCCAGCCAGAAGGTCACCAGCTGACCTGGGAAGAGTTCTGCACCGCTTTCAGAGCACATCACATCCCTTCGGGATTGATGAGAATGAAGTTGGATCAGTTCTTGGCCCTGCAACAGAAAGATTCCACTGTCATGCAGTACGTGGGACAATTCAATCACCTCAGCTAGTATGCCTCCGACTATGTCAACACAGAGGAAAAGAAGAGAGATTGTTTTCTCAGGGGTCTGCACCCTAAGATTCGTAGAGGTCTGTCCAACAACCTGAACGGATCCTACCATGATGTCGTTGACCGTGCTGTTGCTTTCGAGGAAAGCAACCGCCAGTATCAGGAAGAGAAGAAGAAGAAGAAGGCTGGGTCTAGCAGTTTCTCCAGCAACCATAAGCGCCCAAGAGTCATCTTCCACCCCAGTCACCATCAAAACCGTGCCCCATACCCCCATCAGCAAGTGGTCGTTCGTACCGCAGCCACCACCCATAATGCCAACCAGCAAAGTGCCACTCAGCCGAACGCCCCAGGTGTTCGTGTCACCACCCCACAAACAGCTTACAACCTTCCATGCTACAACTGTGGCCAAGTTGGTCACTGGGCTCGCGAGTGCCCAAAACCCAAGAAGAATACCCAGTATGCACAGAAAGGCCCTGGAGGATCACAGCAGCAGCAACACCGTGCACCGCAGCAGCACGTCCAGAAGGGCAAGCTTGTCAGGAAGCACGGGCAAGTCTACTTCACCACCGCCAGTAACATCCCAGAAGGAGAGCCTGTCATGCTCGGTAGGTTCCCTGTTGCCAATCATCCTGCAGTCGTCTTGTTTGATTCTGGTGCATCGCATTCCTTCATCAGTCGCACTTTTGTCTTCAAGCATGAGTTACCCATGGGGGAGTTAAAAGAAAGTTTTTGCATACTTTCGCCTGGAGGACGGATAAATACTAAGGAAGTGGTCCGCAGTATACCAGTAATGTTGGGGGAACATGTTTTTCCTACCACCATGATAGTACTGCGCGATCAAGAGATAGATGTCATCTTAGGCATGAATTGGATGTGTCAGTATAAAGCCATGATAGACATCTTGAATAGAGTTGTGAGAGTGGATATCCCTAACAGTACCTCCAAACTCTTTCTCCAACTTCCAATGCCTCAAAAGCCAACAACCACCCAGTTAAATACTGCCTATGCTCCGGAAGTCAGGGATATTCCCGTGGTCTGTGAGTTCCCTGATGTCTTCCCAGGAGATCTACCTGGTCTGCCTCCTGACCGTGATGTAGAGTTTGCCATAGAGCTAAAGCCCGGGACTGCTCCTATATCCCGTAGAGCTTATCGAATGCCTCCCAGAGAGTTGGCAGAGCTGAAGATCCAATTGCAAGAGCTATTGGACAAGGGTCTCATTCGCCCAAGTTCATCTCCTTGGGGTTGTCCTGCTATCTTTGTGAAGAAGAAGGACAAAAGCCTTCGTCTGTGCGTTGACTATCGTCCGCTCAATGAGGTCACCATCAAGAATAAATATCCTTTGCCTCGCATTGACCTTCTTTTTGACCAGTTATCTGGAGCCAGAGTGTTTTCCAAGATCGACCTCAGATCTGGCTATCACCAAATAAAAATTCGTCCCGAAGATATTCCCAAAACAGCTTTCACCACCAGATACGGCCTATATGAGTACTTGGTCATGTCTTTTGGCTTGACCAATGCCCCTGCTCATTTCATGTATCTCATGAACTCCGTGTTCATGCCAGAGCTCGATAAATTTGTAGTCGTGTTCATTGACGACATCCTTGTTTATTCAAGAACTCCTAAAGATCATGCCAAGCATCTTCGTATCGTTCTCTCTCGTCTCAGAGATCACCAGCTGTATGCCAAGTTCAGTAAATGTGAATTCTGGCTAGATCGAATTCAATTCCTTGGTCATGTCCTGTCCGCTGAAGGTGTGTCAGTTGACCCTGGAAAAGTGGCAGATATCTTGGATTGGAAGCCACCTACCACTGTCCGCGAAGTTCGCAGCTTCATGGGAATGGCTGGATACTATCGTCGTTTCATCCCAGATTTCTCCAGAGTTGCCAAGCCTATCACAGAGTTGTTGAAGAATTCCGTGGATTTTGTTTGGTCACCAGCCTGTGAGCAAGCTTTTCAAGCCTTGAAGAAACTGTTAACTACATCACCAGTCCTAGCTCAACCAGATATCGAGAAACCCTTTGATGTATACTGTGATGCATCTGGTATTGGTTTGGGTTGTGTTTTGATGCAAGAAGGTCGAGTGATCGCTTATGCCTCACGGCAGCTTAAGCGACATGAGGAGAATTATCCAACCCATGACCTTGAATTAGCAGCAGTGGTACATGCTTTGAAGATATGGCGTCATTATCTGTTGGGCAGTGCCTGCAATGTGTACACCGATCATAAGAGCCTGAAGTATATCTTCACTCAAGAAGAGTTGAACATGAGGCAGCGAAGATGGCTTGAGTTAATCAAGGATTATGATATCGAAGTGCATTACCATCCTGGTAAGGCGAATGTAGTCGCCGATGCCCTCAGTCGCAAGTCATACTGCAACTGTCTGACAACGAAGCCCTATGATCTTTCCTTGTGCCATGATCTTGAAAGGATGGGTATTGAAATGGTACCACAAGGAACTCTGAGTAATGTCAGGATAGAGACCTCTATCAAAGAACAGGTCATTGCTGCACAAAAAAATAACCCTGGAATCAAGCACATCATCGAAAAGGTCCAGACCGGAAAGGCTGATTGTTTCAGGATCGATGATGTAGGAGTTGTTTGGTTCAAGAACCGTCTAGTAGTTCCCAAGGTGCCTGAGTTGAGACAGTTGATCCTTGATGAGGCACACCTGTCTAGGTTTTCCATCCACCCCGGCAGCAACAAGATGTACCAGGATCTGAGGCAGAGATTCTGGTGGACAAAGATGAAGATTGAAATCGCTCGCTATGTCGCTCGCTGTGATACTTGTCAGAAAGTCAAAGCCGTGCACAAGAAGCCTGGAGGAGAATTGCAGCCTTTATCTTTACCTGCCTGGAAGTGGGAAGATATCAGCATGGATTTTATTAATGGGCTACACCCAAGACCCGGAAAGGTTTTGATTCCATTTGGGTAATCGTGGACCGACTCACCAAACAAGCTCACTTTCTGCCAGTCAAGACCATTTACACCGTCCCCACATATGCCGCCTTGTACAAGAACAACATAGTGAAGCTTCATGGCATACCCAAGACCATTGTCTCTGACCGTGGTACCCAGTTTGTTGCGAAGTTCTGGAAAGCGTTCCATACCTCACTTGGAACCCAACTCTTATACAGCACAGCGTATCATCCTCAAACTGATGGATAGACGGAGCGAGTCAACCAAGTGCTGGAAGACATGTTGAGAGCCTGTGCTCTCACCTTCGCAGATACTTGGGATGACTGTTTGCCCTTGGCAGAGTTCTCATATAATAACAGTTACCAAGAAAGCATCAAGATGGCACCCTTTGAAGCACTGTACGGTCGTCGTTGTCGTACACCTCTCAGTTGGTCCGAACCTGGAGAAAGGGAATTCTTTGGAGTTGACCTGGTCAAAGATATGGAAGAGAAAGTCAAGCAGATACAAGAGAACATGAAGATTGCCCAATCTCGACAAAAGAGTTATGCTGACAAGAGACGTCGACCTCTGAAGTTTCAAGTTGGAGATTATGTATATCTCAAGGTCTCACCCACCAAAGGAGTCACTCGTTTTGGGGTCAAGGGAAAGTTAGCACCCCGCTACATTGGTCCGTTTGAGATTTTGGAATGTTGTGGCAAGGTAGCTTACAAGCTAAAGTTGCCCGATCATCTCTCCGCAGTCCACAATGTTTTCCATGTCTCCCAACTCAAGAAGTGTCTCCGAGTACCGGAACATGTCGTGGAAGTTGAAGGTGTCGAGCTAGAGCCTGATCTATCCTACTCAGAATATCCAGTTCGAGTGTTAGATCACAAAGATCGAGTTACTCGAAGAACTACCACAAGGTGGTACAAAATCCAGTGGAACCAGCACTCTGAAGAAGAAGCTACGTGGGAATCTGAAGACTTCTTGGCAAAGAACTATCCCGACTTTCTCGAATCCCTGTCTATGTAAAAGTTTTGCCTTTATCCCTTCTTTGTCCTTTCTTTAGACGCAGAATCTCGGGGCGAGATTTCTTTTAGGGGGGAAGGCTGTAACACCTCTGGTGTTTAGCATGTAATTAACTTGACATATCATCATTATCATCATTAAGCATATTGATCATGATTTCATGTGTATGCATTTGCTTAGTGTATCTTGTTATGTGAAGTACCTCTATTGCAAAAACCCTTTTAGCCCATTTCTTCCTATAGGGGCAAAATGGTAATTTCACCTCTGTGCCTAGCTCTATGTAGTTCTTGTTTGATTTTGATGCCCTGATGTTTGTTGCTTTGATCAAAGTTCAAAAATCAGATTTGATTTGATTTCCCTTTTTGCAAAACCCTAAAATCCCAAATCCTGGATTTATACCCTTTTTGATAACTTTTTCAAAATTCAAAATTTTGAGTTGGTTCAAAAAGCAAAGTTGTGAATCTGATCAAGGTGAACAACTTTGGTATTTACACATTTTCAAGTTGCAGTATAAAATTTTGAGTTATTTCAAATTCATTCAAATTCCAGTTTTTGTCCCCTTTTCAGTTTTCAAAATTAGTTCAAAAACTAATGAGTTTCTGGAAAAGTGTATATTAGCAAAGTTGTAGGTTTTGTCAAATGGAACAACTTTCATATATACATATTTTCAAGTTTCAGTTTGAAATCCAAAGTAATTTTGATTTAAATCAAATTTGAAAAATGTTCCCTTTTCTGTTTTTTGAATATAGTTCAAAAACTATTTGGAATTTGAAAATGTTCATATTGACAAAGTTGTAGATCTCTTTTTTTGAGCAACTTTGGTATTCTGAGTTTTTGTCGCACAGTTCAATTTTTGAGAGTAATTTGCAAAATACAGAAACCAGCAAAAGTCAAACCCTAGACCTAGCACTGTTCGTCCCCTACCCCTAGCGGCGCAGTGCAGAGGGGGGCCCCGGCCATGGCGCCGGCGCTGCGCCGCAGCACGTCTGACGGCTCCCCACGCGCCACCAACCTGTCGCCCTGATCCGCAACAGCTCGCCGCACCCGTACGCGCATGCGCTAGCCATCCTTCCCCGTCCCCCACTGTTCCAGAGCGCCGCCGCCGCGTGGCCATCGCTGGCGCTGCCGCGCCCGAGCCCCGGCTGCACGCCTGTCCTCTCTGCCGTAGCGCAATCGAGAGCGCACGCGTCCGCCGAGCTTATCCACCCACCCCCGTGCTCTCTACCGGCCGCTAGCCGCGCCTATAAGAGGCCCGCTGGAGCCCGAGCTCCTCACCCGCCTCCGCCGTCGTCCCCAGTCCACACCGAAGCTCCCGCCGCTCAACCTCCTAGCCCGAAAGCTCCGCCTAGATTTCGTGAAGCTTTCCCACCCCCCAATTTCACCTTCCCCGCTCCTAATCGCCCGGCGTGACCCCTTCTTCTCCAACTCCGGCAAGAACCCGCCGAGGTCGAGACCATGAGATACTCTCTCCCCGGTCTCGATCATCCTCCACTGACCCCCGCATCACCTTCCTTGCTCCCTGGCGCTTCTAACGGGTCCCTTGCGGTTGTTTGTGACGCGCAGGATCGCCCGGTCGCCGGTCGCCGCCGTGCGCCGCCCGCGGATCTCCGTCGACCAGCTCCTCCGTTCATCCTCTCACTCCGCCGAGTCCCCAAATCGACTCACGGTGAGCCCGCGAATCTCTCCCCACTCTCGGTTTCCCAGCTCAAGTCCCGAACGGCCGATCCGCCGTCCGCCTCCCCTCCGACTCGCCCGAGCCCTGCTGTCCGTCTCGCCCGAGCCTCCGAGCCAGGCCTCGGACGAAACAGTTGGTTGTCCGTCTCGCCCGAGCCTCCGAGCCAGGCCTCGGACGAAACAGTTGGTTTTCCGATTCGCCCGAGCCTCTGAGCCAGGCCTCGGACGAAGCTGTCGCTTCCGTCTCGGCCGAGCCCGTTTCGACCGAGCCCGTCGCGATTCGCCCGAGCCCCGTCGCGATTCGCCCGAGCCCCGCGCGATTCGCCGAGCCCGGCCTAGCAGGACACAGTGTTTTTCTTTTTTCTGAGAGATGTGAATAGTGTTCTGTTTTTTTTTGTATGATTTTCTGTGTTGATCCAAAAATTCTGAAAATTTCACAGTTGACTCTTTATGCCCTGTAGTATTTTATAAAAATATGAAACTTGAGTTTTGTGCGAAGAGTTAAAAATGTAAAATTCCCCTTTTAATTGAAAAATGGAAGTTTCGGTATTTTTGGAGAGTGATCTATTTCTCCAAAAATCTTGAGATAAATTTTTGTGACCTTGTTATACCATGCTGAACCTCTGGTAAAATTTTGAAGTCTTTTGGAGCAAGTTGATTTTTGAGCATTTATTTAAATAGTTGAATAGTGCCTTTTCTTAATTAATGACTGGAATTATTTGAGCACCTTAATGACCTCCAAAATTTATGAAATTTGTTCTGCCATCTATTTATGCCATAATGAACTTATGAGATTAATTTGGTAATTTTTGGAGCAACTTCATAAATGACCTTTTAAAATAAAATAGGAAAATAGAAAAGATGGATTAGGGTTGATGTTAATTGTTTGATGGTGTGATTTTTGGGTTGATTGATGTTCATAGACTCCCACCCTCTGGTCTATGATATTTGTGATGCCATGTGTGGTGATGTTTAGATTAGTTAATAATTCTAACTTATCTTGCTAAAGGAAAGAAATGATAATAATTCTATGTCCACCTTAGAGAAATGCTTATATTCCTGAATCAGTGATTGTCTTGCACCTTTTTGATCATGCTAGCATTCTCATGAGCATACATCATTGCATCCGTATAGTGACCGACGAAGAAGGTACCAGAGTCGAGGCCGCTGCTGACGAACCTACTCCCGAGGCGACCCCGAGCTCCGACACCTACACCACCAACCCCGAGTCCGTCCTTTTTGCCATCCAAGGCAAGCCCCGGTGCATTTAACCCTTTCCTTGAATTTATAAAATGTTTTACTTAAATGCTTTGAGTTAAATTATTGCATTAGGTTTTTAGGAGTTGCGTGATATCCTATCTGATGCATTATCCACCTTGACCACTGATACACCCGATACCTGCTTTCAAAAACTAGTTGCAAAATGCTTAGCAATGCTATACAATAGATTTGCAATAAAAATGCCAATTTCAAAAGTGTGATCACTTAAGAATATTTATGGGAATTTCTGGTTTACTCCCACTATTGGCTAAGTATCTGATCCGTACTTAGTCAATGGGAAGGAGAGGTTGTCCTTGCGTACGGTGCCGTCATGTCGTAGTCCGGGACTCGACAGTTGACACCGACCGGGACGGGTTGAAAAACTGACAGGACTGTTGCGCTTGGGTGAGATATAACCAAGGCACAGTTGCTGGCTAGAAAATTAGGGACCATCCGTATGGGGGCCTGCTGGGCAGGACTTGCAACTATTCACATACTACGGAAAGCTCTGGCTCCGAGAAATCCATTATTGGACCGACAACCGCGCACTGGGAGTGGAGAGATGGCGGAAGTAGCATGTACCCACGTGGGTTAGAGTTCCGGATTGGAGTTGTGTACTGTACTTCCGGGTGGCGTAGGACCGGGCCCAATAATGGAGGAATCGTGGAGGACGAGTTGGCATATGCAAGCTTGGGTGCTACATATGCAGTGTGGGTAGGGATCCTCAGCTGAGTATTATTTATCCGGATTAACGTTGCTCCTCGGTTATGGAGACTTGTTCCATTGACTCTCAACGGAGAGTGGTTCTCAACTAGGTATGTTTTTGAATGGTAAAATGAATCATGAACGATGAAGAACTGAGGAATACTTGAACCTTTCCAAAAATAAAAAAAACAAGTTTTACAAAGTGTTTTTCTGCAAACAGGGCCTGTACTCTTGGGTTGGAGTCCCAAGGTACTTGTTGTTGGCAGAACAGCACAAAAATGCTTTTTCCGCAAAATACTTGAACTTGCTTAAAGCTTTACCTTGGCTACCCTAAGCCTCTCATACCTGAGTCTTCTCCCTTTTTCTTTAGTCGGGTAAGTCTTGTT
Organism: Coix lacryma-jobi var. lacryma-jobi; assembly: GCA_009763385.1. Taxonomy (NCBI): domain Eukaryota; kingdom Viridiplantae; phylum Streptophyta; class Magnoliopsida; order Poales; family Poaceae; genus Coix; species Coix lacryma-jobi. Next base: position 1,386,255 of record CM019825.1, on the reverse strand, counting down.
GAGTACCTTTGTACTCAGGGTTTTATTACCCATGTTGCAGGTATGGCAGATCCCTCAGTATGCCTTGGACCCTGCTGTGTGACTGTTGTTCAGGAGGAGGCCGATGAGGCCGATGAGTGATTATTCACCCTCGGGCTGGGTGATGTATCTTTAAGTTGTTGTCATATGCTACTCTGCCAACTCTATCTATTTGAACTATGGTCTGTAATAACTTCATTTAAATTTTATGTTGAACCCTGGTTTGTAAAACTATTGTTATCTAAGTCTTCCGCTATTTACTCCGATGTTATTTGTCAAAATGTTAAAGAGATTGTAACTGAATTGTGAGATGATCCTGCGGACAACGGGCACTGATGTAGCCCAGTAGCGGAACAGGTCTTAATCTCTTGGCTGTACGGATCGACTGTCAGTGGTTGACGGTGGTCAGTGGGCCATGGGATTAGGGCCGTTACGTTACATCCGTCCAGAAGAAGGTTGATCTCCCATCCCCAAGCCGAAGAACAGTGGCCGCCTGGAATAGAGCCAAGACCGACCGCTCGGCTGTAGATGGAGCCCGACCGCTTGTTCCGTCCTTCCAAACCCACCGGACTCGAAGGGCCACCCCCACTTTCCTCAGGTCCGAGATGCCAAGACCCCCAAGCTCCTTTGGTCGGCATACCTTGGACCAAGCCACTTTGCATTTCCCCCCTGCAACCGAGTCACTTCCGGCCCAAATGAAGGCCCTCCGCAGCTTGTCAATAGAATCAACGGCCCAAGGCGAAAGGCAAAGGGCGATCGATGTGTGCACTGGAATGGCCGAGAGGGTGGAGGAGACCAGCGTCGCCCTTCCTGCAGCATTCAACAGATTCCCCTTCCAAGTCGGCAAGCGCGCGGCCACTTTGTCAATCACAACCTGCTCATCTGCCCGCCTGAGCTTATGGACTGAAAGAGGGATCCCCAGATAGCGACAGGGGAAGTTCTCGACACGACAACCCAGAATGTGAAGAACCCTGTCCATGTCCTCCCCTGAGCAGTGGATAGGCGTCGCAAGACTCTTGTCGAGGTTGGAGAACAACCCGGAGGCCAACCCAAATATGGTGAGCGCACCTTTAATAGTGAGCAGGTCCCTCTCAGACGGGGTGACGAAGACCACCAAGTCATTAGCGTAGAGACTCACCCTCGACCCTGGAATGTCAATGATCGGGGAGAGGAAGCCGTGCTGTTGAACCCAACCAAGGAAGCTATTTAGGACCTCCATAACGAGAACAAAGAGCATGGGCGACAAAGGATCCCCCTGCCTGAGCCCCCTCGCGTGACAGATCCGCGTGCCCGGGACGCCGTTGAGGAGGATCCTGGTGCTGGCCGTAGAAAGAATAGTGGAGATCCAATCACGCCAGCGAACGCCGAATCCCATGTGTTGAAGAACCTCCAAAAGACAACTCCATGCAACCGAGTCAAAGGCTTTTGCAATATCAATCTTCAACATCACACTCGAAAACTTCCTTCTGTGAAGATCTTTGCACGTGAGTTGCACGTCTCTAAAGTTGTCATGAATACTTCGGCCTTTGATGAATGCACTCTGATTATGCTGGACCAGCGAACCCAAAACTGGCGCAAGACGATTGGCAAGGCATTTGGCAACCAGCTTGCCGAAGCTGGTAAATTAGTTTATGCGCGAGGCGAGAGGTGTTGAGTTAACACCCGGGACCTTTAGTCTCCGGAGGTCCAGCTTGGCTTATCAATTATGGTACAATGGTTTTCTCTCGTGTAATAAGCGAATGTTGTCTTATCAGCCGCAGAGCTACCGAGCTCAGCTGCTGCTGTATAAAAACAACTGAAGAGGGCACAGTGAGTAGTTTCAGTCTGGTTATTGCAGTTTGGCTGTCAATATAATGCCGCATGCGATGAGAGGCGAGTGACATGAGATCCGATCCATCCATCCCGGCCGGACGCCAACAAGTGAAAGCGATCTGATGACGGTGGAGGCCGGCCGGAGACAGCCTCACGACGCGCCGTGTCCCTGCTGCCGCCCAGTCCTCACACCATCAGTCACCTCACCACGGAGATGCAGATCGATCAGAGAGAGACCTACAGTACAGACGTACAGTATCTATCTATATGTATATGTATGATCATGATCTGACAGCTAGCTAGCGACGGAGGATACATCGATCGATGACCGCGAGACGAGAGAGATCCAGCTGCTTTCTTTCTTGTGAGGGCTTGTTTAGTTCCGAGAAATATTTGGAATCTGTCTTGTAGCACTTTCGTTGTTATTTGACAAACTTTGTCCAAATATGGACCAACTAGGCTCAAAAGATTCGTCTCAACATGTATAGATACTAAAAGTACAATCAATTATTTTTTTATCTACATTTAATGCTCCATACATGTAATTAAAGATTAATGTGACGGAAAATCTAGAAATATTTGGGGAAGTTGGGGAAATTAAACAAACAAGGCCTCAGTCACATGGCCATTCCTGGCCGCCAACGCATGCATGCATGGATCTGAAACGACATGCACGCACACACGTACGGATCTTTGCTGCTGGTCATGGTGGGCACGTATGTGATCGACATCGACCCACCGCCCACGAAAAGTCTACAACTAACAGCGCTGCTGGATGAGATGGTACTTACTCCATCCGTTCATAAAAACATGCAATCATAGCATCCATGTCAGTCAATTTGATTTAAATTTGACCAAGGCTATAGTAAAAAATATTGTTATTTATGTTGTTAAATAATTTTTTTATAAAAATATATTCTATTACTAATTCAATGATATATTTTTGTATAAAAAATGTTAGTATTTCTTTATATTATTTCGGTCAAAATTCAAATTGTTTGACTTCTCGACAAGCGAGAATTACATGTTTTTTTGTTGGACGGAGGGAGTACCGTGGAGCTAGCGTTCTTCCTTCTTGGTACTGTCTCTTTGTCCGGAAATAGGAAATACCAGGGAAGGGAGGCCCGGCAAAAGGAGAGCAGTACTGCAGTAGCATGCAGCTGATGCTGTAAAAAGGAACAAGAGACCGCGGCACCGAATCTGCATCTGCATGCATGCATGCGTTTGTCTGAATTGAACATCTCATCAGCATGTGTATTGTATATATATAGAGAGAGTAGCATATAAATACTTCTTTTTGTCAAGATTTCCATTGACGCCGCCGCCTAGCTAACAATGCAATGATCGATTAACTGCATCTGCATATATCTGAGACTGCGCATGCAGAATGTCTCATGCATGCATGTGCAACCAGTCCTGGGCCGGGTTTCAATTCAAACACTGACAGCATCAGCTTAATTAAGCATAGCGCATTCCTGATCAGTGAGCAGTGAACAGACATGAATTAGTGAGTGGTAACCTGGCTGCTAGCTAGTAATAGAACAGCAATTGCTCTCTGCATGCCATGTTGCAGCACCAGAGCAGGACGGCTAGCTGCCGATGAACTTGCAGTGATCGAAGGTGCGTGCATGCATAGGGGCAGAACAAAGAAGGCGGTCACTAGCTTTTTCGGCCAGCCTCCACTACAGATCAGTCCAACTCGATGATATTATATATTTGTCATCACATCTCTCCTTTCCTTTTCCACGCCAAATAAGAGAGCATTGTGTTCTTCCCTGTCTACATACATACAAGTACGTATATATGTATATATACTCAAAAAGGAAAAATATATGTAGCATATGTAACAGCAAGTAATAAGCAAACAAAAAAAACTGAACTTTGCACAACCGACTAACCTAACTAGCTAGCAGGCAAATAACAGAGATGGCAATATATGTTAGCGCAGGCGGCATGTGCAAGGATTAATTAGTACGTACCACACTACATATTTTAGAGGCTGTTTGCTAGCTAGCTCAAACTAGATCCGGGCCGGCCGGTACGTTCCTCATAATTAACAGAACATCGTGCATGACAACAGTGTTCACTACTTTGGCAAGAACGAAGCAAATCAGCAGCATGCATCTTGAGCCGATGCCAAAATATCCATCATCCGGCCGGCCCATGCCAAAATGCATGACATTCAGTACGTACTTATTCCAAGACCAGACAACAGCAGGAGGGGGCCAAATTTGGACACCTAATCTGTCATGATTGTCATCTGGGTAATTAATTTGTAAGCAACGGCCAGAAGGACATGAGATTTTAATTTGCAAGGAAAAGAAAAAGACACCGAGCTAGCTAGGTTTTTGCGGAAAGTAGATGATGTTGTCACTTCCGGCCAATTGGTGCTCAGTCGAATATCGAAGCTTAGGATCTCTTTGTTTTAGTCGAATATCCAATTGGTGCTCCTTTCGTTCTAAAACATAAACATAAGGTATATATCCTAGTAATTTTATTTAGAACGGACTATAGGGCAAAACAAATGATGACCGTACCCATGCATGTAGTAACTCTCCATTACCTATATATAGAGGCCGGGATGTTGTACCATATTTTAAACCTGATGATATTCGGGGAGTAGTATGTAGTGTCTTTGCTCGGGGAGTTAATTCATCTGAAATACGTACTTTATAATTTTAAATTCTTCATCAATATCTGCTTATATCACAGGACGGATGAGTAAGGAGTGATCGCTTAATTCTTACCAGCGCTGTCCGGGCTGTCTAGCTGCCTAACCTGGCTTAGTCGGTGCATCTTTTCTAATTTCTTATTATTAATAATATACGCTGGCATAAACCGCGGATATTAAAAAAAAAACTAATGGAGTAGTCGTCCTCTCAATGCAAAAATGACCCTTTTTTTGTTCCTGAACTGCCTGGTCCACAAATGAAAATGACCACACAGACACAGAGTTGAGAACAAACTAAATAAACAAGGGAAACTGTGTTATATATAGCGCGTTACACAGCTGACGCGGCGTTTTGGAAGCGAAAAAAAGAGGTGTTGAGCTAAAATTCACATATATAGTACTACTCCCTCCATCCCAAATTATAAGACATTCCAAGAATCTTGGAGAGTCAAACTTTTTTAACTTTGACCAAAATTATAATGAGAAACACAAACATTTATAATATCCAATATGCATATTATGAAAATATAACTAATGAAGAATCTAATTATACTTAATTGACATCATAAATATTATTATCTTATTGTATAAATTTGGTCAAAGTTAGAAAACTTTGACTCTCCAAGATTCTTGGAATGCCTTATAATTTGGGATGGAGGGAGTACTACATAACCATAACCATATAACCATGCATGTCAAAATCCAGGTGCTGTGCTGAGGTGCATGGAGAAGAACGCCGACAGTCATGTTCATGTATGAAGCTGAAGTTTCACCTGAAAACAAAAGCTCATCATCACTTTTGAATTGAAAAAGAAGAAGAAGAAGAAAAGGACGTGTGCGTGCAAGGAATTCTGGCTGAGATCTCGTGGGACCCACCATTTCATTCCTGCCGACAGTTAACCAATGACATATGGATGAAGGTTCCATATGTAAAAGTAGTAGTAAAGTGTGCATTGCTCTAACTTTCTTTTTCTTGAGGGAAGTGCATTGCTCTAACTTGTTACTGTAACACTTTATTTACCACAGGCACAAGAAAGGTTTTTGGCTGGGCCGGTTTCTACACACAAAAAGGATTTGGAATCATGCTTTGGCTGGGCCGGCTGCCTTTACGTTTCGATAGAAGGGTTGGGCCACGCATAGAGAGGTAGGTGTTTCGGCCTCCTCACGATATCAGGAGGCAAGCCCAGCAAGAAAGTCTGGCTCGCGAGCAGGCCCAACTTATAGGGAAAGACTAGATCGGCCCATCGCAGCCAACAATTTGCAGTCCCAAATTCGCCAGTTCAAACACTTGTTGGCAACAACTGTCATATATGAAGGCCGAAAGTACACCATCATCAGACAAGCATCAACAAATATACTTACGTACTGTATATGGCACAATTGGTCGTACAAATAACAGCCACACACACAAGTTTTTATAAGTACACATTATTCGATCCTCATCGGGGGATAGTCAAGTTACACGTACGCTCCCTCGAATTTCCAAAATTAAGAGTAGGCTTACATAGCACATCCCGAAACTCATCTTCATCTCCACACCAATTATTCACTTTCATTTAGGATTACAAATAGGAGTTAATTAACTCAGCTACTAGTTGTGGTAGTAGTAGAAATAATACAGTAGCATATATACTAGTATATAGTGTAATGTAACCGTGGCTCTGTTGAGGCCAAAACCCACAACGCCACTGCACGTACGAGTTGAGTTGCACGGCTACGTGACTCACAGTCCACCACCGATGCCGCCGCCGCCGCCAGCGCCTCCGCCGAAGCCGCCCCCGCCGCCGGCACCAGCTCCTCCGCCGAAACCACCGCCAAAGCCTCCGCCCGATCCGCCGCCGAAGCCACCGCCCTTGCCTCCTCCGAAGCCGCCACCTGAGCCTCCGCCGAAACCGCCTCCCTTGCCGCCGCCAAAACCGCCGCCTTTGCCTCCTCCGAACCCGCCACCGGCACCACCGCCTGCGCCTCCACCCCCGCCAACCCCACCACCGAAGCCTCCGCCTTTGCCGCCGCCGAAACCGCCGCCAGTGCCGGCACCACCTCCCGCGCCGCCACCAAGACCGCCGCCAGCACCTCCTCCCGCGCCGCCGCCAAGGCCACCGCCCGCGCCGCCAGCACCTCCTCCCGCGCCACCGCCAAGACCGCCGCCTCCACCGGCACCGCCCCCAAGGCCCCCGCCAAGGCCGCCACCGGCACCACCACCTAGTCCACCTCCTCCACCGGCACCACCACCAAGGCCGCCGCCTCCGCCTGCACCACCACCAAGACCGCCGCCGCCACCAAGACCACTTCCTCCGCCGGCACCACCACCAAGACCACCGCCTGCGCCACCTCCAAGGCCGCCGCCTCCACCAGCTCCACCTCCACCACCGAGGCCACCACCTCCGCCAAGACCGCCACCTTTCCCGCCTCCAAAGCCACCTCCAAGGCCGCCACCATGACCAAAGCCACCACCAGCCCCGCCGCCTCCGCCAAGGCCGCCTCCTCCACCTAACCCGCCACCTTTCCCGCCACCGAAGCCACCTCCAAGGCCGCCGCCATGGCCGATCCCTCCGCCAAGTCCGCCGCCTTTGCCTCCCCCGAATCCGCCCCCGAGGCCACCGCCGTGGCCAAGGCCCGCACCGAAACCTCCTCCGCCTCCAGCACCGAAACCTCCTCCGCCTCCGCCTCCGCCCAGCAGGCCGTCCTTCTCCAAGGTGCGCGCCTCAGCGACGCGGCCGGCGGGCACGCCGAGCGCGACCGCCACGGCCAGCGCCGCGAACGCCGCCGCCCACACGCGGTTCCCCATCGCTCGCACCACACCCACACTCTCTGATCGAGATCGCACACTGGACACTACTACTGGTGCTCTGCTCGATTATCTGCGAGACTGGACTGGAAGGTGCATCGCCGTGCAGTGTGTTTATATAGGCCGGACGCCGGAGAGCTAGCCTGCAACTAGCGAGCGATAGAAGCAGGGCGGAAGTGCAGGTGCATGCAGCTCGATCTCTCGAACGCATGCATCCCATTGCATGGGAGTAAACGTGGTTGGTTGGGACGCAACACCTGCTTGTTCGATCTGCTGGTAATGGTATGTACTCCCGGATATACTCAAACTATCAACTTTTTTTCACTCTCTCCATCACATCACCGTCAGTCCATCACATCAATGTTTGGACGCATATATGAAGCATTAAATGTTGGTAAAATAAATAATTAATTGTACTTTTAGTTTTAGTATGTACATATCGAGACAAATCTTTTGAGTATACGTAGTCCATATTTAGACAAAATTTGTCAAATAACAACGAAATTGCTACAGTTGAGAAAAAATCCTATCGGTTGCCTCTAAACAAGCCCTACAGCTACAGCTAGCGATATGATGGCACGGCCGGCAAAGATGTCGGGTTCGCGCGGCGGCGATGAGGTTACAAGCATCATATGATTGATTGATGAATCGGCTAGGGGACGAACCCACCGTGCCGCGGCGGTGCAACGCATGACAGACCAGGGAATGGAATGGAAAGGAAAGCAGTGCAGTGGCACATGCATGCATGCATGGGCTGACGACGACTATTGGACGCCTGCTGCTGATCGAGTGCTGACTGTGCATTTGAATGGCTGCATTTATGAGGAAGAGGAATGGACCCGCGCTGCGCTCGTTGCTCATCTGCTCAACCGACTCCGCGTACGGGCTTGCGGGTTGCGGCCGCAGCCCGCAGGCGTGCATGTAAGCCTGGGCGTTCGGGTTACCCGTTTTTTTCGGGTCGGGTAATTCGGGTAATTCAAAGTTCGGGTAATGAAAATTGTTACCCGAATTTAGTCCTGAAAAAACACTACCCGCAACTTCGGGTACCCGATAATTCGGGTTCGGGTTCGGGTATTACCCGATTTACCCGAATTCATAAAAAGAGCAAATTATACAAAATTTTAGTAGAAATTCATACATAATTTCAGCAACATCTTGTATAGAATTCTAACACTAATTTACAAACAATAACATATTACAATCACTTGTTCAAACGGAGAGAATAGTATACTAATTAAATGATAAATTTATTGATTTAACTAACAAAACATGATAAATACAAACACAAAAATATAACTTCGGGTAATTCGGGTAGTTCGGGTACCGGGGGATATTACCCGAATTACCCAAACTAATTTCGGGTAATCAAAATCAGTATCCGAAGTTGGGATCGGGTACCTCGAGTTCGGGTAATTCGGGTCCGGGTTCGGGTAATTCGGGTACGGGTAATGGGTAGCGGGTATTTTGCCGAGGCTTACGTGCATGCATGTGTGTGCGCCTGTGCGGAGAGCGTGTTTCGAGTTTCGGTGGGACCGATGACACCCACCTTGCGGCAATCCATAATTTAATTTTGAGGCTACAAATAATTTTGTAGTATAAAAAAACATATATGAATTATTGTCTTACTAGTTGATGATTGTGTAAGATTGTTAACTGAATATATTTTGAAATACAGCAACTAACTTCCTAGTAAGCTGATAATAGTCCGCACTTATAAGTAGGCTCAAAAGAGAGCCGCACTAATCCGATCGATCTTGGATTTTTAATTTTGTTCGACAGCACTTATAAATCGGCTAATATATATGGCTAGATATTGAGCCCAGCTGGCTCGCCTTGTTCTGGCTTCTTAAGATAATGAGCTAGCTTGGCTAGGCTCGTTTCGTTATCTTAATGAGCCAGAACGCCAGCTCAGCTTGTTAAAAGATCGAACTGGCTCGTTAAGCTCGCGAGCCAGATATAAAAAGTATACAAAATATAGTATTGATATTTATCTAAAGCTTGATAATAGTAATAATATAAAAATAATACATCCAACAACCTTAAATCGAACTAAAAATTAATAAATGTTAACATATATACAAGTATAATAACATATGAGATTATTATACCATATATTCATTACAAATAAAACAATAAAGTCATAATGATCCCAAATTTATAGGGTCAATTATAAAGTACAAGATATGATGTAATACAAAAATTAATATAAGATCTGTTGTTTTGTTTTCCTTAGAAGAAGCTTAGCTTGTTGGCTCGCGAGCTAGCTTGAGTTAGCTCGTTATAGCTAACGAGAAAAAATCTCGGCTCGGCTCGTTACCATAATGAGCCGAGTCGAGACGAGCCGAGCCAGTCATGAGCCAATTGAGCTAACGAGCTTCGAGCTTTTTATTCAGCCTTATCTAATAAGTTGAAAATAGATGATTTGTTGTTTGAGAAAAATATTGTTCTGACAATAGATAAGTTGGCTCGTAAGCTCAACGAACAAGCCTTTTATCCTTCAAATCCCCTTTACCACTTTTTTTTCATCCGTCGGTCCTCTTTATCATGCAATGCAAGCACACCCGTAGTTCCAACTTTCAACTAGTGGCTTGCTTGGCCTACATTCATATACTGCCCTACATGCATGCACGTTCTCAGCACCGTCTCAGAGTGTTGGTGTGGAGCTGCACGGTGGAACATGGAATAGTACTCGCATTTATTGGAGTAGCTTGGGGCAATGAATTTTTATTAGAGCTACCGTACCAGGTTGGAGTCTGGCGCCGAGACGAATTCCACTCCATCCACTGTTCACCATTGATTCAAATAACGTGCAATGCCAATGCACATATGCATGCATGCTGTGCCGCACACTGCACAGCTTTAGACTATCCGCATTCACGTTCCTCTATTTTCATCCTCTATATTGTCTGGTCAACAAAATTCTTCTCTCTATAGTCATTTCTTCTGCATCCATTCATCCTCTATATCATCATCTATCCACTGTGGGCCCACTTATCACTTTATCTAAATATATCCATGAAAGATCTAGTTTTAAAGAATTAATTGCAACGAATTCAATGGTGCAATCGGAATTTAATTTTGGTTTTTGGTTTGTGAATTATAATATTTTTTTAAGGTAACAAAAGTAGCAGCAGCAACGGGGTCCATCTGTATGCGCTCTCTCACACACAACTCGCGCATGCAGTAGCAGCAGCGGGCCCGCGCATGCAGACAGAGGACGCCCTGGAAATCTCCTAAACATAGCGCATGCGACATTCTTTTACCGGATAGAGTACCATATATCGTACATGGCTACGACGTTTTTTACTCTATAATAGTACTGCAGGATGGAAATAGTGGATCCACTGCAGGTAGTGTTAGATCCATCTTTCTACGCGTGCCGTGTGTCCCTCGAGGAATAAGCTGGGCTCGCTATCCTTCACATCCAACGAAACAATGGGACGGACAAATTAAAGGAACTGTGCTCCCGTCTCAAACAAGAAAGAAATGAAGAAATTGGACTCCTAAATCCTAATACTCACAGATAGTATCTGTTCGTTTTGGAAAAGCTTTCGGTCAAACATTGGAAATATAAATCATAAACAACTTTTAAATTATTGAGTTTAGAAATGTAAAAATCATATAAATAAATTTATCTTAAAAGGTACTTTCATAATAATATATATATACCATTTTATAATAAATATTTTTAAAGAAATAAGTGGTCAAAGTTATGCTTTGGAGACCGTGTCACTGTTCAAAATAAACTCTATTTGTGATAGAGAGGGAGTATATCCTATACGAGCACAAGAGAATTGCTGCAGGCCAATTAATTACGGCAAGCGAAAGCGTACCGCTACATGCTCGAGGGCATTTAATCCCAGCACATGGCTCAGCACGCCCTCGCAGCTGTTGATATTTATCACACGACCACCCTCAGCCCTCAACACAACACCGATGGTGTTCACAAATCATAGCAGCAGCACGCGATCGTCGGGTGTTAAAGCAGAAAAAAAAAGGTTCTGAAAGCCAAAGCGCTTGAATACAAGCTCCCTGGTTGCTCTCTCAATTGTTTCAGAGAGCAAACTCGAAATCGGAGGTCTCAATTGTCGATTTCAATTTCCTCTCGTCTCATGAAAGGAAGCCTACTTCTAAATTCTAATTTCTCAAGGCCGATTACACGCAGTGTTGGTAACACACTTGCCCTATCTCCGCACACGTACAGGGGGTGACGAAGGTGGTCAATCGTCAGAGCCAAGCGAAAGTGCAAAGGAACAGTGACACGATGGCTCTATTCCCAAAAAAAACGTCTCATTACACTATTCACCCCCCGTATTTATAGGGGATACCAAGGGGCACTAACCAGATTACAAAAGGGTACAAGAAAGATTCTTCTGCGCCCTGCTACGGAAGGGCAGAATTGTACAAACACAACTGGAGTCGAAACTCTAGCCTGCTTTCCTCTTGCCCGCCGCCACCGGGCCTTGCTCGCCTTCGCGGAAGAACCGGGGTCCGACCCTCGGCTCTGCCGGTGGCGAGGTCGGACCCCCGCCGTGTTCATGATGCTCGAGGGCCTGCTTCCCTCCTGCGTTCCGGGCGCGCCATTGCCTGCAAGACACGCAGCGAACCCCGAGGGTCGAACTCATGTGCGAAGGTTAGCAAACCTGCCCGAAAGGTCCAACAGACGGAGATGATAGAGTCGAGAGCGGGTCACGCGAAGGTCGCTCCTCGATCCAGCCTGAGCGGTGCCACTGCCGAGGGTCTCTTCCCCCAACAGTAGCCTTTCGTTGCCTTGGTCCTAAAGAACAGTGTTTGGGCCCAAGCAGCGTTTTTTCTTGATGTAGCGAGACCCTTGGCAGCGACGCCCGCGGCTGGCTTGGGCCGGGCCGTTACATTTTAGTTTGTACTGTTGAGGCCCGCCTCGTTGTTTGTGCCGTGTATTTCGGTTGTCGTGCCGGTTTTGACGGGCGGGGTGACTCGTCCCCCGGCCTATAAATAGAAGGGGTTGGTGGGGGCTTGAATTTGTGCCCTCCTTTGCTATAGCCATCCTGCTGCTGCGCAATTCTCTTTGCGAAGGTTGCTTTTGTCCAGTTTCGAAGGTTTTGTTTGCCGAGTTCTGCGAAGGCTCTAGTTTGAGAGATGACTAGGTTGAAGCAAACCGCTCGTGCTGCTTCCCCTTCTGTTGCGGATGAAGGAGTGACCTTCGAGTTTGGTCTCAGCCGAGTTTGTGCCTCGGAGTTGGCATCTTATGTCAAGCAGGGTTGGATCGAGGATGGAAAAGTGAGGACCAGCGCTGGGGAGACGGTGCCGAAGCGTGATGCTGATGAAGTTGTTGTTTTCGAGGAGTTCTTCGCGGCTGGTCTGCGATTCCCAGCTGCCTCCTTTGTGACCTCAGTTTTACAGAGATTTAATCTGAGGTTCCATCAACTGACACCTTCGTGCTTTACGAAGATGTCGGTTTATGTTTGGGCGTGCCGCTCCCAGGGAATTGTCCCTCTTGTCGAGGGTTTTATTCGCACTCATCGTGTGCATATGCAGCCTCGGAAGATTGTTAATGACGAAGGTAACACCAGTCTCGGACAATTTGCGGTGTACACCTTCTGCCATCACGTCGGGTCGGAGCTGCCGGTGCAAGCCCAGAAAAATAAGTGGACCAGTGGGTGGCAGGAGTTTTGGTTCTATTACAAGCTTGACGGCGTAACTGAACTTTGTGGTGACCTTCGGCCACTTGGTGACGTGAGTGCGGAGGCTAAGATGAATGCCGAGGCGCATGCTTCGGTTGACTGTTTGAGGGTTGTTGCGCGCTCGCAGTGTGCTCGCGATCTGGTCGAGGAGTATTGTTGTGCCCAGGTGTGGCCCCTCCTTCGAAGGCGGAAATGGTTTGCAGTTGAGGAAGACTCGAAGTATGAGGGTAGGGGTTTGAAGAAACCAAAGGTTGAGTTGAACATAGTTTGGGAAAAAGTCCTTAAGAAGTTCCCGAAACGCGAAGATGGCGTTGAGGCTGTTTATAAGCGGGTTCAGCAGAGGGCTGAAGATCTCGTTGGTAAATTATCTACATTGGAGGTTAAGGCTATCCACAACTTGGTGGGTAGCGGAGGTCGGGTCAACAGGATGTTCGACATTCTTGGGATCCGATATGCTGACTGGCCCGTTCCTTCGAGCGAGGATGCGCCGAAGAAAAGGAAACGTACAGCTGCGGGGGATAAAGAAATTGTTTCGCGACCGAAGAGAGGTCGTGGTCGTGGCCGCGGTGGAGCCGGCGGCCGGGTGAAGACGCTTGCGACGAAGGTCGCGGTTGGTTCGGGCGCCGTTGGTACTTCCTCATCCTCGGCCTTAGTTTCAAGCGGCCGAGGTGTTGGTAGGGATGGTGGGCGGGTGCCCCGCATTGGCGGGATTAGCGCTTTGATCCAGATTTCGGACGACGAAGGTGTCTCCGATGATGAGGAGAAGGAGGAGGAGGAGGGGGAGGCTGAAAAGGAGGCGGAGACCGAGGACGAATCATCTGATGAGGATAGTGATACCTCCAGTGGCGAGGGTAGCTCGGATGACGAAGGTGTTTCAAAAGGGGATGATCAAGGGAAAGTCGTTTCTTCCTCAAGCGCTGATGCTGAGGCTGCACGTTGTATTGATGAGATGTTGCTCGACTTCGAGCCTGAGAGTCCCGAGCAAGGGTCGGTGCCCGAGTTCGCGGGGTCACACATCTGGGTTGACGGCGTCGAAGTGGCCGGTGACCTCGAGTCGGAGAGATATCCGGGCAAAAGGCCATACGGCGAAGCTAGCCGTTATTCTCTTCCTTATTTTGCTGTGAAGGTTGGAGTTACTGATCCGGCGACGGAGCTTTTTACGAGTCCGGACCTCCGCGAGTGTCACCTACAAAGTGCTCCGGAGGAAAGGCGTTTTCTCGGTCGGGTCTTTAATCGGATTTGTTTACCGGAGGCGGAGCTTCGACTGGCTAACCAGCCTTTGGATGATCTTCATGATGACATGGATGTCAAGATGGCTGAGTTAATGCTACTCAACCGTTCGGCTCGCCGGAGGGCGAGTTACAATCTAAACTATTTGAATGACCGATTGTCGAAGGTTGAGGAGGATAATAAGAACCTTTGGCGTAGTTTGGAGAGTAAAGATATTGAACTCAAGGCTGCTTTAGAAAAGGTCAAGAAGTCCCGAGAGGAGGCACAGGCGATTGCGAAAAGTAACGCTGACCTCTTAGCGGCTGTCCGTCAGAAAGACAAAGATTTGTTGACTGCAAACAGTCGAATTGGTGAGCTTTCGTCGGAGGTGACCTCGCAGACGAGGGCGTGGCAGACGAGTATAGGGAAAATTAAGAGCAAACTTGATGTCTGCTTGACCGAGGCCGGAGGTTCTGCCGGTGTAACACCCTAGGTGTTAAGCAACCCTAAGTGCATAATTTGACATCTCATGAGCATAAAGCATCATCATTTCATGTTGCATTCTTTCTTTTGTTAAGTGTCATTTCATGTGACCCTTTGTGATGCTATGCTTGATTGAATGCTTGTGTGTCTTGTTTGTGGAGTGTTTAAGTCTCCTTAGTAGTTGAACCTTGTTGAGGAGTCAAAATGAAGCTAGGTTTATGTTGGTCATGTTGGCTAACCAAGTCTCTAACCCTAGTTGCCTTAATAGAGCCCTAGGAGTTCTTTTGTTTGACTAACTAAGACCTTCTTGATAGAAGCTTTGCATGGCTGTGGGCCCTTAACCAAAAGTGTGTAGAATTTAGAGTAGAACAAAAGTTGTTTAAGGCCCAACTCATGAAAATGAGTTTAACAAGGTGTTTTAGGACCCACAAGGCAGATTTGAGGGAGTTTAGACTTAGAAAATTCTCTAAGTCCTAACTGCCCAAAACAGTTTCATCTAGCTATCTTTGGAGCTTTCTCGGGAGCAATCTAGGCCGAACCAAAGATCAATCTTGTAACCAAAGTGGTAGTCGGTATGTAGCTCTAAGCAATGGAGCAAGTGGTTTAGCTTTTCATCAAGTGGATTAGGAGTTAATCGCGCTCAAAGTCTGGCCGTCAGTCGGCCTGATGGCACTGAATCGGGCCGGGCCGTGCCGTGCCGGCGCGCGCGCGCGGCGTCGTGGCCGACAGCGCCAGGACGTTGCCGCCGCGTGGCGCTCGACGGCCGGCCAAGCCAGCGTCCGCGCGCGGCGTGGCAAGCATGCCTTCGCCCTCGCCCTGTCCGAACCCGCTCCTCCCTCCATTCTGTTCCCCGCGCTCGCGCCTCTCTCTCGCTCTCTGCTCTCGCCGGCGTTCGAGCGGGAAAAGGGGAGAAAGCAAAGCGCCGCCGCCCGCCGAACCTCGGCGAGCGATTACTCGCTCCACCGTGCGCCGCCGTCCAATTCCTCTCGCCAGTTCCTCCGCCCTGATCTCCTCTTTCTCCGGTAAGGGTTGGTTTCCCCTCTCTCCCTCTCTAGCTGCCGGAACAGCGGACGCCATCCGCAAGCTTCCGCCATGGCCGCCACCGTGACCTTCACGTGGACCGGTCATCTCCGGCCATGCTACCCTGAGCTGAGCCATGTTCTAGTCTTCTCTACCGTCGTAGTAGCTTAGAGTCAGATGGAGACCTCTCTCGTGTCCTGAGTTCGCCGGACCGCGGGCCAGTCGCGCTGTGTCCGCCATGGACCGCCGCCGTGCATCGCGCCGGACAATGCCGGGGATGCCGAAGCCCGGGAGTTGCTCCAATAGGTCACTTGTGACTTGCTTAGGCTAGTGTTAGTCTCGCCGAGTCGCAAGCCGCCGGGAAGAGTTCCGCCGCCGAGTCGCCAGAGCCGCCGCTCCGCCATGGCCGCCGTCGAGCTTGCTCCGGTATCCCTCTGTCTCAGCGAGTCGGTTAGTTGTGTTCGCCTCGCAAACCCGCACCCAGTAATGGTCTCCGTGTCGCCAGAAGTGTCGCCGTCGACGAGCTAGGGCCGGTCAACGACCACGGCGCAAAACTCCGCCGTTGACCGCCGAGCCTGGCCTCGCACGGTAACGTGTCGAGCCTGGCCTCGGTAGCTTGGTCGCCCTGACCAGCGGGCCCCGACTGGCAGCAAGAAAGAAAGAAAGGGAAGCGTTTGGGTGCCGTAGGCCTCGGTAAGCCGGGCGTGCCGAGCGTTTGCCTCAAGCCTCGGCTAAGTCACCGAGCCTCGGTTGAGTCAGTAGCCTCGGCCGAATCGGTTGAGTGTGTTTGAGCCTCAGCCGAATCGCGCCGGGTGTGCTGAGCGTTTGTCTTATGCCTCGGGCCTCAGCCGAATCGCGCCGGGTGTGCTGAGCGTTGGTCTTATGCCTCGGCCGAACCAAGTTGGAGTCCGTACGTTTAGGTTTGAGTTTCCTTATTAGTTTGTTTTTGCAGAATTATGTAATGGCTTCAAAAATTCCTACAAGGCTCATTTTAAGTCCAAATCCTGTGAAACAAATTTTGTTAGGTCAAGCATGTTTAGATCTATCAGTGAAAACTGTTAAATGCATTTTTGGTGATACTTTTATGTGTAGATTTATTTAATTTAGAAAAGTGCTGATAACTTGGTAAATGCATAACTAATTATATATAAGTCAAAAAAATGTGATTTCAGTTTTGTTAGGTTTGTATGAATGTGTAGTTTCAGAGAAAAATATAATATGAGGTTGTTCTGTGAATTAATTTGACAGTAGCTTTTAAAATGCTTAAATGTCGTTTCCTTGTTTATTTTGTAGTAATTAAAATATGAGGAATACGAACCTGAGAATTTAAGCACATTGCTCTTATGCTAGGAAGTTCAGTAGAAAAATAAGAAATCTGTTGTTTGACACTTTTTGCTAGGGTGTGTAGTTCAAAGCACCTTTCCATAATAGAATTTGTCTTTTTCATAGAGGATGAAGTCTAGGTCCAAATGGGATGAAATTTGGACAGAGGGTTAGATTAAGTGTTATTGATCTCCAGTAATTTTTATAGGTTTTTGTGAAGCTGTCTAGGATAGGTTACTGTTATGGGCCTATTTAACTAGATTTAATTCTACAAATAATTAGAGGGTTGCTTTTACCGTTCTTCGGGACATCATGGAGGACCATCCGGAGGTGGTTGCTCAGGCTACTGCCAGTATCTTCCCGACAGTGGATCCGTATCTTTCAGTGTGGCGTCAGCCAGGAGCTACTATTTTGGAGGGTAGTTCGCTTGAGAGGGAGCATTGTGCCGGGCCAGCAGGGAGTGCCATGGCTGCACTTATGGCTACTTATGGCTGCTTATCCCGCAGCTATGAGCAGTTGGACCATGTTCTTAGCGAGGAGATTGCAGCGCAGCATCGCCGTCAGGAGGAGCACGCTACAGAGATGGACCTCCTCACTACATAGCTAGCTCAGTTGACAGTAGAGAGAGACCAGGCACTTCAGAGGGAGCAGGAGACTGCTCATCAGCTTGCCATTCAGCAGGGGTCGACTACTTTCTTGGCCTCGGTCATGAGGGAGACTGAGGAGGCGCTTCGAGGAGTTTGTGTCGAGGGCATTCGTGTTTCAGAGGAGAACAGGCTGCTGAGGTTGCGAGTGGGAGACCTGGAGCTCCAACTCCATCACCTGCAGGACTACAACGACCGTCTACACGAGGAGATCCACCGCAGGGAGAATGAGAGGAACCCCATCTTTCCCCAGGAGGATCCGGAGCCGATTAGTTCTTCTAGTAGTTCTTCAGATGTGTCTAGCGACGGTGGTAGTGGTGATGGCGCCATGAGAGAGTAGACTAGTTAGCGCTATCGACTAGTGATCTTTTGTGTTGTAGTGGCCCGATCTTTTGTTGTTATGTGCTAAGATGTAGCATGAGTATGGACCTATGTGATGTGGTGTGAGGCCTTGGAAAGTCCCATATGTATGGGCAAAGCGATGGATGTTATGTTATCTTTTGCATGATGTATTAAGTGATCTTGTTATGTGTTGATGCGATGTGGATTGAAATTTATTGTACCTCTGTCATTGTTTGGAGAATTGTTTTCCGAATAATTTCAGTGGGTATGATTATTGTTCTCTACAAGTTGCAACTTCGCCTAATGGTCGCTTACTATCCTATATGCAGATGACGACAACTCGTAGTGGAGCAGGCGGTAGTGGTGGAAATGAGGACCCCAGAGAAAACCGCAATCCACCACCTCCTCCATCCCCGACGGCTGAGCAACTTTTTGCTCAATTTCTTGGAAGCGAGCGCAACATCGAAGCTTTGCTGAGGGAGAACTTGGCGCAAGGACACCAACGCCAAGAGCTAAACCAGTATAGTTCTTTCAAGGATTTCCTGGATACCAAACCACCAATCTTCAAGGAAGCTACAGAACCATTGGAGGCAGAAGAATGGCTGCATACTTTGGAGCAGAAGTTTCGTTTGCTCAGGCTCACAGAAGAACTGAAAGCAGAATATGCCGCGCACCAGTTGCAGGGACCAGCCGGGATTTGGTGGGGACATCATCGTACCACCTATCCTGCCAATGTTCCTATCACTTGGAGAGTGTTTACTGCTGCTGTTCGAGGTCATTACATTCCGCCGGGCTTGACCCAGATGAAAGTGGCAGAGTTCATGAATCTGACTCAAGGAACTCGGTCTATCACAGAGTATCATCATCTGTTCAACTCGTTGGCTCGCTATATCCCAGACTTCGTTGACACAGACGCTAAGAAGATTGCTAGTTTCAAGAGAGGCTTGAACACTAAAATGGGAAAGTCAGTGGGTACATCTTCCCGTACCAATTTCAATGACTTCATAAGCGACTGTCTGATTCAAGAGAACCATAACAACAAGCATGCTGCTAGCAAGGCCCGGAAGAGGACCTTTGAATCAGGATCATCACAACCCAGAGGACCACCAGCTCAGCGAAATCTGTATCGACCACCAGCGCCGGGGGCACGTTTTAGGCCGCCGCAGAAGAAGAATCAGCCACAAGCTCAGCGCAATCAGAAGCCATACAAGATAGCTGCTGCTCAGGCTCGTGGAGGTCAAGGCAGTTCTTCAGGGAACAAACCGTTGGTTCGGGGACCATGCTACAACTGCAACCAAGAGGGGCACTTCGCAAGGTACTGCCCCTACCCAAAGAAGCAACAGGCCAACTACCCCGCACGCCTGCACAACATGACCGCTGAAGAAGCTCGTGCTGGAGAGCCCGTGACTGCTGGTATGTGTCTTGTTAACCATCATCCTGCAGTTGTTTTGTTTGATACTGGATCATCGCATTCGTTCATGAGTAAAGCATTTGCACAAAAGCATAATCAAGAGGTGTCTGAAATGGATTATGGGTTTCGCGTAAGCTCTGTGGGGAGTAGTGTATTGTCTAGGCAGATGGTACGTGATGCAACCATCGACATCAGAGGGCATAAGTTTGGAGCCAATTTAGTAGTTTTGCCAAGACTCAGTATGGATGTAGTCCTAGGAATGAGTTGGATGAGTATGTGGAAAGCGGTGTTAGACACTGCAGATAGAACTCTTACCTTATCTGATGCAAGGATTAACACCAAGATACGTGTCTCTCTTCCTCGAGGAGCAGATTTTGTTGATCTGTCTTGTACCTTATCTATAGAGGACCTGTCAAAAATTCCAGTTGTTCGGGATTTCCCAGACGTCTTTCCAGATGAGTTGTCGGGTTTACCGCCCAAGCGGGCTGTAGAGTTTACTATTGAGCTGTTACCAGGGACTGCACCGATCTCGAGAAGACCTTATCGTATGCCACCCAATGAATTAGCCGAACTCAAGACGCAGATTAAGGAACTTTTGGACAAGGGTTTCATTCAACCTAGTGTGTCAGAGTGGGGATGCCCAGCTTTCTTTGTCAAGAAAAAGGACAAGTCTCTACGGATGTGTGTGGATTATCGACCGCTTAATGCCGTGACCATTAAGAACAAATATCCATTGCCACGGATAGATATTTTGTTTGATCAGTTATCCAGAGCCAAAGTATTCTCCAAGATCGATTTGAGATCAGGATATCATCAAATTAGAATCCGACCACAAGATATTCCAAAGACTGCTTTTTCAACCAGATATGGCCTGTACGAGTATTTAGTCATGTCTTTTGGATTGACAAATGCTCCAGCATACTTTATGAGTTTGATGAACTCGGTATTCATGCCAGAACTAGATAAGTTTGTAGTGGTGTTCATTGATGACATTTTGGTTTATTCTGAGAACCCAGACGACCACGCAGAGCATTTGAGGATTGTCTTGACAAGGCTCCGGGAACATAAACTCTATGCTAAGTTTAGTAAATGCGAGTTTTGGTTGAAGCAAGTACAATTCCTTGGTCACATCCTGTCAGAAGAAGAAATCTCTGTGGACCCTAGCAAAGTACAAGAAGTAATGGAGTGGGAAGCTCCAACTTCAGTTGGGGAGATTCGGAGTTTTCTCGGTTTAGCAGGGTATTACCGTCGTTTCATTCCCGATTTCTCCAAGATTGCCAAGCCCATGACAAGTTTGCTGCAGAAGGATCAGAAGTTTGAGTGGACAGAGAAGTGTGAAACAGCTTTCCGTACCTTGCGGAAACTATTAACCACTGCCCCTGTCTTAGCTCAACCAGATATCGAGAAGTCATTTGATGTCTTCTGCGACGCATCGAAAGTTGGTTTAGGCTGTGTTCTTATGCAAGAAGGCAGAGTGATTGCTTATGCTTCACGTCAGTTGAGAAAACATGAAGTTAATTATCCTACGCATGACTTGGAATTAGCTGCTGTGGTACACGCTCTAAAACTATGGAGACATTATCTGCTTGGTAACGTCTGTAACATGTACACGGACCACAAAAGTCTCAAGTATATCTTTACTCAACCTGAACTGAATATGAGGCAGAGAAGATGGCTTGAGTTGATTAAGGATTACAATTTGCAGATACATTATCATCCAGGAAAAGCAAATGTGGTTGCTGATGCTTTGAGTCGGAAATCGCATTGTAGTAACTTGAGGTTACAACCAGAGGACGAGTTTAGTCTCGAACACCCTGTGATCTTGCGTCACATCGAGCTGCAGAGCACCTTAGTTGATCAGATTCTAGAAGGGCAGAAAACAGACAAGGGAATCTATTATATCAAGAAAAAGCTAAGAGCTGCCACTGAACCCGTAAAACATTTCCGAGTTGATGATAAGGGAGTGTTATGGTTTGATAATCGCTTAGTGGTACCCAAGAATAGGGAACTCAAAAATCAGATCATGGATGAAGGCTCATCTTTCCAAGTTGTCTATTCATCCCGGGAGCACTAAGATGTATTAAGATTTGCGTCCAAGATTTTGGTGGACCAAAATGAAGAAGGAAATTGCCGCGTATGTAGCCAGATGCGACATGTGTTGTCGAGTGAAGGCCATTCACCTGAAGCCAGCCGGAACACTTCAACCCTTATCAATACCTGAATGGAAGTGGGAAGAGGTGAGTATGGATTTTATCACCGGTTTGCCTACTACTCAGAGGGGAAATGATTCGATATGGGTAATAGTAGACCGTCTCACCAAGACCGCTCATTTTATACCAGTTAAAACCTGTTATCGAGTACCGGATTATGCGGAGATCTATATCAATCAGATTATCCGATTGCATGGTATACCCAAAGTCATAGTTTCGGATCGCGGAACACAGTTCACTGCACCATTCTGGGAGAAAATGCAAAAGGAATTAGGTACTAAGTTAATCCATAGTTCAGCTTACCATCCCTAGACGTCAGGGCAAACTGAAAGGGTAAATCAGGTTTTAGAGGATATGTTGAGAGCATGTGTGATATCCGCGAAGGGATCTTGGGAGAAGTGGTTGCCATTAGCAGAATTTGCTTATAACAACAGTTATCAAGAAAGTATTCAGATGGCACCTTTCGAAGCTCTGTATGGCAGAAGATGCAGAACACCAGTAAGTTGGGTTGAACCAGGAGAACGTCGTTACTATGGAACTGACTTCGTTAGGGAAGCAGAAGAACAAGTTAGAATAATCCAACAACATATCGCCGCGGCACAGTCCCGACAGAAGAGCTATGCTGATAAGTGAAGAAGGCCGCTTGAATTCAAAGTAGGTGACTATGTGTATTTGAAAGTATCACCCATGAAAGGAGTTAGACGTTTTGGCGTGAAAAGAAAGTTAGCGCCAAGGTTTGTGGGACCCTACAGGATAATGGAAAGGAGGGGAAAGGTAGCTTATCAACTACAGTTACCTGAACATTTGAAAGCTATATTCCCTGTTTTCCATGTGTCACAACTAAAGAAATGTCTTCGAGTTCCAGAAGAGGAAGTACAACCGGCCAATATCAAGTTACAATCCGACCTTACTTACCCGGTGAAGCCATATCGAGTACTCGACGAGAAAGAAAGAGTGACTCGCGGAAGAAGTCATGAAGCAATATAAAGTATCTTGGAGTGAGCAAGACGACCGAGATGCCACTTGGGAAACGGAAGACTATCTAAAGGAAGTATATCCACAGTTTTATAAGGACTGGTTAGTAACTCAAATCTCGGGACGAGATTCCTTTAAGGAGGGGAGGGCTGTAACACCCTAGGTGTTAAGCAACCCTAAGTGCATAATTTGACATCTCATGAGCATAAAGCATCATCATTTCATGTTGCATTCTTTCTTTTGTTAAGTGTCATTTCATGTGACCCTTTGTGATGCTATGCTTGATTGAATGCTTGTGTGTCTTGTTTGTGGAGTGTTTAAGTCTCCTTAGTAGTTGAACCTTGTTGAGGAGTCAAAATGAAGCTAGGTTTATGTTGGTCATGTTGGCTAACCAAGTCTCTAACCCTAGTTGCCTTAATAGAGCCCTAGGAGTCCTTTTGTTTGACTAACTAAGACCTTCTTGATAGAAGCTTTGCATGGTTGTGGGCCCTTAACCAAAAGTGTGTAGAATTTAGAGTAGAACAAAAGTTGTTTAAGGCCCAACTCATGAAAATGAGTTTAACAAGGTGTTTTAGGGACCCACAAGGCAGATTTGAGGGAGTTTAGACTTAGAAAATTCTCTAAGTCCTAACTGCCCAAAACAGTTTCATCTAGCCATCTTTGGAGCTTTCTCGGGAGCAATCTAGGCCGAACCAAAGATCAATCTTGTAACCAAAGTGGTAGTCGGTATGTAGCTCTAAGCAATGGAGCAAGTGGTTTAGCTTTTCATCAAGTGGATTAGGAGTTAATCGCGCTCAAAGTCTGGCCGTCAGTCGGCCTGATGGCACTGAATCGGGCCGGGCCGTGCCGTGCCGGCGCGCGCGCGGCGTCGTGGCCGACAGCGCCAGGACGTTGCCGCCGCGTGGCGCTCGACGGCCGGCCAAGCCAGCGTCCGCGCGCGGCGTGGCAAGCATGCCTTCGCCCTCGCCCTGTCCGAACCCGCTCCTCCCTCCATTCTGTTCCCCGCGCTCGCGCCTCTCTCTCGCTCTCTGCTCTCGCCGGCGTTCGAGCGGGAAAAGGGGAGAAAGCAAAGCGCCGCCGCCCGCCGAACCTCGGCGAGCGATTACTCGCTCCACCGTGCGCCGCCGTCCAATTCCTCTCGCCAGTTCCTCCGCCCTGATCTCCTCTTTCTCCGGTAAGGGTTGGTTTCCCCTCTCTCCCTCTCTAGCTGCCGGAACAGCGGACGCCATCCGCAAGCTTCCGCCATGGCCGCCACCGTGACCTTCACGTGGACCGGTCATCTCCGGCCATGCTACCCTGAGCTGAGCCATGTTCTAGTCTTCTCTACCGTCGTAGTAGCTTAGAGTCAGATGGAGACCTCTCTCGTGTCCTGAGTTCGCCGGACCGCGGGCCAGTCGCGCTGTGTCCGCCATGGACCGCCGCCGTGCATCGCGCCGGACAATGCCGGGGATGCCGAAGCCCGGGAGTTGCTCCAATAGGTCACTTGTGACTTGCTTAGGCTAGTGTTAGTCTCGCCGAGTCGCAAGCCGCCGGGAAGAGTTCCGCCGCCGAGTCGCCAGAGCCGCCGCTCCGCCATGGCCGCCGTCGAGCTTGCTCCGGTATCCCTCTGTCTCAGCGAGTCGGTTAGTTGTGTTCGCCTCGCAAACCCGCACCCAGTAATGGTCTCCGTGTCGCCAGAAGTGTCGCCGTCGACGAGCTAGGGCCGGTCAACGACCACGGCGCAAAACTCCGCCGTTGACCGCCGAGCCTGGCCTCGCACGGTAACGTGCCGAGCCTGGCCTCGGTAGCTTGGTCGCCCTGACCAGCGGGCCCCGACTGGCAGCAAGAAAGAAAGAAAGGGAAGCGTTTGGGTGCCGTAGGCCTCGGTAAGCCGGGCGTGCCGAGCGTTTGCCTCGAGCCTCGGCTAAGTCACCGAGCCTCGGTTGAGTCAGTAGCCTCGGCCGAATCGGTTGAGTGTGTTTGAGCCTCAGCCGAATCGCGCCGGATGTGCTGAGCGTTTGTCTTATGCCTCGGGCCTCAGCCGAATCGCGTCGGGTGTGCTAAGCGTTGGTCTTATGCCTCGGCCGAACCAAGTTGGAGTCCGTACCTTTAGGTTTGAGTTTCCTTTTTAGTTTGTTTTTGCAGAATTATGTAATGGCTTCAAAAATTCCTACAAGGCTTATTTTAAGTCCAAATCCTGTGAAACAAATTTTGTTAGGTCAAGCATGTTTAGATCTATCAGTGAAAACTGTTAAATGCATTTTTGGTGATACTTTTATGTGTAGATTTATTTAATTTAGAAAAGTGCTGATAACTTGGTAAATGCATAACTAATTATATATAAGTCAAAAAAATGTGATTTCAGTTTTGTTAGGTTTGTATGAATGTGTAGTTTCAGAGAAAAATATAATATGAGGTTGTTCTATGAATTAATTTGACAGTAGCTTTTAAAATGCTTAAATGTCGTTTCCTTGTTTATTTTGTAGTAATTAAAATATGAGGAATACGAACCTGAGAATTTAAGCACATTGCTCTTATGCTAGGAAGTTCAGTAGAAAAATAAGAAATCTGTTGTTTGACACTTTTTGCTAGGGTGTGTAGTTCAAAGCACCTTTCCATAATAGAATTTGTCTTTTTCATAGAGGATGAAGTCTAGGTCCAAATGGGATGAAATTTGGACAGAGGGTTAGATTAAGTGTTATTGATCTCCAGTAATTTTTATAGGTTTTTGTGAAGCTGTCTAGGATAGGTTACTGTTATGGGCCTATTTAACTAGATTTAATTCTACAAATAATTAGAGGGTAATAAACCCGTTAAGCAACTTTGATGCGGTGACAACAAGACTTGGTAAGTAGTATGTCGAATTAAATAAGTGAGTAGCAGTAGATGACATGTGCTTATCTCCTGAATGGTTACTCCATGTTGCATCACCATGCATCCCATGTGCATTCATGTTGTTCATTCATGTACCGCATCATGCAGGATCGGTAGTGGAAGCCCAGGAGACGCCGGAGGAGCAGCGTCAGGAGGAGACACCCGAGGAGGGGATCCCGGAAGGAGACGCTGAAGACCTGCCGGAGTGCCGTGATCACCGCCCCGCCGACTTCGAGCGAGGCAAGCCCCGGAGCATTCTAACTCCTACGGTTTGCAAATGTTTCTAATTAACCTGATGATGGATGTTGCATTAGGTTATAGGAATTGATTGCTACCGTTGATGCATTATTACTTATCCTTGTCCACCTGCAAATATTACCTTGTTATCCCTGATAAGTCTAGGCTCGTTTATGCTTAGCCTGCTTAGACCGGTAAAAGTCGGGTGATTTCCTGTCTCCCGCATATAGGTGGATACTGATCATGTTTAGCCTTGTGCTATCATGGAGATAACCATGTGATAATTAATTTGAGACCGGGCGGGATAGTAGGAGCAGCAGGACATGGGTTCTGTGTGCTAGTAGTCTCCCGTCTGTGTCGATCAGGAACCGACGAAGGCACACCTCAGTCATTTTGAACGCGTCAATCACTTAACGGAGCAGGTGCGGGTACCTCCCGTGAAGCCGAGTAAGGTTTTTCGAGCCGGTGACGGAGATGTTGACGCCTAACACCCAGGGCCTCAGATGTACCGTGGGCAACTATTCTGATCGACCTGGCATGGTCCGAGGGCAGGCAGGGCCTGATCGACCTGGCATGACCGTGGGCAGTTAATAGCTTGAGCGACCTGGCATTGAGATAACCCCCGGTGTAGAAGGGCCCATGACCGTCCCGCGTGTTGTGTTCTCGAACCTCCTGAAGTGGTCGCCAACGGCCACCTGGCAGGGTGTGTCGGGCGAGTGTGCGGCATTTTTATCCCCAGCTGGTAGGAATCGATTATAATCGCCATCGCTCCTGGTTAGTGAGTAACTTGACTGAGCATGTGTTACCGTAGTAATATATGGAATTAATGATGGTTATGGTTGATGAATCTGAAAGGCTATTGATGAAATAGTCACTCTTGCTTGAATAAGTAGTCAAGTGTTTGCTCTAGATCAGGTGCAAATCTAGATAATCAGGCTGATTACATAAAAGTGACTGCTAATGCTCTAATGATGATTAGTTAATAATAAAGTGCTTTTATGCAAAAAGGTAAGTGTGGCCAACCCCAGATACAGCCTTGCATAATCCTTGGTGTCGGTTATTTCTGGTTTATGACGGGTAAGTCTAGCTGAGTACCTTCTCGTACTCAGGGTTCTATCCCTTGTTGTTGCAGATGGGCAATGCTTCTTCGGCTATTGCGAGAACTGTCTGTACCCCGTCGAGGGCAGTGACTAGACCATGGGCATGGTCAACTCTTATCTTCCCTGATGCTTTTGTGGACCGATCAAGCATATGGCACTGTATTGTGAACTAAGGACTTGTGTTTCAAAACTATGTTGCTTCCGCTTTTGAATTCAAACTATGATTTGTAATAATTGTTGAACTCCGATGTATTTGAACTATGTGCGAACTGAATGTACCTTGTGGGCATGTACGCTAATCTATTACGATCTTGGTTAAAGTTGAATGACTTGAAATCCTTCGAGATTTCCGGACTACCGGGTTTGTACGAGCTTAAGTACTTGTAATCTCTGTGAAAGCAGCGATTCGGTGCTTAATCTGGTGCAAATTGGTCGGTTCTGTTACAGCCGGGGAGCCGCTGCCTGCGTCTAACACGGAGGCCTTCGAAGGTTGGTTGTGCAACGAGCTTGATGTCTTTAGCTCGTTGGCTGGTAATGCGGCCGACTTTGGTGGCTATGCCGGAGCTTTGGCAATGGCCAGTACGCTTCGTCAAGCGGATTGCGAGCACCTTCGCAAGATCAAAAAGCCAAACCATGCCTTTCCGTCAGTTGACGAGGTGCGCCGGATGAAAGTTGATGACGCCGAGGTTCGGAATTGTGCGATGCGATTGCTTCGCAAGTTCTGGATTGCTGGTGGCGACCGAGCTCTTGCTTTCGAAGAAGCTGCCGAGGCTACTCGTCAGGTTTGTGTTTTTGGTGAAAATTGTGGTTGGGTTTATTTATGTGATGTGGGGTTTGTTATTGATTTTGGAGGGCTCGTCATTTATTTTTCCTTGCAGGCTCGGAAGGATGCGATTCCTTCGCCGCCTACGACTGATGCTGATGCTGGTTGTTCCGGTTCTGCTCCCGTGCCCGGCTCTGCGGAGGTTCCTGTGACGGAACGGCCCTAATCTCATGGCCCACGTGTCCCTGTCAACCTCTGACAGCCGAACCCATGTTCCATGTGATTAAGACCTGTTCGCCACCGGGCTACATCAGTGCCCAATGTCCGCAGGATCATCTCACAATTCGGTTACAGCATTGCATACTTTTACAAGTAACATCGGAATAAAGAGCGGAAGACTTAAACAACATTAGTTTTACAAAGCAGGGTTCCAAATAGAAATTAAGGTGCAGTTATTACAAACCAAGTTCTGATAATAGAAATAGACAAAGGCAACATAGCGGAGTACAACAAAATAAAGATACTGATAATCACCTAGCCCGAGGGTGCACAACTATTCTTCGGCCTCATCGGCCTCTTCCTGGACGATGGTCATGCAGCAGGGCGCAAGACACATCGGGGTCTCAGTCATACCTGCAGCATTGGTAACAAACCCTGAGTACTGGGGTACTCAACAAGACTTACCCGACTAAAAAAAGGGAGAAGACTCAGGAATGAGAGGCTTAGGGTAGTCAAGGTAAGGCTTAAGCAAGATCAGGTATTTTGCAGAAAAGCATTTTGTAAACCTTATTTTATTTTGGAAAGATTCAGTATTCCTCAATTCTTCATCGTTCCTGATTCATTTTACATTTCAAAACATTCCTAGTTGAGAACCACTCTCCGTTGACAGTCAGTGACCAAGTCTCCATAACCGAGGAGCAACGTTAATCCGGATAAATAATACTCAGCTGAGGATCCCTATCCACACTGCATATGTAGCACCCAAGCTTGCATATGCCAACTCGTCTACCACGATTCCTCCAAGATTGGGCCCGGTCCTACGCCACCCAGAAGTACAGTACACCACTCCTATCCAGGTACGACGACCACGTGGGTACATGCTACTTCCGCCATCTCTCCACTCCCAGTGCGCGGTTGTCGGTCCAATAAAGGATTCCTCGGGGCCAGAGCTTTCCGAAGTATGTGAATAGTTACAAGTCTTGACCAGCAGGCCCCCATACGGATGGTCCCTAAAGTTTTTCCGTCAGCAACAAGCACCTCGGGACTCTAACCCAAGAGTACAGGTCCTGTCAGTTTTTCAACCCTGTCCCGGTCGGTGTCAACTGTTGAGTCCCGGACTACAACATGACGGCACCGTACGCGCAGACAACCTCTTCTCGACAATGACCACATGCTAGCCAGGCAAGCAGTCATCGAACGGGAAGTAAAGCCAAATTCTCGTAAGGATTCTTTCAGTGATCACACTTTTGAAATGGGCATTTTATTGCAAAGTCTAATTCAATAAGCATTGCTAAGCATTTTTCAAATACTTTTGAAAAGCACGTATCGGGTGTATCAGTGGTCAAGGTGGATAGTGCATCAATTAGGATAGCACACAACTCCTATAAACCTAATGCAATAATTTAACTCAAAAGCATTTAAGGAAATCATTTTATAAATTCAAGGAAAGGGGTTAAATGCACCGGGACTTGCCTTGAAGAGCAAAAAGGACAGACTCGGGGTCGGCAGTGCAGGTGTCGGAGCTCGGGGTAGCCTCAGGGGTAGGTTCGTCAGCGGCTGCCACGACTTTGATTCCTTCTCCTTCGGTCACTATACGGATGCAATGATGTATGCACATGAGTATGCTAGCATGAACAATGCAACACAGGGCATACAACATGAACTCTACTTGATTTTTTTATTTTTCCTAATTATATAAAAAGGTCATTTTATGAAGTTACTCCCAAAGGCCTCAAAAATCTACCAGAGACTAAGCATGACATAACTAGCACATAAAAATTTATCTCATGATTTTTGGAGCTACACATGTTTTTCTAAAAATCTAAAACCATTCATTTCTTAATTAAAAGGGAGATTTTTCATTTTCAAATTTTTGCACAAAGTCCAAGTTTCATATTTTTCTAAAATACTACATGGTATAAAGAGTCTACCATCAAATTTTCAGAATTTTTGGAGCAACACAGAAAATCACACAAAAAGATGAAAAAGGAACACTATTCACAACTTCCAAAAAGGAAAAGAGCACTGTGCTCCTCCCTCGCAGGGCTCGGGCGAAGCGGAAACAATCGGTCGTCCGAGGCCTGGCCGGGAGGCTCGGGCGAGACGGAAAACGATCGTTTCGTCCGAGGCCTGGCCGGGAGGCTCGGGCGAAGCGGAGGGTGCATGCTTGCTCGAGGCTAGGCTCGGCGAAGCTGAGGGTGCGTGAGTCCGCTCGAGGCTAGGCTCGGGCGAAGCGGTGAGGGTGTGTGAGTCTGCTCCGAGGCTGGGCTCGGCGAAGTGGCGAGGGTACGTGTCTGCTCGAGGCCTGGCTCGAGCGAGTGCTTGCTTGAGGCCTGGCTCGGGCGAGTGCTTGCTCGAGGCCTGGCTCGGGCGAAGCGGAGTGGAAGCAGAGACCGGGGGCTTCGAGTGCTTACCACGGGTCGGAGGCAGGGCTCGGCGGGACGGAACAAGGGTCGAAGGAGGGAGCTCGACGTGGCGGTGTTTCGGCGGAGCTCTCTCGGCGGCGAGCGGCGTGCCGGCGACCCTGTACACCAGACACGGTCACCAGGAGCGGGTTAAGAGCGCACCAAGATGAGGAAGATGAAGCAGGGGTCGGGGAGGAAAGATCACGGCCGGGGAGAGAGTATTTCTCAATCCCGTGCTCACCGGTGTTTCGCCGGAGTTTGGGAAGAACTGCCTGCGCTGGTTAAAGGAAGGACGGAGGGGTGAAATTGAGAAGGGGAAAAGCTTCGCGAGGACACGGCGGAGCTTCTGAGCTAGGTGGTGGAGCGGCGGAGGCTCTGGACTGGCCTGGCCACGGTGGCGGAGGGGATGAGGAGCTCTGCCGGCCGGCTGTCCCTTTTATAGCCGTGCGCGGGGACGGATGAGCGTCGCGTGCAGGCGGATAAGCTTGGCCGAAGCGTGCGCAATCGATTGCACGCTGGCGGAAGGACGGGCGTGCGCGCAGGGACCGGGTGTGCGTTCGCCGGCGACGGCCACGCGGCGGCGACGTGCTGGGAGCAGTGGGGGACGGGACCCCCCTCCTAGTTCTAGGTTGAAGATGAACAGGGCTAGGTCTAGGGTTTGACTTAGAAAGGATTTCAGTATTTTGCAAATTACTCCCAAAATTTGAACTGAGCAACAAAAACTCAAAACACCAAAGTTGTGCAGAAAAAAAAGATCTACAACTTTGTCAATATAAACATTTCCAAAATCCAAAAAATTTTTGAATCACATTTGAAATTTGAAAAGGGAACACTTTTGGGATTTTAATAAATTCAAAATTACTTTTAATTTTTTATTGAAACTTGGAAACCTGTAAAAACCAAAGTTGTTCCTCTTGACAAGATCTACAACTTTGCTTTTTGGACCAAGTCCAAATTTTGAATAGTTTTTAAATTATTAAAAGAGGGGTAAAAGCCAGGGTTTGGAAATTAGGGTTTTTCAAAAGGAATTTGAAATCTGATTTTTTATTTTGATTTTTGAATAACACAACAAAACTTCAAGACATCAAATTGAACAAGAATTATACAAGACTAGGCACAGAGTTGAAATTACCATTTTGCCCTTATAGGAAGATTTGGGCTTTTAGGGTTTTTAGAAAAAGGGATCACTACACACAAAACACCTTTTAGGAAAGGGTAAAGGCAAGCAACCACTAGACAAACATTAATGCATGACAAGAATGATTATGACTAATGATGATGACATATCAGGTTAATTACAGATTAAACACAAGAGGTGTTACAGTTCCCCCCATCGAAGTTGTGCCCTCGGCTGAGGACGCTTCGATCGAAGAAGAAGCTAACATTGAAGAGGCTGCGACGGTCGAGGCGCCTGCTGAGAGGTTGGATGCTGCAGCCGACGAGGGTTTGGATGCTGCGGCCAGCGAAGTTAGGGCGGATGAGCAAGGGGGAGCCGAACAGGTGTGAAAAATTAGGCTCGCTCGGACGAGGGGGTTGTTTTGTAATATGTGTGTAGTTAGAAAGACTTGATGACACTGAGACACTTTTTATATCTGTGAAAATGCAGGTTCCTGACGGAACCGTGCTAGAGGTTTTTGATGTGACGCCATTGATGTTAAATTATCAGGATATCTTTATGACTGGTGAATCTTGGGCTCGGGCTACATTAAAACATCCTTCGTTGAGTTTTGAGCGTTTTTGGTGGTCGAAGCTGCGAAGGTACGACTTGAAGAACAATAGGTCGAGTCATTTTTGGCGCGAAGCGGATTATACCGATCGACAAGCTACACGTTTTTTGTTTGGTTCTTCTTCGTCCGCGCCAGCTGCTGTTGATGATGATATCGACGATAGAACGGCTTTGGATTTTTTGTTTGGACGAAGTAATCTAGAGGTTGGTTCCGATGGTTCACTTGTAATTCTGAAGGAGGAGCCTTCGGAGGTTAGTGATACGGACCGGAGATATATGTACAGGGCGAGGGTTTTGCCCGGGGAATTGCCGATTGTTCCTGTGGCTCCTTTGTTGTGGGGACCCATAGTTTCGGTGGAAGTGGGGTTTGATGAGGGTAGGGAGGGTTTTGATGATTTAATGATGATTGAGGATGGTGACGAATCCTTGTAATTTTATTCTTTCTATTGATTGTATAGCATACTGTCGACAGAAGCGAACAACTTGTGGTGTTGCTTTATGGAGGTGCTATTCATTTTTTTGCTATTTGATTGAGATAATACTTGACTCTCGAGGCTCGCTTTTCGTTTAAGAGAGGTGTTCTTTGGAAAACAGCGACGCCCCCTTTTCTTTTAGCGAGGCTCGCTTAACGCTTTTGTAAGTTGATTAGGAAAACAGCGACGCCCCCTTTTCTTTTTGCGAGGCTCGCTTAGCGCTTTTGTAAGCTGATTAGGAAAACAGTGACGCCCCCTTTTCTTTTAGCGAGGCTCGCTTAGCGCTTTTGTAAGCTGATTTGGAAAACAGCGACGTCCCCTTTTCTTTTAGCGAGGCTCGCTTAGCGCTTTTGTAAGCTGATTTGGAAAAACAGCGACGCCCCCTTTTCTTTTAGCGAGGCTCGCTTAACGCTTTTGTAAGCTGATTTGAAAAAACAGCGACGCCCCCTTTTCTTTTAGCGAGGCTTGCTTAGCGCTTTTGTAGGCTGATTAGGAAAACAGCGACACCCCCTTTTCTTTTAGCGAGGCTCGCTTAGCGCTTTTGGTTATGCGGGGGTACTCGACTTTTAGATTTCGCGCCTCCCCTTGTCTTAGGTGGAGGTTGGATTTGTTTTGCGAGCCCCTAGCGTTTTTGTGAGGGTGCACGACTTTTTTGGACTTCGCGCCTCCCCTTATCTTAGGTGAAGGTGAAGTTTGCTTTGCGAGCCCCTGGCATTTTTTGCGAGGGTGCTCGACTTTTTTGGACTTCGCGCCTCCCCTTGTCTTAGATGGAGGTGAATTTTGTGTTGCGAGCCCCTGACGCGATTTGCGAGGGTGCTCGATGTTTTTGTACTTCGCGCCTCCCCTTGTGTGTAGGTGAAGTTTTGCTTTTTTGCGAGTCCCTGGCGTGTTTTGCTAGGGTGCTCGACTTTTTGTACTTCGCGCCTCCCCTTGTCTTAGGTGGAGGTGAAGTTTGTTTTGCGAGCCCCTTGCGTGTTTTGCGAGGGTGCTTGACTTTTTTGTACTTCGCGTCTCCCCTTGTCTTAGGTGGAGGTGAAGTTTGCTTTTTTGCGAGCCCATGGCGTGTTTTGCGAGGGTGCTTGACTTTTTGTACTTCGCGTCTCCCCTTGTGTTAGGTGGAGGTGAAGTTTGCTTTGAAAAAAGTTTGTTTTTTTTGAAGCAATCTTCGAGGGTTATCATCGATTATAGCGCTCTTGAAGAAGAGCTGCTTTTGTTGATGTTTGTTAGTAAAGGTAATAATTTGGAGTCTTACTTTTTCTGGGGTTTTAACCTGTATTAAGAATTTGGATGTTGCCTTGTTAAAAAACCTTACGCTCCTTCGTAAGGAAAAAGAGTGCAGCTTCTTTGTTTTTGTTACATGCATAGAAATGGAAGAAAACATAAATGAAATAACAAATTACATACTGCGAGGGCTCGCTAAGGCTCCGCTATGGGTAGTATTTGCGAAGGTCGTCGACATTCCAGGTGTGAGGCAGGATGTTTCCCTCGCTGTCAGAGAGGTGAAAGGAGCCGGGACGATTGCATTCTGCTATTAGGTATGGACCTGTCCACTTTGGCTGAAACTTTCCCGCCATGCTGGCGTTTTGCTTTCAAATGAGAACGAGGTCATCCTTATTTAGTTCTTTGATTCTCACCTTTTTGTCTCTCCATTTTTTTGTTTCTTCTTGGTACTTGCGAAGGTTGTGCACTGCGTTGCATCTTGTTTCTTCGAGTAAGTCTTTGTCAAGTAGTTGGTTTTGTTCGTCTGTTTCGAAGGTAGTTCTGAGTGATACATGCTTCAACTCTTCTGGTAACACAGCTTCTTCTCCAAACAGGAGCCTGAAGGGTGTGAATTTGGTGGCTCTGCATTCCGAGGTGTTATGGGACCAGGTGACGGAGGTTAGCTCTTCCGCCCACTTTCCCTTGGGACTGCCTTGCAATTTCTTTGATACGGCTTGGAAAATTATTGCATTGGCTCTTTCGACTAAGCCGTTGGATTGAGGGTGTCGGACTGAGGCGAAGCATAAGATTGTTCCGATTTGAGCGCAGAATTCTTTGAAAACCTCGCTGTCGAATTGAGTGCCATTGTCGACAGTTAGGTATTTGGGGACTCCGAACCGGCAAATTATTTGCTGCCAGAAAAACTTCTTCACGGCCAAGGAGGTGATGGAAGCCAGTGGTCTAGTTTCAATCCATTTCGTGAAGTATTTCGCAGCTACGACTGCGTAGCGAAGGTTTCCTGGAGCTGTTGGAAGTGGACCGACGATGTCCATTGCCCATCTTTGCAACAGCCATGTTGGGCATATCAGAGTTGTTGGCGCCCCTGGGGCGTTTTTTGTCTTTGCCGTTAGTTGGCAACCCTCGCAACGTTTGACGATGCTTTCTGTGTCTCTTAACGCTGTTGGCCAGTAGAAACCTTGTCGGAAAGCTTTATCGACTAATGCCCTCGGGCCGTTGTGTGAACCGCAGATACCTTCGTGAATGAGTTTAAGAATGTCATTTCCTTCAGCCTGTGAGACGCATTTGAGCCAAGGCGAAGTTACCGAAGCTTTGAGCAGAATGTTGTCTACAATTTTGTACCCTCGAACTCTTTGATTCAGTCTGTTTCTTCCTCTTTGGAGTCGGGTTCGTGCAACCCGTTGATATAGGCCATGATGGGAGCTCTCCAGTCTTCGTTCTGGATTGCATTGACTAGTTTGGCATTCTTTTCGGAGGTTTCGAATGTTGGTTGAGTTGTTACCTCGTAAAAGACGTCTGGCGGTAGCTGCAGCTTATGTGTTGCTGCTTTAGCTAGGCTGTCTGCCTCGTAGTTCTCCGACCTCGGTATGGCTTTCACTGTTATGCCGAGGAAGAATGATTCCAACCTTCGCACATACTGAAAGTAGTTTTGGAGCTCTGGGTCTTTTGCTTTGTAATTTTTCTCAATGTGTCCCGCAATAACTTGGGAGTCTGTGTTAATGACCGCCCTTCGGACTGACAAGGATCAGAGCTTTGATAGTGCTAGTATCACAGCTTCGTACTCTCCAGAGTTGTTTGTGCACTTGAAATCGAGTCTTTTGGTGTATCTTAGCTTCGTCCCGGATGGCGAAACTAAGATGGCCGAGGCTCCTGCTCTAGCTGCTCCCCAGGCTCCATCGACGTACACTGTCCAAAACGGCTCTGAGTGGTCTTCATTATTGCGAGGGTCCGGGGTCCATTCAGCTATGAAATCTGCTATTGTCTGCGATTTGATTGTTGTTCTTCCGACGAAGGTTATAGCATAGCTGTTCAGCTCGACTGCTCATTTCGCTATTCTACCGACTGCTTCATTGTTCTTGAAAATATTGTCAAGTGGGTATGCCGAAGGTACATGGATCTCGTGAGCCTGAAAGTAATGTTTTAGCTTCCTTGACGCCATAACCACGGCGTAAGCTACCTTCTCGAGCTCTGAGTAGTTTCTTTTAGGACCTTCGAGAGTTTCTGAGACATAGTAGATTGGGGCTTGCTTGGTTGTGTTGTTCTCGTGCAATTCTTTGATAAGAACTGCGCTTGTTGCGTGAGGCAAGGCTGCGACATATAGCAGTAACATGTCCCCTTTGTTTGGGCTGGTTAAGACAGTTAAGTTGGTGAGATATTTTTTCAAATCCTCGAAAGCTTTCTGTTGTCGAGGTCCCCAATTGAAAGGGGCTGCGCTTCTCAAAGTTTCAAAGAAAGATAGCCCTCGCTCTGCTGACCTGGAGATGAATCTGCTGAGTGCTATCAATCGGCCTGACAAACGCTGAGCTGCTTTTTTGGTTGTCGGAGGTTCCATACTGATGATAGCATCAATCTTCTCGGGATTGGCTTCGATTCCCCTTGTTGAGATGATACAGCCTAGCAATTTTCCTTCGTTTACCCCGAAAACACATTTTTCGGGGTTCAGCTTTAATCCGGCGGACCGGAGGTTGCTGAACACTCTTGATAAGTCTGATATGTGGTTGTCCTTTAGCTCGCTTTGGACAATCAAATCATTGACGTAGGCAGAGATAGCGTGTTCATCTTTGAAGACTTCAGATGTCATGCGAGCGAAGGCTGATCCTGCGTTTCTCAAACCTTCTGCCATTCTACGAAAGCAAAAGGTGCCCGAAGGTGTGATGAAGCTTGTTTTTTCCTCGTCTTCTTCATTCATCCAGATCTGATGATATCTCGAGAAACAGTCGAGGAGAGAAAGTGTTTGGCAACCAGCTGCTCTGTCAACTAGAGTGCTTATGTTTGGCAGGGGAAAATCATCCTTCGGGCATGCTTTGTTCAAGCACGTAAAGTCTACGCACATTCTCCACTTCTTGTTCTTTTTCTGGACTAAAACCACATTTGAAAGCCATGTTGGGTATTTGACTGGACGGATGACACCTGCGTCCAAGAGTCTTTTTACCTCAGCCCTCGCTGCTTCTTTTCTTTCTTCTGACATTTTGCGAAGTTTTTGCTTAACTGGGCGGTAGCCTGGCTTAATGTTTAGGCTATGCTCTATCAAAGCTCTGTTTACTCCCTTTAGGTCATCTGCAGACCAGGCGAAGGTGTCAGAGTTTTCCTTGAGGAAAAGTACGAGGTTGTTTTCTGATTGGGGATCTAAGTTGGCTGAGATGAGCACTCTTCTTTCGGAGTTGCCCTCAAAGAGTTGGACTTGTTTAGTCTCTTCCTTGGGTGATGCTTTTTCTCGGTCAGGGCATACCTCACCTTCGGTTTTGGGGTTTGTTGCACGAGGTTTTGACAAGTTGTGAACATTGCGTTGTCCTGATGCTACTGTTCCCTTAGCTGCCCTTGCAATGTCTTGGTCTCCATATACTGCAACCACCCCCTTCGGAGCGGGAAGCTTCATGCAGAGGTAAGCAGGGTGGATGACTGCATTAAATGCATTGGTGACCCCCCGGCCAAATATTGCATTGTACGGATAAAACATGTCGACCACGTCGAAGGTTATGTGCTCGGTTCTGCAGTTCATCTGGTCGCCGAAGGTCACAGGCAAAGATATTTTTCCGACGGCTCTCACTTGTTGACCGCCGAAGCCGTATAGAGGGTTGTCAGCGGGTTGCAGGAGGTTTCTATCTAGCTTCATGCTGTCGAAGGTTGAGGCGAACAGGATGTCCGCGAAGCTTCCTGTATCGACCAGAATTTTGGTGACTGTCCACCCTGCTAGATTGGTTTCGATCACCATAGCGTCGGTGTGAGGGTAATCCCTCAACTTCATATCACTGGAGTCGAAGGTTATAGGAATATGAGACCATCGGCCAAATTTGTGTGGTCCTTCGACGGCTACATGGTGTACTCGTCTAGCATGTTCCTTCCTCTGCCGCTTGTTGCTATGATCTTCATTTGAGCCTCCGGTGATGGCTAGTATCACACTGAAGGTTGATGTTGGGTTGTTGATGGTTGTCTGGTTCTGGGCTTCGGATTTGACGGGTTGGGGCGCTGGCAATGCTGGTATTGGTGGTGGTGGTGGCAGAGCATTGTTTACTTGTTGGTTGGTTTGGGTTTGGGTTTGAGGAGTTGTTGGGTATGTAACGGTGTATGGAGTGTTTTGACGTTGAGGGATGGTGGCTGACTGATAAGAGGCTTGGTTGTAGTGAGGGGGATGCGCGTAGAAGGATTGGTGCGAAGGTAGGCCGTAATTTATGGGGGTGTAGTGGTATTGTGGATTTGGTGGGTTGAAGTTTGGTTTTCTGGTATGGTTGATGGTTCGGTTGTCTGCCAAAGCGGCTCTTTTGTACTCTTGGTACTCTTTCCCCTTAGCGAAGCACTCGCATTGTTTGGCGGTGTGTCCCTTTCCAAGACCACAAAAATGACAATACATTTTCGCGGGATCTTTCTGCTGGTTCCGTTGATCCGGCGGGGGTGGCAAACCTTGAGGGTTTTGGTTGCTCGAAGGTTGAGCGCCCCGTTTTTGGTCTTCAAAGTGGGCTGCTTTGTTGATAGCACCAATGTTGCTTTGTTCTTGGCGAGGGTTGTTTTCTCTCGGTTGAGGCCTCGGCTGCGGCTTCTGTTGTGACCTCCGAGCATCAGACTTTGCTCTGAAGTCCATGTCCGCCCTGAAGTTCATGCCCTGAATTCCTCGATTGTACTTGCCGGCTTCCTGGCAAATTTCGAAGAGCATGGGCCTGGGCGCAGACCGCTGACTGCAGCGAGGATGACAGCCTCGTCGGATATCCCCGGAGTTCTTGCTCTGATTTGGATAAACCTTCGCCAATAATCTTGAAGTGGTTCGCGCTCTTCTTGTTTGCAGTTGAACAACTCAATGGGGTTTGATGGAGCTGTTGTAATACCTTTGAAGTTTGTACAGAGCCTATCTCTGAGGTTGGCCCAGGAATCCACGGTTCCGGGGCGACGGTTACTGTACCAAGTTTGTGCGATGTCACACAGGATGATGACAAAAGACTTTGCCATTGTTGATTCATCGCCCCCCCCCCCCCCCCCCCCCCCGCCGCGGCGACTGCTGCCTCATAACTCATTATGAATTGGCGAGGGTCGGTAAGTCCATCGTAACGGGGGAGATTTTGTGGATTATAGCATGGTGGCCAGGGTTGGGTTTGTAGTATTTGGGAGAGTGGTGATCTTGGGTCGTAGGACATCTGGTGTTGTTGGGCCCTTCGCTGTATACGAAGGTTTGGCTCTCGCTCTTCTGGGTAGAGGTGGCGAAAGTTTGGTGGTGGTGGGGGTGGTGGTGGCTGATGAGCGTTGCCCTGTCGCTGCCCAACATTCTCCTCTCGAAGCGGCGGCATTTGCCTGCATTCCAATCCTCGGCTTCGGCCTCAGCTGCTGTGAGGGACTCCTCCATTCGGCGAAGCTGCTCTCTTGCTTCATCCGCCTTTTGCCTGATAAGGCGCAGCCGGTTGTGCCTTTCAAGCTGGTCCAGACGCCTCTTCTTTTCCTGTAACTCAGCTTGAAGTCTTTCTAAAGCCTCGAGGCCCAACTCCTCCTCATCTCCTTCCCCATCTCATCCGGAGGTATGCGGGTGTGGTTGTGATACCGGCCGAGTGTGAGGGCCCGGGACCTCCGTCCCTGGAGCAACTTCTTCTGTTTCCGAGGGTACTACATTCTCTTCCATAGGCTGGATTATCGTTGTGGCCTCTCTGGTCACGCGAGGGTCTCTCGTAGTGGGCGCTCTCCTGTTTCCTGCCATTTCGAACTCCGCTCCTCACGGACGGCGCCAAACTGTTGGTAACACACTTGCCCTACCTCCGCACACGTGCAGGGGGTGGCGAAGGTGGCCAGTCGTCAGAGCCAAGCGAAAGTGCAAAGGAAAAGTGACACGATGGCTCTATTCCCCAAAAAACGTCTCATTACACTGTTCACCCCCCGGTATTTATAGGGGATACCAAGGGGCACTAACCAGATTACAAAAGGGTACAAGAAAGATTCTTCTGCGCCGTGCTACGGAAGGGCAGAATTGTACAAACACAACTGGAGTCGAAACCCTAGCCTGCTTTCCTCCTGCCCGCCGCCACCGGGCCTTGCTCGCCTTCGCGGAAGAACCGGGGTCCGACCCTCGGCTCTGCCGGTGGCGAGGTCGGACCCCCGCCGTGTTCATGATGCTCGAGGGCCTGCTTCCCTCCTGCGTTCCGGGCGCGCCATTGCCTGCAAGACACGCAGCGAACCCCGAGGGTCGAACTCATGTGCGAAGGTTAGCAAACCTGCCCGAAGGGTCCAAGAGACGGAGATGATAGAGTCGAGAGCGGGTCACGCGAAGGTCGCTCCTCGATCCAGCCTGAGCGGCGCCACTGCCGAGGGTCTCTTCCCCAACACGCAGAAAGTGCCGTCAAACCACTGAACCTACCTCCCCAAGAAGCTTGGGGAGGATACAGCACCTAAAACATCAGATTACCAATGGGGAAGAATTACCGTAAAAGAAAACTGATACACGACGGACACGAGATTCAAATTAACCCCTCATCGCCTTTTCTTCGTCCTCGCGTTTGAAGCTCGGGCAGAGTTCCGCTCGGTAACCATCTTTATAAGATTCGCAAGGGACCGCAACCTGTCCCACACACTATAGCCATACAGAGTCTCCACAAGCAACTGCTGGAACTCAAATCCATGCTCTGAGACAGGATACTGCAAAAATGATAAGCAGTCGAATATCAGAGCTGCAAGAACCGAGTAAACCATGCAACTATTTGTATCATGGGAAAGAAGTAGACCTGGATAGGTTTCGGGATCACTGTTTTAATATATGGCCACAATCTATCTTCTACAACAGACTTCACAAGGCAGCAAGCTCAGCCTTCTACACCAGCAAATCTCCCAAATCCACTGTCCTTGACACCACCGAATGGCAAAGACTGCAGCCAGAAACACAAGTAAGCATACTTGTATTGCCAGTGTAACACAAAATGTAAAAACACAATATAAGCATCATGCCATATTGTATTGTAACATGAAATACTAGACAACAACACCACACGATACGTAGGCCTACTAGAAGAAAATTGAGGAAAATACACCTCAGGTCCCAGAACTTGGCACGAGGTGTCAATCAGGTCCCCGAACTTTTAAAATAATATCTGCAGGTCCTAAACTTGGCAAACCGTGTCATCTAGGTCCCAAACTTTCAAGGTGTTCACCACATATCCCTAAACTTAGCTGGTCGTGTCATCCTGGTCCCAAACTTTTAAAATAATCACCGTAGGTCCCTCAACTTGGCTAACAGTGTCATTCTATTCCAAATGTTATCTAACCCACTATAATAGCCATGTGATATACTAACTATACATTAAACTAACTATACGTTAAACGTGAATCTAACATACATCAATTAATATATATCATAAAATTGTAAACTATATAAAATAATTTACATCATCAAAAAATAAGTATTAAAATAATTTAAAATGATAATTTAGGTTTAAACTATAATATTATTTACTGATATTTTTTATAAAAATTATATTATTATTACTTTAATACTAGTTTATAGTATTATTTTTTTGCTGATAAATTTTTATATAACTATATTATTATTTTAATACTAGTTGTATATTTTTTTTGCTGCTAAATTTTTATATAATTATATTATTATTTAATACGACAAACATAGTATTATTTTTAATACTACTTTTTGCTAATGTAAATTATTTTATATAATTTATAATTTTATAATATATATATTAATTGACACATGTTAGATCCACGTTTAACGTACGTCAGCATGTCAAGGTTAATTAATAAAATTATATAAAATAATTTACATCAGCAAAAAAGTAGTATTAAAATAATACTATGTTTGTAGTATTAAATAATAATATAATTATATAAAAATTGATGAAAAAACTATACAAGTAGTATTAAAATAATAATTATATAAATTGATGTATGTTAGATTCACGTTTAACGTATAGTTAGTTTAATGTATAGTTAGTATATCACATAGCTATTATAGTGGGTTAGATAACATTTGGACTAGAATGATACTGTTAGCCAAGTTGAGGGACCTACGGTGATTATTTTAAAAGTTTGGGACCAGGATGACACGACCAGCCAAGTTTAGTGATATGTGGTGAACACCTTGAAAGTTTGGGACCTAGATGACACAGTTTGTCAAGTTTAGGGACTTGCAGATATCACTTTAAAAGTTCGGGGACCTGATTGACACCTCGTGCCAAGTTCAGAGACCTGAGGTGTATTTTGGGACATGAAACATCAGTTGTAGAACTGTGTTTAACTGTTACATAGGACAGGCAGAGGATGAATAATGAATTGCACACTTACCTGACACATGTAACTTGAAGCGAAATCATTGATTGCAGCTACCCCACATTGTATTTGGGACGCTATTCTGATGGCACGCTTCTGGTCGCCAGAAAAAACAGCACAACCAAGACCATATTTTGAGTCGTTTGCAAGTTTGATAGCCTCTTCATCGGAACTGAATTTCATGATTGGTAGAATTGGTCCAAATGCCTGATCATCAGCAACTGACATTGTTAAGATTAACACTAGTATCACTTGTACTAAAGGAAATCAAAGATTGACTCCAGCTTACCTCTTCTTGCATAATTTTCATTGTGTGATCAACATTTACCAGGACAGTTGGCGGGAAAAATTGATCAACTGCGTCTTCACCAAGATTGCCAAAGCTCCCTCTGACGACAATTTCGGCACCTTTGTCTAGGGCATCATTAACAAGATTCTGAAGTTTCTCAGAGTGCTCCATCATACAGATTGCACCCATGTCATATCTGCCTGATAATGAGGGGCCCTAGAAAAATAACGAAGGGGCAAACCATGAGTACTACTGCAAAAGTTTAAGTGTTATCAAAACAATTGAAAAATAATTCCGTTGGCATCTAAAAATGTTGCTGATACACCCATGGGTTATCTACTGAAACTGTTTAGGGTTGCCTATATTAAATTAAGATAAGCTTTAACTAACAATATTCATGTAAAACTTGAAAACAACACAATATGGAATGATAATATGTTAGAAATGTGAAAAGTATACCCATAGCCTCATTTGTTAATTCACAGATATGCATTTGTTTGTAAAACATAGCAATAACAGATAATAATACAGAAATGGCAGCACAGGGTTGTAATCCTGCAAACCAGCAGACACTCAGAAGGTAAGGCAATAAATTGGCGCAAGGTAATTGGCTGCAAAATATGGCTGTTACTTACAACACATATAGATTTGACTATCTTCACTACTTGTGAAACAAAGGCAGAATAGATGTCGTTGTGAACATAAAATCTTTCAGCGCCAGCGCAATTCTGCCCACTAGATTGCAGAGCAGCTCTAACAGCAACTTGAACAACCTTCAAACAGAAAAATACAGCAGATTAGGTCCTGTACACTGCTAGGACTTGAAGAAAATATGATGTTCATGGCATAGGCAGTATTAATTCCCTTACACTGGGTAAAGCTACATCTTCACACACAATAAATGAATCTTTGCCACCAAGCTCAAGAGTTACAGGTATTAGAGTCTCTGATGCCCTTTCCATGATCTGTAATAACACATAAAACTGAAGACTTTAGAACAGAGAAATGACAGAGCCATAGAGGGACAGGAAAAACTTAACAGACATATCTTATTCCATTGTAATACTTGTACATAAAATGGCAGAAAAGTATACGCATAGAAGACAGATTCTGGCAACATAATTCCTTTACAAAATAGATGCACATTGTGCTGCAGATATAATATCTAATACACATGTTTAGTCCTTAGGCCTGCCACTTTGTGGCAATTGGTCATGGTCTATCTGGGCAGCCAAAGAGGATAAACTGTGAGCGATAAGTTGACTTAGCAAGCACAAAAGGCATGTTCATAGGTTACACAGAATCCACCAAACCATATACTGAAAATGAAGAATATTAATCACATGAGCTTAAGCAAAAAGTACTTCAGATGAGAGGTATACCATTTTTCCAACACCAGGGGATCCCACAAATATTATTTTGTCTACTGATGATACAAGCGCTTGGCCTGTTTCCGCAAAACTAAAGACAAACAAAAAAAACAGAGTCCAGGTAAGCAATGTGCATCTAGCCTGTAAACTTCTTATAGAAAGCTGCATTCATACCCAGTTATTATGTGCACCAGATTCTCAGGTGCACCAACAGCTGAAAGAGCTGCTTGTATGATACGAAAATAGAAGCAGCCTGACCAACTCGCATATTCTGAGACCTATAAAAGGTAATTTTACCAATCAGAATAATCTTGAATAATGTCTAATGTGCATCAGAAATCAGATAAAACATATTTTAGAGGACAATATAATGTCTAAGGACAGCAGAAAGGTGTATATAACATGTAAATACGTTTAACTTAGAAAAACAAGAAAAAAAAGTTAATGACATGATTGTACGCAGTGTTGCCAGTTGCCACACTACATTCTTTCTTGAACAACACAGGAGAGCTGTGTGTCAATTGTCATTTCATTATGGAGAGGAAAATAACAGGGAGAGAGACAGGCAATTCTATCAGCATTCAGTACAAATGAAAATATCCATCCAATCAAAGCTCGTAGAGAATCTTCTGCGTTTATTTGAGAAGGGTGCTTTCTATGAGCCAACATATGTTCGATACGCAATTTACTACTTTCTAGAAGATTATATTAGGTTAACTCAACAAAAGGATAATTAAAGATGCATCACATAAATCATAGCCCTCAGCTTCAATGGCAGCACATAAAACAGGAGATATCAAGATTGCTGAATAACAAAAAATGATCTATGAGACCACGGTGTGTACATGAAAATGGTTTGTTAAAGAACAGATTAGACAATGTAATTTCGGGGAATTAGACCTTATAGTATTTATAATTAGAAAAATAAACAATAGGCTCCAGAGCTAGGGCCAAGCACCAGTCAACAGCTCTCCTGTGTTTGTTGTATATTTAGAGTAATAT
Source organism: Coix lacryma-jobi var. lacryma-jobi (assembly GCA_009763385.1). NCBI lineage: Eukaryota > Viridiplantae > Streptophyta > Magnoliopsida > Poales > Poaceae > Coix > Coix lacryma-jobi. The sequence goes on along the minus strand of CM019825.1, from coordinate 1,341,568 downwards.
ACAACAAACACAATATTTCTTTTATGTGAAAGATTGTCATGTTTGAATTTATTTTTGTTGCAGGATGAGCAGCTGCAGGATGCCTGTGGCGCCGATGTACATCCCCATCACGTCATCTATGGATGTCTCCTTGGCAGGCTCGGCGACCTGGCTGCTGGCGGTGAGAAGAGGGGAAGCGCCCGTGCTGGCCATGGACATGGCTGTTTGCGTGTGCCGTGGATTTTTGTTGCAAGTAGGAAACGAGGCTACATAATTAGGCCTCGTTTAGATGCTGAAATTTTTTCAACCTTGCTACTATCACACTTTTATTTGTATTTGACAAATATTGTTCAATCATATGTTAACTAGGCTCAAAAGATTTCATCTCGTGATTTACAACTAATCTGTACAATTAGTTATTTATTTTATCAGCATTTAATGCTTAATGCATGCATCCAAACATTGATGAGAGTAAAAAAAGTTAGAAGTTGGAAGGAATCTAAACAAGACGAAATCGTGAAAATTAGTCGTGCAGTAATATTTTTTTTTCTTATAAAGTGTACGAATTAGTCGAATCATATTTTTTTCTTATAAAGTGTACGAATCAGTCGAATCGGCTTGGGTCTTATTAGCTTCTATCAAATTAGAGTAGGGTCTGAAACCATTCTAAACCGGGAATAAGTGAACCAAAGAGATTCACTTGACGGTGTTAATTCAAGGGTAAAAAGACCGTTTTGCCCCTGGCATAAAAAAATTACAATTTTGTTTGTTTGTTGTATATTTAGAGTAATATTAAACAAATAAATTTATACGTAACAATATTTCTTTTATGTGAAATATTGTCATGTGTGAATTTATTTGTTTAATATTAATCCAAATATACAAAAAAATAAAACTGCAATTTTTTAATACTAGGGGTAAAACAGTCTTTTACCCTTGACTTAACACCGTTAAGTAGCAAAAACGGACGGAAGGCCATAGAAGGAATAAAAGTTTGTTTCAGGGCCATAGAGGTAAGTTCAAATAAAAAAGGACCATACAAGGAAGAGTCATTATTTCTAAGGCCACGTAGGTAAAAAGCTCTAAAAAAATTGTCTTGTAAAGTTATCGCAATGTGTGTAATTAGTTTTTTTAGTCTATATTTAATACTATATGTATGTGTCCAAACATTTGATGCAATAGGTGAAAAATTTTGGGGTCGGAACTAAACAGGGATTAGTAGCAGCTCTTAGAGGAGTTGTTCTGCTCGTCTTCGTTTCAACTTTGGTGGAGCTATTTTGCATTAGGGTCTGTTTGGGAGAGTTGTGCTCCCTGATTCTCCATCTGTGCTCTCAAATTCTCTGGTGAAGTGATTCTGTAGCTGAAAGTAGATTCTATTTGATTTCTTTAGCATAAACTCTTAAAATCAGGATAGAGAATCACTTCATAGAATCGGGTGAAGCTACTTTTTTTTACTCTCAGTCTCTTAGTTCATTTCAGAGAACCACTTTACAGAATCAGCAAAGAATCATTTCTCGCTGAAAAATACGTTTGACAATCAGAGAGTAATTCTCCCTGAGAATCCGCTCCGTGGAGCTCTCCCAAACGGCCCCTTAGTTTATGTAACCATATTCCAGTTTGGCCTGCATGTTGTTCCTATATTGTGTGCCTATAAACATTCACCTGTTGAATGTTGGAGGTCGTATACCTTTTTTCTTCATCTAAAAAAATGGATAAAGCCTTATATTAACAAAATATAAGTAAACACTATAGCAACCTCCATAGATTGTGATATGAGAGGGGGCATAGCCAATTATGGCCCAATGAAGCCTTGCCCCCATGTTAACAATAGGCCCACCTGTTATCAGGTGATACTTTCTTCATCTCAAATTGTAAGTCGTTTAATTTTTTAAAGTTCAACTTTAACCACTTGTCTTATTAAAAAATGTACAAAATATCATTTTTTGTCGTGGCTTACTTTATTAATAAAACTTTTTCAAAAATGACTTAAATTTAACTATATTTGCACAAATTTATAAATGCAACTTTTTCTAACTTCCAAAAGATATTACGTATGTGCTGCGAATTTAGATTTTGGTGCTCGTGGAATTTATCGGTGACCATTACGAGCAGAGGAAACGGTGAAAATTACGCGGCCCAACATCTACCGTTTGGGCCGAAATAAAATCGCTCTTCGCCTGTTGCCGGGGACGTTGGTGTCGGTGGTGAAATCAGCAAGGTCGCTGGAGCGCCATGAGGTCGGCTCGAGGTGCGAGGTCCACCAGGCGCTGCTGCTCGCGACGCCATCTCCCGATGAATGAACGCAGACGCAGCAGAGCTGATAGGCTGGACTCGCGCCTGGGCTGTTGTACAGCTTGAGCCCAACCGTGACCCATGATGACCCAGGCAACAATCAAACAGAAAATAATTTATTTTATTTTATTAGCTGCTTTTAGATTTGTGCCATTTTTTAAAAAAGAAGTACGGGAGCAGTTGCCATACAATAATTATTTAAGTTTGACCAATCTTTACTACTGTCACACCAATATGGAAGCAAAACAGAAAGTGTTTTTAGTCCTTTCCTTGGTTACATGTTTATGTTTATTCAGCCATGAAAACGGTATGTGTGTCTTTAGGCTCGATAAGCAAACAAACCCGTCATCATTTGTCAGCTCAGGCCATGTTCAGTTGCCAAAATTGTCCAAAATATTTTGCATAGTACCTGTCACATTGAATCTTTACACGCATGCACGGAGCATTAAATGTAGATAAAAAAATAACTAATTGTACTTTTGGTCTGCTCATGTCGTCGAGACGAATCTTTTGAGTCTAGTTAGTCCATGTTTGAATAAAGTTTGTTAAATAACAACGAAAGTGTTACAGTAACTTTTCGTCTCATATTTCGCGAACTGAACGAGGCCTCAAGAAAAGTTAACCCCACATTTCTAAGCCCATCACCAATGATGCTCTGTTCGGCCCATTAGGAAAGTATACTAGTGCGTCGGCCGTATGGGCGTATGGCTTGCAGCCCTTGCAGGCGTTCATCAGTTGTTTTTTTTTTCCCCAATATCCTTATTAACATTTCATTGTCATTTACTATCATTTTTGTCATGATTTGAGGTACATAATAACTGTAGCTCCTTTAGGGAAGCTTATCCTGTGAACTTAATTTGTAAGAACATATTGCTGACTTAGTGAAGCCTTTCACGAATTATGGAGAAATCTAATATAATAGCGAGGCTAGGATTTATTTAGATACAAAAGATTATCATTCTCTTGTGGGAACTTAAATATTTGATGAATCTTAGTTATGTCGTTTCCTAATTATCCGATACATTTCTGATTTTCGTTTCTGGCTTTCTAAATTTCAATTTTGTTGGTTTAGATGAAAAGTGGTCTCATCCTTCCCGGTCTCAGGCTCAGAGGATGGAGGATGCCTCAGAATATTGCAGGTGTCTTCTGCTCGGCCAAGCTCCTCCTCCTCCATACAGGTTACAGGGCAAATGGCCGGCACACATTTCTAGTACTCCAATCATTTGGCCGAGAGCATCGATCCTGCTTGCTGCAGACTGCAGTCCAATCATTTGGGAATTAATGCTTCGCGAAGGCTAGTTTGACTTATTAACTCACCGTTAAATTGAGATTGCAAGGATTCACTAGCTGCTATCATCACTTCCAGCAGTTCCCTTTCCTAACCCCTAAGAGCATCTCCAACAACTCACTAAATCAACTTGGTATTCTTGTAAATTTGGCAAAAACTCAAAAAACTCTTTCCAACAACTCCCTAAACTAACTTGTTATTTTTCCCAACTTGGTAAGCAGCCCCCCCCACGCGCAATTTCCCGCACTGCGGAACCGGCGCGTACGCCCCCTCCCCCCGCGCGCCTACACCTCCCCTCCCCTCAAGTTACTCTTTTTTTATTCTTTTTACCTGAAAAATTTATACTCATGTCTATGACTAGCGGACCCGACTCTTCGTTCGATCGTTTTGGCAAGTGTGTTTTAGGGAGTTGTTGGAAAGAAGTCTTTTTTTCACTTGGCAAATAAATTAGCAACTTGCTAAAACTCAAGATTTAGCAAGTAAATTATATCAAGTTGTTGGAGATGCTCAGAAGAAAATATCATATTAGAGATTTTGTTAGCTGTAGGAGAGTTTCCCAAACTCAACCGCAATAAAAAAAATTCTCAGTACTCCAACCCTTCAAATAAATGAGAGACTTTTTCTCTCTCAATCCACTTTTTTTTTTTGCATTGGAGAGGATTTTCTCGTTCCGCTAGAGAGGAGACTATCAAAATCTCAAAACACTTTTTGTATCTCCCCAACAATAACTAGTTTTTGGGTTAGTTTTCTTCCTACGGTTGGAGATGCTATTAGCTAGTTTGATTTAACTAGTGACATAGTAGTTGTTTGTTGGGTATTACTAGCTAACAATTAGTTAGATCCTTTCGAATCTTAAGGAGTTACTCCCTCAAGGTTGCTAGAAGAAGCCGTTTTGGACGGCCTCTAAAGCATAAAAAAAAAAGCATTTGCCACTTACCGGACAAATGAACAATCATCATCAGATTTACAGGATAGGAAGCAATGCATGCATAGCCTCGGGAACAAAACATTTGCCGGACGAAACACCTTCGCCAACAACACATATAACATAATATATATCGCTTCAAAATAAACAATGAAGTAGTCACTCCATTGTTTGTTCTGAAGCATAATAACAATAATGGAGTAGTACCTAACACACAGTAACAAGAAGAACAAAAGATGGAATTGTTATTATGGCTTATATGTTATTACAGTCAGACTGACAAATTTAAGCATCGAGCATCGAGAGAGTAATAATTAACCAGCTAGAGCTAGTGATAACAGTGTAATAATAACTCAGTGATGGTATAGTAATTACCATGCAAGGGATGGAGGATGAGACATGATGCATGCGGTCAACTAACCCTGCAGATTATTACCATATGCATGTGGATGTAGATGTAGGGGATCGATCGGTCGATGGATGCAGCAGCTATAGATGCAACTCCGAAATCATATCATGCGAATGGGCGGGCGGGCGGGCGGCCGGACGGGAAACCGCAATAATAATCCGATCCAAGAAGAAAGCAAGCACGACGGCGTTGTCGGCGTGCGTGCGTGCCTAGGCCCTAGGAGTCTAGGACGGCCCGCAGCTGCTCGACGGCCACCTCCTCCATCTTCTGGTGCGCCCGTGCTTCCATCTCGCAGCAGAGGCAGGGCCGGCTGAGCACGGCGCCGTGCGTGTGTCCCATCTGTTGTTCGACGGCGACGGCGGGCTTGCGCGCGATGATGACGGAGTTGATGACCTCCCCCTCCGGGTGGTGCACGGCGAGCACGTCGAACCCGCCGCGCCGGATCTCCTCGGGGTCCACCACGGGGTACAGGAAGCCGCGCGCGCCGTGCGCGCTCCGCACCACCAGCGCGGCGCCGGGGGCCATGTGCCTGCCGAGGTGCTCCACCACGCGGGCCTTGTCCTCGGCGGCCATGCCCACCAGCGCCGCCAGGAACACGACGTCGTAGGAGGCCATCTCCCGGGTCACGTCCGCCACGTCGGAGGTGCGGAACGCCATGCGCGCCTGCAGCGCGCCGTCGCCGCGCACCAGGCGCCGCGCCCGCTCGTTGGCCTCCCCGCAGATGTCGTAGTTGTCGAAGGAGGCCCCCGGGAGGTGGCGCGCCGCCAGCACCAGGGAGCTGAGCGGGAGCGGGCCGGAGCCGACGAAGGCGACGCGGGACGGCGGCGCCGGGCCCGGCACGTGGCGCGCCAGCAGGCCGTGCTCCAGCTGGCTCAGCAGGATGTAGTTGTTGAAGTAGGGGAAGAGCGGCAGGTGCTCCAGCGGGTTGTCGAAGCCGGCCAGCAGGTCCGAGTAGTGCGCCTCCAGCAGCGCCTCCGCGTCGGCGCAGAGGCGGATCAGGCGCCCACGCATCTCCTGCAGCTCCGGGGCCAGGCGCTCCGCGTCCACCGTGCTGCGCGGGATGCACGCCGTCACCAGCTCCGTGAAGAGCGCGTTCACCTCCGGCGACGGGCTCAGGGACGGGAGCTTCCCGATGGCCGCGGCCAGGCCGGAGATCTTGTGCACCAGCGCAGCCTCCGCCTCCGCCGCCGCCGCCTTGTCCGCTTCCGGCGCCGGCACCTCCTGCTGCTGCTGGACGACGACTTGTACTTGGACTTCTTCTTCTTGGACAGAAACAGAAGCTACCTTCCCCTCCTCCGGCGGCTGCGGCGGCTGCTGCTGCTCCTTGCCCATGACGACGACCATGACGTACTGTACGTGGAGGCGTTTCAGGCCGGGAGCTCGATCGGCGGTAGCGGTTGCTGCTTCAACTCGCTTTGGAGATCGACTGGAGTGGGCGAGCCCAGGCAGCATATATAGACAGATCGAGGATGGCATGCGTGTGAAAGTGGACATGCATGGGGCCCAAGTGGCAGCGGGCGGGACCCAGCTATGGCGCATGGGACCCAAGTGGCAGCGAGCGGTGGTTGCTGCTGGTCCTGGACCTGGAGACCTGGACCATAGTCCATAGCTAGCTAGCTAGCTGCGTTGCCTCGTCTTGGCTGCTTCTTCCTCCCCGACTCCGACGACTGACCTCATGATCGGCGGCCGGCCGGCCGGCGTCGTTTTCTCTCTGCCTCCGTTAAAAAAATTGTAATTATCATATTCCGAGGAATTAAACATCATAAACTTTAACTAAAATTATATGAAAAATATTAGCATTTATGAGACAAATTTTTTTTCTGGCCTCTATTTTGCTATGTACTACCAACGATTATTATTTTTAGATAAATGATAATCAATATCCGGCCTCTACGTCCAGAGATGTACACAACCAATTATTACAGAGTTTTGGACAAGCAGAGAGACAGCCATGGTCTTATAGATCGACCCGGGCATTACATTAAACAATATAAATGTTTCCATCCTTTATTCGATATCTCTAGGGCAATCATTTCTAATTTTTTGCTCATCGTAGAGAGGATGTCCTGAGCTATCTCGTCATGCTACAACTGAGCCCAAGAGCGTAGCCAATATGCTCCCCTAAAGATGACCTGCATAATAGAGTTAGTTTTCATTTTATTAAAGATAACATCATTACGGCATCTCCAGATCGTCCAACAAAAGGCGGCGACCCCAACCCAGATCATACTTTAATCTTTTTATCTTGATTAGTAAGCCAGTTACCGAACATATGGCTGATAGATCTTGGTTGATTCAGATTAGTAGCATAGAAGATAATCCTCCATATCATTTTTGCAAGCGGGCAGTCAAGGAACAAATGTTGTATAGTCTCATTTATATTACAGCTAATGCACTTCGAACTCCCTGTCCAATTTTTCCTAGCAAGGTTGTCTTTGGTTAATACGACACCTTTTTGAAGAAACCAGAGGAAGATTTTGATTTTTAGAGGGATTTTCATCTTCCAGATCTTCTTGTGTCGAAAAGGTGGTTGTGTATCTAGAATGTGGAGATACATAGAACGAACAGAAAATAACCCGGATTGGGTCAAGTTCCATCTAAAGTAATCTGACCCTTCCACTAATTCGACATAAGAGATCTGTGCTACTAGGCTAAGCCACTCTGTCAGTTTGTTGTCCACCAGAGCCCTTCTAAAAGAGATATTTAGAGGGTTTGTGGATAAGACTTTAGATACAGTCGCATGAGGATCCCTTACAATGTTGTAAAGGGATGGATATTTAGCTTTCAGAGGCGTATTCCCGACCCATGTATCATCCCAGAACCTCGTGGTAGTTCCGTCTTTAATATTAAAGGAACCTTGAGCCATTACCTCATCTTTAATACGCATTAGCCCTCTCCAGAAATGAGAGTCATTAGGTTTGGCTTCCACCTGAGTAAGGGATTTGGATCCTAGGTATTTGTTTCTTAACAAAGATTGCCACATGCCTTCTGTGTTTAGCAGATTAACCAACCACTTAGCTAGGAGGCATTTATTTTGCAGTTCTAAGTTTAAGATACCTAGGCCCCCTTGGTCTTTAGGGCGACAAAGGATGTCCCATTTGACAAGTCTATATCTATGTTTATCTGAAGAACCTTGCCAAAAGAACCTAGACCTGAAATGGTCCAGGTTTTTTAAGACCCCTTTCGGGATCTCAAAAAAGGACATCATGAACATGGGCATGCTGCTTAAAACGGAATTAAGGAGAATTAGTCTTCCCCCATAGGACAAGTATTTCGCCTTCCAGCAAAAAAGTTTCTGTTGAAAGCGATCTTCCACCTTTTTCCATTCAGAGTTCAAGAGTTGTCTATGGTGCATAGGAATCCCAAGATATCTGAAGGGGTATTCTCCTGCATTGCAACCAAAGAGCTCTGTCTAGAGAGATTCCATCTCTTTCGCTGCCCCGTAGCAAAAGATTTCACTCTTATGGAAATTGATCTTAAGACCAGATAATTGCTCAAAAGCACAAAGAAGCAATTTCAGATTCTTTGCTTGTTCTGGGTCATGATCAATAAAGATGATGGTGTCGTCTGCATATTGTAATATAGACAAACCACCCTCTACAAGGTGGGGGGTGACTCCTCTTATCTGACCATCGTCTTTTGCTCTATTGACAATAAGAGCAAGCATATCCGGCACGATGTTAAATAAAATATGTGACATAGGGTCCCCCTGTCTAAGACCCCGTTTGGTTTGGAAATAGGGGCCTATGTCATCGTTCACCTTAATTCCCACACTTCCTCCAGTAACCATAGTCTCAACCCACCTACACCATTTGGGCGAGAAGCCTTTCATGCGTAGCGTTTGTTGCAAGAAAGACCACTTCACCTTGTTGTATGCCTTTTCAAAGTCAATTTTGAAAATGACATCGTCTCGTTTTTTGGTGTGTAGTTCATGAATGGTTTCGTGTAGGATAACGACACCTTCCATTATGTTCCTTCCTGGCATAAAGGCGGTTTGTGTAGGACTCACCACCGTTCTCGCTACATTATTCAGCCTGTTTGTGCCAACTTTAGTGAATATCTTAAAACTGACATTTAAGACACAGATTGGTCGGTATTGCTGAATTTTAAAGGCATTGTTCGCTTTTGGGATTAAAGTGATAATGCTGAAATTTAGGCTATAGAGGTCTAAGGCCTCTCTATGTAGCTATGAAAAAAGGGAAAGAAGATCCTCCTTTATCACCCCCAAAACACCTGATAGAATTCTGCAGGGAATCCATCTGGGCCTGGAGCTTTATTATGCTCCATCTGGAAAACCGCATCCCTCACTTCTGATTCAGTGAAGGTACTAATGAGGATATCATTTTCCTCCGGGATACCTGTGGGATGTCCAGGTTGTGATCTTCCATAAGGGAGATTCCGGATTCTTCCGGCTGGCCAAAGAGGTTTTTATAATAATTTGTGATGTGGCGCTTTAAGTTACCATCGCCAATCACAACCCCTTGATCATCCTCAAGCTGATAAATATGTTGCTTGCGATGTTTGCCATTAGCGACTAGATGAAAGAACCGAGTGTTAGCATCACCCTCCAATAAGGTTTTAACTTTGGCCCTCTCGTACCATTTTAATTCCTCCTCCCTGAGAAGACTTACTAATCGCTCTTTCAGATAGTGTTTAAGGTTAATTTCTTGATCAGATAAGGAGTCAACCTCTGCTTTCTTATCAAGAATATCTAAACGAGCGAGAAGTGTCTTTTTTTCTTTTCTATAGGAACCAGCCGTGTGCATAGCCCAGCCTATCAGATGTTGTTTGAGCTTGCGAAACTACCAACGATTATTGCATATATTTTATATTAAAATTTGTAATTTCTATAGACATAATTTGTAATTTTTGATATCAAGAATAAAAAAACTTGTTAGATAAAACCACAAATCCGACAAAATTTAATTTGTGTTAGCACAACGAAAATTGACAATTTACATTTAATTCTATAGGAAGACAAAGGTAAAAATTTAATATGTTACGATACAAAGATAGATCACAAATCAAAAAAATAAGGATTTACTTGTACTAGTTGGTGCCTGCGTGAAATCACCTTAAAATTCGGACATCTAAAATATAGGAGAAGTGGTAATAATATATATCTAAATACATAGCAAAATGAATATATTAATAAAAGTGAAAACAACTTATAATATAGAACAAAAGGAGTAACTAAATAGTTAATTAGCTGCTAAAATTGGAAACGTGGTTAGCTAATAAACAACGACTAACTATTAGCTGTGAATACAATGCAACGGTTTGAAGAGGAGCAACGAACGGCCTAGCTAGGATTTGACCAGTGATGGCAGGGTGATCTGTGAGGGTCAGATGCATCTCAAAGAGGGGAGGAGCAATATACTGTAGTTAGTTAGTCCGATCAATTCACCACTTAGACTATCCGCACTCACGTTCCTCTATTTTCATCCTCTATACTGTCTGGTCATCAAGATTCTCTCTTTTATACTGATTTCTCCCGCATCCATCCATTCTCTATATCATCATCTATCCATTGTGAGCCCACTTGTCACTTTATCTAAATATATCCATGAGATATCTAGTTTTGAGGAATTAATTGCAACGAATTCAATAGTGCAATTAGAATTTAATTTAGTTTTTTAATCTTTAAGTTATAACATTTTTATTTAAAAGAAGTAGTGGGGCCCATGGTACATACACTCTCTCTCATCTCTGCATGCTCTCTCCGTACGTCCGCTAGGCGCATGTGCTCCTCTATATTTGGGGGATGGATTGTTGTACCGGATGGGTTACAGGTGACTGCTGCAGCTATATCTGCTCCTCTATATTTCTGTACCGGATGTTATCCAGGAACGAGTGTGGATGGTCTTATTAGCTAGAAGCTATTAACCAGCTAGTGAGCTAGCTATTACAGTAATTGTTAATAAATCCAAACAGACCCTCACATTAGACATGTCGTCCCTTTCTATTATCTTAAATAGATCACAATTACATATATTATGCAAGTATTCACCTTCAGCATTTGTTTCCCCTTGACAGCGTGTGTAGCTAGGTTTCTAGAACATATGTCGTGTTGCATGGTCCAAAATATTTTTTTTCTCAAACTATTCTAGAAAGAGAAATGACACTATTCATTTTTTTAGTAGCATCACCATTTTTGTCTGACATCAGGCATATACAGGGTGACTTTATTTGTCAATTTATGACCTGAATGGCTCCATCTCTTGAAGTTGCCAACATATACTCTCTCTAGTGGTAATTCATGTTGTTTGGACAAAGTTTAGATAAAATATTTGGAATACAAATTATACATAATTTTCAAGTCGTTGACTTTGGAAAATGTAAAAACAATATGCATAGGTTAGTCTTGAAAAGTAGTACTTTATAAAAATATACATATAACACTTTTTAATAAATATTTTTTCATAAAAAATAAGAAGTCAAAATTATGTTTTAGAGACTGTATCGCTATCTAAAATGACTTAAATTACCGCTACACATTGAGTAGGCACTAACATATTTATACAACAACAAATAAGTGTACACGTACTCATCCCTATAAAAGAGACACATGCTATAGTATTCTTTAGCAATATTTATATCTCCATAAAAAGTTTTTCATAAAAATAGATTCAACGATCTATCTAATGATATTAACGTCTCTTATATATATTTAATTAAATAAGTTGAGTATATTTAACTCTTTGGGAAGTAAGAATGACAATTAAAGGAGAGAGTACACACACGTCGACGTCGTAGGTTATACTTGAGAATACATGCTTCTAACCGGCCCGGGCTTAATCAAAGACAATCGAGACAGAATGTTAAAAATGAGAGAGTGCATGTAGTTGATCTAGCTTATGGATGCAATCTGAGTCCAAAGAGGGCCACTACATGCATGTTGCCACACACACAAAAAAAAAAAGAGAGCCCACTAGATGTATGTGCGGTCCTTTGTAACAGCTCGGAAGTTAAAACTACCCCATCACCACTGCCCTCCGTAAAGATTTTTTGAAAAAAATTCTGCAAAATTTCTTTGTCGAGGCCATCCCTAGAGCCCTCGGCAAAGAATTTTTGGAAAAATTCTACAGAATTTCTTTGTCGAGGACCATGGCCTGGGGCCCTCATAAAGATTTTTCAAAAAAAAAGTCTTTGCCGAGGGCTCATGCGAAGTCCTCGGCAAAGATTTTTTTTCAAAAAAAAAACAATTCTTTGCCGAGGACCCGTGGAGAAGGCCCTCGACAAAGAGGCCGTCCATCGCGCCGGCGCCGTGACAGCTGGTTTTCTTTGTCGAGTGCCTGATACCCTCTTCGTCGACTCCAAATTCCCCGAGAGCTCTTTGCCGAGGGCGTCTCTCGGCAAAGAACCGGAGTGCAGTAGCGATAGCGAAGCTAAAAGCTAGCAGCAGTATGTACATCTTGTATCCTAAGTACTTCCTTTATTTCAAAATAAAAATCATTATAAAATACGTGTATGTCAATTTTTTCAACTTTAACTATATTTATAAAATATGTATTATTTATATTTCTTTCATAATAAATTGGCCGTCTCAGCTTATCAACTGGCTTATAAGTCCTGCTATCTTTTTTTTTACAGGTTGGTATCCTATCTGAATGGCACCCGGCCGGCTGTTTGCCACGTTGTTTGGGGAAAAAAATCTCGCTGGAAGAATAATATTCGCCGACTGTCAATGACAACTATTGCGTACGGAGACAAGACATCGGATTATCCTAACTTATCTTTGCCGCTGAACTTTCACTTTAAAAAAACATTTAGAGTTTGTTAATTTGAATATACTGGTATCCACACATATGTTATTAGGATGGATTAGAATTAAAAATGGTACCCTAACTCGTCTCAATACATATGAGTTGAGACGACCATCACACACTGTGTACACACTATACCTAGATGGCAGCTCGTATACACGTTGCATATATAAACAAAAAATAAATTTGCAAAAGAAGATGAGTGTGAATTGTGATGTTAAATACAAATATTTAGCTTCGTCTCAAAAAAAATACAAATATTTAGTTTCTATACATGAAGACTATATTTTAGATGGCAGCTAAATGCAAGTATTCTAGGGCTGGATTTCATACCGTCATATGCCCACCCTTTCGCGACCTACAACAACATGTCGACTTGTCGAGGACACTCTTTTCCTTACGCGTGTGCGTCGGTAGGGGTATTGATGTGTGTCTTCGACCTTTGCTCGCATGCTTCATCTCTGACCTTTTCTCCTTCCTCTCTTTTTCAATCTCCCCCACTCGCCCAACCCCCGTTGTTGCTTCGTCTTCAACCTTACCCTCTCTTCTCTTATTTAATATTCTCCCAGTCCCCATTGCCCATGGCCACTAACCCCTGACTAGTGGCACCTACACTACCAGGCATGCCACCCAACGTCCACTCTTCGCCCTCGTCGCTCCACCTACCCTCTCTTAACTTGAATCGAAGAAGTTGTCCCTATCGCCCCACTGCCGCCGACCTCGCCCACGGCCCTGACTAGCAGTGCCTCCGCCACCGGTCACTCTACCCAATATCCACCACTACCACTCCTTAACTCCATGTGCCCACCCTAATCTCACAGAGGGGTGAATCACAAATTCATCGTCCTTGTTGCTAGCTCTGCCCACAACCGGATTCCTCCTGCCATCTGCTCAATGGTGCCCCATCGCTGAGCTCACCACTCGTCAACTTGCCACAATTACCGGTCCAACCTACCGTCGTCCAACCTTTCCCCCTCTAAGACTGTTAGGCATGGAGAACCTCCATTGAAAACTAGAATCCCTAAAACTGTGTGTGTGTGTGTGTGTGTGTGTGTGTGAGAGAGAGAGAGAGAGAGAGAAGAGAAGAGAAGAGAAGAGAGATACGATGTGCGCATGCATGGAGGGATACGAGGTCTATCTGGTCCAATCTAGCATCGACACATGTCTGCACGTTGTTTCCAATACTTACGCTCACACACCGAACAAGGGTTTAGGTATGCTAATGGACACCGCTCATCCAACGCGGTCCCTTTATCGTGGGCACGTACAAGCAAGGAGGTAGGGCATATGCAACAACAACAACGTATAAGCTTTGTTCGACATGATTTATTGGGGTTTTGGTTGATTTATAGGACTAATTTGTTATGAGAGAAAAATAATATTTCATAGGTGAAAAGAAGGGCTAATTCTAGCTGAATAGCTCAAGCGAACATAGCCTATAGGAGGAGGAAGGACGTGCACCTGCGCAGCACATAGGAAGGAAAGGGTAAAATTGTGTTTTCAAATACCCTATCAACAAATGTTATTACTATTTCACGGCAATGATATGTAAGAGAAGGGAAAAAAAGTAAACTAATGGCAACGAATGAGAACACGTAATTTCTAGTGGTAACAAAGAAATTTTCTCTATATTTTATATGATACCTACTCTGATGAGTGTTGTGTATATAAATGTTGCATGTGCATTTTCTTTATTTAATTTGTGAATGGAAAACTTTAGAAGTCTTCGAACAAAGGTCGAAAGTTCCTATGATGGCTCATTTCATGCCATTTAAATCATGCGGAGGAATATCTCGCGTTCACACATGTAGCTAGGTTTGCTTGTGAATTGCGGACTGACTCAACACCTGACCTCAAATAATGGTCATGCTTAGAATCGATTATGATTGGATTTTTGGAATCGGGGAAATTCCATCAAATGCCTCGTGGTGTTGTCTTGATTCTCGCAAATGCCTGTGAGAGAAAAAAAACGGAAAATGAACTATACAGCCGATTTTTGGTATCACGGCTCTGTAGCCACGAATGGGATACCGCACTACGCGATCACAGATTGCGGTTCCAAATAGGATTAATAAAAGATATATTTCATTGCAGTAGCTTCAATGATTATTACCATAGATTAGTTTGCATATACCCCAGTACATGAGTCGATGATTAATCAAAAGGATAAGTTAATGTGTTTATTTTCTGTCTTTTTCCCTTTTTGATATTATCTTTCTGAAAAAAAAAATCGCTTTATTTTTATCAGCTACGTCTGTTTATCTTGCAGTTACAGAAGCTCTCAACGATTGCCACAATAATCGACGATGATCAGTTTGTAGACGCACTAGAAATGATTTAATAAGTCTTTCACGCGTAACTGATGCAGCTCGGCAAGGTGGATCAGTTAGTTAGGTTTTAATTTTACCAAAAAGATGAGTGTAGTTTTTCTTAAAAAAAGTCCCTTTTTGAAAATATCTGTCTTTCTAGAAAAAAAGACATTTTTGGAATATACTCCCTCTTACTTATAAAGCAAGTTATTTTGGACAACAACACACGGTCATATATATGTATAATTTTATAAAAGTATATTTCAAGACAAATTTATTCAAGACAAATTGCCTCTTGTTTTAGAGTTGTCAAATATGCTCATCCAGCTGTGTCGCATGACGCAAGAGGCACATATCGTATAGACACGCAACAGATGAAAAATCACATATAGGACTCTATCTACATCGTATGGTATATACTTATCATCGAGGATCCTCCAATGGTTGCGTGTGTTGCGGTTCTTTTTTGGAGTTACGTCGTTTTTCGTGCCCATCTAGCTAAATTACACTAGACAAGTTGTGGGTAGGCCAGTAGACGCAGAGCTAAAGCAAATCTAAAGGGGATGCACTTGTCTTATAAGTACAGAAAATATGTGACATGACGGTATGAATATGATAAAATTTTGGCTTTTGTATTTTATTTCTGCTTCGTCTGAACATAGCTCCACCCTTGGTTACGGGGTAGATACAACATTGTCTAGTGTAATTTAGTTAGATGGACAAGTCTGAACAATGTAGCTCTAAAAGAGAGCAACACACGAAACCATTAGAGCATCTTCGATGATAAATATATGCCATATAAATTAAGATACAGATAGAGTTCTATGCGACTTTGCATCAATTTCATATTTGTACCACATGTGCCTCTTGCGTCATGTGACACAACTGGATGAGCATATTCGACAACTCTGAAACAAGAGGCAATATAATTTGATGTACATGTATGATTCATGGCTAAAAAACAAGATATTATTGATTTGTGAATCTCACACAACTGTTTAAATTACCTGCGATATATACTATTTGACAACACCCATTTACAACCACTAAAATATGGGCCTCATTGCTTGTGATTATTACCACCCCACATGTGTAAGACATATGTTAAGTCGAAAACAATGTCATGATGAGCATGTGTAAAAGAAGAGAGCATGAGCATGCCAAAGCCTTTGTCGGGCAAAGAGAATTCAGGGAGCGAAGCTTCACCTTATGTGTTCATGGTGTCGTCATTCATTGAGGAACCTACACCTTTGCTAGCTAGGGTTGTAGTGGCAGCGTGCATATAGATCCTACAAGCACACACTGACACATTTTTTTTCTATAGTGATCCGTACTGTTGAGGTGTCGTTATGGCTGGTGAACAGCTCTCTCTCTCCTCTCCTGATGCATCCTCTCCTCCCATTTTTCTGCTTTTTCTTTTTATGAAAATATATAAATCTGAAACCATTTTTGTGAACTCAGGCGATGCTAATATATAGTGGCCACAGGAAAATGCTGGAGTGGTAGATTATGTTGCTCAAAAGAGGTTCTCTCAGATTTATATTATTCTACAAGGGGGAAAACAGCACCTAGCAAGATCAGTATATTAGATATATTATTCTGTTCAGTACCTATGGCAATACCGCTACAGGATTATGATGACACTATCACTACAGGATTATGACGACATAGCAGGGTCGGAATCTCTTCCTTGTTACCGACAAGATTAGTAAAGTTGTTCAGGTTCCTCGAGGTATCCAATCTGATCTGAAGCCTAACCGCAGCCCTACATACTACGGAGTACATTTTAAAAAGAGTGATCGTCACTGATATAGTGTCTGTTTGGAACGCAGAAATTTCACAGGAATCAGTTCAATTTCACAGGAAAAATACAGGAATAGGAAAAAAATCCCGCGTTCCAGATATTGCGTAGTAGTACTACATCTATCTCTATCTCAGAAATTAAAAGATATAATTCCAGGTTTGGTTAGAGTTAAACAGACTCAAGTTTGACTAAATTTGTCAAAAAAAAAACATCAACATTTAAGACTCCAAATATGTATATCTCTTAGGGCCCGTTTGGATCCCTTCATTTTGAAGGAATTAGAATTCACTAAATAAAAGCTATTTGCTTTAGAATTTAACATTCTACCATTTTCCAAAGTTAACATATAAGCCTATCTCAAATTCATATAGGGTGGGAGAGAGAAATAGATTATATAGATCACTATGCTATATTTCTACTTTGCAACTTATAACACTTTCTTTAATTCACTCCTCTACGATAGAAATGCAGCACACGAGTATCTCTCTCGTATAGACAACAACAATATATAAATATAATCTATATATAATCATATTAGCTTAATTAATATATATCTAAATTATGATTTTTAAAACGAATTTAATTCTAAGCATCCAAATGGACCTTTATATGAATTTAGTTAAATTTAAAATTGTTTGACCGAGTACTATTCTTTTTGTGGGGTGGGGGGAGTGCTGAGGGAGTGCATCACAGCTATGTGTGTTACAACTTACTTCCTCATGCCATACTAGTACTTTGTCCTAATAAGTTATTTTGACGATTACAAAAAAAAAATCATGTAAAAGACCACAGCGCAACGCAAAGGTTGATGCTACTAATTTCATTAGTGCAAACACTTTCATGATATATAACTCTTTCTATTTAGGTAGCTAGTAGTATATTTTTATAGATCGATCGGGTAGCCGAAATATCATTTTGGAAACAGTGATAGATTTTAGAGATATGGCTAGCCAAAATATATTCATGCTTCTCTGCAACTTCATGGCTGCATCAACAGCTGTATGGACATACTTGCCACACGAAAGGACTGGACTGCTATGTGATCAAGCATGTTAAAAAGGTCTGGGTGCAGATATAATACATCCACAGTGATAAGAGGCTGCTGGATCTTTTTATTTTTCTTAAGAGGGCAGAGGTTGGACCTTATACTGTATTTCAGAAAGACAACGAATTGCCTATGTATATATTTAGTATGTAGTTGATTGACATTACACAACATTTAGATCCAATAGTGCTACTCAAGATGCAGTGAACCTGCAAGGGATTTAGTCTCTGAACTGTGATCAACACAGGTTTTTGAGTGCCCAGATTTCATGAAATTCCGATAAACTAGGGGGCAACACAAACAAAAAAGATAGAGCGACAGCAACTTGTCAAAAAGGTTTCGGTTTCAGGCAACAGCCAATAATACAGCACCAGTGAAGGCAACCTGCAACCGCTGGACTGCTCTGAATAACCAAATACGCTCCCACATCACAAATAGGAAACCATCCCAGATCAGTTACTGTGTCTTTTCCCTGGCAGGGATTGCCGTAAGCAAGTCCACTGAAAAAAAATGCGACGACTCGACGCAAGATCAATATATATATGGGCCCTTTGTTCCTGTACCTTTGGTTGGAGCTTTCTGAATTAGCAGCATCTATCACACACAGTCCTGCATGCTCCGCTGCTGTCTCCAGTTGCTTTCTCAGCTCGCTTTGCTTGCTGCTGCTTCCACTCCTTTTGCTTGTCACTGTAGTGCGACGAGAGCCATCGAAAATGCAAGTGGATCATTGCCATACATGCATGTTCGAGTATGTTGGCCGGCCGGCCCTTGGAAGTCATTGGAAGACAGACACCAAAAAAGAGCTGAAGCAAATGGGTGAAAAGGTGTCTACCCATTCCAGCTTCTTGACCTCCTGTATGTACACAACTGACAACACAACCAAAGGAAAAAGATCGAGGCTGGCCGGAGTGCAGAAATAATGGGCAACCAACCAACCATATACGCATTCTTCTCTGATGATGAGAGTCAGACTTGTCGCAGCCGTTGGCTCTGGCTCGTAGATCGATGAACCGAACAGAGATCTCATCTTTTTCAGCATCATCTCTATCTATCTGTAATGGAATGGAACTTTTCGATGATGCTGCCGCGCGCCTGTATATGCAGTAGTGGAATTCATTCGTTCAGATCGATCAGAACAATATATATTTATGTATGTGTGTTTTGTTTGGCTTCTCGGCTCTCCTGGAGCTGGAGATGGAGAATTTTTCGTCGGTCCGTCGTGTGGTTGTGTAAGGTCTCAAAATGCATGCGTGGTGGAATCGGTTCCTCGAAAACGACCTGCATTGCATGCCATGCGACAAGAGAATATAATATTCAGGATATGGAAGATTATTCTGAAGAATGCCAGAACAACCAGTAAAATAATGTCGTCGTCTGTGCAGTGGTGTGGTGCTCATCAGATCAACAGCAGACGACAGCACTGCTAGCTGCCGATGTTTGTTTTGTTTCCGTCGCCATCGTCGTCGTCCCTTTAATTTCTCTCTTTTCTTTTTGTTTTTTGTTTCACCTAGACGGCTAGACCACATCATTGGTATCAAGCCGGCCATTCCCATGAAATGAGTGCTAGCTAGTTTGTTTAATTTGTCCAAGCAGCCTTGACTGCCAGGCCAATGTTCAGTCTCAAGTCCTGATAGCAGGTTTCCCCACACGTACTGCAAAATTCTATCTGCAAATAAAGATGATGAGACTCCCATATCACTGAACATTAGCGCCGCATTAGATAACTGATAATGAAGTTTTTGTCCTTTCTCAAGAGCAAACGTTGGCCCAGGATTGAGCTAGTATACTAGATAAGTGAGCTTTGGAAAGATATGATGCATGGTGATGTATATATGTTGTCTTTGTGCTATCTACTGTTGTTGTCCCAAAAAGGATAAAGAGAGCCATATTATCAGAAATGATTTGAGCACTCAAGACACAGCACATTATCTAAATTCTAAACCGAAAAAAAAGGACATGCTATCTATCTGGCATGCATCATCCATTCCAACCAGAGTTACATGGCACAACAGTCAAATAACTATTTGTAGATGATAGAAACCATACATACAATACTTTTAGCTTCTAACCAAAAACAGTAGTAACAGCAGTAGCGCGCGCACACACACACACAAAGCAAGATATATAATATATCTCAAAAAGTCCTGCCATCCACAAATTAAAGTAAGTGGCTCATTAGTCAGATAATAACAAAGTAGGCAGTCCTTCCAAGTTTCTCTGAGGCCAACCGTACGAATAAGATGCCACTGAAACAAGTAGAGGTCAAAAGAACAGAATAACTTTAACAAGAATAACTCTTCGCATTTTGCAAAGCTAATTTCTGAGTTCTTTTTTATGCAGTGTCATGAGAAAGACTTCGCAAGCAACCTACCTACGAGAGAATTAATCTAAAGCTTCACCATCAGATGGAGTCAAATAACATTTACCAAATCAGATTCTCCACTTCTCCTTTTGCAAACAGATCAAAAACTTCTAGTTCTGCAGCACAGTCCGAAGCTTCTGATTTGGGACAATTTTGGGAAATTGAAAGGCACCTACTTGCCCCTATTCCACTTGACAGATAATAGACTTTGTCAGGTTCATGAAATTAATCAGGAAAAAATACAAATAAAGGTGGCCTCCATGTTCCATATCTAAAACCTCACAAGATGATCAATAACAGAGGTCAATTTGAGTAGCCAATACAAACATGGTCCCCCTAGAAAAGCATTACCCCCGAGCATGTTCAGAACAGCTCACTACAATATACAACACACAACAACGCTGTAGTGCTGAGCTCTTCTTTACACATGTGACCTTCGCTTCACGAGTGAACCATGGCTAGCTCTGTAAGCTCTGGCCCTTGTTTCCGTCAGCATGGGGAGCCCCTCAATTTCTTCTGTGGTGGCATTGGATGATAAGTGGCTACACGGTTCCACCTTATGACTGTCCGCACTTCCTTAGGCACGCTACACCTTCTTCCTGGTACTCCTGCCTGGTTATCCAGAACTCAGGTGCATCCTGCATGTTCCAAACAATACGAGGGAAGTATACTACTAGAAATCCATCACAGTGTAATAAGATTCTACATGAGAGCGCATATACAAGAATTACCTTCATGATTCCAGCAAGCACTGCACCTCCCAGGTACACCATGTGCTTTCTCCGAGGAGGATCCTCTATCCGCAGTCGTAATTTCTATGCACAATGAGAGGCAATGTGTCACAGTTGGAAACAGAGAGCAAACGCTAATACTGAAATGAATGCATATCCTTTGTATTTGGATTGTTCTGTCTCTGAGTTCAATAAGTTTATGCAGTTATATCTTTTATTTGTAAGAAAGGAAGCACAGATTATTATTTAACACAAAGTTGTTGTAAAGGTCAACAGAGAAGAATAACAACTGTGGACCAACAATTACAACAATGCAAGGTAGAACATCAACAATCTTACAACTGGGCTAGCGATCAACAATTTTCTTCAGGGCATAAAAATATAATGCATGTATATTACCTTCAGGCCATCTTTGTTTCCCTTCAAAACTACATCAAGATAGCGATCAAGAATTTCCTTCTCCAACCTTGTAAAAAGTAATTTGTTAAGCATATGCAACTTGGGTAGAAGCTTATGTGAACCAGGAAAACAATCGTTATAAGAAACATTACATGCAGTTAACATAACCATATCCATAATCCATATGTGTTTATAGGACAACTACCAAGAAGGCTATCAAAAAAAAATTAAAAAAAAACAATTAATATACATAATGTTGTTTCAGACTCATGATTTTTCCGTGCTGCTGACACAAATGAAGAAAAGAATATCCTCATGACTACAGACTTAAAAAGAATATAGTCTTACCGACTTGGCAGACCAGGGTACATGGTACTTCCTCCACTCAGGACGATATGTTGATAAAGCTGCAAAACATGATCAGATATTCTAATAAGAGAAAAATATACACAAAAGGATAAACATTTTTTTCAATGCGACTGATCAGTACTGCTTGCTGCAGCAAGCCTGCCTACATCTACTATTCCTTGTAGAAGAAAATAAACAGCCACAGCTGCTGCAGCCATTTGAGTAGCACAGCCGAGCAGGCTGAGATATAATGTAAAGCATAGGGAATCTAATGTGGTTGATAGTTTGATATGGTTTCAGCCCCTTATTGAATTTGACTTAAGTCCAGAATATAAACATCACATAAATTAAAATAAAAACAATATTGTAAATACACTTTTTTCGAACTGAGGATAATCCCATTTCCATTGCATCAGAACGGAAATGCAGTAGTTTGAAGCCTTACAGATACAGGAAAAGAAACTAGAACAGAACGTCTGATGGTACAAACACTAGTATTCTAATACGCTTAAGCACTATACTGTTTAATTTATGTTATTTGAAGTTGTGTTGCCTGAGCCAGCCGCCGCCGCCCCTAGGGCTTAGGGTGCGTGCCGCCGCCGCCGCCGTCTCCGTCTTCTTCACCGTTGGTCCCCCTCCCTCCCCCTCCGGTATCTCACCGGAGGTCGGAGGGAGTGGGGATCCATCGTTTTTAATAAGTTTTCTAGTACATCGAGTCATCTATAGTTAGGGTTTCTCCATGCCAAGGATCTTGGTATTGGGGGTGTATTTCCCCCTCCTCCTTCCCGGCGACGACGAGGAGGTAGGATGGATCCGGTCTCTCCATGGTGGCTCTGTTGAAGATGAGGGTGACAACTTCGGCGTCAACATCTACATCGACAAGATAACATGGAGACTTTTGTTTCTGAGCTTCGGCATCAAGACGGAGATGATGTCGCCGCCATGGAATAATTTTCTCCGGTCCCTTCTTCGTTTTGTTGTGGTTGGATCTAGCCACGATGAAGGACTAGGGAGAATAATTTTCAGATCAGTCTTCCTCATTCTTCAGTGGCAGAAAGAAGAAGGAAGACACAAGGAAGAAGAAGAAGTTTCTCAACTCCTCCTGCAGGAATGTTGGCCGTCCGTTGGTCATCTGTTCTCAGGCCAAAAACAACTGTTGCCGAGTATTTGCCTGTGCAGTCATCTATACAAAGCGTCAAACAGGTTTGGATTTGAGAGTTTGAGCCTTTCACAGCTTGGGTATAATATAGATGAGAATCAGTTTCTGGATGCATGTTTTTTTCAGAGTACTTGTAATATGATGATGTACCCAGCTATTATTTAATACAATTCTTCTTTCGTCTCAAAAAAAAAAAAGTTGTGTTGCCTGCAAAGACAACAACAGGGAGACAAGAATCCACAAGTCTAACAGTAGTATTTAAATAGCTAAACTTGTCAAATTGCTATATCCAAGAATGGGCATCCGTACAAATATATTAAAACAAAAAGACATTACACCCAAGTATAAAATTATCTACAACCATGGTCAGGCAGAAATCATCCCAGAAAGTTTGAATCCACTAGCGTCCTAACTCATATGTTTCATTTGAACAATTGAAAGGTTGAACCAGCAATATACGGTACTGGTAATATGTATACCGTCATCCGGTTGTCGATATCCATTTCCTGAATGCAACGAAATGCCATGTCTGCCATCCCATCACCTTCAACATCTATCAGTTCCTGTTAATAAATATTTCATGAATACTACCTTATTGCTGACTTGGCCAACACAATTGCATATTGCAATCAGTAATAGTACTATGCAGGAACAGAAATGGAATACTCTTACAGGAGTGAAAAGTGCTTCAGGAGCTTGAAATCGTTCAGTGCCCACTTTAATAACTCTTCCGTCTGGAAGCTGATCACAAGAACTGAGCTTACAGTAAGAAAAGGAACAGGGAAGAAACAGAAGCAGGGCAACATACTTACAGTGTAACTTTTCACAAGGATTGTGGTCTCAAGTCCTAGCTGGTATTCTCGTTTGTAATCATAGCTATCCATAATTTAACTGTCATGACTACATACATGACAGCAAGATAGAAACAATAATAAAGAACAATAAAACAACTTACCTTATATAGCATAGCTTCTCTTTTATTTCTCTGACCGTCTCAAAGTCAGCAGATTTGTTCATAGCATACCTTTAAAAGTGGGAGAAATTTTCGAATTAGAAAAATAATGTAGCATCAACTGCAAAAGAAAACATCTTCAGAGCAAGATAGGTATTACCCTCTCCTTGAGAGTAGGTCAACAAGATAAGATGTTATGTGCCTTCCAGCTACATTCATTCTCTTTGTCAGATGAGGATAAGAGTATCCATCAACTACAGGCACCTAAATGCATGAAAAAGATTATAGGTAACAAAATTAAGATTGAAAATAGAAATAAAATAGTTAAAATTAAAAGCTTCACATCAAAGTATCATTATTTCGTTAAATGAGTCACATGTAGCACAGGAATAAAGACGATTGCTCATGAGTCCAAACCTATAATAACCTAAATGAAACACCTTTTGTGACATCACATGGTTGTAGGGGAAAAAAAGAAAAGCAAATAACATAAAAAATATCAAAAGAGCATCTAAGCGCATAGGATCAAACATCCTTGTAAAGTCAGATAATATGCAATGGTCAATTACATAGTTGTTATATCTTTTTACTACTATTCATATAGGTGATTGATTTCTAATTTATAAATGTATAGTGCCTAATTCTTAAACACTTTCATACAGCGAACTGAATTCATTGACTGGGATATACTTCCTCCGTCCCAAATTATAAGTCATTCCAAGAATATTGGAGAGTCAAAGCATATCAAATTTGACCAAATTTATATAATAAGATAATAACATTTATGGTACCAACTAAGTATCATTAGATTCTTTAATTATATTTTCACAGTATACCTATTTGATATTATAATTTTTTCTATTTTTCTCTATAATGTTGGTCAAACTTGAGATGCTTTGACTCTTTAAGATTCTTAGAATGACTTATAATTTGAAACGGAGGGAGTACTATTTAAAACGCCATTGTACGGTTTTGGGTCAATGTTGCTGATTACCAAGATATTTGAGTTGGTAAGACAAACGCGATTAGAAATTGAATGTACCCCTTCAAAACATAATACTCAGTCAAATATAGGTAAGAACATTATTCTCATACCACATGAGTAACACCATCACCAGAATCTATCACAAGTCCAGTTAGCAAGCCTGAAACGTGTATGCATACATGTAAAATGGAGTGTTCATGTGATCTTGTATGTTCACGTGGTTAGGAGGGAGATATGACCTTGAGCATACAGTGAAAGAACTGCTTGGATCTGGATGAAGACCCCGGCAAAGTTATATTTCTCGAACATCGTCTCAATCTGTTCATGGGATTCAATTTGTTAGACATTGATGTTAGAAACTACAACTGTGGCAGTATGTGACAAATTGATAAAAGGAAGTGACATACCATTTTCTCTCGGTTTTTCACAGGATTTAGTGGTGGATCTGTGAGTAGGATTTTACACTCAGATGGATCAACCTAAATGAAAAAAAATAGAAAGGTGTTGTCGCTTTAACTAGAGATAGGAAACTTAGGAAATATAAATAAGGATATCAGGGGAGAATACTTTCCAGAGAAAGGGTAAGGCATTACAAGCAGGATTAAGCATACCAGTATAGATATACCTTGAGCTCACTGTAGAAGGCATTGTCCCAAATATGGCCCATATCATCCCAATTTTGAACAATGCCATTGGTGACAGGATACGATACATCAAGTTGATGTCTCAAGTCAGCACAAGCTGCTCCAACAACAATATCCTGCAACGAACATGAGCGCCTATCATAAGATGTACTCATGAACATGGAGATAGATGGTAACAAAATAGATTTGTACCGTTAATAGATTTGTACCGTTAATTCTTGTTCCTGAAGTGACTCCTCATAGCGAAGTAGTGGTCGTCCAACAACACAAGGGAACACAGATGTAGGAAAGTTCTCACCAGCAAAGCCACACTTGACATACTGCAACCAAAAGGTGTTGAATTAGACAAGGAACCATCTACTTTGTAATCTGGTTCATTGTCGTTCGCTCATATCGGAGACTCAACAAGCCTCGCATCTGTCCATATGATGTATTTAGTATTGGTGAAAGCTGAGAGCAGATTGAGGTCACCAGAATATCAGCAGGGTATCACACGTACACGGAATTTAGCTTGTACTAAAAATCTCAGAGTGAATCGACACTTCTTCAGTGCATCAGTATATCTAGGAAGTGCATGGTCCTAAAGACTATAGGTCTGACATGCATGAAACAATTTATGCTTTTCCACTGACAAAAAATGAAGGAAAAAAAAAGGAACTTAACCAAACACACTGTCAACACAAGAACTAGAGATTTCACCAGCAATTTCGAACATAATTTGCAGGTAAACCTAAGCTTTGACTTGTGAGCAATGTCACAACAACCGAGCACGCCATTATTTGTGAATAACGATTCCCGATTGCGGCCGCAGCTGTCGTTTCAGCCTAATCCAACGCCCCCGAACTACCTAACTAGGGCGACCCATGGCCCAACAAACAACCATGTCTGGCTTCCAGTCCTCCATGGCTCCCACCCTCCGTCCAGCCGTGCCAGGCACGAGCGTCACCCAAATCCTCCGGCCCCGTGCGGCCTGGCCACCGGCGATCGACTCACGAACCGGCTACCCGCAGACAGTGACCGAAGCGGCGGCGGATTGCGTCGGGGGCGCTACGCGTGAAACTCGGCCGTGATCCGGAGCGTGAACGGGCGGCGGATCTAGGAATGGAGCGGAGACGAGTATGGGTGAGGGAGGAGAGGGCTTACACCGGTACCGTTGTCGCACACCACCACGTTCCTGCTGTCCATTCGGGCTGGTCCTCCTCCTCCCGTCTCTGGACTCCGGTGATCTCCCAGTTTCTGTCCGCTTCCAAGCTACTCGTACTTGTCGTTATACGGGAACGGGAGGAGGGAGCAGAAGACGAACGAGACAACGGGACTGACCGCATCTATACTGCGAAATACCGATGCAGTCGTGTGATCCACGGGCAAATTTAACTTTTTACCATTATAACGAGTGTCTACTCCTCAGATCTCACTTTAGCAGGTGGCAATATAAATTTGTCTGTTCTTTGTTATTAACGATATATTTTTACCACTTTCGAGGATGGGACAGTCCAGGTCTCTAGTTCACGTCAGATCAGATGGATTAGGGGCGCGGAAAAGACCCGGCTGCCCCTGGCTGGTGCGCGTCTAAGGAAAACGGGCCGCCTTGGCCGGCCCATTTCCCCTCTCTCGCTCATGTTTCCCTTCCTCCTCCCTCCACGGCCCCTTGTGACCGTCGCGATGTTGCACGCCGTCGCCGTCGCCCATGATGTATTTGGGAAACGGGAGGTTCTACAACGGTCGGATCCCCACCGACTTCATCGTCGCCCGCCTCGGCATCAAGGACCTCATGCCGCCCTACCTCTTCCTGCAGCCGCTCAACGAACGTGACCTCGTCACCGGCGTCAGCTTCGACCCGCTCACCCCGCAGCTCGCCTCTGTCATCTCGCTCCCCGACCAGCTCGCCATGTTCCACGACTACCTGGCCAAGGTGCGCGACGCCGCCGGCCGGGACGGGGACGCCACGGAGCAACTACGACCACGCTGCGTACACCCAGCTCCTCGTGCAGCACGCCGCGGGCTTCGTCGACGACCTCATCCGGGCAGGGGCCCGCCGCGTCGCCTTCATCGGCATCTCGCCCATCGGCTGCGTGCCGTCGCAGCGCACCATGTCCGGCGGCCTCGACCGGGGCTGCTCGCAGGGACACAACGAGGACGTCGTTGCCTACAGCGCCGGGATGGAGCGGCAGCTGGCGACGCTCAGGGCCAAGTACCCCGGCACGTTGCTTGTCTTCATGGACATCTACGGCTTCCTGGAGGCACACGCATCGCACAGTGCGTCTCATCAAAGCACCTACCTACGTACGTGGCTGACGGCGCTCGTTGGGTTCTTGAGAAAACACACGTACGGTGGGCGCGAGACAGCGCCGGTACGGTGGTGGCCCGACGACGACAGCGGAGGCACGGCATGGCGCTGCTTGATTTCGGCAGCGCGCGATCGATCCGATCTCGCAATGATTTCGGCCCCGGCCTCGGCCCCATAGGAGCCACAGAGGAGCTGGGGTTGCGCTGCTGCGCGACGCGTTTTTCTCCGGCTCTCCCACCTCCGTTGCGCCACCAACTTGCAAGGAATTAAGAAGTAAACGGCAGCACTGTCGCTTGTCTTGCCTGCTCTTCTGCTTGAATCCAGTACTAGTAGTTTCCTTAGGCTGCACTTGCCGTTTCCGGGGAGCGGGTGCGAGCGTCTTGACTCTTAACTGTAGTGGGCACTGGCCATGCATGCATGCAACGGCGTCACCTCCGTCGGCCGCATGCAACGGAGCCAGGCAGGGAAAATGGGTCGGCCAAGGCAACCCGTCTTTCTTAGACGCGCGCCAGCCAGGGGCAGCCGAGTCTTTTTCGCGCCCCTAATCCACCCAATCCGGCGTGGACTAGAGACCTGGGCTGCCACGTCCCTAAAAATGGTAAAATGTATCATTAGCAACGAAGAGTGAACAAATTTGTATTGGCAACTGTTAAAGTAAGATCTGAGGAGTAGAGACCTGTTATAATGGTAAAAAGTTAAATTTCCCGTGATCTAGGAGGTCGCCTTGCGTCTTCGCGGCTGACTAGACGAGCCATTTCCAATGATCGGGAAAAACGTGTCTACAATCAGATTACCATCAAAGAGCTTAACAAAGACCACTAACTCCGACACGGATGGTGCTAATGGATCCTTCGTGTAGGCCATACGTTGCAGATTAGCACCTTATTTCGCTTGGAATAAGTACTCAAAAGAGGTTCTGTCTGCTTCGCCACAACAACACTAGCTTAGCACAAGGCTATTTGGGAGGCTCACGAATCAGCGGAGGGTCGTCATTATCTATAGTCTGGTGGGTCTCCACCAACGGTGAACTAGAAGGGTCGTCATCCACCATGAGATCGATTGTCTGAAGCATGGCGCATAGCTATGCTTTGTGAATATCTTCGACGAGTCCATTGTCCACTAAAAACAGACTCAAGGGTGGTGTTCGCAACTCACAAGAGAACCCCGTTGGGTCCTCATCCTCTAGCTGGGGGGTCGCCACCGTCGATCCTGTCATTGTGGGCGCATCAAAGGTGACAACGAGCACTCAAGGGGAGACCACGTGACAAACAGGCTATCGAGGAGCGGGGCTGCAAACTCCTCCAACATTGGGTCCTCCGTGATGTCACGATCATGCGTAGCAATTGGATTGTCAGCCTCAATAGGTTGGGCTCTATAATGTCTGTCATGTTTGTCAACTGCCCTATATGAGCTCCAACAACGAGAAGGTGATGTCCGTTGCGGCGGCTCCTGCATACCACTCGAGACTGTCGATGGCAACACTCATTGCTGCAGCAATGTCATCGCCCTCTCGACGTCTCCGGTCGCTGCTGCTGCGAGAAGTCGCACCCGACATAACTCTGCTTGAGCTCGCGCATGTCGCCTTGAAAACGCGATCGAATGCCCGAGGTATGCTCCTGTGGGGATATAGACCCCAGGGTACCACAAGATGGTACATGAGCCGCGCCATTGAGGGGTCATCCGACCCACATGATGAAGACGTGCGGCGCACGGCATGCACCGCACGGCAGTTGTAATCTAGATATAGTACCAACTTGGATACTTATCATGTAACTCTGTCCTTTCGGAATATATAAGGAGGGGCAGGGGTCCTCCGAGAGGACAAGTTAGGACAGCAGATCATAGACAACAGATCATAGGTCACAGGTCACAAGCCACATCCAATCAATACAACTCGACGCAGGACGTAGGGTATTACGCTAACCTAGCGGCCCGAACCTGGATAAACCTCTGTGTTCATCTACTTTTGCCTTGCGTCAACGTCTGGGTCGTCGTCTTGCGCACCTTCCCCTCTAATCTACCACCTTGGGCATACCCCTAGGTGGACTATCGACCATATTTCGTCGACAGTGGCGCCCACCGTGGGGCATGTGCGTACGGACGCCATGACGACTTAGATGGTTTCCTTCCTCGTTTCCACGACCCTTCCGGAGGCTTCACGTTCGTCGTTAGGTCGTTCTTCTCGACCACCGACGTCGATGGCGCCGCCAGGGCCGTGGAGGCGGTGCAGGCTTTCCCTGTGCCAAACAGATCTGCTTCCACCACTTCAGCATCGGCGAGACCAGCCTCTACATCTCTTCGAGATCTAATCAGAGATCGATCTCCGAGCAGACATCGTCGTACCTCTCGCTCTGACCTCCAACCGTGTCACAATGATGATCGCCATAATAAGCGGCGCTATGACGACCACGACTGGGAGGAAAGATCGAGGGCTAGGCAACTCCATCACTGCCGACAAGAAGACATCGTTGGCTTGGCTGATCAACTACGACGAGGATTACGAGAAGCTGTTCGACGACCCGTGCCCTACGCTCGCTCTGATCATCTATGAGCCAGAAGCGAGCCATCACGTGGTCGTCAAGCCATCGACGAGCCACCGTCGAGCCAACGAGCCATCGACGAGCCATCGTCGAGCCACCAACGAGCCGACGAGCCACAAGCGAGCCATCGCGTCGTCATCGTCTCACTGCCATCCTCGCAGACCGCTCGTTGTTGACTCATCGCCGTCCTCGACGCCTCTCGTCGACCATGCCTACTCGACCACGACTACGACACGTCTACAAACAAAAGCTAAGTATTATATTTTACATCGATTAAATATTTCTTCGATCGTGATATATCTCTAGATATCACCGTGTGGCTCTGCGGTCACATTATTCTTTACAACGGCTCTTCATTATTTTTCACCATATATACCATCCCGAGGATGACATATGCGTTTTCCCGAGCAGCCACGTTTACACTCGTGCTTTCCAGAGACGGCCCTGTCCCCGGCTCCTCCCTACACGTGAATGCAGCTCCGCGCTCTGCGTTACGGGTGGTCGGCAGCGGCTCCTCGGTGACGCTGGTGCTCTTACGCGTGCTTGGGCTCCGCGCCTCACGCTCCGGAGTTATCGGCTAGCCGGGGCTGGCGACTCAGTTTACAAACAAACTGCTCGGAGGGATTTTATTTAATGCTGAGCGTTCAATCCAGCTGACTGACCGCTGAGCGGCACATGCTGTTTCTTTACCGCTAATGTTTTCTCTATATTTTATTTGTACGTCATGTACTACCATTCTTTATGTTTATTTTACAGGAACCATGTTCGGTCTGCGAGCTAATTCTTTACGCTCGGGGACTGGACCAGTTATGATGGACGAGAAGATCATTGCTTGGGACCAACTGGCGCTCGGACTTCGTCGCCGACCAGCTGGTCGCTTCGCTCAGTGCTCACCACCTGGTGCTCGGACTTCATCGCCGACTAGCTAGCCGTACTCTTCGACGCTCATCAACGACTACACCGAGAGATCACCAGCTGAGCTGGGGACTCCTCGGTGCTCGGGTTCGTCGACCACCTAGTCGGGTCGCTTGGTGCTCATCACCTGGCGCTCGGACATCATCGCCAGCCAACTGGTCGTACTCTTCGACGCTCATCGGCGGCTACACCGAGAGCTCACCAGCTGAGCTGGGGACTCCTCGGTGCTCGGGTTCGTCGACCACCTGTGTAACACCTCTGGTGTTTAATCCGTAATTAACGTGACATAACATCATCATTAGTCATAATCATCCTTGTCATGTATTATGTTTGCCTTAATGCTTGTGCATTTGTTCCCTTTTGTGTGTAGCAATCCCCTTTTCAAAAACCCTAAAAGCCCTAACCTTTCTATAAGGGCAAAATGGTAATTTCACCTCTGTGCCTAGCTTTGTGTAATTCCTTGGTCTAGTTGAATGTCTTGATGTTTTGTTGTGTTGATCAAAGTTCAAAATCAGAAATAGAATTGAAACTTCTTTTGAAAAACCCTGATTTCCAGACCCTGGTTTTTACCCCTCTTTTATTAATTTGAAAACGATTCAAAATTTGGAGTTGGTCCAAAAAGCAAAGTTGTAGATCTGGTCAAGAGAAACAACCTTGGTATTTACAAATTTTCAAGTTTCAATATAAAATCAAAAGTAATTTTGAATTTATTAAAATCCCAAAAGTGTCCCCTTTTCAAATTTCAAATGTGATTCAAAAACTATTTGGATTTTGAAAATGTTTTTATTGACAAAGTTGTAGATCTCCTTTTTCTGCACAACCTTGGTGTTTTGAGTTTTTGTTGCTCAGTTCAAATTTTTGGGAGTAATTTGCAAAATACAGAAATCAATTCTAAAGTCAAACCCTAGACCTAGCCCTGTTCATCTTCAACCTAGAGCCAGGGGACCCCGGCCGTGGCCGAGCCGCCGGCGCTGCGCGTACCACGCGTCTGGCCGCTCCTCGTCTGCCACCAGTCTGCCGCCACTGACCCCGTGCTCATTCCGCACCCGCACGCGAGCGCTGACCCTCTCTTCCGTCCCCCACAGTGCCCAGCAAGCCGCCGCCGCGTGTTCAACGCCGGCGAGCTTACGCCCGGTCCCCTACGCGCACGCCCGTCCTTCCGCCAGCGTGCAATCGATTGCGCACGCTTCGGCCAAGCTTATCCGCCTGCACGCGACGCTTATCCGCCCCGCGCTCGGCTATAAAAGGGAACCGCCGGCTGGCCAGAGTTCCTCATCCCCTCCGCCACCGTCGCCAGGCCAGTCCAGAGCCTCCGCCGCTCAACCACCTAGCTCAGAAGCTCCGCCGTGTCCTCGCGAAGCTTTTCCCCTCCTCAATTTCACCCCTCCGCCCCTCCTCTCGCCTGCGCAGGTGCTCCGTCCCCAACTCCGGCGTACGACCCCGCCTCGGTCAAGAGAGAAATTAGTCGCCGTGGGTTTCCTTCTCATCCATCCGACCCCCGCCCTCTCTTCCTCACCTTGGTGCGCTCCTAACCACTCCTCGGCGATCTCTTTTGGTGGACAGAGCCGCCGGCACGCCGCTCGCCGCCGAGAGAGCTCCGCCGAAGCACCGCCAACGTCGAGCTCCCTCCTTCGACCCTTGTTTCGCCCCGCCGAGCCCTGCCTCCGACCCGTGGTAAGCACTCGAAGCCCCCGGTCTCTGCTTTCACGGCACGAAGCTCGAGCCAGGCCTCGAGCACACGTTTCCCGTTTCGCTCGAGCCAGGCCTCGAGCAGACACGCACCCTCGCCACTTCGCCGAGCCTAGCCTCGAGCGGACTCATGCACCCTCCGCTTCGCCCGAGCCAAGCCTCGGACAAAGCGATCGTTTTCCGTCTCGCCCGAGCCTCCCAGCCAGGCCTCAGACGGACGATTGTTTCCGTCTCGCCCGAGCCTCCCAGTCAGGCCTCGAACGGACGATTGTTTCCGTCTCGCCCGAGCCTCCCAGTCATGCCTCAGACGGACGATTGTTTCCGTCTCGCCCGAGCCTCCCAGCCAGGCCTCGGACGGACGATCGCTTCCGTCGTACCCGAGCCCTGCGCGATTCGCCTGAGCCCCGCGTGATTCGCCCGAGCCCTTCGAGGATGGAGCACAGTGCTCTCTTTCCTTTTTGAAAAAGTGTGAATAGTGTTCTGTTTTCTCTTTTTTGTGTGAATTAATCTGTTGTTCCTTAAATCCTGAGAAAATTATGGTATGCTCCTTGCACTGTGTAGTGTTTTAGAAAAATATGAAACTTGACTTTTCTGCAAGAATTTAAAAATGTAAAATCCCTCTTTTAATTAATAAATGGATGGTTTTGGATTTTTAGAAAATCTTTTATAACTCCAAAAATCATGAGGTAAATTTTTGTGAGCTTCCTATGCCATGTTTAGTCTCCGGTGAAAATTTTGAAGTCTTTTGGAATAAGTTGATTTTTGAGCATTTATTTTAATTGTTAAATAGTGCCTTTTGTTAATTAATGGCTAGATTTATTTGAGCACCTTAATGATCTCCAAAAATTATGAAATTTGTTTTGTCATCTATGTATACCATAATAAACTTATGAGATTAATTTGGTAATTTTTGGAGCAACTGCATAAAATGACCCTTTTAAAATAATTAAGAAAAATAGAAAAAGTGATTAGGATTCATGTTGTATGCCCTATGATGTGACTTTTGGGATTGTTTGCTGTTCATAGACCCCCACCCATCTGGTCTATGATGTTTGTGATGCCCTGAGATGTTTATGCTTAGGTTGAATAGAAGTTGCTTACTAGGTTTGACTGACATTGCTTAAGAGTGATAAGTGATTTTATGTCCACTTTAACAACCACCTATACTTTGAAAAGCTATACTCTAGGATTGTCCTGTGCATTTTGTTCATGCCAGCATCCTCATAAGCATACATCTTTGCATCCATATAGTGACCGAAGGAGAAGGTGTTAAAGTCGAGGCCGTCGCCAACGAACCTATCCCCGAGGCGACCCCGAGCTCCGACGCCTGCACCGCCGACTCCGAACCTGTCCTTTTTGCTCTTCAAGGCAAGCCCCGGTGCATTTAGCCTTTCCTTGCTTTTATAAAAGTTTTACTTAAATGCTTTTGAGTTAAATTACTGCATTAGGTGATAGGAGTTATGTGATGACCTATTCCCTGCACTTTACCTCCACCAAAGATCCCCTACCCTGTTTAAAAACTATTTGCAAAATGCTTAGCATTGCTATACAATTGATTTGCGATAAAAATGCCAATTTCAAAAGTGTGATCACTTAAAGAATTTTTATGGGAATTTGGCTTTACTCCCCGACTGTTGGCTAAGTATCTGATCCGTACCTAGTCAACAGCGAGGAGAGGTTGTCCGAGCGTACGGTGCCGTCATGTTGAAGTCCGGGACTCAACAGTTGACACCGACCAGGACAAGGTTGAAAAACTGACGGGACTATTATGCTTGGGTGAGATATAACCAAGGTATAGTTCTGGCTGAAAAATTAGGGACCATCCGTATGGGGGCCTGCTGGTCAAGACTTGTAACTATTCACATACTTCGGAAAGCTCTGGCTCCGAGAAATCCTCGATTGGGACCGACAACCGCGCACTGGGAGTGGAGAGATGGCGGAAGTAGCATGTACCCACGTGGTCGTCGTACCTGAAAAGGAGTGGTGTACTGTACTTCCGGGTAGCGTAGGACCGGTCCAATCTTGGAGGAATCGTGGTAGACGGGTTGGTCTATGCAAGCTTGGGTGCTACATATGCCGTGTGAATAGGGATCCTCAGCTGAGTATTTTTTTTATCCGGATTAACGTTGCTCCTCGGTTATGGAGACTTGGTCACTGACTGTCAACGGAGAGTGGTTCTCAACTAGGTATGTTTTTGAAAGGTAAAATGAATCATGAACAATGAAGAATTGAGAGATACTGGAATCTTTCAAAAATAAAACAAGGATTTCAAAATGCTTTTCTGCAAAATATTTGATCTTGCTTAAGCCTTACCTTGACTACCTAAGCCTCTCATTACTAAGTCTTCTTCCCTTTTTCTTTAGTCGGGTAAGTCTTGTTGAGTACCCCAGTACTCAGGGTTTGTTACCCCCTGTTGCAGGTATGCCTGAGTATCCGATGTGTCTTGCACCCTGCTGCATGACCTTCGTTCAGGAGGAGGCCAATGAGGCCGAAGAATAGATGTGCACCCTCGGGCTAGGTGAAGTATCTTTTTATTGTTGTATTCCGCTACGTTGTCTACTTTGAACTGTCAGAACATGGTCTGTAATAACCGCACTTCTTTAAGTTTATTTAGAACCCCAGTTTGTAAAACTATTGTTATTTAAATCTTCCGCTCTTTATTCCGCTGTTATTTGTGAAAGTATCAAATGCTGTAACCGAAAGGTGAGTGATCCTGTGGACATCGGGCGCTAATGTAGCCCGGTGACGAACAGTCTTAATCACGTGGAACATAAGTTCGGCTGTCAGAGGTTGACAGGGACGTGTGGGCCATGGGATTAGGACCGTTCCGTCACAACCTGGTCGCTTCACTCGGTGCTCACCACCTGGCGCTCGGAGTTCGTCGCCGACCAGCTGGTCGTACTCTTCGACGCTCATCGACAACTACACCGAGAGCTCACCAGTTGACCTGGGGACTCCTCGGTGCTCGGGTTCTTCACGCCAACATTATCAGCAGCGCTGGTCGGATCGCTCGGTGCTCACTGCCTAGCGCTCGGACTTCATCGCCGACCAGCTAGCCAGACTCCTCGACGTACATCGACGGCTACACCGAGGGTTCACCAGCTAACCTGGGGACTGCTCGGTGCTCGGACTCGTCGTTCGGCAACCTGCTCGGACGACATATTGCTTTCACCATAGTGGATTTATCTTTTTAATAAGCCTGCTACAAGATTTATTCTTCATCTTCTAGCAGCCTTGGGGACTACCGTGTATACATGGCGCTCGTCCGCGCATGTATATAAGTCTGATTATTCTGAAGACCCTGGCACCACGTGACCGAGTCACCTGCTGTCAGGCTCGGGGACTAGCTGTGGGGATATAGACCCCAGGGTACCACAAGATGGTACATGGGCCGCGCCATTGAGGGGTCATCCGGCCCACATGATGAAGACGTGTGGCGCACGGCATGCACCGCACGGCAGTTGTAATCTAGAGATAGTACCAACTTGGATACTTATCATGTAACTCTGTCCCTTCGGAATATATAAGGAGGGGCAGGGGTCCTCCGAGAGGACAAGTTAGGACAACAGATCATAGACAACAGATCATAGGTCACAGGTCACAAGCCACATCCAATCAATACAACTCGACGCAGGACGTAGGGTATTACGCTAACCTAGCGGCCCGAACCTGGATAAACCTCTGTGTGCATCTACTTTTGCCTTGCGTCAACGTCTGGGTCATCGTCTTGCGCACCTTCCCCTCTAATCTACCACCTTGGGCATACCCCTAGGTGGACTATCGACCATATTTCGTCGACAGCTCCCGATCAGGTTATTGTGGTTGGCCTTTCGTGGCACCAGATGTGCCGAAGTTGAAAGGAAGCATCATCTGTCACCTATAGGTCGCCACTCTACAAGCGGTGGAGAGACAATTGAAACATTTCCCATGTAGGTTTGTCCGGCAGTGGGTAGGGGAGTGTTGGTTTGCCGGTGTAGTGTGGGTGGGTGAAAGGTCCTAGTTTGGTTTTGATAATTGAGTGACAACTTAGGTGGACTAATATGTATTTTGAAGTGAATTACACAGATGATTAGTCCACATGTGATCATGTGTGAGCAACTTATGTCATAGAGGTGAAATGGTTTGAAAGATGTTGCAAGGCTCACACATATGGTGAAGGAGCCTAATGCACATGAAACATGACATGGAGTCATGTGGCTAATATGGTGAAGATCAAGGCAAGACTTGGCTTGATGGACCGGTTGCGAAGGTGAAGGGCAAGTTGGAGGCTTTGAAGTCGTTGGTACCGAGTGTCGGGAGGCTTAAGCAAGACTTGGCGCCGAAGGACCGAAGCAATGGTGAAGAGCAAGTGAGGTCAAGATCGATGGACCATGGAAGTCATGTGATGATATGAAGTGGATCATATCATTTGATCGAGGTTGGTGCATCATATCATTTGATCGAGGTTGGTGCATGTGTTGCATCAACAAATGGAGCATATGGAATGGAATGCGCAAGGCAAAGGTATACTTGTAGGGCATTTCATTTCACCGGTTATAGGAGTGTAGAGAAGATTATGACTGAGTTTAGGATAGATGGCCGTACTATCAAGAGGAGCAAACTTGTTTGCATATCGGTCATCTAGTGCCACTTGAGCGATCTAACTTTGCGATGTTGCTAGGATCGAGTGGCGTGATGAGTGAAAGATAAAATCCTTTGAAAATGATTATGAAAATGCTAACACACATGCACATGATGGTGTACATTTGGTGATGTTGGCACATTTGCAAAGGAGAAGGTGTTGGAGTTGATTTGGATCAACTCGGAGATGAGAAGGAGGTTTTTCGGTGTGTTCCGAACTATAGGATGGATCTTGAATTGAGATTCTGTTCTAATGCTTTGTGAGTTGGATTAGCTATGTTTATGGGTTGTGTAGCCTTCTGAGTTAGCTTTCCATAATGTCCAAGATCATCGAAATCGGAGTTCGGAGCTAAGAGTTATGAGCGTTTTAGTGCGGAACTCATGCAAGGTGAAGCTGGTAGTACCGACCCTAGTGGTCGGTAGTATCAACCAAAGGAGGCAGTTCGCATGCTCCCTATGTTGAGCCAAGTTTGGCCTACCGGTAGTACCGCCATAGGGCCGGTAGTACCGAACCTAGGGGTCGGCGATACCGAGGTTTGGTGGAGTTTTGGAGGCGTTCTGTGTAGATCCAAAGTTGGTCTGTCGGTAGTACCGTCATAGGGCCGGTACTACCGACCGTTGGTGGTACCGACCAAAGGGTCGGTGGTTCCATCGGTCAACGGCTCGTGTAACAGCTACCTGTAAGGCAGTCGGTACTACCGACCCCTACCGACCGAAGCGCAAAAAGGGGATAACGGCTAGTTGGCCACTTCCCTCTATATATAGTGGTTGAGGCCGGCCATGGGCTGATTGCTGGATCACCCTAGGGACTTTGTGTCCATAGTTGGGTAGTGCTTGGGAGCCCTCTAACACACATATGCTTATTAGTACTTATCTGATTGTGTGAGAGAGCGTTTCTAGTGCATTGCTTTGAGAGATAGCATCGAGTGGCACTAGGTGTTTGAGTTGTAAGTCGGTAGTGCTTATTACTCTTGGAGGTTGCCACCTCCTAGACGGCTTGGTGGTTGTCTCCGTTGTGAAGCCGCGTGAAGATTGCGCATGGCTCCAAAGAAGCTTTTGTGAGGGGCATTGTGCTCGCCCCGCGGGAGATCGTGAAGAGCAACTCTAGTGGAGAGAGGCGTGAAGAGCGCCAAGTGGTCCGGCCGGATCGAAAGCTAGAGCTCTTAGTGAGTACTCCATCGTGGAGAGCGTGACTTAGGGTCACCACTAGCAAGAGAATCGACAGCAACCTTGGGCTTGCTTCAACGGGGACTAGCTTGGTGGCCACCAAGTGAACCTCGGGATAAAATCTTGCGTCTCCGTCTCTTGTTGCTCTTATCGTTCTTGTTTCCTTGCATATTACGCTTGTTCTTGTGTTCTTCGTGTTTTTCCTCCATCCTTCACTCTTTCTTAGGTTGGGAAAACTTGATCTACCTTTTGGCAAGGAACCAAGACTTGGAGAAGCTACAATCGTCATCTACATCATCTAGGGAAGTGAGGTAATTGCTAGATCTTAGATTGCATCTCACCCACTTCGATTTCGTAGCTCCCTGCAGGTGCCCGGTAGTACCGGCATAGCAGCCCGATAGTACCGACTGCCTGTTCTTTACACTAGTTTGTATTGTAATACTAATTCTTGTGTTGGTGTTTAGTTGTTTAGTTTGTGTAGCTAAGTTGAGCTCTCTAATTTGGCTCGTGTAGCCTTGTTATTGAGCATTGCTAGTGAGCTTAGGCTTTGTGCTTTGCTTATTAGATTGTGTAGGAGCTCCCCCGTGTTTGAAGTATTAGTTGCATAGCTTTGTGTGGCCTTGCTTCTGGAAATGGTTAGGTGAGTTCTAGCTAGTCCGATACCTTATTTGCTTTGTTTAGGATATTTTTGTAAGGTGTCATAGAGTATAAGTAGAGGGGTGCAGTCTTGGCTAGACCGATGTTTTTAATTCTGCATTTGTTTCGGTTAGCCGGTGCGATTAATTTTAGAAAGGACTATTTACCCCCTCTAGTCCGCCATCTCGACCTTTCAGCGGGGCGTGTCCTGTCGGCGTCAGGTGACAACCCCTGCGATAGTACCTCACGATCACGTCAGTTGTCGGCGTCTGGAGCGGAGATATTGATGGGGACCACAACATTGACACAAACTACATGTGAGCTGGTACACTGTACATGTCGCTCGCGATCATATGTTCTACTGTTGCTTCCTTACCACGGATGGGAAGTCCGTGAATGAGTCACGGTCGTGGTTGACGATGGTTATTATACTTTCGCCGACAGTCGGCAAACACCTCACTAGTAGCAGGCCGCAAGTGCCAACGACGATGATGGAGCGTGATTGTTCTCTCTCAAGGAACAGTTACATCCTAGGTACCTATGGCTCATGAAGAACCGCGTTGGGGTAGGCGGTCATCGACGCTTCTACATCATAGTTGTTGAGTTTATCATGCACTCATCGAAGACCTTGGAATGCCCGCCAAATTTCTTCCAAGTAACATACTTAAAATCACTAAGAGCCTGTTCGGTTCATCCGAATTTGGCCCCTAGATTAATTCCAATATGGAATCTTGTGATAATTCACACTACATCTCATCTCCTGGAATGAATCCAGATGGAATAAGTACAAAACGAACGAGCCCTAACGAAAATTGATGGGTAAGGTGACCTTTTCCGCATTTGAATTGAATCAATGGAATCCCCAAAATCACCACACAAAAGCATGATAATGATTAGGTCTCTTTCCACAGCAGTCAACAAGCACAACCTCATACCTCCATAGTCTTCCTCTAGAGGAGGGCTGACTGGAGCACTCCGCCGCGAGGCCGATGGTCCTCGCATGGCTCCGCACGAGGCAAGAGGATGGGATGGAGTTGAGGAAGATGGTCCAGTAATATAATTGGCACAACAAAAGCCCACACGCTGGTCATAGGTTGATAAGCTGACTGATAAGACGAACGAACATGCAATTGATAAGTGTTTGAATTAAAACTGTTTGGGGACCCAAAAAATTATTTTATGATTATAGATTTTAAAATTTAAAATTATCAAACGATCTTGGATACTAACATGATATATATAAAACTTATAATTCTCAATACAATCTACAACTTTGTAGGTGAAATGTTTTTTATTTTAACTTATGATATAAAATATGTATATTATAAAAATATAATCAACGAAGAATCTAATGATACTTAGTTGGTATCACAAATGTTATTATCTTATTATATAAATTTGGTGAAAGTTAAAAAACTTTGACTCTCCAAAATTTTTGGAATGACTTATAATTTGGAACGGAGGGAGTAGCTACTAATTACTTATGTAGAACTATTGATATGAGACTCTTAATTTTTTCAGAACAAATTAGAAGGGTTTTCACTAGCTACTAATAACACAACAAGAAAATAGAAATGTTCAAGACAATACATACGTGCGTTTGGGTGTTAGCATATACGCAGTATATTTTTATTACTGGTAAAGCTAAATTAAATGCCTATTATTGGGTGCGTTTGGGTTTGAGGCTCTTGAGGACATTTCAGGTAAGAACAAAATTAAAAATCAAGGGTTTTAGAAGGGTTTGGTAGGTTCGTTCGCTCTTCTTTCTTTCTTCCTCTCCAAACCAAAACACCGCAGGAAAAAAAAAAAGCCAAAACAATCCGCGACTTCGAGAACCCTAGAATCAAGCGCAGAACCGCCCTCATCCCCCATGCTGCGTGCGGCGGCGGCAGCCGCCGCCATCTTCCCGGCGCGGTTCGTCGCCGCGCCGGCTGTGGCGGCGGCGGAGGAGCTCAGGTCTCCGCTGCTCAGGGTCATTGGGACGCTGAGGGGCGGCCGCGGCTCGGTGCTGCTGGGGAGTAGGGCGCGTTTCTACTCCAACAACTCCGCGAGCGACTCTGAGGGGGCGGCGGCGGCAGAGGCTGAGGCGAAGGCCGAGGACGCGACCGTTGCGGAGGGGGAGGCAGACGACAAGGCGTCTTCCGCCATGGTGCCGACCAAGGTCAAAATCGAAGACTGCCTGTCGGTATGTTCGTCTGGATCATAGTCACTCGCTTGGTTGCTTGCCTCAACCATTCTTTTTTCCCCCCATTTTAAGAGACTCAGCCATTCGCTTGAAAATGTGCTATGAGTAATAGGCTAGTACCAGATTCTGTATTCTGGGTTGAGCCCCGGATTAGCTCAGACACAAATGAACCATTAACTCAGGCCTCAGTAGCGTGCTGGATTCAACACCTTAAAGGTCCTGCCTGAATATGAGCATGGATGAACTCCGGACTACAAGTTTATGCTAAAACTTGCAATACAGCATGGATAAATACCAGATTTCCTTTGTTCTGAAGGAAATAGGCTAAATTTTTGGTCCATGTATTTTCTAGTTTGGTAGAGCTGTGAGGAGAGATCAAGAGGGGATCGGGATGGTTTTGCTTGCACAATAAAATGCAACTGTATTCACGAGTTATGATGCAAATTGCATAGAAATGCCTCCAATTAAATGCAAACTAAAATATCTTCGATTTGGTAAGAAAAGCATACATCTTGTGAAAAGAACTGCATGTATTTTGTTAGGATCCAATTGTTTTTTTGGGGACTGTGCTCTTTTTTTGGGACTGTTTTTTCTTTTTTTTTTGGGGGGGGGGATGATAATTCATTTTTTTCATCTTTAGTGGCTGAAGCTAAGTTAGTGCCATCATTATATAAAGAACGGGTTTGGTAGGGTCATTCTTAAAGCACTGAAGGGCCTTGCTCTCTTCCACCAAAGGGTTATGCTGTGTTGCTTTTCCCTTAATACCTCTTATATCCCAGAAACCACTGCTGTTGTCTCTGTTGAATTCATGACTTCACATTAGCTCGATGTTGAACTTCAAAGTGACAGTATATCTTAGTGATGTACTGATGTGATACTGCCAGTCATAACCTTCTGTCTTTGTCATGGCCATTGGTCACTTGTTCAAATAGGTTATAGCATTACCTCTTCCACATCGGCCACTCTTTCCTGGATTTTACATGCCGATCCATGTAAAGGTATGTTGCTCTATTTGGAGTTTCTGAAATCAATTTCATATCTTTTAGCGCACAACTTCATCATTTCCCTTCAAAGTGATGTGCTATTTCTCCTATTGTTTGAAAATCTCTCAGGACCAAAAGCTGTTGCGAGCCCTAATAGAAAATCGCAAAAGATCAGTTCCGTATGCTGGTGCATTTCTTGTGAAAGATGAAGAAGGTGCTGACCCTAACATTGTGACTGGTTCAGATTCAGAGAAAAGCATTGATGATCTCAAAGGGCAAGACTTGCTGAAGCGTCTTCATGAAGTTGGGGCGCTTGTTCAGGTAATTTGGCCATTTTCAAAGTACTCCCTTCAAAGATTCTGTTTGTCTAGTCTTTCAAATTGTGCTCTGTAATTTATTTTAGTTATTTCTGTAGATTACAAGCATTCAAGGGGATCAGGTAGTTCTATTTGGCCACGGACGTTTACGGATAACTGAGATGGTGAGATACTTAAGATTGCATGCCATTCAATCGCTGTTGGTTGGTATAAGTTGATTTGTTTAATTGTTTCACCAAAATGCCAAAACTTGCAGGTCGAAGAGGATCCACTCACAGTTAATGTTGACCATCTAAAGGTTGTTATGTTCATCTGTGCTCATAGTTCTTTATTTTATACTTTTTTGTGCCATTTGTGGTGAATTACTATCTTTTGTTTGAACATGTTTTCTTTTGAATGTACTTTGCAATGTCTTATTTAAGTTGCCCTTTTCAGGAAAAGCCCTACAACAAGGATGATGATGTTATGAAAGCTACCTCATTTGAAGTTATATCAACTTTAAGGGATGTTCTACGGACAAGTACCTTTTGGAAGGATCATGTGCAAACCTACACACAGGTCTGACTTTTTAACCTTTTTTTTCATCACTTGCTTGAAGGTTGGAATTGTTTCAGCATGGCATAACTCCCCAAACTTGCTGCACTCGGTGTTTTTTTGTACACTTAGAATGGTCTAATATTAGGCAATGTGTGCATAATATAAAATTGCTGTTTAGTTCCTGGTGTCCTGGGAATGGATCATAGACAGGGTGCTAAACTACCAGACTGAACACTGGAATCTGATTATTTATTAGAGATATACCCTTTGTTTCAGGTCTGCTTCATATAGTCTACCAATAATGCAAAATTACCAGTAAAAGCTAGCAACCAGTGTCCATGTGGAGTTTCTACATAAATCCCCTATCATACAAGATATAACCAATATGTTTGTTTACTTTCCTTGATAGGCATTTCTATTTTTTGGATGCCATTATATTTCGTCTTAGCAACTGTGAATTTTGAAACTGCTTTTCTCTGTTTCAGCACATGGGTGAATTTAACTACCAACGGTTAGCAGACTTTGGTGCTGCTATCTCTGGTGCCAACAAGTTTCTTTGCCAGGAGGTGCTTGAGGAATTAGATGTAAGAAGCTTTGCTTAAACTCCTATCTTTTCAAATGTTCTCTTGTTGTGTACTTTGCCCACTTCAAAGTCTATACTGCAACACAGTTGAGCAGGATTATCAATTTAAGGTTTTCATAA
This sequence comes from Coix lacryma-jobi var. lacryma-jobi, assembly GCA_009763385.1. Classification (NCBI taxonomy): domain Eukaryota; kingdom Viridiplantae; phylum Streptophyta; class Magnoliopsida; order Poales; family Poaceae; genus Coix; species Coix lacryma-jobi. Next base: position 1,297,592 of record CM019825.1, on the reverse strand, counting down.
AATTCAGTCGAATACTTATTATGCATTCCTATCGTAGCCAGTAATACCTGTTGATTCCTGGATTCTTAGGTTCTTGGTTCCAAACTGAACAAAAGAGCCCAATACGTTCTGCAGAAAATTTATTTTGGAGTACACAGTCACATTCTGTTCTGACTGCATTCTAGATTTCTTATGTATATGCAATTGTTTTTGTTCTCTGTTTCCATCCATCATTTATGTTTCTGGAACAGGTATACAAGCGTTTGAAGTTGACTCTTGAGTTAGTCAAAAAGGAGATGGAGATTAGTAAGCTACAGGTAATTTATTTTCTTATCCTCCGGCCCTGCAAACGGGCCTCTAGCTGAGTTGGTTAGGTGGCTCTTGTAACGCTCCTCAGGTCCTGGGTTCGATTCTTGTGGCAGCGAATTTCAGGCTGGGGTTAGAAATCCCCCCCCGCCTTTTCCCACACCAAAGCACAGGTCTAAGGCTCGGCCCCGGTTATGGTCAATTGGTCATTCTCACGTGCTATGGTGCCTCCTCTGTAGCACGGATACGTTAGGAAGGTGCCGTATAGCGTATCTAACACCCCTATAAAGCAAAGCCCCACTAGCCTGTTTCTCTAGCCTATCCTTCCTCCACATCATCTCTGGTGATGTTATTCCAGGTGTCATGACGTCATGCACACTCACGCATGCAATTAAGTGCTCACCGCTGCCCACTCATACATGCACTTAAAATAGAAAAAAGTCGTAGCACCTAAACCAAGTTTCGTAGTTAAAATTCAATTGCACCATGGTGTTCCTCGCAATAAACTCTTCAAAACAAGACCCCACATGGACATATTTTGGTCCATTCGTGAGAAGCAATGACTCTCGTGCGCCTCCTAGGCCCAAACCAGTGTTTCTGAACAAAAACGTGGCAAAGCTGCATATCACATTGATTTTTTGAGGTCCTCCAAAACGCCTGAAGGAACCATACACAGAATTGCCAGAACTCCTGGGAGGGGGTATGCGCCTCGGGTATATTAGGGGGAGAGGGTTCGGTTGAGTGAGACCTCGGGTGAAATGCTTCGAAACCACTAAGGTTTACGATAACCCTCTAACGAGTACTGTAGTGAAGCCACTCCTTCATACCTCCGGGACCAAAACCCTGTAGTGACGCCACTCCTTCATACCTCCGGGTCCAAAACCAGTATTTCTAAGTAAAAACGTGGCAAAATTGCATATCATATAGATTTTCTGAGGTCCTTCAAAACGCTTGAAGGAGGCATACATAGAACTGCCAGAACTCCTGGGAGGGAGTATGGGGAGAGGGTTCGGTTGAGTGAGACCTGGGGTGAAATGCTTCGAAGCCACTAAGGTTTACGATGACCCTCCAACGACGACTGCAGTGAAGCTACTCCTTCATACCTCCGGGGCTAAAGCCAGTGTTTCTGAGTAAAAACATGGCAAAATTGCATATCACATAGATCTTTTGCGGTCCTCCAAAGTGCCTAAAGGAGCCATACACAAAACTGCCAGAACTCCTGGGAGGGGGTATGCTCCTCGGGTATATTAGGAGGAAAGGGTTCCGTTGAGTGAGACCTAAAGTGAAATGCTTCGAAGCCACTAAGGTTTACGATGACCCTCTAACGAGGACTACAGTGAAACCACTCCTTCATACCCATAATTCCTAGGTACCCGAAAAATCAAGGCTCGAAGTATTCATTTAAGGCAAACGGATGACACGAAGAGACAACGGTGATACAAAGAGACAATCATTTGTATTCCTTCGTCATACCCGCGGCAACGTGCGGGAATCCACCTAGTTGGATATGCATCCGATACAAATACACCACCGATACGGCATCAATACGTATCATCCGAGTATCTGATTTTTGTTTAATTTTGAAAATACCTAGTATGTGACCTGATATGTATCAGCCTCAGGATACGACACAGTCCAACAAGCACTCCCTTATCTCCCTGTCTAGCCTCCTGTGCACGGCATGGTTGCACGGCACCCGCCTCCTGTGCACACGCGGTTGCCTCCTGCACTAGAGATGCACCACCACTCGCCAGCTGCAGTCGCCGGCGATGAGCTCCAGCTCCATCGCGTCGCCTGCTGCGCAGGAGATGCGCCACTGCTCGCGGGCCTTCGGCGATGAGCCCCTGTCCCCTTGCGCTGCCTGCTGCGCACGCGTGCTGCGCAGGAGGTGCGCGACCGCTCGCCGGCCTCCAAAGATGAGGCCCTGCCCCCTCTGTACATCATTCAACCTCTCCTCCTCCAGATTGTCGCACGGGCCACCAGTCGGCCACGGCTGCGGCAAGTTCATGCGATGCAGCGACGAGGTGCAGGGAAGGGGTTGATTCAGCAGCAAAGCAAGCTGCCGGAGACCTCCCATGAGTATATCTCCTTTTTATGTTTGATCTACTCTGCGTCTGCAGTTCTTGTTACTTGATTTTGTGTGTTCCCCACAAACAGACATTAGGGCTCTCCTTTTCCTGTCTTCCTAGTTTTAGATAGAATTTTGGTAATTGCAATCGAGTATGATTACTTGGTTAGACTTGGATCTCCATGAAAAACAAGAAACCTACAAGGTGAAATGATGAAGTATAATGTAAGATTGTATGCACTAAACTAATTAATTAGTGATTACTCAAATTTAGTTTCACAATTTTAATTTGCATTATTATTTATTAAAAATAGTAAAACGTATCCGTGTATCGTGTTTTCTGAGAAATTTCTGTATATGTGTATCCCTTTCGATACCGATATGCGTATCTGTATCCGTGCTGCTTAGGGTGCCGTTGTGTATGGGTGGGGCAGGGGTTCGGGTGTTTTCTCGACCTGCGTGAGAAGTTTTAATGCAATGCTCGGGGGCTGTCTTACCTCCCGCAGGTCGAGCTTTCTTATCGTCCGCTCTTAGCCATCATGTTTTGTCCAATCTTCTTGAGGTTTAATGTGCTTCTGTTTCAGCAATCTATTGCAAAAGCAATAGAAGAAAAGATTAGTGGAGATCAGCGACGTTATTTATTGAACGAGCAACTTAAGGCAATCAAGAAGGTACTTTATTATTTCTGCTGCTCCTACAGGCTACCTATGTTCCTTACATTACGATAGTCAAATTACTATACTGTTGTAGGATCTGTTCATGCTGTTGTCTGTAATGAAAAGCCTGATGGACAGTAACAATCCCTGACTCTGTCTATGTCATGTATTCAGGAGTTGGGTTTGGAGACTGATGACAAAACAGCATTGTCTGGTCTGTTCTTGAACTATGATACTTAATGAGCTTTGCATATGCTTTTATCATATAGCTGTGAAATTATCATAGATGATTTCAAGTTGACTTATCGTTTATATGTTGCAGCAAAATTTAAGGAACGTATAGAATTAAAGAAGGACAAATGTCCTCCTCATGTTTTACAAGTCATTGAAGAAGAGCTTACCAAGCTTCAGCTTTTAGAAGCCAGCTCTAGTGAGTTCAGTGTAACTCGTAATTATTTGGACTGGCTGACAGTATTGCCATGGGGAAATTATAGGTTTGTATTTATCAACCTGTCCCTGAGGAGAAATCTGCCATATGTTTGTGCCTCATTAGTGTTTATCCTTCTGTTGCAGTGATGAAAACTTCGATGTCCACCGTGCTCAGAAAATTCTTGATGAAGACCATTATGGTTTGAGTGATGTGAAAGAGAGAATACTGGAATTCATAGCAGTTGGGAAGTTAAGAGGGACTTCACAAGGTTTGATTCATACTCTGTTGTATTGGGCTCGTAGAGTGTTCATGGTTTTTAAGGTGTCTCCTAGGCATCGAGGCACTTGCAGAGAGTAAGGTGTCCCCGGCGCCTAGCCAAAAGCAGAGGAAAATGATAGGGAAAGGTCATGCAGCTGCCTCCTCGCTCATCCCCACCAAATCCAGCGCCCTCCTGGGTCATCTGCAGTGGAGATGCGGCGGCGCTGCATTTGCATGCGTGAAGGAGGGAGATGCGGCAGCGCTGCGCTTGCGAAGGAGGGAGGCGGCATCTATGTCCGTGATTCTGTGAGATAACCTGAGAAGGGATAAGGATGCACTCGTGGGCTGCCTATTGGGCTGGGCCAGGCACTTCTCTTTACATTTGCCCTTTTCCGTTTTTTCCCCTCTTTTTCTTGCCTACTCCCCAGGGGCGGATCGGCCACCGGGGCTGCCGGGGCTCCAGGCCCCCCTACAGCAGCCGTGTCCATAGAGCCCCTCCTTAGTCCCTCCATGAAATTTTAGTTATGAGAGAAGGTTAGGAAGAGCATGATGTGGAAGATAATGACAAAAAAAAAAAAGATTTAGATCTTAATTTTATTAAAATAGTTTGAACTTAGCCCCCCTTAAACTTTTATCCTAGATCCGACATTGCTACTCCCTGCTGCTATTTTCCTATTTCTTAGAGTGGTAAGGCGTCGCCTAGCGATTCGAATGACTGGCTCGCCACGTCTTGCCTTGCCGCCTTAAAACCGCGTTGTCGTTCAATTTGCATTAATGCATCATCAATGGTCATCCATGATTAGAAAACATGGCGTCGAGTTTTGACAATCCTGTCTCATTCATCATAACTTTCGTGTGCTTAGATTGGTTGGATAGGGATAGAGAGTGGCTCGCACGGACAGTACCATGAACATTAAGACACTATCTTATCTCTATTTTTAGAGGAGACTTGACTTGGCACTCAAGGCACGCTATGTAAACAAGATCCTTTACTTCCTAACTTATCAAGATACTTGACTAAGAAATAGATTTATTACCTCCAAACCTACTGACTCTGGAAGGTCATCCCTCCACCTGTGTGCAGCCTGGCTAGGGCGGTGGTGCCCCCTGGCCACATGGGCTATGACTGGTCTAGGATGAACCATGCTATGGTCCAGCTGGTCCATGGCCACCTGGTCCATAACAATAACTTACAGTGCTCACTAAATTTCTTGATTCCTCAATGCCCATCTGTAGTTATTCTACCGATAACTCTGTCCATCTTTTACAACAGGCAAGATCATATGTCTTTCTGGGCCACCAGGAGTTGGAAAAACCAGCATTGGTCGTTCAATTGCACGTGCACTGAACCGCCAGTTCTACAGGTTTTCTGTTGGAGGTTTGGCTGATGTTGCTGAAATCAAGGTACAAAACAAATATTGCTGATATGTCATGTACAGTTGCATGTGCTTGTATAAGTAACTTTTCAACAATCTCAGGGCCATCGACGCACGTATGTTGGTGCAATGCCAGGGAAGATGGTGCAGTGTCTTAAATCAGTTGGGACAGCAAATCCTCTAGTATTGATAGATGAGATTGACAAGGTGCTCAATCTCAAACAACTGGTTATGGTTCATTTGGTCTTATTTTGCTTGAGATGCTAAATTGCTAATGATAGCCTGCATTATATACTTGCATAATGGCCTGTGATGCACTTTCAACAGTTATTTTGTTCAATGTGACAACTTGTGTGCATGCTTTATTAATGCTAACTTTTACTTGTCTGTCTTACAGCTTGGGAAGGGACATTCTGGCGATCCAGCTAGTGCATTGTTGGAACTCCTCGATCCTGAGCAGAATGTTAATTTCTTAGATCACTACCTTGATGTTCCTATTGACCTATCCAAGGTTAGTCCCTTGCCCCCTCAGGGGTTGCCTGTTTGACTGTATACGTGTGGTTGGCTTCACAATTTAACCTTTTTGCCCTGTTTATTCTTTTAAATATAGACAACAAGCTTAAATAACAGATTGATAGTTGTCATCACCATCTCATTGTCTTGCATTCTCACACATCTTGCTGTTATCATTAGGTATGCACATTGCTGATTATTGTGCTATCATATAATTCACATGCAATGCAATGCTGCTAAGTGCTCGTGTACTTATAAGTTGTAATTAGTAGGTTGCACCAAAGCATTATCCTTAGTATTATGTTTTGTTCTATCCGATGAGATCCGTAGCAGTAGGATGGTCTTCGGTACATTTCAAGTGCATAACTTCCACTCTATCCTCTGCCTCTCCAACCTTATTTTATTCCTGTTGTTTTGAGTGTCTTCAGCCGTGCTTAACTATTTATTTCATGCTACTTCCTGTTTGTAATATTCTTGCCATCTTCTAAAACTTTGTTTATGAAAATTAGGTTCTGTTTGTTTGCACAGCAAACGTAATAGAGATGATACCAAATCCGTTACTGGATAGGATGGAGATCATTGCTATAGCTGGGTATATAACTGATGAGAAGATACATATTGCTCGGGACTATCTAGAGAAGAATACAAGACAGGCTTCTGGCATTAAGCCTGAACAGGTATCTTAGCCACTTTTCTTATAATCTTCCTTTCATTCAATATTATGCGCATGAGAATAAATTATTGAGCATAGAACATTTGTTCTAATAAATAACTTTTGTTCTACCTTGGAATTTCCATAAATAACAAAACAAACAACATAAAGAAAGGGAAAATTTGTTGTAAATTCTATGCTTTTATAATCTATACTAGCACAGTTTCAGCAGTATGTGAAGTGTCCCAAGTGGCCAATACACTTGCTTCTTATTTCTGATTCCACGTTATTATCAATTTTGGACTTGGACTTAACTATTCAGCCATGCACATCTACAGGTTGAAGTTTCAGATGCTGCTCTTCTTGCTCTCATTGAGAATTACTGCCGAGAAGCTGGAGTGAGGAACCTTCAAAAGCAGATTGAGAAAATTTACCGTAAGGTGTGTAAAATAATTTCTGCATACTGATCTGATCCCACTATCAGAGGAGGGAAAACATGTTGGCTGATTGTTGGTAATGGTTAAGCAACCTCAAGGCATTGGTATGGTATGAAAGGTTGCTGTGAGTTTTAGAGTCAATGCTTCCATTGATGTCTTCTGCTCGCCAATATGATCATGCCATACATCCTTTGCTGGCCGATATGATCGTACTCTGACTTTTAGAATACCTTACAAACTTTTTACCTCCGCAGATAGCTCTGCAACTTGTTCGCCAAGGGGTATCAAATGAACCAGACCAGGTGTCTCTCAGTGTCACTGTAAGTGAGGAGTCTAGTAGTGGTGATAGCACCACAGCAAAAGATGAGATTTTGAAGGATCCTGCTGTAGAAGATGCTTTAGTCGTTAACAATGTTACAAATCTTGCCTCTGAGGAAGCTAATGAAGTAAATTTGACAACTGAAGTACCAAACAAAGACAACACATCTAAGGTAGTGTGGCATTCATTGGTTTTCTTATTTTTTTTTCATACAAAATATTCACACTTAATTTTGTACTGCCCTGTTGCCTGTTAATGTGCAAAATGGGTCCTGTACATTGTATCTGTTATGCTGATTGATGCACTGCTTATCCTTGCGTATGACAGCTGGGTAGTGTTGGTTGGTCAAATATAATTTTGTAGATTACTGGACATCAATGTTCCCTGTCTGTGTCCATTGTGTTGGCCTGAAAACCACTGATGCGATTGCTAGTTCACTGAACAGATGTGTAGTATAGACTCAGGAGAGTGGGAAACAAATCAAACAATATTATATTATGATGTTAGTTACTGATTCCTGTATTCTTAGGGCAACAAGGACACGGATGGAGCAGCAGAAGATGCAGCAGACAAGGCAATTGAAAAGGTTGTGGTCGATTCATCAAACCTTGGTGATTTTGTTGGGAAACCTGTGTTCCAGGTAGAGCGTATATATGAGCAGACTCCTGTTGGAGTGGTCATGGGTTTAGCTTGGACTGCTATGGGTGGTTCTACTTTGTATATTGAAACAAGAAGAGTGGAGGAAAGGGAAGGGAAAGGTGCACTTGTGCTGACAGGACAGCTTGGAGATGTCATGAAAGAGAGTGCTCAGATTGCACACACAGTTGGCAGAGCTGTATTACTGGAGAAAGAGCCAGATAATCATTTTTTTGCAAACTCGAAGCTGCACTTGCATGTTCCTGCAGGGTCCACCCCTAAGGATGGCCCTAGTGCTGGATGCACCATGATAACATCTATGCTGTCCTTAGCTATGGGAAAGCCTGTCAAGAAGGACCTCGCTATGACGGGTGAAGTAACATTAACTGGAAGAATCCTCCCAATTGGCGGGGTATGTTTTCTTTGTTCCCTACTCAAGCTTGTCTTTACATTTTAAACATATTGTTGTTTTTAGACAAACATAACCAGCTAGCCAATGCCTCGTGCATGTGAAAACGAAATGTCACTTATTGACTGAAAAATGTGAAGTGGTTTCCTTGTTTCGCCATCGCCGTGCCTCCTGATAGGCTTAGTTTTGAGATGCTAGGTGACATTGACATCCAAGCAGATGGCAATGCCTTAATCCCTTAATGTGAACACTCATGCGGTTCAGCATGCCATGGTGATATTTAATATGGTTTCATGGGCCAAATCACTGTACACTCACTGTTGTGCATTATTTTTTTTTGAAAGAAAAGCAGGAGCTCTGCCGCTCCATTAAGTATAGAAAAGAGAGTGTTTTATGTACATGACATCCAATGGTCCAAACACACCGGTCACAAGACCAAATTAGAAACACCCCTCTCACTCTTGTACATTATGTTTTTCTCGCTATATATCAGGTAAAAGAGAAGACGATTGCAGCAAGGAGAAGTGCGATAAAGACACTCATATTTCCGGCAGCAAATAAAAGGGACTTCGAGGAGCTTGCTTCTAATGTGAAGGAAGGTCTCGAAGTTCATTTTGTTGACACATACAGTGAAATATATGATTTAGCTTTCCAGAGGGACTCCGGGACAGAAACAAGTTGAGATGACTTAGCTTTACAGGTGAGATTTTTTTTTCTTTGTCGAGACCTGGTTACAGGTTAAATACCAAAGAAGTTTGTCAGCAGAGGCAGGCAGATCATTGTAACCGAGATGAGTCGAGTTAATTGGCATTCACGAGAAAAAGAAATATTTTTTGCTCCCCATATAACAACCATTGAAAATTTAGAGATTCTTTGCTAGGTTGTAATGTTGTACTAGTGTGGTAGCTCAGCTAGGTTGTATTAGCCAGCCTATAGTAGGAATAAAAGAGAGCAGCGTAAACTATATATCGTACCACACTTTGTTATCTGAAAAGCTGCAGTGTTGCCGTATTTGTTATTTATTCATTTAGAATGTTGTCCAAAAGCGGCGGGGGTGGCACCGGTTGACGGTTGTTATATTATAATATTTGTTTTTGGTGGGTGTTAGCCATTCTCTTGATATATTGTACAAACAGTTGGGTGTTAGCCATTCCCTAGCTTGGCTGGCAGGGGCATCGACGATGGGATGGGAGGAGACAGACTGACGAGCCGTGTTTGTTCATTTGCCGGGCGACCACACATGATGATAGAATCGGTTTCATTCTGAATCGTTATGGGTTAGAGCAAGGAAGAGAACCCCCACATGTGAAAGTAGAATTCTATCCTTAAAGCTTTAATTTGGACCTAGTACTAAGTTTTAGTTGTATCCCACGGCTTAAGTTCCTCTTAGTTATTTTTTTACATTTCCTATATTCAGGTGCTTGAATAGCTTTGTCTTTGTCCTTTCATAAGAACAAATTATCATTTGTTTCTTGTGATTTGTGCTAATAGATTTAGACCATTGGATGAACATTTGAAGGTTAGAGTTGTCGTCTGAAAATATGTTATATTTTAGGTACCTGAAATATATTAAATTTCTATTTTTTTAAATATTTTTCAACCATTCGATCTAGCCAAATTGCATGGCGCTCATGATTTTCTACTTAGAGCAACTCCAGCAGTAGCCCTTAAAACAGGGTCTCTACATTTTATTTGAGTGTTTCATTTTATTTGAGTGTTTCCCCTATTTTTGAGGGTCTTGTTTTTTTAGCCACACTCCAGCAACTGCTCTCAAAATAGAGTACTCAAAATTTTTTAAACTGTCAATGATATGTGGGGTCTGGTTGTCATAGACTAACTCGGTCATGTAAGTTAAATCGGGGGTTTTCACAGAAACTCGGGGTCGCGGTCATCATGTAAAGTTAAATCGGGGGTTTTAACAGAAACTCGGGGGTCGCGGGAGGTGAGGTCATCTGACTAACTCGGTCATGTGAAGTTAAAGTTAAGTCGGGGGTTTTCACAGAAACTCGGGTGTCGGGTCATGTGATGTTAAAGTTAAGTGGGGGGTTTTCACAGAAACTCGGGCGTCGCGGGAGGTGAGGTCATCTGACTAACTCGGTCATGTGAAGTTAAAGTTAAGTCGGGGGTTTTCACAGAAACTCGGGCGTCGGGTCATGTGAAGTTAAAGTTAAGTCGGGGGTTTTCACAGAAACTCGAGCGTCGGGTCATGTGAAGTTAAAGTTAAGTCGGGGGTTTTCACAGAAACTCGGGCGTCGGGGGAGGTGAGGTTATATTTTTCACAGAATCTAAGAGTCCACTTAAATTAACGCGAATGAGGAATAAAGGAAGAACCTGAGAGCTCACTTAAATTTCAGGACCCTAGTATTTTTACCTGAGCTCTTATATTTAGCTATGAGGGCCAAAGTAGGAGGCATGCTCGAGTTGCTCTTAGCACTGTAAAATTTGTATTATTTTAATAAATTTCTGTGCATAAGGTAACGTGAGCGGTCGGGGTGTAAACGCAACCAAACCCACGTGCCCTTGCGACCACCGGGCTGATCCTAGCCGTCTATCTCATCGTGGGTCCCACTCCTTTTATATATCTTTATTATTAATTATTAATTATTTATTATAATCGCTTCCTCTCCATCCGCTCCGCAGTCCGCACTCGCACGCACAGGCGCCTCGTCCTCCACCGGCGTCGTGCCCGTCTCCGGCGCCGCCGACCCCGGGCTACCGGCCAGGATAATCCTGGTGTCCGCCGCAGGCCGGGGCATGTGGAAGGAATTGCAGTCTCGCTCCGGGTTTGATTTTGAACTTTGAACGGAACTCGGAAGTCGGAGTTGTAGTCGACTGCGGCCGGTGCCGGTCCGGTCCACCCTCACCCGGCCTCAAGCTCAAGCTCAAGCTGCTGCCCATTTTTCACCGTCACCGTGCCTGCGGGCGGCATGGTCTACGTATTGTCGCTATCGCTTGCGCTCCATGGCTGGACAGGGAGGATCCGCACTCGCTCCGGCGGCCATGTGATGATGATGTCGATGGGCGGCGGCGGCGGCTGGTACGTCCTGGAATCGAAGACCCTGCCTGGGACTGGGATGGACCGTACCACCACCGGCGTTCATCGGCCGCCATGAGATTGTCGTACGTCTCCCACGCGCTGCACCCAGTCGGAATATATCTTCACATGACCACGGCCTACCGGGACACGCCGTGCGAACCGCTGGGCACAGGGCACCGGCACCTACTCGTTCGACACCGAGCGTTCCGATTCCGAGTGGAGGTGCCATGGGGTTTGGGCTCTGCCCTCCTTCTTACTTCGACGGCGAGCTGGACGCATATGGGTCGATCGGCCTTCACCACGAGGGCTACGTCGTCTGCTGCTGCCAAGTCGCCTCCCGTAGCCGTGCGACTACGACTACGACGACTGGGACGAAAAGTACGGTACCGTCTCCCTCACCCTACATGGACATGGACACGGACACCAACAGCAGCACGCAGCACGTCGTCGTTCTGCGTTGTAGAGACCACGTACGGCGCCAGATGGAGTCGACGAGGAGGAGCTGGATAAGGGATAAAATATCCAGCCTCTACATCCAAGGATGTACACAACCAATTACTACAAAGTCATTTAACGCCCAGAGTTTGATACTAAAACACAAGACACTAGAGCAAAAAAATAAACATGCTTCCACCCTCTATTTAAAATCTCCAAAGCAATCATTTCTATCTTCTCGTTTATCAACGAGAGGGTGTCCTTGGCTTGCTCATCACGCTGCAGCTGAGCCCAGAAGCGGAGCCAATACGCTCCCCTGAAAATGACCTGCGAAATAGAGTTAAATTTTATTTTGTTAAAAATAACATCATTCCGGTATCGCCAGATGGCCCAGCACATGGCAGCAACCCCAACCCAAATTAAATCTTTGATGTGTTTAGGCTGATTAATAAGCCAATCACCAAACATATGTCTCATAGATCTCGGTTGGGTCAAATTGGTAGCGTAAAAGATAATCCTCCAAATCATTTTGGCACAGGAACAATCTAGGAACAGGTGTTGGATAGTCTCATTCCTATTGCAACAAATACATTCTTGGCTCCCTGTCCAGTTTTTCCTAGCAAGGTTGTCATTGGTTAGGACGACCCCCCGCTGCAGGAATCACAGAAAATTTTTAATTTTTAGAGGAACTTTTATCTTCCAGATCTTCCTATGAAGGAAAGTTGGTTGAGTATCTATAAGATGAAGATACATAGAGCGTACTGAAAATAACCCAGATTTGGTTAAGCCCCATTTAAAGAAATCCGAACCTTCCACCAAATTAACATTGGAGATCCGCGCTACCAAATTAAGCCACTCTAAAAGTTTATTATCCACCAAAGTCCTTCTAAAAGAGATATTAAGAGGACTTGTGGCCATTACTTTTGATACAGTTGCATGTGGATCACGTACTATATTATATAAGGACGGATACATAACTTTTAGAGGCTTGACACCTACCCAGGTGTCATCCCAGAACCTCGTATTGGTCCCATCTTTGATATCGAAAGAACCTATAGCCAAAATCTCATCTTTGATACGCATGAGGCATCTCCAAAAATGGGAGTCATTTGGTTTGGCTGTCACTTGCGAAAGAGTCTTAGAATATAAGTATTTTTTCTTCAGCATCGACTGCCACATGCCATCTAAGTTTAGTAAATTAACCAGTCATTTGGCCAATAAGCATTTATTCTGTAAATATAAATCCAGGATGCCTAGACCCCCCTTGTTCTTTAGGACGACACAAGATGTCTCATCTGACAAGTCTATATTTATGCTTGTCGGAGGAACCTTGCCAGAAAAACCTTCATCTGAAATGGTCAAGTTTTTTGAGTACTCCTTTAGGAATCTCAAAGAAAGACATCATGATTCATGAACATGGGTAGACTGCTTAGTACATAATTAAGTAGGATTAGTCTTCCTCCGTAAGACAAAAATTTTGCTTTCTAACAAGAGAGTTTTTGTTGAAAACGCTCTTCGATCTTTCTCCAATCAGAATTTAAGAGTTGTCTGTGGTGCATTGGGATTCCTAAATATCTAAAGGGATACTCCCCTGCATTGCACCCAAAGAGAGTAGTATAATAGGATTCCATCTCTTTGGCTGCTCCGTAGCAAAAAATTTCACTCTTATGAAAATTAATCTTAAGCCCAGATAACTGTTCAAAGGCGCATAACAAAAGCTTTAGATTCTTTGCCTGCTCTGGATCGTGATCGAGAAAAATAATAGTATCATCAGCATACTGCAGAATAGACAGACCATCAATAAGGTCTGGGATGATACCTCTTATTTGACCATCGGCTTTTGCTAAGAAGAGCTGGTATATGAGCGATGATCACCGGCGGAGCTATGTTGGGGCCATACTGGGCCATGGCACCCCCTTGTCTCTCCGTGATTTTGTGAAGGATCTCATATTCTATTCAGCTAAAATCCTCCAGCACAACAGTTAGCAGGCGGCAGCACCCAACGAACAACTTACAACTCTCTACGAGACCGTCGTATTGGCCGCCTTGTGCGTTCGCGAGCGGCAAGTCTCCGAGTCAACGGTGACTGCTGTCGGCGACCACAAAAGGGCTGCCCCCAATCAACGCAAAATAAATAGGTTAAACTTAGAACACCAATTAATAACAAACCTAGCAAGTCTAACCTTCTGAAAAGCCAACCCCTCGAGGCCTACAACGCCGGCCCATCACTAGGGAGCCCGGGCCCGCCAAAGCCTTACTGTCCGCGTCATGGTAGCCTACCCCTCGAACCCCGGCACGTAGGCCTCGAGCCCGCTGGCCTCGAGCCCACTGGCCTCAAGCCCACTGGCCTCGAGCCCACTATAGCCATACACCGCTCCTCGAGACCCCGCGCGGGAACCTCGAGCCTCTCTATTACGGTAACCTATCCCTCGAAGACACATCATGCCACCCTCGAACAGCACTAGCCATCGGATGCCAATCCCATACTACGCATTTAATGCGTCCACCTACTCCGGTCACGTCCTCTGGTACACGACGTGCGCCACAGTGAACCAGGGCAGAGTCAAATCTCGTTTTCACCACAAGCATGGGCAAAGAGGCACAAGTACAGCACTGTTCGGCCATACCCTGCACTGTTGCACACTCGAGTCACGACTCGAGGCCTGGCAACCCGCTGTACGGCCGGGTTTTCCGAGACTTGCCCATACCTGCGGGGGCTCGAGCTCCCCGTAGGCGCCACCTCGAGGCCGGCCCTGCCCCCCTCGAGCCCTGACCGCTTTCATACTATTGGAGGACAGGTACCCCAAGACCCGGAGGGACTCTGCCACGTCCTGTACGAGCCGGAATGAGCGCTGCACCACCTCCACGTCGCCACACCTCCACGTCCGCGCCCGGGATTGAGGCCACGCTTCAACAGCAACCCTCACGTCAGCTCCAGTGACCTCGACAAGACAGCATTCCTACCCTCCGCCGTATTGGACGTTGTACATCCCGACTCCTGTGTAACCCTGTGTAACCCCGTGTAACCCTGGCCTCCTCTTGTTCTATAAAAGGGGACACCAGGGCCCTTCACACGGACGGAGGGCCACGCTTCGCAAGTCCATATAACGCCACACACACACGAGTCCAGACTCAGGTCTACGCTCGTTGAGCTTGTATTGCCCCTGTACAAGCGCTTAGGTGCAAGTAATACAAGAACCTCCTCCCCCCGCTGGACGTAGGGCCTTCTTTGCCCGAACCAGGATAAATCCTTGTCTCATCTTGCATCACCATCCAGAAAGAGAGCACGCGATCATTTTTACTAGTTGGTGTCATACCCCGGGGTATGAACGGCCGGTCGTCAACCATCAGCTAGCATCAGCTCCGTCCCACACACAACAGTCATCTACTCTCCTCTGCATTTGCGTCTGTTCCTCTACGTACAGTTATCCAGGTGTGTGTTAGGCTACAGCCATGCATATACGTTTGATTGGTAAATTGCGCCCCCCCCTTACTTTGGTTCAAGCTCCGCCACTGGTGATGATGTTAAATAAGATAGGCGACATAGGGTCGCCCTGTCTCAGCCCACGCTTCGTTTGGAAGTAGGGGCCAACATCATCATTGACTTTAATTCCCACACTTACTCTCGAGACCATACTTTGAATCCACCTACATCATTTGGGAGAGAAACCTTTCATTTGTAAGATTTGCTGTAGAAAGGACCATTTAACCTTATCATACACATTTTCAAAGTCAATCTTGAAAATAACGCCATTTCTTTTCTTTGTATGCAGTTCATGGATAGTTTCGTGTAGGATAAGTACTCCTTCCATAATATTCCTGCCCGGCATAAAAGCGGTCTGCGTAGGACTGACCACCGTTTTAGCAACCTTAATCAGTCTATTTGTGTCAACCTTTGTGAAAATTTTAAAGCTAACATTCAGCACACAAATAGGCCTATATTGCTGAATTTTGTTGGCATCTTGAGTTTTAGGGATTAGAGTAATGATCCCAAAATTCAGACTAAAAAGGTCCAAAGCCTCTCTATGCAGATCGGCAAAAAGAGGTAAAAGATCATCCTTAATTACCCCACAAAATACCTGATAGAATTCCGCCGGAAAACCATCAGGCCCTGGAGCTTTATTATGCTCCATCTGGAAGACTGCCTCTTTCACTTCAGATTCTGTGAAGGGACTAATAAGGACATCATTTTCGTCCTGAGAAACTTGTGGAATAACTAAGATTTGATCTTGCATCAAAGTGATCACCCAAAAAGATTTTTATAATAATTAGTAATGTGGCTCTTGAGATGATCCTCAGCAACAACAACTCCTTGATCATCTTGAAGTTTATAGATATGTTGCCTGCGGTGTTTGCCATTTGTCACTAGGTGGAAGAATCTTGTGTTAGCATCACCCTCCAAAAGGGTTTTGACTTTGGCTCTCTCGTACCACTTGTGCTCTTCCTCTCGCAAGAGGCACACTAGACGCTCTTTTAGATAATGCTTAAGATTAATTTCCTGGTCAGACAAGGAATTACTCTCAGCTTTCTTATCCAGATCCTCTAAAAGAGTTAACAGAGTCTGTTCTCTTTTCTATAAGACCCTGCCGTGTGCCTTGCCCAGCCCCTCAGATGTTGTCTAAGTCTTCGAATTTTAGACTGCCAACGCTCTAGAGGGGTTGACCCTGAGGTTTGAGATTGCCAACCCTCCGTTTCACCATGTTTGGCCTCAAGTACGATCATCGCAGCGGAGACCTACGCGTCACCAATCGCCGCCCCACGCGCTCCTACCTCGTGCCTAAGCATATAAATCTAACACATTTCCATTTGCATTGTGGATCTAGACATCTCGTACTAGTAGCTTCTGCTTGCACTGCACTGCATTGCATTGGTCTAGTACTAGTAGCTTCTGCTTGCACTGCATTGCATATTTGAACTGTAGTAAAAATTTTATATTTATTGGATCAAGTATAACTTAGGTATAAATTTATTTAGTTTTATGCTAAGTTATTTAGCTGCATTGTTGTATGTTTGAGCATCTTAACGACTTCAAATGAAAAAACTCAGAACTAGAAAGTTATAAAACTCTTTGAGACCTACAATTTTCAAATAAAATTTATTTTTATTTAATTTCATACAAAAAATTATGGTTTAATATGATTAATATGTCTTAGGAAAAAAAACATTTTTTATATGAAATCAAATGAAAATAAGTTTTATACGTAAACTGTAGATCTTGTGGAGATATACAACTTTCTAGTTCTGAGTTTTTTCATTTGAAGCCGTTAAGATGCTCAAAAAGAATTAATAACATATTTACACTTGAGGGCATTTTTGACTTTTCACACTTGCTGTTCAACCCCGTTAGAGCCAAATCTGACGAAAGTGGCATGAACGACAAATTTTTTTAGCACAATGGCATACATGTTTGCTCGAATTTTTTAATAACATATACACAATTACCGTCTTTCGTAATGACTCTCCAACCCCAAACCATGCAACGGCCAAATATGAGTTAGACAAGTAAGCTGCGAAATTGCGATTGCTTGTTCCAATCCACCTGCCATTAGTTATTGCCAATTCAACAAGCTAGCAATCAAGCAGCTATCAGAGAATCACAAGCAAAGAGGGAAGAAGGAAGTTTGCAGTGCAAGCAAGCATACCCATATGACAGAGAATCGCCAATTTGCCAGCAAGAACATACGGCCGGGGTATGTATATATAGCATAGCAGATTATATTGCCAGTCGTAAGAGGTGAGTGGCAACCCCCTCCCCCTATACGTACGTATGTACTTGTGCAGACACGCTAGATAGATACAGTGAAGCAGCGCAGGAGGAGTGGTATACATTCGGATGCATATATCGCAGCGCATGCTTCTCCGATCCTGTGCGGCAGGGGCATGCAACCACAGCCACCCCTGACCTGATTCTGACTCTGACTGGTTGGCTTTGCGTTCACCCATTGCTTGCCGTTGGTCGGGACAACAAACCAAACCCTCTCTATCCTGCTTTAGGCCTTGTTGGCTTCCATCACATTAGAATAGAGTCCGGAATTATTTTAGACCGGGCAAATCCGAGTCTTGGAGCATAAGAAATGAACTAAATTCAAACCGGGTGATACCAATCCATCTGGAACCAAACTTTAACCGAGCGCCTATTTTGTTATGGACCGGATTAAAAACCGATGAGATCAATCCGGCCGGAATGGCTCAGTTCTGATGGAACCGAACAAGACCTTAGTTTCTTTCATCCGGCAAATTCATTACACTACATCATTGCTCGATATCAGATTACTGCTCAACCTGTTCGCTTGTCAGCCATAATCAGCCCTACTTTTCAGCTCACACCATTCAAATTCAAATCAGCCGAAACATTGCTTTTCGGCCACAGAAACCATCAACCAAACAGGCTATTGTTTTGGACTACATACTCAGCTCCATCAGGTTGTTAATTCCAAAATTACTCACTCCGATCCATCAACCATCATCCATCGAGAAGATTCATGCATGCATACACGAGCTCTCTAGCGTCAATGAGAGATCTGCTTCTTGCTTGAATGCAAGTTGTAACGGAATGTACTAAATCACAGTGTATATGTACCAAAAGAGAGAGAGAAAAAAAGAAATTTAAAAGATCAGGATTCAGAAAGTATGTAGCACGTACATATATGATATATGGAGTACATACAGTCAGCAAGGTGCACTAGTAACCACAGAGTTTTGGCCTGATCTGGTAACCCAGCAGCAAGCCAAGCTACTACAGTGCATGGTGACCACAAGTTCTCATTTTGACCTAAGAGTCTGAAAGCTCAGTTTTATTTTCAAGAAACAAGGAAAAAGAGGCCTCTGAATGAAAACCCAACCCAAAAGGCAAAGCAATCTCCAGCCAAGCAGGCGGCACAGCCAAAAGAGTGAAAGACGACACAGGATGGGAAGAAGCAGAGCAGATGCATCATCGTCAGGCATGGATGATAATTGATATAGGTAGGTAGGTTACTAGAGTCAGAAACCACAGAGTTTATTTTTCTTCAATCAAAAATAAAAACAATTGATAGGTAGGTTTGGACGTTTGGTGGACTCAGCAGAGAGATGAAAGTTTCGGTTCCACGCAACATGCAATGCCAAGACCCAAGAGAAAGGGAGGAAGGCATAATGCATCGGCAGCCAAGGAAAAGAAAAAGGTGAGGGAGGTGAGCATGACAGGATTTGGGGACGGAGAGGGACGGCCTCGGCACGCTAGGA
Organism: Coix lacryma-jobi var. lacryma-jobi; assembly: GCA_009763385.1. Taxonomy (NCBI): domain Eukaryota; kingdom Viridiplantae; phylum Streptophyta; class Magnoliopsida; order Poales; family Poaceae; genus Coix; species Coix lacryma-jobi. The sequence goes on along the minus strand of CM019825.1, from coordinate 1,278,860 downwards.
ATCATTCATTCATTTGATCGGATCACATCACATCTCATCTCATCTCATCTCATCTCATCTTTCGGTTTTGTGTAATAATAACGTAATAAGGCAAGAAAAGAATGCAATACAATACAACAGGATGGATAATCCAAGCCTAGAGGCTTCAGGCACGAACAAAAGCCAAGCCTTCAGGCTCCAGTTCCAGCATGTGCATGGCCATTTTATTATAATTGTATGGCATCTTTCAAATTCGTTCCACTCGGCTACGTATAATTTTTCAATCATTTGCATCTGCATCTGTCAAGTTGTTCTTCTTTTTCTTTTCTCCGGCAAGCTCCTCCTATCTCTCCTTGTACATTACGTACATTCCAAGCATTGACTAACGATGCAATAAATAAAACATTACCATGACCATGCAAATCCACTGTGTAAAATAGTATACTTTGAGTAAGCAGCACAATCATAATAAATCCATACAGTAAAGGAAAACACTAGGCAGGCCGGGAATATGGCAATGGTCGCATTGGCAATTGGCAATTGGCATTGCCCCTGCTGGTGGTGGACTGGTGGGTGTGGATATCCTCTCTCTCTCTCTTTCAAGACGCGTGCTCGATCCTCTGCCGTCTACCCCAATCTCTATTCTCTCTGCTCTCTCTATATATGAGGGCTAGCTCCACCTCCAATCCATATTCATGGCGCACGCCACCAACATACATATCTGTTTGTCTCCCTCCTCCTTCCCTTCCCTTGCAGGTGGGGCTTCCTTCCATACTGATCCATACAGTACGTACGTGCCGTGCCAAGCTTCTCCCTCACCTACCTTAATCCACTCCACTTCCTTTCTTTCTAAAAAAAGAAAAGAAAAAAAAAAGGTCTCTGCTTCCATTTCATACTTTGCGTGCCTCCTCGATCGATATTTCTCCTTCTCCTTCCTGGGAGCGGTGTTAGTTGCTCTCTTGTTGTGGAGCAGCAAGAGACGAGGAGGAGGACGACGGCGGCGGCGGCAACAAGCCAACGAGAGATGGCCGACGGCAGCAGCAACACATCGGCGGCGTCGGTGGCCACGGGAGAAGAGGTACGGTACGGGTGCCTGCTCTGCTCTGCTCTGCTCTACTTACTATTACTACCCTGCCACGCCAGGGTGTTCCTCTCAACTCATTAGGCACTTGCTTGCTCAAATGGATCCATCGAGAGTCTGTTTTTTTTTTGTGTTCTTTAATTTGTTGCGACCAACCGTTTTACGGCCGCTCCGTTCTTCTGACCCACCACTCACACGCTGCCTGAATTTTCCTCTTGACTGATGCAACATGCATGTTTGGAAATTCAAGAACCATAAGAAAAATTTGTTCTTTTTTCCGCTGCTGCTGTTTCTTTGTGTGTTGGAGCAGGATGCAATGTGGATCATCTAAGAATGGTGGTATCTGTACATCTCAAGCACTAATCCTGCTATCTCATTCAGTAATTCTTTTCTCAGTTAAAAAAAAAAAAGGACAGTCTGTTCTGTTCCAACAGGAGACTGTTCCAGCTGAATAATTAAGGCCTAGTATACAAAGCGACTCACTGAACCTTTTTTTTTTTGTGGGATAAGTAATCACTGCCACTGAAGACTGAACCTTATTACATTATTCACCGAAAACCAAAATACGAAAATGATGCGAAGAATCTCTTGGCTGAACAATGCTCTGAACAAAACCCGTGGGCCAACCCCTTTGTTCCTTGGTAGACCAGAATAGTACCAGCCAGCCTTTCGTTCGCCCTTTTGTTCTCACCAATAAGAGCGAGACAAGCTTGGAATCTCTCATCTTTGGGGGGTCCAGGCCCATCTGCATCGACCCTGCACAAGCAGTGAACAGCATTTCCCTGCCTGCAACGGTGCAACGTTTGAGCAGCACATTCTTTTTTCTTTCATCTGATGAATGTTTCTGAAACCCCTGTCCTTGTCAGCGACAGCTTCGTTCAGGGATGGCCGTCGGTTCAGGGAGCATGTTTCACATGCTCTACCAGCTACAGTACTTCTTAGCAAAGCAGGGTAGAGTAGCCACGAAATATGCACCCACCCAGCAACAATAATGAATGGTATCTGGACAAAGAAAAGATGGCCTTGTGTCAAGAAAGTAACAAGAATATGTAAACTCAGTCAGGATTCCATATGAAGATGACGTGGGTTTTGTTAGCTAGCTCAAAGTGTATATTTCATGAGCGCTCATGCTTAATAACACTTTGCACTGCAGGCTTTCGTTCAGAAGAAGTATGGAGGAATGGTGCCGAAGAAGCCTCTGATTTCAAAGGTACATACATAATCCCAAAAAGCACACAGAAGCAGGAAATCTGTTTCAAATGAGCATTGAATTTCCTTACAGTAGCATCTGATCATATATGATTCGTTTTTTATTTGGTCTTCTTTTATTTTTGGCAGGATCAGGAGCGTGCCTATTTCGATTCTGCGGACTGGGTCCTTGGCAAGGTATCCAATCCTTCTCATCCATCCAGGAATAAATAAATGAGCATCTCTGCCTCTGCAAGTTTTTGTATGCTACAGGCCCATATACTATACACTGTATTATATATGGGCCTGTAGCATGTACTACAATACAAATGCTACCTTGTTGTTCTCTGAAGTCTGAACTGACGAAACCTTCGCTTTCTGATGGAAATGCTTTGCTTCAGCAAGCTGCAAACAGCGGCAGCGCACGGGCTGCTACTGCTATCGAATCCTTGAAGCCAAAGCTAAAGGTGAGTATAGCCTGCACCCTGCAGTGATTTGTAGGTCAGCTGCACTGCACTAGACGTTTTATCAATGCAAGTTGCATTGCATTGTATTGTGGTGAAAGCAAGACAAGATGTTTGTTGCTTGCAGAGGACGCCCCATCACCAGCTTCCCCCTCGCAAGCCCACCTGTGCGTCCAGCTGAGCCTGAAGACATGCGAAAAATTGGAAACTTGCACCTTGGGATGGAGTTTTGAGGATGCTTCAATTTAACTGTGTGATGAGTCGTTGTTTATTTCTTTTGGATTTGGATGGTTGATGCAGGGCCAGGGCTTACACTGGCTGGGAGAGATGATGGAGTCTCTGGGATTACTGGTTATTTAGTTGGTTGCATAATTGAATTGGTTAGGAGGAAAATTCAGGATTGAGCCCCCTGCATTTGGCTTTGTTTGCAGTACTCGCTGTATAATTAAATTAGTTTATTATGCCTGTGGGGGTATAGAATTGGTAGTAGTATATGCTTATTTGTGGAAGTGGTAGATGCCATCATCATCTGTTTCAAAGCATCCTTCCTGGGTCGGCAGATGGTCATGCCACCGGTGACCTTGGCTCCCTCGGTCCGGCGGGCGCTGCGCAAGATCACGGCGCACGACGTTGCTGTCATGGATCATCCGGGCGGCAGCTTTTCCTTCCCGTTCCCGCAGCCGGGGATGCCCGTTTCGTCTACCCGATCTGGCGGGGAAATCCTGGGACTCCGATTCCGAATCCGACTCGGAGTTCAGGGCCCCTGGTGTTGCAGCGACTGAGTATTCCCCCTCGGCCGCGGCTTCGAATCCGAGCGGTGTTCCGGTGATCGGGGTCTTGGCTACGGCGTCCGTGCAGCCTGTTGAAGCGGTGTCTGCAATCGCGATTCCGGCTCCACCTCGCCGTATACCGGCCAAGGTTTTGGGATTCGGCCCGAATAGACCGAATTTCAGTGAAATTCGTCCAATTCGGCCCAGCCCGAGAAAAGATTAAACCGGCCAAAATATTTCGGCCCGTTTTAAATTTGCTGCTCATTTAACAGTTCAAAACCAGCCCACATACACTGAGTACACGTATAAAAGGCTGAATTGTTGCTTGCCGTAACCCTTCCTCATCCCCGCCGCTACTCTGCGCCGCCAGAGTCCGATGGCCTGCAATGGCAGCCAACGCCATCTCCGTCCCTTGCTGCCTATGCCCGTGCCAGTGCGCTCTCCAGCTCCACCGTGTGCCGTGACCACTCGCCGACGCTCGTGGCCACACCGCCGTCGCTCCTGAATGCTAGCGGTCGCATCGTCACCGCTCCTCGTCATGCTGTCACCGGTCTCCAGCACCACCACTGCGCCATAGCCACTCCATGTTGTTAGCGTTCAACGTCGGCACCCTCTCCTTAACTAGTGCCATGTCTGGCCGCTTGGGCTAAACTTCGTTTAAATTTGTCCAAATTTCATTCAAATTTGGTTTGTTTGACTGGTCAAAATAGCTGAAAACCGGTCCGCATTTTTTGAATTTTCCGAATTTCGTCCAGTTCGGTGAGCTCCGAAATTTTTTGGAAAAGAATCCCAAAACCTTGATACCGGCACCTTGGAGACGAGTCTGGAGAGGGCCTCTCCCTCCGCGCCGCATCTCTCCGGAGCGAACGCTCGGCGATCTCCTCGAGCCGGCCCTTCGGTCCTTCAACCAACGCCGGGGCGGAGGCGTCGCACGCACTCGTAAGGCTGTGATCTCGTTTTCAAATTTGGATCCACCAGCGGCTTTCACGGATCACCCTCCGGCGGCGTTCGAGCCCAGGCCGGCTCTTCGTGCGGCCCAACCGGCGCCTGGCAGGTGGGCGGGGTCTGGGGCCGGGTCGGACTCTCCTGTGCTGTTCGTTCTGTGCGCCCGCGGATCAACCCTAGCCTTTTCCTCACTGCCGAGACTGGTCCGCACCCTCCGTACGCCGGCGATCCGTCCTCTCCGGCTCACCCTCCTCCCGCCGGTCAGCCGGCCCGTTCCTACCGAGACGTCCTGATGGCGGGCGAAGACGGTGGTCATGGCGGGCAATTCCGGGGACGCGCGGCAGGGATCGTGGTCTCCCCCCTGACCGTTTCCGCGCTGATGGCCACGGACGTGGGTGCCGCGGTGGCCCGCCCCATCCTGGTGGCGCAGCGGCTGGCCGCGGTGGTCCGCCGCCTGCTGCTCGCGGCCATCCTCCGGCGGGACATGGCCGTGGCGCCGCTGCTCCGGCTCCGCCTGGCCCTGGGCCGGCTCCTGTCGCTGGCCGCGGAGGGCCCCCGCCTGCCGGTCGTGGGCGCGCCGGCGCGACGCCCGTTGCTCCTGGCGCTGGTCCTGCACCCCCCTTCGAGCAGGTGCCTGGGGGGTCGCGGGCTGCTGCTGGCCAGCCGGTTCCACCTCCTGTGCATGCTGATCGCGACAGGGCTATCTTGGATGATCCCCGGCTGTTTCTACTGATGATGACCAGGGCAAGCAAAAAAGAAAGCGCAGGGAGCACATGCCTAGGTTGAAATGTACCATTTGTGCAGACGAACATTATACTAATCAGTGCCCGCAGCTTCGTGGGCCTAAACCTTCAGTTGCTTTCTGTGGTGCTGCCGAGGATGGCATGGGTTTCTTTCAGATTCAGGCCGCGAGGAGCAATCACATTGTTAATCTGGCTCAGGCGTCCGTCGCAGCTCTGATCACTGTCGAATCCGGAGATGTTTCTGCTCCTCTGCTGCTGTCGGAGCTGTCCAGGATTATCCCTGTCCGTTGGGTGTGGGAAGTGCAAGAGCAGGGGCCCAAATCTTTTGTAGTCCCGTTTCCGAGTAAAGAGGAGCTTGAACGCATGATCGCCATCCGCACTGTCACTACGAAGAACAAAGAGGGCACTATCATTTTTGATGAATTCGTTGATGATGTTCAGCCCATTAAATCCCTGGAGCAAGTATGAGTGACTGTTTCCAAGGTGCCCCGCGTTCTTCGGTCTTTTCTTCCTCTGTGGGCAGTGGGGTCTATTATTAGGGCCACACAGAAGGTCGATATGGCGCACCTTCGGGCTACGGGTCAGGTCCGCATCCTTGTAGTTGTTTTTTATGCTAAAAAAATCCCGAAGCAGGCTGATGTTTGTGTGGCTAGCAGTATTTATCGTCTCTTTTTTAAGCCGGATGAAGTGGCTCTGGCTGATGACTTCAACCCAGAAAAGGATGACTTGCTAGGGGATGGGAACAATGACAACAATCCGGACGGGTCTGACCGTGAGATGGAAGATGCGGAGGCTCAGGATCCGCCTCCTCCAAATACAAATAATGCACCTGAAAATGTCCAGGCCCCTCTTCACAACGTTCCTCCGCAACAACATGCTTCCTTGATTGAAAAGAGTCTGGACCTGGCCTGCGAGCAACTGATTAATGAGATTAGTCTCAAGGTCATGATTGAGCATGATGATGGGGTCGCTCGGAAGGAATTCTCTCCTCTGACGGAAGAGGAGTTGGGAACGTATAATTCCCTGGTGGGCTCTCCTAATAAAATTCACCCATCCTCTGTTTTTGTGTCTCCTTCCTCCGAGCTTCCAGCAGGTTTTGTGGCTCCCGACGTCGTCCTGGCTGGGAGTGGGGGATCTTCACCGCCGCCTGCCTCCCCTCCCGCGCTGGACCTTTCCGCGGCGGGAGGTACTGCTACCTCGCCTCCTGCGGGTGGTGCTGCCTCGCTCGTAGGCGCCCCGACCACCGAGGATATTTACCTCGTCGGCGCCGATCCGGTGGGACCGTTCGGCTCCTCGTCGTCTTCAGCCACCACCGCGCCAACATCGGGGGACCCACGCGTCTCGGGGCAGCCTTTGCCAACCTTGGTGTTGCCCCCGGGGGGGGGGGGGGGGGTCGCCTCCTCATCTTCAGAGCCGGCGATCTCGGCTCCCATGGCGGGGGGGGGGAACGCATCCTCTGTTCCTTCCCCCCAGTCTCGGGTGGCACGATCTCAGCTGCGGAGGGTGCCTCTCCTGCCGTTCTGCGGGCGGACGCGGCCTCGTTGGCTGGGTTGCTGCCGGCTGATGCGTCCACCGGGAGCGGGGCGATGCGGGCGGGTGGTCAGCTCGACATCCCTGCCGCGCCTGGCGCACTAGCAGTAGCCGTTGTGGCGGCCCCGGGCTCCGATGGGCTGGCCGCCGTCCCCGCGGCTGCGGCCGCGGGCGTTGATGCTGCGCTTGCTGTTCCGGGCACCGAAGCATTTCTTTCCCAGAAGCCGCGTCGAAGCACGTGAAATGCAGCTTCGGCGGATGTCCCTATCCTTCACAAGGCAGAACGACTAGCGGCAAAAAAGAACCTCGAATCTTCAGGTACGTCGTTTGTCTCTTTTCTAGATTCTTGCATATCGTCAAACCTTGGTAGGGTAGGCATCAACCTAGGCCCCTCGGACATAGCTCAAATTAAAAATCTAGAGGTTGATAGACTAATTGTCCATGCTAATACCAAAAAACAGCGCCCTCTAAAATCTAACACTTTTGTTACCGAGAGTGATGATGAGCGAGAAAATCGTCTTGAAGCAGTTCTCAGCCACGCGTGTGGAAATCTAAATGAGAATTTGCTGGATGTGGAGAACGACCAAATCATTGATCTCTCTCCACTCCGTCGCCGGGGAAAGTATCATAATGCCAAAAGTACAAAAAAAAGGCAAACTCCCCAATTAACCAAAGACCCCTTCAAAAATTATTAAAAAATGAAAGGGATGTTCTGGAATAGCAGAGGTCTAGCAGACTTGGCTAAACATAGGTTTTTGGCGGAGTTAGTTAAGGAGGAGCAGATTAATTTTATTGCCCTCTCCGAGACTCTAAGAGATTCTTTTCCGGATCATGTCCTCAAAAATCTTTGTGGCGGACATGACTTCCTTTGGCATACCATGGCGCCCCGGGGTAGATCAGGTGGCATCCTCCTCGGTGTTGATCTGAATATATTTGATATTGGAGCCATTGCCGAGGGAGATTTTTATGTAAAGTTTACCCTAAGATATAAGACAAATGGCTTCAAATTTGTTCTTTATTTAGTTTATGGGCCAGCACAACATATTGACAAAAGTGCTTTCCTTTCTGAACTTGCCAATACTTGCTCCAAAGAATCCCTCCCCTATATTATTGGAGGTGATTTCAATATAATGAGGTCTCCGGATGATAAGAGCTCTGGTGATTTTGATCCTAAGTGGCCGAATCTTTTTAATGCGGTCATCGAGTCTCTGGATCTAAGGGAGATAGTGATGTCAGGTCGCCTATACACGTGGGCGGGGCCAGGCGATGACCCAACTTATGAGAAATTAGATAGAGTTCTTATCAGCACGGAGTGGGAAGACCAGTTCCCGTTGGCAACGGTCGAGCCCAGAGACAGAAACATTTCAGACCATACTCCCCTTATTCTTAATACTGGACCTTCGACTCACCAGACCGAGAACAGACCCTTCAAATTTGAAAGGGGATGGCTTCTTCGGGATGGTTTCCACGACATGGTTGCAAATATCTGGCAATCTCAATCCTCTGGGTCAACCCCTCTAGAACGGTGGCAGTCTAAAATTCGAAGACTTAGACAGCATCTGAGGGGCTGGGCGAGGCACACGACAGGGTCTTATAGAAAAGAGAAGAAGACTCTGTTAACTCTTTTAGAGAATCTGGATAAGAAAGCTGAGAGTAATTCCTTGTCTGACCAGGAAATTAATCTTAAGCATTATCTAAAAGAACGCCTAGTCTGCCTCTTGCGAGAGGAAGAGCACAAGTGGTACGAGAGAGCCAAAGTCAAAACCCTTTTGGAGGGTGATGGTGACACAAGATTCTTCCACCTAGTGGCAAATGGCAAACACCGTAAGCAGCATATCTATAAACTCGAAGATGATCAAGGAGTTGTTGGTGAGGATCATCTCAAGAGCCACATTACTCATTATTATAAAAAACTTTTTGGGCCACCGGAAAACTCTGGGATCACCTTGATGGAAGATCAAATCTTAGATATTCCACAAGTTTCTCAGGAGGAAAATGATGTCCTTATTAGTCCCTTCACAGAATCTGAAGTGAAGGGGACAGTCTTCCAGATGGAGCATAATAAAGCTCCAGGGCCTAATAAAGCTCCAGGGCCTGATGGTTTTCCGGCGGAATTCTATCAGGTTTTGGGGGGGGGGGGGTGATTAAGGATGATCTTTTATCTCTTTTTGCCGATCTGCATAGAGAGGCTTTGGACCTTTTTAGTCTGAATTTTGGGATCATTACTCTAATCCCTAAAACTCAAGATGCCAACAAAATTCAGCAATATAGGCCTATTTGTGTGCTTAACGTTAGCTTTAAAATCTTCACAAAGTTGGCACAAATAGACTGATTAAGGTTGCTAAAACGGTGGTCAGTCCTACGCAGACCGCTTTTATGCCGGGCAGGAATATTATGGAAGGAGTACTTATCCTACACGAAACTATCCATGAACTGCATACAAAGAAAAGAAATGGCGTCATTTTCAAGATTGACTTTGAAAAGGCGTATGTAAGGTTAAATGGTCCTTTCTTCAGCAAACCTTACAGATGAAAGGTTTCTCCCTCAAATGGTGTAGGTGGATTCAAAGTATGGTCTCGCGAGGAAGTGTGGGGATTAAAGTCAATGATGATGTTGGCCCCTACTTCCAAACGAAGCGTGGGCTGAGACAGGGCGACCCTATGTCGCCTATCTTATTTAACATCGTCGCTGATATGCTAGCTCTTCTTATTAATAGAGCAAAAGCCGATGGTCAAATAAGAGGTGTCATCTCAGACCTTATTGATCATGGTCTGTCTATTCTGCAGTATGCTGATGATACTATTATTTTTCTCGATCACGATCCAGAGCAGGCAAAGAATCTAAAGCTTTTGCTATGCGCCTTTGAACAGTTATCTGAGCTAAGATTAATTTTCATAAGAGTGAAATCTTTTGCTACGGTGCAGCCAAAGAGATGGAATCCTATTATACTAATATCTTTTGATGTAATGCAGGGAAGTATCCTTTTAGATATTTAGGAATCCCAATGCACCATAGACAACTCTTAAATTCTGATTGGAGAAAGATCGAAGAGGGTTTTCAACAAAAACTCTCTTGTTGGAAAGCAAAATATTTGTCTTACGGAGGAAGACTAATCATGCTTAATTCTGTACTATGCAGCCTACCCATGTTCATGATGTCTTTCTTTGAGATTCCTAAAGGAGTACTAAAAAAACTTGACCATTTCAGATCAAGGTTTTTTTGGCAAGGTTCCTCTGACAAGCATAGATATAGACTTGTTAGATGAGACATCTTGTGTCGTCCTAAAGAACAAGGGGGTCTAGGCATCCTGGATTTACATTTACAGAATAAATGCCTATTGGTCAAATGGGTGGTTATGTTACTAAACTCAGATGGCATGTGACAGTCGATGCTTAAGAAAAAATACTTATATTCAAAGAGTCTTTCTCAAGTGACAGCCAAACCCAATGACTCCCATTTTTGGAGAGGCCTTATGCGTATTAAAGATTAGATTTTGGCTATAAGTTCTTTCGATATCAAAGATGGGACCAGTACAAGGTTCTGGGATGACACCTGGGTAGGTAACAAGCATCTAAAAATTATTTATCCGTCCTTATATAATATAGTACGTGATCCACATGCAACTGTATTAAAAATAATGGCCACAAGTCCTCTTAATATCTCTTTTAGAAGGGCTCTGGTGGATAATAAACTTTTAGAGTGGCTTAACTTGGTACCACAGATCTCCAATGTTCATTTAGTGGAAGGTTCGGATTTCTTTAAATGGGGCTTAACCAAATCTGGGTTATTTTCCGTACGCTCTATGTATCTTCATCTTATGGATACTCAACCACCTTTCCTTCATAGGAATATCTGGAAGATAAAAGTTCCTCTAAAAATTAAAAATTTTCTGTGGTTCCTGCAGCGGGGGAGTCGTCCTAACCAAGGACAACCTTGCTAGGAAAAACTGGACAGGGAGCCAAAAATGTATTTGTTGCAATAGGAATGAGACTATCCAACACTTGTTCCTAGACTTTCCCAGTGCCAAAATGATTTGGAGGATTATCTTTTATGCTACCAATTTGACCCAACCGAGATCTATCAGACATATGTTTGGTAATTGGCTTATTAATCAGCCTAAGCATATCAAAGATTTAATTTGGGTTGGGGTTGCTGCCATGTGCTGGGCTATCTGGCGATGCCGGAATGATGTTATTTTTAATAAAATGAAATACAACTCTATTTCGCAGGTTATTTTCAGGGAGCGTATTGCATAATCGTGATTTCTAACAGAAATGTGATCTGAAACAGGGTTCAGAGAAAAAAAAATGGACACCACTACTACTAGACAACAGAGAATCACCACAGAAACATTAGGGGTTGATAAAGCACTCATGAGAATCACCACAGTAACAGTGCATACTAGATTGCTACCTGTGTAGAATGTGTAACTTCAACTAGTTCAGCTAATGCGCTATGTACAGGTTGATAAAATGCATTTTCAGTCAATAAGGATCAGAAACACCGAAATGGAAATAACTTAGTTAGAAATTGAGTCTGATTTTAGTAAGGAAGCCAAAACTAGATTATGGTCATGTATCCGAATGAAGCAAGACAATTAAGTAGACAACTGCATTCTGCATCATAAATGCAAACTCAAACAGATTTATAAGTATAAATAAAGGCATCCTGGGAGATCATCAGGCAATTACACAATTACTTGTCATGTATCTAAAACTAATTCACAAACCATGCATGTCACCACCAAACACAATTACATGAGATTTATTTATACTTCTCTTGGCCAACCTCCTACAAAACAGGGAATGCAGTACTAAGAAGTACAAGCAGGGAACTCAAACACAAGCAAGTAATTGCAGAAAAGGTGATCATAAGGCAATTCGATCTGTTGACATTTAGAGCATGTAATGTAACTGCAGAACACAAGCAAGTAGCAGATATATATAATATCTGAATTGCGGCAACACAACTGGATGGAATTAAACGTGGTAGTTGTCTTAATTACCTCCATCGTTGTCCAGGATCCAAGTGACGAGGTAGCGACTTGTGTCCGGCTCGTCCGGCCCTGCTGGGCTGTTGAGCGGCTCGTAATCCTCGCAGTGCACCACCCTGTGCTCGGGCACATTGACGCCGAACAATCGCTGGTTCAGGGTGAAGTAGACCACCCTGGAGTTCACCGGGGAGACGCCAGCGAGCATGGGAGTGTTCCGCGGCAGCCCCGTCTGGGCGTAGCTTTCGTCGTCCCAGATGTCCGCGAAGCTTTCCTTGTAGTTCGTAACCCATCGCCGTGGATTGCCCTGCATGTCTCGATACCACATGTTCACCGTCGCCGCTTGGTGGGGGTGGGGGCCGAGGATGATCTCCACGTACCGCACCGCACCAGGTTCTGGCTTACAGCGATGCAGCGCTTGCAGTGGAGGCCCGGTAAGCTTGCGCGGAGAACACGGCCAGGCGGGAGGCGGTGGAAGCTGAGCACCTGCAGCGGGCGCGGCTGGGCGAGGTCGCAGCTGATGATCCCCCACGAGAGGTCGAACCAGAAGACCGTGGTGTCGACGGTGACCGTGCCGTGGGGTACCCAGTCCCGGACCCGGATACGGTTGTGCACCAACAAAGGGTTAGGGTAAGAGTTCCGCTGCCAGGCGACGACGGTGTCCGTTCTGAGGTAGACGACGACGGCTTCTGGAGGACCCGTGGTAACGATGAGCTCGGCAACCTGGAAGTGGCCTATTTCGTGGTTGCACACGAGCCCGATGCTCTCGATGTTCCTTAGGTCGGGTAAATGCACGGCGCACGCCGCGATGTGGGCAGCATCGTCGTCCTCGTCCCTGAGGAAGTGTCGCACCACGACGAGGTGGCTGTGGCTGGGATGCTGATGGAAGTTGGTGCCCAAGGAGGGCGCGATGGCGAAGTGGACGAGGAGGCAGAAGGGCCCGGTGGCGACGATGTAGGGGTACGAGTCGGGGCTCGCCGGGTCGGGGTGGGCACCGGGCCCCGTGATGAGGGATGGAGGAGACCCACGGCGGCGGCTCGACCGTGACAATGAAGTCGATCGGGGCAGAAGTTGGGTCCGCCCGCGCCCATCGCCTGGTGCGCCGACCACGACACCGTTGGGTTCACGTTCGTGTTCACGACGCTCTCCTCCAGCGCCAGCAGCAGCGCCTCGAATTCGTCGTCGTTGCCTTCCCCAACCGCGGCGTACTGATGCTCCTCCTCGGCTTGGGCTTGGGCGACCGCGGCTTGCTGCTGCTCCTGCGCCTGCGCGTCCGCCGCCCCGGCCTCGCCGACCGCGGCGGCATGCTCCTCCGGATCCTCGTCCGCGAGCATGTCGTCGTCGTCGCCGGGCAGGTGGACGTCGAGTACGCGGCGTAGGATCAGCCAAGGACTCTCCATCGGCGCTCGCTGGTGCGCTTGGCTTTCCGCGGCGAGGCCGTTGAGAGGCGAGAGGGGTGGCCGTGGCCGCTGGGGTTTGGGACTTTGGGGGTGATTTGGTTTGTGGACGATCGAGCGATTCGGTCACGGTGGAAGAAAAATGGGGGAGGGCAGGATGGTAATTTATGGTTACGTGCTCGGCCTTCTTCACGAACGTTCGGTGGTTCATTCTCTCGGCCATCATGGGCCTTTCTTTGCAGGCCTAACCCAAGTGAACTCCAGTCACTACAATAAATGATTTTTCTTTGAGACGATATAAATGATTATTATGTGTGTGCTATTTTTCCCCTAAAAAACGTGTGTGCTATTTTGAATGGACAAATAGTATCGCGCCACATAGCTAGCTTAGTGTTGAAATGTTTGCGGTATATAAATGTTTTGGAAAGGAAATGTGTGTGCCTTCCAAAACTAGTCCAAAGTTGTAGTACGAAAACAAAAAAACTCATCGATCTATAAAATCTGACAATCCATATAAAAAATAACAGAAAAAAATACATCAGGTTTAGAAGCCAGTATATAAACAAGTTTATAATTTTTTACAAATCCTTTTTCTGCGTATCTTAAACTCGAGATGGATTTAATATCGTTCTTCTCGCGCAGCCACTGAGCTCAGGTCTGATCTCCCTTGCGACCTTAGAAAGAGGCTTGAGGGAGGTAGATTGACAAGGTGAGGAGGCGGACGCAAGGTGGTAGGACAAGAGGCGGTGATGGGTCGCCACTGGCTACGACGGTGGAGGATGACGTTGACGGGTGGAGGTATGGGTATAGCCCAGCGATATCGGCCTCCACCATCCTCTTTATAGCGTCGTGTGACGGGGTCTACCAACCATAAAGTTAGGCACCCCGATTAGGACGCAGATCGAAAACCCATTAGACTGTTGGGCATAACGGTGGGAGATCCCGTTCTAACACTAGCTAGCCGTCCCCCGGCCCGCTCACAGCTAGCCGTCCGTTATCGGGTAGCCAGCCCTAGCTAGCTAGCTAGCTAGCTTGTTCTCGCATCGCATCGCCTCGCCACTGATCGCATACGCACTCAGTATTCAGTGACTGACTGACTGCTGCCTGCCTGTTTAATTTGGATGTCGTCTTGCATTGTATACGTATATATGTCTCATAGTCAGTGGCGAAGCTAGAGTAAACTAGAGGGAGGTGTAGTTGGCTTATAGGTGCATATACATGTGTTATGGGGGCTGCATATATGGTGAAAATTTGAAAAAAAATCTACTGTTTTTTAAAATTTTGGGGGGTGCATTTGCACCCCCTAACCTCAACTGAGCTTCGCCCCTGCTCATAGTCCGTATAAAATGTACAACAGCAAACACTACTTATTTATTGTACCGCTACTTTCATTTATTATTAGCTGGTATCTACGAATGAAATGAAATACTCCATGTACTGTATGCATGTTTTGGCCTGGGTGCTGGATCATATCGTATCGATGGAGCATGCAAGTGATGAGTTCTGAAAAATCTGAATGAACTTAGTTTCTTGTGTTGCATTGCCTTGCCTTTTTATTTTTATTGTTCATCGAAAAAGCAACACCGCGCCAACAGCTACATACTAGCTGCCTCGCTCAGGCTTTTGTGTGCTTCATCAGCGAATTGATCAACAGTGAAGTCTGCGTCTGCATGTGTATGTGAAGAGAAGAGACTTTGCATACCACGGTATCGGCCTTGCTGCCTCTGACTTGCGCATATATATACGACGTACTGTACTAGTAGAGTACATGCATCATCAACCTATTCACGTCACGAGAGATCAGAATCAGATGCTGCTGCTGTGTGTACAGTACTCCTGTACGACGTACCTCAGCAACCTGTAAGTACCAGCTGCATGCATCTCTGCCTGTGCTTTCATATGAATTCCAAGACTGACGATACCTGTTTGTTTACCTTATCAGTCGACATACTTCGATTTATTCTCTCTCATAGAGCACTATTAAAAACAGACGAAATCCATTTTTTGAGAAAAATCATTCATGTCATCATGGTCACCGGAAAGAAAGAAAGAAAGAAAGAAAGAAATTCAGTCGGAAGAAAGAATCGTTGGAGGCAGCTAGGATGGAGATCGAAGGCCAGGCGAGAGGTGCAAGTGACACCGTGAGCCAACAAGACGAATAGACGATGACGAATCCGGTCAACCCAATGTAGGCAGGCAGGCAGGCAGAGAGCCTGAATGCCTGAATTCCTGAATTCCACCGGCCCTCTCAGATGGATCAGATTTGGTGGCCAGTCAATCAGCCATGCATGTGATCAACAAGTTGCAGTACAACTATGCTACACGACACACGGGCTCATATTCATCCATCCATCCATGCTTGCTGTTGCCGGGTCCGCACGGCTTCGACTGCTTACTAGAATGCGCACATGAGTCATCAGGGCATGATTTCACCTGCCCAGCCCAAGCCATGCATCGATCCCATCCCCATCAAACTCTTCGGCACAACTGATTTGCTGTTAACGTTACACGACTGATCTGTACGGATTAAAATTGGTTTGTAGCTCAAACGAATGAAAGAGCTTCTAGCTTACTTTTGAGAGCGAAGACACGGAAGACGATCTAAAGTCTTCTACAGCTCTAGTCTAACGGATCGAGTACGTCTTAAAATCCAATAATGCAACCACCTACAAAAATGATAGAGCTATGAGCATGTATATAATGCCACCTTTTTTTTAAAAAAAAAGGAAAAAAAAAGAGACAGAGGATATAATGTCACACATGGAGCATATATAGTGCCAGGTAATGGGTATGCTTTGTACTACTTCGTATCATCCTATTCGTATCATGGAGCATATATATGCACCACCATGCATTATTATTTCCTGCTGGTACGATACGGTGGCCGTTAAACCGGAGGCAACAGTCTTGATGCTGATAGATAGTGATGTTACTAGCTGATGCTAGCTATCATGCACTGTAGGAGTAGAAGGATGCATGACACTGACGCAACACTTGCTCCATTCAGTATAGTATATGAACCAAACCACCAAGACCTGAGTATTATCCTTCATCATCTATCATTTGTTTGCAAACGGAAAACACCAGCATGCAGGCCATGCATAACCAAACCACCAATTTGTTTGCAGAGCATATGCATACGTCCAATCGCTGATTGCCAGCTAGCTAGCTACTGTACCACGTAGTAGTAGTACTGCTCAATAGGATGCCCTGCCCGCCGCTACTTATTTGATTGATGATGGGTCACATGAATGATGAAGATGCAACTGCAGTTATGTGTTCTGAAAAACACCAACAAATAATGTTGGCATGTCCTGACAATCCTTCTACTATATAGACGATGAAGAGGACAGGTCAAGAAGGACCCGTGGCTTTATTGTAGCAATTAGCAAATTGGGTCCAGGATAGCCAGTGCTGGAGCACATCTAGATGAAGGGCTCTGTCTGTCTAGGAAAGAAAATGGTCCCTAAATCCAACAGGAATATACATGCAGCAGTAGGCTACTGCACATTGGATCGATGCATGCAAGTGATGGAGCTGCAGGGACCTCGTGGTATTATGGCATGATGGCAAAAGCCAACAATAGGCAGAAGTAAAAAAAAAAAAAAAAAACAGAAAACCACTTGTGAGCCAGAAAAACCTCAAAAATTACATACTACAGCTCAAGCAAACCGACAGCTAGTTTATTAAGAATGCCGTATGCATGCATGCAGCAGCAGCACCAGAAGTGCCTACATGTTGATGAAGAGTACTTGCCAGTAGCTTACATACAACATCAAATAATGTTCCATGCGCCAAACGATTATGACCATTGACCACACCCAAATACTACAATGGAAAATTCATCAAGTGTCAAACTTGGTCAGGCTACTCAACATTACACGGTACAATAACAAACAAGAGGTTTCTGTAACGTTGACCAGAAGACCAGAGAGTTATCAACAAACCAAAGACGAGCAAGCAAAAGAATATTAAACAGGCCAGCCTCGAGCACGGAGGCGGACGACCCTGGAGGCCATGGCTCTCAGAGTGTCTCTTGCTGTGGACACGGTGTTCTGTGGTTGCCTCTCCTGCTCAGGCTCCTCAAAGGCACTCATGAACTCCTCCTGCTGCAACCTGTAAGCCAACGCAGCATCTTCAGATTGGTCTAATCTTAATGCGCTCCTATGCAACAGCAGCTCCGAGGCCGGGACGAAGCCCCTCCTGCTGTTACTGCTTCTTGTGCTGCGTTGTGTGCTGATCAAGTTCGCACTAGTGTTGGTGCTTGTTGTACTGCCGGATTCGATGAACGTCCTGTAGCTGCTTCCTGTTCTACCTTCGGTGATGAAGCTGCTGCTGCTCCTAGCTCTAGTTCTCATGCCACTGCCACCTTGTGAGAACCTATTAGCTCTCAGTGGGCTACGGTTCACATCCTTGTCGCATGGTGAAGGTGATGAGGTTGAACTCTTTCTTGCCTCAACTTCACTGGGAAATAAGAGCTGAATGGTGTTCCAGAGTACAGTGTTGATGGTGCACGATCTTGAGTTGCTGCAGAGTTACAACCATTTAGTCAAGGCCTTTAGAGCTTATTGGCCAATCACATCTTTTGTCGAGATTCCACAGCTTTGAAGAAAGACTTACCTGATTAGTTGCCTGCATTTTGGACAACGTTTTCCACACTTGGCTGCAGCATGTCTTAAGCATTTCAAGCAGAAGCTGTTAAATAGAGTAGCAGTAATATGAGTTTGAAGAAATTGATTTAAAATTTTCAATAACATAATTGCCTCAAAGAATGTCCAATTCAAAAAAGTTCCAGGTAACACCGGTATAATGATCAAAATGTTAGGTTGGTGGACAATGTACAGGGAGTCACCACTCAATTGAGACAAGGTTAATTCAAAATGATAAGACTCAGATTCAAAAAAAGACCTCTTAGTACAACAATAATTTCTTTCCACTCCAGCCTCACAATGAGAATAGTATTCTAGAGTCCTATATATATATATATAGAATCAGAAAAACAAAGATTTGTGAACTGAACATCGACACGGTAAACAAGCTTTCTGTGGCCCATATTTGCCGTGTAACTGACAGACTGATCTTTGTTGGAAGCAAGAATGTATACTTCAAATAGTTGGAGCTATCATTTATTGGCATTCCTTAGCAGAATAGCAGGAAGCAACCAAAATGAACAAATATGTTGAGAAAGCAAATGCATTGTATGGTTACAGCAACTAAAAGGAACTGTACAGATATTCTTGCTATGTTCAATGTCGGATACATGCTTTCTGAATTCAAGTAACCTTTTTTCCTCAAAGCACAGTCAAAGTAGCGATGAAAATCATAGTACTCCAGTCTAGTATTTAAACGAAATCAGGGAAAAAAAGGAATTGTGAATGCGCAAGCAGTACACACATGTACATTGCAAATAAGCTTTTGTGGTCCATTTTCCTGGGGTAACTAACAGGCTTCGCCAACACTAACCAACCAAATTTTACCAAATTACAGGATCCTTCGTTAAACTGCACTTTTGACAACAGAAGAAAACACTTTCGACAGGCAATCAGCATACAAAATGAATTGTGCAACTCATGGAAGCAACTGATCCTACGGTTGCACACGGCACAAACAAAATGAACCTTTTCAATTTCTTCTCTTTGCATACAGAATTCAACCAGCTACTTTTTTTTTTACCAAAAGCACAGTTAGAAATTACCTGTGCCCACAAGGCGTCGTGGTCGGCTCAAAGCAGATCTCCAGGCAAATCTGCAGAAAATGCAACTCCCAAATCAGTCCCCAATACCATCTAGTATGAAATCACGGATGTAACCTCGTATATCATATCATAGGGGAAAAAAAGAAGCACCGTTACCGCGCAAGAGAGCTCCTCCCGGAGACGATCCATACACGGCATGTTGCCAGTGGCCGCTGCCTTCTCGCCAGATCCTGACGCCTCCTTGTCCTTGGCGGCCTTCACTTCCGATTTGCCGTCTAGGGGATTTCCAAATCAACGACAGATAGAGAGCGCCCAAGAAGATTATACTCCTAATAAGACGCATCTGCCCAAGACAACCGATTCGATCTTTTGGGAACAAACCTGCTGCAGTGTCCGTCTTGTCGTCGTCGTCGAGCGCGAGAACCACCGGCGGGATCTTCACCGGAGACTGCCTACGGGGCCTCCTCTTTCTACAAGAAGGCGGCATTCAGACGGACGGGACGATGAACCCGAGCAGGAAAAGAATTAGGCGGGTCGGTCGCCGTACCTGGTGCTGGATCCGGCGCTGCTGCCGCCGGCGGAGGAGGTGGAGGCCCGCCTCTTGCGACGGGACTCGCGGACGGGGGTGTCCTCGACGACCATCGCGGCGAGGAGGACGGACTCCTCGTCCCACCCGGCCAGCGCGGCGGCCGACCGGAACCGCGGGCTGAGCAGGTCGGCGCCGTCCTTGGGCGCCGCCGCCCCAGGGCCAGGGCGACGCGGCGCGGATCTGGGGCTGCCGCCCGCGTCTCTAGACGCCATCCCTAGCACCCTCTATCTCGCGACGCGAGTGGCGATGGCGATTTGGTAGCCGTTGAGGGGGCCAAGGTCGAAGGAAGGAGAAGCAACGGTCGCCCCGCGGATCGGGAGTTTCGAAATGGGAGCGTAAGGCGCCGCCGGCTTGCTGCAAACTGCTCACTAGGTTACCTAACCTAGGTTCAAAATTTATGAGAAATTTCAACGAAATTTTTGAATTTCCAACTCTAGACTCATATTTTCTATTGTTCGTGTTGTATATATTTTTCTACTCAATAGACGTGTAGTAGTAAACCATGCTAAATATTTTGGTTTAGATTTATAGATTTCGAAAATCACATCTTTTGTTGAAGGCTCTAAAAGAATTAATGAAACTTCATGAGTTTCAATAAATTTGGGGATAGCCAAAAAGATTGAATGTTGTAATTGAAAATCTTGATAAAGATGTTTAGTAGAAATGTTTCGTGATAGAGGACCACATAGCGTACATGAGTGCAGCGTTTTTTTAAGTGGACCGTACGGAGAGCCCCGAACAGGCGACTCGAGGGCGACTCACGCCAAGCCGCCGCCGGTGGCCACTCCGGCCCCGACGTCCACCGCCAGCCGCCGTCGGTCAATCCGGCCCCGGCGCCCACCCCGAAGCAAGCTGCTGCGGCGCCGGATTTGGTTTTGCGCCCCCATCTCTTCCGCGAGGGTGCGGCCCACCTCCACAGTCTGGATACATGCCCGAGGCGGACTGAGCTCTCCTCCGCGCCGCCGGCGGCGGGAATGGCGGACGCGCCGCCTCCTCACGCGTGAGTCCCCTCCACCCAGCTCCTCTGCTCGTGCCCGCTCCCTCCCCTCCCCTGCAGCGACCCTGCACCAACGCCCAATCCCAGCCATGGTCGGCTCTCCCTCCCGCCAGATCTGGTCGGACGAGGTCGAGGCCGCCCTGCAGAACGGCTCCCCCGGCCGCCTCCTGGAGGCCCTGGCCTCCGAGCCACGAGGCGCCTCGGAGGCGACCCCCACGCGCCGTGCTTGGGCGGATCTGGACGGCGACGAGCTGCCACCGCCGGAGGTGTTCTTCGCGGGCTCCCCGGGTTTGCTGCATGAATTCCTCGACCGAGGTCCTGGTGAGCGGGTGGCTCTCAGTGACTCGGAGGACTACTCGGATCCGGAGCCCTCGCCGACGCCGCTGCCGAGCCCGCCCCGGATGCCGCCGCTAGCGCCTGCGGGCGGTGGAAAGCAGGCGCCGGCCCCATCTCGCAGGAGACGACGCGACCGCCGCCACCGACGCCGCCGGGGACACGGGGGCCCCGTCGACAGGCATCGCGCCAACCCCGACCCAACCCCAGAGCGGGATGCTGCGCGGCGCCGACCACTCTCGGTCCTGGTGCGCCCGCCGGCCGCCTCCTCCACCGGGCGCCGCACTCCCTCTCCGGCTGCACACCCGCCTCGGGAGCGCGGCTCGCCGGACGCCGAGGGCTTCTTCTCCGTCCAGAGTAGGCGATACGGGCAGCAACAGTCCCTGCCGCGATCCCCGCGGGTCATCCCGCCGGAGCTTGAAGGCCGCTGCTTCCGCTGCCTCCGTGAAGACCACACAAGGGCGACTTGCTCCTTCCCCCTGAGATGCTACAACTGCTGGACCGAGGGGCACCGTGCGGACGACTGCCCGCTGCCGCTGCGGCCGGGGCACCTGGCGGTAAGCGCCGGCGCTCTTCGTCTCCCACCACTCAGAGGCAGGTCCTGCGGCGACTGCCCCACGGCGGCCGCAGTCGGGCGTCCGCGGACACTGCGTCTGGGCGCTCGGTATCCACTGGCCGCTCCCTCTCCGCCGAGTCCGGCGCTGCTCGAGGGTCTCCACCACCCCCACTACCACCGCCGCCCCCACCGCCGCGCCGCCCCCGCCTCCTCCTCCTCCGCCCCCGCGTCCTCCGCCACAACCCTCGGTCGGCCAGGGGCGGCTGTGGGCGCTGGGACCGCGCCACGTGAGCTGGAGGTCCAACGCCCGCGCTGCCCCTTCGTCGTCGTGCCGCGGTCAGGCACAATTCAAGCAGCAGAGGCAGCCCTGGCGCTTGCTCTCACGGCTATGGTTGGGGGCACGCGGCCGGCGGTGTCCGTGGCGGAGGTCCAGGACTACCTTCGGCATCGATTCGAGCTCTTGGACGAGGAGTTCGATGTCCGCCACCACTTCCCCGAAGACTTCATCGTGCGTTTCCGCCACGGAGCAGACCGCCAGCGGGTTCTGGAGTCCAGGTTGTCCGGAGTGTGGCTGCCGCTCGTCTGGAACCCATGGCGCCGAACCTCCCTGGGGAGCCTCGGCCGATTCCGCTTCAAGGTGGTTGTCGCCCTCTCTCCAGTTCCCCTCCACGTCCGTAACCTCGTGTAAGTGCATCTAGCCCTTAGTGGGTTTTGGTGAATTGAGTGACAACATAATTAAAGGTCTAACAAGTTTGCTAAGTGTATCAAAGGTTCAACAAGAAAAGCAAACTTGATGATATTCCACATAGTGTTGAAATGAAGGCCAAAATTGTGTATTGTTGTATTGGAAGATCATGGAAACAATCTTGTTCAAGCAAAAGACAACAATGCAAATAGAGTTGATGATATGGCTTCTATGTTGTGGGATATCATGGCATCATGAGAAAGCAAGCATATTTGGCAAATGACAAGTGAGACATGGATTGATGATTTTGGAATGGTCTCAACAATGGGTTGCTTTTCATGAGCGAGAAGAGTTTGATAGTGAAATAGCTTTGATCAAGGTTGAAGAATGAATCAAGAATGCATAAGTGAGTAAATGGCAAGCAAAGTTGAAATGACAAAGGACACAACTCATATTGGATATAAGTCATTCTCTACTTTGGTTTGCTTGTATGGATAAATGTTTGGAGAATCACTTTGCATTGATTTGATCAAGCTAGAAGTATGAAGATGGAGATTGAAGTGAGTGTTGAGTGTCAAGCCAAAAGGAGAGGATATTAGGAATCGTGAATTGGCTTGACCATATTAATGATGATCCATATATGTCTCTATGTGAGTCAAACTAAAGCTTGATTGATCTCAACATGCATATCTACAAGATGTTCAAGCAAGGATCAGAATATTGAAGAAATGGTTTTCAATGGATGCTCAATATGATGTGACTTGAGTGTGGCTTGATAAGGTGAAGATAGCAAGGAAAGGGCTTCGAGGTACTAAGCGACGGTGAAGGTCAAGAGACCGAAGTACTATGGCTAGGGTGAAGAAGAGAGTACTTGCATTGAGTCGAGGTACTAATCAAGCTATGAGGATTCATATTGTGTTGAGGATCAAATCATTAGTGGAAGTGACTTGAAGCCATGGATTGAACTCATATGTGTGGAAATGGTTCAAGTCACATGCTCAAGGTGTGTTTGCTCAAAGAAAGGAGACAAAGATGATTGCAACCCCTTTCGAAGTGATATCAAGAAGAAATGGCATATGAAGACATTGAAGACTCAAGTGGTTAAAATGGCTATATTTTCTTTGTCTTGAGTATAGTTATGTCGTACTATCAAGGGGGATGCAATACGAATCATAGACAAGTCTCAAGTGCTCAAACTAACCGAACCCGAGTGTTAACATGAGAGAAAACACTTAGCACTGCACCTGCACTTGTTGATCTTGGGCTTGTTCTCTGTAGGGTTGGATAGCCCTCAAAACAAGCTTTTCGGAAAGTCCAAGATCACTGAAATCGGAGTTCGGAGTAAAAAGTTATGGCGTTTTTCGTGAGGTCACCTGTGCTGTCTCAGGGAGCTGCGGCAGTGCCGCTCTGTCGAGCGGCAGTGCCGGGCCTGTACAGCCAGTAACGGCTAGTTTCTGACCTCCAACGGCTAGTTTTGGTGTGGGGGGTATATATACCCACCCCACGCCTCCAGAGCTGGCTGGCTGCCCCAAAACACTTCTAACACATCCAAAGCCATTTGAGAGCTCTCCCCAACCCTCTCTTGTAAGAGTGACATGCTTAGTGCATGATTAAGTGTTGGGGCTGTGTGATTAAGAGCTAGAGAGCATATTAGAGCCTTCCAAACCTTGAGCACTTGTCGGGCTTCGTCGATCTTCGTTGTGCATCTTTTACTCTTGGAGGTGAAGCTTCCTAGACGGCTAGGCGTCGCCGGCGAGCTCCCGTGCTTGTGGTGAGCAGCGGGAAGTTTGTAATCCTCTTGTGGAGCTAGTAGAATTACCCCTCACTTCAAGGATTTGGTTCCTTGACTTGAGACCGAGGAAGAGTTGCAAAGCTCTTGACCTAAGTGGTCATCCTAACAACGTGGAGGTAGGCAAGCCTTGGTGGCGAGCTGAACCACGGGATAAATCACTTGTCTCTTGTATTTACTTGTGTTCATTCATCATACTTGTGAGCTTGTGATTGATTCTAGGATTTGGCCCCGACCTATTTCATACAACATATTTGGCTGGTTGAGTTGGTTCTGCAGGTTCAGGAAACCAAGAGCAACACTTCTATTCATATAGAATTGGTTTCCTGTGGCTAGTTTTTGAATTGCAGGCTCGGGCAGTTTGTTGGCGCGGCAGTACCGGGCTGAGGCCGGCAGTGCCGGGGTGCGGCAGTTCCGGGCTTAGGGCGGTAGTGTCGGGCATCTCTAACAAAGTTTTGAGCTGTGGTTTTAAACAGGCCTATTCACCCCCCCCTCTAGGCGACATCAAGGTCCTTTCACCTCGAGGTGGCCCAGACCGTGCTTGGCCCGGCGTGTGCCAACCTGCGACATTCAGACTTCAGGGACCGCCCTTCCGTTGACGATCGCGAGTTCTTCGTGGAAGCCTGGTGCTGGCACCCAAGCTTCATCCACGCCAGCCAGGTGATCTTCATCCCAGAGCCCTGCATTCCTGGCTACCCCAACGACGACCATCTCCCGGGCCTGCGGTACCTGGTCCGATCGCGTCTGGTCGCCTACCAGGACTGGTCCACGCCTCCGGGCTCCCCGCCAGGAGATGATGATGATGCGGGCAGCCACGAACACGACCGCAATGGGGGCCACCTTGGGGACGCCGGCGACGGCGAAGTGGACGACGGGGCGGGCGACAGTGGGGATGCGTGCAGCCACGGACGGGCCACGCTCGGGGACGACTCCTCGCTGGGACATCGCGGCGCGGTTCATGCCCTCCCCACCGCCACCGCGATTCGGTCAAGATCGGGGAGGTGACCTGCCCACTGTTCTCTAGCGCGGCTGCGGGAGGTGCCGGGACCGTGTCTGGGGCGCCAGCGCGTTGTGCCTCGACTGGCTCGCCAGCGCCTCGCGCCCGCGCCCCCCCAGGGACCTTGACTCTCCCTCGCCGGGCTTTTGCCGTCCTCCCCAAACCTCGGCCGGCTTCGTGGGACGGCTAATCAACTCCGAGCCACAGCTGCTGCAGATGGGTGCCACCTTCCGGGGAACGCCTTCTACCGCCCCCCTGGACCGCTGGGCCACGGAGGTCAGCGCAGAATTCCGCGGGGGGAGGCCTCACTCATCGCGGCGGACACGGATTCGCTCGCCGGAGCCTAGGGCCCTTGATTGGTGGCTGGAGGATTGTCTGCAGGCGGAGCTCAGAGCGCCGCTGCGCCTCCTGGCCGGCACACCGCCTCCCCCGCGACGCTGATCACCTCGATGGGTCATGCTCCACCCCTCCGGCTAGGGGGGGCTGGGCACGCCCCCTGTCTCGCCCGGAGCGGCGGGGGTGCGGCGAGCCCCAACCGGCGGACGTGTAGCGCCCCGGCCGCGGGATGGCCGCTCCGTCCGTCGTTCGGTGGCTGACTTCATCGGTGAACTCATTCTGCCTCTGGAACAACCGATTCTCCAGGAGCCGCCGCGCCTGAGGGCTTCACGCGCCACGGACGACGACGATTGGCGCATCCGTAGAGCTCGCGCCTCGCTGCCAAGTCCGCGTTCCGGGACCCGCAGCCAGAGCGCCAAGCGCGTCGGGTGATGCTCAACAGGTGGAACGGACGTCCCGACGACGCACCGTATGACTCGCTGTAAGGACCTGTATGGCCTAGAGGGGGGGGGTGAATAGGCCTGTCAAAAATCACAGCTTAAAACTGAATTAGATAGGCCCGGCACTACCGCCCTGTGCCCGGCACTGCCGCTCCCGGCACTGCCGGCCTCAGCGCGGTACTGCCGCGCAGATGAAGACCAGAAGCTGCAATTCGAAATCTAACCACAATTTGCAGATTCTATATGAATAGGAATGTAACAATAGACTCTATGAACCAGCAGAAACAACTACTCCAAGCCAAATATGAAAGATAAAGTAGATTGGGCAAACCCTAGAATATATCACAAGCTCATGAACATAGAGAATGAACCCGAGCAAGCACGCGAGACAAGTGATTTATCCCGTGGTTCAGCTCGCCACCAAGGCTTGCCTACCTCCACGTTGTTGAGGTTGACCACTTAGGTCATGAGCTTTGCAACTCAACCTCGTTCTCAAGTCAAGGAACCAAATCCTTGAGGTGAGGGGTAATCTTACTAGCTGCACAAGTGATTACAAACTCCCTAGGCCGCCACACAAGTTGGCAAGGCTCTAGGGCGACGCCTAGCCGGCTAGGGTTCCAAGAACCCAAGAGTAATAGAAGCAAATCCACCGGCTATGGCTCAAATCAAGTGCTCTAGGCAGTAGATCTCAGCTAGGGCTCCTCTTTGGTGAAGGTTTGAGCCTCTCAACCACTTGGAATCAATGGGAATGAAGATTTTGGTGGTTGGGAGCTTGAGAGCCTTCAATGGAGAAGAAGAGAGCTTGTCTGGAGGTAGGTGGAGAGTTCTGGTCGTGGATTACCGTTGGGGGCAGAGGGGGTGATGTAAATACCCCCTGCCATCCAACGGGCAAATCAAGTCGCGGCAGTGCCGGCCTTAGCCGGTAGTGCCGCGGCCCGGCACTGCCGCGCCTAGAGCGGCACTGCCGCGCCCACCAAACAGACAGGAACAGATCTACAATGGGTGCAGCTGTCTTTGGTTGGAAATGTGGATGGTTTGAGTTGGTTTGAGCACATGTCATTCAGCCATATCAATGAATTTGCATTCCCCCTTTATAGTACGGCATTCCTAAAACTCAAATAACCAAAATAGAGTATCTTTGAAGCACTTTGAGTCCGGAACCGATGAAATGTAGTGTGAGGGGTCCACCAACGCATATACACCATCCTTCTTATCATAACCTGCTTGTCAACTTCATAAATCTCATTAGTCCTCTAATCATGTGGTCATTATCACCAAAACCCACAATTAGGCTTGATTGCACTTACAATCTCCCCTTTTGGTGATTGATGACAACACAATTAGAGCTTACAAGAGAAGGGTATAAAACTGAGATTTTGAAGCTTAGGTGTGAAACCTCCCCCTAAATGTGTGAATGAGAGCTGAAATCTCAACTGGCATTAAAGGCCAACATTCACATATTTGAAAGTGAGAGATAGGTTCAGTTTCACATCTAATAGCTTTGTGGGGTGCAATAAAACTGTGTCAATAATAATACGTGATGCGAATGACAGTTAAACCACACATCAGAGATGTTTGCTGTCTTCTGCAGAGCGGCACTGCCGCTCTGCGCGCGGCACTGCCGGGGCCCGGCACTGCCGGCCCTGGAGGCACTGCCGCACACGCTCAGGCAACAGACAGCAAACGCAGCGGACAGAAAACATAACCACAAAGCATATAACAAAACTGATCTAAACAGGATAGCACAAGCTAAATAAGCAGGTAAAGATACATGTCCACATCCAAACCTAAGAAGTAGTGCCATAGAGTATTATTACATAACATAGAGTTTTGATCGTATCAAACTCTCTCACAACTCACAACTACTAACGGAGATGGGGACATGAACATGAACAGAAAATAAGTGTTGTACCCCCTTCTCTTTACCTAATTCTCCCCCTTTGGCAACAAGTCACCCAAAAGAGAGAAAGAGAGAAAAGAAGAGTGTCCAAGCACTCAATCATCATCCGAAGCTATCGTGTCCCACTGAACTCCGTCTTCCTCCTCCTCATCATCATCGTCGTCGTCGTCATCGGACTCTACCACGGCTTCCCCTGACGGTGTGTGGAACTGGTGTAGCGGGTCGAGGTGGAGGCACGTGTAGAACGACGAGGTGGCACTGGCACGATTTCCTCCTGCTCCTCCTCATCATCATCATCAAAATCATCGGAGTCAAGACTGGGGAGGTCGAAGCGAGGTGGAGAGCGGGGTGGCGGTAACGGCGAACGTCCCGCCCGCTCTCGCTCGGCGCGCTGCTCAACAAGTGCCTGGTGCGCTGTCTGGGCTGCGTAGGTACAGGTGGAGAAGATGGCCTTGATCCATCTTGCTAGCTTGCTCTTCTTCTTCCTCCGATAGGAAGGATGAGAGCTCTCTGGCCTATCTGCTGCTGCTGCTGCTGCTGCACCTCCTCTCTTCTTTCTGCACGATATGGCTCATGCAACCCATCCTTAGCAAGGTAAAGCCGGAAACCATCTCAATCATAAACATGATGTAGGGGGCATAGAGAACTGCCTTCCTAGCATCCTCGGTGCAACCTGAAGCTCAGTCCATATAAAGCTAGATATGGAAAAACTATTAGCCCCTGTAGCCATCCTAGCCAACATGTTTCTGCATATCCATACAAATTAGAATGGGACCCACTCTTTGGGTTGAGAGTTTGCCTGAAGAGGTTGTTCAACATGTAATAAAAACCTTGTAGTCCCTTGACCAACCCATCTGCCTTCCGAGGATCCTCATACATGAAAGCAATCTCAGAATCTGTCAAAGTCCTCTCATCATGCAGATTATCAAGCTCTCTATCCTCGCTGCCCAAACCAAGAATCCTACTAAAGGTCTCATAAGTGACCTTGTAGTGACGACCCTCAGTCATCCAGTGCATCTCCTCAACCACATTGTCGACATATAGAGTTGCATGAAATTGATGGATGATCTCTGTGTTCCAATTTAGCTAATCCCATCAAATCATACATGTTCCTTGCCTGCACGCAGCCACCACCCTACTTATGTCACGGTCAGTCTTGCTCTCTAGATGCTCCCAATCAACATACTTCATGTTCAGAATCTTTTGCTTCTTAGCATTGTACAGAACTGAGCGATAGAAATCCGAATGGAACTCATTCCAAAACCTGTAATCAATGCCCATATCCTTGGAGCATTGTATGGATTATGCTGTCGCTGGGACTTGACGAGCTGAACTGCTGATAGTAGGACACAGGCTGCCTTGCTCTTGTGTCCTGCGGTGGCCTCTCCTGGACATCCTCCTCATAGGGCTGCACATGAGCCCTGCTGACTTCTGGCAATGCTCAGGAGTGGCAGGGTAAAGGTCCTCCCTGATCTGACGACCCTGCATCTGGAGACGTGCCTCATCTCTGATCTGCTGCCTCGCTGAAACATCTCCTTGGGAGCTAGAGCCACCTCGACGGGCTGGCTGCTTGCTCCTCCCCCTGAGCGGATCCATCCTTCTCTTGGTCCTCCTCTCATCATCACCTCGCCCGACATCTAAAACATTGAAACTGTGGATTAGAAGACTGCATAAGAGCTGGTAGGTTATAGTGAGGCGATAGATTTTGATGGATAAGGTGTTACTTGGATCAAATCCCTGCTCATGGTCCGGCACTGCCGCTCTGGGAGCGGCACTGCCGGGGCCCGGCACTGCCGCGCATGGCGCGGCACTGCCGCGCAGGCAGGCCAGATCTGAGCCAAGGAACACCACATCCATCATCTCTACCACTTCCCTATCATCTACAAACCCTTCTACAACCTCTAAATACAATACCCATGGCGCATTTTACAAATCGGGAAAAACTTAGGGTGAGGATTTTGAAACTTCACCTTGAGAGGAAGGAGAGGAAGGAGACCTTGGAGAAGAGGACAACGGAGCAGTACCGACGAGGATCCCGAGCAACACCTCCGGTGGCCGGAAGTGCCGGGGAGCACGCCGGTGAGGAGAGGAAGGTGCGGTCGCCCTTTTTGCCCGAGAGAGAAAGGTGAAAGAGAAGGCACGGGTGCGGTGAATGGATGAGGAGAGAGAGAGAGAGAGGGAGTCACGGGTAGAATAGGAAAGTTTCCCAGTGGCCCCACTCGGTAACAGACCGATTCAGCTGAATCGGTAAGTCGCGGCACTACCGCGCCTGGCGCGGCACTGCTGGGGCCCGACACTTCCGTGCCTGACCCGGCACTGCCGGACAGTTACCTACAGAGAGAGTTATTCTCTAAGATACTACAGCTTATTCTTGGAGTGGACAGGTACCTCTTGCATGATATGACCAGCAGCAGTAATCAATACAGAACAACGGTCATACCAAGCAAGTTTCTTTCAAAAGATTTTGAAACACAATATGAAAGTTTTGAAATTTGTTTTACCTAGGTCAAACTAGTTGATCAATCAAGCATGCTAGGTTTCAATCTACGTTACGAGAGTCAAGTATATTTAGTTCACTCCTTAAAGCACAAAACCTGACTCATCTAGAGGCTTAGTGAAGATATCGGCTAGTTGTTTGTCGGTGCTCACATGTTGATGGCGATATCTGCCTTTGATTTCATGATCTCTCAAGAAGTGATGCCGGATGTCTATGTGTTTGGTTCTTGAGTGACTCACTGGGTTGTTTGCAAGTTTTATGGCACTTTCATTGTCACACAAGAGTGGGATATGAGTAAAGTTACATCCGAAATCACGAAGGGTTTGCCTCATCCAAAGTAGTTGCGCACAACATGCACCTGCTGCAACATACTCGGCCTCGGCTGTGGAAGGGGCTACACAATTTTGCTTTTTAGAACTCCAAGACACTAAGGAGCGTCCAAGGAATTGACATGTCCCGAAGTGCTTTTTCGATCTACCTTGCAACCGGCGTAATCGGAATCCGAATAGCCAAGTAGATCAAACTTGGAGCCCTTAGGATACCACAAGCCAAGGTTTGGAGTGTGAACTAGATATCTCAAGATTCTCTTAACGGCCACTAAGTGACACTCTTTCGGGTTAGCTTGAAATCTAGCACACATGCACACACTAAGCATAATATCGGGCCTAGATGCGCATAAGTAAAGGAGGGAGCCAATCATGGAACGATATACCTTGATGTCCACGGCTTTTCTTCCTTATCAAGATCAAGATGTCCATTAGTTGGCATGGGTGTTTTGATAGGCTTAGCGTTCACCATGTCAAACTTCTTTAACATATCATGGGTGTACTTGGTTTGGCAAAGAAAAGTCCCTTCCTTCAATTGCTTGATTTGAAATCCAAGGAAGAACTTGAGCTCACCCATCATAGACATCTCAAATCTCTTAGTCATGATCCTACTATACTCATCACAAAAGAATTTGTTAGTACTACCAAATATTATGTCATCGACATATATTTGGCACACAAAAATATCTCCATTGACTTTATGAGTGAAGAGAGTAGGATCGGCTTTGCCTATTTCAAAGCCTTGTTTGAGCAAGAATTCCTTAAGGCATTCATACCATGCTCTAGGTGCTTGTTTGAGCCCATAGAGCGCCTTTGGAGTTTGAAGACGTGGTTGGGAACTTGGGATCTTCAAAGCCCGGTGGTTGCTCGACATACACCAACTCTTGTATAGGGCCATTGAGAAATGCACTCTTCACATCCATTTGATATATTTGAAGTTGTGATGGGCTGCATAGGCTAGAAGAATCCGAATGGCTTCAAGCCTTGCAACCGGTGCATATGTTTCTTCAAAGTCCAAGCCTTCTACTTGAGTGAACCCTTGAGCTACCAATCTTGCCTTGTTCCTTGTCACCACACCTTCTTCATCTTGCTTGTTGCGGAAGACCCATTTGGTTCCAATAACATTGGTATTTGGTCTTTCCACAAGTGACCATACTTGATTGCGCTCGAAGTTGTTGAGCTCTTCTTGCATGGCCATCACCCAATCGGATCATCCAGGGCTTCTTCTACCTTGAGAGGTTCCAAAGAGGAGACAAACGAGTAAAATTGACAAAAATTTGCCAAATGAGAGCGTCGTTACCCCCTTTCGTAGACTCCCAAGAATGTTGTCAACGGGGTGATCCCGTTGAATAGTTTGCTTGAGTCTTGGATGATCGATGGGTTCTGGTTCATCTTCGGCTTCCTCTTCTTCATCTTGCTCGAAGATGGGTTGTAGGTTCACTCCATGAAGTGGAGTAGCTGCAGCTTGCTCTGGGTGTGCCCGGCACTGCTGGGCTCCGCGCGGCACTGCCGGGGTCCGGCACTGCCGGGGACGAGCCCGGCACTGCCGGGGACTGTATCTGACCAGTCCCAGCAGAAGCTTCAGCTTGAGGACCCTCCTGACCAGTAGCCTGCTGTTCCTGTGGTCTTATATCACCAATGGCTAGTTGCTTGATTGCTTCACAAGGTGGTTCCTCATTACCTACAACAACCTCATCAACTTGCTCTACTTGAGAGCCATTAGTTTCATCAAACGTCATCTATCGCTATTTCAACCTTGCCGGAGGCCTTGTTGAAAACACGATAGGCATGCTCGTTTGATCCATAACCGAGAAGAAAACCTTCATCAACCTTGGATGCGAACTTAGAGACTTTGGGTTTCTTGTTCAATATGAAACATTTGCACCCAAATACTCTAAAGTACGACACCTTTGGTTTGTTACCGGTGAGCAGCTCATAGGAGGTCTTCTTTCTTCTCTTGTGGAGGTAGAGGCGGTTGATTGCATGGCAAGCGGTATTGACGGCTTCGGCCCAAAAGATGTCCGGCGTCTTGTATTCATCTAGCATCGTTCTTGCCATGTCAATGAGTGTTCTATTCTTCCTCTCCACCACACCATTTTGTTGAGGGGTGTAAGGCACTGAGAACTCATGCTTGATGCCCTCTTCATCAAGTAACTCTTCCACTTGGGTGTTTCGGAATTCGGTTCCATTATCACTACGAACCTTTTTGATGTTGAAACCGAATTCCCTTTGAGCTCTTCGTATGAACATCTTCACCTTCTCTTGCACTACACTCTTATCATGCAAAAAGAATACCCAAGTGAAACGAGAAAAGTCATCAACAATAACAAGACCATGTTTGTTACCGCCGATGCTAAGGTAGGCAACCGGTCCAAAGAGATCCATGTGAATCAATTCCAATGGATGAGTAGTAGTGTCATAGCTCTTTGTGGGTGAGGTACGCCTACTTGCTTTCCGGCTTGGCAAGCTCCACATACTCTGTCTTTCTCAAAATGAACATTGGTTAGTCCTAGGATGTGGTTGTCCTTTTGAAGTTTGGCCAAGTTCCTCATCCCAACATGAGCTAGTCGGCGATGCCATAACCAACCCATGCTAGATTTTGCCACTAAACAAGTCTCAAGTTTGGCTTCACTTTTGTTGAAATCAACTAAGTAAAGCTTCCCTTTCAAATGACCCGTAAAGACAATAGAGGAATCCTCCCTTCTAAAGACTTCCACACCCACATCCGTAAAGAGACAATTGAAACCCATTCCCACACAATTGCGAAACGGACAACAAGTTGTAACTTAACGAATCAACATGTAAGACATTAGTAATTGAATGTTCAAGTGTGATAGCAACTTTACCAAGACCTAGCACATCCCCCTTGGAGTTATCACCGAAATGATGTTTTCACTTGCATTTGAAGTTGGGGAATATGATGAGAACATACTCCTTTCTCCGGTCATATGATTTGTACATCCGCTATCAAGCACCCAACTTGATCCACCGGAGGAGTATGCCTGCAAAACAAGTTTAGTTCCTTGGTTTAGGTCCCCAATTGATATTGGGGCCTTGCATGTTAGTCACAAGTATCTTAGGAACCCAAATAAACTTGTCGGCCGCCCTCTTGTCATTACCAACATACTTTGCAACAACTTTACCACTGTTGTTGTGTCCTAAATAGTAACAAGAGGACATGCTCATTCTTGGAGCTTCTATCTTGGGTTGATGCATGAACTTGTTCTTGGTTACCCAAATAGACTCCTTTGGTTTCTGAGACCCTTGCTTCTGATTTGGCATCTGCTTGGGCTGTGTGTGAGACTGAGCAGAAGGGGAACTGGTAGCCTTCCCTTTCTTGGGCGCGACTGCCGGCCTGGGGGCGGCACTGCCGGGGCCCGGCACTGCCGCCTTCTGGCGCGGCACTGCCGCGGTCTGTGCAGGCTGAACTGTACCAATGTGACCCTTCTTCTCAAACCTCACACACTCATAGCCATTCACCTTCTTCCTTCCATTGGTTTTGCCTCCCTTTACATGCCCCAACCCATCCTTTATGAAAGGACGTCTTCCGTTCTTGAACTTGGGCATGTTCTTGCTTTGGGTCTTCTCACTAGCACTTATAGTAGCCTTGACACAACCACTTGCAATAACACTTGTCAATCTTGCTATTTCTTTTCTCATGACCTCCATGTTTGCAAGGTTAGTGGAATAGACATTCAAATCAAGATTATAGCATTTTCCACAACCTTCACTAGTGGAGGGAATAGGAGTGACATTTGCCTTAGGGAGAGTTGAGTTGCTTTCCCAAAGAAGGTTATATTGCAGCTCAAGTTCCTTGTGCTTTACATCCAAGTCACAATACTTTTTCTTGAGTTCAACATGAGCCTTCTTTAGGGAAGCATGTTCATCTTGCTCTTTGGCCAAGGCCTCATGCAAGACATCCAACTCACTTCTCTCTAATGCAAGAGCTTCCTTGCAAGCAATATAGAGATCCTCTTGTTTGATAAGAGCATCCTCACTTATTGCTAGCTCGGCTTGTACACCCTCTAGTTCCTCCATTAGCTTAGTGATAAAGAGTTTGGTTTTCTTATCTAAGTTCTTTGTTATCATGTTTATCTCTTCATCACTAGAGCTATCATCACTAGAAGAGTCACTAAGTTCACTACTAGAGATGTCACTAAGTGGAAGAGAAGGTTTAGGAGTATGAGTCTTTTTCACCTTCTCTTTCTTGGCCATGAGACAAGTGTGGGAGTTGCCTTCATCATCGGACAAGTTGTTGAATAACCTTGGTGAAGGAGATGGCTTTTGGAATGCAATGGTTGCCATCTTCTCATCTTCTTCACTTGAGGTTTGTACCGTTGAGTCCCATTCATGTCCAATGTGAGCTTCTCCCATGTACCTCTTGTTGTGCTTCTTGTAAGTGGCTTTGTCATCTTTCTTGCCCTTGTTGTCTTTCTTCTCATTTGGGCAATGAGCAATGAAGTGCTCGGTGCTACCACAATTGTAGCAAGTCCTCTTCTTCTTGTTGGGAAACTTCCTCTTCACAACTTGTATCCTTCTTTCTTGAGCCCCTTGCGGTATCTTCTCATGAATAGGCTATATCATTATCTTCTCAATTCTTCACTATCACTCTCACTTTTGCAAGAGGATGATGTGCTGTCCTCAACCTCTATTTTCTTCTTTGTTGCTTGGGCTTGCTTGTAGAGGCTTGTTTGCTTGAATTTGGCTTGCTTGATGTTGCTTGCTTGTTGGCTTGCTTGCCTTGAGTGCTACTTCCTTGATCTTCATCCCATCTAGCCTTGCTTGCAACTCTCCAAGCTTCCTTCTTTCATTAGCTTCCTCTCTTTGCATATCAAAAGTGATAATCCTCCCAAGCACATCACTAGGTGTGAACTTTTCAAATTTCTTCTTGTCTCTAATCAATGTCACCACGGTCTCATTTCTTGGTGAGTAAGCTTCCAACATAATCTTCACTACCTTGTGATCATTGATTTCGTTTCCACCTAGCCCTCTAATCTTGCCAACAATGACCATCAACCTATCAAACATCTCTTGAGGGCCTTCACCATCACAAATCACAAACCGGTTGAGCTTGGCCATCAACAAATCAATCTTGGATTGCCTCACTTTATCAACCCCTTCATGAGCAATATGCAATGTGTCCCAAATCTCTCTTTGCAACCTCAACTCCCATGACCTTGTTGTACTCATCACCATCCAAGGCACTAAGTAGCACACTAGTGGCTTGGGCATTGAGATGAATGTTGCGGAACTCATCTTGAGTGGGGTTCTTTGGATCAACCGGTGCTTCAAGTCCATTGTGCACAATCTCCCAAATACCTGGATGGAGACCAATAAGATAGGTCTTCATAATGTGCTTCCACTTGGCAAAGTTGGTCCCGTCGAAACGAGGCAACTTGCCCGCGGGTACATTAATGAGAGGCCTAGAATCATGGTTAGACATAGAAGAATAAGTGTAGGATACACGGCTCCGGTATGTCTTCTTGGTCTCCTCCTTCTTCTTCTTGTCATCCTTGAGATGATAGGAGATGTCATCATCACCATCTTCGGTGCTACTTGAGTCTTCACTCAAGTGCACACTCTTCTTAGCTTTGAGCTCTTCCTTTTTCTTCTTTTCTTCTCTTCTCTTGGCTCTTTCTTCTCTTCTAATCTTTCTTTCTTCTCTTCTTTGAGCCTTGTCTTCCTTTGCTTTGAGAGCTGCTGCATCTTCTTTTGCTTTGGCTCTAGCTTCTCTTCTCAACCTTCTTTCTTCCTTTCGTCTTGCGAGCTCTCCGGCCGACACAACCAATTGTGGAAGTGTCCTTCCGCTAGCTGTGGAGACACTCTCGCTGCTGCTAGTGGTGTGCACATCCGGATCTTCAAAGGTTCGGGTTGCACAACACTAGCATTACCCGTTCCTCCGTCAGTGGCCATACTCTCGCACGGTTAAGTGCTGCTGAGAGACCAGGCTCTGATACCACTTGTAAGGACCTGTATGGCCTAGAGGGGGGAATAGGCCTGTCAAAAATCACAGCTTAAAACTAAATTAGATAGGCCCGGCACTACCGCCCTGTGCCCTGCACTGCCGCTCCCCGGTACTGCCGCGCAGAT
Organism: Coix lacryma-jobi var. lacryma-jobi; assembly: GCA_009763385.1. Classification (NCBI taxonomy): domain Eukaryota; kingdom Viridiplantae; phylum Streptophyta; class Magnoliopsida; order Poales; family Poaceae; genus Coix; species Coix lacryma-jobi. Next base: position 1,242,543 of record CM019825.1, on the reverse strand, counting down.
GAAGACCAGAAGCTGCAATTCGAAATCTAACCACAATCTGCAGATTCTATATGAATAGGAATGTAACAATAGACTCTATGAACCAGCAGAAACAACTACTCCAAGCCAAATATGAAAGATAAGTAGATCGGGCCAAACCCTAGAATATATCACAAGCTCATGAACATAGAGAATGACCCTAGCAAGCACGCGAGACAAGTGATTTATCCCGTGGTTCAGCTCGCCACCAAGGCTTGCCTACCTCCACGTTGTTGAGGTTGACCACTTAGGTCATGAGCTTTGCAACTCAACCTCGTTCTCAAGTCAAGGAACCAAATCCTTGAGGTGAGGGGTAATCTTACTAGCTGCACAAGTGATTACAAACCTCCCTAGGCCGCCACACAAGTTGGCAAGGCTCTAGGGCGACGCCTAGCCGGCTAGGGTTCCAAGAACCCAAGAGTAATAGAAGCAAATCCACCGGCTATGGCTCAAATCAAGTGCTCTAGGCAGTAGATCTCAGCTAGGGCTCCTCTTTGGTGAAGGTTTGAGCCTCTCAACCACTTGGAATCAATGGGAATGAAGATTTTGGTGGTTGGGAGCTTGGAGCCTTCAATGGAGAAAGAGAGCTTGTCTGGAGGTAGGTGGAGAGTTCTGGTCGTGGATACCGTTGGGGGCAGAGGGGGTGATGTAAATACCCCTGCCATCCAACGGGCAAATCAAGTCGCGGCAGTGCCGGCCTTAGCCCGGTAGTGCCGCGGCCCGGCACTGCCGCGCCTAGAGCGGCACTGCCGCGCCCACCAAACAGACAGGAACAGATCTACAATGGGTGCAGCTGTCTTTGGTTGGAAATGTGGATGGTTTGAGTTGGTTTGAGCACATGTCATTCAGCCATATCAATGAATTTGCATTCCCCCTTTATAGTACGGCATTCCTAAAACTCAAATAACCAAAATAGAATATCTTTGAAGCACTTTGAGTCCGGAACCGATGAAATGTAGTGTGAGGGGTCCACCAACGCATATACACCATCCTTTCTTATCATAACCTGCTTGTCAACTTCATAAATCTCATTAGTCCTCTAATCGTGTGGTCATTATCACCAAAACCCACAATTAAGGCTTGATTGCACTTACACTCGCCGACCGCGCCATTGCCGAGCGTTTCCGCGAGGCATTCGGCGCCAATGCGCCGTCCTCATCGTCGAGATGCCATGCGGAGCCTCTCCCCCACTCGCCCGCGCCCTGTGCTTTCTGCCCCGAGGAGGGTGTGACCTGCTGCGTGTCCCGTCCCAGTTTCCCCATGAGTGCTAATCACCTATTTTCTGGAACGCCACGCGGTCTTAACATCCGTGCGCGTCGGAGCATCGTGCCAACATCACGTCCAAGCACCAAGCGTTTTGTCTGTCTCCAAGAGTCCAAGATCTAGCCTCTTCGTATCCCTGAACACTGATTTAACAGGCTGTGACTTCGACTATGTTGCTCTCCCCGCCCTGGGCACGGCTGGTGGCGCTGTTAACATCATGGCGTCGTGATATTTGGGATTGCCCGTCCATCTGTGTCCGCCGATTCTCCGTTACGATCACGCTGTCTTCGGCGGTTTCAGCATGACCCTTGGTGCCTGTCGAACGTGTATGGCCCTGCGAACCGCTCTGATAAGCCAGCGTTCCTGCAGGAGCTTCGTGACATCGCTGCAGCATGTGCGGACCTGTGGTTGGTGTGCGGGGACTTCAACCTCATCTACCAAGCCGCGGATAAAAACAATGGCCGATTGCACCGCGTCTCATGCGGGCCTTTCGGGATGTCATCGACGACCTGGAGCTTCAGGAGCTTCACCTCAACGGGAGGTTGTTCACTTGGTCTAACGGCAGGGACGTCCCCACCCTAGAGCGCATCGACCGCGCCTTCGCCAACGCCGACTGGCTTCAGCAGTTTCCCGTCTCACCATCTACGCTGCCTCTCGTCGGACTCGTCCGACCACGCCCCTGTTGCTGCTCCTAAGCTCTGTGTCATGGGCGGTGCCCCGTTTCCGGTTCGAGTCGTGCTGGACGAAGCTGCATGGGTTCATGGACGTGGTTGCCTCTGCCTGGGCCGCCCGGGTCCGCCACCCCGAACGTATATGCTTGTAAGGCCCTTGACATGAAGCTGCGAAGGCTGGCACGTGCTCTTCGTAGTTGGCGTGCTTCTATGGTGGCGGGATCCGATTCCAGCTAGCGGCTGCCAGGCTAATCATACAGGAGTACGACGTGGCGCAATGGAGACGAGGCCTCTTGCTGCGGAGGAGTTGGCCTTGCACCGCGAGCTAAAGATGCATGTGCTTGGGCTGGCGTCCCTCGACCGCACTATGTGCAGGCATCGGGCGAGAACGCGGCACCGTCGGGAGTCCGATGCGTGCACGCGCTATTTCCACCTACAAGCATGCCATCGGCGACGTAAAAATTATCTTCTGGCCATATCCCACGACGGACACACCTTCTATGAGGAGGAGGCGAAGGCGGGGTAGTCTACTCTTACTTTCAATGCGATCCTGGGAGCCCCCTTCCTCCGCCAGCACCGTATCAACCTTGCTGCGCTGCAGCTTCCCTTCCCCGATCTTTCAGAGTGGGTGCTCCCTTCTCGCCAGACGAGGTCCTGCTCTGCGCTGTCCGACGCCTCCCCGGCCCCCACTTCGCTGCGGTCCGGGCCCTGCCGCCGACGGCTTTGGCGCCGGGTTTCTTCAGAGGTCGCCTGGCCAGGTGGTGGGGCCCGGACGTTGTTTGCGCTTTCGCGGCGTTGTGGACATGGACTTCAGGAGCTTCAACAACCTGAACGAGGCGTCCATGGTGCTGCTGCATAAGACGAGCGAGCCGTCGGGGCTAAGGGACTATAGGCCGATCAGCCTCATACACTCTGTGGGAAAGTTGTTTGCCAAAGGGCTCGCGATCTGGCTGTCTCCTAGGATGCCGGAGCTGGTTCAGATCAACCAGTCGGCTTTCATCAGGGGCAGGCGCATTCATGAGAATTTCAGGACGGTTCAGCTCGCCTGCAGGTGGCTGTACGCGAGGCGGCTACCGATGTTCCTGCTAAAAGTTGACCTCGCCAAGGCCTTCGACACGGTTGCCTGGCCCTCCCTTCTCGAGGTGCTGGAGCGGGTGGGATTCCCTCGACGCTGGCGGGATTGGATTTCGTACTTGCTCGCCACGGCTTCGACCAAGGTCTTGTCAACGGGCGGCCAGGGAGGAGGATCTTCCACGCGAGGGGACTGCGGCAGGGTGACCCACTCTCCCCGCTCCTGTTCGTCATTGTCTGGATGGTGCTTAACACGCTCATCCGGGAGCACCGACGCGGGCAGCTCGCTCCCCTGCCCAGGAACGCGATCAGGTGCCGGGCCTCCATTTACGCGGATGATCTAGTCATCTTCCTCCTCCCCGCTGCCCTAGACTTCGTCTGCATGAGGCAAATCTATGGAGGCCTCGCTGGGGCTTCCGCCTGGCACGAACATCGACAAGTGCAAGATCACGCGCCATTCGTTGCGACGAGGCAGCGGTGGCTGCGGTCCTGGCTGTCTTCCCATGCCGGGTACAGCAATTCCCAGTGACCTACCTGGGTGTGCCGCTTTCCATCGCCAGGCTGTCGCGGGCGCAGGAGCAGCCGATCGTCGACAAGGTCGCCGCCAGGATTCCGACTTGGAAGGGGAACCTGCTCACGCAGATGGGAAGGGCTACCCTCGCTAAGTCTACTCTGTCGGCGATCCCCGTCTACACGTCGATATGTTGCGCCCTCTCCCCCTGGGCGATCGTGGAGATCGATAAACGCAGGCGCGCTTTCCTCTGGGGTTCTGACTCGGTGGCGGGGGGGAAGTGCCGGGTTGCTTGGTCCGTCGTGTGCTCCCCCAGGGATCTAGGTGGGCTCGGCCTCCCCGACCTCCGGCGGCTAGGCGCCGCCTTGCGCTTGCGATGGGAGTGGCGTAGACGTACTGACCCGGACGCGCCTTGGCGGGGCTGCCAGCAGGCAGCGACCCGTCCACGCCATGCCGCAGGGCCTCGGTGCGCGTTCATCTTGGGGACGGTAATTTGGCGCGCTTCTGGACGGATGACTGGCTTCCGGGTGCCCGTTGAGCCTCTCCGTGCCGGACCTCTTTAGCGCGGTGGGGAGGCGCGAAGGACACGTTCTGTGAGCCAAGCGCTTCAGAATAGCCAATGGGCTCAGGACATCACAGGCGCTCGAACCGCTCTGGTCATCACTGAGTTCGTCATGCTTGGGACGCCCTGGCTGACGTGCACCTGCAGCCCGGCGTGGACGACAAGTTCATCTGGAAGTGGACCGCGGATGGCGCCTACTCAATGCGTCAGCATACCGTGCCTTCTTCCTTGGCACGACGGAACTGGCTGGGGCTGAGAGGTTTGGCGGGCGCCGGCGCCGCCAAAGACCATTTCTTCTTCTGGTTAGCGCTGCGCGGCCGACTATGGACGGCGGAGCGAGGAAACGACACGGTCTCCAGCCTCACGCGGACTGTCTGCTCTGTGGACAGGAGGATGAGACTTGTGACCACCTCCTGGCGTCTTGCGTCTTCTCCAGGGAGATCTGGTTCCGTGTTCTCAGCTTGGCCCGAATGCAGGCGCTTTCGCCATCGCGCTCAGCCCAGATAGGCGTCTGGTGGCTCGACGTGAGGGCAAGGGTTCCGCCTGCTCACCGCCGCGGTTTTGATGCGCTCGTGCTGCTGGTATCCTGGGAGATTTGGAAGGAGCGCAACCGAAGGACCTTTGTGGCACCTGCGAGACGGCCTCACAGTTGTTGGCTCGTGTCAGGAGTGAGGGGGCCTGGATCGCGGCAGGTTTCAGCGCTGCTCGCGCCTCTTTTCGCGTTAGCTCCCTAGCCCGTTGTCGCTACTTGCTTGCAAGCTTGGAAGCAAATAATTTGTTAGCCCACATAGAACACCCCCCTAAGCTCCACCGTTACATACGGTTGATGTGTGTAACAGTGTCAGTGTGCTTTGGTGCTCGACATCTCGCCTAGAACCACTGCAACCTTGTACGAAAACTCATTTTTTCCTTAAAGCACACGGGCCCATGGCACGTTCTCGAAAAAAAAAGTAGAAATGTTTCGCATTCACATTTTCGAGAGACGGTTTAACACAATTAGGACATGTTCTGGTGGCCGCATGGAAAGCTACATACACCATACATTGCTCAAAATCATTTGATTTCGAGTACCAAAATGTCGGATTGGCGGGCTTGGTGGACATTCCAATGTCATGTTTGTACCCGGACACATCCTTAGAACAACTCTAACTTTACAACTGTAACATTAATTAATAGGGTGGTCTGCCGAAGTGCAGAAGCTCTAAAATCATGGCTCCTCCTGCACACACTTTGGTAGGATACGGGAGCTAGGGCTGTATTTATCTACTAGGACAGTTAGCGCGCTTTGCCGTCCACCTTCTGCATGGTCATAGGTGTCTCTGCTTCGTTGTGACGAAAAATCTGATGACCCTCTATAAAAGTACAAATGTTGTGAAATATATGGAATACATGTTAAATTATCTGACAATCATCTCGTATGATGTGTGGACTCCTGCCAAGTGCCGGTAGGATAACCATAGAAAATCGATGGAAGAAAGCCCACGCATAGTATTAAGTCATGTGAAGTTATGCAATTATATATTAAGTAAGTCATGTGAAGCTAAAATCTGCACTGTTTGATATAACCTGAAATTAATTGAACGTACTCTAGAAATTTGATCCACCGTGAAATTGGGAAGTAGGGATAATATCTGAGTTTAATTGTTTGAAGGAGAAAAATCAAAATACTCCCTCCGTATCACTTTTAGATGACGTTTGGACAAGGTTTGAGTCAAACATTGGAATATAAATCATGAATAAATTTAAAATTATTGAGTTTAGAGATATAAAAATCATATAAATAAATTTGTCTTGAAAAGTACTTTCATAAAAGTATACATATATCATTTTACAAAAAAATATTTTTAAAAATATAAGTGGTCAAAGTTGCACTTTGAAGACCGTGTCGCTGTCCTAAACGTCATCTAATTGCGATACGGAGGGAGTACTGCATAGTATTATCAGCATTGTGATCGGTACGAGTAGAACGAAAAATTCACGAAATGATATGATTGCATTTTTTAACTGCAAATTACATGAATATGAGAGATAAATTACTATTCTTTTTTTTTCTGTTTTCCTGTTCTGTACCTACTCATCGGAGGCTAGTTTTCCACCGCCTTCACGCGTCCAGGTGGACCACCACATGTAGGCATGCAGCGGCGGTACATGCACCGGTCGGCCATGCGAGTGCTGGAAGGGCGTGAATACTTTTGCAGTTATAGATTTTTATTATTATTATACTACCGCGAAAATAGAGGACGAAATGATGAGCCGAAGCCCTCATATATGGTACACCAAATAATGAGCCCTTAGTTGATGAGACAGCACGTTAATGATGATTCATAGTTTTTTTTTATTATCAAATTCATATAAGTGAAAATATGTTTTGTAGGAGTAACAACTAAAATGCAATTTATTTTAAACTCGTTGCACATCAAAATTCATCTAGTGAAAAAGTTATTATAGCACTTTCGTTATTATTTGATAAACTTTATCCAAACATGGTCTAACCAGGCTCTAAAGATTTGTCTTAACATAAGCTATCACGTGGCTGAATGGAGACATACTATTGCTAGTACAAAGAGAAGCTATGAGACATAAGCAGACAAAACTTGTCCGATGACCTTTTCTGGTTCCTGTGGACAGAAAACAAGAATCGATTCAACCGATCGATTGATTCATCATCATTAATGAAATGTTCTCGGAACCGCATGGAGTCCCATCCCATGTGTCCTGCTGCTGGCGCCTGGCGGTGACCAACCGATTCTACTAGTGAAAAATCGCTGCCTATCATGTTTTACTACTTACCTGCGCGAGCAGCCAGCTGGCGGCACTGTTTTTGTTTAGCTAGACGACTAGTACTCCGTAGTCTGTAACCTGTTGTGGTTCCTAAGCTAGTAGGCGGAAAAAGAACAATACAGTAGATTCAACCGCACTGAAATGTTTGTCTCTGCTCAGGATTACACTCAGAAATCATTATACCGGGAAATAAAGTTCCAGACCTCCGTTCTGTATCTATCAACCGTACCGAACGGCACATTTGGCAGAGATTCCGAGTCCGAGCTGCCAAACGGTTTGCCTAGGAAGTACGGAGTATCAAGTTTTTACTTTGTGGCCTGCAATAACAATAGCATGCAGGAACAGCAGCATCACCACTGTTGATTATTATCGTAGTCTAGTAGATGTGACAGGACAGGAGAGGAATCGATTCATGGAAGAGAAGACGACGTTGCAGCATCGTTGACCTGGTGGCGATCCCGATCCCACCCACCCTGTTGATCCTGCAGCTGCTGCTGGCTTCTCCATTGCCTATCATCACCTTGGCCAGCAAGTCATGCATGCAAGCTGAATTCAGCTTTCTGTTGAAACCCCACTTGACCAGCAGCAACTGTCATGACATTGCCATGCTCAATGCTCATGCTCATGCTCATGCATGCATCCGACTACTAGGAGCTGAAGAAGGAAGGCTTTGAAATTTGCATCACCTGGTAATGGTATGGTTGGAGATACTGCTGCTGCTGCCTGTGTGCGAGTGCGATCGATCGCTGCGGACGACAGGAGGACAGTCAGGCGACGCGGCCGCAGAGCATCCGATGGTTTCAATACCCGTACCCTAGCTACCCATCAATTACCATCTGCTAATTTTGACTGTTTCCCCCGCCAATTTGCGGCTTACAATTACCACATTGCAGTGCAGGAACAGTAATAGAATACAGCAGTAGGATCGGATCGGATGCAGCTAGCAGCAGGAGGAACAGAAGAATTACTACTCTACAGTAGGCTGTTGAAATTGAAATAGTTAAGTAATTTGTCGCCAGGTACAGTGTCACTCGAAACCAATGCAAGTTTTCAAGTTTTTGTTGTGTGTGCGTCGTCACAGGCACAGGCACAGGTAGGAGAGTGAGCTGGCAATAATGCGACATGGACGACGACATGGAGGAGACCCAAGCAGCTGCATGTCCTGCTAAGCGACTGCCGCGTGTCCTGCACAGGTAGGCTCCTCTCTTCTTCTTTTCCCAGTTTGCCTTAATTCATATGATGCAAGGAAAGAAAGCTGGAAGAGGTAGCAGATGGGAGTGGAGTGGAGTAGTATTACTATTACTATATTATTCCCCAATTACCAATAATTAACAATAGCAACAAAGTGGTGTTGGTAGATAGGATGTGGAGGGAGTTGAGCTGCTAACTGCCTGAACAACACATGGCTTAGGCTGGATAATGCTCCTCCCTGCTCTGCTGAAAGACGTACCACGCTGGCCTGGCACTGCGCCCTCCACATGTGATGTGAATACCACCAATGCATTGCATTGCATCACACACCTGCTGAGGCCTCGGCCTGCCCAAGGGCCAAGCCAGACCAAACCATAACCAATTTTTATATCATACTACTGTAGTATAGTTTTAACCGCAGCTTGAATCTTACGCACAGATGTAAACCTCTGTTTTTCTCATCATCTTTATACAAAGCTGGCTGTGGCAACCAGTCATCAGTGTTGGTTTAACAAGGACTCCCTCCGTTTCTTTTTAATTGTCGTCCGGAAAACGTGTTTGTCTAGAGACAGTTATTCAGGGACGGAGGAAGTAGGGCGTCTCTTTTATATTTTGGCGGCGGCCGGTAGTGGAGGTAGGGCTGCGTGGAGGGAGGGGAGCTGCAAAGCCGACTGCCGGACACGACACGGGCATCTCTTCCAGTTCCAGCTAGGAACTTGGAGGATCGATGCTTTCTTTCTCGCAAGCAAAACCCAGTCAGCAGCACACACTCAACCTCCATTTATTCCCAGGTCCAAGCTGGCATTTCATCCGGCTCCTGCTCCCGCCCCGCGCCGCGGATCAATTATCAATCGAATCAGATTGGCAGCCACAACAAGGAAGACAACTTGGAGACGCTGTTCCTTCCATATCTATCTAGACGAGAGGATATCATTAGGATCTCATCTCCCCTCCTTCTTTCCCCCTTGGCCCTTGCCCGTGCTACTACTATATATCTTCGATTTGATTTGATTTCATCTGATCTGATCGGGGCCGGGCAGCGGGAGGCAATGGCGCCGCCGTCCCCTTCCTCCGCTCCGGCCAACAAACGCATCAAGGCTGCGAGGCACAACAAGGTTCGTTTCGTGCCTGCATTTGCTCCACCTCCGTCCATCGGACATCGGAGAGGAGAGCCCGAGCTGTCAGTCCTGTCCTCTAGGGTAGTGCATTCTGTTTGCGTCGTTCGAGGCCGGCTTGATTCATGTCCTTTTGCGCCCGCCTGAGGACGACGGGACCCAAGGCGGAAAAACAAAAGCCAATCTTTCCTCCTCGTACGGTTCGGTTTCTGTTTCGTTTTCGGTTTCGGTGCTGACGACGACGATGGCGTTGATTGCAATGTACGACGTCAGGTGATCGACAGGTACCTGGGCCAGGCGCGGCGGCTCTCGCTGCGGCGGCGCAGGCCACCGACGATGGGGACGACGCGGCGGTGGCGGCGCTCGGCATGGTGACCGCCGCCCTGGAGTTGTCGCCGCGGGCCGAGGCGGCGCTGGAGCTCAGGGCGCGGGCGCTCCTCGCGCTCAGGCGCTACCCGCACGTCGCCGACATGCTCCGCGACTACATCCCCCGCTGCGGCGGCAAGTCGTGCTCGGGCGAGGGCGACGACTTCAACACCACTTCATCCTGCTCGTCAGCCTCCGGGGCAGAGCTCCTGTCCCCGGACCGCAACCGCTTCGACCGCTTCCTCTGCTGCTGCCTCGACGTGTCCGACCTCAAGCGCCGCCTCGTCGCCACCTTCTCCAGGAGCTCCGAGGCCCACCACCACCACCACCAGTGGAGGTACTTGGTCCTGGGCCAGGCTTGCTTCCACCTCGGCCTGCTGGAGGACGCGGTGGTGCTCCTCCAGACCGGCCGCCGCCTCGCCACCGCGGCGTTCCGGCGCGAGAGCGTGTGCTGGTCCGAGGACAGCTTCTCGCCGTCCAACCTGCCGCTGCTGACGGCCAACAAGTCCACTACTACACCCACCAGCAGCAGCAGCAGCGTCCGTGTCGCAGCTGCTGGCGCACGTGAAGCTCCTCCTCCGCCGCCGCGCCGCGGCGGTGGCGGCGCTGGACGCCGGCCTCCCCGCGAGGCCGTGCGGCATTTCAGCAAGGTGCTCGACACGCGCCGCAGCGTGCTAGTGCCGCACCCCTTCGCCACGGCCTGCCTCGTCGGCCGCGCCGCCGCGTTCCGCTCGGCGGGCGCCCCGCGGACGCCATCGCCGACTGCAACCGCGCGCTGGCGCTCGACCCGGCCTTCATCCCGGCGCTGCGCGCGCGCGCCGACCTGCTCCAGTCGGTCGGCGCGCTCCCGGACTGCCTCCGGACCTGGACCACCTCAAGCTCCTCTACGACGCCGCGCTCCGGGACGGCAAGCTGCCGGGGCCGAGCTGGCGGCTGCAGGCGGCGTCCGGTTCGGGGAGATCGCCGGCGCGCACCGCGCGCTCACCGCGCGTATCCAGCTGCTCCGCAGCCGCGTCGCCGAGGGTGCAGCAGCGTCGACTACCATGCCCTCCTCGGGTGCGGCGCGGGTGCACGCGCTCGGAGCTGGAGCGCGCGCACCTGGTGCTGACGCTGAAGCTGAAGCCCGACCGGTCGGCGTCGTTCGCGGAGAGGCTGGAGCTCGTGGACGAGCACCGCGACCTGGAGGCCGTGCGCGACCAGGCGCGCATGTCGGCGCTGTTCCTGTACCGGATGCTGCACAAGGGATACTCGTTCATCATGGCGGCGGTGCTGGACGAGGAGGCTGCCGAGAGGCAGAGGGCCAAGGAGGACGCCGAGGCGCTGCATTGGCAGAGTCCGAACCCAAGCAAGAAGACGAAGAAGAAGAAGTGCCGACAATGCCAGAGAAGCCGGTTGCAAACGGTGGCAACGTTGTTGTCAGCACCACCAAGCTTGAACCGGAAGCCATGGCGCTGGTGATTCCAAGGCCCAGGACGGTGGTGACCGCGGCAAGTGCAGCGACGCCATTGAGCCCACCGTTCCAGGGCGTGTTCTGCCGCGACATGGCGGTGGTCGGCACCCTGCTGTCCCGGGGGGTTCAAGTGCGAGGCGATGAGCTGCTAGCTGATGGCTGATGACGATGGAAGTCGCTCTAGTGGCAAAGCATTGTACAGACAGTCCGGGAAGTCGTTTTCTGGTTCCTATAGTGTGTGTGGACTGTGGAGGAAGAAGAAATAATTAAAGGAGTTTGAGATGGAGAAAAATAGGAATAGGAATGAACGCAAGTGCAAGAAGCGTCATTCAGTGGAGATTGGAGATTTTGAAGTTGGCTTGTTTGTCGTGTCAGCAGCTTGCTTGCGGGTCCTTTTCGTTATAGTGCAGTGCAGGGTCCCTGGTGGAGTGGACTGCAAATTTTGTACAGTTTTCGTCCTTAACGGTATGTTTGGTTGGCAGCCTTCACTTGCCATGCCACGGATAGGCTCGCCACAGAAAATCAAATTTTTTTGGTTCGTGCGTAAAGTGAGGTTCGCCATAGGGATCTCAGTTCATTTGCACCAGCTTTTTCTCGCCACAAGTGCGGCGAGCTTTTCTCTCCGCCACAAGCATGTGGCGCGCCACAGCCTGGCGTGGCTTTCAAGGGCGGGCATCTCTAACTAGTTTTTCCTCGTTGTTTGGAATGGTGCATCGTCATTGCCATTGCATCACAGGTTACCGAGGAGAGGAGAAGCATGTATAAGGCTGATGAGTGAGGCAAAGGCAATGGCTACGCAAGGCTGTAAGGTAAAAGGAAGATGGATGGAGTGTCAGTCTGTGACATGAGTATTCACACACATGCTGCATGGCCATGGGCCCATGGCCATGCTTGTGTTGTGTGACGGAAGATGATGTTCGGCAGCCAGGCAGTGAGGCAGGCACCACGGAAAAAGATGACGCAGCAGCGAAGGATAAGGAAGCACGACGTCGTCCTCCCCTTCACGTGGGCCAGGCTCCTGCTCCTCCTCCATGGATATGGTATGGCTGTGGCAGCACACCCACCAGAGCAATGCATTGACATGGATGCTCTGCACTGCATCTACAACAGGGCTGCCAAGTCAAAACTTGTCTGCAGTAATCATGGAGGAGTTCGATCTCGTCGCTTTTCTCTTCTGACAACATTGTCAAAACCAACCTCTTCCCTTATTTTTTTCTTTCCATTCTATACAATCAGAGACGGTACCGGCGAGGTGTGGCTCACCACCAGCACCACTAGTAGTCACCACGTTATATTGGCCCCTGAGTCCTTGAACTGAAGAAAGCACTTGCGTGCTTGTGCAGAGCTCCCGTTTTACTTTTAGTAATGACTGACGCACTGATGAGGTGATAAAAAGTTGCTGATTACGTAGTACAGTATGCTGGAGAGGTCGAGGGGGGGCCGGGGCCGGGGCCGGCTTCTTCATCATCTTGCAGGTTCCTGAATCCTGCCTGAGATAGCGACGAATCCCAGAACCGGCCTCCTTGGATTGGATTGAAGCGTCGGTAGCATCATGCATGCATGCAAGAACTAGCTAACGGATGCATGGATCATGGAGTATTCATCATACATGCAAACATACTACTGCTGCCATGGCCATGGATGGATGAACGATTACAAACTACAGCTTCTGCTCAGACCTGAGAGCGAGAAAAAAGGAAAGGATGTCTTTCACGTGCTGCCGAACATCATCTTCCTGCATTTTCACGAGTTGGTCTTGTCCATTCATATCTATTTTCTATATGGACAAAACGATATCTATTTTTTATATGGAGAAAGTATGTAGTAAGACATTCAGCAGCGCGAAATGGTCAGATTGATGAAGGAGATCATTCACAGCATTTCATCAGATCCGTGCATTTACATAAATATATTATTTCGTAGCACCGAATTAAAGCCCACACAGTCTGCCCCCAACCACTTGGTATGTGGGAGTATGTACAACACGACACGGAAAAGAAAAGAAATATAATAGAACGGCTGCAGGTTTTGCCAGCTTTTGGCTCTCATCTTTTGTTCATCAGATCACATGCAGGGGTGCTTTTCATTTCAAAGGCATTGCATTGCTTGCACTTGCACGAGCCAACCGGGAGTCAGTCATCTTTGTTTCAGCACCCTTGATTTGGCAGCGGTCTTCTTAGCCTTCTTTGCAGATTTCTGCTGGTCGCACCTGTCGCACAGCCAGTAACCACCGGTTACCGCAGCCTTCCACGGCCACGGGAGGGTTGCAGCAATCGGCATGCACCCGGACCCCGCAGCCGGCCTGATGCCGCGCGCCGCCACATCAGCATCAGCCCTTCCCAGGTGGGTTGCTCGACCCGCAGGCTGCAAAGCTCTCGGGGCTGTCGGCATCCATACCAATAGCATCTTCCTGCTGCTTCAGGAGCTTTGCAGGGTGCTAGGCACTTCACCTCTCCGCCAGATCGTGCATGTTGAAGAGGACGTGCTTGCTCAAGGGGTGCCCGGGCTGCACACGTACTCCACCAGGTAATCTGCGCTGATGCATGGGATGTTGTGCCGCATGAATTCCTGCACCCACGCGTCCACGCTTGGCATGCCCGCGGATACAACCGCAAAGTCGACACTGGACTTGAAGAACCGGTTGTAAGGTGGGGAGGTGCCAAGATGGTGCCATCGCCAGATCTGATCGTGCGCTTTAGCGTGTCCTGGCACGACACAAGAGGAAATCCCAATCACACAGATGTCGCTGTTTCCAGACACACAGATGACGAATGGATAAAAACCACAACTTGCCTGATTAGACTTACCAGTGTTGGAGCAATGCATTTCCCTATATAAAGACCTGCATCCCATAGAAAGCGCCATAGCCAGTACGCTGCTTCAGCTGGCGCCACTTCCTCGGAGCATCCAAGCTGATCGTATCACCGTTGTTAAGGCTCTGACCATGCCACTCGAATGGCTCTTCCTCTAAGAACTTCCCAGCCTCATTGCAAGCAGTCAAGTAATCAGGCTTCAGTATCCACCTTTTTTTAGCAATAAAGTTAACTCACATTCAGATTCCATCACAGCAGAAAAGGAAGAGTGATTATACAACATTTAAACACAGAGTGGAAACTGATTAAAGGCAGCCTACTACAGAGTCATAGTAACTATCTAAGACAAATGGTATTACCTGCCAGCCGCAGCAGCTGCGAAGAATTTTTCAGTTCTGCGCAGCTCGGTGGTGACAAGATGTGTTGCTGGAAAGACCAGTGATGTGAATCCCTGCAGACTCTGCCTCTCAAGCGTCTAAGTATAGTCCTATACTCTTTTCTCAGCAAGCGGTGTCCACTTAAAATAAACCATGTTGGTTCTGCACATTCAAGGCTCCATAATCATTTCTTTTGATCATACTGTTGGCATCAAGCACAGCTTTGCTACTTTGTAATGCCTTTGTGATGGATTTGGAACCCATGCTGTTCTTTCCACACTTTGTATTGGAAGTAAATTACTATTGACTGGTATGTTCTCCTTGTCATGGTCTGTCGAACCATCCACTAAATCTGCAACCTCTTGTCTTCTGCTGCTTCTAGATTTAGAACTCTGCATGTCTTTTGACACATCTTCCGTGACATCTTTGCAAAATGAGCCAACTGTATCATTTGTCCTACCCTCATTGGTGTTCTGCATGTCTTGATCCACTGTTACCTTGTTAGCATTTCTAGAACTCTGTACAACTCTCGCTGGTGAGACAACTTTATCTTCAGATACCAATACCTTTGCAGCCTTGCAAGGGTCACTACCAGATTTGTGTTTTGGACAGCAGATAGCTTCCTCTTGGCTACTACCTTACGGACTCTATTGTTTGGTACTTTATTTGCTGTACCTATTTCAGGGTCATCTGCACTTGCACTGCTTGAAAGCCTCTTATGGTTTTCTTCACCATTTCCTGGAGGAACTGCCTCATCAAAACTCAAGTTTGATGGCACTGTCTCAGTTTCATCGACAGTTAGTGAGCCCAATATATGGCATCAGCAGTCTGAGGCCCTTTGCAACCAAATTACTTGATTTGGAATTTGGTACCATCCGAGATGAACTTTGATTTTCATCTGCACTTGACATGTTTGAAAGCTTTCTGCGGTTCCCCTTCTTGTTTCTCTGAAGAGTCATATTAACAGACTCTGCCTTGGAAGCCACTAGTGATTCGTTTGTCTTGCGATTGGGACCCTGAGAGCTGGTTAGGACTTCATTCCTTGATTTGTTGTTCAGGGTTTCTGCAGGAGATGATGGTGTACTTTTGGCAGCATTTGGACTAGACATCCTTCTCCCTGTTCTGCCTTAGAAGCCACTAGTGAGTCGTTTGTCTTGCGATTGAGACCCTGAGAGCTGGGTAGAACTCCATTCCTTGATTTGTTCTTCAGTGCTTCTGCAGGAGATGATGGTGTATTTTCACCAGCATTTGGACTACATCCTTCTCCTTGTTGTGCCTCAACGTTTTCACGAGAAGCAACTTTATCATCATTGGGCTTCGAAGGTGCAACCTCACTTTTACTATTTATGAATTCACCAGCAGCTTTACTGTCAGCATTGCGAAACCGCTTGGAACCAGCCTTCCTCACTCTGGAAGTTGATACTTTTGAAGGAAATGTTCCATGTTCATCAATGATCTTGTTAACTGGGACATCTTTAGGATCAGGTTTTGAGCTAGGAGCTGCAGCATCAATTTTGCTTACCCGCTGAGCATCAGCCATCTCAGCGTCCCTATTCTGATGAACACCTATACTTTCATGTCTAACTGCAGAACTGACAGAAGGGGATATGTTACTACGCTCCTCAGTTGTTGCCTCGTGTAGTGTTGGTGTCTTTACTACATCAGGTGCCCCCATATTCTGATCATTAGCAGAATTTTCAGGAAGCTTTTCTACTTCAGCCGAGCTTACACGCTTCAATGATGTTCTCCTATAACTTAACAGGTTGCCTTTACATCCAGACACCTGCTTCTCTGTTGAATTCATAGTTGGACCACTGTTTACATGACCATCAACTTTGGTAGATTTGGTGGGGCTTCTACCCGCATTAGAAGCAGCTGCTTCCAATGCACTTTCCTTCCTTGCCTGAAAAAGGACTACTTGATATTCCACTCCCTGAGTCTGGGGCTTCATTTGGCGCCTTCGAACTGACTGAAGAAAGAATGCTTTTCCTCCTATGAGCAAGCCCACCGCCAGATCTATCAACAAGCTCCATCACTTTAGGTGATACCGACTTTGAAGATCGCCTTCTAGAATAGCCTAAGGTTTGGTCATTTCTTGATGCTGAATTGTCTTCTGATCTTGGATTAAATGCACACGTGTTTAGGTTTTCTTCAACTGATGACTGAGAAATGTTGGGTTGGGATCAGGTACATGCCCATTGTCCTTCTGATCTACCTTTCTGCTCAAGTCTTTTGAGTGTAATATTTTCTTGGAGAAATTTTCTTCAGAAGAGATTGACTGAAGATCATTGTTGACATTGATCTGACTGGAACCATGGAAACAGTTCCTGTCAGTGTTTTCTTTGTTGTCCGCTGGAATAGTGAGCGCAATGCTTTTATGTACACTGGGAGTATTAATGGTACTAGCCCTGATGTCAAGTTCCCTTCTGTGATCGTCTTTAGCTTCATCCCTATTGGCCTGATCTGCAAGAGCCTCATCATTCTCGCTGTGGTAAATACGAGAGTGGATAGATTTAGGGCACCATGATGATCACAGATATTGCAGCACGCTTTGTGTCAGGGGCACTTCCTGAGTCATCTCTGGTGTCAGGTGATTTCGTGCTCGCATCGTCTGCTTTCATAATCTGTTCTGGAGTGCCCAAGTGTTTTCCTGTAGCACCCACTACATTGCTAGCAGAGATAGTAGGACCTCCACTGGGTGCATGGACAGCAGAATCAACATGAGATTTTGATCTGATTTCTCTAATAGGGGTCCTTCTGCCAATACGTCTGTTACTTAATGAGCCTCTACCAGCATCTTCTGCTTCATCTTCAGAGTCCTTAGCTTGTGCTTCCATTATCTCTACTTCCAACCACTGAATGAAATAAATTGCCAGAGTTAGATTATATTACACATACTATTATACTATAATAATGTTACTGGCATATAATACGAGATGATCCCCAGGATATTGAATGATATGTAAAATAGAAAACATCAAAAGAAAAAAATATTATGGTATTACCTTTTTGTATAATGATCAACCGGAAGGATTTCCCATGCCTTTAAGCTGCAGCAGCAACAACATATAAGATACTTCAGCAGTTCAGCACAATTTAAAAAAAAAAGTAGAACAGCTATTTTTTTTTATTTTGGGTGGGTGGGTGTGTTGTGTTGGTGGTGGGGGTTAGGATGGTTCGATCTTAAATGCATATACCATTCTTCCAGCCACCGGTGATTGACAAGCTTTATATTCACCTTTCTAGCAAGTTCGTATTTCTCGCCTACCATAGTTCAGAGGAAAAAATGATCAATAAATAGCATTCAGAAATACTACAGCTGACTGAAAGTAGCAGAATTTTCCTGTTCAAAGTTTTCAGGAGACCATTCAGAGGAATCTTAGGTTGATTACTGCATTCTTGTTGAAATTAAGCCTAACCAAGGCAAGGCAAGAAGAAATATCAGATTTTATTGCTAATGCAAGTATCTACCAGTAGCCCTCATAAATCAGCATGTCACTACTTTTATAAGAAAAAGGGAGACGAAAATAATCAGGAAATTAGCCTCAAAATCACCAAGTCAATGAATTGAATAGATAGACATACACCTCTAGATCTCTAACCTCTAAAGTCTAAACTGGATAGATGTACTAATAAAAAGACATAGGGAGACTAAAAGAGTAAAGACAGAAGTACACCAATTTCAACAAATTCAGGGTACAAAACTATGAAGAAATACCTTCAAATTTGTAGCAAATGAGATGGGTAATTATGTTTGCTGCCAAAGACTTGGAGAAGTTTGCTCCATCAAAGAAACCATTTTCTACAATTGGTATCAGATTCATAATGAGAACTAAAAAATTGGTATTCAGACTTTATTCTGGAAAATAACAATCCAGTGCCAACAAGGAAAGGAGTGAAAATACAATAATAAGCATCTATGCATGTGAATCTAATCCTATGGGTTGTAGCATAGTGAGCATGTGTAATTTGGTGAGAGTATTGACTTGGAAGAAGATTTTTATGTCAGTAAATAGGACTAGCCATACTAGTAAATGCTAGAATGTGCATGTATGACTAGCGTCTGTATATGGTATGGGCATGCACCTGGTATAGCGGACGACCCTATAGATGTTAGAGAGATATGGGGAGATCTCATTTGGTTCTGTTTCTATAAACCATGAGATCTCCTCTCCCCTATATATGTCATAGGTCTCTCAATCAATCTAATCTATTATTCCACGCAATCTTCATTGCTTTCAGTAAAGGTAAAGCATGTCAGGGGAACAACAGAAAAGGAATATGATTATTTCATTGCTGTTTGGCTAGTCATTTTTACGGCTGGTTTCGGCTATTTCAATAGTGTTCTGTGAGAGAGAATAAGCCAAAGTATGGCTGATAAGCCGGCTGATAAGGGCAAAAGAACGGATTGTTAGAGTTCCAAACATATGATCTCTTCATCAAAGAAGTCAATAATAAGTGGCAGAATTAATAACGAAATAACTTGACCCATGCACTGTTTTGTATAGTAGCATGGAATAATTATTAGAGCTCTAGCCTTGGAGACATGAAGAATGGATCAAAGCAGCATTGTTTACCCATACATACCATTATGTCGTCGCGCCAATTCTTCTGGTACCCTGTCAGGAAATGTGTTTATCACAACCTGGAATGCCTTTGAAATCTCTGACTGGAGCATATAGTACCTGTCAAAAAAATTTAAAAAAAAAACAAGGAACTTCACATCTTCAGACTAATCAGTAGAACATACTAGAATTGACACTTATGCATACTGGTACCCCACTGAAAACCACGAGTTTATTGTTTGGAAGGAAAAACACTAGGGCCTGTTGCATCCTATGAATTGAAACCAATATCTAGAAAGTGCTTCCCTTTTCATTATCAGATTACTTTCCAATTCCTCTAAATTCCTGGAACCAAACAGAGCCTATAGAATGCAGGCAGAGAAGTGAGACTGACCCGATCTGCATCGGCCAATTCTCCAAGTTCCAAGCTGTCTTCCACCCACTGATCAACGACGACCTTCTTCCCGCCTTCCTCGCTGCCACACACACTGGATCATCCTACATTTATTGTTGCTTTGTAATTAAAGGATGCACATATGAATGAATAACCCGAAACAAAGATCAGCAAACTAGCAACCGAATAAACAGCACAATCGCGTTTAGAGGTAGAATTGAACTCACATATAAGGTGTTGGAAGCTATAACGTGGGTGCAGTCTCCGTCCCAACCTCCCACATGGACGCCGCCCACCGCTCAATCTCCAGCCGATACTGCGAAAAAGTCAACCAGATCAAACCGCGTCAAATCACATTGGCACGAGATCAGCACGCGTCGGCGAGAAATTGCATCGGAGTGAACGAGGCTCGTGGGGCGGCAGCGGCGGCACGCACCTGGGACGCGGAGACCTGGTCGAAGCCGTGGAGCGCGAAGCGGACGCCGGCGAAGAGGTGCGCGTCGGCGGCGTCTTCTTCGGCGCCGTGCGGGGGCATGGCGAGGCCCTGGCCGGAGCGGAGATTGGGGGCTAGGGTTTGCTTTGTTTGGGTCCGCTGGGCGGCGATTTGGTTTGAAAATGGAGGGAGAAGGGACTGTGGGAAAGGAGGGGTCTTCTAGAAAGGGATGGGGATTTCCGATTTCGCCTCGCCGCTTGCCGGTTTGGAATGGAGGGAAAACACACTCTCTACTCGAAATTGGGATTTTTGGATTTCGCGGCGCGCGTCTTCGGTCGCGACGCGAGCTCGTGGATTGGATGGGCCGCACGCAGCCGACAAACTGGCGAAATGTTGGCCGATGCTGAGGGCGGAGGCCCATCAACAGGACTCCATTTTATTGATAGGCAAAGGCCTATTTTTATCTTCTTTCTAATAAATAATCGCCATATCAAAACTAGGCATTTTATGCCCTTAAATTTTGTGAAGAATCCAACAAAATTTTTGTGATCTTCTTTCACGATCTCCAACAAAAAATCCAACAAAAATTAAGGGCATAAATTACAACAAAAAATAATTAGATATATTTGTAATTTTTATAATGTTAGAGATAAATTTGTGCTTTCAAAATCTTGCCAAGTATTTATGGTATTTTTTAAATTAGAAAAAGACGATTGCCTTCAAAACCACCTCAAACCAAGGCAGGTAGTTAGAGCCTCTTTGACACTGCTTCAGCTTTGGTTCCAACTCTGACGTCAACTTCTACGGAAGAGTCAGAGGAAACCGAACAGCATTTTAAGAGGAGGAGTCATTTTCTGGTAAACTGTAGAGGAGTTGTGCTTCGGCTCCTCCTGTCTCCAGATAAGAGGAGCATTTAACGAGAAGCTGCATCAAATTGGTTCTTAGTTTGAATGGTTTAGATATTCCAGGAGTAAGATGTTTGGCTTTGGAGTTTGAGAAAGGAAATCGATCACATTGTAGTGATAGTTCGCGGATATAGAATTGTTTCTATTTTTTTCTCTGTGGTCATGTCGATATTGGAGACCTTGGCATTGAATTGGCTTCAATACCAAGAGTAGTAGTATTGGTATTGGGTTACAATACCAAAACCATGTTTGGATGCAGATGAAATTGCTAGATGGAATCGAAGGAGCTAGTGAATACCGATTCGTGTTGGATGTTCATACCATGGCATTTGAGAATTGACCATCTTCTCCTCCTCTCCACACCGGCCCACACTGGTGGCGGCGCCACCCACAACTCGCCGGTCCGGGGCAGAGCTCCCCCACGCCGCCCGCACCTCGCCGCCGAATGGGCACAGGAACGATGCAGGGCGAGGGACTGCGTGATTCGCCAACGGAGGGAGGAAGGGGGCGACGCGACTCGCTGGTGGACGGAAGGAGGAGGGTGGGGCGCTCGCCGGCGGAGGGAGGAGGGGGCGGGGCGGCTCGCCTGCGGAGGGAGGAGGAGGCGGGGCGCCTCGCTGGCGGAGAGAGGAGGGGGGGTGCGCGGTGCAGCTCGCCAGGGGAGGAGGATGGGGGCCGACGCGCCTTACCGATGGAGGGAAGGAGGAGGGTGGGGCGGCTCACCGGCGGAGGGAGGAGAGGGAGGTGCGCCTCGCTGGCGGAGAGAGGAGGGGGGCGGTGCAGCTCGCCAGTGGAGGAGGATGGTGGCGGGCAGAGGACGATGGGAGGCCGACGCGCCTCACCAGTGGAGGGAAGGAGGAGGGTGGGGCGCCTCGCCGGCGGAGGAAGGAAGGGGCGGCGCTCCTCGTCGGCAGAGGGAGGGGGCGGTGCCGGAGTCTAAGGGGAAGGGACGCCGGCACGGTGGAGTGGTAAGAGAGTGCCAATGCCGATGAATACGGAGGGAGGGGTCTGAATCGAGGGAAGGGGTGCTGTTGAAGGCCCAATGCCGCTTGGTATTGGAGGATTTCCAATTCCAATACCAAGAACATCCAAACAACAGGTATTGAAGACACCCAATGCCAATTCCGAATTCCAGGCTTCAATATCTACATCCAAACGGGGTCTGAGGCAATTGTCGGAGTGTTGTTGCTGCGACGACCAATATGGAGGAAGAAAGGGCATGTTTGGTTTGCCCCTAGCCAAGTTACCTAAGCACACAACCTCCTCATGCGTCGTCTAATTTTGTACGTATAGGGCTAATATCGATGTTTGACATAACACATCCACAAAAAGCCATGTTTCCAGCTCTTTATGACACTCGTAGTATCACACAATAAACTATTATAAAAACTATGACCCCTAGCATAGTAATTTTTTATATCGTTCAACAAAAAAATTATACAAACTATGTATCTCTTCTCTTCATATTTTTTTTTAAAATCCTATGTGTGGCGTGTGGGCATGCTAGGCTTGTTGTCCTACAGTGGCGCGTACTCAATGGGCGTCCACATACAAAGACTCACCGCACGCGATCATGTTGGGTAGTCGCAAGGTGGGACGGCGATGTGTCATCCGTGATGCACAAATCTTCAACAAAACTCCCTGCTAGCTGATGCTGTGAAGGCCTAGGAGCTCCCACTCGGTGAGCTGCATCGCCGCCACCTCCTCTGCGGGACCATGAGTTAGGGTTTCCCTTTCTTTGGTTAATAATGTTGATTTATTCTCTCTTACGGAACACTACACTATTGAAACAAACCCAAATAAGGGAACAGCCTTTGATCCTCTTCTACTCCACGAGGAACACGAGGAGGTGATCATGTCACGGTACTGCCGCAGTACGATCGCAACGTGAGATTTTGCGACAGCGAGGTCCCGCGACAGGCCTGACGATGCAGAGATCAGATAGTAACGGTGTACCGCAACAGGGCCTGGCAATAAGGCCTCAGCTCGCGGCGTCTAATGGCGCGCCCAATGGCTCGCGGCGGCGGCGTCCAAGTCTGGCGGATAATTAAACATCTTTTGTTTTATTCTAAGTCTTTTCTCATTAAATCTTTTGTCACGTTAATTAATTACTTATGTGACAGGATAGAAACTATCATAGTTTTTGCACTTGACCAAACACGTCAAAGTGATGTGAGGCATTACCAGTGGAGATTGGTTCGTGGGGTCGACGTGGGGCAACAGATTTTCACTTGCACACGCTAGTAACAGTACACCACCTCTCTTGCATTGGCGATTGCAAATCAGTATGTAGTAATTGCAAAAGATATATATGACGATGATTATTCCATACATTTATTTGCTGCTAGCTAGCTAGTGGATCGAGAGTAGCCGAAGCAAAGGAAAGCATCTCGATCTGTAGCTTGCTCACCGGCCTTGTACGCAGACGCACCGATACCATGCATCGATCAGCAATCACCATGCATTATATTAGCTGAGGACGACGACATGCACGGACCATAGTAAATCCGACCGGACCGAACCGGCGGTCGGACCGTGTCGGTGTTTCGTCGTACCGGGGTATCACACCAACGAGTAATATGATCGCGTGCTTCTCTTCCTGGATGGTGATGCAAGAGAGACACAAGGATTTATCCTGGTTCGGGCAAAGAAGACCCTACGTCCAGCGGGAGATGTTCTTGTATTACTTGCACCTAAGTGCTCGTACAGGGGAGAATACAAGCTCAGAGAGCGTGGACCGGGGTCCGGACTCGTGCCTGTGTGTGGACTTGTGTGTTCGTTCGTCCCCCTGAATGAGGGCCCTAGCGTCCCCTTTTATAGAGCAAGGGGAGGCCAGGGTTACATAAAGGAATTACAGGTGTCGGGGCGTATGGTGCCCCATACGGAGAAGGGCAGGATCCCTGTCTTGTCGGGGCCACTGGAGCCGATGTGATCGTCGCTGTTGAGGCGTCCTTGGGTCGTGGCTTCCATCCTGGGCGCGGACGTGGTGGCGCGACAAGGCGGGAGCCGTACAGCACCCATCCCGGAATGTACAGTACGCGGTGAGGTCCTCCGGGTCTTGGTGGGGTACCTGTCCCAATAGCACGAAAGTAGGGCTCGAAGGGCGCGGAGCCGGCTTCGAGGTGGTGCCACGGGGGCTCGAGGGGCGCGGAGCCGGCCTCGAGGTGTGACAGTGCAGGGCTCGAGGAGCGCGTAGCCGGCCTCGAGGTGTTACAGTGCAGGGCTCGAGGGGCGCGGAGCCGGCCTCGAGGGGTTACAGTGTCTGGCATGGCCGAACAGTGCTGTACTGGTGCCCTTTTGCCCATGCTTGTGTGTGAAAACGAGACTTGACCTTTACACCGAGTTACTGTGGTACATGCTGTGCACTTGTGGACATGACCGGAGTAGGCGAAGGCATTAAATGCGTGGCATGGGTTGGTACGGCTGTCTGTGCAACTCGAGGTCCGTGCGTTTAAGGCTCGAGGTGTGGGGGCGCGCTCGCCCGAGGCCTGGAGGGCTCGAGCGAGACGGAGAGCGATCGGGCTCCCGAGGCCTTGTTGGGAGGGCTCGGTCGAGACGGAGATAGAGCGTTCGCCCGAGGCCTGGCTGGGAGGGCTCGGGCGAGACGGAGATAGAGCGTTCGCCCGAGGCCTTGCTGGGAGGGCTCGGGCGAGACGGAGACGGAGCGTTCGCCCGAGGCCTTGCTGGGAGGGCTCGGGCGAGACGGAGACAGAGCGTTCGCCGAGGCCTGGCTGGGAGGGCTCGGGCGAGACGGAGATGGAGCGTTCGCCCGAGGCCTGGCTGGGAGGGCTCGGGCGAGACGGAGACGGTGCGTTCGGGTGTGTGCGTCGATTGGGGGTACCCTTTTGGCGTTCCCCCGACAGTAGCCCCCGAGGCCTTGTTTGAGTGCTTGCACTTGAGCAGGGGCTCTTGACTTGGGTTTCGAGGGCTTGGCTGTGTTGGATCTCGAAGACTTGGTCGTGGGTGTCGTGCGAGCGGCGTCCGCGGGCGTCAGGGAGCGGAGATCGCGGCGCCGTATGTACCTGTGAATAGGCTCGAGATGCGGTTTGGTAGTAATATTAAATGTCCGCGGTAACCTTTCCTTTGCCGTGGGAGATTTCGTCCGAGGCTTGGCTCGGAGGGCTTGGACGAGACGAGGAGAACGAGCGTGTTTGTTCTGGGCCTGGTCTCGAGGGCTCAGGCGAGATGGGGGTCGAGCTTTCACCGAGGCCTGAAAATCTCATGCTCACACAAAGAAAAGAGATTAGTTGCAACTGTCCGAGTTTTTAGACCCTCTTTCGTCGAGGGGTGCCAGGCTGAACCGACTGGCCGGCTCCTCGAGCTGTCCGGCATGCCGATTGCCCTGGCTTGTCATCCCGCGAGTCCTTTCGATCGGATGCGAGGGGGGATGCCTCGTACTACCCCGAGTGGGCGAGTATCGAGGTTCCCGGTGAGCTGGTAACGGGGAATCCAAGTGAGAGCTCGTGCCCCGTTCGTTAGGGGTCGACTGTGGCCCGGAGGCGGTCTCATAAAGCAGGGGGCTCAGTCTGCAGGAGTGCCGGGTCCATTCAATAGGACCCGGTGGCTCGATGCCTCCCTCCGAGGGGATCTCACTGCACGTCGAGCTCCCCGCCTTGGATACACGTGAGGCCTCGAGGGCTCGGCCCTCGAGTAATGCCGCGAGTGGCGCCCCTGGTGTCCCTGACTCGGGTGCTCGAAGCCGGCTGTCGAACCCTTTTCGAGGGCCAGCCTTCGCTGCTTCGAGACTCAGGGCCGGGGCCCGTTTTTACCTTTATGAAGAAGCCTCCGTCGTCTGGGAATTCTTCTGCCCGGGCACGCCTTTTTAGGCGGAAACTGTCGGGGAGAGCGGCGGCGCGAAGCCGGAGCGACGGTCGTGGTGGGCCCGGGTAGTGGAGCGAATGGAGAGGTAACGCGTGTACCTGCATCCGGCTCGAGACGTGGTTAGGTGGGCGCATTGAATGCATTCGGTTACCTTTTTTCGTCGTGGGAGATCCCGCTCGTCTGGATTTCCCCCTAAAATATCGAAGGAGGGGAAAAAGAACCTTTTACTTTGCCTTTGCCTTCGCCGCCGCCGTAGCCTTTACGCGCCCTCTCCTTCGAGCTAGTCGATTGGGGATTTTCGGCCGCCCGTTCGCTGCTCGGATCCGCGCCGCGCCACCGTCATGGCTGCCCCAGACACAGATGCTGCGGCCGAGGACTGGAGCCGTCGAAGGTGACGCAGAGCGAAATGGTCTCGCTGGTGGCCCAGGGGCTTCTGCGTCCCAACCCGGAGGAGGGATCCGCATGGTGGGTTATCCCGTCGGCGGAGCACCGGGAGCCGCACCCGTCGGAGGGATACGTGGTGAGCTTTACGCGCTACCACCGCATGGGGCTCGGCGTCCCGCCAAGCCGCTTCTTGCGAGGGCTGGCCCACCATTTCGAGGTGGAGCTGCAACATTTCTCCCCCAACTCCATCTCGCACGCCGCCATATTCGCCGCGGTGTGCGAGTGCGAGGGGTACCTGAGGATGGAGCCGCACTGGGAGATGTTCGTCCATCTCTTCCGGGGCGAGCTCTTCATCAAATCCCTGAAGCCCAGCGGGAGGCGGCCCGTGCGCATGGGCTCCCTTGCCATTACCGCGAGGTCGGGGACCTCGTCGGCCAATGTCCCCCGCGAGTACCTGCGATACAAGCTTTCCACCAACCAGGCCGGGTGGGGACGACCATTGGTTCTATCTGCGGAACGAAGGTGGCCTCCTTCCGCAGTACACCGGCAGGGTCCTCACCCAACGCCCAGAGAAGTGGACCTGGGGCGTTGCGGCGGACAGGCAACGCCACCTGACCCCGGTGATGGAGATGATGAAGACGCTGGTGGATGAGAGAAGCTGACCGTGCAAGCGGTCATTTGGGCGTTCCACCAGCGAAGGGTTCTCCCGCTGGCGGACCGCCCCCTTCTTATGCACGAGATGGGCCCGCAGGCCCAGCTCGAGGCGCTCAATCGCTCGAGGATGGCCGAAGGGAGGCTGTCCCGGAACGAGGGCGTTTCCAGGGTGTCGATCACGATCCAGGGCCGTTCGTCCCTGAACTCTCCAACCTGGTGGCGATGGCACCCGACGAGGGGTGTCTCGACCTGGTAAGCCTCCCTCGAGTCGAGCTATCTCGAGCCTCCTCCCCCTCCTTCCTCCTTCGATCCGTTTGCATCCGTGTTGCAGTTTGTCTCATCACGCTTCTCCTTTTTTCAGGGGGCATTTTCCTGTCGCGCGGCGAGGCCCCCGGTGAGGGAGGACGCCGTGGATGCTCAGGTGAGGCGCCTCTCTGCTCAGAAAGACAAGGAGAGCAAGGATGCCAAAAAGAAGAGGGAGAAAAACAAAAACTTGCGTCGCTTAGCTCGGGAGCAGAGACTGGCGAAGGCTCGTCGTAACCGTCAGCCTGGGGACGGGTCCCCCGAGCTGAGCTCCTCGAGCTCGGAGGAGGAGAGTGGTGATGAGGAGGAGGGCGACGACGAGGGCATGGAGGTGCGCTTGATGCGCAGGGGGGCTCATTGATGACAGGGCTGACGGCTCCTCTGTGCAGGAGGGTACACTGGAGGTCCCACCGACAAAAGGGGCGCGCGGGATGCAGCCGCGGAAGGCGGCGCCGACTCCTGCCTCGTCGGGGGCCCGAGGTCCGTCGAGCTCCGCGCCGGATGTTGCCCCTGGTCGTAAGGAAGCCCCGGACCCGGAGCGCCTCCGCCGCAGCGCCAACGGAGGCCGCCCCCGTGTCAGCCCAGACGGGGGTCTCGAGAGGGGTCGGGCCTCGAGAGGCGGTCGACAGGTTGAGAAGGTTTTTGGGCCCGACCCCCGTGAGCCGTCAAGGGCGCCGTCGAGCCCGCGGAGGGGCGGGCGCCAAGAAGAGGCGTCGAGCCCGCGCCATCACGAGCGTCGGGGAGGGAGTCCCCGAGCTTCTCGTACCAGGGGCGCGAGCGTCCCCGGAGTCCATCGCCGCACCGCCGCCGGGGGGACACGGAAGCGGAACGCGGGAGGGCGCGGCCACCAGCGCGCGCCGGAAGCAGGTCCCGGAGCCCGCGCCGGGGCGAGCGCCATGACGTCGGCACGAGGGGGGTACGGTCGCCCTCCCGCGATGTGGGGCGGAAGGAGGGCTCTCCCTCGAGGTCGAGCCATGGGAGGCGTCGGGAGCCCTCCCCCACCCCAGCCCTGTGGAGACGGCCCAGGCTCAGGGCTCGAAGCCCCGAGTGGGTCTGGCGATTTCGGGAAGAAGCCCAGTCGCCGCTTCGGGTGAGTTAGTTTTCTTGGGACTCCGCCGGTAGTGAGGCTTCGCCTCTTTGCTTTTGATGACGCGCGCCATCTCCGTCTTCTCAGGGGGAAGCGCTCCTACCAGGAGGTGGACCTTGCTTCGTCCAAGCGGTCCAAGACCTCGAGCCCTGTCGAGGCACAGGCACCTCGAGGTATGACACCTTCCTCCGCTAGAGAAGCCGCTTGGCTGGAGAAGGCCCGAGCTGCTATGGCTCGAGGGGGCCGGATGATCGTCGCGCGAATTTTGGTGAGGCCCCGTCGCCATCGACCACAGAGGTCGGGTACTCTTCCTGGTTCTGACATCTCCGTCATCTCGTATTGCAGGGGCCTCAGCTCATGGCATCGAGCCTGCCACCACCGCATCCGCCGAAGCGCTGCCGTCCTCCCCCTCCCCCTCCTCCTCCTCCGCGTGGGCCAACTGGGGCGCCATCCTTCCCCTCGCCACGACGGCTGCTACGGAGGGGGGAAGCGCCTGGGCGAGCACGGCCCCGCCGGCGTCCGTGGCTTGGGAGACTGCGCCCCGTGTGTGCCCCGACCACACGGACCTGGCTGCGTAGGAGGGAAAGGGGTGAGAGGCGTCGGCGAAAAGGAGCCTACGGTGGAGACCTCTCCCTAAACGAGCTGGAGCAGGGGCCCTGCTCCTTCCTCGCCGTGGGCTCGATGACGTTGGATGTAACCACCCTGGTGTTACTAATGTAATTAACTTGACATGTCATCATCTTAAGCATTAATCATTTTGTGATGCATTTGGATTGCTTAATTGCTATGCTTTAGTCCCTTTTCAAAAACCCTAAAAGCCCAATTCTTCCTCTAAGGGCAAAATGGTAATTTCACCTCTGTGCCTAGTTCTATGTAGTTCTTGTTTGAATTTGATGCCCTGATGTTTGTTGCATTGATCAAAGTTCTAAAATCAGATTTGATTTGATTGTCCTTTTGCAAAACCCTAAATTCCCAAATCCTGGATTTATTCCCTTTCTGATAACTTTTTCATAATTCAAAATTTTGAGTTGGTTCAAAAAGCAAAGTTGTGAATCTGACCTAGAGGAACAACTTTGGTATTTACAGATTTCCATGTTTCTATATAAAATTGAAGTAATTTCAAATTCATTCAAATTCCAGTTTTTGTCCCTTTTCAGTTTTAAAAATTTATTCAAAAACTATTGAGTTTCAGAAAAAGTGTATATTAGCAAAGTTGTAGGTTTTGACAAATGGAACAACTTTCATATATAAAGATTTTCAAGTTTCAGTTTGAAATCCAAAGTAATTTTGATTTGAATCAAATTTGAAAAATGTTCCCTTTTTCTGTTTTTGATTATAGTTCAAAAACTATTTGGAATTTGAAAATGTTCATATTGACAAAGTTGTAGATCTCATTTTTCTGACAACTTTGGTATTTTGAGTTTTTGTTGCCCAGTTCAATTTTGGAAGTAATTTGCAAAATACAGAAACCAGCAAAAGTCAAACCTAGGCCTAGCACTGTTCGTCCCCTACCTCTAGCCGGCGCAGTGCAGAGGGGGCCCCGGCCATGGCGCCGGCGCTGCGCCTGCAGCGCGTCTGGCGCTCCCCACGCGCCACCAACCTGCCGCCGTTGTCGCCCCATCATTTCGCACCGCACCCGCAGCGCACAGTTGACCCCCGCTCCCGTCCCCTACTGCTCCTGCTCGCCGCCGCCGCGTGCCATGGCCGGCGCTGTCTGCGCCCGAGCCCCGGCCGCACGCCTGTCCTTCCCGCCTGCGCGCAATCGAGAGCGCACGCGTCCGCCGAGCTTATCCACCCACCCCCGTGCTCTCTACCGGCCTCCTGGCCGCGGCTATATAAGCCTGCCGGAGCTCCGACCTCCGCACTCACCTCCGCCACCGTGGCCAGACCTCTCCGGAGCTCCCGCCGCTCAACCACCTAGCCCGAAAGCTCCGCCTTGAGCTCGTGAAGCTTTCCACCCCCAATTTCACCTTCCCCGCCTCCAATCGCCCGGCGTACCCATCTTCCCAAACTCCGACGGAACCCCGGTGATCTCGGGTCGTCAAATACTTCCACTCCGGTCACGGATACCTTCCCCGACCCCTGTGTCAGCTTTCCTTGTTCCGCGCGACTCTAACCCGGCCCTGCGGTCTCGTGTGTTGCGCAGGACCGCCGGATCGCCGGAGCGCCGCCGCGGTCGTCTCCTCCCTCGAGAACGTTCGAGCCTCACCCTCGAGAACGTGTCGAGCCTCACCCTCGAGCCCTGCCTCCGACCCGTGGTAAGCATCCGAGCCTCCGGTCTCTCTGCTTCCACTCCGTTTCGCCCGAGCCTCCCAGTCAGCCTCGGACGGAGGCTTGTTTTTCCGTCTCGCCCGAGCCCAAGCCTCGGCGAGCGCATGCCCTCCGCTTCGCCCGAGCCAAGCCTCGGCGAGCGCATGCTCTCCGCTTCGCCCGAGTCAGGCCTCGGACGGAGGCTTACTTCTCCGTCTCGCCCGAGCCTCCGGGCCAGGCTCGGACGAAGCTGTCGCTTCCGTCTCGACCGAGCCCGTCTCGACCGAGCCCGTCTCGACCGAGCCCCGCGCGATTCGCCCGAGCCCCGCGATTCGCCGAGCCCGGCCTAGAAGGAGCACAGTGCTCTTTCTTTTTCTGAGAGATGTGAATAGTGTTCTGTTTTCTCTTTTTTGTATGATTTTCTGTGTGCATCCAAAATTTCTGAAATTTTTGTGGTAGACTCTTTATGCTCTGAAGTATTTTATAAAAATATGAAACTTGAGTTTTGTGCAAAGATTTAAAATGTAAAATTCCCCTTTTAATTGAAAAATGGAGGTTTTGGTATTTTTGGGAGAGTGATCTATAACTCCAAAAATCTGGAGATAAATTTTTATGTGCTAGTTATGCCTTTCTGAGTCTCTGGTAAAATTTTGAAGTCTTTTGGAGCAAGTTGATTTTTGAGCATTTATTTAAATAGTTGAGTAGTGCCTTTTTAATTAATGTCTGGAATTATTTGAGCACCTTAATGACCTCCAAAATTATGAAATTTGTTTTGACATCTATTTATCCATAATGAACTTATGTGATTAATTTGGTAATTTTTGGAGCAACTTCATAAAATGACCTTTTAAATAAATTAAGAAAATAGAAAAGTGGATTAGGGTTGGTAATAAGTGTTTGATGATGTGATCTTTGGATTGATTGATGTTCATACCCCTACCCTTTGGTCTATGATGGTTGTGATGCTATGATTGGTTGATGCTTAGGATAATTATAATAAGGTCTAGTTTAATCAATATTGCTTAAGGAAGAAATGGTTACCTTTTATGCTCAACCTAGATTTCGATTATGCCTTGTTTAAGAGTAATCTAGAATCAGTGGAATTGTCTTGCACCTAAGTCCATATCATCATTCTCATGAGCATTCATCATTGCATCCGTATAGTTGACGAAGAAGGTACCAGAGTCGAGGCCGCTGTTGACGAACCAACTCCCGAGGCGACCCCGAGCTCCGACGCCTATACCTACCCCGAGTCTGCTCTCTTTGCCATCCAAGGCAAGCCCCGGTGCATTTAACCCTTCCTTGAATTTTATAAAATGATTTCCTTAAATGCTTTTGAGTTAAACTATTGCATTAGGTTTATAGGAGTTGTGTGCTATCCTAATTGATGCACTATATCCACCTTGACCACTGATACACCCGATACCTGCTTTTCAAAACATTTGAAAAATGCTTAGCAATGCTTATTGAATTAGACTTTGCAATAAAATGCCAATTCAAAAGTGTGATCACTTAAGAATCTTTATGGGAATTTGGCTTTACTCCCCGGCTGTTGGCTAGGTATCTGATCCGTACCTAATCAATAGCGAGGAGAGGTTGTCGCGCGTACGGTGCCGTCATGTTGTAGTCCGGGACTCAACAGTTGACACCGACCGGGACAGGGTTGAAAAACCGACAGGACCTGTACTCTTGGGTTAGAGTCCCGAGGTGCTTGTCGCTGGCGGAAAACTGACAGGACTATTACGCTTGGGTGAGATATACCAAGGTATAGTTCTGGCTGAAAAATTAGGGACCATCCGTATGGGGGCCTGCTGGTCAAGACTTGTAACTATTCACATACTTCGGAAAGCTCTGGCTCCGAGGAATCCTTTATTGGACCGACAACCGCGCACTGGGAGTGGAGAGATGGCGGAAGTAGCATGTACCCACGTGGGTTAAAGTCCCGGATTGGAGTGGTGTACTGTACTTCCGGGTGGCGTAGGACCGGGCCCAATCTTGGAGGAATCGTGGTAGACGAGTTGGCATATGCAAGCTTGGGTGCTACATATGCAGTGTGGATAGGGATCCTCAGCTGAGTATTATTTATCCGGATTAACGTTGCTCCTCGGTTATGGAGACTTGGTCCACTGACTGTCAACGGAGAGTGGTTCTCAACTAGGAATGTTTTGAAATGTAAAATGAATCATGAATGATGAAGAATTGAGGAATACCGAATCTTTCAAAAATAAAATAAGGTTTACAAAAATGCTTTTCTGCAAAATACTTGATCTTGCTTAAGCCTTACCTTGACTACCCTAAGCCTTCATTCCTGAGTCTTCTCCCTTTTTCTTTAGTCGGGTAAGTCTTGTTGAGTACCCCGTACTCAGGGTTTGTTACCCATGTTGCAGGTATGCCTGAGACCCCGATGTGTCTCGCACCCTGTTGCGTGACCTTCGTCCAGAAGAGGCCGATGAGGCCGATGAGTAAATGTGCACCCTCGGGCTGGGTGTTTACCTGTATCTTTATGTTATTGTTTCCGCCGCTACGTTGTCTACTTTGAATTTCCCGAACAATGGTTTGTAATAATCGTACTCCTTACCTCATTTGAAACCTCGTTTTGTAAAACTAATGTTATTTAAGTCTTCCGCTCTTTATTCCGATGTTATTTGTAAAAGTATGAAATGCTGTAACCGAATTGTGAGATGATCCTGCGGACATTGGGCACTGATGTAGCCCGGTGGCGAACAGGTCTTAATCACATGGAACATGGGTTCGGCTGTCAGAGGTTGACAGGGACACGTGGGCCATGGGATTAGGGTTCCGTCACAGAGTGGTATCGGAGCATCTCACTTTAACCGTTGCAGTGTTCGTTTTTGCGAAAACTTCAAAAGTTCTTTTGAGTCCAAACAAAATTTAACTTGACTATTTTGAGTCCAAATTGCTTCTCTCATATGGCAACACTAGCTAGTGAAACAACATGTTTTAAGCCCTATATATATGTTAAGTATTGCATTGCCTTGTTCCGTAGGAACGATTCATGCATCATGTCATAATCACTTAAGTAAACTTCCTCTCTAAGTTCGTTGGGTAGTATGCCTTTACCTGTTCTTGCTAGCCTTTCTCTCATCCATCTTCTCTTATCCAGACATGGCCATTATCAAGCGGACTGCCCGCAAGTCGACTGGACCGAACGGTGTGCCGCGTCACCAGCTGGCGCCACGCACCGGAGAAGAGACTGGAGAATCCTCCAATGGTCGTCGTTTTCCCCCCCGTCGTACCCGCAAACAGCTGAAGGAGGAAATCAAGAATCTGAAGGCTGAGATGGAGAACATGGAGCATGACTTCTATCTTTCCCGCCTGGAGTTTATGAGGCACGAGCTTCCCTGGAGCAGGCCAATCGGAACACGGTTCGCGCTATCGAGCAGCGCAATGATGCTTGGACCCGCGAAGACGTTACCAGAGCCCAGCTCCATGGACTGCAGCAGTACACCCGCCCAGATCGAGCAGTTCAATGATATGCTTCATGAGGAAGTACACCAGCTGCACAACCAGCTTCACCCCGTGATTCCACCAGTTGCTGAGGACCCCGAAGACGGAGTCGTGGAGGAACCTGAAGTGGAACACGAGCCCGATCAGATGAGGAAGTGGAACCTGCTGAAGATGTCCACGTTGAAGATGAAGATGAGGAGGAAGAGCCTGAGCTTATCATCGAGGATGATGATGATGACGAAGAGTTGATCTTCATCGATGACGACTAGACTCCTTGTGTCTGTACCATCTGCTTACCTAAAACCTTAGACTAGGTTTGGGGGCGTTAGTCTGTCTGTTGCCAAGTCTGGCATGTATCTTTCTTTTCGTACTTTCCCTTTTCCCCTTATCAGTCTGTTGTCATCTTTATCAAGCCAGCTATCTTTGTATCAATGAAGTTATCAATCGTTCGTTTCAGAACCTTTGTCCATATATGCTGAGTTCCGAGTTGCTTATACAGATGCCTGTGAACACCCGTACCGGAGCCGGAGGTGCTGATGATGCCAACTCCCAAACCCTCCACCTGTACCAGCTACCCTAGCAGATGCCATTGCAGCCCTGGCCGCCGCTGCCAATCTGATGGCTCAGAACCAAGGACAGCAGAATGTTGGTCACCGTGGTCGTCACAACCAAGAGACCACCTATGTGGATTTCACTGAAACCCGTCCACCGGTTTTCACCAGAGCCGATGAACCCCTCGAAGCTGACGATTGGCTCCGCACCATGGAGCAGAAGTTTGGTCTCATCCGATGCACTGAAATCCAGAAGCCCCGGTTTGCTTCGCAGCAGCTTCGTGGCCCAGCAAGTGCTTGGTATGCCAACCTCTTGGCTGCCCCCCAGCCTGAAGGTCACGAGTTGACCTGGGAAGAGTTCCGCACCGCTTTCCGTGCCACACCACATCCCATCAGGTCTGATGAAGATGAAGCTTGATCAGTTCCTAGCCCTGCAGCAGAAGGACTCCACAGTGATGCAGTATGTGGGTCAATTCAACCATCTGAGTCAGTATGCAGCGGAATATGTCAACACGGATGAGAAGAAGAGAGACTGTTTCCTTAGGGGATTGCACCCTAAGATCCGCAGAAGCATGTCCAACAACCTGACCGGGTTCTTATCATGAGGCTGTTGACCGGGCAGTTGCTTTTGAAGAGAGTAACCGTCAGTACCAAGAGGAGAAGAGGAAGAAGAAGCAGGATCTAGCAGCCACTCTGGCAATCACAAGCGCCAGAGGGTCATATATCATCCTAGTCACCACCACAACCGTCCACCTTACCCTCACCAGCAAGTGGTTGTCCGTACCGCGGCTACCACCCACAACGCCAACCAACAAAGTGCCACTCAGCCGAACGCCCCAGGTGTTCGTATCACCACCCCACAAACCGCCTATAATCATCCCTGCTTCAACTGTGGTCAACTTGGCCACTGGTCTCGTGAGTGCCCAAAGCCCAAGAAGCCTGCTCAGAACTTTCAGAAGGGTCCCGGAGGACCACAGCAGCAGCAACACCGTGCTCCACAGCAGCAAGTGCAGAAGGGCAAGTTCGTCAAGAAGCACGGGCAAGTCTACTACACCACTGTCAGCGATATTCCAGAAGGGGAGCCCGTCATGATCCTCGGTAGGTTTCCGTTGCCAACCACCATGAAGTTGTGTTGTTTGATTCTGGTGCCCATGAGCATTCTTTCATCAGTCGTACCTTCGTCTCTAAGCATGACATATAATTGGGGAGTTGAAAGAAAGTTTTTGCATTTATCGCTGGAGGGCGTATAAACACAAAGAGGTGGTTCGCAGTATACCAGTGATGTTGGGAAATCATGCGTTCCCTACCACCATGATAGTGTTGAAAGATCAGGAGATAGATGTCATTTTAGGCATGAATTGGATGTGCCAGTATAAGGCCATGATCGACATCTTGAATAGAGTTGTGAGAGTGGATATTCCTAACAGTACCGCCAAACTCCTTCTCCAACTTCCTATGCCTTCAAAACCAGCACCACACAGCTAAAATGCTACCTATGATCAGGATCGTGACATTCCTGTAGTCTGTGAGTTCCCTGATGTTTTCCTGAAGACTTACCGGGTCTACCTCCTGACCGTGATGTTGAGTTTGCCATAGAGCTAAAGCCCGGGACTGCTCCCATATCCCGCAGAGCTTATCGTATGCCTCCCAGAGAGTTGGCAGAACTAAAAATCCAATTACAAGATTTGTTGGACAAGGGTTTCATTCGCCCAAGCTCGTCTCCTTGGGGCTGTCCTGCAATCTTTGTAAAGAAGAAAGACAAGAGTCTCAGACTTTGCGTTGATTATCGCCCACTCAACGAAGTCACCATCAAAAACAAATTACCCCTTGCCTCGTATAGATCTTCTGTTTGACCAGTTAGAGGAGCCAAGGTATTCTCCAGATTGACCTCAGATCTGGTTACCACCAAATAAAAATCCGTCCTGAAGATATTCCTAAACAGCTTTCACCACCAGATACGGCTATATGAGTACTTGGTCATGTCCTTCGGTTTGACCAATGCCCTGCTCATTTCATGTACCTATGAACTCTGTGTTCATGCCAGAGCTTGATAAATTCGTGGTCGTGTTCATTGACGACATCCTTGTCTACTCAAAAACCCCTGAAGATCATGCTGAACATCTTCGTGTTGTTCTATCCCGTCTCAGAGAACATCAGCTCTATGCTAAGTTCAGTAAGTGTGAATTTGGTTGGATCAGATACAGTTTCTTGGTCATGTCCTATCCGCAGAAGGTGTGTCAGTCGACCCCGGAAAAGTGTCAGATATCCTGGATTGGAAGCCACCTACCTCTGTTCACAAGTCCGCAGTTTTATGGGAATGGCTGGATATTTCGTCGATTCATCCCAGATTTCTCCAGAATTGCCAAGCCTATCACCGAGTTGCTGAAGAATTCTGTGAAGTTCTTTTGGTCACCAGCTTGTGAACAAGCTTTTCAGACTTTGAAGAAGTTGTTAACCACGTCACCAGTGCTAGCTCAGCCGAACGTCGAAAAGCCCTTTGATGTCTACTGTGATGCATCTGGTACTGGTTTGGGTTGCGTGTTGATGCAAGAAGGAAGAGTGATCGCTTATGCCTCGCGGCAGCTTAAGCGACATGAGGAAATTATCCAACTCATGATCTTGAGTTAGCAGCAGTGGTTCATGCCTGAAGATATGGCGTCATTATCTGTTGGGCAGTACCTGCAATGTGTACACAGATCACAAGAGCCTGAAGTATATCTTCACCCAAGAAGAGCTGAACATGAGGCAGCGAAGATGGCTTGAGTTAATCAAGGACTATGATATCGAAGTGCATTACCATCCGGGTAAGGCGAATGTGGTCGCCGATGCACTCAGTCGCAAGTCATACTGTAACTGCTGCTGATTATGAAATCCTATGAATCTTCCCTATGCTATGAACTAGAGAAGCTGGGTATTGAAATGGTGCCACAAGGGAGTCTGAGCAATGTCAGATAGAAACCTCTATCAGAGAACAGATCATAGCTGCACAGAAAGATAACCCCGGAATCAAGCACATCAGCGAAAAGGTTCGAGCTGGAAAA
Source organism: Coix lacryma-jobi var. lacryma-jobi (assembly GCA_009763385.1). Classification (NCBI taxonomy): domain Eukaryota; kingdom Viridiplantae; phylum Streptophyta; class Magnoliopsida; order Poales; family Poaceae; genus Coix; species Coix lacryma-jobi. The sequence continues at coordinate 1,205,498 of CM019825.1, read as the reverse complement.
GCCGACTGTTTCAGGATTGATGATGAAGGAGTGGTATGGTTCAAGAACCGTCTGGTAGTTCCCAAGGTACCTGAGCTGAGACAGATAATCCTTGATGAAGCACACTCAACAGATTTGCCATCCATCCTGGCAGCAACAAGATGTACCAAGACTTGAAGCAGAAATTCTGGTGGACAAAGATGAAGATTGAGATCGCTCGACATGTCGCTCGTTGTGATACATGTCAGAAAGTCAAGGCTGTGCATATGAAGCCCGGAGGAGAGCTGCAACCTTTGTCAGTACCTGGTTGGAAGTGGGAGGATATCAGCATGGATTTTATCAATGGATTACCCAAGACTCAAAAGGATTCGATTCCATTTGGGTGATAGTGGACCGTCTCACGAAGCAAGCTCACTTCCTACCGGTCAAAACAAGTTATACCGCCCCAACTTATGCCACCTTGTACAAGAACAACATAGTGAAGCTCCATGGCATACCAAGACCATCATCTCAGATCGTGGTACTCAGTTTGTCGCTAAGTTCTGGAAAGCGTTCCATGCCTCACTTGGAACCAAGCTATTGTATAGCACGGCTTATCATCCGCAGACTGATGGACAGACTGAGAGAGTCAACCAAGTGTTAGAAGATATGTTGAGAGCCTGTGTGCTTACCTTCGCAGATACTTGGGATCAGTGTTTGCCCTTGGCAGAGTTCTCATATAATAACAGTTACCAAGAGAGCATTAAAATGGCACCCTTTGAAGCACTGTACGGTCGTCGTTGTCGTACACCTCTCAATTGGTCTGCCCGGAGAGAGAATTCTTTGGAGTTGACCTAGTAAAAGATATGGAAGAGAAAGTCAAGCATATACAAGAGAACATGAAGATTGCACAGTCTCGACAGAAAAGTTATGCTGACAAGAGACGTCGACCTCTGCAGTTCGAGATCGGGGATTATGTGTACCTGAAGGTCTCACCCACCAAAGGAGTCACTCGTTTTGGAGTCAAAGGAAAGCTAGCACCCCGCTACATTGGTCCGTTTGAGATTCTGGATCGTTGTGGCAAGGTCGCTTACAAGCTAAGTTTGCCCGATCATCTTTCAGCAGTTCATAATGTGTTTCATGTCTCCCAACTCAAGAAGTGTCTTCGAGTACCTGAACATGTGGTTGAAGTTGAAGGCGTTGAGCTAGAACCAGATCTGTCAACACTGGTATCCAGTTCGCGTGTTGGATCACAAGGATCTGTTACCCGAAGAAGAAACCACCACAAGATGGTATAAGATCCAGTGGAACCAGCACTCTGAAGAAGAAGCCACTTGGGAATCTGAAGATTTCTTGGCAAAGAACTATCCGGACTTCCTCGAATCTCTATAGGTGTGAGTTTCCTCTTTTGTTCTTAAACGACGCGGAATCTCGGGGCGAGATTTCTTTTAGGAGGGAGGGTTGTAACACCCCTGGTGTTACTAATGTAATTAACTTGACATGTCATCATCTTAAGCATTAATCATTTGTGATGCATTTGGATTGCTTAATTGCTATGCTTTAGTCCCTTTTCAAAAACCCTAAAAGCCCAATTCTTCCTCTAAGGCAAAATGGTAATTTCACCTCTGTGCCTAGTTCTATGTAGTTCTTGTTTGAATTTGATGCCCTGATGTTTGTTGCATTGATCAAAGTTCTAAAATCAGATTTGATTTGATTGTCCTTTTGCAAAACCCTAAATTCCCAAATCCTGGATTTATTCCCTTTCTGATAACTTTTTCATAATTCAAAATTTTGAGTTCGGTTTAAAAGCAAAGTTGTGATCTGACCTAGAGGAACAACTTTGGTATTTACAGATTTCCATGTTTCTATATAAAATTTGAAGTAATTTCAAATTCATTCAAATTCCAGTTTTGTCCCCTTTTCAGTTTTAAAATTTATTCAAAAAACTATTGAGTTTCAGAAAAAGTGTATATTAGCAAAAGTTGTAGGTTTTGACAATGGAACAACTTTCATATATAAAGATTTTCAAGTTCAGTTTGAAATCCAAAGTAATTTTGATTTGAATCAAATTTGAAAAGTTCCCTTTTTCTGTTTTTGATTATAGTTCAAAAACTATTTGGAATTTGAAAATGTTCATATTGACAAAGTTGTAGATCTCATTTTTCTGAACAACTTTGGTATTTTGAGTTTTGTGTTCCAGTTCAAGTTTTGGAAGTAATTTGCAAAATACAGAAACCAGCAAAAGTCAAAACCTAGGCCTAGCACTGTTCGTCCCACCTCTAGCCGCCGCAGTGCAGAGGGGGCCCGGGCCATGGCGCCGGCGCCGCGCCTGCAGCGCGTCTGGCGGCTCCCCACGCGCCACCAACCTGCCGCCGTTGTCGCCCCCATCATTTCGCACCCCGCACGCGCACAGTTGACCCCCGCTCCCGTCCCTTACTGCTCCTGCTCGCGCATCCCAGACCGTGGCACGGGTCGGCCGATATTCGGCGCGTGTCTGCGCCCGAGCCCCCGGCCGCACGCCTGTCCTTCCCGCCTGCGCGCAATCGAGAGCGCACGCGTCCGCCGAGCTTATCCACCCACCCCCGTGCTCTCTCCGGCCTCTGGCCGCGGCTATATAAGCCTGCCGGAGCCGACCTCCGCACTCACCTCCGCCACCGTGGCCTAGACCTCTCCGGAGCTCCCCGCCGCTCAACCACCTAGCCCGAAAGCTCCGCTTTGAGCTCGTGAAGCTTTCCCACCCCCCAATTTCACCTTCCCCGCCTCCGATTGCCCGGCGTAACCCCATCTTCCCAAACTCCGACGGAACCCCGGTGATCTCGGTCGTCAAATACTTCCCACTACCGGTCACGGAATACCTCCTCCCCTGACCCCTGTGTCAGCTCCTTCTTGCTCGCGCGACTCTAAACCCGGCCCTTGCGGTCTCGTGTGTTGCGCAGGACCGCCGGATCGCCGGAGCGCCGCCGCGGTCGTCTCCTCCCTCGAGACGTGTCGAGCCTCACCCTCGAGAACGAGTCGAGCCTCACCCTCGAGCCCTGCCTCCGACCCTGGTAAGCATCCGATCCTCCGGTCTCTGCTTCCACTCTCCTTTTCGCCCGAGCCCCCAGTCAGGTCTCGACGGAGGCTTGTTTTTCCGTCTCGCCGAGCCCAAGCCTCGGCGAGCGCATGCCCTCCGCTTCGCCCGAGCCCAAGCCTCGGCGAGCGCATGCTCTCCGCTTCGCCCGAGTCAGGCCTCGACGGAGGCTTACTTCTCTCGTCTCGCCCGAGCCTCCGGGCCAGGCCTCGGACGAAGCTGTCGCTTTGTCTCGACCGAGCCCGTCTCGACCGAGCCCCGCGCGATTCGCCCGAGCCCCGCGCGATTCGCCGAGCCCGGCCTAGAAGGAGCACAGTGCTCTTCTCTTTTTCTGAGAGATGTGATAGTGTTCTGTTTTCTCTTTTTGTATGATTTTCTGTGTGCATCCAAAAATTCTGAAATTTTTTGTGTTAGACCTATACGCCCTGAAGTATTTTATAAAAATATGAAACTTGAGTTTTGTGCAAAGATTTAAAAATGTAAAATTCCCCTTTAATTGAAAAAAGGAGGTTTTGGTATTTTTGGGAGAGTGATCTATAACTCAAAAATCTGGAGATAAATTTTATGTGCTAGTTATTGCCTTTCTGAGTCTCTGGTAAAATTTTGAAGTCTTTTGGGAGCAAGTTGATTTTTGAGCATTTATTTAAATAGTTGAGTAGTGCCTTTTCTTAATTAATGTATGGAATTATTGAGCACCTTAATGACCTCCAAAAATTATGAAATTTGTTTTGACATCTATTTATGCCATAATTAACTTATGTGATTAATTTGGTAATTTTTTGGAGCAACTTCATAAAATGACCTTTTAAATAAATTAAGAAAATAGAAAAGGTGGATTAGGGTTGGTAATAAGTGTTTGATGATGTGATCTTTGGATTGATTGATTTCATAGACCCCTACCCTTTGGTCTATGATGGTTGTAATGCTATGATTGGTTGATGCTTAGGATAATTATAATAAGGTCTAGTGTAATCTATTGCTTAAGGAAGAAATGGTTACCTTTTATGCTCAACCTAGATTCGATTATGCCTTGTTTAAGAGTATCTAGAATCAGTGGAATGTCTTGCACCATAAGTCCATATCATCATTCTCATGAGCATTCATCATTGCATCATCCGTATAGTTGACGAAGAAGGTACCAGAGTCGAGCCGCTGTTGACGAACCAACTCCCGAGGCGACCCCGAGCTCCGACGCCTATACCTACCCGAGTTTGCTCTCTTTGCCATCCAAGGCAAGCCCCGGTTGCATTTACCCTTCCCTTGAATTTTATAAAATGATTTCCTTAAATGCTTTTGAGTTAAACTATTGCATTAGGTTTATAGGAGTTGTGTGCTATCCTAATTGATGCACTATCCACCTTGACCACTGATACCACACCCGATACTGCTTTTCAAAAGCATTTGAAAAATGCTTAGCAATGCTTATTGAATTAGACTTTGCAATAAAATGCCAACTGTCAAAAGTGTGATCACTTAAGAATCTTTATGGGAATTTGGCTTTACTCCCCGGCTGTTGGCTAGGTATCTGATCCGTACCTAATCAATAGCGAGGAGAGGTTGTCGCGCGTACGGTTGCCGTCATGTTGTAGTCCGGGACTCAACAGTTGACACCGACCGGGACAGGGTTGAAAAACCGACAGGACCTGTACTCTTGGGTTAGAGTCCAGGTGGCTTGTCGCTGGCGGAAAAACTGACAGGACTATTACGCTTGGGTGAGATATAACCAAGGTAAGTTTTCTGGCTGAAAAATTAGGGACCATCCGTATGGGGGCCTGCTGGTCAAGACTTGTAAACTATTCACTACTTCGGAAAGCTCTGGCTCCGAGGAATCCTTTATTGGACCGACAACCGCGCACTGGGAGTGGAGAGATGGCGAAAGTAGCATGTACCCACGTGGGTTAAAGTCCCGGATTGGAGTGGTGTACTATACTTCCGGGTGGCGTAGGACCGGGCCCAATCTTGGAGGAATCGTGGTAGACGAGTTGGCATATGAAAGCTTGGGTGCTACATATGCAGTGTGGATAGGGATCCTCAGCTGAGTATTATTTATCCGGATTAACGTTGCTCCTCGGTTATGGAGACTTGGTCCACTGACTGCCAACGGAGAGTGGTTCTCAACTAGGAATGTTTTGAAATGTAAAATGAATCATGAATGATGAAGAATTGAGGAATACCGAATCTTTCAAAAATAAAATAAGGTTTACAAAATGCTTTTCTGCAAAATACTTGATCTTGCTTAAGCCTTACCTTGACTACCCTAAGCCTTCATTCCTGAGTCTTCCCCTTTTTCTTTAGTCGGGTAAGTCTTGTTGAGTACCCCGTACTCAGGGTTTGTTACCCATGTTGCAGGTATGCCTGAGACCCCCGATGTGTCTCGCACCCTGTTGCGTGACCTTCGTCCAGGAAGAGGCCGATGAGGCCGATGAGTAAATGTGCACCCTCGGGCAGGGTGTTACCTGTATCTTTATGTTATTGTTTCCGCTACGTTGTCTACTTTGAATCACCCGAACAATGGTTTGTAATAACCGTACTCCTTACCTCATTTGAAACCTCGTTTTGTAAAACTAATGTTATTTAAGTCTTCCGCTCTTTATTCCGATGTTATTTGTAAAAGTATGAAATGTTGTAACCGAATTGTGAGATGATCCTGCGGACATTGGGCACTGATGTAGCCCGGTGGCGAACAGGTCTTAATCACATGGAACATGGGTTCGGCTGTCAGAGGTTCACAGGGACACGTGGGCCATGGGATTAGGGCGGTTCCGTCACAGTGGAGGCGCCCGAGGTGCCGGCTAGCGCCGACAAGGCGCCGGAGGGCCCGGCCGGGGAAGAGGGCCCGGGGTCGAGCCTTCCCTCGATCGATCCGCAACCGGAAGTGTCGGCGGAGGGACGGAGGGAGTCGGGGCCCGTGCCGTCGGGCGGCGGGTCGCTGTCGGGGCAGCTCGAGGTGGAGGAGGATCTGCCCGACATCGAGCTCGACCGTCCAACGTGGCCGTTTCCCGTCCCCTTGAGCCCGCCCCTTGCCGTGGTTTCCATAGAGCCGCCGTCTCAGCGGGGGGCCCCGCGCGAGGTGCGGTCCATCTTCCGGGAGGTGGTCGAACTTATGGCGGAGGCGGAGTGGTCTTGCTCCGAGGAGGCGGGCCGGTCCGCACAGGTGTCAACCGCCCTTGCGCGGGCCGAGGCGGAGCTTCAAGATCTCCGCGCGGAGCTGAGCCGGAACGCCCAAATGGCGAGCCGGCTCAACCAGGCGGAGGCGGAGGTCCGGGCGGCTCGAGGTGAGGTCGCTCGATCCAAGGAGGAGGCCACCTTCGCTCTCGAGGCGTCGAGGAAGGAGGCCGCGGACGCGCGAAGCGAGGCCACCTCCGCCCGGGCTGAAGCCGCGGCGGCAAAGCAGGAGGCCGCTGACGCCCGAAGCGAGGCCGCCGCCGCCCAAACCGCAGCAGAGGCGGCAAGAAAGGAGGCCGAAGTGGCTCAACGCGATCCCGCCGCCGCTTGGTCCGCGGCGGAGGTGGCGAAGAAGGAGGCCGAAGACGCCGAGAGTGGTGCCGCCACCGCCCGAGCTGCCGAGGGGGCGGCGCGGCAAGAGGTGATCCGAAAGGATCTGGCCCTCGTGGAAGCGGGCAGGCTGATCGAGGAGGTTAGGTCCGAAAGGCTCCCCTTACTGGCCGAGAAGCGCAGGCTCGAGCAGCACGCCAAGGGCCTTGCCGGCGACCTCGCCGCCCTGGGCCAACATTGCGACGGTGATTTTCGTCTCTTGTCTTTGCCTTGACCTCGAGATTTTGGTCACGCCGCAGTCTCACTCTTCCTCGTTCGTTGCGCAGGGGTCGAGAAGACGGTCGAGGAACTCCGTGGGACGAACCAGGTCCTCTTGGACCAACTCCAGGACGAGATGATGGTGGCGGAGCGGGCTCGCGCTGCCCTCGACCGGCTCGGCTCCGTGTGGAGTGTTCCTCCGGTGGCTGCGACAGAAGGTGCGGTGGCTCGAGGCGACGCCTTGGTCGATGCCTCGTGCTTCCTCGATGCCGCCATGCGGGACCGTGTCCGGCAAGCTCTCCATCATGGCGTAAAGCAGACGCTCGCGGTTGTTCGCTCCGGCTTCCGCTTCCCGGTCCACGTTGTCGCTAATGGCTTCATCGAGATCGAGGGGAAGGACGAGGAGTGGAACAACCGCCGTGTCGACAAAATCTTGGAGAAGATGGAGAGGCCGGGGACGTCGCTCGCGAAGATCTTCGAGGAGGACGTGCTGCCTCCTGACGCCAGCAGCGGTGTCGGTAGCCCTCCTCCTTCGGGCTCGGGCGTCGAGGTTGAGCCCGCCGTGGAGGGCCTCGGGGAGGAGTATCGGACCGACGAGGATTGAGGCCTGCGTGCCAAATTTGGACGTCGGGGCCCTTGTAAGAATTTTGTGACACGAACGAGGGTACGTCGAAACCCGAATGTATATGTACGACTTGTTTGTTTAAAGGGTTGTTTTCCTTTCAAATGCGTTTGACCGCTTCTCTTTGTCGCAAGCTCGAGTTTCTGCTAACTTAGTCTGTGTTCCCTCGATACGTCGCGAGCCCCTCGAGGGGAGGCGTAGGTAGGGCACCGTAGCCCGGGGGCGTAGGTGGCCGTCTACGTCGACGCCCCCCGACCTTGGAGGCTCGAGGTACTTTAGGATTTCGACGTCGCTAGTTCACTCGAGGCGCGAGTCGAGACGAGGGTCAAAGTTTTTGAAAAGAAAACGCCCATTTTTTCCGGAGTCTGGGGGGCGGTTACCCCCTGCCAGCCCCCGAGGGAGGCTCGACCCTGAGCTAGGCAGGGTCGAGGCTACCTTGAGTTGCTAAGAAACATGAAAGATGGAGCACGAGTCGGCCCCTTCATATTCAACGTGTTTGTACAAAGCAGTAAAATGAACAAGGCCTTGAGGCCCTTAAGGGTAGAAGCGACGTAGCTGAGATATGTTCCACGCGTTCGCCAGGACCCTGCCTTGGTCGTCGTAGAGCTTGTATGTGCCTGGCTTGAGCACTTCGGCCACGGTGTATGGGCCTTCCCACGGAGGGGTGAGCTTATGGCGCCCTCGATTATCTTGCAGTCGTCGAAGCTCTTGGCACGTCGTGCCCGCGAGGAACGCTGAGATGACGTCCTCGTCAGGTACGTGGGGGAGCTCGAGACGCTGCTTCGAGAACCGTCGAGCAAAGTCGCGGAGGGGCTCGTCCGCCGCCTGCCTGCAACGCCGTAGGTCCCAGGGGTTGCCTGGACGCACGCAGGTCCCCTTGAAATTCCCGTCGAAGACCCTGACTAGGTCGGCCCAGTCATGGATCCGATCCGGCGGGAGCCCCTCGAGCCACCGGCGGGCGGTGTCCGAGAGGTAAAGTGGGAGTTGACGTATGATCACGCGGTCGTCGTTCTTTGCTCCGCCCAGTTGGCAGCCAAGGCGGAAGTCCGAGAGCCAGAGCTTGGGCTCGACCTCCCCGTCATACTTCACGATGTTGGTCGGCGGTCGGAAGCGGTCGGGGAGGGTTGAGCTGCGGATGGCCCGGCTGAAGACTCGGGGGCCCGGGGGCTCAAGGACCTGCCGGTCCTCGTCGCTGTCGTAGCGCCCCCCTCGATGGGCGCTATAGCCACACTCTTGGGCCCCCTTGTCCTTGCGCCGTCGGTTGATGTCGTTGCGGGCGTCGTTGGGGTCTCGAGGTGGCCTGTTGTCGACGATCCGTTCGCGGACTGGCCTAGCTCGAGAGGCGTCCGGCTGGTGGACGGATGCCTCACGAACGTCATGGGGCGTGTCCGCCGGTCTCTCCGAGGCTGCTCCGCGTCGGCGTGACGCCGAGCTCTCGGCCTGCTGCACCGCGGCTGTCTCGAGGAGGTTTTTCATTTCCCCGAGCATGCGCCTGGCATCGGGGTTGGAGACGGTGGGCAGGTCACGGAGCATCATAGCCGCCGCCACCACGTTCTGGCCGGCTCGCGGGAAGCATACCTCGGGGCGTGCTGGTGCCCCGTCCTCGAGGATCCGTCGGTGGACCTCTCGAGCCCGGCCTCGAGCTCCGGCTCCTCGGGGCTGGGGTGGTTCCTGCATCAGGGTTTGCCGGAGCTGCAGCAGGTGTCGCCGTTCCTCCTCGGCTTTGGTGATTGCCTCTTGCACTTGGGCGAGTTGCGCCGCCCGGCCATCGTCGTGCTTGGGCGGCACAGCCGGTGCCGGAGGTTCGTCCCTTCCCTGAACGCGTGATTCGCCTGCCGCGGCCACATCGCTAGGTCCCTCTAGGTCGAGCGCCGGCCTGCCGTCGTCGCCTTCGTCCTCGGTGTCACATACGACTCCCTCGAGTTGGAAGCACTCCCTGGTGGGATCCCAGAGGTCGGGGTCGTGGTAGTCGTATTCATCGGAGTCGGAGCTGTTGACGGCATGCCGCCTTGGCCGATGCTGGGACCGCAGCTCGCGGTACCATTCTCCGACGGTGGCTCGCCGAGGTGGCGCGAAGGGCCGCAAGAAGTCGCGGTCGACACACGCGGGGTGGACGATTTCCAGGCTGGCCATGGCCTGCAGCAGCGCGCCCGAACGCTGCTCCCGGTTCACCACCGTCTGGTCCTGATGGCACTCGTCGAGGCGGTGGGCGTATACAGCCGCAGAGTTGTCGAGGCCGACCGGGAACCGCTGGCGTTGAGCGCAGCGCGACCTGTGCGGGAGGAGGCTGAGCGGTGTCGACGGCGCACGGCTCGGAGGCCTCTGGCCTGGCTCCTGGTCCGTACGCATGATGAATGCGAAGTCGCTAGACGGGCGTGAGTGCGCCCTGGAGGTCTCCGGCCGCGCGCCGGGCGGGTTTCCCCTTGGGGCCCCTGCACCGGCTACGGGGGCGTAGGTGTTTGCCGCGGGCACCGCCTGCGCCCGGCGATGACGACGACGACGGCGCCGCTCGCGATGTGGCAACGTGTGGGGGTGCGGGTGACGCGTCACGCCCCCCACACGGGGCGGCGTGACACGCACCCCGCTCGGGCCCTCCGTGGAGAGCAGAGTCAGTTCGTTGCCGTTGCCTGTGGCCAGGAACTCGAGGCTCCCGAACCAGACGATGGCACCAGCCGAGAACGGAAGAGGGGATGAAAACATCTAGGAATCAACGAGAAATCGGCTCGGACACGCGAAGTCCCCTATCTGGCGCGCCAACTGTCGGTGTTTTGTACCCGGGGGTATCACACCAACGAGTAATATGATCGCGTGCTTCTCTTCCTGGATGGTGATGCAAGAGGACACAAGGATTTATCCTGGTTCGGGCAAAGAAGGCCCTACGTCCAGCGGGGGGATGTTCTTGTATTACTTGCACCTAAGTGCTCGTACAGGGGAGAATACAAGCTCAGAGAGCGTGGACCGGGGTCCGGACTCGTGCCTGTGTGTGGACTTGTGTGTTCGTTCGTCCCCCTGAATGAGGGCCCTAGCGTCCCCTTTTATAGAGCAAGAGGAGGCCAGGGTTACATAAATGAATTACAGGTGTCGGGGCGTATGGTGCCCCATACGGAGAAGGGCAGGATCCCTGTCTTGTCGGGGCCACTGGAGCTGATGTGATCGTCGCTGTTGAGGCGTCCTTGGGTCGTGGCTTCCATCCTGGGCGCGGACGTGGTGGCGCGACAAGGCGGGAGCCGTACAGCACCCATCCCGGAATGTACAGTACGCGGTGAGGTCCTCCGGGTCTTGGGGTACCTGTCCTCCAATAGCACGAAAGTAGTTAGGGCTCGAAGGGCGCGGAGCCGGCTTCGAGGTGGTGCCACGGGGGCTCGAGGGGCGCGGAGCCGGCCTCGAGGTGTGACAGTGCAGGGCTCGAGGAGCGCGTAGCCGGCCTCGAGGTGTTACAGTGCAGGGCTCGAGGGGCGCGGAGCCGGCCTCGAGGGGTTACAGTGCCTGGCATGGCCGAACAGTGCTGTACTGGTGCCCTTTTGCCTATGCTTGTGGTGAAAACGAGACTTGACCTTTACACCGAGTTACTGTGGTACATGCTGTGCACTTGTGGACATGACCGGAGTAGGCGAAGGCATTAAATGCGTGGCATGGGTTGGTACGGCTGTCTGTGCAACTCGAGGTCCGTGCGTTTAAGGCTCGAGGTGTGGGGGCGCGCTCGCCCGAGGCCTGGAGGGCTCGAGCGAGACGGAGAGCGATCGGGCTCGCCCGAGGCCTTGTTGGGAGGGCTCGGTCGAGACGGAGATAGAGCGTTCGCCCGAGGCCTGGCTGGGAGGGCTCGGGCGAGACGGAGATAGAGCGTTCGCCCGAGGCCTTGCTGGGAGGGCTCGGGCGAGACGGAGACGGAGCGTTCGCCCGAGGCCTTGCTGGGAGGGCTCGGGCGAGACGGAGACGGAGCGTTCGCCCGAGGCCTGGCTGGGAGGGCTCGGGCGAGACGGAGACGGAGCGTTCGCCCGAGGCCTGGCTGGGAGGGCTCGGGCGAGACGGAGACGGTGCGTTCGGGTGTGTGCGTCGATTGGGGGTACCCTTTTGGCGTTCCCCCGACAGACCGCTAAAAGACCGAACCAGAGACTATAGCGGCTTGGTTCACTTAAAAGACCGTCTGTGCAATTGAACCGCTAAAAACCGTTCGAACCGGCTGGTTTTTAGTGAACCAGTGAACCGGACGGTTCGTTATGAACCGGGGCGGTTTTTTATCTTGATAAAAAAATGCCCTCTATGTGCACGGGAGGAGGTGGTCTGTTCAAGGGTATTACTGTAAACCTCAACTAATATGCCTTTTAGGGCTACTGAGCGCGTTAGTGAGGGAAAAATTTACCATCTTTTCGATTCGTTCGTCGTTTCTGGCCTAGCGGCGCCGCAACAAGCTTCTGGCGGTGGTGGGTCGCGGCGACGACGCAACCATTCGGGCGAGCGAGCTCCCGGCGGGGCACGACTGCTGCTTCATGCGAGCGGGCAGGGAGTTGGCCGACGCGACACTGGTGCTATGGGCGATCCGGCACCGGCACGGGGCTGCTCCGCTGCTGATTCGGGGCGAGCGCCGAGCAGGTGCTGCCATGCCGACGGGGTGCGACCGTGCGGCTGCTGCAGCGAGCGTCGAGCGGGCGTCGACTGAGACCAACTGTTGCGGCCTGCGGTGCACCGACGAGCCGCGACCGGGCCTACGCGGTATCTTCGATAATTATATTATATATATAATTATCCATGGGTTCATATGTCAACAAAGGTTGAATTATCTTGTTTCATCTGTCAATTATATATATATATATATAATAATTAAACATCATATATATATATGCACTGGTTCAAACTATTTGTTGCCAGTTCGATTAATCGGTTCAATTAAAATGGATCAGCGGTTCAATCAGTCCTTAACAGTTGGAGCAATGAACCATTGAACCGATTGCCTCGCCGGTTCGATCTCCGGTCCGGTTCGAAAAACTATGGCACGGACACGGCAGAAGCAAGCAAAGCATAATAATCCATCAGTTGCAGGCATGCTCCCATGCACATACGCATACATCTAAGCTGGAACCTGATGGTAGGCCTGGCTGCTTTCGATCTAATCTAATCTAATAATAAGGAGAAGATCAGAAGAATAAGATAATAACTAACGAAGCTAGCTAGGGAAGGTCGAAATGGATCGACACACACACACAGTGACACAGCCATCAAGCTAATAAAGCTAGATAAACTTACTCACTCATCAACCAAAGCAGGCAGAGGAGAAATTATTTTATATTAAGCAAGCAACTAAGCAAGAAGAAAACGCAATGCAAGGAAGCGATGATCCACTACTGATTGGGAATGGAGGCGATGCGGTCGCACTTGGCCTTGATCCAGCGGAGGCCCCTGCGCATGGACGCCTTGACCTTCCCTTGCACCGCGTACGCCTTGTAGCCGGCCACCCGCCTCCGCCGCTTCATCTCCGCCGGGTCGCCGCCAAGGCCCAGCACGCTCCACGCAGCCAGCCACCTCCCCGCCGCCGGCTTCACCTTCCGCTGCTGCTCGTCGCCGGCGCCGTAGTAGGGCCGGTACGACGGCGCCATTCGTGGCTGGCTGGCTGGCTCCGCTCTGGAGAAGAGATGGATTGGATCCGCTCAGCCTCTGCTGCGTCTGCGTTACTACTTACTAATAGATAGAATGATAGATAGATAGAGAGAGAGAGAGATGGATCCGTCCGAGAGCGCAGCGAGGCGAGAGGGCAGCAACAGCAATGAAGACGTGTGATGTGAGGACTGATGACAATAATAATGGAGCCCTCAGCGGCATCCTCTGATGGGTCAGGGTCAGGGATCCTCTGATTCTTGCCGGACCGCCAGCGGCATCCTATGCTTCGTCCATCATGCAAGTGCCTTGACCGATCAAAGACCGACCGACCGTTGCCACATTCCATTTCCATTTCCAACTTTTCTTTTCTTTTTTTTGCCAACAAAAGGTGCCGCCACTTGTCATTGTCACGCTCGCTAGTAGGCGCCATTTGCTGGACTGGACGACGACGGGCGGCGCTGCTGCCGTTGGCACTTGGCAGCCCAGCCCAGACCAGGCCCCAGGCCTTGTTGGACGACGACGGGCTGCACGAGCGCGACCACCGCTGATCCACCTACGGGCGGCTAACCACGAGATGGACGGACATGCCAGTGGGCAAGCTTCATCAGATACTAATACTCCTACACTTCGGTAGGGCGCGATCGACTGCGAAGCACGGCGCGCTTGAGCCAGGATGATCAGACCGTGCAGGTTCAAAGAAGCCGGATTGAGCTCGTGCATGTTACGATTGCTTGTCTTTGTTGTTGGTCTAGTACGTTGTATTTAAGTTAAACATGTTTTTGGGTGTCTGGCACATGGACCCCTATATCATGCGTGAATCAGGTCATTCTGGCTTGTGGGATGGAGGAGGAAAAGGAATCGAAAGAAGCAGACAAATCCTGCGACACAAGAAACCAAACAAGATCAAAGTGCACAAAACAGTGCTAGATTCGGACAACAACATTGGAAGGGGAACCAAATCACACCTATATATATATATATATATATATATATAGGGTGAGTTTTCTATACTCCCGGGAGTAGTTACTCCCATCTTCAAAACACCATGTTGCGTATGTGTTCATACTTGTTTATCACTTTGAGTATGTTTATATACTCATGTTAAGATATTTCATGTCTTAATATACTAAAAAATTTCAAAGGAACCCATACTTTTTAATATATTACGAAAATATCACTCACTGTTGTATATAAAATAAGTATATCTGCATACTCTATGTATGCATGCATACTTGACGTATATACTTCCATAGATAGTCTAGTATGATCATATACTTCATGTAAATATACTTCGTTCGGTCATATATACCATAAATCTAGAGATATAAACATGGGAGTAACTACTCCCTGGGAGTAGAAAATAATTTATATATATATATATAACACAAATATAATGAGACGAGATGCAATGAGCATGAGTTTTTTTTTAGCGAACTGGATGGGTCAAAAGGCCCCTACAGAATTTATTAAAAGGTTGATTCAAAAAACTAGTTACAAACTAAAGAAAACAAGGAAAGCAAATTAGGAGACAAAAAAAGAAAGGAAGAAAATAAGAAACAGCAAAGAGATTACAACAAGTTTTGGATCCATAAGTCAAAGGTGGCAGTAATTCTAGCCTTAACCCGCAGGGAAAGGATTCTAGTTTCTTTCTGGAAGCAATCTCTGACTCTGGAAAGTTGAGGGGGGATTCCTTGAAAAATAAATTCATTTCTGACAGTCCAAGTAATGACGAATTTTCGAGCATAATGACGATTAGAGATGAAAGTGAAGCTTTGGAAAGCAGCCCGAGTAAAACATACGAGGTAGAGTCGAGGAGCCCATGCTTGTTGGCGGAGATGAGGATGATGTGGGATATCTTGCCATCACTTGTGCCCTGTGGATGCCGATGACCCACGCGTCGTCGTCGTCGCCGTTGCCGCCTCTAAGTCCAGGCCCCGGGCGCAACCCTAGGCAAGGTTGGCGGCCACCGCCGGGGGAGAGGAGGCGGCCATGAACCGGTCCACGCCTACAACATCCGTCTTGGAAGGACGTCGCATCCACAGCCACGACCACTTTGTGTGTGTGTGGTGGTGGGGAGGAAGCGCCATAACTGGGGGAGATCGAGGAAGAGGAAGAGGAAGAAAAAGCACAGATGGAGACGACGAGAGGCGTGATGAGGGGTGAGTTTTTTTTGTCTTTTTTTTATTACTTTCACGGAGAAAGAGAGGGAGAGATAATAGAGGCATGTGGAATCGATGTTTGCACAAGCATGAGCCCACGTGGCGGCGCCTGATTAGTGAACAGTAACCAGAGAGGTTATGCGGGCGCGGACGCTATATGGAGTTTCATATGACAACTCTATTATTTTTTTTCTTGATTCCTTTCTAGGTATATTTTTATTTTGGAGCGTGGCGAGCTAAAGCGCCTGGTTCAGTGCTACCGTGGTTATCTTTGGTTTTATTCTCCTTTTTAATAATATAGACAACTCTCCTGCCAGTGTGGAACGAAGCAGAGGGAGGAATGTTTGCTATCTCCATCCCCACCTCCACCTCCATTAGGTTGACATATTGTCTGTCCCTACGTTATTTGATTTGCTTGCATACAAGTATGAAGCAAGCCTGAAGAAGCTTCCTTCCTCTACGTTTCGTTTGTTCCATTCCCATGCGTCCAATCATAGCAAGCTTCGTGATCGATGCCCTGTAAGTGTAATAAGTAGCACGTATTTCATGATATCTTGGCCTGGAGCACCTATTATCACTACGGTATCTGTTTGTCGGTCAGTATCTCAGGCAGGCATGTTGATATCTGTTCACTTAAACTTATTTCAACTACTATAATAATATTTTATAAGAGAGAATAAATTGTAGTACCATTAATAAGTTCAAGCGAACAGAGCCTTCATAACAAACGTGATTACTTTTTTTTTGAAACGGAACCGGCAGGAGAGCTGCCTGTTGTATTAAAAAGAAGGGGCTTAAAAGGCACTGTACAACGATAAACGAAAATACAAAAGAGACACATCTCCAAAGGTACGTTTTAGGAGTGGCTCAGAAACTGTACAAAAAAAGGTTGGAAATGTGTTTTGCTCCAGCCATTACCCACAATCGTGTCTCATCCTTGATTTTTTGGAGTAGTTGCATAGTTGCGGATTCCTTGTGTTCGAAAATTCTTGCATTTCTTTCCTACCACACTTCCCAGCAAACAAGAATGATAATTGATCGAAGACCTCGTCTCATCATCGCCGGAGTGCGATCCATGTTTTCCCACCAAGATTTAACAGAATCGCCTGGCACCCAGGCGGAAGGTCGCAACTGCTCATTGCCCAACCATGTTGCAATACCCTCCCAGATACGCCTAGTGTAGCGACAATCTTGAAATAGGTGAATGCCAGATTCTTGACTGTGTCTACAAAGAGGGCACCTTCCATTGTTCGGCCATCTCCTCGCTTGCAGCCTATCTGCCGTCCAGATCCTGTTTTGGATGGCTAGCCACGCAAAGAATCTGCATTTTGGCGGTGCCCAAACTTTCCAGATGAGGTGCTTGAAATTTGTCAGAGTCGCTCCAATGAATTGCGCTTGGTAGGCCGATCCTGTCGTGAATTTTCCATTCGGCTTGAATTTCCAATCGATGCTATCCTCCCTTCCTGGATGTAGTTGAGTATGTCTAAGAGCATTCCAAAGCTGGATGTACTCCACGAAGTGTTGGGAGGTGAAGCTAGCATGTCGCAGGTCTATATCTCTAATCCATGAACTGTTCTGCATAGCTTCATTGAATGACTTATTTTTATTTTTTGAGATTCGGAATATATTTGGTACTAGATCTCGGGGCCTTTGACCGTGTAGCCAGGCGCTGCTCCAGAAGGATGCTCTCGCGCCATTGCCAATTGTGATTGAGGTTGTCGCAGCAAATAGTAGTCTGTCAGTCATGTCACACGGTATGCCTGAGTTGTTCGATATGCTTGTTTCTCCCTCCCACTCCTTCCACAGCCATCTGAGACGCAGTGCTCTTGCAAATTTTCCAAGATGTAGAATGCCTAGTCCCCCAGAATCAATTGGTCTTGTGGAACGCGACCAATTCACTTTACATTTTCCCCCGGTTAACTTTTCGGATCCAGCCCAAAGAAAACTCTTTCTAAGGTTATCGATTTCCTTCAACATTGCCTTAGGAGGTCTTAGTGATGTGAGGCAATACACAGGTTGTGAGGTTAGTACCGCTTTAACCAAGGTGGACCTTCCTGCATGATTTATATTCTTGCCATTCCAAACAGTGAGCTTGCTCACTGCCTTGTCCACGAGAGGCTGAAAGTCAACTCTCCGCAATCTAGTGCTTGATAGAGGGAGGCCCAAATATTTTGTTGGGAAGTGCGCTCGTCTTGCTGGGAAATTACGAAGGACCTCATCAAGATCGATACCTTGACATCTTATGGGAATGACAAATGACTTCTGGACATTTGTTTTGAGTCCTGACACTTCGCCAAACTTGGCGAGAATATCAGCGAGCGCAGTGACATCCTTTTTATATGGCTTAACGAAGATTGCCGTGTCATCTGCATAAATTGAAGTTCGCAAGACAGCTTGTTTTCCTCGAAATTTTGCTAGATGGCCTTCTTCCGTCGCAAGGTCTAGAATCTTTTGCAATGGGTCAATGGCAATGACAAATAGCAACGGTGAGAGAGGATCGCCTTGGCGCAACCCCCTGCCATGTTTGATTGGTGCATTTAGCACACCATTTAGCAGGACTCGAGAGGATGACGTTGACAACAAGGCAGCCACCCACTCTCTCCATTTTGGAGGGAAGCCGAGCTTGCTCATTAAGTTTAGAAGATATTCCCAATGGACTGAGTCAAAAGCCTTTGTGATGTCGAGCTTAAAAAATAGGGCTGGGGTCCTAGAACGTTGGAATCGTCGCACAGCACATCGAACCAACATGAAGTTGTCGTGGATGCTTCTTTTCTTAATAAAGGCACTCTGACTTTTGGAGATCAAACTGCTCATGTGGGATGCTAGTCGCATTGCCATAACCTTTGCAATGATCTTCGCGAAGGAGTGGATTAAGCTTATGGGCCTGAAATCCGAGGCCGAGTCAGCTCCATCCTTTTTTGGAATGAGCACGATGTTTGCTGTGTTGAGAATAGCTAAATTGGAGGTGCGCAACCGGTGGAAAGCATTAGCCGCATTCATGACCTCCCCTTTGATAATTTCCCAGCATTCCTTGAAGAAAAGGCCTGTGAAGCCATCCGGACCAGGCGCCTTATCTGAAGGCATCTTATTTATGGCCCCCTTGATTTCTAATTCTGTAAAATCGTTAGCGAGCGTGTCGAGGTTATGTGGCAAAAATTGCAGTCTTTCCCAATTTAAATCAGCTTGTCTTTGTGGCAGGCGCTTCATAATATTTTGGAAATGTTCCTGGATTACCGAGGCTTTGTCATCATGTGAGACCGCCCAGCCTAGCTCATTCCGCAGCCTCTGAATGTGGTTCTTCCTTCTTCTCGCGTTTACTCTTCGGTGAAAATATTTGTTGTTGGCATCACCCAATTTAATATTATTGACACGCGAGGCTTGCCTAACTCTGACCCTTTCAATGACTGCCAGGCCGAGAACCCGTCTTTTTAGCTTTTTTCTAAGATCGGATTCCGCCGTTGATAAGCTTCTTGTTTCTTGAGCGACATCCAGCCGTAAAATTACTTCCAAAGCCATGTGCAACTTCATTTTAGCGTCTGAGGTGATTTCGGTACTCCAACTTCTCAAGCGTCGTGATGTGACAAGCAACTTGTTGTAAAGGATGTGGAAAGGCTCATGGTGATTTGTGGTCTCTGTCCACGCCTTCAGCACCACCTCTTTGAAACCTGGAAGTTTAACCCAAAAATTTTCAAAGCGGAATGTCCTGGGTCGTCGCGGGCCACTCTGATTTGAGAGTAGGAGCGGGGCATGATCTGATAGAGAGGTGGAGAGAGCATGTAGAACATGTGAGGTGAAGGTACAGTCCCACTCAGCGTTGCAGAAAACTCTATCAAGCTTCATCAAAGTTGGCTGACGTCTTTCATTGCTCCATGTAAAATTTCGGTTTTGAAGGTGGATCTCCTGAAGTTCACATTCATTCAGGGCTTCTCTGAATTGTCGCATTAGTCTGTGATTTAGTCTTCTATTGTTCTTATCATTCGCCTTGTAAATCAGATTAAAATCACCAAGAATTAACCACCGTGTATTGCTCTCCGGCTTGATTGCTTTTAGCTCCTCCAGAAACCTGTGCCTTGCCCGGTGTCTAGTTGGCCCATAGACAACAGTGAGTCGAAACTTTGTTGAGCACTCCTTAACTTCAATGTCAGCCGAGAGGTGGAATTCACCCAAGGCCGAGTTGGTTAGATTGATGCAATCATCGTTCCAAAGAACAACAATTCCTCCTCGTGTTCCGAGCACGTCGGTCGCAGGCTTGAAAACAAAGCTGCGCAGGCGAAATCCACCCAAGTAGGATGCAGTTTGCTGATCCAACGAGGACAACTTTGATTCCTGCAGGCAAGCGATGTGGCACCTTGTAGCTGCCACTGTCTGGTGCACAACATCTTTCCTATCTTGGCGATTCAAACCGCGAACATTCCAACATAATACGTCTATGTTTGGTCCTATCATCTAATAACACAAGTAACTCTGTAGGTGCCCCAACCCAGAATTTGTGCAAGAAGGAGCAGCAGCAATATCATGCAGTACAGTGCAGTGCCTGGGAGAAGTAGCAGCATGCAGAACCGAGTTGGAGAACTGCAAACTGTAACCTGGAGCTTGCTGGAGATTGCATTACACTGAACACATAACATGAAGTCGGCTGGTAGAGGTGAAGAAATACTAGGTCTTGATGGTTGCAACAAATGACTACAAAGAGTCCTCAAATGGCGAAGCAGTCTTGCCTTAGGTATTACAACACAGGAGCTGAAATTTAAAAGTTGCGAGGAGTTTGGATACATGATGATAACAAGTTGAGAACTCATAGGCCAACAACCTTGATGCTTCAAGTTGCCACCGGTAGAATCGCCTCCTGGAGGTCAGTGATTCCTTCACCTGCCAAGCCGATGAGAGCCTCATTTATCTCCATTGTTGGGCCGTCCTCCAAGTTGAACATCTCAGCAAGCGCACCAATCACCTGGTCCGGCAGCGGTCCATTGAACATGGCAACAAATTCCTGCAAAGCACTTTCAACAGGTTGGAGGTCTTCTTGCAAGAGCCCAAGCTTCGTGTGTTTGGTTTGAGGATGATGTGGGATGAGTTGGACCTAACCCAGTTTTGTCGGTTGGGTTGAACCCGACTCTTGTTTGGTTAGGAGGTTGGATTCATTCCAGTTTTATGTTTGGTTGGGAGAATATGAAAGTGTGTTGAGTCATTGACATGTGGGCTCCATTTCTCAACCCACATGGTCCCCTCAATTTGGAGAGATGAGCTGAATCCGCATCTAGAGGGAATATTCCATCCCAGGTTGACCCAATTTTAAGAACCCACAAACCAAACACTAGCATTACCTGGATCGAACCCGGGATATCCCGGTTCAACCCACCGACCAAACACATTGGATACGGTGCTCGGCTCGGTTCGACACACTCTCTCTCTGTCTACGGATCACACACAGGACAGAACTACTACAGTACTACTACATGGAGCCTACAACACGCAGCGCCGTGTCGTGCGTGCTAGCATTTATTTATTTATACTAACCACAACCATATCATCATCGTAAATCTATCCTATTCGTCGTCCCCTGCATGCTCTGCTCACCACCTAATTACATTATATTGACGCGTTGGATCCAACTAACCCAGAACGTACTGTACACCAACAAAGCTGTCTCTGCACTGCGCGCGATTATACGTATTCCTTCTTCTCAACGTACTCTCAGCTCCAGCTAGGGGGTGGGGGGGGGGGGAGGGAAATTTGCACAGCCAGTTCTTAATTTGCTATGCTGGCACTCGCACTCTGTATACTAGCAGTAGCAGTGTGTACTAACCAACCTCGACAACCACCAACCTGTCAGTGTCAGTTCTGAGTTCGTTGGCAGCGGCAGGCAGATTAACATACTCGATCGGATCGTCATAGTCTCATCCAATCCAATACAATTAGGATTAGCAGTGGGCCGGTGGCGGTGGCGCCAGGACTTGGGTCGTCGGATGCTCAACCTGTTTGACAAGCCAGCAACCCCCAGCTGTGGAAGTGGAATGCATGCATGTCCAGCCGGCCGGCCCACCTAATTCACGCGTCCCGCTTCTTTGTTAATATTAATCTTTCCTTCCTTCGCTAACCGTCTCGTTCATTCTATATAAATAAACAAACCAACAACAACAACCAAAAAAAAAAACAAGAAAATGAAAGCTGTCTGTAGCTTTTCTCCCTCGGATCGGACCGGATCCGATAATTGCAGGCACGCTTTCCAGTTTAGGTGTTTGCCTCCCTGCCAGCCACTTTGGCTGCAATTCGCATGCATCCATCGCTTTTTTGCCTCCGCAGTTAAGCGTACACGTCGTACATTGATTGATCGAGGAAGTGCAATATTTCTATTCTTTTTTTTTTTCTAAACAAGTGTCAAAGTGAAATGACCATACATTTCCCTTCAAAAAATAAAAAGAGCAGAGGCTCAATCTACTCTTTAGACTGGAGCATGGCAAAAGCCCCTCACCACAAACTTCTGGAAGCCATGGACTATCACTATCACCCAAAAACACAAGACTCTCGCCTAGTTACACTCGTCGGTGTGACTAATTTTTGTCTTTTAGGTCTAATTTGGCTGGACCTTAATTTAGTTTATTCCGTAGATTGGATGAATTTGTGTGCAGTCAAACAAGACCGAGTTTTAGAGCTTCTCTCGTGAAGATTATATGAGTTGGGTTTTAATATGATTTCATTGAATCGGAGCTAAAGCTCGCTAAGAAATTGGGCCTTATTAGTTGTTGTATGAAATATCACAACGACTAGTTTGAAACAGCTACGATTTGCTTTGCTTTGCTGGGCCTGTGATCGGGTCCGTTAGTAGAGTAATTTTCCAATGGACACCTTCGTTATTCCACAAATCCCATTTCTTACCCTCACTCCCTGTCCCGGCCCACCACCAGGCGCCAGCTAATTATAAGCAAGGAAAGGGGACCTTGTCGTTGTCCTACTCCATTGCCGTCTCTCTGGGTCTCTCCTCTTCTCCGCCGCTACAGAGAGCACACACACCAATCCCCTCCGATTTGCACCGCCAGCCGCGCAATCTCGGATCCCAGCCGTCCGCACCTCGCCGCGTCACGAATGGTGGCCTCTGCCTGCTGTCTTATTCCAAGGACCTAACCCAAGGCGGGCGGTAGGTGCCAGCTAAAAGGGGGGAGCGACCACCAGGACAGGACAGGACAGGGCCGCGATGGCGACCGCCGCGAGGGAGAGGCGCCTGCCGCCGGCGCTGCCCCTGGCCACGCTCATCGGCCGCGAGCTCCGCGCAGGGGGCTCCGAGCGCCCGGCCCTGCGCTACGGACACGCCGGCTTCGCCAAGCGCGGCGAGGACTACTTCCTCGTCAAGCCCGACTGCCTCCGCGTCCCCGGGGACCCAGCATCGGCGTTCTCCGTCTTCGCCGTACGCACCGCCCTCTCCGCTGCTGCTGCTGCTGCTGCTCTCTATCTTCCTCCCTCTCGCTCTTGCTGTTGCGCCGCCCTGATCTGACGCCTCTCCGCTGCTTGGATCTGGCGCGCCAGGTGTTCGACGGCCACAACGGCGTGTCGGCGGCGGTCTACAGCAAGGAGCATCTGCTCGAGCACGTCATGAGCGCGCTGCCGCCGGACATCGGCCGCGACGACTGGCTGCTGGCGCTGCCCCGCGCCCTCGTCGCCGGCTTTGTCAAGGCCGACATCGATTTCCAGCGCAAGGGTGAGTGCCACCCGGATCACGTACAGTGCTGTTTGCAGTCGACATTGGAGCTCAACGCCACTACCTCTTTCAGGGGAGGTGTCTGGAACCACGGCGACGCTGGTGGTCATCGATGGGTTCACGGTCACAGTGGCATCGGTGGGGGACTCGCGCTGCATCCTGGACACGCAGGGCGGCGAGTTGCAGCTGCTAACCGTGGACCACCGCCTGGAGGAGAATGCAGAGGAGCGGGAGCGCGTCACGGCCAGCGGTGGGGAAGTCGGCCGGCTCAATCTCTTCGGTGGCCAGGAGGTAAACCAGCTCAGTCCGACTGAACCACTAACTTGCTTATCCTCAATCAATTGCTTGATACATTTCTGCATGAATGTTGGGGAGTTTAGGTTGGTCCTCTCCGGTGCTGGCCTGGTGGCTTGTGCCTTTCAAGATCCATTGGCGACATGGATGTTGGGGAGTTCATTGTGCCCATTCCACATGTCAAGCAAGTCAAGGTTGATATAAATTACGAAATGCAGGGATCTGCACTTTAGTTTTCCTGTGACGCATGTTATGCTGAGTTGTCAACGTTGCTTCTTTGTGATTTTTGTAATTTCAGCTATCAAACACCGGAGGAAGGCTGATAATAGCATCAGATGGCATATGGGATGCGTTATCCAATGAAGCAGCTGCAAAAGCATGCAGAGGATTGCCTGCAGAACTGGCAGCGAAGCTTGTCGTTAAGGTAACTCAGCAATTAGCTGTACTATTTAGGCCCCGAATGGTGCAGCTACGGTTGGCTCAGTTTCTAATTTCAATGTCCATTATTATGTCCATGCAGCAAGCTCTGAAAACAAGTGGGCTAAAGGATGACACCACCTGTGTCGTAGTTGACATTATCCCATCCGATCATTTGACATCACCGCAATTGTCTCCAAAGAAAAATCAGAACAAGTTGAAGTCACTTTTTCGTAGAAGGTCGCATAGTTCAGTTGGAAAGCTTGGAGGCAAGTCTGCCTCCATTGGTTCTGTGGAGGAGTTATTTGAAGAAGGTTCCGCAATGTTAGAAGAAAGGTATGCTTGCTGTTCCAATGCTCCACTGCATTTGTCTTTGTGTTAATTTCTTTGTCGTAGATAATCAGTATCATTTTCTTTCGTGCTACGCACTGAGCTTGTTTTCATATTCAATTTTAATATAACATATATAATGTGTGGCATGGTGAACCTTGTTAGTCTCTTAGCATGTCTGGACAGTTGTTTTATTTCTAAGGGCTTCGCCTTTAAGCCTATTCCCATTACCGACTTTCATTATCTTTTATGCATGCTCAGTGAAGCTTTTGTTGACATGTCTTGCCAATTTTATTTGAGATACCAGAGCTATTTTAGTGATAAAATGTTAATCTAGACCTTTCAAACACAACCAATTTTTTTCATAAACTGGAGCACTGCTGGTGTTTTACTTGTATTTTCTGTATAAATGACGAGAGAGTTTAGCTGAACTTGGTGTGCTGCCATGACCTGGGTCTCAATCTTAGGAGTACAAGTTATCTTCCTTGCCTTGTTTTTCCGTTTTCCTCTACATGTATAAAGATTAACAATGTATGTTTTTTTGACCTTTTTTGCATCAGCTTTACAAAGGTGTATATGTAATATATGTTATCAGAGCTACATTTTGAACTCTTACCTCTAGTCTCTAGATGTGACATAAAATGTTTCTGCTGCAAACATGGGATGAACAGACTCTTTGTTTAGGAAACTCTTTGTCTAGTTTGGTTACAACTTAGGAATGCTTTCGGACTTTGAGTCTGTTGTTAAAAAATTCATGGTTCTCAAGTGCTTACATTGGATCGTTGCTCTGCGTTTTGTTAAGAAAGGATAAACTATAAGGCCTCTATGTATTTGCTGGCTTCTATAATCCTATGGTGCCATTGACATCAAGGCCTTGCTGTTGCAGGTTGGGTAGGAATTTGTCCTTGAAAGCAGCTTCACCACCCTTTCGCTGTGCAATCTGCCAAGTGGACCAAGAGCCATTCGAAGATTTGATGACAGATAATGGAGGTGGTTACTGCTCTTCCCCATATGCTCCATGGGGCGGTCCATATCTCTGTTTGGACTGTCGGAAGAAGAAAGATGCAATGGAAGGTAAAAGATCTAGCCGCTCTACAGCATGCAGGTGAAACAATCAAGACTCTGTTTTAAATCAAGCCTGTGGCCTGCCTGCTTCACAGAGAAAAGAAGCAATGAGAGGACAATAAGTTGCTGGATCCAATTATAATTGTTTGCTGAAACTAACTGTATCGACAGCCCGGTACAAAACATATTTGGCTGGTGAGCGCTAACTAGTCTGTTACCTGCGTACAACCCATGTGGAAAAGTTTGATGTTGCGGAAATAGCTCAAATAGCTTGGCGTACAATCCATATGGAAAAGTTTGATGTTGCTGAAATAGCTCAAATGACTTGAGGTTGTAGTTTTGATGTACCCTGTGCAGGGAAAAATTGGCCTGCCTATTGCTGCCTGTGATTTTTTTTTCCTTCTTCTATATAAAATAGCTACTGAGGGTTCTCTTTGTGTTAATCTTGGAACATATTTTTGGTGGGAGTGGGATTGAA
Organism: Coix lacryma-jobi var. lacryma-jobi; assembly: GCA_009763385.1. Classification (NCBI taxonomy): domain Eukaryota; kingdom Viridiplantae; phylum Streptophyta; class Magnoliopsida; order Poales; family Poaceae; genus Coix; species Coix lacryma-jobi. The sequence continues at coordinate 1,180,067 of CM019825.1, read as the reverse complement.
GTAAGTAGGGAAACATGTACTTATATGTGTAAAATACTCATTGTGTAATGCCCTGTGTTATTGATGAATTGGCTTCCAGATATGGCTCTTTTTGCATTTGAGTTGTGAACTATTCAATGTCGACAAGATGCAGAGATAGTTGATTGGTCAGATTGGTGTCGTGGTAAGCAGTGGAATGCTGAATTTTTTCTAGGGATTGCCTTTGCAATGTTCAGTTGGTCCCTAGAAAAAATTACATGGAACGAACTGAACAGGAGCAGCACACAACAGAGGCAATGAAATGTTGAGATCGGAATTGTGCAGAGCAGCACTCAGCTCAAGAGGCATCTTGTTGAGAAATCATCAAATAATAACCATGGAACGAACGGCTTGTTGTTACATTACATCCAGAACGCCTGCGTTTGAAACATACTTGGAGAGCTTGTACTCGCCCGCAGGCCGGCGATCGGTGATGGTGAGCTCGCCGTACCCATACCTGACGCGAAAGGTGGCGAGGCGAAGCAAGCATTTGTCTCCGTCGCCGGCGAAGCAAGCATTTCAAGCATTAGTAGGGTAGATAGTACGATTAAAATAGAAGCTCGATATATAGGAAAACAATGATAAAATTACATGTTGCCAACCACGAGATGCTAGATTTCTTTTAGTGAACGAGATGGATACTAATAGATCCAGAATTTTCGTATTAGCGATCGCAGATTGATTGTTTGGTTTTGTTAGGATTTTGGGTCAGGGTGAAAGAATGAAATTTTACAGAACAACGAAGAAATATTCAGAGTTGCTGTATTAGTTTTTTTCAAAATTTCAAGTAATAGTCTTACGCAATCAACTACAACTCGTCACAAAATAAGTATAGTTTGATTGAGTCTTTTTTTTTAAAAAAAAAACACTGTAGAAAATCTATGTTCAATGTGCTTGAATCTCTTCTCTCTCTACTCTAAAGAAGAGTCAAATGACATCGTGTGATTCGCTTCGCTCTTCTTTTCTCCCCGGCTCCCATCGCGAACCCGTACGCCCCGCTCCCATCACAACCGCCCCCCGCATCTGCTCTCACGTCGGCCGACCGCGCCTGGCCACCGCGGAGCTCTCTCGGCGCCTCACCCCGCTCGTCCGATGGTTACGGCACGTCTTCCTTCCCTCGCGCAAACCCACGCCCTCGCCCTCCCCCTCCCGACCGTCCGCGCCCGCCGCCGCCATCTCCCGACATCTCGGCCGCCTCCGACCACCGCCGCCCTTTCCCGGCCCTGCCGCGAGCCGGGAGCAACAATAGCGACTCGCGACGCAGAAAAAATATCGCGCAACTGTCCGCCTCCTCCACGCAGTCACCTCCGCCTCCACCTCGCCACCAACCCCGGCGACCTGAGGACCCGGCTTCCTAGCTCCTTCCCGGCTGCGACCGCGCCCCCGCCGGCCCCCGCTCTGCTGCCGTCCTCCGCCCCGTCCTCTCCTAGCGCAACTCCACGTGCACGTCCTCGCAGTGTGAGGCGGCAGGGCTTGCGGCGGCGGCCACCGCCGCGCACGCGAGTGCCTGCCCGCCGCCAACTGTTGTTCCCCACGCTGGGAGCTGCTTCGACAAGCCGCGACGGCCCTCGCCAGGGTGCGCAGAGTCGCGCTCGCCAGCTCTCCCCATGTCGCGCGGCAGCGCCCTCGCTGGATCTCTGTGCTCCTCGTCACCACCAGGTTCTTCCCTTTCCCTTCCCTGATCCCCTTCTAATTTGTAATCCAATAGTTTGATTTTTTTTTCTTTTTGTTTGTGTGTCATAGAACGAGATTGAAGTCTTCCATTTGTTAAAATTCAGCCAAATTGCAGTATGCGATCCTATAAAACAATTGTTGATGAGATTTTCAGATACTAGGTAGTTAGTGTATTCATCCACATCCATCTCGCCTTTGTTAGTTGTGCTGCCTGATGTAGTGAATATGTGGAGTTGTTCCATCACAGTGATTGTTATGTTTTCATTATTTTGCTCCATCATGTTGTCATACCCTGATACACTCAATTTGATTTGATTTTCTTTTTTATCTTTGCCATGTCCGTTCATATTTCACATTTTCTCATTGATCCATAAATGTTGTACTTGATGATTTCTCCTTTGATTTCCCTAACTTTGATTTATTCTTAAATGCTGATTTCTCCTAGATATGATTCTCCATGATCAATAATTTTGCGTTGGACTGATGGGCGTGCTTTCCAAATGAGGAATTGCATCAAATAAGAGTTTGTGCACATACTCCGACGCCAGAGCACATGGTTCGTGAGAGGAGCTCAAAGTGCCGCGGCGTGATGCTGCACAAGTGCAGTTGCTGGGAAGCTAGGATGGGGCAATTTCTTGGCAAGGAGTAAGCTGACAGTAAAAAATTGACGTACATACATAGTACCGTCAGTCTTTCCCTTTTTTATACTCTGTTAGCTTCAGTTCAAATGTTTTTATGAATGGTTATGAGCAAAAAGTGTTGAGATGAAGTTGGCCTGAGTTCACATTGGACATGGGGTGCTCAATGATTAGTTTGACATAATTTAAGTACATGTTAGGTCCTTGCAGCTTGTGGCCTATTTAAGAGATACATCAATTCTTGCCATCTTCTAAGAGAGTTGCTATAAATTTTTGTAGGAGTTGATACTTAAGATGATCTTCACAAGTATGTGTGGAAATGATTTTTGTGCTCGAGCTTTGGCTATTGTGTCCTTAGTCACTTGATTGTAGCATCCTTCATCCCAAATATCTGTAATTGGTACAATGCAATTTGATTGCAAACCCGAACATTTAGGAACACTGATGTGGCAGTCATGGCCTTGACATGTCTTTTAGTTCAGGCATACTACTTTTTTTGATTGCAAACCTGAACATTTAGGAACACTGATGTGGCAGTCATGGCCTTGACATGTCTTTTAGTTCGGGCATACTACTTTTTTTGGTTATTTTACAGAAGTGATTTGTCGTGCCACCTCTCCACCGCTGCTTTAGCGAGAACTACGTCCAGTAGCTCATTAACAAAGCACCTCAGGTTGGGTTGAATTGGTCACCCGGTTTCTCACTCCAACAAGATACAAATTGATTTACCTGATAGATGTGCTCGTCTCTGAACTTATCTATTACTATTTTTTTTGTTATTCTACATAAGTGAGTTGCCACGTCACGGTGCCAAGGTGTTGCCAGACGCCCCCGGCCCCGTCCGAGGCCCTTCCGCGCCCCCGGCTGAGGCCCTTCTGCGAGCCCGCGGCCGCGCCGACGCCCTTCCCTACCGCCGCCGCTAGCATCCATGACCCTTCCTCGCTTGGCACGGCCGCGGAGCCTCCTCAAGACTTCGTTGCGCCCTTCGCCAGGTCTTAACCTCTCGCTTTGCTTGCGAGGAGAACCGACAGGTGTGCCAATCCCTTCTCTGCTCAACAACAGGACAACTCATCGAAAGTGTTTTTTTAAAAGACAAATGATGTATGTATATATAGGTTAAGAAGGTCAAAACTACGAACATATTTCTATGGAAAATTTCGACAAACACATCCCTGCGTGCCTCCTGAAATCCAAATGATTAGTTCGTTTCGCCTGTGGTGTGGCCGTGTGAGCGACACCTTAATAATATAGCTCCAGTGAATTTTTATGTTGTTTTGGAGTTGTTTGGTCAGTGTAACATGCTTCTGCTTACTGGAGATGTAGTATGGTACTCTGATTATGAAACTTATGTATGCTCCATGATTAGAAGCTTATGCAAGTCTGCAATGATACATTAATGCAACTATGCAAACAAGACTTTTAACAGATAAAATCAGGGAGATTCGGTTGGGCATTTGATATGCACTGATTAGCCTAATATGGTTTGGTTGTCCCGACTATAGGCTTCAGGGTAGGGAAAGCTTTGCAATACCATTTGTTATGAAATTTGAGATCAACCAAATATGTCATACCATTGTTATGAATGGTCAGTCATCATCAGTGAGTAGAGCAGGGCAGTCTGCATGTGGGTGGAGTGATGCCAATGGATTCTGGACCTGTTGGGACTAGGATTGTTGTAACCAACGACACTGAAAAGTGGACATGTCTGGGATCCTGTTGCACCAAGTTGCACTGTAGCGGTTGAGTTGCTAAGTGTACATTTTTAAAAGGCATGAATTGCTTGCAAAACTCAATTTGTTTCTCTTTTGTAGGGTTCAATCATTCTCAGGCCATTGTCATCTAGAAGGTTGGACAAAAAATTGACATGGTGCGACAACAGATTTGAGAAGAAAGGTTAGTGAAATATAAGAATAGATTACATGATTTAAAAGATAAGGTATAACCTGCTTATCATTTCACTATTCTATTTTCTACCTATGATTCACATTTGGAACTTCCTTTTGTTTTTGATCTGTTAATGATGGTAGACAAGGAAGCACAATCATATTGTTAATGATAGCAAACAAGAAACCATCATGCATTTCTGATTTAAAACATACGGAGTAAGCTATAACCGGATTATCATTTCACTATAAAAGGCTTATCATTGTACTATTCCATTTTCTACCTACGATTCAGATTAAATGCATTTCATTCTCCAAAATTTTCCATCTGAATAATTTGGGTAATTTCTTTTCTGCGAAGTGGGGTTCAGGTTAGGTGTGGTTAGTGACTTTATGGTTCCTTATTTACTTGCAGATCGTGGTATGATTCAAGTCTTTCAGTTTCAGGTTTTGACAAACTTTTTATTGCAGGGGCCTGGAGACATTGAGAGTGATACTCTGTCAAAACAGAAAATATCACAGTATGCATCTTCTCTCTTGGTACATTGAAGTTGCTCATCAACATACAAGAGTTATAGAATTTTTTGCAAATAATATTGATCCTAATTCTTCTGGAACCAATATGAAAAACTAGCATGCCTATGGACCATGGAGCATGCATGTATAGTCACCCTCCTTCCTGATGATGCCAGAGAGATGAACCTGGCATCATATAGGATCTTTATATTCTATTTTTTCAAAGGCATCAAAAGGAACCTGGCAACACTTTTCTCGAGAGCTATTTAGTATCCATTAAAGAGATCAATGGTGCATTCCATTTGATCTCATGGGACATTCTATAAACACTGATATAGCCTTGAACCTTATCCCCAGCTGTTGCAGCATTCATTTGAGCAAAAAGAGGCATTATGAGATCACAGTGCCTCCTTATCGATTTCACTGTGCTACAATCATTTTGGCATGACGTAGAGCATTAGTTTTTTCCCCCTGCATTTTACATGACTTTGTAATTTTTTTATTGTCAACTCAATTAACTGGATATATATACCTATTTTGTTGATAATCAATTCCATCTTATGCTTGTTCTTTCCAACAGTGGCAGTGGCAGGATTAGCTCCTAGCGCTCGATCAAATGCCACTATACATTTAAATGTCTTTGGAGTTTTGCAAAGGGAGATTCTTGCGAGGGACATTAACAAATTACACCATTTGAGTAAAAACAATTGTTCTTATGGAGATTCTTAGATGACTTTGAATATGTGAGTTCAGAAGCCAACGCTATTGTGGGCCATGGTTGCAGGACTACATGATGAAGCCATACATTTGTATAATGTAGTAATCTATTGTTTCCCACAATTCCGGATAACTCCCTATATATCCTGTTATGTTCTTGTGGAATTTTTTCTCTCTCAAACATCTTGTGAAATCTTCTCCTTCCACCATTCTGAATTTTAGGTATGTTCTACCCTTACCTGACCCCACCAAATTCTAAACTTCACATTTGAAGTTGTATTATTTTTTTTATATGGTTACCATGACCAAATTTACATCCAAAAACTTTGTTTATAATGAGGGGACGATAATCATTGATCACCCGAATGGCTGGATGTATCCCTACGACTTCTAAGAGCATCTCCAAGAGACATGCTATCCTTATTTTCTATCCTATATTTAGATTTTTAGAGTAAAAAGTGAACTCCAACAACTATACTATCTTGTTTTGTAAAATAGCAAGTTTGCTATTCCTAAAATCTCGTATGGTAAATATGGCTTGCATGTGCCGCTAGCTATCTAGTATTGCTATAATAGTAAGGCTGTTGAAGTTTTCTGTTTTTATATAGAGTTTTCTATTTTAGAGACTTGCTAAATCATAGGTTTAGCCATCTATTTTTACCAACTCTCTTGGAGTTGCTCTAACTATAGGGAAACAAGAACATTTTGGTGTATAAACAAATATTAGGTCAAGGTTAAATAATATCTTGTCAAATTATATTTGGTCCCGTGGCAACGCACGGGTACTCAACTAGTGAAGAGGAGAAAAGATATACAAACGAAAAGTGCATGACAAATGAATTCATGATATAAAAACTAATTATAGGAAATTTTAACAAGGAAAAGAATAAGGGATTTGCTATATTTCAGGCGCCTGAAATATAGTATCTTTTCAGGCGACGACTACAACCTTCAGATCTTCATCCAATGGTCTAAATCTATTAGCACAAATCAAATAAACAAATGACAATTTTTTTTCTATGGAAGAACAAAGATAAAACTGTTCAGGCGCCTGAAATATAGGAAATGTGAAAGAATAATATAATAGTTACATAGACGATGATGATGAACACAAGTTATTACAGCAGCAACAAGAGGAAGCTGGAAACAAGCCAACACAATTGCATAGGGATGACGACACCACCACCCAGACCCAGGAGCTGCTTGGTCCCCTGGCTGGGAATCCTCAACGGCATGGCGCACTCGTCGCCGTTGAAGAAGACCTTGGACGGGAAGCCGTCGCCTGCGATGACGTCGATGCCGGGGGTGGTCTTCTTGGTGAAGGAGAAGACGGACTGCTGCTTCCCGGGCACCGGGTAATCGACGCCGCTCATGTTCCTCTCCCCGAGCAGGAAGTTGAAGCCCTCGGAGCCCTTGACGAAGATGGTGCCGTTCCCGGCGCGCGTGGCGTTGAAGGAGTAGGCCCGCTCGAACCCGTCGTACGCCCGGTCGTCCATGACGACGGCCGTGAACCAGTCGGGCATGTCGGTGGCGTCCCAGTTGAAGAGCGTCAGGCGCGCGCTCCAGCCGCCGGCGAAGTCCGTGGCGACGTGCCAGTTGATGCTGACGCCGCAGAAGTCGCCGCAGGGCATGGGGCTGGGCACGCCGAGGTGCTTCTGGTCCGCCCACTCCAGCGCCTCCCTGGCGCGCCGCTCGAACGGCATGAGCAGCGCCTGCGGCGGCAGCAGCATCGCCGGCGCCGTGGTGCTGCAGGACGCCCCCGACACGGCGGGCTGGCAGCCGCACGCGCACGTCCGGCACGGGACCACCGACTCGTTGTAGAAGGCGGAGAAGGAGACGCAGCACCTGGGCGGCTTCTTGGTCGTCGAAGCGGTGGTGATGTTGCACACCACCTGCCACGTCGCGACGGCCACCGTGGTGGACGCCAGCCCGCTGGGGTCCGGGTACTCCGACGGGCTCACCAGGACGGGCTGGTCGCACGCGTACTCCGGGTTCAGCGGCGACGCGCCGGTGACGTTGAAGCTCGTGGGCGGGTAGAGCCTGGTCCGGTTGAGGTCGGGCGGCATCTTGTAGACCTCCATCTGGAACGCCGACTTGGACTGCGCGGCGTCCATGGTCTTGGGCAGGATGGTGCCGTTCCGGCAGCAGTGGTCGATCCGGCCGATGTCGGCGTCGTCGGCCCGCGACGGCGGCAGGTCGTGGACGACGGGCGTGCGGTCGCAGTTGAGCACCCTGGAGAAGTCGAGGCCCTTGTAGTGCTGTCCCTGGGGCCCGTAGAGGCAGCCGGCGGTGTCCACCTCCCGCGGGTAGGCGCCCCGCATGGCGCTGATGAACTCCCCGCGCCGCCACCGCCACGACAGCTGCCAGCCGTCGAGGCGGCCGAGCGGCGCGTCGTTGTCGAGCGTGACGAGCGCCAGGTAGGTGGTGTCGTGCGACTGGAGCACGTCGTAGGTGATGACCAGGTCGCCGGTGCGGCGCGGCCTCGCCGGGTCGGTGGTGATGGGGTCGTCGACCGCCGCCGCCGTGGGCACGCAGCAGGTGGTGGTGTTGGTCGTGGCGTTGGCGGCCGCCGGGCAGGTGTAGGAAGGGTCGGCGAGCGAGAGGAAGGAGGGGAGCGGGACGTAGGGCTCGGGCCCGGCGAAGAGCGTGCCGACGAGGGTGACCGTGGCCTGCGTCTTGGCGGGGTCCCCGGCCGTGGCGATCGGGGTGAGGAGGTCCGTCTGCGGGTACCCGGTGAAGGAGGTGGGCCTGCCGGCGTCCCCCGCCGTAGTGTTGTAGGGCAGGTCGGCGCCCGAGGCGAGCACGGCGCCGTCGACGCCGACGAGGATCTCGCCGTGCACGAACGTGAGCTGCAGCGCCCAGGAGCGCAGCGGGCGGGTGCCCGAGTTGACGACGGTGGCGGTGGCGCGGAAGGAGTAGGGCTGCGAGTCGCGCGCGGCGACGTGAGGCCGGATCTTGTCGCGGCGCTGCAGCGAGTAGGTGAGGAGGATGCCGTTGCAGCCGGCGTCAGGCGCCGGCGCCTGCGCCGAGGCGGTGCGCGCGAGGAGGACGAAGAAGAAGGCCTGGGCGATGCGCGCGGCGGGCATGGCCATGGCCATGTCTGAAGCAAGCGCCGGCCGGGGCAAGCACAGAAGCGCGCGCGGACTCGATCGGAGGGAATTGGCTGCCGCTTTTGGGAGGGGTAGACAAATGAAGGCGGTGTTGAGTGTGGTGGATCGAGTCATGGTAGCGACGGTCGTCGGAGGATGGTCGAGTCCGTCCAAGCGCACCAAGACGATCGACCAAGACGAAGCCTAAGCGCGTGCGTGACGAATGGCGATTACGTACGGACGGACGGACCTCCTCTGTGCAGCGACAGGGACAGGGACAGGGACAGGGAGGCTCTGTTGATCTTGTCAATAATTAAAAGGAAAAACATTTGGGTGCCGTCAGCAATAAGTGGAGTTGGAGTTGGAACCAGTCTGCGTGCGACTAACGTTGCTCTTCACTTGTTCTCCTGCTTCAACTGAATTTCCAATTTTCGATTTTCAAAGCTGATGGATGAGAGTGAGACCAGGCTGCAGGGAGGACGACGCAGCATAGCATAGCCTGCCAAATGTTGCTCTCATGGCTTCTCTCTCGCTGAGTCGCTGACTCGCTGTCCACCCGCTAGTGGACTGGACCTGGACGGCACAAGCAGTTATGGACCCAAACTCTTTAAGCCACAACGCACGGCCCATACTTCCAGCCTTGATGGCCCCGTTTTCGGTGAACGCACGGCCCATGGTCTGCGCCTCTGCAACGCTGGTGGTGCTGGAGACCTACTCGGCTGCTCAAGATGAGTTCCATACTGTACATGAGATTTCGAGCAGATGCATGGCAAAGTGGGAAACAAAACCTTCTTAGAGTTGTCAGTGGATGACCCATACACCTAGTGAAATCGATGTTTATTTTTATTTTTAGAGTTTCAAGACCTTAGTCTCGGCCTTTTAATTGAAAATCAAAAGACCAAGGTCATTACAGCACAGCTTTACCCATGTCAGGGCTAAAAAACAGGTGCCCTCCAGGACAGCCTGAGCAAACACAAGTGCCGACAACACGAACCAAAGAACACTGCAAACTACTCCCTCCGTCCCTAAATAACTGACGCTAGAAATCCGTGTTTCCTTCACAGATACGCTTTCCGGACGACAATTAAAAAGACACGGAGGGAGTACTGATTTCAGACCTCCACCAACACAAAAAGTCAAGGAGAATTGAGCACGGAGTTGACAGCCTTCCACCAAGGCAAAGAAAAATCCAGGCCTCCATCTTGATCAACAACATCACCATAACCTCTATGGAACTTCAGTGCATGGTTTGGGGAACACCCGGGAGCCACAAAATCTCTCCAGCAGCAGTTCAAATTGCCTTGATATATTCCTCCAAAGATCGTTTCTTCTCTGCTCGGCAGAGGATCAGTTCTGCAGTAAACCAACTATTCTAAAGAGCGGCATTTCCATGCTTCTCCAGCCAAGCCTCTGAAAACAGATATCATTTCTAAGTTTCCAAACGGGCCAGAAAACAGCAGCAATAATTATGTTCAAAACACAGTGTTTTTTATTGCACAACCAGAATTTACCCACTTCATTAATATCTCCCCCTACCTGATAACCATCTATAGTCGAGATAGTTTTCCAACATTGTTTGGCTACTACACATTCAAAAAACAGATGATGAATAGACTCCTTTTCTAAACAAAATAAGCAATTAACATCATCCAATTTCTTCCTTTTAGCCAAGTTGTCTCTAGTTAAAGCTCTTTTATTATTAGAAACTAACCACAAAAAGAACTGAACTCTAGGGGGTATCTTAAGACTCTGTTTGAATGCATCAACTAACCTTAGCTGTTATACATCCAAACAGTCCAACTAAAGTTTAACTATTCCAACCCATGCTAATAAGGATATGTTTGGATATACCCAACTAAAATTTAGCTAGCTAAAATTTCAATGTAAAATTTTAGCCAGCTAAAAGTTTCTCAACTAGCGAACTGAGTGTAGCTCAGTTGGTTGGGTTCCTTGTGGTGGAACCTGTCCACCCGGGTTCAAGTCCTCGACTTGACACGAGTGTTCGCATTTTCCTGAATTTATTCCAGGATTTAACGGTGCTATTCTTTCAGTCAGTGGCGGAGGACGAAAAAATTTAAGGTATGGCGAAATCGATAAGTACAGTAATCTCTCTCAAAATGGTTCACTAGACATAGTGATAATCAAGCACAAAGTACAAATATTTAGGATATAAATAATTAAAGAAAATATATGCAAAGTCAACTAACCATGTGACGATGAAGCTTCAGTTACGCCTAGGTAATTGCATTTGCCTATCTTTCATGTTTTGAAATGTTTTCTTGATCTTCTCAAGATCAATTCCATGTGCTTCAAAACTAAATAAGCAAAATTAATTAGTAAGTAATAAGTGTTTACCAAAAGATTGGATAACAATAATGAAAAAAACTAAAAAAAGTGTCGAGTTGGATGACTTACAATTTACAACGTCGAAGCCGCAACTCGCGAACTGGTCCTGATCGCCGAACGGGTGAACTAATCCTGATCGCTGAACAGCTGAACGCGGAACGCGAAATGGCGAGTTGGAGTCGCTGAAACGACGCAATGAACAGCTTGCAGCAGAAGCAACTAAAAAAAGTGTCGAGTTGGATGACTTACAAGTTACAATGCTGAAGTTGCAACTCGCGAACTGATCCTGATCGCCGAACGGGTGAACTGATCCTGATCGCCGAACAGCTGAACACGGAACGCGAACTGGCGAGTCGAGTTGCTGAAACGACGCGATGAACAGCCGGCGGCGGAAGGCAATGCGTCGAGTAGTTGCATATTTGGAAAAGTGGAAGGCAAATAGGCAATATGCTATCATCGTTGTCCGGCCCACAACTTGAACCACTAAAGCGTCAAAGCCCAAGTGACCAGGAACGGCCCAAGGCATCAGACATATGAGGCATTCAATCATATACTATCTCCTGTTGCAGACGTTCGAGAGTAGCATCCATGATGGCCGCTGGCCGGATTAATTAACTTGGGATCGGAGTCCACGTCGGAGCTAAGGTAGGGCGAGCGCCCTGCCTTGCCCTACCGAGCCCTCCGCCACTGTCCATGATGGCCGCTGGCCGGATTAATTAACTTGGGATCGGAGTCCACGTCGGAGCTAAGGTAGGGCGAGCGCCCTGCCTTGCCCTACCGAGCCCTCCGCCACTGCTTTCAGTGGTAGGCGACGTGCCCGTCGACAGCGAGGCGTCTGTGGTGACTTCGTCAATCTCGAGATTTGCCGGTCCAACTCGGTTCTTCGGAGGTGCTCATAGGGTAGGGTGTGCGTGCGTGCGTTCATAGTAGGGGTAGGGTGAATGCGTGCTCGTGTTTGTGAGCGTCTGCGTCTGTAACTGGGTCTCGCAAAAAAAAAGTTTCTCAACTAAATTTTAGCAGGATGCTCCATATAATAGACTCAACTAAATTTTATTTGGCTTTAGCTGAGTTGGAATAACTAAACCTAGTTAAACTTTAGTTGGGCTACTTGGATGCCTAGCAGCTAAATTTAGTCAGCTAAAATTTAGTTGCATGATGCATCCAAACAGACCCTAAAGCTAGGTAAAATTTAGTTGAAACATCCAAACATTTCAGCTAAAGTTTAGTGGAGAAACTTTTAGTTGACTAAAGTTTTATAATGAAATTTTAGCTAAGTAAGTTTTAGTTGGTACATCCAAACATACTCTATATATATAGATTATTATTGTCAGATTTGCTGTGCAGCAAGCGCCTATCAAATGACATATATGTGGGAGTCTTATTAAGATGACGGATCGAATCGTAGTAATAATTATATTATTATACGTAATCATCATGCAATCGCATATGGTGCGCGTTTTTCATTTGACGAGATGAGACGAAATGATGGATGATGGTTGTTTGACGCTTGGCATATGCAATAATATATGCAAGGACGACCGTGAATTGTGTGGTCGTGAGGCTGTGCGTTGCCCTCGCCGCGTTGGTCGATCGTCGTCCTTGATCGTCTCCTCCTAGCTCAGCCATCGTCTTCGCCATGGCCTTATTATTGGCCTTGCTATGCTATAAGAGGTCGCGGCCATGCATCCCTCCCTTCCCCAGGTAGGAGGAGGAGGAGGAGGCAGTTACTATCTACGTATACACACTCGATCTCGATCGATCATCGACCGATCGTCGTCGAGTAGCTAGATCCACCAGCAGCAGGAGGCCACCGGCCGATAGATCGTCGTCGATGCATGCACGGCACCGCGCCGCACCTTTGAACTACTAGCAGGCAGCAGCTACTAGTTAGTTTGATTTCCGGTATTATCAACAAATAAAAGGTTCGTTCGTTAAAAGAGATGGGCAAAGGCGCTATCGTCGGCGCGTCCACCGTGCTTGTTGTGGCGGTGGTGGCGGCCGTGTGCGTGGTGTCCTTCAAGGGCAGCTCGAGCAAGGGCGGTGACGACGGGAACCTGTCCATGTCGGTGAAGTCGGTGAAGGCCTTCTGCCAGCCGACGGACTACAAGGAGACGTGCGAGGCGGAGCTGTCCAAGGCGGCGGGCAACGCGAGCTCGCCGACGGAGCTGGCCAAGGTGTTCTTCAGCGTCACGTCGGAGAAGATCCAGAAGGCCATCAGCGAGTCGTCGACGCTCAAGGAGCTCAAGAACGACCAGCGCACGGCGGGCGCGCTGCGGGACTGCAAGGAGATGCTCGAGTGCGCGGTGGAGGAGCTCAAGGCGTCCTTCGACCGGCTGGGCGGCTTCGAGATGACCAACTTCCACAAGGCCGTGGACGACCTCCGGACGTGGCTGAGCGCGGCGCTGACGTACCAGGACACGTGCCTGGACGGCTTCGCCAACGCCACCACCACCGAGGCCTCGGCCAAGATGCAGAGGGCGCTGAACGCGTCGCAGGAGCTGACGGAGGACATCCTGGCCGTGGTGGACAAGTTCGCCGACACGCTGGGCGGGCTCAGCATCGGGCGCCGGCTGCTGGACGCCGCCGCCGCCGCCGGCGCAGGAGGGTGGTGGGCGTCCGACCAGCTGGCGGACCCCGCCCGGCGGCGCCTGCTCGCCGCCGACGACAGCCCCGCCTCGTCGCCCGACTTCAAGCCCAACGTGACGGTGGCGGCCGACGGCAGCGGCGACGTGAAGACGATCAAGGAGGCGCTGGCCAAGGTGCCGCCCAAGAACCCGTCGCTGTTCGTGGTGTACGTCAAGGCCGGCACCTACAGCGAGTACGTGTCGGTGGCGCGGCCGCAGACGAACGTGGCCTTCATCGGCGACGGCGCCGACAAGACCATCGTCACGGGGAACAAGAACTTCAAGATGAACCTGACCACCAAGGACACGGCCACCATGGAGGCCATCGGCAACGGCTTCTTCATGCGCGGGGTGCGGGTGGAGAACACGGCGGGCGCCGAGAACCACCAGGCCGTGGCGCTGCGCGTGCAGAGCGACCAGGCCGTCTTCTACCAGTGCACCTTCGACGGCTACCAGGACACGCTCTACACGCACGCGCAGAGGCAGTTCTTCCGCGACTGCCGGGTCACGGGAACCATAGACTTCATCTTCGGAAACTCGCAGGTGTGTGTGTGTTTAGCTTAGGCGCTTAGCTGTGTACAGGACTACAGGGATCCCTGGATGGATGGATATTAAAAAAAAAAAACGAAAACCCTTAGGTGGTCCTGCAGAACTGCCTGATCCAGCCCCGCAAGCCCATGGAGAACCAGGCCAACATCATCACGGCGCAGGGCCGCCGGGACAAGCGCTCCGTCGGCGGCACCGTGCTGCACAACTGCACCATCGAGCCGCACCCGGACTTCAAGGCCGACGCCGGCGGCAAGATCCCCACCTACCTGGCCAGGCCCTGGAAGGAGTACTCCCGCACGCTCTACATCCAGAACGACATCGGCGGCTTCATCGACCCCAAGGGCTGGCTCGAGTGGAACGGCGACTTCGCCCTCGACACGCTCTTCTACGCCGAGGTCGACAACCGCGGCGCCGGCGCCGACATGACCAAGCGCGCCAAGTGGGGCGGCATCAAGACCGTCACCTACGAGGAGGCGCAGAAGGAGTTCACCGTCGAGACCTTCATCCAGGGACAGCAGTTCATCCCAAAGTTCGGGGTGCCCTTCATCCCGGGACTGCTGCCGCAGGAGCAGCAGGGCAGGATCCACTGATCAATCATGCATCATCCTCCTCCTCTTAATTTCTTGTCTTGTCTTCACTGCTTGCTTTGCTCGACTGCTGACCCCCCCGCCCAGCCCAGCCCAGCCCACTAATATATATGTCCACCCTACTCCCTACTTGTAGTAGGTATTTCATTTCATCTCCCAGTATTTTTCTTTCTTTTTTTTTGTCAATTATATATTATACAGTACTGTATCTATTAATTATATAGTTTCACCTCCCGAATTTTAACACGTGAAACTTTGATATGAAATAGGACTCTCTTTCAACGCAAAGTTTTATCACACGATTTTAATCCGTACAAATCAGTCGTTGAACAGAATTTTCCTCTCACAACAATTCATCAACTTTCCAGGCTACTATGGCCATGGGGGCATTTGAATCGAGGGCTCGTCTGGCCATATTTAGTTCCAAACCAAAAACTTTACAACCCGTCACATTAAATCTTTGGACACATGTATAGAGTAGTAAATGTAAACTAAAAAAAATTAATTACACAGTTTACATGTAATTTGCGAGACAAATCTTGAAACTAAACATGTCGTGAATCCAAGGGAGAACCAAGCGTTCCCGACGCTATCTATATTTATTGCATCTACAACAAATACTCTAAGGCCAATTTCAGTGGTGAGTTTCATTGCGTTGTTTCCAAGATTGTCATGTTATATGAAATAAAATGAAACATGAATGGAATTCCCCAATAAAAGTAAGAATTTCATTTTCTAGAGTTTCATATGCATTAAATTTCATGACTCACAGAGAGTTGTATTCATGTCAAGAGAGTTTCATCTACATTTTTCTCTTTCTTCTTAAATGCACTGTCATCTCATCAAAAGCGACTACGTGACACCATATTTGATGTAAATGAAAGTCAGATGAAACTTCCACTGAGATTAGCCTAAAACAACTGCGGCCAGGCAAAAGGTACAGGATGAAGAAACTCCATTCAATTTTCTGAGGCAAGGACGACTGCGATGCTGCACATGGTTTATGGATTATGGATTCTAGCACTTTCAATACTATTAACAAGAATTCACAACTTAGAATCCCATCACACAATTTCCAGCAGTGGCCGAGGGATTAAAAGGCTGTGCACTCAGATATCCACCATCAACGGGATGCATAATTTGAGGCGGGCAGACTCCACAACCACCAAACTTTCTGGGTACTCCTACAAAGCAACAACAACAATAATAATAATCACCAGCTTCTATTTGGTCAGGTACAAATAAAAGAATGCTCACAATACAAGATGCAAAAATAAATAAATAAATGCATATGTTATGATAAATAATGTATCAGGGAAATACAAAGGACACACCAAAGTAACTCATCAACCAACAAGTTACCTAGGTAAGGCCGTTGAGGCACCTCTATCTACTATTTACTCCAAACAAAACATGCGACATGCTATATAAATAGGAAAAAAATATATCAGCAACCAAGCTATAAAAACAACACTAAAGGTTGCTGTGTTCATCAAATCAAAATTATATGCTGTACTGAGGATTTATTAAAGAGTAAACTTCCACTCAACGAGACGAAAGAGAATATTTGTATCCTATGTGCCCTCACATCGCATCATTCCTTGGCTGTAATCAAGTCATCGTGCTTCATTTTTGCTCAATCATTGCACAGTGAACAGGGAATTGCGCCATAACACAAAGGATAAAAGATAAAGAAAAATGTGCAAGTAAAGAAAATAAAGACTTGAATTGATTACACACCTGGATCCAGCTTAACACATGAGAGACAAGAGAGTCCCTTATAGTCACATTTCAGTTCAGCGAAGAAGTACTTGGGAACAAGATCAGGACAGGTGGTAGCACCTTTCCGCTTAGCAAGGAAATTGGCATGTATCCACGCACCATTGAAGATAACGGAATTACTGTCCACAGCTTTAACAAGCTCATGCTCATCCCCCTGACAAATTTATACAACAATACATGTATAGATTGTTAGCAACTCAAGTGAACTGCTAAAAAGCAATTATAACAGCTGGTACATTAACGCAGTCTAGAAGACATATCTACCGTAATAGTTTGGCAACCAATTATGTCCTTTTCAGCTGCTAACTTCACAACAATTTTGATTATGAATATTCCATGTATTGGTATTGTTGATTTACTGCATTTTTATTGAGAGAATTATAGTGTGTTTGGTTTGAGGAAGGAGGTGGTCCATCATCTTCTCACTCCTCACTTTTTCTATTTGGTTGGTGGAATGGAATGAGTTGATGCATCACCACCTCATTCCTCATAAGCCAATAATTAGTATATGGATGAGGAATGAGTTGGTTCCACCAAAATTCATGGGATAAACTCATGATGCATCACCTCACGAAGCATGACTTGATTCCATGAACCAAACACCCTATTAGATAGGTGATACGTAGAAGAATACAGTGTGCTCCATAAATTGCTCTTGAGTATGCTGACTCAATGTTGACAACAGACACACCATGATATGGCCCTAAATGCTAAATGACTAACCCACCACTAAATGCCACCATCTGCTATTTGCCAATTCTAGTAGTACTGACCTTAATCATGCTGTTGTAGTGTTCCAGACCCATCTGTGCACATGTCGAGGTCTGCTTCGATGGCCTGTACTTAGGTTCCTTTCTGCAAGAGCAAAGAAAAAACAACATTACAATACTATTTTTCAGATGACCAATGAACCAGACCGTGAAAAATGAATACTCAATTTCATTATCACATTGAGGGCATGCAGAAAGGAATTGGATAAGTACAGTATTCCTTTGTACAATGATTCCAGAAAAAAAGAACTGTAAAAGTACGTAGAAACAGTAAAAACCAAACAAGGGCAACATGCCAACATGAATGTATGAGTAAACTAAACACGGGGTGAATGTCTCTTCAACAGGGCTTGCATTGCAGCTGCACTCTAGGGGTGAGGTGGGGATATCATAATATGGTTCCTATCCTGCCACAATTTACTGGACAGACACCTAAACCGCTGCATCGTAATGGAATTCGAAGAAGCGATGAGTACAACAATGCAAAATTAATTAAGTAATATAATAAGGGATAAGGGCCTCATAACAAATGGAGGGAAAGTGGGAAGCGAATAATAATAAGTAAGGGATGATAAAGGGAGAGGAGGTGACTTGCCTGAACTCTGATTCTGGGGGAGCGGGCTCGCTGGTGGTAGGGACGATGGGCTTGCTGGTATCCTTCGGGACGAAGACTATGCGGTTGCGGAGGCTGTAGCTGACAGGGGCATAGCCATCACAGCCGTCAGGCCGCGGCGCTGGAGCGGCGGAGGCCTGCCGCTTGGAGGGAAGAGCAGGTTCCTTGGTCCGGCGTGAAGCCTGGGGCTTGTGCTGCGCTGGGAGCTTGGGCAGTGGGGACTCCACGGCCTTGCGCTTGCCGTGGAGGCCGGTCATCTCGACGCCGCCTTCTCCCCCCTCGCTGATTCGATAGATAAGATATATCTAGGGTTCCGGCGGTGGTTGTACGGCGAAGAAGCCGAGGAAGGTGGAGGAGGGCCCCTGATTTCAACAGAACAGAACAGCAGTGTCTTGATCGATTCCTTCCTGAGACGGCCTGCGGGCTGATGAGATGAGTTTTAGGTTGGCCTGCCGACCGGTGGCCCAGGACAATATGGATCAGGCCTGGGCTCGTATACTACTTTGTATTTTTTAACAGTCAGTTTATATTCTGGTAAAAACAGATTAGTTATATTATTATATATAAGCAAGAATTGAGATTCAAATTTTACATGTTTTTTCTTGAAACAATTATAGCTATTTTATTTCCCTCTGTATTCAAATATAGGTTGATTTATCTTTTCCCTAAATCGATATCATGTAATTTTGACTAACCAAGTTTATATGATATAACAATACTAACGTACATACACAATTATAAATAAATATATAGCAGCAAAACGTTTTTCCTGGTGGATATAGCAAAACCAGTTTGGTGACGCAGATGTTCTTTTGTATTTTTTTTTTAAAAAAAAAATAGATCAAACCAGTGCTGGCTCCAGCGGCGTGACACGCGCAGGTACGACTCCGGCAGCTCCGGTCCAAGACATCCGGCATATCCCGTGCATCCGTACAGAGGACAGCTTCGGCGAGCAGCTTCCTCCTCGCATGCGAGGCGAGGCCAGCTCCACTGACGACGAGGCCTGTAGGCTGCAGCTCGACTTCAGCCTCGTCAGATTCACTCATGCTGGAGACTGGAGCTAGCAGGGATTTGCGAAGAAGTTGGCCGCCACACCTCTGTGAAAAGCAACATACAAAGAGGTTGTGCCTTCCTCAACTTAGGTACAAACCAAACAACAAACAAAGTACCATGACAACCATAAGTGTGACGTAGCGAGCCAAGATTGTGAACCAAATAAACCCTAAATCTATCCCACCACCTATTTCCCTATCCCACCCCACATTTCCCTATATCCAAACGGCACCATAGTGCAAACGAGTATCATAGCATCAATCACACATGGTTTATGGATTGTAGCACTTTCAATACTATCAATAAGGATTCACAACATAGGGTGTGTTCGTTTCCGGGGCAATTTTTTTTTGCCCTGTCATATTGAATATTGCAGCCCTAGTTTGGTCTATTAAAAATATATTAATTAAAAAACTAATTTATCAGTCGGAGGTAAATTCGCTAGACGAATTTATTAAACCTAATTAGTTCATGTTTTAACAATGTGGTGCTAGATTAATTTGACTTAATAGATTCGTTTTGTTAATTCATGTATAGCGGTGTAATTAGTTTTAGAATTAGTCTATTTTTCTTTACTTCATGTCAGTGTTACCGTTATTGAATTTACCAAACAAGGTTCTTCAGTCAGTTAGTGTCAGTGTCAGTGTCAGTGTCAGGTATGTAAATCTTGTCCGTGATTGATGAGGTGAATAAAACACGTACTACTGCAAGTGTACGGAGCACATACATATTCCTAAATCTTTTTGGGAAAGCTCAGGTAGCACTTTTATTGTTATTTGACAAACTTTGTCCAAACATGAACTAACTAGCCTCAAAAGATTCGTCTCGACATCCATACTAAAAGTATAATTAGTTTTTTCTAACTACATCTAATGCTCCATCCATGTATCTAAAGATTGATGTGACGGATAATCTAGAAATTTTTTGGAAAATGTTGGGAAACTAAACAGTACCAGAGAGTCAAAACAAACGCTACGGGTGGCTTTGGTTAGCTCCTCTCTTGTGTTGCTGCCATGTGTGCGGTCGTCCACACAACACAAGAGCAGAAGCAACTCCACTCCTACAAGTCAAACCAACACGCCGCCGGCCCACAAAACACAAGGCTCCCAAGCAAGCAGCCGCAGCATGTCACTGTCAGCCAGCAGCAATTCCTAGCCCGGAAACACGACCCATGATTTCTGCAGCGCTGGGCGGCGGGGTGATCCTGTCCATATATCATCCGCACTCCACATTCCTGTCCGGTGCCTACTACCCTCAAAATCCTAGCTTAATTTAAGTCAGCTTTGTCTTAAACCCGGCCAGGTGGACAGTTTTCTTCAAAATAGGGACATTTACCTAACTGCTGACAGAGCCGTGTGTGCGGTGTCTACCCGTTTCATGACAATATGATGGTCGGCCTAATTACTTTACAGGATCTTGTTTTTTCATTTTCTTGATCCAGAGGCCTTTTATATGTGCAGATCTACTTGACTTTCTATCTGCTACTGAGAATAATTATGTATGCAGTATCAGTCAGACTGCACTTTGCTTTTTCCTACATCAAAAGGGTAAAAAAGAAACGAAGATGAGACACGAAAGGGAGACAACGCTCCCTCACATTCACAGACAAGTAGCTGGATTCCCCGTACGTTGCTGCCGGTACGACAAAGAAATACAAGTGGTTGTCTCTTCATATCACCGTTGTCTCTTCGTATCATCTGTTTACCTTAAATGAATACTTCAAGCCTTGATTTTTCAGGTACCTAAGAATTATGGGTATGAAGGAGTGGCTTCACTATAGTCCTCGTTAGAGGGTCATCGTAAACCTTACTGGCTTCAAAGCATTTCACCTCAGGTCTCACTCAACCGAACCCTCTCCCCCTAATATACCCGAGGCGCATACCCCTCCCAGGAGTTATGGCAGTTCTGTATATGGTTTCTTTAGGCGTTTTGGAGGACCTCAGAAAATCTATGTGATATGTAATTTTGCCACGTTTTTACTCAGAAACACTGGTTTTGGCCTCGGATGTATGAATGAGTGGCTTCACTGCAGTCCTCGTTAGAGGATCATCGTAAACCTTAGTGGTTTGGAAGCATTTCACCCGAGGTCTCACTCAACCGAACCCTCTCCTCCTAATATATTTGAGGCGCATATCCCCTCCCTAGAGTTCTGACAATTTTGTGTAGGGTTCCTTCAAGCGTTTTGGAGAACCTCAAAAATCCATGTGATATGCAGTTTTGCCACGTTTTTGCTCAGAAACACTGGTTTGGGTCTAGGAGGCGCACGAGAGTCATTGTTTGTGACGGATGGACCAAAATATATCCATGTGGGGTCTTGTTTTAAAAAGTTTATTGCGAGGAACACCATGATGCAATTGGAATTTAACTACGATACTTGGTTTAGGTGCTACGACTTTTTTTCGATCTATTTTAAGTGCATACATGAGTGGACAGCGGTGGACACTTAATTGCATACATGAGTGTGTATGACGTCATGACATCTGGGATGACATCACCAGAGATGATGCCGAGGAAGAATAGACTAGTGAGGTTTTGCTTTATAGGAGTTATAGATTACAAATCAACTACATCATCCACGCATGCATGCAATTGTGGGGATTATCATCTATCTGACCGTGAGTGCTAGTGTACACGTAGTATATGTTATAATTTCTACCACTTTCCAAAAATTAAAGTAGCTAGGGTGTTGAGCTATAGTCAAACGAAGATACAAAGATAAGGTAGAGTATCTATGACAAAGTTAGGTTAGTAGCCTGCACAATAAAGTTGCTTAGCAGCTTGCCCTTTCCAACCTAGCCACTTCTAGTAGTACGTAGCTACTACTAGTCCGGCCACTACCTCGCCCTCTCAGTGGCCAATAATCGAGATCAGCCAGTGACAAATCCATCTAGGGTCGGTGCCTTCTGTGTAGACCTCAAATATTAGATTCTTCCTTATAGCGATGAAAAAGAATTACTTTGCTTTTTTCATATCCTTTTATTTATGCACGCCTTCGACCTAGTTTGGAATTTATTGTTGACGTCTTGTCATAAATTTATCACAGTGTATCTTTCTTTTTTGAAAAGTGCTGGCAAAGGTTCTACTGTGCTTTCATTAACAAAAAGAGGAAGTAGACAATTAAACTTTGTGAGTTGTAGCATGATGGGTGAATTAGCCACACTTTTGTTGTCAGTTCAAACTTTTGGATGGATATAGTCGATGCATACAACTCAATATATCCTATCAGGACTAAATAAGGTCTCGAGTTAGGATTTTGATGGACACATAACTAATAAGTAAAAACAATGGCAAGCCATGGCTATACACACCACCGTGTACTGGCACAATAACCAATTTATTTAAGAATATATGTATATTTATAGTGCTATATATATATATATATATACATGCTTCTACTACCCATAAATTAGTTGCTGCAATTTATGTTCCTGTACGTTGTGAGTATGTAATAAAGTTACCCACAATTTTTAATATTCATACAACTTATAAAATTCTGAGCTGTGCCGTTTGTCGAGGCAGCACAAATTGGATAGTTTAGTGAGTGAGAATGGGCCGGGTCGCCTCGTTCTTGTCTTATCGTATAGGATGGAGAATGGAGATAAGCTGGGAGACATTTCGGACCATGACGGTTGATAATCATCGTCATTTTCTTGTGCGTGTGAGAGTCTCTCTCTAAACTAAACAAACACATCATGCAATTGGCGCCTGCATCTGCATATCATCGTGATGTGAGATCGAGTCTCTCTCTGCTCCGTCCGGCCAGCAGCGCGCGAGAGTAGGACGGCAACGCCACCTTGTCTTGTTTGTCGTCCTACAATATCATCAGACTTGTTATAATAAATAAATAAAAATATCCACGCTACTCCCTCAGTCTTAAAATAGCGTGCATATTTTATATCTCGAGAAGACAAATCCTTCTAAGTTTGATTAAAATATAAAAATATACTCATATTTATGATGGATGATAAATATTATTAGATTACACTACTAGCTAGAGAACAAGCCTTTGGACGATTTGCAAAATCAGCATTAGTCACGGAAAAATTTGCGTCTGAAACTAGAAAGTTCTTTAGCCCCAGGTCTGGGACCTTTACCAACCGGGGCTAAAGGTCAATCTTTATTTGAAGATATAAATATAAATATTAGTGTTGTTCGGTTGGTCATTTTTACAGCTAATTTTAACTATTAAGTGTTATGTGAGAGAGAATAAGTCGAAGTACGGCGGATGAGCCGGTCGATAAGTACGTCAAACAAACATGACAATTATTTATAGAATTAGTTAATTTTTTAAAATATAACCTGTCCAAAAGCAAGGTATACATTTATTTATTTTAGAACTAACGGATTGGAGGAAAGATCGAGTAGCTTTTGCATTGCCTGTTCTTGATAATGAGGCGACATATATATATAAGCAGATCGACATGTCTCGTACATGATAACAGTTAATTACAGGGAACGGAGTGATCAGACGGCATATCAATCATATCATTCCAGTTGCTGTCTTTCTGGACGTCATGCAAGACGTACAGTACGTAGCTCTCCCTCCCACATGGCCACATCCATGTATATGAGCTAGCGTGTTGTTGTGGGCATCGTTATTGTTCTCGCTAGCCAATACTAAGGCCATGTTCAATTCACGAAATTATCAAAAAAAAAAATATTGCATAGTAACCATCACATTAAAATCTTTAGACGCATGCATGGAACATTAAATGTAGGTAAAAAAATAATTAATTATACTTTTACTCTTTTCATGCCGAGACAAATCTTTTAAGCCTAGTGAGTCGATGTTTGGATAAAGTTTATATCAAATAACAACGAAAGTGCTACAGTAACTTTTCGCCAAATATTTCGCGAACTAAACAAGGCCTAATGCTCTTTCTCTTTTCATTTAAGCTTATTAGCAAAAATCAGCTTTGTGTTTTTAGTCGTGGAATGTTGTTTTTTTTCTCACAACAAAACAACATCAACAGTAGAATCAACTATAATAAGTCCCGCTGAATAGCCCCACTGCTAATGTAAAACTAACGTACTCGCTCTGTATCGCTTTTAGATGTCGTTTAGAACAGCGACACGGTCTCCAAAGTACAACTTTGACCACTTGTTTCTTTAAAAATATTTGTTGTAAAGTGGTATATGTATATTTTTATGAAAGTATTTTTCAAGACAAAATTATTTATATGGTTTTTACATCTTTAAACTCAATAATTTTAAAGTTATTCGTGATTTATATTCCCAATGTTTGACTCAAACCTTTTCTAAAATGACATTTATTTCCGGTACAGAGGGAGTGTATATACAAGAAAGTGTAATGTTCGATAATGCTTTGAAGCTAATGATATTTATTAAAATAATTACCCTATATATATATAGCTATACTAACATTTTTGTTTATATATTACTTCATTATTAATGTTGAGATTGATTAAGTCTTTGATAAGCCATAACGAAGAGAGGAAAGAAATAAATAAGTTTTATTTCATTTGGTAGTCTTAAAAACAACAACATATAAAACTCTCAATTAAGACTGATCTTATTAGGGAAAATTAAATAGTTAGGTAAGGACAAATTATACGAGCTAATTAAGTGCTCGTTGAAATTTCGAAAATGAAACTTGATTGAAAGGACAGGCCACCGGGCCGGCCTGCGTGTGAATGCACGCGCTGCAAATCACCTGTACGTACGTGTAGAACACAAACTTATCGGATATGAACGCCGCATATGTGTACAAAATTACGACCGTACTTATTTATTACTCGCCGATCGTATATATATACGCAGATGTGATGCATATATAATTACTGTATATAGTAAGAAGTCGAAGAGTGATGCATAGATATGACGTTGATACATACTCTCTCCATCCTAAATTATAAGAACTTTAACTTTTTTCTGTCCTCAAGTTTGACCACTCGTAAGTTATTTTTTTAAAAAAATTATTAATAAATAAAACCATGATAAAAGAAGTGATATTTTGCATAAAATTTTAAATAAAATGAGTGATCAAATTTGGTGTCAAAAAGTTAAACATCTTGTAATTTAAATTTAGGATGGATTCAGTAGTAAGAAGTCGAAGAGTGATGTATGCATAACTGCCTGCCGCATCATCATATATATGCAGACGTGTGACAAGATGATAGATATGAGCAGCTAGTGATCATCCAATACACACATTGCATGCATTGTATTTCACGGGATCGGAGTTAATTAGTATATAGTACAGTGCATACGCATTGGAATGTGACCCACAGTAATACTAGTAATTAGTAGTGGCAGAGTCTTGATCATATCGAAGCAAGAAAAGGAAAGAAAACCATATAAACTCTTGTCTAATAGCTAGTTATATATTACGAGCGGGGCGGCTAACATTTTCTTTTCTTGTGTGTGTTGGAACAGTCACTTTGGAGATTTCGACTCTTGTATTTTTTTTTGGCCGATCGATTAATTATACTAGCTAGCTTTTACTAAGTAGAGAATAGACTTTTAATTTACATCGAATTTGAGTTTTAGTCCCGGTATTTTTTCTGTTCGAGACTAAAATAGGCTTTAGTCCCGGGTCTAGATACTAACCATGACTAAAAATAGTCTTAGTCCCGGTTGGTGTTTCTAACCCGGACATAACACTAACCCGAACTAAAGCGTGACATTTTAGTCTCAGTTGGTGTTACCAACCGGGACTAAAGATCTCTCATGAGTGAATTGAAAAGGAGAGCCTTCAGAACTGTATCACGCGCGTTGTGTAGCTGAGTTGGTAAGTAAGTTAGAGCATCTCCAATAGTTTGGAAAGATAACTTGCTATCCTTGTTTTATTGAGAAAAGAAGAAAAAACGTTCTCCAACAGATTGGTATATGACTTGCTATTTTTTTTCAAGTTGGAATCGGAGGCAATCTACTTGCTATATTTACCAAGTCAGTTTCACTTGCTATCCGGCGTTTCTATGTTATTTTTACCAAGTTGGAATCCGCCGCCACTTCTCCCGCGCATACTTTTCTATGTTATTTTTACCAAACTATTGGAGATACATGAAAAATTTACTTGCCAAAAGTTTTAGCAAGTTGCTAAATGACAACTTTTCTCAAGTTAATTTTCCAAACAATTAGAGATGCTCTTATGCGTGAGACGAGAGATCCTAGGTTCGCTTCTCACGAAGCGTAAGGAAGATTGCATTTCTAGGGATTAAGTAATTTTTTTGTCTTGGGGGTGGGCTTTAGTCTAAGTCGGATGACCCGAGACTAAAAGTCTGGACCTTTAGTCCCGAATTGTTAGTCCCGGTTAACAAAATCGAGACTAAATAGGGTTTAGAAGGGACTAAAGCCCGATTCGTGTCTGAATTAATGGTAGGTAGGTTGGTTGTGTTGCCCATCGATTAGTCCATCCATAGATGCATCCACACGTCAAATTTGGCTGTATGCAGAAGATGTGGATATGACCTTTTAATTTCCATTTCCATTGTTGCTGCAAGGACATTCGTAACGTCTGTTCATAAGCAAATTATAAATATTTTTATATTTTAATAGAAAAGAGAGAAAAACTAGCTCTTATCAAAAGCTAGGCTTATACACATATTTTAAGACCACGTGAGAGTGTCTAATCATATTATAGGTCATTGTTAAAAGCTAGTGGTATTGGTTTATATATACCATTGTGGGTGCCCTGTTAAAAGCTAGTGGTATTGGTTTATATATACCATTGTGGGTGCCCTGAGGACGTCTGCAATGATACCTTATTAAAAATACTCCCTCAGTCCTAGTATATAAGGCGTAATTATTTTGGACTTAAAGATCAAGTAATATATTAATTCTTTTTCCCAATACTAATACTATTGTATCGATGTATGTGTGTATAGAGAAAGCACGCCTTGTATGAGACCTGGAAAAAGGTGGTTACACCTTATATACTAATATAATTAAGCTTAGAAATAATAGAAGATTATGTTAGACTAGCTACTTGAGAGTCGCTAGCTATTTGATCGATCTCTTTCATAGCTAATTGAAATCTTTCGATGTTAGCTATTTGAGAAACATCAAGGACGGTCTAAGTGTAAGTTAATGTACATGTACGTGTGTATGTATATAAGCTTCCTTCATTACTGATGTGCATGTGTTTTATTAATTTGTAATACTATTATTCTAAACACTAAACGATAAAAAAGTGGGACAGTCTAAGTGTAAGTTAATGTACGTGTACGTGTGCATGTATGTAAGCTTCCTTCATTGCTGATGTGCATGCGTTTATTAATTTGTACTACTATTATTTCAAACACTAAACGACGTTAAATAGTCGGTTACTCTTTGTTTAGCATTTAAACAGTGTTTAAACAGAGTTAAATGGCCAAAATAATTGTGTATAGTAAGACTAAAAATATATATTTATGTATGTAAAAATTAAATTTGCTAGAAAAGTACATATTTACACATGTAAAAATAAATATTGTACGAAATAATCTTTTTGGAAGAAATCTAAATCCCACAAGATTTCATATATATAATTACCATGTTAATTAGTTTCATGTTGATTATAGTAGTCGTAGCCCTCTAATTGACTAAATTATGGATTAAAAGGTTGTTTAAATCATTTAATCATGTTTAATCTGATTTTGTTTAGACCATCGCTAGACGGATTAAACAGGTTTAAATGATCCTTAACCGTCAAATTCACTGTTTAGAGTCTCAACAACATGGATGATCTTTGTTTACCGTTTAAACGGACTAAACAGCGGTTTAGGTGACAGACAGTTCAATGCGGATGCAATATCTATGTACTCCGTAGACAGCAGCTAGCTACAATCGATCTAGAGGTGATGTGGGAGTATGGATGAGCTAGTGAGTTGCTCCCTCCGTCTCTAATTAAGTGTCACCGTTGGTGTACGCGCCACAAGTTTGACTTAATTTATAGCAAATGTGTGCAATATTTGTATCTCTAAATAATTTTGTTAAAAAACTAGATTCAAATATCTATCTAACGATACTAGCTAATTATGTATTATATATATTAATATTTTTAATATATATTTAGTCAAAGTTGTTTTTTTGAGAAGCGCAAATGACAACTGAGGGAGTACGCAGACAGCTAGTGAGGAGAGCAAATTAAACGGGATCGGATCGGAGTCGCATCGCATAAACAAAAAAAAAAAAAGGTTGTACACGCATGCATGCATGCAGCGCCACGCAGAGGCCAGCTGGGATGCATGCATGGGAATGGGAGGGAGGTCTGGATGGCACATATGCATGGGCTATTGCTGCTGCTGATGAATGATTTAATAGATGATATGATTCAGGTCGATCGGAGGCGTCGCTATTGCAACAGCACAGCACAGCCCGGACGTGTGATCGAGCCGTCGTCGTCGTAGCGTCGATCGATCTGCTACTAGCCTAGCGCCTAGCGGTAGGGGCCGGGCCGGCCGTGCCCATGCATCATACTCATACATCGGCAAGGGCAATTAACACTCGTCTCCTCTCCGATTAACAGCTGACGCGGCACAACGGAGTAGCTGACAACACGGGCGCCAGCAGCCTGCGGAGGATCGATGCCATTGGGATTGCTATGTATGCCATCGGGGCCGACCGACATGGCTCTCTCATGATTTGCTCGCGGCCATGCATTATGGCTTTCGCTTGGCCTATAATTAATTAAACAGGTTTTAATCTTCTGTACAAATTAATCATAAAACAATATTTTTTTCTCCTATAATAAATCAATCAGTTGTACAAATAAATAGAAAGCGCTTTTAAATCCTATTAAATATATAGAGCCCATACATCATATTGCCTATATATATATATATGAGATGAGGTGAGATCTCTCAGCGGTCGACGTGCGTGTGGGCACGAAAAATACGAATATGATGGGTTATTTTGACCTATCGCTTGCAATTGCATCATGATAGGATGCAGTACGTATAGTTATAGCGGCAGGTGGACAGGTCACCAAATCTAGAGGGCATTTTTAGTAGGGCTTATATATAGAGTAGCTTTGATCACTTGACACGGTTGTTTTTTCAGCTTCTCTACCGAACAACTTAATTCTTTCTAAAAGCTGGAAATACTAGTTTCTATATCTTCCTCTCCCATTAGAAGTTACGTAACCAAACGTTCGTTCAGCTTTACCGGTGAAGCTGAGCTGTACCAAGCGTTAAAACCTATCATCGATCAAGTATGAGTATATATAATGTGTATGAATTCAAAGGAAGAAAACGACGACAGAGAGGACGGCCGGGACGGGGGACCGCGCCTCCATATATCTCCATCCCCACGTCCAGGTCGGTCCACCAGCCGGATGGCACTGCCCCGGGTGAGCTTGCCTACGCTGTTCGATCGTTGGCTTGTGGTGGCGGTGACCACCATCAGCAGGCTATAGCTACCATCATCACATCCCTCCATCCATGACCAATTGACGACCATGAACCCATCATCTATCCTTGCTTATTAATTGCTTTTAATTTGTTTGCATTGCATGATTGCATCACGTTTCCACGTGTGTATGTACGTTGGACAGCAGCTACATACAGTGTCTCCATCGACAGAGGGGACGCCCGTCGTCAAGACGGCAACGACTGCATAACCTTTTAGGGGATGTTTGGATGCTCGCCATAACCTGCCAAGACTAAAGTTCGGCAGCCACAGATAAAAAGCTGGTGTTTGGTTCCTCATCTCATCATGCGGTTCCCATAGCTTTTGCTTGTACTGTGCGTGGCGAGTGTGGCGCTCAAAATGTCCGTCACAAAAGTGTGGCGTGGGTTCCGTGGCGGTGGCAGGCTTCGGCTGCCAACCAAACATCCCATTAGTTTGCTTGCAGCACGTGGCGCGTACGTGCCACCTAGGCACCTACAGTATGCATAATGTAAAGTATCTCATACCGGTCATATGCATGATCTATATATATATATACTCCTCTATATAAAAATAGATGACGTTTTTTAGACATAGTTTCGGTCAAACATTAAGAATATAAATTATGATGTTTTTCGGTCAAACATGTTTACACAGAGTTACCAACAACTCATGTACAACTACTAGCTTACCAATCATCATATTCACACCTTACCAACAATTTATGTTTTTTCCCCTACAAAAACATAAGTTGAGATCAAACTAAAAAAAATAGCTTTTCACAGCTTACATCTTCATTTCTCTCTCCCAACCATGCATATAGTTGTTGGTGAAGCTCAACACTTTTTCCAAAACAGCCCAGCTTTACCTAGCGGCGGAGCTTGGCCACAAAAGAAGAGGGGGCCAACATGGTGTAAAATGTAAGAAAAGGAAGATATATTCATATTTCATTAGCATCCAAAGTAGTCAAGTTAAGATCTTCATTAAAAAATAATCTAGCTTAGGGGGGGGGGCATGGCCCTCACTAAGCTCCGCCAGTGGCTTTACCTAGGAAGTTGCTTATGAAGTTATTTTGTAAAAAATATCGACAATACCCTTCTATTTTTCTCTCTTTTCTTCTCTTATCTCTCTGAATTTCTTCTATCTCCACCGAACAGCCTCCTCGCTCGACTTCTTCACGCAACGTGCGCCCCTCCCCATGCCACCCCTCCCCTCCATGCGCTAGCATCCAACTGGACCGCACTTGCCTCCACCCCTCCTCGCGCTAGCGACTACCTTTGCCCGATTTTTTATAATTTGGCCTTTTTTGAAATTTTTTTACATTTAACCCCCTCCGGGACATAAACTGGACTTTAGACCCTTGGGGTCGACGCCAACGACCTCGGCGCCACCGACAATGGCGCCGAGGTTCCCGCCCTGGCCAGCGTGGCTGCCGCCGTGGAGCCAGCGTGGCAAGTAGGTCGGCGCCGCGGATCTGGGCGCCGAGGTCGGCGCCGCGGATCTTGGCGCCGAGGTCCTGTGCCCGCAAAACCGCCCGCCCGCGACGCCCGCCCGCTCTCTCTCTTCTTTCTCCCTTCGTCTTCTTTCTCCCACGCCTCAGCCGCCGGCGCCGCCGCGTGACCCCGCCCCTGCCTGAGCTCCGGTGAAAACCGGCCGCCCGCGACGCCCGCCCGCTCTCTCTCTTCTTTCTCCCTTCCTCTTCTTACTCCCACGTCTCAGCCCGTGCCGACGCCGCCGCCTGACCCCGCCCGTGCTCGAGCTCCGGTGAAAGGCGTCGTCCGCATTCACCGGCGGGGAGGGCGGCCCCGCCTGTGGGTGGCGGTGTCCGCCGGCCGGCGTGCCATCGTCGGCCGCGGCTGCCACTGCCGCGCCACGTCCCTGCCCCCGTGCCGGACGCGCCGAGCAGCTTCCTCCCCTGCATTGTACAGGTACTGTTTTTTGATTTCTTAATTACTGTAGTTTACCTAATATAGTTATTCTAGATCTAATTTAGTGATATAGGTAGTGGATTTAGGTAGTTAGTGATATAGTTAGTGTCAACTAGGTTCTCGTTTTAGTTGAACTTATGATAATTTTGGTGTTGTGCATATAACTAGATGGACAACGTAGTAACCATTTATCATGGCGGAAGTGTGGAGGAAGATGAGTTTGGGAATATTAGTTTTGTTGGAATGCAAAGGGTGCCTCTCATATTCAATGATCGACCATTATTTAATGATATGCTTGGTAGTGCTCGTGATGAGATTCACTGCAACGCAAATGATAATGACATCTCAGTTGAGGGGGTACTTCACTTTGGTAAATCAAGTCGTATTTTCAGACGGTTAGTCCCAATCACATCAGGATCTCAATGGGAGAAATATGTCAACACCGTAATGAAGAATGAATTTCAATGTTTGGATTTGGTTGTGCGGAAGTTGTCGAAAAATCCCATCCCTCATGGAGAGCCAGCCCCTAATGGACAGTCACCCCCTCATGGCTTGTCCCCAGCGCAGGAGAATCTGGCACCCTCGGATGCTCAGTTACCGAACCGGTCTGTGGATGTAGAAGATGTGGTTGTGGTTCCTGATGCTCAATCCGCCCCAAATGAGTTTGGTGTATGTCCTGGTGTCCGTGCAGAATGTCCTCAGGAGATCCCTTTGACCCAGAATCATCCTAGTAAGCGACTTAGTAACACTCTTGCTTTCCTTATCTTCTTTCTACATTTTATTCATTTGTCTAAGTGGTATCCATATCTATGCTTTAAATGCAGGAGACAATCCTAACACTTGTGCCCAGACAGATATAAAACAGAAGCATCGACAATTGACCTCTACCCTCATTGCTAGTAGGTTGTACACAACATTGAAGGGTCAGCCCAACTTAAAGGTTAGGACAATTATGGAGCTAGCCAAGGAGATATTTAAGTATGACATAAAGTATGGGAAAGCATGGCGGGCAAAACAACGGGCTTGGAAGATGATATATGGGGACTGGGAGGAGGGGTACGAGCAGTTGCCTACAATGTTCAATGCAATGAAAGCAGCAAATCCAGGCATGCAATACGAGTATGTCCCAAAGCCAAATGAATGGTTGGCCGGTAGGGAAATCTTCTTCCGGGCGTTCTGGTGTTTTCCCCAGTGTGTTGAGGCCTTTAGGCACTGTCGTCCAGTTTTATCCATTGATGGTACATTTTTGCTGGGCAAGTACATGGGAACCCTTTTGGTAGCCATTTCATGTGACGCGGACAATTCATTGGTTCCATTGGCTTTTGCATTGGTGGAGAGGGAGAACAAAGACAACTGGGGATGGTTCATGCGTCTAGTTCGTATACATGTCATTGGCCCTGACAGGGAGGTGGGTGTCATTTCCGATAGACACCAGGGCATACTTAGTGCCGTTCAGGAGCAGATTCCGGGCTATGCACCTATGCACCATCGTTGGTGCACTCGGCACCTTGCCGAGAATTTACTTCGGAAGGATGGTATGAAGGACAACTTTCCTCTATTTGAGGAGGTTGCTCGCAAGCTCGAGGTGCAGTTCTTTGAGGAGAAGTTGGAGCAGCTCAAAACGGCAACAAACGCCGAAGGTAGGCAGTGGATCATGGGACTGATGAGAGAACCTCAAAAATGGACAAGAGCCCATGATGATGGTGGTTGGAGGTATGAGTTTCAGACCAGCAACATGGCCGAGTCATTTAATAGTGTCTTGAAGGGTATACGTGCCATGCCTGTCAATGCCATTGTATCATTCACCTTTTATAGGTTAGTTGCATGGTTCAATGATAGACACGCGAAAGCAATGGCACTAAATAGTAATCATCAGAAATGGGCCCCTAAACCTAAGATGCATCTTGAGAAGTCAAAGGAAAAGGCTCTCACACATGACGTCGAGTGTTTTGACCACAACACCGGCAAGTACCAGGTGACAGAAAGGGGTGGTACAACGTCCGATGGTGAGGTCCGTCCATTAAGGAGTTACATTGTGGTAATTACTACTTTCTCGTGCACTTGTGGAAGAACCAGGCAGTTCCACTTCCCTTGTTCTCATTATATTGCAGCATCTCAACACCGCAATTTTGCGTACGAGACTCAGATATCATGGGAGTTTAGTGTTGACAGCCTTGTGCATACTTGGGCTCCTCGTTTCGAGCCGTTCCTAGATGAGGGTCAGTGGCCTCCTTATAGTGGTCCAAAATACATTGCTGATCCAGGTGCACGTTGGAACAAACGTGGAACCAGGAAGAGGAGCAGATTCAAGATGACCATGGATCAGGTTTCTGGTAGAACAAGGCGAGGGAGAGCAACCCCCTTTCTAAGCAATCTTGAGCAGAACCAGTGTACCAAGTGCGGTAGACTTGGGCACAACTCACGTACATGCCATTGGCCGCTTAGTCAGGTGATCATTAATTGTAGCATTAGTTAATTTTTTTAAAAAACAATCTTTAACTATATCATTCGTTAATTACTGCTTGATGTTGAGCTAATATGGACTGAAAACTTATTTATTGTAGGATGGAGCCGTACCACCTGCTGGAGCCGTACTACGAGGAGAGGCACCGAGGACGACTCATCGTGGAGGGGGAGGTAACGACTGTGCTTGCATTAATTTCAGCACTAGTGGTCCCCTCCTGCCATATCTATTTGTTACTGCCATATCTATTTGCATTTATTATTTAATCTAATAGTTGTCATTGTTTGCAGGAACTAACCCCTCTTCGTCCTCGAACCCACGATAAGTTCGAGGACATGCAGTACGACGACAGGTACACCCCTTTTCTTGAAAGGGCTGGCCTGGACGTTGTATCGTTCCAGGTTCGTCGCAGGTTGCCTGCCATCAACCCTGCGGCGATCTCAGCTCTAGTGGATAGGTAACATCGCTATGAACTAGTCCAAGCAATTTACATGTTCGCGTGTCGATGTGCATACAACTATACCTTACTGCTACCTTCTTTTGTAGGTGGAGGCCGGAGACTCACAGCTTCCACCTACCGTGCGGTGAGATGACCGTTACTCTTCAAGACACACAGAAGCTCCTTGGTGTTAGTATCAGTGGTCGCCCAGTTATCGGCCAGTGTGTTGCTGCAGGTTGGAGAGCTAGAGTGGAGCTCTTTCTGGGAAGAGAGCTTCCTCCTGAGACACCGAGTACCCGCACCTCCGGAGTGCCCATTAGTTGGTTGAGGTAGAACTTTGGGCATTGTCCAAATCAGGCAGATGAGCAAACAGTTACCTACTACTGCAGGGCATGGATCCTTCACCTCTTCGGTTGTGTTATGTTTCTGGACGGGACGGGAGATAGTGCATCATGGATGTACCTCCCCTGTCTTAGTGACTGGCATACGACTGGGGGCTACAGTTGGGGTTCTGGAGTCTTGAGTTTCTTGTACCGGCAGCTTTGTGAGGCATGCCGATGGAGTTCACAGAACTCTTCGTTAGGAGGTTGTGTGTACCAGCTGCAGCTTTGGATGTGGTCTCGTTTTTCGGTCGGTCGCCCCACAGTTCTTCCTCCTCGTCCCTGGTTTGATGTGCCCGGACTTCGCCTGAGGCCGACGTACGCCTACCTTTGGGACCAAGTGAAGGGTCCCTTCGCCCGGAGTAGACGCGCCTACATCGAGTTCGGCAATGAGCTCGATGCTATCACACCAGGACTGGTGAGTTAGTTGCATTTGATAAAGTACATTAGCGAATGTTTTCAAAATGTAATTAATATTTCACTGTTGAATCAAACGCAGGTTAGTTGGGAGCCGTACAATGACGAGGAGAACCAGCACATTGGCTTCAGCGTCATGTGCAAAATGGACGAAGACCTGTACCTGATGCGGTGCCCGCTGATCTGTTTTTACGCGATTGAGTTCCACCTGCCACATAGGGTTGCTCGTCAATTTGGGTTGATGCAGCAGTGGCCCGTGGAACCCTTCTCCACGTCAGTAGACTTGCACAAGTAAGTGTCCTATACCATCGCAGCATTAGATTGAATCAAAATGGTAGGAACTGCTAGTTTAGACAAGTACTGCTAGCATTAACTTATATAATAGGAGATAATTAAACCATACATGAATGTGTGATGAATGCCCCTTCCACTGGCCGATGATTCCATGCATGCAGCATGCCTGGCCTTTAAATAAATTTAGCACTTGCAAAGTAGTAGTACACTAAATAAAGAGCACTTGCTCGTTTTTAAATACATGTGCTACTTAAAGATTTGTGAGCTACCATAAATACACGCTAAGTACCAGATTTATGATCTCCTAGGCTGCACTTAAAGATTCTAACACATATTTTCATATTACAGGATCGATCGACAGAAGCAAAAGAAGGAGACAAACTTTGAGACCTTGCACCGTGACTACATCGACCAGTGGGACAATGTTCATGACAACCTTATCACGAATGACCAGCCCCACACGAACGAGAACTTCAGAGCGTACCTAGCTTGGTACACACGGGCAACAAGGACAAAGTTGAAGGTGCAGTGGACCCAGGCAGACTACGCCGACATAGAGTCCTCGGATGATGAAAACATGTTTTACGACTTGGCGACGAGGGCAGGGACACAGGTGGAGTCAGCACCGATCTTGGACCGAGTGGTAAAGTTTACTCTACCTACATCATTCAAATACTAGCTAGACTTTTAGATAATATTAGCAAATACCTGAGGACAATGCTTATAGTTAGTGTTGTTGTTTACAGGGAAACACTTTGAAACAGTCAGTGGTTGACATTGAACATTTTTCAACAGCCCGCGCTCACGACCAGATCACTCAAAACTTTCTTACAGTAAGTTCTAAAGAGGAAATTGAGTATGTCGTGCTACTAATCCTATTGACCTGTTTGTGTCTAATAAAACTTGGAACTACAGAGGTTAGCGCGTCGGCTTCGTCGTGCTGCTGCCCGGTGCGATTGCGCGACAAGTGAGATGAACGTCCACACGCCTGTGCACGTTGGCCCTTCTCACGAAGGTACTGCTTCAGGAGGCCATAGTACGTCCCGCAACACTGATGATACTTTCCAGGGTCTCAGAGGCGACGAGGAAGACGAGGAGGACGACGAGGAGGAGGGAGGCTACGAGGAGCTTGGACTATCTCAGCTACAGGACGCTCCTTCGACGCAGCCTACGCAGCCTGCAGGTACTAGGCGACGCCGCCCTCCAGACCCTTACACTCCAGGGACTGACGCTCTTGGACACAAGGGTAAGGGTAAGAGTAGGAGGCAGTGAGTGCTTATGGTAACTTTTTGGTATATGGATTGAGATGGATTTGTTGGATTACTATGGACTGTATGGATTATTATTATGTACTCTATGAACTATTATTATGGACTATATGTTTATTACGGACTGTATGGACTATTATTACGGACTGTACAGACTATTATTACGGACTGTACGGACTATTATTACGGACTGTATGGACTATTGAAGTCTATGGACATCTAGTTTGCTCATGTATATGGTATGAGATAAATGTGGTATATATTTGTTTATCTGTACATGTTATATCATGGTCATATATATGCATGTCTTATTTGTGTAAGAAGTTAATCAAAAAATAGGGGAAACTCTATCAAATTTTTCTGCGAAAATTTTCTGCCATAAAAGAACATTTCCCACATCAAAAATTACATTGATTGGGTGGCATCAACAATGGCAGTGCACCTACAGCAGGTAGCCTTTTCAGTAATTTAACGAGTCTCTGTCGTGCTGCTACATAGGCTTTTCAGTGGAAGAATCTAGCCTTTTCAGTCGAGTTGTCAATTCAAATAGCCTTTTCAGTGGAAGAATCTAGCCTTTGTAGTGTCCTGCGAAATAGGTTACACAATTACACCTAGTAGGCTTCTCAGGAGCATTTATTTGCATTACAACGGCTACTGCATCTTCGACTGCCTATATAACTGGGGTTGGTTGAGTTGCTACTCACTTCAAACGAGAGTTCTATTTTGTTGGAGTAGAAATGTCTGGAGGGAAAGGAAAGGGAACCGGGAGCGGCAGAGGAAAGGGGGTGGCGAGGAGAGGACCGATTCTGTGGGAAGGGACTATTGGTCCCGATTTCTTTGAGGAGCCACCGTATGATAGGTTTCCACTTGAGAGCAAGTGTGATTTCAGCAGAGACAAACCACTGAGAGGCTACGATGAACGGAAAGAAGATTGGCCAAAATGCATGCATGGTGAGGATTGCCTAGTGCAGATGTTCACCGACGGAGGATTGAATGCAGGTCGTCGTTTCTTCAAATGCCCTCGGGCATGGGTAAATAGTTATTTCTATTTTTTTGTTCATTATGTTCATCTTATATACAACAACTTTCAAGGCCTGAATATTATATTGCAGACTTCCTTGTCTGAAGATAATTGTGGGTTCGTTAGGTGGGTCGATCCTCGACCCATTTATCCGCATGCGGAGTATATCTACTACCTCCAGGACCGTATCTTCGATCTAGAGAGGGAAGTTAGCGCTGGTTACAAGGAAGACGAAGATGATGACAACATCATTGGTTCCGGCTCAAAAGACACACTGTGCAATGATCCATATTGCCCATGTCCTAATCACAAGAACAAAAGCCCTTCACCGCCACCGCCACCCCCACCTCCACCACCACCATCATCATTGGGAGGATACTGTGGAGAAGGAGCAACACAATTTGCTATGTGGGAACATTACTAGGACTAGTCGAAGGCATGCACCTTATTCGTTACATGTTCTTACATGTCATTTCATATGCTGCTTGTTCGCTTTAATTACCTAAGGCATGCTAGGTTAAGCCAGGACCTATCACCATAGTTTGGTACATGTTCTCTTATGCCATTCCTTATGTCATGTGTGTTCATTCAGTTAATCAAGTACTTTGTTGCGTAAACATGGTCTACAGACGTCCATACTTACAGTACTTGTTAATACACGATAGTGCTTCTGAATAAAAGTAAACAAATAGTAAACAAGATTGCTTATAAATTCATGATAGTACTTGCACATTATACCAAATAACCAACAACATAACCTACGGACGTCCATACTTAAAGTGCATTACATAGCAACTCAATGCAAAGTTCAAGACTAAATAACATTGTTCATAAAAAAACCATAAAACTAGCAATCATGCGGGCTACTGAGTGCAACGAGGCCACTTTCCCTTCCTCTGCGCATCCGGATTCTCCTCCATCGCTGCTTTAGCTCGACGCACTCGCTCAAGCTTCCTCTCCCTCTCCTCTCTATAGGCAGCAACACGTCTCCTTTGTTCCTCTTCCTTGTGCTCTTTTTCTGCAGCCTCCTCTCTACGTCTCTTCTCCATCCTCTCCTTGTGCTCCGCATCCCAACGCTTTAGATTCTCCATCCATTCCTTATCTTCAGGCTTGATCTCGGTGTCAATCCACTCCTCAAAATCACAAAGCGGTGGAGGGGTGTGTAACAAATAAAAACAAAGTAAATAAATAAATGATGCAAGATCATATGGAACAAAATAGTTAGTGCATAATACAATATAAAATCCTCACCAACATGTTAATGAGGCGCGCACGAAGTGGTGGCTCGAAAGCAAAATTGGAACACATCCAATATCTCTGCTTGTATGTGTCCTCTTCATCGGACTTTGCTACCTTACAAGGATCACCACAAAAGCACATGGGCACTGGAACACCACTAGGCAGAGGCAATAGATCGAAAGCACCTCCGACCGACCGGCGGTAACTACAATTAAACAAAACTTTTTGTAATAACCTATGGTTTTTCTATTCAATGAACTAAACTCTAAACAATGATAAGTGATTACCTAGGAATACTAGCTTTACCACGTCTTGGCATCCTAAACAAATATTATACACAAATAAGAATAATTTCAAACACTAAACAATGATGTATCTAGGTTACCAAATTACACTTAATATATATCAAATAGGTCTGAAAAAAATGAAGAGTAGATAGGGGATACCTTGCACGCAAAAATCAACGGATTAAATAGAAGTTTCCACGGTTCAAATCGTCGATTTGAGAGATTGAGCGAGTTGGGGGAGAAAATGAACCCGAGAGGAAGAGGAAGAACTGAGCTGCTGTTCGCAGCGGCCCAACGCGGTTTTATACGGGACCTCGGCGCCAAGATCCATGGCTCCGAGCTCGGCGCCAAGATCCACGGCTCCGAGCTCGGCGCCATGATCCACGGCTCCGAGCTCGGCGCCCAGATCCACGGCTCCGAGCTATTGCCAGCTCAGCTGCCGCGCTGGCCAGGGCGGGAACCTCGGCGCCATGGTCGGTGGCGCCGAGACGTGATACCTCGGCGCCACCGTCTATGGCGCCGAACCCCAGGGTCTAAAGTCCAGTTTATGTCCCGAAAGGGGTTAAATGTAAAAATTTTTCAAAAAAAGGGCCAAATTGTAAAAAATTGGCCTACCTTTGTCCGCGCAACCAGACCCCTCTAGCCACACTGCCCCTTCAAAAGTCCGGCACCGGTGTTTAGCCCTCTCCTCCATGCACTACAATTTTCCTGGCTCCACCCCTCTCCATGTTGGAGTCTACTTCTTCCTGCCTAGGCGTTCATCCATCTCCAAAGGTAATCTAGACTAAAGATGGCAACGGGTAAAGTCTCCACGGATATATTAGCTCCAGATATCCGCACCCGCGAGCAAAAACCCATACTCGCATCTACGCCCGCTAATCATCACGGGTAGAAAAACATGCCTGTATCCGCTATCCACGGATATCACATGCCCGCGGGCAAACCCGTATACCCGCAAAAATGAAGCAACAAATCACACAACCATGCTTAATAGCAAGTAAGAAACAATATATCAACGAGTAAATGTCTATTTCTCAATGTTAGATAAAGTATGATACATTTGCTATACAAGAGTCATCAAAATTCTACATTAATGTATATCAAGTCATCACAAATTATCACAAATAAAGACATATAACCATACAATAGTCGTTGGTGCGGGTCTCGCGGGTTTGCGGGTGCAAATACCATTTTTTCATACCCACGAACAAATATCCATCGGGTTTAGATTACTATCCATGCCCGTGCCCGTGGGCACAAACCTAAACCTGTATCCTTACCCATCTGGTTTTCTATCCGCGGGTACGTGGATATTTTATGCCTGTTGCCGTCTTTAATCTAGACCATGGTCGTGTGTTGGGGGCCACATGCATGGACGAGCTAGAGAGAGTTGGGCGAAGTTAAATTTTTTCAACACTAATACATGCAAAATAGCCCAAGTCATTGGCTTTTTCACAACTTGTCACACGAAGCAATTTGGCGAAGCCTTTGGTTGGGGAAGCCATAAAACTACTCTTGAAGATGTCCCTAAAGCTCTACGAAACACCCTCTTACACCCTACAGACCTATTGCTAGATATCCCTCGTGGTTCTCCATCCAAGCAGCGATGGCTTATTTAGTTCAGAGCCTCCAAACAAATTCATTTCACGATATCAATCCCAGTCTCAAATGTTTAAAATTGGACTTTTGGAATGAGTGCTTATGCTAGTCAAGGTTGTTTTTTGCTCTAATAGACCCGAAAGCTTTGAGCTCTTCACACAGTGA
This sequence comes from Coix lacryma-jobi var. lacryma-jobi, assembly GCA_009763385.1. Lineage (NCBI taxonomy): Eukaryota > Viridiplantae > Streptophyta > Magnoliopsida > Poales > Poaceae > Coix > Coix lacryma-jobi. The sequence goes on along the minus strand of CM019825.1, from coordinate 1,139,378 downwards.
AATCTTCCTGACCAGTGTATAACAGGACCTCACTTAGGATGGTACACATGTCCTATATTTGAGGGTAGATCAATCAACTAGGGTGCTTAGCAAAAATAATTCTCTATCCATCGACTTTGACCTTTTGATACAAGAGGCACAACACTTGAAGATCTATGACGATTCGCTCTTCGGATATGAATCCTGAGAGTATGACTAGGTACCACTTGGTCGATCAAGTTTGAGAATGATGACTACACAACAAACACTCCAAAGAGAGGTTGTCAATTTGATATAGGACAGAGGATTGCTCGGTAGGCTCCTATGGACTAATAGCTGACTCAGATGCCACAAAATGATAAGTACATGGTACCTTCAAATGCACCAACAAGTTGATGTCTAGAATCTGTTGAGACGTTGTGTCATTGTCTTTAGGGCCGTCTGGGCCTTGTAACATGTTCGGACTCCTTAGGGACATGAATATGTGGTCTATGGATACCCTATACACTATATAATCGGTAGTCGCCACCCACGTTAGGGTTTGGCTTTTGCTTTAGATCAATTTATCTTTGGATGGTGCCATTATCAGTTTGTAAAGCCCCATTCGAGTACTTAATCATGCATCTGTACTTGAGTTGTGTTCTTGCTCTTGCACTATAGTAAAAACTTCAAATTAATCAGATCATGTATAACTTAGCTATAAATTTATTTAGATATAACTTAGCATAAAGCTAAATAAATCTATACCTAAGTTATACCTGATTCAATGAGTACGAAATTTTTAATACAGTTCAAGCATACAAAAATTAGCCTACAACAAAAATTTGACCACAATTGGACGAAAGAAACTGCATTTATGAATTATTCTAATTAATTATAGAAAAGCATAGATCTAAATCTACATCAAAAAATTTGTTCTAAACTATACTATATTATATATTCACTGTGTAGATCTACTTATGTGGAGTCCAACAAAATTGAATTTTCTATTTTATGTTTTTCTATGATTTACCATGATTTTTTAAAGATTCAACCAAAATAAATAAAAAAAGAAAAAAAAGACAAAATCATGCCACTGTAGAAAAATCACCATTTAAAACCGTCTGAGGGGTTATTTGACCGGTTTTAAAAATTTAGAGGGTATAAAACATCAGGTTTTGTAGTTGAGGTGCGAAGTAGTCGACGCTCAATAGTTGAATGAGTTATGTAGACCTTTTTCTATAAAAAAATAAGCCCTGGTGCTGGTGGTTCTGCTTCTAGTTGTATACCACTAGTGGTGTCCAGGGCCAGGACAGGGTGCGGTGCGGCGCAGGAGTTCCGCGTGCGAGTGGAGTGGAGTCGGAACTCGGAAGCCGGAAGCCGGAAGGAAGGCAGGCTTCCGGGCTCCGGGCTCCGGGCTCCGGGCTCCGGCTCGTGCTGGAAGCGTGTCCGTGTCCGTGTCCGCGTCCGTTTGTGCTTCCTCCTCCGTCAGGCCGGGCGTCGTCAGCTCTCAGGACCTGGGGGTCGGGGTCGGGCGTCGGGGTCTATAAAAGGCAGGCGAGGCCCCCCTCAGGTTGGCCTCCCACGCACGGCACAGGCACAAAGGGCAAGAAGTGGAAGAGCGAGCAGATCCAATCCTCAACACCCCAGCAATTCGCAGGCAGGCCCATCCCATCGGGGAAATTAGGGAGCTGGCGGCGTCTACCTGGAATCCTCCTAAGCTGGAGAAAGCTGGACCGGTGCGCGGCGCCACCGCCACTGCCCAAGTGGCCGACGAGATAGGAGGCATCGACCCGCCGCCGCCGCCGCCCGAGACTCCCGAGCAGCGCAACAAGTTCCTGGTCCTCCGCCTGTACGAGGCGCTCGCCGCCGGGGACCACGCCGCCGTGCAGTCGCTGCTCGCGCCCGACCTCGAGTGGTGGTTCCATGGCCCGCCCAAGCACCAGCACATGATGCGCCTCCTCACCGGCACCGGCACCCGCGGCACCAGCGCCTTCCGCTTCGTCCCGCGCTCCGTCGACGCGCTCGGCGCCTCCGCCAGCGCCAGCAGCACCGTCATCGCCGAGGGGGGCCAGGCAGGCTGCTACTGGGTGCACGCCTGGACCGTGGGCGCCGATGGGGTGATCACCCAGCTCCGCGAGTACTTCAACACCGACCTCACCGTCACGCGCCTCGCCGCCGTCGCAGCCCCCAAGTGCGTCTGGCAGAGCCGCCGCACCGACAGCGCCACAAACTCCCTGCCGGGCCTCCTCCTCGCCCTCTGAATCGATTCACTGGTCTTGTTTGTCCGTGTTGCAGTATCAGATCAGATCAGATCCATCGCCCACCAAGTCCATCGTAATTTCTTTCACTGTCGTCGTCGTCGTCGTCGTCGTTGACTAAGTATTGAGTACTACTATACTATAGCCGCCGCCGCTCGTCGTCGTCGTGGTGGCCGTATACCTACGTATTGTACGGTGGGCCCACCACCACCAAGGGTCCAAGGCCACCTCATCAAGGATCCATGGCGCCGCCGCGTTACTACTACTCGTGTTCTGCTGCTGTTCCTGTTTTGTTATTATTCTGCTTGTACCACTGCAACCTACCACTATTATTATTGTACTCCAATAAAACAGTATCATTATTGTGTTCCGTATATTGCCTGCTGCTTCATTATTCATCCCCTATAATATATCATGAAACGATCCGTTTAATTTAATTTAATTTAATAATATTGATTCTAAATCAGATCACATCACATGGACGATGCCACATCACTGTCCATGTATTATTATGTATATATATAATCAACTTTGACAACACATCCGCGATTCAGTATCAAATTTTTAATTTCTTATTAATAAAACTAGTGGTCACATACTACTCACACGCATTCACTAGTACAGTACTCCGTACTAGTATATCCAAACAGTATATATATCGATCCTCTCTCATCTGAGGCTGATGCGTGGTACAAATTAACAATAATATAAAGAAATAAGTAATTCAACAAACAGTATATGCTTCAAGAACAGAACAGTGCGGTTTTTTTTTTATTATTATCTTATATCTTACCGTGCAAGCAAGGTGGAGTATATGTCTGCCTTGCCTTGCCTGGATTTGTGCTTCTAAAGAAAAAGCTCACATTACTCATCAGATCCTTTACTTAGAGCAACTCTAAGAGACTTTGTATATTCTTCCTAAATGCTAGGAATAGAGATTTTGACGAAAAATTACACTCCAACAGCTTATCTAAATGGTTGTCCAAATATAGCCATCTTCTATTCCGGATTTTTCGCTAGCCAAAAATTGTCGGTGGTACAAAAAAGGGGTACCCCCAATTAACGCAAACACCCGAACGCTCGCTCTCCGTCTCGCCTGAGCCCTCCAGGCTTCGGGCGAGCGCGCCCCTACACCTCGAGCCTTGACGCACGGGCCTCGAGCGGTACAGGCAGCCGTGTCAGCCCATACCACGCATTTAACGCCTTCACCTACTCCGGTCATGTCCACTAGCGCACGGCGTGTACCACAGTAACTCGGTGTAAAGGTCAAGTCTCATTTTCACCACAAGCATGGGCAAAAGGGCACCAGTGCAGCACTGTTCGGCCATGCCAGGCACTGTAACCCCTCGAGGTCGGCTACGCGCCCCTCGAGCCAGGCACTGTCACCCCTCGAGGCCGGCTACGCGCCCCACGAGCCCTGCGCTGCAACACCTCGAGGCCAGCTCCGCGCCCCTCGAGCCCCCGTGGTACCACCTCGAAGCCGGCTCCGCGCCCTTCGAGCCCTAACTACTTTCGTGCTGTTGAGGACAGGTACCCCAAGACCCGGAAGGACCTCACCGCGTACTGTACATTCCGGGATGGGTGCTGTACGGCTCCCGCCTTGTCGCACCCTCACGACCGCGCCCGGGATGGAAGCCACGACTCAAGGACGCCTCAACAGCGACGGTCACATCGGCTCCAGTGGCCCCGACAAGACAGGGTTCCTACCCTTCTCCGTATGGGGCACCATGCGCCCCGACACCTGTAATACTTTTTGTAACCCTGGCCTCCCCTTGCTCTATAAAAGGGGACGCTAGGGCCCTCATTCAGGGGGACGCAACTCCGACAGACAACACACCAGTCCACCCACGCATTCGAGTCCGGACTCCGGTCCACGCTCACTGAGCTTGTATTCGCCCCTGTACAAGCACTTAGGTGCAAGTAATACAAGAACCTCCTCCCCCCGCTGGACGTAGGGCCTTCTTTGCCCGAACCAGGATAAATCCTTGTGTCATCTTGCGTCACCATCCAGGAAGAGAGCACGCGATCATATTACTCGTTGGTGTCATACCCCCGGGGTTGAAACACCGACAGTTGGCGCGCCAGGTAGGGGCCTTCGCGTGTCCGAGCCGATTTCTCGTTGACTCCTGGATGGCTTCATCTTCTCTTCCGTTCTCGGCTGGTGCCGTCGTCTGGTTCGGGAGCCTCGAGTTCCTGGCCACAGGCAACAGCAACGAGCTGACTCTGCTCTCAACGGAGGGCCTGGGCGGAGTGCGCGTCACGCCACCCCGCGCGGGGGGTGTGACGCGTCGCCCACACCACCACACGTCGCCACGTCGCGAGCGGCGCCATCGTCACCGTCGTCGTCGGGCGCAGGCAGTGCCCGCGGCAAACACCTACGCCCCCGTAGCCGGTGCAGGGGCCCCAAGGGGAAACCCGCCCGGCGCGCGGCCGGAGACCTCCAGGGCGCACTCACGCCCGCCTAGCGACTTCGCGTTCATCAGGCGTACGAACCAGGAGCCAGGCCAGAGGCCTCCAAGCCGTGCGCCGTCGACACAGCTCAGCCTCCTCCCGCGCGGGTCGCACCGCGCTCGACGCCAGCGGTTCCCGATCGGCCTCGACAACTCTGCGGCTGTGTTCGCCCACCGCCTTGACGAGCGCCATCAGGACCAGACGGAGGTGGACCGGGAGCAGCGTCCGGGCGCGCTGCTGCGTGCCATGGCCAGCATGGAAATCGTCCACCCCGCGTGCGTCGACAGCGACTTCTTGCGACCCCTCGAGCCACCTCGACGAGCCACCGTCGGAGAATGGTACCACGAGCTGCGGTCCCAGCATCGGCCATGGCGGCGTGCCGACAACAACTCTGACTCCGATGAATACGACTACGACGACCCCGACCTCTGGGATCTCACCAGGGAGTGCTTCCAACTCGAGGGAGCCGTATGCGATACTGAGGACGAAGGCGACGACGACAGGCCGGCTCTCGACCTAGAGGGACCTAGCGACGTGGCCGCGGCGGGCGGATCACGCGTTCTGGGAAGGGACGAGCCTCCAGCGCCGGTTGTGCCGCCTAAGCACGACGATGGCCGGGCGGCGCAACTCGCTCAAGTGCAAGAGGCAATCACCAAAGCCGAGGAAGAACGGCGACACCTGTTGCAGCTCCGGCAAACCCTGATGCAAGAACCACCCCAACCCCGAGGAGCCGGAGCTCGAGGCCGGGCTCGAGAGGTCCACCGGCAGATCCTCGAGGACGGGGCACCGGCACGCCCTGAGGTATGCTTCCCGAGAGCCGGGCAGAACGTGGTCGCAGCCGCCATGTTGCTCCGCGATCTACCCGCCGTCTCCAACCCAGACGCCAGGCGCATGCTTGGAGAAATGAAGGGCCTCCTCGAGACAGCCGCTGTGCAGCAGGCCGAGAGCTCAGCGTCGCGGCGGCGCGGAGCGGTCTCGGGGAAACCGACAGATATGCCCCGAAACGAACGCGAGGCATCCGTCCACCAGCCGGACGCCTCTCGAGCTAGGCCAGTCCGCGAACGGATCATCGACAACCGGCCACCTCGAGATCTCCATGACGCCCGCAACGACATCAATCGACGACGCAAGGACAAGGGGGCCCAAGAGCGTGGCTATAGCGCCCATCGAGGGGGGCGCTACGACAGCGACGAGGACCGGCAAGTCCTCGAACCCCCGGGCCCCCGAGTCTTCAGCCGGGCCATCCGCAGCTCGACCCTCCCCGACCGCTTCCGCCCGCCGACCAACATCGTGAAGTATGACGGGGAGGTCGAGCCCAAGCTCTGGCTCTCGGACTTCCGCCTTGGCTGCCAACTGGGCGGAGCAAAGAACGACGACCGCGTAATCATACGTCAACTCCCTCTTTACCTCTCGGACACCGCCCGCCGGTGGCTCGAGGGGCTCCCGCCGGACCGGATCCATGACTGGACCGACCTAGTCAGGGTCTTCGACGGGAATTTCAAGGGGACCTGCGTGCGTCCGGGCAACCCCTGGGACCTACGGCGTTGCAGACAGGCAACGGACGAGCCCATCCGCGACTTTGCTCGACGGTTCTCGAAGCAGCGTCTCGAGCTCCCTCACGTGCCTGACGAGGACGTCATCTCAGCGTTCCTCGCGGGCACGACATGCCAAGAGCTTGTTCATGAGCTAGGACGCTACCGTCCCAGGACGGTCGAGGACCTGATGGATCGCGTCACCAGCTTTGCTTCGGGCGACGAAGCAGTGGGGGCCTTCTTTGGCCGTCCCACGGACAGAGGCAAGGCGGTGATCGCGCCGGAGGGCTCCAACAAGGGCAACGACGCCAAGAACGACAACGATGACGGCAACAAAAAGAAGAGAAACAAGCGCAAGAGCCAGAAGGCGAAACGTGATGCCGATGGCGACGACGACAAAGAGGTGCTCGCGGGCGCCCTCGAGCCTAAGAAGCCCCGAGGCCCCCCTGACGGGGCTGTTTTCGATCAGATGCTCGAGGGTACCTGCACCTACCACAGGGGTCCCGTAAACCACAAGCTGAAAGACTGCCGACTGATGAAGGGCTACTACTCCAGGCTCGGCGAGAAGAGGGAAGACACGCCCAAGGGAAAGGATACCGATCAACGCGGCGGCAGGAACACAGACGGCGACTTCCCCCCGGTGCGCGACTGCTACATGATCTACGGGGGGCCGACCATCGGGCTCTCAGCTCGAGAAAGAAAGAAGGAGCGCCGGGAAATCTTTTCGCTTGGCCATGACGGCCCCCGGTACCTTGACTGGTCCGATGCGCCAATCACGTTCGACCGTGACGACCATCCGGACCATGTCATAAACCCGGGGGCTTACCCCCTCGTCGTCGACCCCGTCATAATCGACGTTCGGTTCTCTAAGGTGCTGATGGATGGGGGCTCGAGCCTCAACATCATATACCTCGAGACCCTCGACCTCCTGGGGATTTCAGAGGGACAGCTCCGACCCAGCGTCGGGGGGTTCCACGGAGTAGTGCCGGGAAAGAAGGCCCACCCCCTCGGGCGCATCGACCTGCCGGTTTGCTTCGGCACGCCGGCAAACTTCCGCCAGGAAACGCTCACCTTCAAGGTGGTCGGCTTCCAAGGGACCTACCACGCCATCATCGGCCGGCCAGGCTACGCCAAGTTCATGGCGATTCCTAACTACACGTACTTGAAGCTCAAGATGCCGGGGCCAAAAGGGGTCATCACCGTTGACACCTCCTACGAGCACGCATACCACTGCGACGTGGAGTGCGTCGAGCGGGGGGAGGCCAACGTCCACCTCGACTCGCTCGAGGCCTTGGCAGCTCTGGCCACCGAGGGGGCCCCAGAAGCAAAGCGTCACGCCGGCACCTTCGAGCCGGCCGAGCACACCAAGCGAATACCCGTCGACCCGACCTCGGCCAACGGCAAGACGCTGACCATCAGTACCAGCCTCGAGCCCAAATAGGAAGCAGTGCTCGTCGACTTTCTCCGCGCGAACATCGACATGTTTGCGTGGAACCCCTCGGACACGCCAGGCATACCGAGGGAAGTCGCCGAGCACGCCTTGGAGATCCAGGCCGGGTCCAGACCGGTGAAGCAACGCCTGCGCCGCTTCGACGAGGAAAAGCGCAGGATCATCGGCGAGGAGGTGCACAAGCTTTTGGCGGCCGGATTCATCAAGGAGGTACTTTACCCAGAGTGGCTAGCTAACCCTGTACTAGTTAGGAAAAAGAATGGAAAAATGCGGATGTGTGTAGATTACACTGGTCTGAATAAAGCATGTCCAAAAGTTCCATTTCCTTACCTAGAATTGATCAGATCGTCGATTCCACCGCTGGGTGCGAAGTGCTTTCGTTCCTTGATGCATATTCCGGCTACCACCAAATTAGGATGAGAAAATCCGATGAGCTCGCGACCTCTTTTATCACGCCATTTGGTATGTACTGCTATGTTACGATGCCCTTCGGCCTTCGAAACGCCGGGGCAACGTACCAACGATGTATGCAGCACATCTTTGGCGAGCACATAGGCAAGACCGTCGAGGCCTACGTCGATGACATCGTGGTTAAAACCAAAAAAGTAGGGAACCTCATCAGCAACCTCGAGACCACGTTCGAGCGCCTCCGGGCCAAGAATGTGAAGCTCAACCCCGAGAAGTGTGTCTTTGGTGTGCCTCGAGGCATGCTACTTGGCTACATCGTCTCGCAACGGGGGATCGAGGCAAACCCTGAAAAAATCTCAGCAGTCACGAGGATGGGCCCGATTCGTGACCTCAAGGGCGTACAGAAGGTAACAGGCTGCCTAGCCGCTCTCAGCAGATTCGTCTCGAGGCTGGGAGAAAAAGCACTACCCCTCTACCGCCTACTAAAAAAGACGGAACACTTTGCGTGGACCGCCGAAGCCGAGGAGGCCTTGACCAAGTTGAAGGGGATGCTGACGTGCGCACCAATTCTCGTGCCCCCACGACCAGCCGAAGGTGACGGTTCCCCCGAGCCCCTCCTCCTCTATGTGGCCGCAACCACTCAGGTGGTTAGCACGGTCATAGCCGTCGAGAGGCACGAGGAGGGTCATACGTTGCCGGTCCAGCGGCCGGTATACTTCACCAGTGAGGTACTCTCCGAGGCCAAGGTCCGGTACCCGCACATCCAAAAGCTGCTCTACGGCATCATCGTCACCAGGCGCAAGCTCCAGCACTACTTCCTCGCTCATCCCGTAACGGTGGTGTCATCCTTCCCCCTCGGAGAAATCGTCAACAATCGGGAGGCCACGGGGCGCATCGCCAAGTGGTCCGCCGAACTGATGGGGGAGACCATCACCTATGCCCCGCGAAAGGCCATCAAGTCGCAAGCATTGGCGGACTTCGTTGCTGAATGGACCGACACTCAGCTCCCGCCGGTGCAGATTCAGGCCGAACTCTGGACCATGTACTTCGATGGATCTCTCACGAAGACGGGAGCGGGAGCAGGCCTGCTCTTCATCTCGCCCCTCGGAGTACACATGCGCTTACCTGCTACGCTTGCACTTCCCGCCTCCAACAACGTCGCCGAGTATGAGGCCCTCATCAATGGGCTGCGCATCGCCCTCGAGCTCGGGGTCCGACGCCTCGACGCCCGAGGAGACTCGCAGCTCGTCGTCAACCAGGTTATGAAGGCTTCAAGCTGCATCGATCCCAAGATGGAGGCATACTGCGGGGAGGTACGCAAGCTGGAAGACAAGTTTTACGGCCTCGAGCTCAATCACATAGCTCGGAAGTACAACGAGGCCGCAGACGAGCTGGCAAAGTTGGCATCCACGCGTGGCACGGTACCACCAGACGTCTTCTCGAGGGACGTCTTCGAGCATCCGTCGAAATCGACCGGGGGGCTGGCCCCTCGACGCCACCCCTCGAGCAGGACACGGGGGCTCGACTCTCAACGCCACCCTCGAGAAGGACCCCTCGACGTCAGCAGAGGCGATGCAGGTCGACGCACACGCCTCTTCGTCATCACGGCCCCTCGACTGGCGGACGCCCTACCTCGACTACCTGACGCGAGGCGAGCTACCAGAGGACAAGACGGAGGCCCGACGCATCGCTCGAAGGGCCAAGACCTACGTCGTCTACGGCGACGAACGGGAGCTATACCGACGAAGTCCGACTGGGATCCTCCAACGCTGCATCCCACTCGAGGAAGGGCGCAAGCTCCTCGACGATATGCACTCGGGGGCTTGCGGCCACCACGCGGCGCCGAGGGCCCTGGTTGGCAACGCCTTCCGACAAGGCTTCTATTGGCCGACCGCGCATTGGGGATGCCAAGCGTTTGTCCGAGCATGCCATGGGTGTCACAATTCTACGCCAAGCAAACGCACCAGCCCGCACACCCCTGCAGATGATCCCAATCACTTGGCATTTGCCGTTTGGGGGCTCGACCTCGTGGGTCCCCTCAGAAGGACAAGTGGAGGGTACACGCACATGCTCGTGGCCGTCGACAAGTTCACCAAGTGGATCGAGGCTAAGCCGATTGGCGACCCCACATCAGAGAGGGCTGTCGAGTTCATCGCCAACATCATGTACCGGTTCGGGGTGCCAAATGTCATCATCACCGACAATGGCACCCAGTTCACGGGCAAAAGTTCACCACTTCTGCGACGACAACACATTCGGTGACATGGGCCTCGGTCGCATACCCAATGCAACGGGCAGGTCGAGCGCGCCAACGGCATGATACTCCAGGGCTGAAGCCGAGGCATTCAGACCCTCAAAAACTTCGGAAAGGGGTGGGCCGCAGAGCTCCCCTCGGTGGTGTGGGGCTTAGGACTACGCCGAGTCGAGCCACCGGGTTCACTCCGTTTTTCCCTAACCTATCGGCGCCGAGGCCGTCTTACCTACGGACCTCGAGTACGGCTCACCTCGACTTCGAGCCTACAACGAGCAAACCAGTGACGAAAGGCTCGCCAACGCCAAGGACCAGCTCGAGGAGGCTCGAGACGTGGCGCTCATCAACTCTGCACGCTACCAGCAAACGCTTCGACGCTACCACGACAAGCACGTGCGCAAAAGGGACCTGGCGGTGGGGGACCTCGTGCTTCGACGGCTGCAAGATAATCGAGGGCGCCATAAGCTCACCCCTCCGTGGGAAGGACCATACACCGTGGCTGAAGTGCTCAAGCCTGGCAATACAAGCTCTACGACGACCAAGGCAGGATCCTGACAAACGCGTGGAACATATCTCAGCTACGTCGCTTCTACCCTTAAGGGCCTCGAGGCCTTGTTCATTTTATTGCTTTGTACAAACACGTTGAATATGAATGGGCCAACTCGTACTCCATCTTTCATGTTCCTTAGCAACTTAAGGTAGCCTCGACCCTGCCTGGCTCAGGGTCGAGCCTCCCTCGGGGGCTGACAAGGGGTAAATGCCCCCCAGACTCCGAAAAAACGCGTGTTTTCTTTTCAAAAATTTGACCCTCGTCTCGACTCGCGCCTCGAACGAACTAGCGACGTCTAAATCCTTTAGTACCTCGAAGCCCCAAGGTCGGGGGGCGTCGACGTAGACGGCCGCCTACGCCCCCGGGCTACGGTACCCTACCTACGCCTCCCCTCGAGGGGCTCGCGACGTACTAAAGGAACACAGACTAAGTTAGCAGAAACTCGAGCTCACGACAAAGAGAAGCGGTCAAACGCATTTGAAAAGAAAACAACTATTTCCATAAACAAATCACATATACATTCGGGTCTCGACGTACCCTCATTTATCTCACAAAATTCTTACAAGGGCCTCGACGCCCAAATTTGGCACGCAGGCCTCAATCCTCGTCGGTGCGGTACTCCTCCCCAAGGTCCGCGAGGGCAGGCTCGACCTCGACGCCCGAGCTCGAAGGAGGAGGGCTCCCGACACCGCTGCTGGCGTCAGGAGGCAGCACGTCCTCCTCGAAGATCTTCGCGAGCGACGTCCCCGGCCTCTCCATCTTCTCCAAAATTTTGTCAACTCGGCGGTGTTCCACTCCTCATCCTTCCCCTCGATCTCGATGAAGCCATTGGCGACAACATGGACCGGGAAGCGGAAACCGGAGCGAACAACCGCGAGTGTCTGCTTGACGCCGTGATGGAGAGCTTGCCGGACACGGTCCCGTGCGGCTGCGTCGAAGAAGCATAAGGCGTCGACCAAGGCATCGCCCCGAGCCACTGCACCTTCTGCCGCGGCAACAGGAGGAGCACCCCACATGGGGCCGAGCCGGTCGAGAGAGGAGCGAGCCCGCTCCGCCACCATCGTCTCGTCTTGGAGCTGGTCCAAGAGAGCCTGGTTCGTCTCGCGGAGCTCCTCGACCGTCTTCTCGACCGGCTCGGCCCCATGTGGGGTGCTCCTCCTGTTGCCGCGGCAGAAGGTGCAGTGGCTCGGGGCGATGCCTTGGTCGACGCCTTATGCTTCTTCGACGCAGCCGCACGGGACCGTGTCCGGCAAGCTCTCCATCACGGCGTCAAGCAGACACTCGCGGTTGTTCGCTCGGTTTCCGCTTCCGGTCCATGTTGTCGCCAATGGCTTCATCGAGATCGAGGGGAAGGATGAGGAGTGGAACACCGCCGAGTTGACAAAATTTTGGAGAAGATGGAGAGGCCGGGACGTCGCTCGCGAAGATCTTCGAGGAGGACGTGCTGCTCCTGACGCCAGCAGCGGTGTCGGGAGCCCTCCTCCTTCGAGCTCGGGCGTCGAGGTCGAGCTGCCCTCGCGGACCTTGGGGAGGAGTACCGCACCGACGAGGATTGAGGCTGCGTGCCAAATTGGGCGTCGAGGCCCTTGTAAGAATTTGTGAGATAAATGAGGGTACGTCGAGACCCGAATGTATATGTGATTTGTTTATGGAAATAGTTGTTTCTTTTCAAATGCGTTTGACCGCTTCCTTTGTCGTGAGCTCGAGTTTCTGCTAACTTAGTCTGTGTTCCTTTAGTACGTCGCGAGCCCCTCGAGGGAGCGTAGGTAGGGTACCGTAGCCCGGGGGCGTAGGCGGCCGTCTACGTCGACGCCCCCGACTTGGGGCTTCGAGGACGGTACTAAAGGATTTAGACGTCGCTAGTCGTTCGAGGCGCGAGTCGAGACGGGGTCAATTTTTGAAAAGAAAACACGCGTTTTTTCCGGAGTCTGGGGGCTTGACGCCGTGATGGAGAGCTTGCCGGACACGGTCCCGTGCGGCTGCGTCGAAGAAGCATAAGCGTCGACCAAGGCATCGCCGAGCCCTCAGCCCTGCCCCCTGCGCGCGGCAACAGGAGGAGCACCCCACATGGGGCCGAGCCGGTCGAGAGAGGAGCGAGCCCGCTCCGCCACCATCGTCTCGTCTTGGAGCTGGTCCAAGAGAGCCTGGTTCGTCTCGCGGAGCTCCTCGACCGTCTTCTCGACCCCTGCGCAACAAACAAGGAAGAGTGAGCCTGCGGCGTAACAAAAAACTTCGAGAGTCAAACAACAAACAAGGTGTAAGCCTCACCGTCGCAGTGTTGCCCCAGTGCGGCGAGGTCGCCGGTCAAGCCCTCAGCACGCTGCTCCAGCCTGCGGTTCTCGGCCAGCGTAAGGAGCCTCTCGGACCTAAGGTCCTCGATCAGCCGGCCCGCCTCCACCAGGGCCAGATCCTTGCGGATCACCTCCTGCCGCGCCCGCCCCTCGGCAGCTCGGGCGGAGTCGGCGCCACTCACGGCGTCTTCGGCTCTTTTCTTGCCGCCTCCGCTGCGGTCCGGGCGGCGGCGGCCTCGCCACGGGCGTCAGCAGCCTCCTGCTTCGCCGCCTCGGCTTCAGCCGGGCGGAGGTGGCCTCGCTTCGGGCGTCCGCGGCCTCCTTCCTCGACGCTTCGAGAGCGGCGGCGGCCTCCTCCTTGGATCGGGCGACCTCGCCTCGAGCCACCCGGACCTCCGCCTCCGCCTCGTTAAGCCGGCTCGCCATCTGGGCGTTCCGGCTCAGCTCCGCGCGGAGATCTCGAAGCTCCGCCTCGGCCCGCTCGAGGGTGGCTGACACCTGCGCGGATCGGCCCGCCTCCTCGGAGCAGGACCGCTCCGCCTCCGCCATAAGCGCGGCCCCTCCCGGAAGATGGACCGCACCTCGCGCGAGGCCCCCCGCTGGGCCGACTGCTCGATGGGGACCACGGCAAGGGGCGGGCTCAGTGGGACGGGAAACGGCCATATCGGCCGGTCGAGCTCGATGTCGGGCAGACCCTCCTCCGCCTCGAGCTGCCCCGACGGCGACCCGCCGCTTGACGGCACGGGCCCCGACTCCCTCCGTCCCTCCGCCGACGCCTCCTGTTGCGGACCGGTCGAGGGAAGGCTCGACCCTGGGCCCTCTCCCTGGCCGGGCTCCCCGGCGCCTTGTCGGCGCTAGCCGGCACCTCGGGCGCCGCCGCCATCGTCAAGCCCGCAGCAAGGAGCGGCCCCTGCTCCAGCTCGTTGAAGAGGTCCTCCACCGTCGGCTCCTTCTCCGCCGACGCCTCTTCCTCCCTTCCCCCCTCAACAGCATGGCCCGTGCTGGTCGGAGCCACAAGGGGCACAGTCCCCTCAGCCCTAGACACCGGCGGGGCCGTGCTCGCCCCAGGCGCTTCCTCCGGAGCACCTGTCGTGGTGATGGGAAGGATGGCGCTCCCAGTCGGCACCATCACGGGAGGAGGAGGAGGGGGAGGAGGCAACGCTTCGGCGGGTACGGTGGTGGCAGGCTCGATGCCATGAGCTGAGGCCCCTGCAATACGAGACAAAAGAGAAGTCAGAACCAAGAAGAGTACCTCGACCCCTATGGTCGATGACGACGGCCTCACCAAAATTTGCGACGACCAAGCGACCCCCTCGAGCCATGGCAGTTCGGGCCTTCTCCAGCCAAGCGGCCTCTCTAGCGGAGGAAGGTGCCATACCTCGAGGTGCCTGTGCCTCGACGGGGCTCGAGGCCTTGGCCCGCTTGGACGAAGCGAGGTCCACCTCCTGGTAGGAGCGCTTCCCCCTGAGAACATGGAGATGGCACGCGTCATTAAAAACAAAGAAGTGAAGCCTCACTTCCGACGAGACCCAAAGAAGCTACTCACCCGAAGCGGCGGCTAGTCTTCTTCCCGGAGTCGCCGGACCCGCTCGGGGGCTTCGAGCCCACCCCGCAGCTCGAATCCTGCGCCTGGGCCGTCTCCGCAGGGTTAGGATGGGGGGAGGTCTCCCGACGCCTCCCCTGGCTCGACCTCGAGGGAGAGCCCTCCTTCCGCCCCGCATCGCGGGAGGGCGACCGCACCGCCCTCGTGCTGACGTCGTGGCGCTCGCCCCGGCGCGGGCTCCGGGACCGCTCCGGCGCCCACGCTGGTGGTCGCGCTCTCCGGCGTCCGCCCCCCCGTCCTGCGGCGGTTGCGGCGACGGACTCCGGGGACGCTCGCGCCCCTGGTCATGAGATGCTCGGGGGCTCCTCCCACGACGCTCATGGTGGCGGGGGCTCGACGCCCCATCGTACTGACCGCTCCTTCGGGGGCTCGGAGCGCTCTTCGACCTTCGCGACGGGCGGGCTCAGGGTCCGTCTCGACGCGAGGGCCAGCCCTCGAGGGCCGGCCCCTCTCGGGAACCCCCGCCTGGGTCGACGCCGACGTCGACTCCTTCCGCGCCGCGTCGACAGCGCTCCTGGTCCGCGGCTTCCTCACGACACCGGCGCGTCCGGCGCGGAGCTCGAAGTCCCCTGGGCTTCGAGCGAAGCCTGGCTCGGCGCGGCCCTCCGCGGCTGCGTCCCGCGTGATCCCTTCGCGGGGGGGTCCTCCAACACTTCCTCCTGCACAAAGGAGGGGTCAGCCCCGACGCCGAAGACCCCCGCACGTCTCAAACGCGCGTCCATCCCCTCGTCATCATCCTCATCCTCGTCATCGCTCTCCTCCTCCGAGCTCGAGGAGCTCAGCTCTGGGGACTCGTCTCCAGGCTGACGGTTGCGGCGAGCCTTCGCTAGCCTCTGCTCCCGAGCCGAGCGACGTAAGTTTTTGATTTTCTCTTTCTTCTTTTCGGCGTCCTTGCTCTCCTTGTCTTTTTGAGCAGAAAGGCGCCTCACCTGGGTATCCGCGGCGTCCTCCCTCACCGGAGGCCTCGACGTGCGAAAGGTAAACGCCCCCTGCGAGAACGGAACAGATAAGGAAGATTACGGGAAGAAAGAGGAAAGGAGGGGCTCGAGGTCAACCGGCTCGAGGGAAAACTTACCAGGTCAGGACACCCCGCGGCGGGTGCCATGGCGATCAGGTTGGCTTCCTCGGGACGGAACGTCCCTGGATCGTGATCGACACCCGGGAGACGGCTTCATTCCGGGACAGCCCGACCTCCGCCAACCTCGAGCTCTTAAACTCCTCGAGTGAGGCCTTAGGCCCCATCTCGAACATGAGGAGGGGACGCTCCGCCAACGGAAGGACCCTCCGCTGGTGGAACGCCCAGATGACCGCCGCGACGGTCAGCCCCTTCTCCTCCACCAACTCCTTCATCGCCTCCATCAGCGGCACCAGGTGGCGCTGCCTGTCCGACGCGACACCCCAGGTCCACTTCTCTGGGCGGGGTGAGAACGCCGCCGGTGTACTGCGGAAAGAGGCCATCTTCGTTCCGCAAGTAGAACCAGTGGTCGTCCCACCCCGCCTGGTTAGAAAGAGAGCTTGTAGCGCAGGTACTCGCGCGGGACGCCGGCCGACGAAGGTCCAGTCCTCGCGGTGATGGCCAAGGAGCCCATACGCACGAACCGCCTCCCGCCGGACTTCGAGGCCTTGACGAAGAGCTCGCCCCGGAAGAGGTGGACGAACATCTCCCAGTGCGGCTCCATCTTCAAATAACCCTCGCACACCGCGGCGAAGATGGCGGCGTGCGAGATTGAGTTGGGGGAGAAGTGGTGTAGCTCCGCCTCGAAGTGGTGGGTAAGCGCCCGCATGAAGCGCTCGGCGGAACACCGAGCCCCATACGATGGTAGCGAGTAAGCTCACCACGTACCCCTCCGGCGGGTGCGGCTCGCGGTGGTCCGCCGATGGAGAATCCACCACGCCGGCCCCGCCTCCGGGTTTGGGGCGGAGGAGCCCACGCCCCACCAGCGTCTCCAACTCCTCCTGCGTCGTCTTCGATGGGCTCCAATCCTCAGGCGGCAGCACTTGAGATTGGGGCGCCATGTCGGCAGCGGCACGGATCTGAGCTGCGGACGGACGGCCGGGAAGATTTCCAATTGCAAGATTGGGAAGAGGGCGTGCGCGGGCTACGGCGAAAATAAAGGCAAAGGCAAAGTAAACGAACCCTCTCCTCTCTTTTGGTATTTATACGAAAGAACACCAACAGGCGAGGCGTCCCACGATGGCGAAAAAAGGTAACCGCATGCATTTAATGCGCCCACCTAACTACGTCTCGAGCCGGATGCAGGGTACACGCGGCAACTCTCCATTCGCTCCACTACCCGGGCCCGCCACGACCGTCGCTCCGGCTTCGCGCCCGCCGCTCTCCCCGCAGATTCGCCTAAAAAGGCAACGCCCACGGGCAGAAGGATTCCCAGACGACGGAGGCCTCTTCACAAAGGTTAAAAACGGCCCCGGCCCTAAGCCTCGAAGCAGCGAGGCTGGCCCTCGAAGAGGGTTCGACAGCCGGCTTCGAGCACCCGAGTCAGGGACACCAAGGGGCGCCACTCGAGGCATTACTCGAGGCCAAGCCCTCGAGGCCCCTCACGTGTATCCAAGGCGGGGAGCTCGACGTGCAGTGAGATCCCTTCAGAGGGAGGCATCGAGCCACCGGGCCCTATCGAATGGACCCGGCACTCCTGCAGACTGAGCGCCCATGCTTTATGAGACCGCCTCCGGGCCACAGTCGACCCCTAACGAACGGGGCACGAGCTCTCACTTGGATTCCCCGTTACCAGCTCACTGGGAACCTCGATACTCGCCCACTCGGGGTAGTACGAGGCATCCCCCCTCGCATCCGATCGAAAGGACTCGCGGGAGGATACAAGCCAGGGCAATCGGCATGCCGGACAGCTCGAGGAGCCGGCCAGTCGGTTCAGCCTGGCACCCCTCGACGAAGAGGGTCTAAAAACTCGAACAGTTGCGACTAATCTCTTTTTCTTATGTGAGCTTCAGGACTCGGATGAAAGCTCGACCCCCATCTCGCCTAAGCCCTCGAGACCAGGCCCAGGACAAACGCTCGTCCTCCGTCTCGTCCGAGCCCTCCGGGCCGAGCCCCGGGCGAAGTCTCCCACGACAAAGGAAAGGTTACCGCGAATACTTAACATTACTACCAAACCACGTTTTGAGCAGGTTGACAGGTACGCACGGCGTCGTGATCTTCACTCCCTGACGACTCCCGCCTAAAAAGGCGCGCCCACTGGGCAAAAGGTTCCCTAGCGACGGAGGATTCTTTGAGAAGCCCACGAGGGAGTTCTAACCACTCCCCCATGGCCTCGGGGGCTACACCCGCGGGTGTCGCTCGCACGACACCCACGGAGTCAAATCAACAAGACCCTCGAGACCAGTCAGCTACCCATCGAGATCCCAACCTGGAGTCCCTGCTCGAGTGCAAGCACTCAAACAAGGGCTCGGGGGCTACTGTCGGTGGTACAAAAAAGGGGTACCCCAATTAACGAAAAACACCGAACGCTCGCTCTCCGTCTCGCCTGAGCCCTCCAGGCTTCGGGCGAGCGCGCCCCTACACCTCGAGCCTGACGCACGGGCCTCGAGCGGTACAGGCAGCCGTGTCAGCCCATACCACGCATTTAACGCCTTCACCTACTCCGGTCATGTCCACTAGCGCACGGCGTGTACCACAGTAACTCGGTGTAAAGGTCAAGTCTCATTTTCACCACAAGCATGGGCAAAAGGGCACCAGTGCAGCACTGTTCGGCCCATGCCAGGCACTGTAACCCCTCGAGGTCGGCTACGCGCCCCTCGAGCCAGGCACTGTCACCTCTCGAGCCGGCTACGCGCCCCACGAGCCCTGCGCTGCAACACCTCGAGGCCAGCTCCGCGCCCCTCGAGCCCCCGTGGTACCACTCGAAGCCGGCTCCGCGCCCTTCGAGCCCTAACTACTTTCGTGCTGTGAGGACAGGTACCCCAAGACCCGGAAGGACCTCACCGCGTACTGTACATTCCGGGATGGGTGCTGTACGGCTCCCGCCTTGTCGCACCCTCACGACCGCGCCCGGATGGAAGCCACGACTCAAGGACGCCTCAACAGCGACGGTCACATCGGCTCCAGTGGCCCCGACAAGACAGGGTTCCTACCCTCTCCGTATGGGGCACCATGCGCCCCGACACCTGTAATACTTTTTGTAACCCTGGCCTCCCCTTGCTCTATAAAAGGGGACGCTAGGGCCCTCATTCAGGGGGGACGCAACTCCGACAGACAACACACCAGTCCACCCCGCATTCGAGTCCGGACTCCGGTCCACGCTCACTGAGCTTGTATTCGCCCCTGTACAAGCACTTAGGTGCAAGTATACAAGAACCTCCTCCCCCGTGGACGTAGGGCCTTCTTTGCCCGAACCAGGATAAATCCTTGTGTCATCTTGCGTCACCATCCAGGAAGAGAGCACGCGATCATATTACTCGTTGGTGTCATACCCCCGGGGTTGAAAAACCGACAAAAATATAAGACGAGAATGACTCTCTAGACTGCATGCGAGATATAGAAAAACTGTTGGAGATTGCAAAGATATAGAAAACGATTTTTATGCAAATGAATCTTTTAAATTGATGATTAGAGAGTGAGATTTAGAAAGACCTTGGAGATGCTCTTAGAAGCGAAAAAGATCACATACTCGTCAGATCCTTTACTTAGTGGAAACCTATGCTATAGAAACAATTTCCTGTGCAAACTATAAAAACTCTAATCAAGACCTCTAATCCGATGTGGGTTATTTTAGCACTTAAATCTCTTCTCTTATCTCATCCTAATTCAAACAGGCATGGACACAGTGGGAGGAATTAAGTGCTAAAATAACCCACCTTCACTTCTAACCATCGCATTAGATTTTTGAGGTCTTGATTAGAGTTCTATAGTTTGTACAGGAGGCTGGTTTCCATAGCATGTGTTGCCTTACTTAGTTGCCTCATCATATGCTCAAGTCTGCTCATCTGTTTTTACCAATTCAACCCCTTGACCACATATTATTATACTCGGTCAAAAGCAATTAATTGTGTTAGATACCTCAATCGGTTATGATCCTCTATATTTATAAGGAGGGTGATTTTATCCCGCAAGGGGTCGAAATTAATTACAAATAGATCATTTTAATTTAAAATACAACTCAATCTCCTGTTTATGCCAAGTGAATTCTTTCCGGGAGCACGATTTCTTTATCCAAACTCAAATAATTGAATGTTCTATATATGGTTTTTTGAGCATCTCTGATGGAGGAACGTATGGTAAGTCCAATATTCAATTTGGAGAAGTTTACATAATCGAATTAAACGGTTTGGAAAACCAACTAAGCCTATTTCCACTAGATGGTTTTTCAAAGTTGCATTTTTTATCTGAACTCTAAATTGAACGATATTTATATTTTTTTTATTGTCTCGACTAGAGAAACACAATGGTAAAGTTTGTTACACATTTTGATAAATTACCAAAATCGGCTTATTAGCCGGTTTGATAAAACCCTTGGGTTGGTAATTTGGTTCTTTAATTTGTGAAGAAGAAACTTTTTATCACATGTAGAACACACTACTACATAAATTATTTTGTGTGACACCCCGCAATAATTAGGCCCCGTTTGGTTGGGCTTTTGGTTTTGGCTTTTGGCCCCAAAAGCCAAAAGCTCAACCAAAGGGATGTTGCTGTAGGTGACTTTTGCAGAAGCTAGAGCTTTTCCATAGTATATTTTTGAAAGCTGTTTTGACCCTACTTTTGGCTTTTGACTTTCAGCTTGTCAAAATAGGTGAAATAAAAATGTTTTCATAATTATTTAAAAAAACAAAACTAAAATATATACTTTATACTTGTTTAACCAAACAACTTTCAGCTTTTCCACAGCTCACAGCCCACAACAGCTTTTTCACAGCTCACAGCCACATCAATTTTTTCCCACAGCCACAGCTCAACCAAACAGGGCCTTAATCATGACGGGCCTTTGACCCGGCCGTCACGGTTATTGGGTGGCCAGCGTGGCCACCTGATCACCCAGACGCCCGTCACGGTTAGACCTAAGGTTGCCCGTCACGGTTAATGGTCTATTAATCGTGACAGACACCCTAACCAGCCCGTCACGGTTAATAACTTTAACCGTGACAGGCGGCTTAGGTTGTTCGTCACGGTTAATGGTCTATTAACCATGACGGGTGAAAGGACCGTGACGCCTAAGAGGGGGTTGAATTAGGCAACTAAAAACTTTTATTCTAACTAAGGTCTCTAATTACCACCTAGTCAAAAACCTATGCAAGAAAGGACTTTTACTCTAACTAAGGTCTCTAATTACCACCTAGTCAAAAACCTATGCAAGAAAGTAAACCATCTATATGTGCAACTAAGGTTTTGCTAGGTGTGTTGCTATCTCTACCGCAAAAGAGTTTTGCAACCTATGATCCAAACCTATCAACTAGCCTATCAACTAAGCTAGGAAAGTTAAGGCACACAACAAGGTAGCAAAGTAAATGCGGAAGCTAAAGAGTGAGCTAGAGATGCAAACTCCCGTCGATGACTCCGGTATTTTTACCGAGGTATCGAGAAACACGCAAGCTTCCCCTAGTCCTCGTTGGAGCCGCTCGCAAGGAATCCCTCGCAAGGGCCAAGCTCCCGGTCGGGTAACTCCGTGGATAGCTCTGGGTTTTCCCCACGTGCAAGTGGGTCTCCGATTAAGCCACTCGTGGCAAAGCCTCTCTCGGATGCTCCCCGCCGTCTTCACTATCAAGCTTCCGGCCGAAACGCCGCGGGCCTTGTTCCCTTCGGTACACGGAGGCGGCCACACCACAAACGTGATTGGTATGGTCTCGCAAGACTACAAGCCCCGCCGATGTACAACAACGGTGCGCACAAGCACCGGTAGATAAGAGGTTTTCAACCTCACTAAACACTAGGCCTAACACCTAGAGCAAGCGCAAAGCAGTGGTCTAACTAGCTTAAGCACTTCGCAAAGCACCTACACTAATCACCTAGTGTCGGGGGTATGCCAAAGGGGTACCCCCAATCAACGCAAAGCAAATAGGTTAAACCTAGAACACCAATTAATAAACCCAGCTAGACTAACCTTCCAAAAAACCAACCCCTCGGGGCCTGCAACGCTGGCCCACCACCAGGGAGCTTAGACTCGCCAAAGCCTTACCGACCGCCTCCTGGTAGCCTACCCCTCGAACCCGCTACAGCCGTGCACCGCTCCTCGGGACCCCGCGCGGGAACCTCGAGCCCCTCCAGCACGATAGCCTATCCCTCGAGGCTCATCACACCCCAGGCCTCGAGCTGGAGCCCAACCTCCGCTCACCCGAGCCCTCCGCGCCCGGCCTCGAGCGAGCGCCCCACTACCCTTCGAAGCCCCCCACGAAGAGGAAGCCTCCTGCTCCCCAGCCCTGATGACCGTACCAATTCCATACCGTGCATTTAATGCGTCCACCTACTCCGGTCACGTCCTTTGCAACCCGACGTATGCCACAGTGAACTAGGGTAGAGTCAAATCTCATTTTCACCACAAGTATGGGCAAAAAGGCACCAGTACAGCACTGTTCGACCATACCCTACACTGTTGCACGTCCAAGCCACGTCTCGAGGCCCGGATACCTGCTGTTCAATCGGATTTCCCGGGGCTTGCCCATACCTGCGGGGACTCGAGCCCCCCGCAGGCGCCACCTCGAGGCCGGCTCTGCGCCCCTTGAGCCCTGACTACTCTCATGATATTAGGAGGACAGGTACCCCCAAGACCCGGAGGAACCCTGCCACGTCATGTACGTGCCGGGATGGGCGTTGCACGGTCTCACGTCGCCACGCCTCCACGTCCGCGCCCGGGAGGAAGACCATGCTTCAAGGACGCTTCAACAGCAACCCCCACGTCGGCTCCAGTGACTCCGACAAGACAGAATTCCTACCCTACACCGTATCAGGCGTTGTACAAAACACTCCTGTGTAACCCTGGCCTCCTCTTGCTCTATAAAAGGGGACGCCAGGGCCCTTCACGGAGAGGGATAGACGGTTGCATACATCCAGTTAGACACATACGGACACACACGCTCGCACGCGGGCGAACACGAGTCCACACACCCACACACTAGAGTCCGGACTCCGGTCCACACTCATTGAGCTTGTATTGCCCCTGTACAAGCACTTAGGTGCAAGTAATACAAGAACCTCCTTCCCCCGATGGACGTAGGGCCTTCTTTGCCCGAACCAGGATAAATCCTTGTGTCATCTTGCATCACGATCCAGGAAGGGAGCACACGATCATATTACTAGTTGGTGTCATACCCCCCGGGGTCGAAACACCGACACCTAGTATATCACTTGATCACTTCCTTGAGCTCCAACCATCCTATTTTGACCGGCCATGAGGGTATATATAGAGCCCCAAGCAAATAGAGTTGTTGGACACCAAAGATGGACTTTCCTGCGTAGCATCGGACGCTCCTGACGGGAGCATCGGACGCGCGTCCGATGTCACATAACGGCTAGTTCTGCTGACCTGGCACTGAGTCACATCGGACTCTGACGAGCGTTCGATGCATGACCATCGGACACGTCCGATGTCTTCAGAGCCTCTCTAGAACCTCTCTGCATAGGCATCGGACTCTGGGCCTATAGCGTCCGATGCGTCCCTGTAGCGTCCGATGTAACGCTGTGCACGATGCACAGTGTTACTGTTGCGTCCGATGTGGCACCATCGGCGCGTTTGATGCTTCTGCTGGTGCCAACCCGAGCTAGGGTTTGGCATCGGTGCGTCCGACGCTTTTGAGCAGCGTCTGATGCAGCGTTCGATGTCCCTGTTTGTTCATTTCTTCGCGATTTCTTGTGACGTCTTGGTTCCATTCTTGTGCCTTGGACTTTGCTTGATCTTTGTGAGTCTTCTACCAAGCTTCTAATGACTTGCTTGAGGTGTTGATCATCGGATCATCACGTCGCCTTAGTCCAAGTCACATTTGCACCCTATTGAACTACAAAATAAACACTTGCAACCATATTAGTCCAAAATGGTTGTGTTGATCATCAAACACCAAAATATAAAGTTAAATGGGCTGAGGTCCATTTTCCTTACAACGGGCACCTTAGGTCGCTCGTCACGGTTAAATGTTTCCATATAAATACGAGGACTTAGGGTTTCGTGTGCACCCTCTCCTCTTCTGCAGCTCTCCCTCAGTCGCACGCCTCTCAGACTCCTCTCACCCTCTCACCCTCATCCTCTCCCTCTCAGTCTGCCATGGATCCGGTGGAGGCGAGCCCTCTCCCTCTCACCCTCACCCTCTCCCTCGAGCGTTGGAGGCAGATCCGCCTTCCCCATCAATGGCGGCGCATGGCCCGATGGAGGTGGCGCACGACCACGGTGGATGTCGTGCGAGGCCCTTGGCGGGGGAGGCGGACCTCCCTCAGCGCCGCACGAGGCCCCGGTGGAGGAGGGGACCTCCCTCAGCGCTGTACGAGGCCCCGGTCGAGGAGGCGTATCCAGCGGCGGTGGTCGTCGAGGAGGCAGATCCGGCGGCGGTGCATGTGCTGGGGAGGGTGGATCGGGCCGGTGGCTCCCTCTCCTTCTCCTCCCATGGCGGCGGGCGGCGCGCTCCCCGACTGCGGATCCGACCGGAGCAGGGTGGCTGCACAGGGTGGCCGCCGGGTCTAGCCGGTGGCGGCTCGCGGTGGCCGGTGGTGGCGTGGGGAGGGTGGATCTGGTCGGTGGCGGCGCGCGGTGCAGACGAGCTCGACGTAGGGCCTGAATGGGCTCGGGTTGGGCTTGCTGTATTTTTTTTTTAAAAACCTGAAAATATTAACTGTTCCGGGCAACATAAGGCGTCCATCACAGTTAAAATAATTAACCGTGACAGGCTTTTGAGTCCGTCGCGGTTAGCCTCGATTAAATGTGTGACGAGGCGGCCGCGACGGTTAAAAAAAAACGCTTGTCACGTAAAAGATTTAGGCCCTGTTTGGATGTAGAATATTTTTAAAGTATTGGAGAAATACTATGGTTTCATAAAATACTTTGGTTTTTAAAAGGTACTAGGTGTTTGGATGCAACAAATCCTGTAGTCTTTGAAACCATGGTTTTGTTAAAACTGTAGTCTTTTTGGAGTTTTAAAAACTTCACTCATGACTTCTTTTTTCTAAACCATGGTTTTGTGTCTCTTTGGCTTATAAAACTATAGTTTTGTAATACTACAGTTTTTGAAAACTGCATCATCCAAAGAGGCCCTTATGTAGTAGTGAGAGCATGCACGTATCAGCTAGCTAGATGCCTAGATCGAGTCCCAAGCGCGGTAGTATGGTGTGTGTTGGCGGCGCATAGCATAATCCATCCATTCCATGCATTTCTATGCCTCCTTGTCAAAAACCTAATTAAGCTAAAGCTACCTCTTTTTATTCGCCTCGCCTATGCGACCAACCGATGTCAGATATATATAGCATAGTGCACATCTCTGATATGTAACAACAAGATCAACGACGACTACAAGATCGAGTGGTATATATACTGAGTAGGCATCGGCATCTATGCTATAGACGAGTATAGTATATGTTGCCGAATAGGAATAGTATTATGTATATATGTCTCCTTAGCTTGTTGATAGATGCGCATGTTGGACACATGCAAGAATGTATGAGAGCTGTGGTCACTAATTAATTATTTAGTTGTGTTCTTTGATTCTCTGATTAAGTAATTCTGTGACTGAAAATAATTGTCTTTAATTCTTTAGCATAAACTCTCAAAATCACGATGAAAAATCACTTCACAAAGTCAGGAGAAACTATGTTATAGTAACACAATTATCGTAAATATGTATGTACTTTATCATAAATAGAGGTGACTATAGAATAACTTATTGTATAGCTGGCTACAGAGTATATTTTCCATATATATGAATCGTCTATAGCTGGCTATATAATAATTTAATTTATGGTCACTTTGCCACTACTAGAGAACAGGCCTTTGGACGATTTGCAAAATCAGCTTTAGTCACGGAAAATTTTGCGCCCGGGACTAGAAAGGTCTTTAGCCCCGGTTGGTAACACCAACCGGGGCTAAAGTTCCCCAGCCCAACGGCTCATTTGTCAGAGGGACCTTTAGTCCCGGTTGGTGTTACCAACCGGGGCTAAAGACCGGCCTTTAGCCCCGGTTGGTAACACCAACCGGGACTAAAGCTTTTGCCCCGGTTGGTGTATCCAACCGGGGCTAAATGTAGGCATCTTTAGCACCGGTTGGTAACACCAACCGGGACTAAAAGGTTTTGTCCCGGTTGGTGTATCCAGCCGGGGCTAAATGCCAACATTTAGCCCCGGCTGGGAATAAAGACCGGGGCTAAATGTCCCTCCCTATATTTGAACTGTTCTTCCACCTCCAGCCGTGCCCGAGCTCTTTATTTTTTTTATTCAGTCACTTGCTTGCTTGTTTGCTGTCTTCTCCGGTGATTTTTGTTTGTTAACACATCTCCGGCGACTGATTTATTTTATCACATCTACACCGCCATCGACTTCTTGAAAGGTTACTAGCTTAAGTTTTTTATTTTTGTAGATATTTTGAGTTCATTGACTTGATAGTTCAAATTATTACTCTAAAAACAAAATATGACCGTTTAATTAGTTTATTTTAATCTTTTAGAGAAATAGAGATCATTTAAATCATTTGTTGACAAAAAATAGAAATATATAATACTTTAGTTTACAAAATGTGACCGGTTTAATTAGTTTTTTTTTTTTGAGAAATAGAGATGAGTTAAATCATTTGTTTACAAAAATTAGAAATATATAATACTTTAGTTTACAAAATGTGACCGGTTTAATTAGTTTATTTTATTATTTTGGAGAAATAGAGATCAGTTAAATTATTTGTTTACAGAAATTAAAAATATATAATACTTTAGTTTACAAAATGTGACCGGTTTAATTAGTTTATTTTATTATTTTGGAGAAATAGAGATCAGTTAAATTATTTGTTTACAGAAATTAGAAATATATAATACTTTAGTTTACAAAATGCAGAACGATGTCTGTTTGGTAGGTTGTTTTCGTGGGTACTAAGCCAGGTATTTACACCAGCTGGGCTGAGTGCAGTCAGTATGTCCTCAAAGTTAAGGGAACTGTGCATAAAAAGTACAAGTCTTTTGAGGAAGCTTCTGCAGCTCTAGAGGCTTTCAACTCAAGAATCAACTCAATTCCTACTGCACCTACCCCTGCCTTACCTTCCTATCAGGTTGGAGTGGCAGGCAGTCCATCTTGTTGGACTGTGATGCGGGAAAAATGTGCAGGTGTTGTTAGTTGCTTTGGTTGTGGCCAAGTGGATTAGGCTGCACTGTTATCTTGATGTAATAATTAATTAGACAAGTTCAACTGCTACTATTTTTATGCCACCAGTGATTCTTACTAAATTTCATGCCAGTCATTTTATAATTTCATTTGTTTATAAGAATGAGAGATATAATTATGTGATATGTCATATAATGCAGACGATGACACGTCACTGGATGTACAATGCCGATCGTTGCTCAAAAGAGTTCATTGATGGCGTGCATTATTTTTTAAGAGTGGCCGAGGCAAACAAGCGGAATGGTTTTATGTGCTGCCCATGTGCCCTTTGTAATAATTCGAAGGAATATTCTACCTCAAGGAGTCTTCACTCACACTTGTTCAAGTCGGGTTTCATGCCAAACTATAGTTGTTGGACGAAGCATGGAGAAACTGGGGTTATGATGGAAGAAGGTGAAGAAGAACAATTGGACCCTGACGATGACATTATTGCTCAATACGGTGACTTTGGTGATACTGCAATGGGGGAAGGTGAAGAAGAGGCAAGTGCAGAAGACACACTCGCTGAAGATGATGCTCTTGGTGATGTCATTCGTGATGCACAAGGAGATTGCGAAAGTGAAAAGGAGAAGGCTAAGTTTGACTGTATGCTAGAGGATCACAGGAAATTACTATACCCGTCTGCTGCAGATGGACAAAAAAAGTTGGGTACAACACTTGAGTTGCTACAATGGAAGGCACAAAATGGTGTATCTGACAAGGCATTTGGACAATTATTGAAAATTATAAAACAAAAGATGCTTCCAAAACCCTACGGCCCTCACAGAACTTGGCACTCAAATGTACTTGTTAAACCAGTGGTACATGGCAGCGTGTACCAAAAAAGCGGATGATTGGATATGCGTCAGAATTAGAGACCATCATTACTTCCGTGGTGATGACATTATACTTATCCAATTCAATGAGTTACACCAGCTATGCCACCTGGATGCTCTAGACAAATCTCTAGTCAGCCTCTTCTGTTTGTAAGTGATCCTTCGTTTTAATTATCTCACTCTAGCATATGTATATGTAAATGTAATTATGCTAACACTAGCTAGCGTGCCTATATACATATGCAGAAACATGATGAGAGACCTCGCACGTAGAAATGACAAGGAGGTTGGTTTCATTGATCCATATATCGTATTCTCGGTCCCAAAGAAAGATCCCGCCTATGATATATGGAGAAATGAAACAGGGAGGAATCTCCGAAGGTTCTTGGTGAACCAAAAGAACAAAAGATATATACTCTTCCCATACAACTTTAGGTGGGTATTGTTATCATGTGCATATTTATTTTTACTTACTCAATTTCTATGATATATGTTGACTATATAAGCAAATTAATGCAGCTATCACTGGATATTGATCGTCTTCGATCTCTCCGAAAGTCAATTGATAATCTATGACTCGTTGAGAAAACCACTGGGAGATTATCAAGATATCATAGACATTATCCAGGGGTAACTTTCGATCTCTAAATACTGATTTCTACACTTTAAATCTGCAATAGTTAATTACGATCCAATATTATATTGTGCAGGGTTTGGGCTTGGTTCGTTCCGAAACACCGTCCGGATTTGAAGGCGACACTTCCTCGTCCTATCCAATTGCAAGTAAGTAGTACTATCTCCCCGCGTCTTTACCACTGTAGCATGCTTTCATCACACGCGCGAGATGATGAGAGTAATATCTTTTTACATCGTGTAGTGGGTTCTACGGCAACCACCAGGGAACAATTTGTGTGGGTACTACGTTTGCGAGTTTCTCTCGGTGTATGCCAAAAGAACTCCTCTAGAGAGACAGAAGGAGCTATGGTTGAAGAACCAGGTGTTGGACATGGTGCGCCTGAAAGGAATTCAAGAGACAATCGCAGGAGTTCTTAATGACCATGTCCTCAAAGCCGGCACCGAGTTCTACTATAACCCGGAAGAACCAATGAAACCAAACCAAGACGACCATTTGTATGACATTTAAGTGACGGTCAATATTTGTGTTGTAAATACCAAGGATGCATGGATAATGCTGTAAATTTTATGTGCATAAAAATATTATACACATAATATGTATAGCTAGCCCATATATATATAGTTTCATATTTTATGTGTGTAATTATAAATTTTATGTGTATATATATGTGGATACATACATTAGCAGCGAAGAATACGTATTAGAAATCCTAATGTAATATATTAGCATCGAAGAAAACGTATTAGAAAACCTAATGTAATTGAAAAACTGAAAACAATAGCCAATTAAAAAGAAAAAAGAAAAGAAAAAGAAAAAAGGTCTTTAGCCCCGGTTGGTAATATCAACCGGGACTAAAGAGGCCAGTCTTTAGTCCCGGTTGGTATTACCAACCGGGGCTAAAGGTCCCCTCTTTAGTCCCGGTTGGTATTACCAACCGGGGCTAAAGGTCCCCCTTTAGCCCCGGGGCCGGGAACCGGGGCTAAAGGTCGGACCTTTAGTCCCGATTCCTTAGCCCCGGCTCCATGCCCGGGGCTAAAGGCCATTTTCGACCGGGGCTAAAGGCCCGTTCTCCAGTAGTGTGCGTTACAATAATTACTATGTTGATTTATGAGATTGTAGTAACTAGTTATTACGCGGTTTACTATAATATTATAGTAAATATCCTCATGTGTTATAGTAACACAACTATCATAAATAATAGAAATTATTGTAAATAGGGGTGGCTACAGAATAACTTATTCTGGAGTATACTTTATTACTGCAGAAAACAAAATATGCTAATTTATTAATACGTACCTGCAGGTGATGCATGCATGGACACGCGAACCACAGGATGCAATACAAGTGCATTTAATTTATCGTCAAAACAGATGAATAAATAAATAAATATCTCAATTAGAAGTAATTAGCCACCTCTATGTACCACACCACAAGCTGGGGGTGGGGGTGGGGGGGCGCAACTGATCCCTCATCCCTGCCAAACTGTCTTTCAACTGAAGAATTGAAGCAACGATATATCTCCCTTTCCTAATCTCTACCATTTTGAATCAGACTGCTAATTTGTTTTAAACAGTGACAGGATGGGATGCAGCTTTTTTTTTTTTTTGATAAAGGAAGCTTTTATTAATTAAATTAGGACTTTACATCAAGATGACACAAAATATTGAAAACCACATGTAGGTAGCTACAGCCAGCCATTTGAAGGATGAATGGACTCTGACTAAATGTAGTGACTCGCTGTTTTTCACTTTTTCTTGTATAACAGCGACAGGTGCTGCAAGTTGGTATATAGCTGTTTTTAATTTACTGCAGGTGGGACTGGGTTGGGGGTTGTTAATGCAGATGGATGTATGGAGACTCTGAATATTTGATACAATGAGAGAGAGATCTGGTTTGAAGTACTGATGAATGAACACTGATCGGTCGATCGATTGGTGTTTGTGTCAGCGGAAAGCGATTTGTTTTTTTGCGTCGTTTAGTTTGCGGCCACTCTCGCAGTCAAACACATGAGAAAAACAAGAAACAACTAGCTAGCAAAATGAAAACGAGTGAGAGGTGCTTGGGATTTTTCGTCCATGACCATTATTATGAAAACAGCTTCTTCTTCTTTTTCGCACATCATCAATTCTTGGATTTTCATTTTCTTGGGGAAGCCGAAGAAAGCGAGCCAAACGATGTGCACTTTTCTTTTCTGGGTCCATGTCGTTCTCTCTTTGCTGACATGCACCCAACGACCCAAATGCAGCGAAGCAGCAGCAGCAGCAGAGCACTGCCTGCCTGTTGCGGTTTCAGCAGGCCGATCGTCCTTCAATTTTGCGTGGGCCTTGGTTGGGCCACGGCCTCTCCAGCAACAACTGATTACTGATTACTGACAGAAGAGCAATGAACGAATTGGTGAAGGTATATAATAATAATAATAATAATAATAATAATAATAATAAGAAGAAGAAGAAGAAGAAGAAGAAGAAGCGATCCAAGTTTTACATGTATATACGTACATTTTATTAAGAGGGCCCGGTGGTGAAACTCCTCAGAGCACTTAACTCTGACGAAAGATATCATTAAGAGGGCCTCCATCTTCTTCACTGTTCTACGCTATATGATCCTCCAGGCTCCAGGCCTATAATAATCAAGTGATACAATGAGGAATCTTCGTCATTTCTTCACCATTTCAACTCAAATCTTGATGAAATTTGTCTCACACATCTCTCGGATCTTTTTTTAATCACAGAATAAATATTTCAGCCTTCAAATTCACAAGTGAATGCTTATGGACAAACAATATAATCAAGGAGCTTAGTTCAAAGTTCCGGTAGGCGGACAATAAAGAACCTCAAAAGCCTAACATCCATCTCACACCCGAGAGTGTCGATACAAATAAATCCTAGATCATAGTTCAAAACTCCTAGCTGAAGATTTCGCTTGCACACATGCATAATAACCCGTTCCATTACAGTAAATGACATGCATTTAGAGTTGATTTAGCTCACCCAATCAGGCCGGATTTGGCTTGCACGTTAAGTGTCAAAGTTTGGATATTTATCGACATGGTATAGCAGTGAAATTTTTTGGTCACATGATATGTGAAAATGTGGTTTTGCAAAGTACAGTAAATAACATGCATTGCATGATAGGTGAACATTTGGATCGATAGTGTACGTAGCCGTGTACTAGCTTATTGTTAGTATATACGCGTACTGAAGAGTAGCAGTTGAGCTAACAATTATATATGTAATCTTTGCTTTGAAGAATCTATATAGATATGATGGTAGTAGATATATAGATGTACTAGTAGGCGTGCATGCATGTTTTGGTATATGCATGGTTGGCCCTGGCCTATTCTGTTTCGATCTGGCCGTACGTACGTGTGGTTGTTGCCTTGTTGGTACGCACAGGCAGAGGCACAGAGGCAGGCTGGCAAGTCACACGACACGATCGATCAATATTTGTACGTGTAGCTGTAGTAGGTACAGTCATGTGATCTATTAGTGTGTGAGACGTGTATATATTTTGTCATCACGTAATGATTTCTTTCTTTCTCTCTCTCTCTCCTAGTTATTCATGCCAGATTTGTTGTTTTTTTATTAATCTCGCTCCCATGCCAAATTAAAGGTAAAATTCTAGCCTTCTTCTACCGGAAGATAAAAAAAAAGGAGTTGCTATATAACTATTTTAGGTGTATGAATCCTTTGAAAGTTTCAGCCAACAATTTGATGCAACCAGCTAGTACAATTACAAACAATAACAAAATTGCATGTTGTCTGAGCAATAAAAAAATCAATCAAGATAATAGAAGAAGTGAATGTGATCGTCTAAGCAGTAAGCATCATAGTTATTAGGACCGGACGGGACCGCTGAAGTCCTCGGTTCACGGTTTGATTGGTCTAACCAGTTGAACCACCGGTGTGATCCGGTTCAAATAGAATGAGTAATAATAATGATATAAGAACACAACCAAAAGTTGTGGCTAAGTGGTGGAGAAGTTGCTCTCGGACCCTACAGACTAGTGTTCAATTTCCGGGCACAGTTGATGGTTGTTCGGTTTTTCGCGGTTCAATGTTTGGTTCTATACCGGTTTCTATTCACAGGTTTTACATCGGTCTGATTGCTTATCGATCGGTCCTTTAAGGCGGACCGGACCGGACTGACTGAGGGCGTGTTCGTTTCCCTGGCAAATTTTTTTTTGCCTGTCACATCTGACGTTGCGACTCTAGTTTCATCTATTAAAAATAAATTAATTATAAAACTAATTACAGGGTCGTATGCTAATTACTAAGACGAATCTATTAAGGTATATTAATCCATCATTAGCGAATGTTTACTGTAGCACCACATTGTTAAATCATAAACTAATTAAGTTTAATAGATTCGTCTCGTGAATTAGTCTTCGGCTGACAAATTAGTTTTTTAATTACTATATTTTTAATAGGCGAAACTAGGGCCGCAACGTTCGATGTGACAGGGCAAGGAAACGAACACGCCCTGAGGCTCTGATTCAGTCTTTTATCGGTCGGACTGCTGATCTGGTCAGGTCCAAATAACTATGGTAAGCACCATGCATCTATATATCTCGGAAAGTAAGAAATTAAGCAAAAGGGTACGATCGAGTAGAATAATTGGGTTGTACGTATATATATATATATATGTCCATGTCCGTAGCTAGTAAAGTTAATAAGTTGCCTGAAGCATACGCAACACACGGACATGAATGGAGTAGCCGGTGGAGTACGTGGAGCTAGCTGATGCCATGCGTGTGATGGAGGCCAGGTGGGCACAAGAAGATGGAAGAAGCTAGGCCATATAGCAGCTAGCAGTGCATGCCCGCAGCCGCCGGCCGGAGCGAGCAAATCGATCGAGTGACAATAATGGTGGGTGTGTCGTCGTCAAGGTCAAGGTGCGGATGCCGGTGCGAATCCAGCAGCGACGTCGTCCGCAACCGCAACAACAACGTTAACGATGCTCCCGACGCCGTCCTCGAGGGCCTCGCCATGACCGGCCTCGTCGCCATCCTCCGCCAGCTCGGAGACCTCGCAGAGTGCGTTGGAACGTATCGGAGTCCCTAGTAGCCAGTAGCTGTAATCGATCATCGAACCAAGTGATGATGGCCGGATGAATGTGCAGTGCAGGCCGGTGACTGACTGTGACTGAAAATATATATAATGCAGGCTTGCCGCGGAGGTGTTGGACGACTTGCAAGACCAAGTGATGGCCGCGTCGGCGCGAGGGCGACGACTCGCCGTGAGAGCCAAGCGGCTGCTGGAGGCCGACCTCGACCTGATGCCTCCGCCGCCGTCGTCGACCCACAGCGCTGCCGCTGCTCCTGCTCCTGCTCCTGCTCTTGCTCTCACCATCACCACCTCCGGCTCCGGTACAGTGCCGCTGCCGCCGATGCCGCGTCTCGTCGTCCAACGTATCAGGCGCTGCCGCGGGCCTCCAAGCCTGTCACTCCTTGACAAGTATGCATAATTGCATATGCAATGCTAGTGCTACTCCTGTGCTGTGCTGCTGCCTGCTAGTGCTACTCCTCAATCCTCATCCAGCTCGGTGTCGCATTTCATTGCAGGTTTGATGCTGCTGGCGAGGGAGCGTGCCTCAAGAGGTACACCGATCCCTCCTTCTTCTTCAGGGCTCACTCTGCCAGCAGGCTTGAGCAAGGCACCATCAGATTCAGAGCAAACCGCGGACCATATCTCAAATCCATGTCCATGTCCATGTCCATGGTATGCTACTCAAATCCAATCCGATCCGATCCTATCCTTGTTCTCACCCAACTTTTCAGCTTGAGTTCGATTGAATATTGCAAGGTTTTCTTCTTCTTCTTTTTTTTTTTCTCTTTTTTCTGGCAGGAATCCAGCAGACCCAAGTTTCAGACTGCGCTTTTGAACTCTGAACCTCCCGAGTCAGCCCACACTGACAGCCCTTATGTTTCTGTGAATTCCTTCCGGTACGTGCGTGTTCGGTGTTCTTCTCTTATAACTAACTAACTAACTAACTAACTAACCAATGCACTGTTGCTCGGCTTACTCTCCATTGCATCCTGGCTTCTCCGCAGATCAGAAACAGATGCGTCTCCTGCTGGCTTCTTCAACATGCTCCGACAGCTGAAGCAGCACCGGCAGGCAGCAGGTGCCGGGTCCGTCTTCCGAATGCAGCAAACAGCTGTTGACAGGGTCCAGTCTTCGCCTCAGCTCAACATGGAAAACAAGCTGCAACTGCAAGGCGGCGGCACAGCGCAGCCCAGCCCCAGCCCCAGTGAGCTCGAGAGGACGAGCTCTTTCGAGGCATGGCTCTCTCCAGATGCTCACAGCTTTACTGCTGCTGCTACTACTAATCATCATCACGAGCACGACGAAAACATCACACAGGAACCACCTGCTCCTCTGGGCAGCAGTACCATGCTCATCAAAGGTGCGGGTAACAAGAGCAGGTCGAGGAGGTACAAAGGCAGCAGCAGCGTTGAGATGATCGCCTCAAGAGTCAGCAGCTTGCCCAGGAAGCTCTTCATCAACATCAAGCATCACTGCTCTGACGATCGTGCAGGTACTAGCCTCCGGATTAGCCAAGCCACAGGCATTGGGGATTGCAGCCCTCAACTCCCCACCCCCACCCCCACCCCCAGAGCGAGAGAGGCTTTTCTGCTTCATTCTAATCCAGTATATTCCAGTATAATACCTTCCACTGATCAATGCAGTAACAGTAACAGTAACAGTAACAGTAACAGCAGCACTCCTGAATCCTGTGGAGATCGAGATCTTACATGCACACCACCACCTGACGACTCCAAGAACCTGCTGTTGCCAGGAGGAAGTCTTGTTCTGAAGCGAGCTGGTGCTTTGCCGCCTGACAATTCTTGTTCTGAAGATGCCAAAGTAGACGACACAACAACACCGCCACTTCCGCCGATTCCACTTCCACCGATGCAGTGGCTGTCAGAAAAGGTGCATACAGGGGGGCCTCTTGCTCATCCTCGAGCTGCATCTCCTAAACATAGAGCCCTCTGGCTCTGGGGAAAATCACTGGAGGTGGACCGTGCAGATAGGAGCAGCAACGGGGCTTTGCACTCAGCCAGTACGCAGCAGGTTGCTGTTGCTGAAACGATTCAGGCAACAAGCCATAGCATCCAGACTTCACCGGTGGAATCGTTGGTTAGTGCCAATAATGTCTCTCATAGTCATAGAGATGAAATGAAATGTTCTGAATCTGAAGAAACGAGGCATCCACAGCCATCCCGAGGACTGGAGAGTTCATTTCTCAAGGCTGGAGAGTTGTTCCCTGCACTACTTTCAGACGAAGACGACTGGCCTGTGGCAGACACATGTCTCCAACAACGAGGCAGACGGAGATTTGTTGGTAGCAGTGGACATTCTGATGCGAAGCGAAGCCAAGAGCACGAGGCTTCTTCAGATGACACCAGCAATCTGCAGAACGAGAGCGTCTTCTTCTCTGCGGTACAAGAGCTAGCCAAGATGTCACCTCCTCCCCCTTCAGTGCCATGGCCCAAATATTCACTGCTTGATGCTGGATCGCACGGCAGGATCACGGTATGCTTGCGCTTTCTTCCTAGACTATTGTTATTTATTGTCCATGTTGCTGCATTGCATCTTCTTCCAGTTAAGGCAGGGCACCTTGACATGAACATTCAAATTCTGGAATAATTAACGAAAGTTAACATTGCAGCTACGAAATGGCCCGAGCCTGATCCATCCTTCAAGAAACATTTTGGACAGCAGGGGTGTACTGATACAGCACATAAAAGACATTGCAATGGCCGGCAATCCTGTCAGTACCACATTCTCATTTCCTGCATGAAACTCAATGCTCACATGCTTTTGGTTGTCCTGAAAAAATTGTAATTATATATACTGGTGGCTGCAGTCTTTCAAACTGAAACCAGTTTCTGCAGCGAGCTCTCCTGTGAGTGTGACTGGGAGTCCGAGTCCTACCAACTCTAAGGTGGCCACCATTCTGCAGAGAGCAGATGACATTTGTCAGGTAACTAAATAATGATCATTATTTCAACAACATGTGCTCGTTGATTGAACAAAGACGATCGTTTTTTCAAGTTTTTTTGCTTTTTTTTTGAAGACCTTGTGATCAACCAGTAAATTGTACATGGTTCTATCTAGTATAATCTGACTGGCACTTGTGAATGAAGCAGGCTCACGCAAACAGCAATGATCTCGACAGTGAGGAAAGCTGGAGTGATGACAGTGAATGAATGTTTCCCTTGGCGATGCATTCATGCATAGTAACCTGGATCTTGCGTCATGGAGCTCGGGAAGCCCTGCTGCACTTGTATTAAAATTAAATTATTTATATAGAACATGAGTTGAGATGGCCGAGTTGGTCTAAGGCGCCAGGTTAAAGTTCTGGTCCAAAAGGGCGTGGGTTCAAATCCCAACATTTGTTTTTCTTTTCCTGTTTTAAGCAGTTCTTGTATTGTTTTTCTTTTTCCTGTTTTGAGCCACTCTTGTTCTTGTAATTGTTAACTTTTTTTTGTTTTTCTTTTCCTGTTTTAAGCAGTTCTTGTATTGTTTTTCTTTTTCCTGTTTTGAGCCACTCTTGTTCTTGTAATTGTTTGTAAAAAGTTATTGATGATTTATAGTTATACATTTCAATCACAAGATCAGATCTTTTTTTCGTGATTTAAGCTACTGTTGCTCTTGTATTTCCTTTTCTCCTATCTATCTTTTTTTTTTGCGAGACCCAGTTACAGACGCAAACGCTCGCAAACGCTCACAAACACGAGCACGCATTCACCCTACCCCTACTATGAACGCACGCACGCACACCCTACCCCTATGAGCACCTCCGAAAAACCGAGTTGGACCGGCAAATCGTCGCCTACCACTGAAAGAATAGAGCCGTTAAATCCTGGAATAAATCCAGGAAAATGCGAACACCCGTGTCAAGTCGAGGACTTGAACCCGGGTGTGCAGGTTCCACCACAAGGAACCCAACCAACTGAGCTACGCTCAGTTCGCTATCTATCTACTATAGTTCTTGTATTGCTTGTGGATGTAGAGAATTGTTGAGGCTTATACATTTCAACACACATGTGTTTTTCCCCTGTTTTAACTTCTAAGCTACTCTTGTTCTCATATTGCTTGTAGAGAATTGTTGAGGCTTATAGATTTCAACCACAGAATTAAGTATAGTCAGACCGCACGCTCCGATCCTTTATGAGTCATATCATATCAAGTGGGTCAAATTGCACTCATCACTTTTTAATCGAAACTACTTTTTTAATCGGAGTGAACATATACATATTATACCATTTGTAAGTAACATTTGTTTTACAGGTTTCGTTCATTCTATGCTCTTTCTTTGGAACAAGTGGCTGTTGTCAAGCACGCTCCATTATTCACTCGTATCTTTTTCGTGCTCGAAGTTAAACCCTTTCAACTATATGAGACGTGTTTGAGCGAGGCTACAAATTTTGTTCGCCTTGCCTGCTCAAAAGGGACGGCAATTAATGTTCTGTATTTCTACTGTAAAAAGAAAAAAAAAAGAAAAGGCAAGGCGCGAAGCTGAAACTTTCAGGAGTCTACTTTCGGCTTAGAAATTGACGCAGGTCTTGCATGAAAAATCATTTCAGACCTGCGAATGCAAATTGTGAAGAATTTTCAAGCACGTGGCTGAGCTCAGAACGTCCCTCTTGGGCATCAGTCACATATTTTTGGCCATGCCCAGTGCCTCTGGCAGCCTTGACAACACGTCACCGGCGTGTGCGTTTCATTCCCACTCGTTAGATACATCAGCAAAAAAGAATATGAAGAAACTGTGGAAAATTTCTTGCACATTGCTCATTGAGCAGCTGATTCAGTGAAGGAAGAGTAAGAACAAAATGATGAACTGCTCTATATTAGAGCCTTGATGCCAGCTTGTTGCATCTCACGCAGCCTCCAGACTGGGTAATAGGATTCTTCTTCTGGCACCTCGTCGCTGTCCATGAGTTGCATAGCCCACGAATAGAAGACGGTTTGGATGGTATCCTGGCACATTCCAATCACACAAAAAAAGGACTGTTAAATCAAATATCGACTGCAAGTCTACTGGCCAACTAAGTGAAGCAAGACAATACGGGCATGCCACCATTCTCAACACTATAAACTCAACTATTTAAGAGGTGCATGAAGTCTGGCGCACCTTTCACACTAATAGTATTCATAGACATCATCAGCTTGTGCTATTCATATACCATCCTCACATCTAACAATGGCATTAGCTATGATAAGACTAAATTCTGCAGCACCCCACTCAGGTTCAAATAAAGCTGCCCTTTTCAAAACCACCAAGGGAAATTTCACCTTGACAAGTCTAACTGGTACATTATTTGCCCAGAGACTCAAGTGGAGTGTTTGTGAAACTGCTTGGTTTTACACAAGTTGCCAAATAACGCATACATTCACCCATCTGGGTATATTTGTCTCAAGTATCATGTCAGCGTGAGAGAGATCATGTTCCAAGACAAAATCAGTCACCGAGATAATGATGATTGAGCTATCTTATAATGAGTCAACCATACACGCCAAACATAAAGATAGGAAAGTTTTGGTTTACATATATCCCAAAAAATAAAGCCTACCTGTCCTCCTTCTGTGACTTGTCCTTCTCGATCTCGAACACAGTATATCTGCTGCGTTTGGAACTGAAATATATATCGGAAACAAGCATACACTGTAAGTAGAATATAAACTAAAAAACGGCAAACTTAAATCAGCATACCACTAATTCACTTACGCGTAAGATAATTATGGGTGAAGATCCAAACATTTTTGTTTCCAATACATCAGCTTCTGAAATGTGCAAGATCTGCAAAGACAATGAAATACAAGAAAATTTCTTGGTCTTTTTTTAATAAAAAAAAAACAGCAGGATCAAATGACCCCCCTCCCTCCCCGCCAAGAGCAAAAAGCTACAGTCAATAATGAAGAAAAAAACTACAGAACATAACAATCAATTGTGACTGAGTTTGAAAAAAAATGGAGCAAATGTTTCAATACTAGATTCAAATAAGCTATGGGAAAGGGACGGTCCAAGACATCGTTTAACAATGACCTACTTTGTGATCAAAAAATATTCCTTGTGATGCATAAGCTTCTCTCTCTCCTTTGCAGCGCTCAATCACTTCCTTGGTGCAATATTTTTTTAGAGTCTCCACATCACCCTGAAAGCATAATATGTAACTGTGAAATGACCAAAATTCTGAAATTGTCTATATGAGTGACTTATCATGTAAATTAGACAGAATCTCAATCAATCCCTTTTGAGCTTCACATTATAAACTTATCTGAAACTCACCAGTGTCATAATAAGCGCAACAAATTTAATATCTCACCAATAAATATATAGTGAAGAAATATACAACCAGCACATCTCATTAGGACAGTCAGCAATCACACTAGTTCAAACAAAGAAAGAATTTCTTGTTATTAAGACATGGGCTACCTTTGAATATGCAGTTAGAACTGGCTTGATCGTTTCTTGGACATCGGCTACAAAATCAGAAAGAGAAAAGGACCTGTGCAAAAAAAAGGTGATATATAATTCAACTACGTCCTGAGTCTCTCAAAGTTAAGTTGCACAAGCCTTACGGGTCTCGTTGCCGAATTTCCCTGAATGTCACCGCAGCTGAGGTTTCTTCAAGCAAAGATTCATTCAAGCTACAAGGAACGTACACAGAAAAATCAATGATGTGTCAGACACAAAAAATATTGCATATGATGAAATAGGGGGGGAAATACAAGTGATTCGCACATTCAAGAAAGAGATTATTACATTGATTATTTTTTATCCCTATTTGTGTTACTAATGAAGAAGAATCACCAATGGATTTGCAGCCATGAATGCACCTGGCAGTTGCATTACTTGGTGCTTTCAAGACCTAAATGTAATGTGCTAAATGCCAACAGAAACAAATAGAATAGCATAGTTCAGATTGAATGAATCAAATTCCATAACCAGATAGAACAAAGAATGATGAGGCGCATAGTACTCTTGAATTTTCTGAACCACTGGATTGTCACTTGTCTCCCATCTTTCCCTGACATCTTCAGCTACCTGCATTTGCATACACAAAACATGGATATC
Source organism: Coix lacryma-jobi var. lacryma-jobi (assembly GCA_009763385.1). NCBI lineage: Eukaryota > Viridiplantae > Streptophyta > Magnoliopsida > Poales > Poaceae > Coix > Coix lacryma-jobi. The sequence goes on along the minus strand of CM019825.1, from coordinate 1,098,774 downwards.
ACTGCAAGAGAAAACTAGGTTTGACCAAATACAACTGTACAGCATTGTGATGGTACCTCTTGCCCCTTGGTTACAACAGGCTTGGTATATTCATCCACTCTTTTATAGACCGGGTGACCTCGGATCTTAGAGAAAAAATGGATTTCAGATAGGAAATCAATATGAGAAAGATAGGAGCAAAGTTGAACAATCTCCTTAAAGATACCTTATTCTTAAATGTTTCCCATTTTTCACCCAATACTGTCTTTTTTGATGGTGTAAGAACTAAATCGGTTCTTGTACTCTTTTCTACTTTAGCAGAAGCATGCCTAGCTTGATGTTTTTTCTTTCTGCTAGAGCTAGAGCTTAATTCATCCTTGACGATTTCATATCCCTGCTTAGCTAAAGTTGAGACTTTTGTGTCCTTCCACTTTGCAAATGCACCGGATACCACTGGTGAAGCAGATGAGATTGTTGACTTCAATTTAGTAAACAATGTGTGGCTGTTTGTGGCATCTTCAGACGTGCCATCTGAATGCGAGGATGCCTCAGTTTTCTCTTTTGAAGCTTCAGGCGAACCATCCCTGCAACTTGTACTCTCTTCTTTTCCAACTCCAAAACTTTCCTTTACCTGTAAACAATTGATCAAGGCAAAGAATACATGTTTACAGAAAATCACAGTTTGTATTGTACCAAAGTGATATTTATTTATCCTTACCTCTTCTTTAGCAGCAAACATTTTTTCTTTGATATTTGCAGTAACCTACAAGTAGGAAAAGAATGCCCTCGTAAATCCATGAGCATAAAAACAAAAATTCAATAGGGTGCAGTTATTGTTGTCAAACAATCATCCTTGACAAACACTGTCACTGGCTTACCTTTTTAGATGTCTCCTCAGCTTCACTCCAAACATCATCAACGCTCTTGTATATTGTCTCAGTCGTTTTCTTAGTTCTGCAAAAATCATATTGTTGCAGAATATCACAATTTACTACTATATATAGAAGATTCAAAACTGAAGCTAGTGCAATAATTTTTGCAACTTACCTTACTTTGAGATCTTCCTTCACCACACCAAGTTTCTCGCCGAATTCCTTCATGGATTTCTGGAATTCAGGATTACTGCAATAAAAAAAAATTGTGATAAATAAATAGAGTGAACAAATGCTGATCGCCATAATTGTACATGAAAGGTGATTCAGCAGTATGTATCATTATTTCAGATGTTTAAGCTTTCATGATTGTGGAGACCTTCAAAAGTAACACATACCTTTTGGCCTCACCCTTTAGTTGCTTAGAGAACTCATTGAAAACACTTAAGTTCCTGTTATTCAGATGTCTATATCCATTAGTTGTTTGCACATTTGCCCTTGTAGCCTACACCACATGCCAGCAATGGATGATAATCAGTAAAATGCATGCAGCTACGTAACAAATGGAAAAAGAGATGAAAATAAGGCATGCAGCAAAAATAACTTGACAGGCATTCTGCATGGTTTGGTTACATACTGGACAAAGAAAAAGATACAGAGAACTTTGTTTTTTAAGTAGATCAAATCAATAAACTGTCTAACTAACCTATGAAGTCGTACAGTTTGTGCTACTGCAAACAAGCAAATCATAGCTTAACAAAAGGTGTACAAGCAAGTTTAAACTGCCATTTGTCCCTTGTTTGTGCAGTCATCAAGAAATTCCATGAAATGAATCAAGTTCACACAAATCTTCAAATCCAATTAAGAACAGAACATGTGTAGCAGACAAATGGTGCCTTCAATGTTCAATGTTCAAAGTGCAACAGTGAACATAATTTTTTCCGTGGGAAAGTTACTTTCATCGTTTACCTCCCTAAAAGTAACCCATACTGGTGGGTGGTGGCTATTATTCAACAGGATGCAAGTGCCTTATAAGCTACGTATTTCAGATGATATGAGAGCAAATGCCCATATGCTATTGTTCAGGAGGGGGAAAAACTGCCATTGTAGTCCACATATAGCTTACTGCTAGAAACATTAATAGTATGATTACCAAATTGCTAAAAGAGAACATACTCCACTCACCAATCGCAGCGCGGCTTCCGACGAGGGCCGCCGGAGAGCCCGGAGCAGTGCTGTGGTCGCCATCCCTAGCATGGGCGGACGCATGTAGGCATCAAATAGCCAAATAACTTAGGGTTTAGGTGCTCGGTTTCGAATAGCAAGAAGGGGAGAGAAGGCTTTGGAATACCTGGTGGTAGGTGCTCGTCGCCGGCGAAGGCCTCGGTACCTGGCGTGGGGCGGCGGCGGCGGCGGCGGCGGTAGACCACCCAGTCGTCGCAGAGAGACAGCACACGCGGACGCTGGTGAAGGTGAACGGAGCGTTAGCCCAGTCCAGGGTTGTTCGGCCCAGCCGGAGCGCACCCCCACGGGCCTCTTCGCACGGGCCATTCTATTCCAATGCTTTACCCTTTGCATTTTATTATTTTTCTTATTTATTTCTTTCCTTCTCTCTATTTTATTTTTTATTGTTCTTGATTTTTACATTTATTATATCCTCACTATGGGACAGTGCCATTGGTTTTTTTACTACATTTATTGTTCCTGATTTTTTACATTTATTATATCTTTCTCAGGAGTACTTTCCAATCTTTCGTAGGAGTAACTGCGACTAACCCTCCTTATGCGTGGATGACATTATATGTGTTTGAATGTTTGATAGAACAGCCAGACAAAGCACTTCTTGAGAAGCCGCATACAAAAGTTAAATAATTTTAAAACTATACATAGTAAACATAACTGGTGTTATAGTATAGTTTTATGGTATGAGTAGACTAATTGTTGACTAAAGAAACCAAAACTTTGAATTTTAAAAAAAAAACACGACTAGAATAAAGGGTTGGTTAGAGCAACTCCAGCAGTAGCCCTTAAAACAAGGTCCCTACTTTTTATTTGAGTGCTTCCCTTATTTTTGATGGTCTTGTTTTTTGGGTTGCACTTCAACAATAGCCCTCAAAATGGAGCACTCAAAATTGTTTAAACTGTCAATGACATGTGGGGTTTGGTTGTCATAGACTAACTCAGTCATGGGAAGTTAAGTAGGGGGTTTTCACATAAACTCGGTTGTCGCGGGAGGTGAGAGAGAGGTAAGAGCGCAAAATCACGGATGAAAGTCGAGCTATTAGCCCAACAGGAATGAGGACTGAGGGTAGAATCTGAGAGACCACTCAAATTTCAGGACCGTAGTAGGGGCCCTGTTGGAGCTCGTTTTTTTTTACCTGAGCTCTCATATTCAGCTATAGGGGCCAAAGTAGGGGGCCTGCTGGAGTTGCTCTTAGATCCTCCACTCTAAATTTTAGAGCTTTGAAAGTTTTAGAGCACTTTAACTCACTTTTGAGATCTAAAACTTTAATATTAAAGTTTAGAGGTAACTTTAGACCACATGTTTTAAGATTTTAGCTCTAAAGTTTAGAAGAGAAAATCTAAACAAGCTCTAAACCAGTTTAACTTAGCTACAATATTTTAGTATTAATGGGGTTGTGGAGATAAATGTAGTAAATAAACCTAAAAACACTCGTTTAGCATCTAGTTTCAAACTACTTTGACAATAAGTAATAGATTTTCCTTGTGTATCCTAATATTTGAGTGTAGGTGGAAAATCTCACCCGCGGAATGCACAAAGATTTTAGTGCATATGGATATGTCGTTTCACTGATTTCATTTATCCTATTAACAATCTATGTCACACCTAGAGATGACAGTCGACAAAGTAAGGTGATGGAGTAAATAACCATCCATAGTAAATTCATAGCTAATTTTGACTGATTTAATAGTGTTATGTGAGAGATAATAAATCAAAGTACGACTGGTAAGCCGATCGGTAAGTTCAAACGAACAGAGCCATGATGCTAACATTTATATTGTGTGTATGTATGCGTACCCATGTCAGCTCAAGTAGATGACGGTAAACCATTCATGCGCAACCTTTTGGCTACTAAGAGAAAAAGAAATTTGCCCGTTATGAGGGGGTTTTTTCTTGTTTTTCTAATCGTTGACATATGAACCATGGCATGTTACATGATATATTTCTGAGTGTTTACAGGGTACGCATTAAATGTATTAATGTTCTTTCCGAGTATTTACAGGGTACGTTAAATGTATTAATGTTCTAGGGTGTATTTTAGTTTTTCAAGAGGTATCCTTATGATTTTTTTTCTTTTATTTCACAACCAACCACAGGCGAAAACATGCCGATTTCCTCTGATAACCAAAATTTCATTTATACAAGTTCCGCCTTCCAGGTTACACCAGTCAGCAGACCTCGCCATCTGATTGAGTAAACACTGATAACTGCTGATAACTGATTCATGGTGCCATTTTGCAGTGAAATACCATGAATTTGGTGTCAATTTTGCAGTGATAACCCATCAATCTAAATCGAACTGACGGACATCTCCAGCATTTTCATCTATTCAAACGTGCTGAATTCACCATGCGATCAAGCAGCCAACACGGACACGGAATGGAACACACAATGCGTGTTTCTTGACGCCATGAGGATACTGGCAGCCGATGCATATTTCTGGCGCAACGTTCCAGCTTTCTCCGAAAGGGAAATTTTACTTGAAAAATCAAAGGATAATACACGTTCTCCGACCACTTAGCTCAGTGTGCAACAAGTATTGTGGCAACCAAACCAACATATCTCCCGTGATGAAGAGAGAAGCTACTAGTACAATAGGATTAACTTGTTCTGACAAGGAAGGCACGAGGCTCCAATTCGCTACATCTACATGTAGAGACCATCCGGAACACCTTCCTTCTTCTTGTACATCACCTTCTCCTTTGCCTTCTTGAAATCTGCATGGGTCACCTGGGTACCCAAAACAAAACATCAGCAATGTCAAATGGAACCATGAGTGTTAAAACATAATTACATGTACAAGAACACTGGGTAATACACACTGAAATCTAATGATCCAGGCCAAACAGCAGTTCCTATTGACAAACTAGGAGTACTTAACAAAATTCAATCAGTTAAACGAGTTGCACAGATTATGTGTTCAGATATTACCACTGGCAAGTGATAACAAACCGAGCTATATCAATTAGAAATCATGTACAGATTGTCAGAAGGAGAAAAGAACACATATGCTCATGCAATGCAACAGTTTCCATTCATCAAAACAACTCTTTCCCAATTGGTCAGCTCGCATGGTTAGACATAAGAAACCAATGTTTCTCAAGCTTTCAGAACCTGTTCAGGTATTGGCATTTCCACGTACAACAGGTCAAAGTGTTATATTTGAAGTACACAAAATGATAACAATTTTTGCTATGCAAATGGATATGGAGCATCAACCCTATGCTCACCTTCACAGGAGTACACACTCACAGTTCTGGAAACCTCTACAAAAGCTAAGAAATGTTCCATTGAATGGATAATTGCAAACAGAGGTTTCCTACAATCAGCTCCTTTGCATATCATGAAAAGTGCATTCATCTGATAGGCTTCTTAAAATAACATCCACACAACTGACCAACTTGAGAAAATAATCTGACAAGTACGAGAGTCATATTCCTGGTGATCAGCTGGAATTGGTGGATCACATCTATTTTGCAATGCAGCACAAATCATGCCTCCTATACAGTGAGGCGAAGACAAAGACTTGACGGATATGCTGACAGCAAGAACAAACAAGTGATGGATGATATGCAAGCTCATGCAGTGATTTTGTGGCCTTTGTTGCCTTCCCTCTATCAGTTGCTTGTTGTTATTATTAGTTTTATTTTGTTCTATAACACTCTTCTCCAGTCTTTTCTTTTCTTGTTGAAACTGGATACATTAACTTTCTTATATGCAACTAGATTTTGAAACTCCAGTTTGTCTAAAAAAGATGACCTTGTGGAACATGCAGCAGATGACATCTTCAGCAAGGCAACAGCAAGAGAACAGCCCAGTTAGCATACAGATTGGTTTAAGTTAAATACACCCAAATACAATTCCTATTCAATAGCAAATAAGAGGTTGAGTTATTTGAATACTTGTATTCACCCAGAAAAGTTTTATATCAATTGAAGAAGGGACAAGTGTTCAGGTTCACCTTCATTCTACGTTCTCTTAAGGCGAGCAATCCAGCCTCCGTGCAGATCGCCTTAATATCAGCGCCTGAAAACTCATCTTTGGTCATAACAAACTCTTCCAAGTTCACATCATCAGCTAATGTCATTTTTGCCGTGTGAATCTGCACCATTTACAACCTTTATAAGGACAAAAGGTATTAAGAATATTGATAATGTAAATGTTACTATTTACAGATGTTACAGAACCTGGAAGATGCGTCGTCTAGTTTTAATATCTGGGAGAGGAAATTCAATCTTCCGGTCTATACGGCCTGGCCGAAGCAAAGCAGGATCAAGACTTTCAATGCGGTTTGTTGCTAGAATAACTTTAACATCTCCACGTGAGTCAAAACCATCTAGCTGATTCAGCAGCTCCAACATAGTTCTTTGGATCTCACGCTCTCCTCCTGAATGAGCATCATACCTCTTTGTTCCAACTGCGTCAATCTCATCAATAAAGACTATTGAGGGAGAAAGTTCATCAGCCACCCTAAACAATTCTCTGACTAGTTTGGGACCATCCCCAAGGTACTTTTGAATAAGTTCACTACCGACAACACGCAAGAAAGTTGCAGATGTTGAGTTAGCGACAGCCTGCAAAGACGGTTTCAAGTAATCACTACCCAAGTACATGTTATTTGAAAATTGGAGTAGAAAAAGAATGCATAATTTGGATAAGCATAGACAAAGGCAGATATCATTGAGGATCGACGCCTGCCCATACAATACTAAGCAATATAATAGATATCTTGTATGCTTGAAAGCCTGAGCACTGACCTTGGCGAGTAGAGTTTTTCCTGTTCCAGGTTCTCCATATAATATGACTCCCTTAGGGGGCCTGATCCCAATGTCTTCATACAGCTCAGGATGAGTCAAGGGAAGCTCAACTGCCTCTTTAATTTCTTGAATCTGAGCATCTAGTCCACCAATGTCAGCATAAGATTCCAAAGGAGCTTTCTCAACTTTCATCACAGATACCATAGGATCAACTTCATCTTGCAATATACCAACCACAGAGAGAACCTGAAGTAAACATTTGAGTGAGAAAAAAAGCTGACTTACCATCTCCTAACAAGTTGTAAACGATCCACTAATGCATGCACAACAAAAGATTACTGAGAGCAACCGAGTACGAAGGGAAAGAGTCTAGTAGGAAATGCCTGCAAAGGACACTAAAATGAATACATGTATAACTGTTCAACATGAAAAGCAATATGGCCTTCTGTAGAGCAGTCAGACATAGCACACAATATCACTCCTGAGATAAAATCATTAGAGTAATTGATGAAACCATGTTACAAGAGTAAGTGGACAACTACCACACCAAACGACTACAGTGAATATAACAGATTGTGTACTGAGACATGAACCTGAACAATCAGGTTATCCTAGCTAACCCTCAGTTGGTCATAGTCCTTGATTTGAAAAAAAAAATGGCATCTAAGGGTATGTTTGGTTGGGTGGCTAACTCCTAGCCTGAATCCCTGGAACCAATTTGTACGTGTTTGGTTGCCTGGAAGTGGGTTGGAGACTGGCCAAAGCTGGTCATCCATACCCCTTAAGCCAGGTTCCAGAAGAACGCAGCTAGCAGTCATTCTTTCCTGGCCAGGACCTGGCCAGAAATCGATGAATTCACATCACCTCCTGCTGCTCCATGAGTATTGCAGCAGGACGAGTGGACTTCGCCTCAAACGGGTCCGGCAACCATGGGTACCGCGGCGGCCGACCTCGAGGCGCGTCAGCTCCGATCCTCGGCCGTATCGCTGACCTCGAGCTCGCCGCGCAGCAGCGTCGCCTCGGGGCGCTCTCCATCTCCGACGAGCCCTCGGAGAACAGCGAGGCCGACGCGGGGGGCACCGAGGCGCAGCTCTCGCCTTCCGTCGCGTTCCCACCTACTACTACGACCGCTCCCTCGAGGTCTCGAGGAGCACCGTAGCCTGCTCCAAGACGATTCTATCGCCCAGCTCTGCAAGAGCATCATCATGGTATGGTTCGTCCCCTTTCCATTTCCTTGCGGATGTTTCATCAACATCGAGCACTGACCACTGGGTCTATCTAACTGTGCTGTCGAGGAGGGACGCCTCAAAGGTGTTCAATGAATTACTTCAAAGGGGGGGTGAAGTTACCTGCTTAGGGAGTGTTTGGTTCCACCCCACTAAACTTTAGTCACTTTTAGTGGTTAAAATGCCAAACACCCCCACTAAAAGGGACTAAACATGTCTTTTAGTCTCTTTTAGTGGGGGTGTTTGCAGTGGCGGATCCAGGATAAAAATCCACCTATGGCGAAATTTTGTACTACTAGAATGTGACAAAGTGAAATCGTGCTAATATGTCTTCAAGCCTACAACTAAAATTTACATAATGTTGTAAATTGAAGTTTAAAACATCAGCTAATTGCCAGACTAAAAAGCAAGGAGAACCAAATTTATAGTTGGGATCAATTGTACTTGCATATACGTTCATTGGTCCCATGTGTGATGATTGCGGTGCTACACTGGTGAATGCACTCATCGCCTCGTCATGGCATCGGTGGTGGACGCCTGGACGATGGAACTTGGAAGCACGAAGCCACCACAGGCGGGCGACAAATCGTGGACTGGAACGTAACATACGTACGTACTCGCCAAACGTACATACTTGATCGAGTACTACGTAGATCGAAAGCTCTTTACCTTCCGCGTGGGCTTCCATCACGCTGAGTCGCTGACGCAGCCCAATAGGCCCAACAGGCAACAACGATACCTCTTTGGACTTCGGCGTTTCACTAGCTACGAGCCTACAACTCTCGTCTTCTTCGCGACTTGCGTTCTATACTTACGATAAAATAGAGTAGCGGCTATAGATATCGGCCATGGCTGCCAGGTCTGGGCGCCAGGGGGAGGGGGGCTCACCGGCGGTGAGGTCTGGCGGCCGCCAGATCTCGCCATATTGGTGGATCCGCCACTGGGTGTTTGGCATTTTAGCCACTAAAAGAGACTAAAGTTTAGGGACTAAAGTTTAGTGGGGTGGAACCAAACACCCTCTTAGAAGTGCAGGCAACCAAACAAGTCCATCTTAGCTTGTTAGGGACAGGCTTAGACTAGCCTGGCTTAGTTTTGCTAGCCAAGCTTGTATTGGAAACGAACCAAACACACCCTAAGTCACCTTTACGAGGTTACAGTATTGGGAAAAAATGCTAAAACAGCAAGGTTCTACAAACCACTAATCCCTAGGACCATATAGTATGCTGACAAATAACTTTCGCCGTTTGCCTAGTTTATGTGAATGAAAACCTAATAATTCACACAGAGATTACCGAACACCCTTCATCAGTAGCCTCTACGGTTCCAACCTCTCCTAGTGACCGGCCAGCACTAGATCGGAGGGAGGGAGATATGCTTAGATCGAATGGTGCTTAGATCCGCTCCAGCCAAGTAGGGTAGGGTAGGGTAGTAGCACGGATCCCTAGAAAGTAGAAACAAACCTTGTTGTGCATGAGGATGGAGCACCCAGGCTCGAGCTGGTCCTTGTCGACGAAGGATAGGATGCCGACGTAGTACTCGGGTCCGACGGAGGAGGAGACGATGGCGTGGCTCTCGTCGATGATCTCCTCGAGGGATCCGACGCTCATGGGGGTGCCGCGGAGGTCGTCGACCTTGGATCGGTCCTCCTCGGCCTTGTCCTCCTGGGGCCGGAGGCGCTCCTGCGCGGCGACGAACTCCTCCTCCATGAGGAGGTAGTCCTTGACCCGCTCGAGCTTGAGCAGGCGGAGTCGGCACTTGGAGAGCGGCGCGACGTTAGGGAGGCGCGCGGCCGCCTCGGCGCCCTTCTGCTTGCGCTGCTTGCGGCCGACGCGGGAGGGCGCGGCCGGCGGCTCGAACTTCTTGTCCTTCTTATCGCCGCCGTCCCCCGGCTTGCGGTCACCGGCGCCGCCCTGCTTGCCCATCCCTCCCGGAGTGCCCTGCCCCATGGTCGCGCTTGGCCGCCGACGAAGTGCTTGCTTTGGATTTGGGTTTGCGTGGGGGAACGACCCTGGGGAGCGATGTGTGCTGGGATGCGATGCGAAGTTGGGGGGCTCCGCCTCCTTTTCCTCCGACTTCAACTTCCCCAGCAAGATGAAGGGGGCGGTCCCTGTCTGGGCTGCATGGGCCTAGGTTTCTCGAGGCCCGTCGTCATAGGCCAGCCTACTGGATCAGGCAGCCCTTTGTGACACATTGCCTGCCGTAGGGTCTGGGCTTCATGTGCCAGCAGTAGACGATGCCTTGCATAGTTGGATCTGTTTGTTTGTTTTTCTCTCTTTCTTGCTTTTTATTTAGAGGAACAAATTTGTTGTGAGATATATATTTAAAAAAAGTGGTATTGAATATTTCATGTTCCGAACGTTATAAATTGCCTGTTACCATTAGGTATTCTAGTTGTAATACTATTTTTTCAGACTTTATTGATGAGGAGAGATGAGAACAGGGAAATGTCTTTTATATGATATGTTATATTATCTTGGTGGTGGTGCAATGCAAATACTGCACTTGTCTGATGTCTCACGGCGAAATTATCATTTTTTGTCTTTATGAAAGCACAAAAAAAAGGTTGCTTCTTTGGGGTGGGTGTGTGGCTATCACTATCACACAAAGAATTTGATGAGCGAGAAAGGGGCACACCCTAAAGCCATTGCTGCATTTGCTATCACTATATCGTCGTCCGATCATGAAGCATCATAAGCATGGATCCAATTATTAGCAACCAAAACGTACCTAGCACGCTATACTGTACTGTATATCATCACCGCATCCAGAACGATCCGTACGTCCACTGATCACGATAGAAATTAATTAAGCTGATACTATACTACTATAGTACTACGTATATACCACTCAAAATATTTATTGTAGTGCATTCTTTCTCTTCGTAGAGAGAAAAAAAAAAAAGAGTGCGTGCCAATGCTACTCCTGCTTAGTATGGTTGCGCTGCGGCTGCGGCGGCGGCGGAGAGGGTGAATCCGGAGAGCATGGCTGACAAGGCTAGCGCTGCAAAGGCGATGAAACCCAGGCTGATGGCGGCGGTCATGGCGTCCGTGAAGACGTTGAGGACGGCGGATCTCATGCGGAGGGTTATGGGGAGAGCCGCCGCCGACGCCGTGATGAGCAGATACGCCACCACCTGATCGCCGGCGAAATCCGCGAGGCCGCCGCCTGCAGGTCCCGAGGATCTCCCGCCGTAGCCTGCGCATGCGGCGGCGCGCATCCGGCGGAAGCCCCGGAGCGCCTGCGCGGCGGAGTAGACGCAGGCGAGCACGGAGGCGGCCAGGAGGCACCTGTACTCCGGGTAGCGCGCGAACTCCATCCAGTCGCCGTGGCGGCAGGACGCGACGAGCGCGACGGCCACGAACGACATGACCGACGCGGCCGCGCGCAGCAGCAGCAGGAGCCCGTCCAGCGCCCGCGCTCCCGCCGCCGCCTGCTGGTGGCGGTCGTCGTAGTCGTGGCGCGCAGCGGCGGAGGCCCTGCTGGTGTCCGTGGCCGCCGCGCCTCCGTGTCGTCGTCCTTTGTAGGAATCGTACGCCGCCGCCGCCGCCTTGTTGTGGTCGTGGACGACGTAGCCCGGCGGCGGCGGGGGAGGCTTGGCAACGTACGCGCCGGGGCTGCTAGTGGTGCTTTTGGGTGTGGTACTGGTGGTGGTCATCGCCATGTCCATGTGCATGCCTTAGCGGCTTAGCGGGCAAGCAAATACACAAGAGGGCCCCTGGCCGGGTTGGGCGCGGATGATCGGCCGGAGCGATCGAGGATGGGCTAGTTAATTATGCTTATGCTTAGCATGGGTACCTACTTTAGGGCTCGTTCGGCAGCCTTGACCAGTTTTCGACCTGAGCAAAAAAAAAAAAACACTCCAGTTTTTAAACCAGGTTTCTCCATTCCATCCGGAATGGACCTTGTTCTGGCCGATTCCTTTACTGAACCAGCAGTGGGCCAGTGGCTTATCCAACGAACGATACAATAACGGGTTAACTAAAATTTTAATGTAAAACTTTGGCTAGCTAAACTTTAGTTGTATGTTTGAATGTTTTAACTGATAGCCTCAAAATTTAGCTGGCTGTTTGGATGTCTAGCCGCTACAATCAGCTAAATTAAAGTTTAGTCGAGGGCCAATAGAGCGGTACGGTGATCGGTGGTCGATCGAATTGGCATGCAATTGCTTTGCTTGCTGGTGACCGCGCGCGCGGATGCTTATACAGTATAAAAAGAAGTAGTAGTATAGTTGGCGTAAATTAATCGTGTTTTGCTTTTGTTGATCGATGATGTGCCCGCATGCTTTGATTGCTTTATTCACCTTTTTTCTAGCTTTCTTTTCTTCCGTTGATCAGATCCATCAGCGCGGCGAGGGTTAAATTTACACACGTACACCTCAATCAGATCCATCGGCTTTGCGTCGCGTGTTAAGCAACCGCCAACTCATGCCTGGCGCCTGCCTGCCTCGAGAGAGAGAGAGAGGGTCCTCCTCCTTTTCTCTTCGATCAGATAGGATCGAGCAGCCATCGACGTTATTACGTCTCAAATTTAATTAGCTTCGATAACAGATACAGATATGATGTACTCCCTCCGTTCCAGAATAATTGTCGTCCGGAAAGCGCGTCTGTGAGGGAAACACGGATTTCTAGTGACACTTATTTTGGAACGGAGGGAGTAGTGTAACTTTCTTTCTTCACTCTTTTCCGCTTGCTTACCCGACATGCAAGTTAAATAGCTCCGTCCATCTTGCAGCCGCTTAGGACAAATCCAGTGACCGCATTGAGGGATGTAAAACAGAATTGATGATTAATCTTTTTTTTATCTCTCTATTTTTTTTCCTTTTCTTCATCACCTCTTTCCCCCCTTATATTCCTCATATTTCTATTGATACACCGGCTGTATTAGAGCTAGATCCCCCTAGCCTCCTCTTTAGATCCGCTCGTGAGTGACCGAGTGTGACTGCTTAATAAGGCTGGATAGGTGCAGTTTATTTTTTTAACCAAGCTTTCAACAAGTTGTTAGCCAACTCTAATTGATTTATGCTATTTTTTAGTCTAATTAATAACTAGCCATGTAACTAAACAAATCCTTAGCTCCTAGCATGCATGCACAAATAATAGTAGGAAGCAGATTAAAAAAACTTCTAGTTTGGTGTAGGATTTGAGTAGCGATGCCTAGATATGGTTGTGGATCAAAAAATAGACTTTCAAACGAATCACGAGCATGTACGTGTTTGGTTCCTGCCACGCGCGTCATATATATCATACAATACTGGTCCAACCGCAATGGGATTCATGGACGATGACTGACAGGTGCATCACCCTAATGACTATTTGTAACGTATATGTTTCCTTTTTAGGATTAGCCTCGGCCTCTGCTCCTATATTGTCGATCGCCATGTCCTGGTACACTTGGCACGATAAGGTACGCTTGGCACCATATCGGCTGCCATGTCCATGCCTTTCCTTACGATATTGAGGCACCATGGTGAGGATCGATCTTGGTTTGGATGTGCCCGATGAGTGTCTCTGATGAGCTTGCATTATCCTCATCGGACATGTTTCTATAGCCTCCCACTAAAAACCACATTGGCGTTAGATTCCGAAACATAAGAAAAATATAAACATTTCTATTAAGTCAAAATATCATGAGTCGAGCCTGAGCTTATTGACATATGGCTCATCCTTATTTATGGTTAGATAGTTTATATACCGCTCATAACTTCATATGACATATAGGGCATGTCTGGTTTGAGGGTCTAGCCTCCAAGAAGCCAACGTTACCATATGTTTTGGTTGCCTGTTTAGAACCCAGGGGGTCTAGCCCTGGTAAGTTGGCGACCACCCTTATACCCCTTATATCAGACATGCGGGAAAACATTAGGGACAATCGTTCATGGTTAGCTAGGATTGGCTAAGCATGTGTCCCTCTCACTAGTTTGGCCACACAGGGCGATGACAAGTGACTCCCATCTTCCCTTCCTTCTTTGGTCACGATATAGAGGTGCGACAACAAAGTCTGTTGGCAACAATATGGTGACTCTCTGCTTCTCTCCTTTCCCCCTGTTGCGACGGAGAAGCAAGGCGGCAGAGTATGGCAGTGACAACATGTGGTTTTTGCCTTCCCTTCTATAGTCCCTTGATCTTCTTCATGAGGCAAGGCGATGGTTTGTGGCAGCGACAACTGGAGGATGTGCATGGAGATGGGAACTCTCATTTCCTCGTTGTCATGTAGGGTTGAGTTCTCTTATCGCCACGCGGGGTGGAGCAGGGCGTGAGCCACCCCACACCATAAGCACCGTCCTCGATGCATGAGGAGAATGGAGGCAGTTGTTGATGAGCGAGGTGACGATGGCGAGCACGATGGTAGACAACGAGCTCTAGTTGTTCGATAAAATGCAAACAAAGGAGTGATTACAACAAAATTGTCCTACGGTACCAGATAAACAAGGTCTTAAATAGACAGACCTAACTATCCTAAGCTAACGCTAATTTAAAAATCACAACCAAACAGACATATTAAGACAGTCCTAACGGTTGAAACTTGTGTGCATCATTTGTATAAACTACTCAACACTATACAAGGGTCTTTGTTTTTTTCCTTTTTCTCTGTCCTTATCCCTGCCTCTCTTTTCCTCGAATACTTTCTCTCCTCTCGAGCCACATGATCGAGGAGAACGAATGCGTGAGACGCAAAAAGGTAGAGAGAATGCATGTCACGGTGTGTCAGTGTTTTGAACCTGGGGGTATAGCACCAACTAGTAATATGATCGCGTGCTCTCTCCCTGGATGGTGATGCAAGGTGACACAAGATTTATCCTGGTTCGGGCAAAGAAGGCCCTACGTCCAGCGGGGGAGGAGATTCTTGTATTACTTGCACCGAAGTGCTTGTACAGGGGCAATACAAGCTCAATGAGCGTGGACCGGAGTCCGGACTCGCGTGTAAGGGTGTATGGGCGTATGTGCGTTCTAACGTGTCTGTAACCGGCGGAATGAGGGCCCTGGTGTCCCCTTTTATAGAGCAAGGGGGAGGCCAGGGTTACACAAGGGTATTACAGGTGTCGGGGCGTACGGTGCCCAATACGGAGAAGGGTAGGAACCCTGTTTTGTCGAAGACATTGTAGCCGACGCGGGGGTTGCTGTTGGGGCGTCCTTGAAGCGTGGCCTCCATCCCGGGTGCGGACGTGGAGGCATGGCGACGTGGAGGCCGTGCACCGCCCATCCCGGCACGTACGATACGTGCGTAGTTCCGCCGGGTCTTAGGGGTACCTGTCCTCCAATCATATGACAGCAATTAGGGCTCGAGGGGCACAAAACCGGCCTCGAGGTGGCGCCTGCGGGAGGCTCGAGCTCCGCAGGTATGGACGAGTTCCGGGGAACCTGGTCGTACAGCGGAAATCCGGGTCTCGAGATGTGACCGAGACGTGCCACAGTGCAGGGTATGGTCGAACAGTGATGTACTGGTGCCTTTTCACCCATGCTTATGGTAAAAAGGAGGTTTGACTCAGACTCCGGTTCACTGTGGCGCATGCTGCGTCTCAGAGGACGTGACGGGGGTAGGTGAGTGCATTAAATGTTTGGTGTGGGGTTGGCATCCGGTGCTTGGCGCTGCTCGAGGGGCGTGATGTGCCCTCGAGGGGTAGGCAGCCGGGCCAGCGAGGCTCGAGGGCCCTGTGCCGGGTCTTGAGGGGTGGTGTATGGCGGTGGCGGGCTCGAACCCCTTGAGCCAGGGCTCGAGAGGCAGGCTACCACGAGGTGGTTTGTGAGGCATTTGGCGGGCCTAGGCTTCCCCGTGGTGGGCCGGTGTTGTGGGCTTTGACAGGTTGGTATTCGGGTGGTTAAGTCCAGCCGGGCTTACTATTAATTGGTGTTCTAGGTTTTAACCCGTGTGTTTTGCGTTGATTGAGGGTACCCCTTTGGCGTTCCCCCGACAGTAGCCCCCGAGCCCTTGTTTGAGTGCTTGCACTTGAGCAGGGGCTCTCGATTTTGGATTTCGAGGGTTTTGGCTAACTGGATCTCGAGGGTTCGGCTGTGTTGATTCCGCGGGTGTCGTGCGAGCGACACCCGCGGGTGTAGCCCCCGAGGCCACGGGGGAGTGGTTAGGACTCCCTCGTGGGCTTTGAGTGTGAGCGTTAATTACGTTTTTTAGGTTCGGGAGTGTCGAGCTCCCGAGTTATTTAACCCTCTTTCGTCGAGGGGTGCCAGGCTGAACCGACCGGCCGGCTCTTCGAGCTGTCCGGCACGTCGGTTGCCCTGGCTTGTCATCCCGTCGAGTCCTTTCGTTCGGATGCGAGGGGGGATGCCTCGTACTACCACGAGCGGGCGAGTATCGAGGTTCCCGGTGAGCTGGTAACGGGGGATCCAAGTGAGACCTTGTGCCCCGTTCGATAGGGTCGACTGTGGCCCGGAGGCGATCTCATAAAGCATGGGCGCTCAGTCTGCAGGAGTGCCGGGTCCATTCGATAGGGCCTGGTGGCTCGACGCCTCCCTCCGAGGGGATCTCACTGCATGTGGTGCTCCCTGCCTTGGATACACGTGAGGGGCCTCGAGGGCTTGGCCCTCAAGCGATGCTGCGGGTGGCGCCCCTTGGTGTCCCTAACTCGGGTGCTCGAGGCCGGCTGTCGAACCCTTTTCGAGGGCCAGCCTTCGCTGCCTCGAGGCTTAGGGCCGGGGCCCGTTTTTACCTTCGTGAAGAAGCCTTTGTCGCTTGGAACCTTGGTGTCCCGTCGAACGTGCCTTTTTAGGCGAAATCTGTCGGGGAGGGCGGCGGACGCGAAGCCGGGGCGACGATCGTGGCGGGCCCGGGTAGTGGAGCGAATGGAGAGCTGTCCGCGTGTTCCCTGCATCCGGTTCGAGACGTGGTTAGGTGGGCGCATTAAATGCTATGCGGTTACCTTTTTCGTCGCCGTGGGACGCCTCGCCTGTTGGGGTTCTTTCGTATAAATACCGAGAGAGGGGGAGAGGGCTCTTCTCTTTGCCTTTGCCTCCATAGCCGCCACAGTTCCCGCACCCCTTCCTCCTGAGCCCGCAGCCAGCAACCTCCCCGGCCGTTCGTCCGCCATCAAAGCCCACGCCATCGTTGCCATGGCCGACAAGACCTCGCCGCAGCCGGCCGAGGCCTAGAGACGGTCGAAGGTGACGCAGCGCGAGATGGACTCGCTGGTGGCTCAGGGGCTTCTTCGTCCCAACCCAGAGGAGGGATCTGCGTGGTGGGTCATCCCGTCGGAGGACCACCGGGAGCCGCACCCGCCGGAGGGGTACGTGGTGAGCTTCACCCGTTACCACCGCTTGGGGCTCGGCGTCCCGCCGAGCCGCTTCATGCGGGCGTTAACCCACCACTACGGGGTGGAGCTTCAACACTTCTCCCCCAACTCGATCTCGCACGCCGCCATCTTCGCTGCGTTGTGCGAGGGGTACTTGAAGATGGAGCCGCATTGGGAGATGTTCGTTCACATCTTCCGGGGCGAGCTCTTCACCAAGACGCTGAAGCCCAGTGGGAAGTGGCTTGTGCGCGCTGGCTCCCTCGCCAGTCACCTATGCGGACCGGGCCTTCGTCGGTCGGCGTCCCCCGCGAGTATCTCCACCACAGGCTCTCGACCAACCAGTCGGGGTGGGACGAGCACTGGTTCTATCTGCGAACTGAGGGAAGGGCTCCTTCCTGCAGTATACCGGCAGGGTACTCGACCGGCGCCCAGGACCAGTGGATCTGGGGCGTCGCTGGCAGACAGGCAGCGCCACCTGGTGTCGTTGATGAAGCTGATGAAGAAGCTAGGTGGACGAGGAGGGGTTGACCGTCCCGGCGGTCATCTGGGCGTTCCACCAACGGAGGGTCCTCCCTTTGGCGGACCGCCCCCTCTTCCTGTACCAAATGGGGGAGAAGGCCACGTCCGAGGCGCTGAGTGGGTCGAGGATGGCCGAGGAGGGATTGCCCTGCAGCGAGGGCATCTCCCGGGTGTCGATCACGATCCATGGGTCGTTCGCCCCGGAGAGTACCAAGCTAATCCCCATGGTGCCCGACAAGGGGTGCCTCGATCTGGTAGGTCCCCATCGAGCTAGCCCGTCTCGAGCCTCCCCTCCTTCTTTCTTCTTCGAACCTTGCGCCTTTTTTTTGTTTCTTCCTCATCACGTTTCCTTTTTTCGCAGGGGCGTTCACGTGTCATGCCTCGAGGCCCCCGGTGAGGGAGGACGCCGCGGAGACACAGGTGAGGCGCCTCTCTGCTCAAAAGGAAAAAGAGAACAAGGATTCCAGAAAGAAGAAAGAGAAAAACAAAAACTTGCGTCGGTCGGCTCGGGAGCAAAGGTTGGCGAAGGCTCGCCGCAATCGGTAGCCTGGGGACGAGTCCCCCGCGCTCAGCCCCTCGAGCTCGGAGGAGGATGATGATGATGATGATGATGATGAGAGTGGCGACGAGGGGATGGACGCGCGCCTGAGACGCGCGGGGTTTGGCGACGTCTGGGCTGACCGCTCCCCTATGCAGGAGGACATCTATGAGGTCCCACCGGCGAAGGTACCATGCGGGGTGAAGCAGCAGAAGGCCACGCCCAGCTCCGCCTCGTCGGAGGCCCAGGGCACGTCGAGCTCCCGGCCGGACGCGCCCCCTGTCGTGAGGAAGCCCCGAACCCGGAGCGCCTCCGCCACAGCACCAACGGAGGCCACCCCCGCGTCAGCCCAGGCGGGAGGGTCTCGAGAAGGGCCGAGCCTCGAGGGGCAGTGACCACATCGGGAGGGGCTCCGGGCCCGACCGCCGCGAGCCATCGAGGTCGGGGTCGAGCCCGCGGAGGAGCGGGCGTCAGGAGGAGGCGTCGAGCCCGCACCATCACGAGCGTCGGGGAGGGAGCCCCCGAGCGTCTCGTGACCAGGGGCGTGAGCGTCCCCGGAGTCCATCGCCGCACCACCGCCGGGACACAGAAGCGGACGCGGGGGGGGGGCGCGACCGCCAGCGCCAGCGCCGGAGCAGGTCCCGGAGCCCGCGCCGGGACAGGCGCCACGACGACAGCACGAGGGAGGTACGGTCGCCCTCCCGCGATGCGGGGCGGAAGGAGGGCTCTCCCTCGAGGTCGAGCCACGGGAGGCGCCGGGAGCCCTCCCCCCATCCTAGCCCTACAGAGACGGCCCAGGCGCAGGGCTCGAGCCGTGGGGTGGGCTCGAAGCCCCCGAGTGGGTCCGGCGATTCCGGGAAGAAGCCCAGCCGCCGCTTTGGGTGAGTAATTTTCTTGGATCTCGTCGGTAGTGAGGCTTTACCTCTTTACTTTTGGTGATGCATGTCATCTCTGGTTTCTCAGGGGGAAGCGCTCCTACCAGGAGGTGGACCTCGCTGCGTCCAAGCGTGCCAAGACCTCGAGCTCCGCCGAGGCACAAGCACCTCGAGGTATGGCACCTTCCTCCGCTAGAGAAGCCGCTTGGCTGGAGAAGGCTCGAGCTGCCATGGCTCGAGGAAGCCAGATGATCGTCGCGAATTTTGGTGAGGTCGTCGCCATCGACCGCAGGGGTCGAGGCATCCTTCCCGATTCTGATATCACGGTCATCTCGTATTGCAGGGGCCGCAGCTTACGGCATCCAGCCCGCCACTACCACGTCCACTGAGGCGCTGCCTCCTCCCCCTCCTCCTCCTCCCGCGATGGCGCCAACTGGGAGCGCCACCCTTCCCCCCCACCACGACGGTTGTTCCGGGGGAAGCGCCTAGGGCGAGCGTGTAACATCTCGGCTCAGGGCTTAATAGGATTAATAGAATACTCATACCAATAAGTTGCAACTTCTTTTCCGGAAGCCCCTCTCCTAAAAACTCCAAAGTTAAGCGTGCTTGGCTTGGAGCGATGGGTGACCGACCGGGAAGTCTTTCCCGGGTACGCATGACTGAGGACAAAGTGCGCAGAAAAGACTGGTGTTGGTCTGTGGGGATAGTCTAGGTCCTATGAAAGCTGCCTGATGTAAGCGGGCCCGGCCTCGAGGAGGCGGGACGTTACAGAATGGTATCAGAGCCGACTCTCACGGTTTCACGGGCGCGTGTGTCGCAGTTGCGCAGGCATAGTGCGCATGGCTGGTGTGGATCCGGAGTGGTCACACAGCATGGCATATGCGCTGGCATTGGGCATACGGACGTGGCCAAGAGAGGACGTTCCTGGCCTGGGATTGATCGACGAGGACGTCGATCTCTTAAGGGGGTGAGATTGTAACATCTCGGCTCAGGGCTTAATAGGATTAATAGAATACTCATACCAATAAGTTGCAACTTCTTTTCCGGAAGCCCCTCTCTCCTAAAAACTCCAAAGTTAAGCGTGTTTGGCTTGGAGCGATGGGTGACCGACCGGGAAGTCTTTCCCGGGTACGCATGAGTGAGGACAAAGTGCGCAGAAAAGACTGGTGTTGGTCTGTGGGGATAGTCTAGGTCCTATGAAAGCTGCCTGATGTAAGCGGGCCCGGCCTCGAGGAGGCGGGACGTTACAGAGCGTGGCCCCGCCGGTGTCTGGGGCCGAGGAGATTGTGCCCCTCGAGGCCCCGACCGACACGAGCCGGGCTGCGGAGGAGGGAAAGGGGGGAGAGGCGGTGGCGGAGAAGGAGCCGACGGTGGAGGACCTCCTGAACGAGCTGGAGCAGGGGCCGCTCCTCGCCGCGGGCTTGACGATGGTGGAGGCGCCCGAGGCGCCGGCTAGCGCTGACAAGACGCCGGAGGACCCGACCAGGGAAGAGGGCCCGGGGTCGAGCCTTCTTTCGATCGACTCATCGCCGCTCGAGTCTTCGTCCCCACGCGAGGTTGTGACGCCGCCTCGGGAGGCGGCGGGGCGACAGGAGGTGCCGGCGGAGAGACGGAGGGAGTCGGGGCCCGTGCCGTCGGGCGGCGAGCCGCAGCTGGGGCAGCTCGGGGCGGAGGAGGATCTGCCCGACATCGAGCTTGACCGACCAGTATGGCCGTTTCCCGACGCGCCGAGCCCGTCCCTTGCCATGGTCCCCGTCGAGCAACCGGCCCAGCGGAGGGCCCCGCGCGAGGTGCGGTCCATCTTCCGGGAGGTGGCTGAGCTCATGACGGAGGCGGAGCGGTCCTACTCTGAGGAGGCGGGCCGGTCCGCACAGGTGTCGGCCGCCCTCGCGAGGGCTGAGGCAGAGCTTCAAGATCTCCGCGCTGAGCTGAGCCGGAACGCCCAAATGGCGAGCCGGCTCAAAGAGGCGGAGGCGGAGGTCCGGGCGGCTCGAGGTGAGATCGCTCGATCCAAGGAGGAGGCCGCCGTCGCTCTCGAGGCGTCGAGGAAGGAGGCCGCGGACGCCCGAAGCGAGGCCGCCTCCGCCTAGGCTGAAGCTGAGGCAGCGAAGAAGGAGGCCACTGACGCCCGAGGCGAGGTTGCCACCGCCCGAACCGCAGCGGAGGCGGCGAGAAAGGAGGCTGAGGATGCTCAACGCGATGCCGCCGCCGCTCGGTCCGCAGCGGAGGCGGCGAAGAAGGAGGCCGAAGACGCCGAGAGCGGTGTCGCCACCGCCCGAGCTGCCGAGGGGGTGGCGCGGCAGGAGGTGATCCGAAAGGATCTGGCCCTCGCGGAGGCAGGCAAGATGGTCGAGGAGCTTAGGTCCGAGAAGCTCCTCATGCTGGCCGAGAAGCGCAGGCTCGAGCAGCGCGCTGAGGGCCTTACCAGCGACCTCGCCGAACTGGGGCAACATTGCGATGGTGAGGCTTACACCTTGTCCTTGCTTGGGCCTCGAAGTTTTTTGTTACGCCGCAGTCTCACTCTTCCTCGTTCGTTGCGCAGGGGTCGAGAAGACGGCCGAGGAGCTCCGCGGGATGAACCAGGCTCTCTTGGACCAACTCCAAGACGAGACGATGGTGGCGGAGCGGGCTCGCACTTCCCTCGACCGGCTCGGCTCCATGTGGGGTGTTCCTCCGGTGGCTGCGGCAGAAGGTGCGGTGGCCCGAGGCGACGCCTTGGTCGACGCCTTGTGCTTCCTCGACGTAGCGGCGCGGGACCGTGTCCGGCAAGCTCTCCACCATGGCGTCAAGCAGACGCTCACGGTCGTCCGCTCCGGCTTCCGCTTCCCGGTCCACGTTGTCGCCAATGGCTTCATCGAGATCGAGGGGAAGGACGAGGAGTGGAACAACCGCCGTGTCGACAAAATCTTGGAGAAGATGGAGAGGCCGGGGACGTCGCTCGCGAAGATCTTCGAGGTGGACGTGCTGCCTCCTGACGCCAGCAGCGGTGTCGAGGACCCTCCTCCCTCTAGCTCGGGTGTCGAGGCTGCGCCCGTCGTGGAAGACCTCGGGGAGGAGTATCATACCGACGAAGATTAGGGCCTGCGTGCCAAATTTGGGCATCGGGGCCCCTGTAAGAATTTTATGACATGAATGAGGGTCCGTCGAGACCCGTATGTATATATGACTTGTTTGTTTAAAGGAGTTGTTTTCTTCTCAAATGCGTTTGACCCCTTCTCTTTGTTGCAAGCTCAAGTTTCTGCTAGCTTAGTCTGTGTTCCTTCGATACGTCGTGAGCGCCTCGAGGGGAGGCGTTGGTAGGGTACCGTAGCCCGGGAGCGTAGGTGGCCGTCTACGTCGACGCCTCCCGACTCTTGGAGGCTCGAGGTATTTTAGGATTTAGACGTCGCTAGTTCACTCGAGGCACGAGTCGAGACGAGGGTCGAATTTTTGAAAAGAAAACGCACATTTTTTCCGGAGTCTGGGGGGCGGTTACCCCCTGTCAGCCCCCGACGGAGGCTCGACCCTGAGCAAAGCAGGGTCGAGGCTACCTTAAGATGCTAAGCAAAATGAAATACAATGTACGAGTTTGTTCATTCATTTTGGGCGTGTTTGTACAAAGCAACAAAATGAATGAGGCCTCGAGGCCTTTAAGGGTAGAAGCGACGTAGCTGAGATATGTTCCACGCGTTCGCCAGGATCCTGCCTTGGTCGTCGTAGAGCTTGTATGTTCCTGGCTTGAGTACTTCAGCTACGGTGTATGGGCCCTCCCATGGAGGGGTGAGCTTGTGGCGCCCTCGATTATCCTGCAGTCGTCGAAGCACGAGGTCCTCCACCGCCAGGTCCCTCTTTGCGCACGTGCTTGTCGTGGTAGCGTCGAAGTGTTTGCTGGTAGCGCGCGGAGTTGATGAGCGCCACATCTCGGGCCTCCTCGAGCTGGTCTTTGGCGTTGGCGAGCTTTTCGTCGTTGGTTTGCTCGTTGTAGGCTCGAAGTCGAGGGGAGCCATACTCGAGGTCCGTGGGCAAGACGGCCTCGGCGCCGTAGGTTAGGAAGAACGGAGTGAACCCTGTGGCTCGACTCGGCGTAGTCCTGAGGCCCCACAGCACCGAGGGGAGCTCTACAGCCCACCCCTTTCCGAAGTTTTTGAGGGTCTTGAACAGCCTCGGCTTCAGCCCATGGAGTATCATGCCGTTGGCGCGCTCGACCTGCCCGTTGCATTGAGGGTATGCGACCGCGGCCCAGGTCACGCGAATGCTGTTGTCGTCGCAAAAGTTGGTGAACTTTTTGCCCGTGAATTGGGTGCCATTGTCGGTGATGATGACGTTAGGCACCCCAAACCGGTACATGATGTCTGCGATAAACTCGACGGCTTTCTCGGAGGTGGGGTCACCTATGGGCTTGGCCTTGATCCACTTGGTGAATTTGTCGATGGCCACGAGCGCATGCGTGTACTTTCCGGTTGTCATCTTGAGGGGACCCATGAGGTCGAGCCCCCAGACGGCAAACGGCCAAGTAATGGGGATCATCTGCAGGGCGTGCGCGGGCTGGTGCGTTTGCTTGGCGTAAAACTGACACCCTTGGCAGGCTCAGACCAGGCGCTTTGCGTCTCCGATGGCGGTTGGCCAGTAGAAGCCTTGTCGGAAGGCGTTCCCTACCAGGGTCCTTGGCGCTGCATGATGACCGCAAGCCCCCGAGTGCATGTCGTCGAGGAGCCTGCGTCCCACCTCGAGGGGGATGCAGCGTTGAAGCATTCCTGATGGGCTTCGACGGTACAGCTCCCGTTCATCGCCGTAGATGACGTAGGTCTTGGCCCTTCGAGCAATGCGTCGGGCCTCCGTCTTATCTTCTGGTAGCACGCCTTGCGTCAGGTAGTCGAGGAAGGGCGTCCGCCAGTCGAGGGGTCGTGATGATGAAGAGGCAGGTGCGTCAATCTGCATCGCCTCAGCGGATGTCGAGGGGTCGTTCTCGAGGGGTGGCGTTGAAGGTCGAGCCCCCGTGTCTGGTTCAAGGGGTGGTGTCGAGGAGCCAGCCCCCGGGCCGATTTTGACGGATGGCTCGAAGATATCCCTCGAGAACACATCTGGGGGGACAGTGCCGCGCGTGGATGCTAACTTAGCCAGCTCGTCCGCGGCCTCGTTGTACTTTCGAGCGATGTGGTTGAGCTCGAGGCCGCAGAACTTATCTTCTAGCTTGCGCACCTCCCCACGGTATGCTTCCATCTGGGGGTCGACGCAGCTCGAGGCCTTCATGACTTGGTTGATGACGAGCTGCGAGTCCCCTCGAGCGTCGAGGCATCAGACCCCGAGCTCGAGGGCGATACGCAATCCGTTGACAAGGGCCTCGTACTCGACGGTGTTGTTGGAGGCGGGGAAGTGCAAGCGCAGCAGGTAGCGTATGTGGACTCCGAGGGGTGATATGAAGAGCAGGCCCGCGCCTGCCCCCGTCTTCATGAGGGACCCGTCGAAGTACATAGTCCAGAGCTCGGCTTGGATTTGTGCTGGCGGGAGCTGGGTGTCGGTCCACTCAGCAACGAAGTCCGCCAATGCTTGCGACTTGATGGCTTTTCGCGGAGCATAGGTGATGGCTTCCCCCATCAGCTCGGCAGACCACTTAGCGATGCGCCCCGTGGCCTCTCGGTTGTTGATAATCTCCCCGAGGGGGAAGGATGACACCACCGTTACGGGATGAGCGAGGAAGTAGTGCTGGAGCTTGCGTCTCGTGATGATGATGCCGTAGAGCAGTTTCTGGATGTGCGGGTACCGGATCTTGGCCTCAGAGAGCACCTCACTGGTGAAGTATACCGGCCGTTGGACCGGCAACGCATGGCCCTCCTCATGCCTCTCGACGACTATGACCGCACTGACCACCTGAGTGGTTGCGGCCACATAGAGGAGGAGAGGCTCGGGGGAATCGTCAACCTGGGCTGGTCGCGGTGGCACGAGAATTGGTGCGGAAGTCAGCAACCCCTTCAACTTGGTTAAGGCCTCCTCGGCTTCGATAGTCCACGCAAAGTGTTCCGTCTTCTTCAGCAGGCGGTAGAGGGGTAGCGCTTTTTACTCTAGCCTCGAGATGAATCTGCTGAGAGCGGCTAGGCAGCCTGTCACTTTCTGCACACCCTTGAGGTCTCGAATTGGGCCCATCCTCGTGACTGCTGAGATTTTTTCGAGGTTGGCCTCGATCCCCAGCTGTGAGACAATGTAGCCTAGTAGCATGCCCTGAGGCACACCAAAGACACATTTCTCGGGGTTGAGCTTCACATTCTTGGCCCGGAGGCACTCGAACGTGGTCTCGAGATCGCTGATGAGGTTCCCGGCTTTCTTGGTTTTAACCACGATGTCATCGATGTAGGCCTCGACGGTTTTGCCTATGTGTTCGCCAAAGATATGCTGCATGCAACGTTGGTACGTTGCCTTGGCATTTCGAAGGCCGAAGGGCATTGTAACGTAGCAATACATACCAAAAGGCGTGACAAAAGAGGTAGCGAGTTCGTCGGATTTTTTCATCTTAATCTGGTGGTAGCCGGAATACGCATCGAGAAATGAAAGTACTTCACACCCCGCAGTGGAATCGACAATCTGATCAATTCTAGGTAAAGGAAATGGAACTTTTGGACATGCTTTATTCAGACCAGTGTAGTCTACACACATCAGCATTTTTCCATTCTTTTTCCTAACTAGTACAGGGTTAGCTAGCCACTCTGGGTGAAATACCTCCTTGATGAACCCGGTCGCCAAAAGCTTGTGCACCTCCTCGCCGATGATCCTGCGCTTCTCCTCGTCGAAGCGGCGCAGGCGTTGCTTCACCGGTCTGGACCCGGCCTGGATTTCCAAGGCGTGCTCGGCGACTTCCCTCGGTATGCCCGGCATGTCCGAGGGGCCCCACGCAAACATGTCGATGTTCGCGCGGAGAAAGTCGACGAGCACTGCTTCCTATTTAGGCTCGAGGCTGGCGCTGACGGCCAGCGTCTTGCCATCGGTCGAGGTCGGGTCAACGGGTATCAGCTTGGTGTGCTCCGCCGGCTCGAAGGTGCCAGCGTGGCGCTTCGCTTCAGGGGCCTCCTCGGTGGCCAGGGCGGCTAGGGCCTCGAGCGAGTCGAGCTGGACGTTTGCCTCCCCACGCTCGACACACTCCACGTCGCAGTGGTACGCGTGCTCGTAGGATGTGTCGACGGTGATGACCCCTTTTGGCCCCGGCATTTTGAGCTTCAAGTACGTGTAGTTGGGAACCGCCATGAACTTGGCGTAGCCTGGCCGGCCGATGATGGCGTGGTAGGTCCCTTGGAACCCGACCACCTCAAAAGGAGCATCTCCCGGTGGAAGTTGGTCGGCGTGCCGAAGCAGACAGGGAGGTCGATGCGCCCGAGGGCGTGGGCCTTCTTCCCTGGTACGACTCCGTGGAACCCCCCGACGCTGGGTCGGAGCTGACCCTCCGAAATCCCCAGGAGGTTGAGGGTCTCGAGGTATATGATGTTGAGGCTCGAGCCCCCATCCATCAACACCTTGGAGAACCGTACGTCGACGATGACAGGGTCGACGACGAGGGGGTACGCCCCCGGGTTTATGACACGGTCCGGATGGTCGTCACGGTCGAACGTGATCGGCGCATCAGACCAGTCAAGATACCGGGGGGCGTCGTGGTAGAGTGCAAAGATCTCCCAGCGCTCCTTCTTTCTTTCTCGAGCTGAGAGCCCGACGGTCGGCCCCCCGTAGATCATGTAGCAGTCGCGCACCGGGGGGAAGTTGTCGTCCGCGTCCCCACCGCCGCGCCGATTGTTATCCTTGCCCTTAGGCGCATCTTCTTTCTTATCGTCGAGCTTGGAGTAGTAGCCTTTCAACAGTCGGCAGTCCTTCAACTTGTGGTTCACGGGGCCCGGGTGATAAGTGCAGGGATCCTCGAGCATTTTATCGAAGACGGCCCCGTCTGGGGGGCCTCGAGGCTTTTTATGCTCGAGGGCGCCTGCGAGCACTTCTTCATCGTCGTCGTCGCCGGCGTCGCGCTTCGCCTTTTGACCTTTTCCCTTGCTCTTCTTCTTTTTGATGTTGTTGTCGCGGCTTTTGACGTCGTTGCCCTTGCTCGAGCCCTCCGGCGTAGCCACCGTTTTGCCTTTGTCCGTGGGGCGGCCAAAGAAGGCCCCCACTGCCTCGTCGCCTGAGGCAAAGCTGGTGACGCGGTCCATCAATTCCTCGACCGTCCTGGGACGGTAGCGCCCTAGCTCGTGGACCAGCTCTTGGCATGTCGTGCCCGCGAGGAACGCTGAGATGACATCTTCGTCCGGCACGTGGGGTAGCTCGAGGCGCTGCTTCGAGAACCGCCGAGCGAAGTCGCGGAGGGGCTCGTCCGCTTTCTGCCTGCAGCGTCGTAGATCCCAGGGGTTGCCTAGGCGCACGCAGGTCCCCTTGAAGTTCCCATCAAAGACCCTGACCAGGTCGGCCCAGTCATGGATCTGATGCGGCGGGAGCCCCTCGAGCCACCGACGGGCGGTGTCCGAGAGGTAGAGCGGGAGTTGGCGTATGATCACGCGGTCGTCGTTCCTGGCCCCGCCCAATTGGCAGCCTAGGCGGAAGTCAGAGAGCCACAGCTTGAGCTCGACCCCCCCGTCATACTTCACGATGTTGGTAGGTGGTCGAAAGCGGTCGGGGAGGATCGAGGTACGGATGGCTCGGCTGAAAACCCTGGGGCCCGGGGGCTCGAGGGTTTGCCGGTCGTCTTCGCTGTCGTAGCGCCCTCCTCGATGGACACTATAGCCTCGCTCCTCGCCACCTTCGTGCTTGCGTCGGGGGTTACGCTGGTATTGTAGCGCGTCCTCCTCTGCCCTGGCATTCGCCCCCCGAAGTCGCGTGAGCTCGTTGCGGGTGTCATTGGGGTCTCGAGGTGGCCGGTTGTCGACGATCCGCTCCCGGACTGGCCTGGCTTGAGAGGCGTTTGGCTGATGGACGGACATCTCACGCTCGTTGCGGGGCGCGTCCGCCGGCTTCCCCGAGGCTGCTCCGCGTCGGCGTGACGCCGAACTCTCGGCCTGCTGCACAGCGGCTGTCTCGAGGAGGTTCTTCATTTCCCCGAGCATGCGCCTGGCGTCAGGGTTGGAGACGGCGGGTAGATCGCGGAGCAGCATGGCGGCTGCGACCACATTCTGCCCGGCTCACGGGAAGCATACCTCGGGGCGTGCTGGTGCCCCATCCTCGAGGATCCGCCGGTGGACCTCTCGAGCCTGACCTCGAGCTCCGGCTCCTCGAGGCTGGGGTGGTTCCTGCATCAGAGTTTGCCGGAGCTGCAGCAGCTGTCGCCGTTCTTCCTCGGCTTTGGTGATTGCCTCCTGCACCTGCGCGAGTTGCGCCGCCCGGCCGTCGTCGTGCTGAGGCGGTGCAGCCGGTGCTGGAGGTTCGTTCCTCCCCTGAACACGTGATCCGCCTGCCGCGGCCACGTCGCTGGGGTCTTCTAGATCGAGCGCCGGCCTGCCGTCGTCGCCCTCGTCTTCGGTATCGCATACGACCCCCTCGAGTTGGAAGCACTCCCTGGTGGGATCCCAGAGGTCGGGGTCGTGGTAGTCGTATTCGTCAGAGTCGGAGCTGTTGACGGCGTGCCGCCTTGGCAGATGCTGGGACCGCAGCTCGCGGTACCATTCTCCGACGGTGGCTCGCCGGGGTGGCTCGATGGCTCGCGAGAAGCCACGGTCGACGTGCGCGGGGCGAACGATCTCCAGGTTGGCCATGGCCTGCAGTAGCACGCCCGTGCGCTCCTCCTGCTCTGCCGGCGGTCGGTCCCGACGGCGCTCGTTGAGCTGGCGGGCGAAGGCTGCTGCGGAGTTGTCGAGGCCGAACGGGAACCGCCGGCGTCGAGCGCGATCCACCCCGTGTGGGAGGAGGCTGGGTGGTGTCGACGGTGCGCGGCTCGGAGGCCTCTGGCCGGGCTCCCGGTCCGTGCGCATGATGAACGCGAAGTCGCTGGGTGGGCGCGAGCGCACCCTGGAAGTCTCCGGCCGTGCGCCGGGCAGGCTCCTCCTCGGGAACTCCGCGCCGGCCACGGGGAAGTGGGTGTACGCCGCTGGCACCGCCTGTGCCTGGCGACGATGGTGACGACGGCGCCGCTCACGGGGTGGCGACGTGTGGTGGTGTGGGCGACGTGTCACGCTCCTCGCACGGGGTGGCGTGACACACCCTCCACTCGGGCCCTCCGTGGAGAGCAAGGTCAGCTCGTTGCCGTTGTCGGTGGCCAGGAACTCGAGGCTCCCGAACCAGATGACGGCACCGGCAGAGAACGAAGGAGTCGAAGCAGCCATCCAGGAAACAGCGAGACGCCGACTCGACACGCGAAGGCCCCTACCTGGCGCGCCAACTGTCGGTGTTTTGAACCCGGGGGTATGACACCAACGAGTAATATGATCGCGTGCTCTCTTCCTGGATGGTGATGCAAGATGACACAAGGATTTATCCTGGTTCGGGCAAAGAAGGCCCTACGTCCAGCGGGGGAGGATGTTATTGTATTACTTGCACCTAAGTGCTTGTACAGGGGCAAATACAAGCTTGGTGAGCGTGGACCGGAGTCCGGACTCGAGTATGAGGGTGTCGGGCGTATGTGCGTTCTAACGTGTCTGTAACCGCGGAATGAGGGCCCTGGTGTCCCCTTTTATAGAACAAGGGGAGGCCAGGGTTACACAAGGGCATTACAGGTGTCGGGGCGTACGGTGCCCAATACGGAGAAGGGTAGGAACCCTGTCTTGTCGAAGACATTGTAGCCGACGTGGGGGTTGCTGTTGGGGCGTCCTTGAAGCGTGGCCTCCATCCCGGGTGCGGACGTGGAGGCGTGGCGACGTGGAGGGCGTGCACCGCCCATCCCGGCACGTACGACACGTGCGTAGTCCCGCCGGGTCTTAGGGGTACCTGTCCTCCAATCATATGACAGCAATTAGAGCTCGAGGGGAGCAGAACCGGCCTCGAGGTGGCGCCTGCGGGAGGCTCGAGCTCCGCAGGTATGGGCGAGTTCCGGGGAACCTGGTCGTACAGTGGAAATCCGGGTCTCGAGATGTGACCGGGACGTGCCACAGTGCAGGGTATGGTCGAACAGTGCTGTGCTGGTGCCTTTTTCACCCATGCTTATGGTGAAAACGAGACTTGACTCTGCCCTAGTTCACTGTGGTGCACGTTAGGTTGCAGAGGACGTGATGGGGGTAGGTGAGTGCATTAAATGTTTGATGTGGGGTTGGCATCCGGTGCTTGGCGCTGCTCGAGGGGCGTGATGTGCCCTCGAGGGGTAGGCAGCCGGGCCAGCGAGGCTCGAGGGCCCTGTGCCGGGTCTCGAGGGGTGGTGTATGGCGGGCTTGAACCCCTTGAGACAGGGCTTGAGAGGCAGGCTACCATGAGGTGGTTTGGGAGGCATTTGGCGGGCCTAGGCTTCCCCGTGGTGGGCCGGTGTTGTGGGTTTTGACAGGTTGGTATTCGGGTGGTTAAGTCTAGCTGGGCTTGCTATTAATTGGTGTTCTAGGTTTTAACCCGTGTGTTTTGCATTGATTGGGGGTACCCCTTTGGCGTTCCCCCGACACGGTGCGAAAAAACGCTTCTGGCGACTCAGGGCTCACAACAACCTATAAACGCGATGATCGACCCTTTTCTCTACCTTCCTTATCCTTTCTTCACTTTGTTACTTTGTCTCCTTCGGTATGAGCTAGCGCACAAACAGGGAGCGACTATATATTTCCAAATGGCACGCGGCCCGTTGGCACGGCCCATGGCCCGACAATTCGGCCCGGCCCGGGCACGGCACGGCACGGCGGCCTACGGGCCCGTGCCGGCCCGGCCCGATGCACCAGGCCGTGCCTGGGCCGCCACCCAGGCCCGCGACACGGCACGGGCACGGCCCGGTGAAAGGGGCGGCACGAACGGCGGCCCGGTGCCCCAAGGGCTCTTTGAGGCAGCCCAGCCCAATAGCGTGGCCGTATATAAGCAGCCGGTTGCCGCTCCCCCGTCCAAACCCTAACCTGAATTCATTCCCCCCCCCCGGCCGCCGCTCGCTCTCGCTCGTCGCTCTCGGCTCTCGCTCTCTCTCGTCTGAAGCTCGATCCAAGATCCATCGCATTTCGCAACCGCCGCCGCTCGACTCGGTCGCCGTTCGCCGACTGTCATCCCCATCCCCAACGGTCTCCTTCCTCCTTTTCCCCTCCTCCTCTGTCCTCTCTCTCGTGTCGAAGCATGTGAGTTCGTGTTCATCTTCCTCCCTCCGGCCTCCGCCGTCGCTCGCCGTCGTCTCTAATGGGCTAATGGCTGCCTGTCTGTGTCGTCTGTCGTCTTGACCCATCGGCCCCGTCTGCATCTTCTCCGGCACCAGGCTCCGGTAGCGCAGGTACTCCGTCCTAACCCTAACCCTAGTCCCTACTCTCTAGATCTGCTATGTGCTCTGTGAATCTGTGATCTGACTGTCTTGTTCTCTGTCTCTCACTCTCTTTGCAGGTTCGTCGTGCCTGATGCCGCCTCCTCCTCCTCTGGAGTAGTGGACATGGCCAGGCCACCGACCAAGCGTCCGTTGAGGGGAGGTGCTGGAGGTCAGGTGGTCGTGGGTCGGGGTCGTGGTCGTGGCCGGTACAGTGCTGGTGCCGGGCTCGCAACGCGGGGGGTGGATCTCGATCCACCTCCCAGCGACGGCGAGGACCTAGCGCCGCACCCGGACGAGGTCGAAGACGACGACGACTTGCGTGATGACGCAGCTGCGTTGTTCGGCATCGACTGCGGGGACGAACCTGTCGGTGTCGACACCCAGCAGCCCATCGATGTCGATGACGACGACGGTGGAGTGGCCGCCTCAACTGACAGTCGTGGTACCTCTGCCACGGGCTCTGGTAAGCGGGTTTCTGCTGTTTAGGACTACTTCCATGAGATCAAGGATGAGTCTGGGGTTCGTGTTTCTGCTGTTTGCAAACACTGTCGTGCACGCTATACTGCTAGATCTGCTGCTGGTACTAGGCATTTGAGGCGACACATGAATTCCTGTTCGAAAAAACGTGATCATGCAACTATGGTTCAGTGTAAGCTTGCTCTTAATCCTGATGCCTTAAAAAACTGGGTGTATGATCCTGCTGTTGCTCGCACTGAATTATGCAGATTGATTGCTAGGCTAGACCTTCCCTTAGGCATTGCTGATACCCAGGCCTGGGAAGATTACATTAAGCGTGCTCATAACCCTCTTTTTAGCAAGGTTTCTAGGCAGACCACTACTAGAGATCTTGGTAAGTTGTTTGCTGATGAACGTTCTGTGTTTTTGAAGTCTGTTTTGCCTGCTTGCACATCTGTGTCTTTGACATCAGACATTTGGTCTGGGAATGCTAAGGAAGATTACATAACTGCTGTTGCTCATTATGTTAGTGCTGATTGGGAGATGCAAAAGAAGGTTGTTGGGTTTAGGTTGATTGAAGTGTCACATTCTGGTGAAAACATAGCTGCTAAAATTGCCGAAGTTGTTGAGGAGTTTGGCTTGATTGATAAGATCTTTGCAGTAACCTTAGATAATGCTTCAGCTAATACAAAGGCTTATGAAATTCTGCAACCTTATTTTTTTGGTTACATGGGTTCTTATCCTGCTCCTACACGTGATGATCCTAATAAAGTACAATATTTGCTTGTGCATCAGCGTTGTGCTTGTCATATCATAAATCTGATTGTTAAATCTAGCATGAAAAGAATTAGCACTTATCTTAAAGCATTCAGAACTGCAATAAATTTTTTGAATTCCTCTAATCAAAGAATTGCTTTGTTCAAAGAATATTGTCATTCTAAGGGCATTAGACCTAGGAAGTTTGGCTTGGATATGGATGTTAGGTGGAATTCCACCTATTTAATGCTTAAACATTTGGTGCCATACAAGAAAATATTTTCTTTGTGGATTACCACTAATTATGGTTCAGAATTGTTGACTAGAGATCATTGGTTGGTTGCTGAACAAATGATGATATTCCTAGAAGTGTTCTATGAGGCAACAGTTGTTCTATCTGGTGTTTATTATCCAACTGTTCCTCTTGTTTTGCATCACCTGCTTGACATTTCTGAGCACTTGCATAATGCTGAAAATGACCCAAATTTTAGAAATATTGCAATTCCAATGAAGCTTAAATTCCTAAAATATTGGGAGACAATTCCATTGATCTATTCATATGCTTTCATTCTTGATCCTAGAGCTAAGTTGAAAGGCTTTCATAATGTGCTTGAATTACTTCATCAAAATACTAGAGTCTGCTATAATTTGTACTATGCTGATGTTAAAGATGAGATGTCCAGGTTGTTTAGCAAGTATGAGGAGAAATTTGGTGGTGTTTCTAGGTTCTCAAAGGGTTTCAATGCCCTCTGCTGGTTCTGGTAAGAGAAAGCAAGCATGGGGAAGGATCTATGGAGGTCCTAGTGCATCCAGTTCATCTACTCCATCTACATCTGTTTCTAGTGAACTCCAATCTTACTTGGACAGTGACCCTATCACTGATTGGGAGGAGTCATTTGATATTCTGCTATGGTGGCGAGACCACAAGCTTACCTATCCAATCCTATCTATTATGGCTCGTGATATTATGTCTGTTTCTGCTTCTACCGTATCTTCCGAGTCTTGTTTCAGCTGTACATCTAGGATACTAGAAGATCGGCGGCGGCGATTGTTGCCTGAGCATGTGGAGATGCTCACCTGCATCAAGGACTGGGAGCAAGGAGCATCAAGAGAACAACACCAAGCCGAGGACTTTGACCTCGAGGAGAAATTCAAGAATCTCTACCTGGATGAAGAAGGCAGCAGCAGCGGCAGCGGCACAGCCACAGCCACAGGCAGTGGCGGTACTACTGCTGGTACTTGATTGAAGGACACTGCCTAGGTATGTTTATCTCAATTCTATATAACATTCCTTGATGATGGATTGATGGATTCTAACAAAGCAGAATTTTGTAGGCATATTTTGGTCTTTTGGAGGTGCAAGTGCAAGTGCAAGAAGTCTGCTGTGCTGTTCTGGTGGACTGGTGGCTTGGCTTGGGCCTTGGAGGAGTTGGAGCGGGTCAGCAAGTGCAAGATTGCAAGAAGTCTACTGTGCTCTTGTGCAAGTAATCTGTAATAGGATAGAATGAACCTTTGCCCTGCATGATGATTACTTGGGAAACTTGCCACTGATGCTGGCTATTGACCTATTGTAATAGGATAGATGAAACTTTGAACCTTTGAGCTGGTTGCACTCTTTTATCCTTTCTAGGGTTTTCTCACAAGGGTGAGTTTTACCTAGAAAGGTTTTTAATGAGGCAGCATTGCACAAAACAACTCCTTTTGGTAATATAATTCTCATTCTTAAATTTTCCTTGTGATTCTGTGTATGTTTCATAAATGTTTGAACTGATTTGGCCTGTCTGTGTCTCTCAACACCTGGACTTGTTTTCTGGTATTTTTCTGTGCTGATCGGGCCATGGGCCGGCACGGCCCGGTGACAGAGTACGTGCCGACACAGGCAGCACGGCACGGTCAAGTGACCCACGGACCGTGCCATGGGCCGTAGGCTCGGCACGGCCGGCACGGTGGCCCGTCAAGGCACGACGAAGACACGGCACGGCATGGCACGGCCCGATGGCCAAGTAGAGGAGCGACGAGCTTGCATGGCACTCGGTGGGAAGGCAGCGCGTGCGCGCGCGTGATGGCTGGTTGGCAGGCGTGCAGTGCGACCAGCGACCGAGTGCGGTGTTCGGATGGTGCGTGCGCGGGGTAGCCAGGCATAGGCGTAGCAGCCACCAACTAATAGTTGGGCGAACCCACACGTGGCACCTACATAGAAATTAATAGTTTCTTTCTAACGCTCCTTTTTGTTTCCGGATAACGGCATCAAGGCGGAGATGATGTCGTCATCGTGGAATAGTTTTCTCCGGTTTTTTGTCTGTTTTGTTGTGGTTAGATCTGACCATAATGAAGGACTAGGGAGATTAAGTTTCAGATCAGTCTTCTTCACTCTTCGGTGGCAGAAAAAGAAAAAGAAAGACACAAGAAAGAAGAAGTTTCTCAACTCCACATGCAGGAACGTTGGCCGTCCGTTGGGCATCTATTGTCTGACTAAAACAATTGTTGCCGAGTATTTGCCTGTGCGGTCATCCATACGAAGCGTCAAATAGGTTTGGTTTTGAGAGTTTGAGCTATTCACAGTGTGAGTGCAATATAGATGAAAATCAGTTTCTGGATATATGTTTTTTTCCAGAATACTTGTAATGTGATAATGTACCCAGCTATATTTTAATATAATTCTTCTTTCGTATCAAAAAAAAAAGAGTGAAGTGAAGACGCCATTTATATTTGAAGAAACGATTTCCTCCATTTTGATTGTCTTTTTTTATTAATTAGACTGCTGCGTCAATATTTTTATTGAGATGTCATATCATTTAATAAAGATAGAAATTACTTTTTAATATCCTATCAGGAGCTCCTCTAAAGACACTCTGCCATAACCGTTTAAAGACGGCTTCAGTGATGGATGGGTCCGGTTTACGGCGGATTGGCTTGGCACACATGAAACCGGTGGCCAAAACCAAAAGCGCGTCCGTTGTTTACCCTTTTTTTTCTTCTTTTTTTGAGAAACGCGTCCGTTGTTTACCTGGCCCGCCCTGCCCGTGAGTCCGTGACACCAAGGCCCAAGGCCCACCCACCTTGCTGCTGCAGCCCAGCACCGATCGATCCGACGATCCTTCCATGTTGGGTCCGCAAAGGCAAAAAGGCATTGCCTTGTTTTAGGGCCAAATTTACTCAAACTGCCATTCAGTGCCTTTTGGGACCAACGGTCGGGTCTGCTGCTGGGTGCCGGGCGCTCCATCCATCCGAGGAACGGAGGGAGTGGCACGACCGTAATACATACGCAATCCCAGGACCAAACGAGCGCTGCAGCCAGCCAGGCGGGCCCCATCCGCCGCAAAAAAGCGCGTTCCGCTCCCCGAATTCCCGATTCCACCCGATCTCCTTCTCCCTCCCTCCCTCCCTCCCTCCGATTCCCCAAGGCAAGTATCCCCTAGTACGGAGTAGGCAACCAAGGGGCTCCGATCCGATGTCGATGGCGCCGCCGCCGCCGCCGGAGCCAATCCACCGCCACTGACGTAACCCCACCCGATCTAGTCCCATGGAAGGAGAAAGATCCTCCGATTACCCCCCTCCTCCTCCCACCTTCCTCCGCTCCACACTCCCCCTCCTCGCCTCCCTCGTCGGCGCCAACCACACCTCCGCCCGCTTCTGCTCCCGCTAGCACTACACTAGCACCAGCACCAGCACCAGCACCGGACCCTTTCCCTTCCCTCCCCTTCTCCCCTCCCTCCCCATGGACCCCTCCTCCCCGCCGCGGCGGTGCTCCCTCCTCCGCCGCCTGCTCCTCCTCGCCGTCGCCGCCCTCGCGCTCCGCCTCCTCTACGGCGCCTTCCTCGCCGTCTCCACCGGGCCCGCCGGCTGGCCGCTCTACCGGCCTGCCGCCACGAGGACCCACGTCGTCCAGGCCGACGTACCGTCTCCGGACGCCTGGCGCACCCGCGGCTGGCGCAGGGCAGTCGACTACCACGCCGCCGTCCTGGCGCCGCATCTCGCCTCCGGTGCCCTCGCGCCGGCGTCCAGCGCGGTCTGCCTCGGAGGCGCGCAGGAGGCCCTCGCGATGCGGGAGCTCGGCGTCGCCAAAGCCGTCGCCGTCGCCAGGAAGCGCGCGCCCCCGCTTGTCGTCGCGGGGGACGACCGCCGCCTGCCGTTCGACGCGTCGTCCGTCGACTTCGTCTTCGCGGGGCGCGCCCTCGACGCCGCCAAGCGCCCGACCGACCTTGCCGCTGAGGCAGCGCGGATCCTGAAGCCCGAGGGCCATCTCCTAGTGCTCACATCCAGCGCCGCCGACGCCTACAGCCTCCGCTCGATCCAGGCGCTCCTCCCGTCGCTCCACCTCGTCCGATCTCGCGAGATCGACGCCCAGGACGGCGACTCCTCCACGCTCCGGGAACTTGTCTTCCAGAAGAATCCTCATCATCCCACAGCCACGTTCACTTCATCAGTCAACAACTGCTCGGTTGGGGATCACAGGCGCCAGGTCCTCGCGCACGCCGAGCCACTCATCCAGGAAGAGCCACTCAAGCCGTGGCTCACGCTCAAGAGAAACATCAAGAACATCAAGTACCTCCCGGCCATTGCCGATATCAGCTTCAAGCGCCGGTACGTGTATGTCGATGTTGGTGCGCGCAGCTACGGCTCCAGTATCGGCAGCTGGTTCCGCAAGCAGTACCCTAAGCAGAACCACACCTTCCAGGTGTTTGCCATTGAAGCTGACCCGGCGTTCCACTCTGAGTATGCAGCAAAGAAGGGTGTTACGTTGCTACCGTATGCAGCCTGGGTCAAGAATGAGACACTCAGATTCGAGATCAATGGCGATCCTGGAAAGGAGGACGGGGCCAAGGCCAATGGCCGTGGCATGGGGCGCATTCGCCCCGCTACCGGAAAGAAGATGTCTGGCGAGGTCAGAAGTGTCCCTGCATTTGACTTTGCCGAGTGGTTGAAGCAGACCGTGACAGAGCAGGACTATGTGGTGATGAAGATGGACGTGGAGGGGACCGAGTTTGATTTGATCCCAAGGCTGTTTGATACGGGCGCAATCTGCTTGGTCGACGAGCTTTTCCTGGAGTGCCATTACAATCGGTGGCAGAAGTGCTGCCCTGGTGAGCGGTCGCCCAAGTATGATAACACCTACGAGGAGTGCTTGGACCTTTTCAGCTTGCTGCGGGAGAGCGGCGTTCTTGTGCATCAGTGGTGGTAAAGGCTTGATTGGTGATCTCTTCTCTGGTACAGAATATCACAACGCAGATAGAGTTCAAAGACAGGTGACAAAAGGTTTTGACTAAGTAATTTATTTCCACACTGTATTCATTTTTTCCTTGTAAACATGGCAGTTGAGGAATTGAATTGGTTTGTGCTATTTAGGATCTGTAGTTAATCAAAAAGGATTAAAGGAGTGTAAGGTGAAGTGAAGGGAAAGAAATGTACTTAGGTGTAGTTGCATTCCCTGTAAAAATCACCGAGCCTTGCAAATGCCCCTGTTGAGCAAACAATTGGAATGAATGATGAGTGAATTTATTGACACACGATTCAAAAGATCAATGTGAACTGTTGACACTTTGATTCCTGCGGTTGGACATGCTACTTTATGTGCTGTGTTGACCATTTTTTCTGGCAAATGCATTGACATTGTTTGGGAAAAGATAATTTCTTGCTGACTAGTGCATAGTAGTATTTTTCAGATAAATAAAGGGCACCCTAGTTTTTCCTGATAAAGTGCAGAAGGCTTGTAAGATCGAGCAAACGACAGTTTGTGTGCCTTATATGGGAAAGCAGCTCGAAATGATTATTGAGTTCCCTGGCAGTAGCATTACCTCTACATGGCCTTGTTTAGTTTCAGGCTGTAAAATTTTAGGCCTTGTTTAGTTTCAAGCTGTAAAATTTTATAGTCTTGTGGCCTGGAGACTGATGCAGAGTGCAGACACATGGTCTATTGTAGATGTTTTTGCACAAGGTGGAAATGCTTTATTCATCTGTAAGTGCACATGGCAGCAGAAGTGGCAGCGTGGAGGGATGAGCTCACTGTTCTGCAGCGCTGTGACCACATCTTCTTCTGCCTGTTGTAAGATCTGGATCCGGTCCTCCGCCGCCCGATCTGGGCTAAAATCTTTTCGTTTATCATTATGATCCTGAGCAGATTCGGTTGGAAACTTTGTGTGGGCATTTGTGGGGGTGGCTGCAGATCTCGGTAAGGTGCCCAAGGGCAGCGCGAAGATCTTCTGGAATGTAAAGTTCTGGAACGATGACGAGGCAATGGAGGCGCCCCCAATCTTCGTATGTATCTGTTACTTACTCCTGCTCTCTTATTCTGACTGCAAATTTTGACAAACATTGGTAGACAACATAGCAGTAATTGTGATGGCTTGCCTCGTGTTACCTGAATGTTGTGCTTGCAGCTTGTGGTTTAATCGGATCAGAACTAGCACTTTGATTGTGTGAAATGTGTACATTTGTAAACTGATAAGCAGCTCGAGTTGTCCTTATGGACATTCAGTAGAAGTTCAGTTGTGTGTACCTGTCAATTTTCCTTTCATGTTATGTAGACGTTCCCATCCATTATCTGTTACCATCAGGCAGGGGTACTGTGCAAACTGTAATAGACCATTTGATTAATAAAACATGGGGTGATACAGCTTGTTTGTGATCGATGCACTCTCCTTGACAAATGTCAAATGTGTTAAGATGATCTTGAGCAAAACTGGTGTGATACCTTGTGTGGTTTATTCTAGCTACTCAACATATGTTTCGGATTAACAAGAGGTGTGCTCACTAAGGAAAACAAATTTCTATTTTCAAGGAAAAATGGTTTGTAGTGTGATGTGCAGTTGTCTCTGTATAAGTTGTGTATGAAGCCCTTTATGGATCATTTTGGTAAATTTAATCTTTGACTTTAAACAGTACATTGGCCTATAAAATACTTGATTAAACTGAAAGAGTAGCAGCCTGTTCATATGTGTATGAAAAGAAAGTATAACAGAATGTCGATGGTGTTAACTATATGCATGTGAAGGTCGCAGTGCTAACTACAATGGTTAGTATCGATTGACTCTCTTATTTGATACAATAGTTTGCTACATTGTCTTTTTTTTTAACATTGTCAAAATGATGCAGGATGAAAACACTGCAAACTAAAAGTTATCAGTGGAGCATGCTTGGCTAACTGTGACTTCACTTGCTGTTCTGGCTTCATCAGACTCTGGAAAACTGGCATGTACATGTACATGCGGCAAGGGTATATGCAGACGATTGAGATGGATTAGTTGCAAGATATTTGTACGAAAAAGGTGTTCCCTTTGATCTCGGCCTCTCTGATCACTAATCTGCAGTATGCGAAGTTCTTTGATGATATTTGGTGATTGCTAACTATAAAAGTTACTGTCTGCATTCTGAAATGGTGTTTTTATTTTCCTGCAATGCAGAGCTCACACCTTAGCAGAAAGCCACCCTCGTGGTGCAGTTTAAAGGCGTTCTAGCTTCACCTTAGAAGAAACCGGAGGGCTTGGTCATCTGCAAGACGCAGCTGTGCTCAACAGTCTCCTATCAAGGCCAATAAGCGCTTATTATTGTTTTTGTTTGACATTCAGGTGATGCCGGTTGCTTATTGCCTGCCCCCTGCTGCCTCTGTACGAACATTGTTTTTGTCAGATGATATGTTAGGCTTTCTGATGAATGTAAAAAGTGGGTATGTGTGTGTATCTGTGGCGGCAGTTTTTCCGAAAATTGTATGCCTACTAGGCGGCCCAGCCCAACGGAGGCGTCTACTGGAATGAATGCCTGTCATTTTCCCAACGCATCTGAATCCCAAGCCCGAAATCGAGAAAAGGGAACCCACTCACCTCCGCCGGGCGCCGGCAAGCGGCGACGCACCCACAACACAACCCCTCGCCGAGCCCCACCCTCGCTCCTCGATAAACTACTAACCCTGGCCTCTGACATGCCGCCATGGACGATTAATATTCCGGCCAGGTGGTGACGATCGATGTCCGACGAGCCAGAGCGGCGCGGACGCCACCTGCCCGTGGGCCGTGACGACTGACCAAGAGGTAGCCTAGCCGCCGAGGGCCAGGACGAGCCATGCCGATGTACGTTGGCGCCCAACTCGTCCGACGGTGTTGTCGTGTTGAGCTGCTCCTGCGTATACGTACAGTACACCATCCAGCGTCGAGTTGATATCCATTGACACTCAAAAATGTCCTCGACATATAATACACTCCTCCATCTTGTTTCTATCATCAAGATGACCAGAAATCACACTTAGATCATCACGTTTGGAGCTCAGGCGAAGAAAACAGTTTTCGGATGCTGAATCAGCCAGAGCCGGCTTAGCCGGCTCCACAAACAGGCTAAGTCGTTTTTGTCAACTTTCTCAAACGCAAGAATGGACTTCACCATTGTGTTCCTCTCGTCGAGCTGATCGAAAAACATATATGGTTTGTCTCGTTTGAAGTCCGGATGAATTAGTTATGACTTTTGGAAGATTATTGCCTAAAATTCCTGCTGCCAAGTCAGCTTAGCCGGGTCAGGAGCGGCTTAGCAGGGTCAGGGACCCGACTAAACCGACTTCCCCCTGTTTTGAGCCTAAAAATAATGTCTCAGTCCACTCCATCCACCCCCAAAATGTCTCGTGATAGATCATAGGTGTCATCAACAAGTTATGCACATTATATGTGCTGGTGATCAAGTGGTAAAAGCAAAGTATCGTAAAATCAAGTGAAGAACAAAACGAGTTGTTGAACCACCAGAACCGACTTAGTCGGGTCCCTGAGCCGACTAAGTCAGATCCAACCGACTTACCTGGATCCCTGAGCCGACTAAGTCGGGTCCAGCCGACTTAGCCGGGTCCCAGAGCCGACTAAGTCGGGTCCCCTCCCAGCTATTGTGTCGGAGACCGCACAAACCGACTTAGTCGAATCCTGAGCCGACTAAGTCGGTTTTTGCCTGATTCCGAACCAGTTTGATTTCCAAATCGATTTTTGGTACGTTTTTGACGTGGAAAACTTAGAGAACATGTTTTGAAGTTGTTTCCTACTGGGATAAGGCCACCTCCTCTATATAAACGAGAGGATCATGGCCGATTGAGATCTCTTCTATCCAATCGTCAAAATCAATCTACTACAACTCTTTTACCCTCTTTTCCAATCTCATGTTGTTCATCCCTTGATCCGACGACCAAGGATGACGCCCTAGACTCGTCGGCCGACCTAGGACAACCCGGTGACGTCCTTTCGACGATTCCTTTGTTAGTTTACGTGAAAACTAGTCGTTCTTCGCCAGGTAAGTGCAATAACTATCCTTTGCTACTTTGCTTATAAAACTAGCCATTCTTCATCATGTAAATGTGACCTCATCGCTGTGTTCTTCGATCTGTGGCGACCTGAACGATCTAGCTCTAGTTGATGTATAATCTGAAACCGTTTCGACGTTAACAATATCCTTAGAATAGACGGCGAAGATGCAGGAAGCGCCGGCGGCCGACACGATGGGGATTCGTGGAAGGAGCTGTACTCCATGAACCACCGTGCCTGTGGCAAGGCAACTGCGGGCTCAGCCTGGGTGTTCGGTTAACCGGAACCGATCGGTTCGGTTCTTCGGTTATTGACACAAATTCGGTTCCCTAAAATAGGAACCGATCGGTTCTTTTCAATTCCTGGAACCGAGCAAAATCGGTTTCGGTTCCGAACCGAACTAACCGAAATTTACCCAAGTAGTAAAAAAAATAATAGAAAAATAGGGATTTTTTTTTAAAAAAAAGCACAATACCAAAATTTATAAAAGTGAGACCGATAGGGCTATGAGGGGGGGTGTTATCCACCTTTTATATCTAGGGTTAAGGTGGTACTAGGCCTAGGTTATAAGGTTTATTGGACTTGCTTCTGAAATTTGGTTTTGTTCGGTTATTTCGGTTAACCGAGGTAGGGAACCGAATTAACCTAATTAAATTCGGTTCCTAAGAAGTGAGAACCGAACAAGGAACCATAATTTTCGGTTCGGTTATTTCGGTTTCGGTTCCGGTTATTTCGGTTGTCAGTTATTTTTATCCAGGGTTAACTGCGGCCATGGCTAGCTAATTTCTTGGTTGCGGACTGTCG
Organism: Coix lacryma-jobi var. lacryma-jobi; assembly: GCA_009763385.1. NCBI lineage: Eukaryota > Viridiplantae > Streptophyta > Magnoliopsida > Poales > Poaceae > Coix > Coix lacryma-jobi. The sequence continues at coordinate 1,055,899 of CM019825.1, read as the reverse complement.
TCTGTCGCAGTCGTCGAAGCAGTGCCAGTGCGTGCTTTGTTCAATTCTATGGATGGCAAGCATAACAGTAATTTAAACTAGAAGTATATCCTGCGCGTTATCGCAGAATTTTCTTAAAAAAATATGTTATATACATAATATTACTATGTGATATTTTGTATACTGTGTGTACACATATATGAAATTTGACTTGTATGTTATTTATTATATCAGATCTAGTAAAAAATTGTTAAGCTAGTCGAAGAAAAAAATAAAATATTTGATTACCTTATAGAAGAACATGTGACGAAACAATAACATATGTAGATGACTTGTATATTAATAGATTAAAGTGTAAACTATTTTACGTGACAGAGGTGTTATGGATATGCTTTTTAATTAATAAGAGGTGATATGGACTTAGTGGAGAATGACGTGTACACCTTGTATGAAGAGATAGAACATGATAACATAGACATAATGTAGAATGATGTGGACACGAAGAGATAGAATATTTAGTGAGATCATTTAGTGGGGAATGATGTGGACACATTGCATGAAGAGAGAAATATTTAGTGGAGTTTAGCTGTATTAGAGCATCTCCAAGAGAAAAGCTAAAACGTTTTGTAAATCTAAATATAGCTAGTATTAGAATAAAAACATCTCCAACGGATTATTTAAATGGCTCTCCAAATTTAATGGCTCTCTGATCCGGAACACTAGCCCGCTCGCCATCCGTCCTTTTTAGCGCGCTCTGTGGCCTTCCTGCATGCGAAACCTCCTCTCCGCGTGTACGACCCCTGCGCCCGTCGGCTGTCGCCGCCCGAAGCCGAGCTGTTCGCGGCGAGCAGCAGCCACGCTGCGCGGCCACGTCCACGAGCTCCACTACTGTGTCACGCGACCACCCGCCGGCGCCCAGGTAGCCCTCGAGCAGGCCCTCAGTCGCTGCCAGGGCCCACGTGACGCAGGCCATGACGACGTCGCACCAGCGTGAGCGGCGACAGCCTCCTGCGTGGACTCCAGTGCGAGCTGCGACGACCTACTGCTGTCCTGCATTGCACCCGCAGCGAGCATGGACAGATACGTAGTGATGAGGAAGAAGGATTTTCTTAATGACGAGTGGGTCCATCTTGATTGAATCGTAAATTTTACCGAGGCTGTTGGATTAGTTCTATTCTTTTGAGGGGTTTCTATTTTAGAAAAGGGCTAAATCATTAATTTTCACTCTTTAAATCATATCATTTAGAGAGTCATTTGCATAAAAATCGTTTTCTATATCTTTACAATCTCCAACGACTTTTCTATATCCGGAATAGAAGATGGCTATATTTGAACAATCATTTAGATAAGCTGTTGGAGTGTAATTTTTCACCAAAATCTCTATTCCTAGCATTTAGAAAGAATATGGAAAGCGAAAGCCTGTTGGAGTTGCTCTTAGAGTTATAGATTGCAAGGAAAAAAAAGAGCAGCAGTTAGTTCAAAAGATGCATGCATGCAGCAGTTAGTGCGTGGTTCTTTTAGTTCAACAAACTTTATGTCGGGGCTTGCATGCGTCACAGTGCCTGAATAGGTGAGTTGTTGGAAACTTCAAGAAAGATAAGATTGATCTTTACAGCAAGAAAAGTTGGCACATAGGAGTGTCTTGTTTGCTTGTTTTTACAATATAGTATCCTTGAGGGTGCATTAGCCTAAGCAATTTGTCACTTCACACTGCCATGGGTGATTTTGTTAATTGGTATTTGGGAAGCTAAGCTGCAAGAGTTACAAGTACAACCAATACTACCTCAGTTTCGTACTGCTTACTCACAACTGGTTTACCTTTTCTTTTTGTTCATAATAATAAATAAAAACAATAGTGGACGGATTCAGCTCTATATAACAGAGAAGTTTCAATAGCTGAAGAAATTTAGAAACACAACTATGCAGATCGTAAACGTGAAAGATGCCTTGACTACCACGCAAACAAGAGTTGTCATCTAAGTCGCTTATCAGTCGTATTTCGGTCTCTCACGTAACACTATTAAAACAGTTAAAATCAGTCATGAATAAATTTAAAGGAACAGAGCCCTAGGCGCCACATGCATTACGATAGCCTTGAACACAAATTTGTAAGCACATATCTAGTTGGTTCCAGGGATTAAATATTAGTCCATGTCACATTAGTTGTTTGGACACTAACTTAGAATATTAAATATAAACTAACTACAAAACTAATTACATAGATAGAGACTAATTTGTGAGACAAATTTATTAAGTCTAATTAATCTGTTATTAGCACATGTTCTCGTTGTTAAATCATGAGCTAATTAGATTTAATAGATTCATCTCGCAAATTAGCTAGTACGTATATAATTAGTTTTAAAATTAGTCTATATTTAATGCTTAGCCAGTACGTACGTATATAATTAGATTTAATGCTCTAAATGAGTGTCAAATGTCCAAATTTAGGGGGGTGTTTGGTTCTCACCTCCTAGAGTTTAGTCACTTTGAGTCACTAAAGTTCCAAACACCCCCACTAAAAGTCACTTTTAACACTGCAACTCTAGTGACCTCCACTAAATTTTAGTGGCTAAACTCTAGGGGGTGGGAACCAAACACCCCCCTTAGTTATTTAGTTGCTACGTACTACTCCCTCCGTCCATGAAAGAATCAATTCCTAGAATCCGTGCCGGTCAATTTTTTTAAACTTTGACTAACTTTATAGAAAAAAGTAATAACATCTATGATATAAAATAGATATATTATGAAAATATATCTAATGATGTAAATTTGGTACCATAAATCTTGATAGTTTTTTCTAAAAATTCGATCAAAGTTTAAAAAGTTTGACCTTAGGACAACTCTAGAAATTCATCGTTTGGTGGACCAAAGCAGCCTTAAATGCGCCCCGTCCGCCAGCCATTTCTTGCTTGGCTCGACCGCCTGAGGGAGGTCGTCTTCGTCTCGCCCGCGGCCGGTCTCCTCCATATCCCGCGACTGCGCTCGGTCGAGCTCGAGCACCACCTGGGGCCGAGCCCAGCCACCTTCCGACGCGGCACCCGCCCTCTGCAGCCCCGCGACCGTCGCTGCTGGTCCTCGTCACTCGCTACCTTGACCGGCGACGAGCACCACCAGGGCACCAGGTATTATTCCCTCCCCTTTCTGCTGTGCGAAGCCGTGCGCCCAAACCTTAACGTAATTACTAGTAGTAGGTATACAAACCGTGCGCCCAAACCTTAAAACTATCGGATCTCAAAAACTATTGGGTGTACATGCCCCAGTTCAACACATGTGTAAGTATAAACAAGATGCATTCATTGCCTGGGGAGGGAGATGCTTCGTTACACTCTATTTTGGTAATGAACTCTGAAGTGAACTTTTTGTCTATCTTCTGTTTAGCAGGCACTTGAGTTTGTGATCATGTGCTTCAAGTAGTATTGCCGACAACATAACATGGCCAAGGGATCCACAGGCCACCACAACAACCTCATCGGTTCAGTCCGTAAGTAATAGTTTCAGCACCTGCATTTCTTCTTGTACCAGCATTGTTACAGGACAAAAAACTTAGAATCTATCTGTTGCTTTCAGCTTTCGAGGCATTTCATAACGGATCATGGCATGGAGTGAATTCTATAAGGATACGGGATGGTGCTTTGCTTGTAAAATTTGTCTCCTCTGGATCCACGGTCCAGCATGACATTGATGGGTCCTATCTGCGCATACGTTCTAGAAAGGCAACTTGCTCCGATTGCTCACATGTTCTCAAGCCAGGCGCTGATGTCTGTGTATGGCAAGCGTCTTACAGAGGAGAAACAAAAGATTCTGTATGCCACTTGACTACTCTATTTCAAGTCCACCTCCAAATCTTTGCTATCCTATCCATATGGAGAATGAATCTAACATTTTTGGTGTATCCATGTCATTTGATAGTATCACCTCACATCCGCTTTCTTCTCTTATACGCGCAACAGGTACTGTTGTGCCGTGATGCAAGGCTCATCAAAATCAAGAGAAATCATCAATCCGACCGGTGCCTCTGCTTGTTTGCTGTTATTTTCTATAAAGACCAGTGCCCGGGCAGCAAAGAAAAAGTGATATCTGGTACAATAGCTGACGTAGTGACGATAGACGATATTTTCATCTTGCAAAGTCTCCAGTCTGAGGAGCTCCAGGATGGAAGCGTGCGATGTAATTCTGCAGTGGACTGCTTCCACCATAATAGAAGCAAGCTGCTAAGTGCTAGATTCTCCCTAGAAGTCGCATACCTGATAGTTTTGTCTAGCCTGAGGGGAATGGAATTCAACATCAAGCTGGTCGATGGCAATATCATTTATCAGATCATCAAAGGAGACCAAGCACGGTATAGTATTGATGCCATGAGCATACCTCCAGGTTTTGGGAAGAACATGGACATAATATCATTCAAACCACGTGATGAGGCTTTACGCCCAATTGTCAGAACAGTTCCAATCACTCAGGTTAAAGAAGACAATCCCACAGAAGATGGGTGTATCGCTGTGAAGGGCGAATCTGATAGTGCACAAGATGTTCAAGTCTTGTATGAGCATGTGGACATAAGACGCTCAAAGCGTATGAAAACTCAACCAGACCGGTTTACTAGTTATGATGTGCCTAATTTCAATCGGACCTACAACAAGAAAGAAGCAGATGGACCATCTACTAATAAGAATGAAAATTCAGAGAGCGACTTGAGTTGTGGTTCATCAGAGCAGAGAGAATCAAGTGATGAAGAGGTCTTAGGAAATCCTGGGGTGAACGAAAAGGTTTCCGGGTCTTTTGTGATCAAGGAAGACTCAAGGTCTATGGAAGGCCAGCACAAGTACCCAGTGAAAAGAAATCAGTGCTCTTTGCCTGTAAAAGAAAAGCAAACCTCCATGGAAACAAAGAAGAATGCAACAAGCCAAGGGTGTTCAGGTTCTCACATTCCACATACGCCTGCAAAGAATATAGAGAAGTGCAATCGTCCGACGTTTCGACTAAAGTCATTTGCTTCGTCTCGAAGCCTAGATGGCAATAGTGAACCAGCATTCTGCCAAAAGAGGGGTAGGAAAAGAAAGAAACACATGTGCCAAAGAGAGTACAAGCAAATGATAGACCAATGCATTGGAAATATCCAGTGTGAAGTGGAGAGAGATTCTGACTTTAAGCTTGATGCCCAGATATTGAATGGTTGTGGACATGCTTACCAAGAAGAGGATTTTACATGGTCGTCTTCCGCCGATAGTCAAGAGGAGAAGGATGAGCTTGAAGAATTGTGGAAAGAAATGGACTATGCACTGGCCAGAGTAGCAATTCTTGAGCAAAAGCAGGTGAGTGAAGCATGATTTTCTTTTGTAGTTGCTGTGGAGGGAGCTTAAGTTTGGGAACATGCAAACAGTTGCTTTCCTCTTTTTCTATGAACATATTTGTTCTAACTAGCATTCTTTAAGATACAAACATATTTGTTTTTGTTGTCGTAGTTAATAAAATGTTTGGACTTCCAGATGACAGATTCAGAAGCCGTTCATGAGAGCAATACTGATTTAGGAAAAAGAGGAGAACACTGTCATCATGACTGCATGCTGGACGAACAGCTTGGTCTGACCTGCAGACTGTGCAATGTTGTATGCACTGAGGCAAAGGATATCTTTCCACCAATGGTATGGTAGCTTCAAACAGCAGTCAGCAATCAAATTAGCATTTTCCCCTTTATTTTAGTTGGGACCCCATTATTGAGTATTGACTGTATGCATATTTCATTTTTGAACAGTTCACTGGTAAGGACCACGAGAGGCCTGAACAGAGCCATTTTGGTCAGGATGATCATGTACTTGACCTTTCTTTTTTTGAGTTTTGTGCTCCAGAATCCTCCAAAATTAAGGAATCTGGGAATGTGTGGGCTTCAATCACTGATCTTGAACCAAAGCTACTTGCACATCAAAGAAAAGCCTTCGAGTTTATATGGAAAAACTTGGCAGGATCATTACAGCTTGAAGAAATGGATGATTCAACGAGTAGAGGTGGTTGTGTGGTTGCACATACTCCAGGAGCGGGTAAAACTCTGTTGCTGATTTCTTTTCTTGTCAGTTACTTGAAAGTTCACCCAAGAAGTCGACCATTGGTCCTTACTCCAAAAGCTGCAATCCATACATGGAGGAGAGAGTTTCAGAAATGGGGCATTTTGCTTCCGTTGCATGTGCTTCACCACTCTAACAGAACAAGCAAACTGATGAGGGGTCTTAGTTCGAAACTGCAGGCGGTTTTAAAGAATTTTCACCGACCAACGTGGAAAATAATGCGCATCATGGATTGTCTAGACAAATTATGCAAGTGGCATGAGGAACCAAGCATTCTTCTCATGACGTATTCTTCTTTCTTATCACTTACGAAAGAAGACTCAAAACTGCATCATCAGGCGTTCATAACAAAAGTTTTGATGAACAACCCTGGGCTATTGATTCTTGATGAAGGGCACAACCCAAGAAGCAACAAATCAAAGTTGAGAAAGTTGCTGATGAAGGTGAAGACTGAATTCAGAATACTCTTGTCTGGTACAGTCTTTCAGAACAACTTTGAAGAGTATTTCAATACCTTATGTTTGGCCAGACCTCGTTTTGTCAACGATGTTATGACCGCGCTAGTTCCAGAATCAGAAAAGAAAACACAGAACAGAACTGGCAAACATCAAGAAGCATTGGCAAGGCGTATTTTTGTGGAAAGAGTGGCACAGAAGATCGAGTCTAGCAGCAAACATGACAGAATGGATGGCATCTCCTTGTTAAATGATCTTACTCATGGATTCATCGATTCATTTGAAGGGACAAAACTGAACATTCTTCCAGGTATACGTGTGTATACACTTTTCATGAAACCCACTGACATCCAAGAAGAGGTCCTGGCTAAACTGTCAATGCCCTTGTCAGGCAATGTGCGTTACCCGCTTGAGATTGAGCTGCTCACCACAATTGCTTCTATCCATCCTTGGCTTATAAACGCAACCAGGTGTGCTAGCACTTACTTCACTCCGGCAGAAGTAGCTAGAGTTGAGAAGTACAAGCTGAACTTTGCTGTTGGTTGCAAGGCAAAGTTTGTGATTGATCTTTTGCATAAGTCCTCATTCAGAGGGGAGAGAGTTCTGATATTTTGCCACAACGTGGCCCCGATAACCTTTCTTGTCAAGCTGATAGAGATTGTGTTTGGATGGCGTCTTGGGCATGAAGTCCTGGTGCTGCAAGGAGATCAAGAACTTCCTGTGCGGTCAGATGTCATGGATAAATTCAACAGTGACAGAGAAGGGAAGAGGAAGGTGCTGATTGCTTCAACAACAGCCTGTGCCGAGGGTATCAGTTTGACCGGTGCATCGAGATTGGTGATGCTGGATTCAGAGTGGAACCATTCGAAGACCAGGCAGGCAATCGCAAGGGCATTTCGGCCTGGCCAGGAGAGAATGGTTTTTGTCTACCTTCTTGTGGCGTCTGGGACATGGGAGGAGGATAAATACAACAGTAACAGGAGGAAAGCTTGGATTGCGAAAATGGTCTTCTTTGGGCGTTATTTCGATGACCCATTGCAAAACCGTGTGACTGAAATCGATGACGAGGTTCTGAAGGAGCTTGCTGATGAAGATGAGACCAATACTTTCCATATGATAGTGAAGCAGGACTGAAAAAAGAAATGGTAGAATATGATTCAGAATATCTGTTCCTCTGCCCTACATGGTCACTACTAGTATGTGTCCCCCCTATATATTATCTATCGTCTCTCCCATGTTTTGCATCTGTGCTGCTATGCTATGGAAAAGACCACTTTTGTAATTGTATAGTCTGGTGGTTTTAGCCAGGGAAAAAGAAATCTAGGGATCTCCTCTTTCTTTAATAAGACTTTGAAAAATCTTGAGATCTTCTCATGCTTTTGTACTGTATTAGTCCTAACAAGGATGTACCTGCCTGCTACTACTCTTGCATTATTACTACTTGATCACTTGATCATCGGCTATCTCTGACTTTGATTTCTAGATTATTTTTGTTAGTTCCTAGGATCAACTAGCAACAGATCTAGCGGGTGTTTTCTATTCTTTTAGGGATAAACATGTAGATTACCTAATGAAACCTCTAATCCATCAGATAACCAACCTCCTGACTTGATCTCCTAAGAACTCAAACCACCACGACTATAACAAACCAATACAGTACAGTAAGATATATGTAGCAGGCTATCTCAGACTGATGCCTTATTGCTTGTGATGATCTATTCCAGGGAGATAGTTCGCTCGCCAATGATGCACTCGAAAACTGCAATAGCATAAAGAATGAGTGGTATAGCAAGACTACAGCAATCAAGGCCACTAGAACGTCACGTACCGTTACCGAGAAACTGATCAAAGCATCCCTGGTTGGTGAATTGAAAGTCTGGTTATCCATGAACGAAGACCCATAAATGTCTCTTCAACATCACTCTTCAACTTGGAAGTAGTTGCTACACATCTTCACAATACAGGCCACGATCTGGTTTGACACATGATCTACATGAGTCCCCCCCTTCAGTAGTTGCAAATTTGTTTGCAAAGCTGACCTGAAACACAAAAAATTGTGTAAGTGGCAACAGTAAACACATCACAAAAAAGCTCTGTATCTGCTGAGCCATCCGGCCATTAAGCACGACCTGTACGGTTATGCCTAGAAAGACTACCATATCAACAACTCTCTTCCTCATGAGGGCTGGCTATGACATCATCATCAAGGTGGGTCATGTCATGTGAAACTTGGCAAGGTCAGGCTTGAATGTGATCATTGTCCAATTAACCCCCAGCAAGCTAACTGTTATCTCGATCAGGCTCTGACTTGTTTCCCATATTCTCCGATCGAGAAAATCTGAAAAATATCCAAGAGAGAGTGTTACTATGCCCTGTATCTGAATGGGAGGTATGAAGCTTATTGACTCAAGATAAACATGCTTCACTCATAAGTCTGCTCCATCTTACAATTGGGATTAATGTGCGCCTATGAACCTCGGATTGCAAGCTGGATTGCCTGGTCGTACATGAGCTGGACAAAATGCTAATATCTCGTCCATAATTTCAGATGGTGAAGGGCGGAAGGCTTGCTGAATTTGGGGCAAAAGTTCATATGAAACCCTGGTTCAATACGATACACTGAACTATATTAAAAAAAAAAAAACTAAGAACAAGAATGTGATGAAAGCTGCTAAGGGGGCGGGGAAGGGGGACATCCAAAATATATATGTCACCTGCTTCTACTTCCTCTCAAGGCGGCTGTCGACGATATCGATGGCGAACTCGATCCGTGGAGAATAATTAAGTTAGCCAGCTTCAGCTTGGCGATCTTGCTGAGGTCTCCGAAGACAATCTCCGGCACGTATACGCCCTCCTCCGGCCGGGTACGGTGGAGTTCATTGGGGATCGGACGCCTTGACCGTTGTAGTAGATGGGGTCGACTCCGACCGCTGCGGAGGAGCTCGAGGATATCCGAGAGATCTCAGATCTGGGAGAGGGGGATGAGGATCAGCAAGCAGCGTGGGGCGGCGGCGTGCCGATGGGGCGCCCTGGGACCTGGGTAATGGCGGGAGCGGTCGACTCGTGCACCTTTTTTTTTTGTTGACCGGGCCGTGAGTGGGCTGAATCTGTGCCGTTGGGCCGTGAGATTATATATATCGGACCTAAACACCCAACAGCTTTCTTCTCGTCCAATCAAACCAATCCCAAGGGGTAAAAAAGATGAGTATATACCGTTTAAAAAGATCTTCAGTTTAGGAAAAAGGCTATACCACTAAAAGATTCAGTTTTAGAAAACCAGCACCGAACATTGATTGGTTTTTAGTACCATTCACGTTAAATCACCGTGGACTCTTCCTCACATCACAGGTAAAAAGAAAATCGAAAAAAAAACTCACGCACACATACACCCTCCACCCAATTTTCTTATTATTTCTATATACAATATAATATATCCAAGTTATATAGTAGTAACTTGGCAGTAATATGACCCTGTTTGGTATAGCTCAGTGAAGCTGAGCTGTTTTAAAAAAAATGTTTGACAAAACAGCTTCACCAACAACTTCATGCATGGTTGAGAGAGAGAAATGAAGGTGTAAGCTGTGAAAAACTACTTTTTTTAGCTTCATAACTTATGGTTTTGTGAGTGGGAATAAAACAACTTCATGAGTGAAGCTGTTTTGCAAAAAAAATGTTTGATTAAAAAAAACAGCTCATAACAGCTCAGCTATACCAAACAACCCCTAAGTGGTATCAGTAACTTGATCGTAACTAGCAGATGCTCGTGCGTTGCTACGGGAGCTTTAAATTTTCAATGCAACAAGAGATGATAAACAAATATTAAGTCAAAATCAATTCATAAATAATAGAGCCTTTCCATTTCAGAAGTGGAGAATTTAACAACCCCTGAACAAAGGGTTACATAATTATTATTGAATCAAGATTTGTAGGATCAAACATGATGTAGTAAAGAGAGATGATGATAATATATATTTCAATTTCTAGTTTTTTTATTTGCTCTAGCTCAACTAATTTCTAATTTCATCAAATCATGTGACGTGATGGGGCGGCTGCCGAGCGGCAGCGACACTCTGGTCTGGGAGTCACGGCGGAGAAAGGTGGGGCGACGACGCCTTGTGGAGGAGCAGGGGTGGTGATGCCGCCTTTGGAGTCGCGGTGCTGGATGACGCATTGGAGTCACTGGGAGGGATTTTGAAATAACACACCAAGAGTTGGGGGCATGCCAAAGTGTCGGTGTTTCAACCCCGGGGGTATGACACCAACTAGTAACATGATCGCATGCTCTCTTCCTGGATGGTGATGCAAGATGACACAAGGATTTATCCTCGTTCGGGCAAAGAAGGCCCTACGTCCAGCGGGGGGAGGATGTTCTTGTATTACTTGCACCTAAGTGCTTGTACAGGGGCAATACAAGCTCAGCGAGCGCGGACAAGAGCCTGGACTCAAGTGTCTGTGTGTTGTGTGGATCCGTGTCGCCTAAGTCTGTGTCGTGTCGTGTGCGTGAAGGGCCCTGGCGTCCTCTTTTATAGAGCAAGAGGAGGCCAGGGTTACATAGGGGTGATACAGGAGTCTGGGTGTACGGCGCCCAATACGACGGAGGGTAGGAACTATGTCTTGTCGAGATCACTGGTGCCGTCGTGGAGGTTGCTGTTTGAGGCGTCCTTGGAGCGTGGCTTCCATCCCGTGCGTGGACGTGGAGGCGTGACGACGTGGAGGTCGTGCAGCGCCCATTTCGGCTCGTACAGGACGTGGCAGGGTCTCTCCGGGTCTTGGGGTACCTGTTCTCCAATAGCATGAAAGCAGTCAGGGCTCGAAGGGCGCAGGGCCGGCCTCGAGGCGGCGCCTACGGGGGGCTCGAGTCCCCGCAGGTATGGGCAAGTCCCGGGAAACCCGGTTGTGCAGTGGGTATCCAGGCCTCGAGACGTGGCTCAAGGGCACAACAGTGCAGGGTATGGCCGAACAGTGCTGTACTTGTACCTTTTTGCCCATGCTTGCGGTAAAAACGAGTTTTGACTCCGGCTCCGGTTCACTGTGGCACACGTCGCGTACCAGAAGATGTGACCGGAGTAGGTGAACGCATTAAATGCGTAGTGTGGGATTGGTATCCGATGTCCGGTGCCGCTCGAGGAAGGCGTGACGTGTCTCGAGGGATAGGTCACCGCGTTAGAGAGGCTTGAGGTTCCCACGTGGGGTCTCGAAGAACGGTGTACGGCTGGAGTGGGCTCGAGGCCTATGTGCCGGGGCTCAAGAGGCAGGCTACCATGAGGCGGTTAGTAAGGCTTTGGCGGGCCCGGGCTTCCGGGCGATGGGCCGGCGTTGCAGGCCTCGAGGGGTTGGGTTTTTAGGGGGGTTAGACTAGTTAGGTCTCCTATTTGTTTTGCGTTGATTGGGGGTACCCCTTTTGTGGTCCCCCGACAGTAGCCCCCAAGCCCTTGTTCGAGTGCTAGCACTCGAGCAGGGGCTCCCTACGTGGATCTCGAGGGTTAAGCTAACTGGTTCTCGAGGGTTTGGTTATTTTGATTCCGTGGGTGTCGCACCCGAGGCCACGGGGGAGTGGTTAGGACTCCCTCGTGGGCTTTTTTGCGAGCGTGAGTGTTAGTTACGTTTTTTAGGTTCAGGAGTGTCGAGCCCCCGAGTTTTTCGACCCTCTTTTGTCGAGGGGTGCCAGGCTGAACTGACCGGCCGGCTCTTCGAGCTGTCCGGCACGCCAGTTGATCTGGCTTGTCATCCCACGAGTCCTTTCGATCGGATGCGAGGGGGGATGCCTCGCACTACCACGAGCGGGCGAGTATCGAGGTTCCCGGTGAGCTGGTAACGGGGGAATCCAAGTGAGACCTCGTGCCCCGTTCGATAGGGTCGACTGAAGCCCGGAGGCGATCTCATTAAGCATAGGCGCTCGGTCTGCAGGAATGCCGGGTCCATTCGATAGGACCTGGTGGCTCGATGCCTCCCTCCGAGGGGATCTCACTGCATGTCGTGCGCCCTGCCTTGGATACACGTGAGGGGCCTCGAGGGCTTGGCCCTCGAGCGATGCTGCGAGTGGCGCCCCTTGGTGTCCCTGACTCGGGTGCTCGAAGCTGGCTGTCAAACCCTCTTCGAGGGCCAGCCTTCGCTGCTTCGAGGCTTGGAAGGGCCGGGGCCCGTTTTTACCTTCGTGAAGAAGCTACCGTCGTCTGGGAATCCTTCTGCCCGTTTGGCGCACCTTTTTAGGCAGAAACTGTCAGGGAGGGCGACGGACACGAAGTCCGAGCGGCGGTCGCGGTGGGCCCTGGTAGTGGAGCGAATCGGGAGTTGCCGCGTGTACCTGTCAACCGGCTCGAGATTTGGTTAGGTGGGCGCATTGAATGCATGCGGTTACCTTTTTTCTGTCGTGGGAGACCCCGCCCGTTGGGGTTTTCTCTTATAAATATCGAAAGAGGGGTAAGGGACTCTTTTACTTTGCCTTTGCCTTCAGCCGCCGCAGCTCCCACACGTTCTCTCCCCAAGCTCGCGATAGGTAACCTTCCCGGCCGCCCGTCCGCCGCTCAGATCTGTGCCGTCGCCGCCATGGCCGCCCCGTCCCAGGTGCTGCCGCCCGAAGACTGGAGCCCGTCGAAGACGACGCAACAAGAGTTGGAGACGCTGGTGGACCGGGGGTTTCTCCGCCCCAACCCGCAGGAGGGGCCCGCGTGGTGGATCGTCCCGTCGGCGGATCACCGGGAGCCGGACCCGCCGGAGGGGTACGTGGTGAGCTTCACGCGCTACCACCGCATGGGGCTCGGCGTTCCGCCGAGCCGCTTTATGCGGGGGCTGGCTCACCACTTTGAGGTGGAGCTGCAACACTTCTCCCCCAACTCGATCTCGCACGCCGCCATCTACGCCGCGGTGTGTGAGGGATACCTGAAGATCGAGCCGCACTGGGAGATGTTCGTCCACCTCTTCCGGGGCGAGCTCTTCCACAAGGCCGCGAAGCCGAGCGGGAGGAGGCTCGCGCGCATGGGCTCCCTCACCATCACCGCGAGGACCGGTCCCTCGTCGTCCAACGTCTCCCACGACTACCTCCGCTATAAGCTTTCCACCAACCAGGCGAGGTGGGACGACCACTGGTTCTACCTGTGGAATGAGGACGGGCTCCTTCCGCAGTACACCGGCAGGGTCATCACCCAGCGTTCGGAGAAGTGGAACTGGGGCGTCGCGGCGGACAGGCAGGGCCACCTGACGCCGCTGATGAACACGATGAGGGTGCTGGTGGAGGAGAAGAAACTGACCGTCCAGGCGGTCATTTGGGCATTCCATCAGCGGAGGGTCCTTCCTCTGGCGGACCGCCCCCTTCTCATGTTCGAAATGGGGCCAAACGCCCCGCCCGAGGCGCTGAACCAGTCGAGGATGGCCGAGGAGAGGCTGCCTCAGAACGAGGCTACCTCCCGGGTGACGGTCACGATTCATGGGCCGTTCCGTCCTGAGGAGGCCAACCTGATCGCCATGGCGCCCGACGCGGGATGCCTCGACCTGGTAAGCCTTCCTCAAGCTAGGCTGTCTCGAGCTTCCCCTCCTTTCTCTTTCTTCGAACCTTGTTCATTCTCCTTGTGGTTTTTCTCATCAAGTTTCTTTTTTGCAGGGAGCGTTCACATGTCGCGCGTCGAGGCCCCCGGTGAGGGAGGACGCCGCGGAAATACAGGTGAGGCGCCTCTCTGCTCAGAAAGATAAGGAGAGTAAGGATGCCAAGAAGAAGAAGGAGAAAGAGAAGAACTTGCGTCGGGTGGCTTGGGAGCAGAGGCTAGCGAAGGCTCGTCGTAACCGGCAGCCTGGAGAGGAGTCCCCCGAGCTCAGCTCCTCGAGCTCGGAGGAGGAGGATGACGATGAGGAGGAGAGTGATGATGAAGGGATGGATGCGCGTCTGAGGCGCGCGGGGGTCATCGACATCAGGGCTGACCGCTCCTCTATGCAGGAGAATGTCTTGGAGGTCCTCCCGGCGAAGGGATCGCGTGGGACGCAGCCGCGGAAGGCCGCGTCAGGCCCAGCCCCGTCGGAGGCTCAGGGCACGTCGAGCTCCGTGCCGGACGTGCCCCCTGCCGTGAAGAGGCCCCGAACTCGGGGTGTCACCGCCGCGGCGCAGAAGGAGGCTGCAACCGCGTCGACCCAGGCGGGGGGTCTCGAGAAGGGCCGGCCCTCGAGAAGCGGCCAGCACGCCGAGAAGGACTCCGGGCCTGACCGTCGCGAGTCGTCGAGGGCGACATCAAGCCCGCGGAGGAGCGGTCAACATGAGGGGGCGTCGAGCCCCCGCCACCATGACCGTCGAGGGGGAAGCCCCCAGTCGTCTCGCGACAGGAGTCGCGAGCGATCCCGGAGCCCATCGCCGCACCATCGCCGGGAGAGGGAGGCAGACGCGGGGGGGCGCGACCGCCAGCACGAGCGCCGGAGTAGGTCCTGGAGCCCGCGCCGGGAAAGGCGCCAAGGTGACCGCTCGAAGGAGACGCGGTCGCCCCCCGGGACAAGAGACAGAAGGAGAGCTCCCCGCCGGGGTCGAGCCACGAGAAGCACCGGGAGCCTTCCCCTCATCCGAGCCACGCGGAGACGGCTCGGGGGCATGGCTCGAGCCATGGGGCGGGCTCGAAGCCCCCGAGCGGGTCCGACGATTCGGGGAAGAAGCCCCGCCGTCGTTTTGGGTGAGTAACGTTTCTCAATTCCGAGGGTAGAGAGGCTTTAGCTTTTTACCTTTGGTGATGTGTGCCGCTTCTGGTTATTCAGGGAAAAGCGCTCCCGGCAGGAGGCGGACCCCGCAGCGTCCAAGCGGGCCAAGACCTCGAGCTCCGCTGAGGATCAAGCACCCCGAGGTATGGCTCCTTCTTCCGCTGGAGTGGCCGCTTGGCTGGTGAAGGCTCGAGCAGCCATGGCTCGGGGAAGGCAGACGACCGCCGCGGATCTTGGTGAGGCCGACGCCGTCGACCACGGGGGTCGAGGCTTTTTCATGGTATTGATAACATTGTTGTCTTTTTCAGCAGGGACCGCGGCTCCTAGCGCCAAGCCTGCCGCCACTGCGTCCACCGCGGCGCCGCCTCCTCCTTCTCCTCCGGTGGCGCCTACCGAGAGGGCCACTCCTCCCCCCGTCACGACGGCTATCTCGGGGGGAGCATCCGAGACGGGCGCGACTCTGTCGGCGTCTGGGGTTGAGGGGTCAGAGGCCCTCGAGACCCCAGTTGACGTGAGCTAGCCCGCTGGACAGGATCCCCCTCTGACGGAGCCTCGCGCGCCCGCGGATAAGGAGAAGGAAGGAGAGGCGTCAGTGGAGATGGTACCGATGGTGGAGGAGCTTCTGGACGAGCTGGAGAGGGTGCCGTCCCCGGTCCAAGGCTCGGCGTTGGAGGGGGCGCCCGAGGCACCGACAGGGAAGGATAAGGCGCCGGAAGACCCAGCGAGGGAGGAGAGGCTCGAGGGGCCGGCCGGAGGAGAGCTTGGAGACGAGCCACCCCTCGAGCGATCTGCTCCCGCTCGAGCCCCCGCCTCCGTGCGATGCCATTATCCTCGCCGAGCTGTCGGCTCAGCAGGGGGTTCCGTGGGAGGCGCGGTTGATCCTCAGGGAGATGACCGAGCTCGTGGCGTAGGCAGAGAGGGCCTTCGTGGAGGAGGCGGACAAGTCTGCCCTGGTGGCGGCCGCCCTCGCGAGGGCGGAGGGGGAGCTCCAGGAGCTCCGCGCTGAGCTGAGCCAGAATGCGCAGATGGCGAGCCGGCTCAACGACGCACGGGCGGAGACCCAGGCGGCTCGAGGCGAGGCCGCCCAAGCAAAGAGGGAGACTACCACCACTCTGTCCGCGGTGGAGGCGTCGAAGAAGGAGGCTGCCGACGCCCGAAGCGAGGCCGCCGCCGCCCGGTCTGCAGCGGAAGCGGCGAGGAAGGAGACCGAGGAGGCCAAGAGCGAGGCCGCCACCGCCCTGGCTGCGGCGGAGGCAGCGCGGCAGGAGGTGATCCGGAAGGATCTGGCCCTTGCGCAGACGAGCAAGCTGGTCGAGGAGCTCAAGGGCCAAAACCTTGACGTGCTGTCCCAGAAGCATACGCTCGAGCAGCGCGTCGGGGTCCTCACTAGCGACTTTGCCGCCCTGGGCGTACACTGTCAAGGTATTGTGTCTTGCTTTGTCTTGCTTTTGATTTCGTGATTCTTGCCACACCGCGGACTTATTCTTTTCCGTTTGTTGCACAGGTCTGGAGAAGACCGTCGAGGAGCTCCGCGAGACGAATCAGGCTCTTGTGGAGCAGCTCCAGGGTGAGACCATGGTGGCGGAGCGGGCGCGCGGCCCCCTCGACAGGCTCTGCTCCATGTGGGGCGCCGACCCGGTGGCCCCGGCGGAGGGCACGGTGGCTCGAGGCGACGCCCTGGTCGATGCCCTGTGCTTCTTCGACATGGCCGTGCGGGATCGTGTCAAGAGCGCTCTCCACCATGGCGTCAAGCAGGCGCTCGCGGCCGTCCGCTCCGGCTTCCGCTACCCGGTCAACGTCGTCGCCAAGGGCTTCGTCGAGATCGAGGGGAAGGGCAAAGAATGGAACAATTGTCGCGTCGACAAGATCCTGGAAAAGGTGGAGAGGCCAGGGGCGGCGCTCGCGAAGCTTTTCGAGGAGGACGTGCTGCCTCCCGATGCGGATAGTGGTGTAGTTGGCACCCCTCCTCCTGGCCTGGACGTCGAGGCTGTCCCCGCGGCAGAAGATCTTGGGGAGGAGTTCCAGACCGATGAAGAATGAGGCATGCGTGCCAAATTTGGGCGTCGAGGCCCTTGTAAGAATTCATGTCATGACTTAAGACCCTCGAGGTCATTATATGCGTGTGACTTGTTTGCTTAAAGAAGCTGTTTTCTTTTCAAATTTATTCGATCATTTCTCTTTGTCGCTAGCTCGAGTTTCTACCGGCTTGGTCTATGTTCTTTCGATACGCGTCATGAGTTCCTCGAGGGGAGGCGTAGGTAGGGTACCGTAGCCCGGGGGCGTCGGTGGCCGTCTACGTCGACGCCCCCCGACTCTTGGAGGCTCGAGGTATCTACGGAATTAGACGTTGCTAGTACGCTCGAGATGCGAATCGAGATAAGGGTCGAATTTTTTGAAAAGAAAAGCGCGCTTTTTTCGGAGTCTGGGGGGAGGGGACCCCCCCGTCAGCCCCTGAGGGAGGCTCGACCTTGAGCAAGGCAGGGTCGAGGCTACCTTAAGTTGCTAAGCAGAATGAAAGACAATGCACGAGTTTGTTCATTCATATTTGTCATGTTTGTACAGAGCAACAAAATGTAGAAGGCCTCGAGGCCTTCAAGGGTAGAAGCGACGTAGCTGAGATATGTTCCACGCGTTCGCCAGGATCCTGCCTTGGCCGTCGTAGAGCTTGTATGTTCCTGGCTTGAGCACCTCAGCTACGGTGTAAGGGCCCTCCCATGGAGGGGTTAGCTTGTGGCGTCCTCGATTATCTTGCAGCCGTTGAAGCACATGGTCCCCCACCGCCAGGTTCCTTTTGCGCACGTGCTTGTCGTGGTAGCGTCGAAGTGTTTGCTGGTAGCGCGCGGAATTGATGAGCGCCACGTCTCGGGCCTCCTCGAGCTGGTCCTTGGCGTTGGCGAGCCTCTCGTCGTTGGTTTGCTCGTTGTAGGCTCAAAGTCGAGGGGAGCCGTACTCGAGGTCCGTGGGCAAGACCGCCTCGGCGTCGTAGGTTAGGAAGAACGGAGTGAACCCGGTGGCTCGACTCGGCGTAGTCCTGAGGCCCCACAGCACCGAGGGGAGCTCTGCTGCCCACTTCTTTCCAAAATCTTTGAGGGTCTTGAACAGCCTCGGCTTCAGCCCGTGGAGTATCATGCCGTTGGCGCGCTTGACCTGCCCATTGCATTGAGGGTATGCGACCGAGGCCCAGTTCACGCGGATGTTGTTGTCGTCACAGAAATCGATGAACTTTTTGCCTGTGAATTGAGTGCCATTGTCGGTGTTGATGACGTTAGGCACCCCAAACCGGTACATGATGTCAGAGATGAACTCGACGGCCTTCTCGGAGGTGGGGTTGCCTATAGGCCTAGCCTCGATCCACTTGGTGAATTTGTCGACGGCCACGAGCACATGCGTGTACTTTCCATTTGTCATCTTGAGGGGACCCACGATGTCGAGCCCCCAGACGGCAAACGGCCAAGTGATGGGTATCATCTGCAGTGCGTGCGCGGGCTGGTGTGTTTGCTTGGCATAGAACTGACACCCTTGGCAGGCCCGAACCAGGCGCTTGGCGTCTCCGATGGCGGTTGGCCAGTAGAAGCCATGGCGGAAAGCATTCCCCACTAAGGTCCTTGGCGCTGTGTGATGGCCGCAAGCCCCTGAGTGCATGTCATCGAGGAGCCTGCGTCCTTCCTCTAGGGGGATGCAGCGCTGAAGGATTCCTGATGGGCTTCGACGGTACAGCTCTCGTTCGTCGCCGTAGATGAAGTAGGTTTTGGCCTTTCGAGCGATGTGTCGGGCCTTCGTCTTGTCTTCTGGTAGCGCGCCTTGCGTCAGGTAGTCGAGGAAGGGCGTCCGCCAGTCGAGGGGTCATGATGAAGAAGAGGCGGGTGCGTCGATCTGCATTGCTTCAGCGGATGTCGAGGGGTCGTTCTCGAGGGGTGGCGTTGAAGGTCGAGCCCCCGTGTCCGGCTCGAGGGGTGGCATCGAGGGGCCAGCCCTCGGGCCGGTTTTGATGGATGGCTCGAGAATGTCCCTCGAGAAGACATCTGGTGGGATGGTGCCGCGCGTGGATGCTAACTTAGCCAGCTCGTCTGCGGCCTCGTTGTATCTTCGAGCGATGTGGTTGAGCTCGAGGCCGTAGAACTTGTCTTCTAGCTTGCGTATTTCTCCGCAGTATGCCTCCATCTTGGGATCGATGCAGCTTGAGGCCTTCATGACCTGGTTGACGACGAGCTGCGAGTCCCCTCGAACGTCGAGGCGTCGGACCCCAAGCTCGAGGGCGATACGCAGCCCGTTGACGAGGGCCTCGTACTCAGCGACGTTGTTGGAGGCGGGGAAGTGCAAACGCAGCAGGTAGCGCATGTGCACTCTGAGGGGTGAGATGAAGAGCAGGCCTGCGCCTGCCCCTATCTTCATGAGGGACCCGTCGAAGTACATGGTCCAGAGCTCGGCTTGGATCTGTGCCGGTGGGAGCTGGGTGTCGGTCCACTCAGCAACGAAGTCCACCAACTCTTGTGACTTGATGGCTTTTCGTGGAGCGTAGGTGATGGCCTCCCTCATCAGCTCAGCAGACCAATGGCGATGCGCCCCGTGGCCTCCCGGTTGTTGATGATCTCTCCGAGGGGGAAGGACGATACCACCATCACGGGATGAGCGAGGAAGTAATGCTAGAGCTTGCGCCTCGTGATGATGATGCCGTAGAGCAGCTTCTGGATGTGCGGGTACCGGACCTTGACCTCGAAGAGCACCTCACTGATGAAGTACACCGGTCGTTGGACTGGTAGCGCATGGCCCTCCTCGTGTCTCTCGGCGACTACGACCGCGCTGACCACCTGGGTGGTTGCGGCCACGTAGAGGAGGAGAGGCTCGAGGGGATCGTCACCCTGGGCTGGTCGTGGCGGCACGAGAATTGGCGCAGAAGTCAGCAACCCCTTCAGCTTGGTAAGGGCCTCCTCGGCTTCGGTGGTCCACGCGAAGCGTTCCGTCTTCTTCAGCAGACGGTAGAGGGGTAGCGCCTTTTCCCCTAGCCTCGAGATGAGCCGGCTGAGAGCGGCTAGGCAGCCTATCACTTTCTGTACGCCCTTGAGGTCTCGAATTGGGCCCACCCTCGTGATTGCTGAGATCTTTTCGGGGTTGGCCTCGATCCCCCGTTGCGAGACGATGTAGCCAAGTAGCATGCCTCGAGGCACACCAAAGACACATTTCTCGGGGTTGAGTTTCACATTCTTGGCCCGGAGGCACTCGAACGTGGTCTCGAGATCGCTGACGAGGTCCCCGACTCTCTTGGTCTTAACCACGATGTCATCGACGTAGGCCTCGACGGTTTTGCCTATGTGCTCGCCGAAGACATGCTACATACAACGCTGATACGTTGCCCCGGCGTTTCGAAGGCCGAAGGTCATTGTAACATAGCAATACATACCGAAAGGCGTAATGAAAGAGGTGGCGAGCTCGTCGGATTCTTTCATTTTAATCTGGCGGTAGCCGGAATACGCATCGAGAAACGAAAGGACTTCACACCCCGTAGTTGAATCGATAATCTGATCAATTCTAGGTAAAGGAAATGGAACTTTTGGACATGCTTTATTTAAACCAGTGTAGTCTACACACATCCGTATTTTTTCATTCTTTTTCCTAACTAGCACAGGGTTAGCTAGCCACTCCGGGTGAAATACCTCCTTGATGAATCCAGCCGCCAAAAGCTTATGCACCTCCTCGCCGATGATCCTGCGCTTCTCCTCGTCGAAGCGGCGCAGGCGTTGCTTCACAGGTCTAGACCCGGCCTGGATCTCCAAGGCGTGCTCGGCGACTCCCCTCGGTATGCCTGGCATGTCCGAAGGGCTCCACGCAAACATGTCGATGTTTGCGCGGAGAAAGCCGACGAGCACTGCTTCCTATTTAGGCTCGAGGCTGGCACTGATGGCCAGCGTCCTGCCGTCGGACGAGGTCGGGTTGACGGGTATCTGCTTGGTGTGCTCTGCCGGCTCGAAGGTGCCGGCGTGGCGCTTTGCTTCAGGGGCCTCCTCGGTGGCCAGAGCGGCCAGGGCCTCGAGCGAGTCGACCTGGACGTTGGCCTCCCCACGCTCGACGCATTCCACGTCGCAGTGGTACGCGTGTTCGTAGGAGGTGTCGACGGTGATGACCCCTTTCGGCCCTGGCATCTTGAGCTTTAAGTACGCGTAGTTGGGGACCGCCATATTCTTGGTGTAGCCAGGCCTGCCGATGATGGCGTGGTAGGCCCCCTAGAACCCGACCACCTCGAAGGTGAGCGTCTCCCAGCGGAAGTTGGTCGGCGTGCCGAAGCAGACAGGTAGGTCGATGCGCCCGAGGGGGTGGGCCTTCTTCCCTGGCACGACTCCGTGGAACCCCCCGACGCTGGGTCGGAGCTGGTCCCTCGAAATCCCAAGGAGGTCGAGGGTCTCGAGGTATATGATGTTGAGGCTCGAGCCCCCATCCATCAACACCTTGGTGAACCGTACGTCGATGATGACGGGGTTGACGACGAGGGGGTATGCCCCTGGATTTACGACATGGTCCGGATGGTCATCACGGTTGAACGTGATCGGCGCATCAGACCA
Source organism: Coix lacryma-jobi var. lacryma-jobi (assembly GCA_009763385.1). Taxonomy (NCBI): domain Eukaryota; kingdom Viridiplantae; phylum Streptophyta; class Magnoliopsida; order Poales; family Poaceae; genus Coix; species Coix lacryma-jobi. Next base: position 1,034,185 of record CM019825.1, on the reverse strand, counting down.
GTCAAGATACCGGGGGTGAAAGGACCGAATCAGCCTAGAGGGGGGTGAATAGGTGATTTTTGACTATCTGAAACTTCACAAACTATAAGATGTAGTTAGATAGCAACCGGAGAGGCCGGTTTGTTTGGGTAGGTACTACCAGGTGTGAAACACCGGTACTACCAACACAAACAAACGGCACAACCGGGATTCTAAAAGAAACTACAAATCCGATGAATGTAAGCAATGAATATAAAACAAGTTTCTAGCCAACTTTCCTAAGAATGATTTATGGTAAAACTACTCTCACCAAACCTTGGTTGCTCCCCTTGATGTAGATCGAGCCTTCCCAACCTAAGAACGAGATAGGGATAGGAAGAACACGAAGAACACAATAACAAGAGAAGTAGAGAAAATAGGGACAACAACAACAAGCACACGGGACACAAGATTTATCCCGAGGTTCGGCCAATCCACTAAGGAGTGCCTACTTCCTCGTTGTTGAGGTGACCACAAAGGTCGGAGTCTATTTCACCTCCTCGCCTCACTTAAGCAACCACAAAGGCTACGAGAGTATCTCTACTAGAAATCTCAGGGTAATACAAACGCTTCGGGGAGCCCTCACAAGTAAATCAATACGGGCTACCACGAAGAACACCTAACCGGCTAGAGCTCAAAGAGCTCAAGAGTAAAAGACACAAAACAAGCCGGCAAGATGGAAACCAAGTGCTCAAGTCGAAGATTGATGCTTCCCACTCTCGAATCTCACTTCCCTAGCTCAAATCTCGCTAGGGAATGAATCTAGGAGCAAAGGGGGAGAGAGAGGGGTGAGTCAATGCTTGGAGAGTGTTTGTCTTGCGTTAGGTGTGCAATGAGTAAGTGGAATCAGTGGGTGTGTGTGAAAAGTGAAGAGGGGATGTATTTATACTCCCCCAGTCCCGAGGCTGGTCGGTACCACCGACCACCCATGGTCGGTACCACCGACCATGTCACAACGGTCGCATACACCCAGATCTGGTCAAACTGACAAGCACCGGGCCAAGGTCGGAACCACCGAGGCCGGTGGTACCGAGGTTATGGCGGTACCACCGCCAGGCCAAAACAAGCTCGAACAGAGAGCAACTCAGTTAGGGACTCGGTCCCTCGGAAATTACCGTCCGAGGGTCGGTACCTCCGAGGTCGGTGGTACCGAGGTAATGGCGGTACCACCGCCAAGTCAAAGGCTAGTAAGTCCAGAGAGCCCTGAAAAACTTTCAACCACCGAACCTGGGTCGGTGCTTCCGAGGCCGGTGGTACCGAGGTTATGGCGGTACCACCGCCAAGTCATATTCAACACAACACAGAGAGCCTCGCAAAGCCAAGTTACCACCGACCTCCGTCGGTACCTCCGATCCCGGTGGTACCGAGGTTATGGCGGTACCACCGCCAGGCCTTTTTCAATTCTACACAGGGAGCTCTGCAAACTTGGTTACCACCGGCCTTGCGTCGGTAGCACCGGGGGCGGTACTACCGAGGTAATGGCGGTACCACCGCTAGGTCAAAAACAACTCTATCCAGAGAGGGTTGCAAAACCAGGTTACTACCGACCTTGCGTCGGTACCACCGCGGGCGGTAGTACCGAGGTTATGGCGGTACTACCGCCAGGTCATTTTTTGACCAACACAGAGAGGGTGTTAGAGCGCTGCGCAGAGAAGCCGTGGTCGGTACCACCGACCACCCATGGTCGGTACCACCGACCATATGAAATTACCCTCTACGTGTTCGTGATTGTGCGGTGTCTCTCAAGCGAACTAAGGTTAGTCGATTTGAGCACTTTTCTCCACATCTAGCCAACTTACTTTGTGACCCTCTTCATAGTCCGGCTTACCTATAACTCAAGTTTAAAATTGAAATTTTAAACTACCACTTGAGCTAGGCATCTTTATGTCCAAAAATATCCTACGTGCTTTGTTCACGAGATTTCAACATTTCAAATCTTTCAAAGGACTAACACCTGCATACATGCTTTTATAAACTGGTTAGTCCCTAATTTGATTGTCATTAATTAGCCAAAACCCACATTGGGGGCGAATGCACTTTCAAACTCCCCCTTTTTGGTAATTGATGACAACCAACTTAGGCTTACAATTAGGGATAGAAAGAATTGAAGCTTTTGAATTCTAAAATTTAGTTGAAGCTCCCCCTTAGTGTATGCTTTGGATATGAATTTCAAACCTTGATTAGAAAGCAAGGTTGCATACACACGAACAAGAGCTCCCCCTAAATTTTGCAATCCGTGGGGTGCCTAAGTGTGTGACAACATCAAATATATCAATTTGTGATGCATAAACGGTATGACATGGTGATACACATAACAATGTAATAAGAAAAGCGAATGGCTATTGAATAAAGAAAAGAACTCAAATCACATAGCCATATCGAAAACAACAATCACCATGACAGGAGCATCAATAACGAGGATGAACCAAACATGAATATAACAATAAGCATAAAAGTTTTACATCCTCAGCAGATCACAAATAAAATGTAGCATACCACACTTAGTCTCAAAGATTACCCTTTCTCACAGCTATTACAACAAGATAAGCCTAACACTCCCCCTTTGGCATCAAGTACCAAAGCGGGTAGGCCAAGATAAGCAAAGAATCAATAATAGCTGCTAGAAGATCCATCATGATAAGAGCCCCCGAAGAGAGAGGAATAGACACTCTCTCCAACGTCACCACCAGGGAAGGATGAAGGAGCCGAAGAATCAGGTGGTGGTGTAGAGTCGCGAGGACCACCACTCCCAGCTGGATCGGCGTTGAGGCCAGCAAAGCCCATGTACGAGCCACCACCCCCTCCTTGATACGATGTGGACCCGCCAGCAAAGGACGTGCCCATACCATAGTCAGGGAAGAAGGAATGAGGCTGGTACTGAGGTGGTGGCGGAGGATAGAACTGATGGGGCGGATACAACATGGAGCTGTAAAAACTCGCCTCACCACCACCTGGAAACTGGGGCTGCTGCTGGGCCTGCTGCTGGGGCTGCTGCTGGGGGAGACCACCATCATCATCATCATCACCACTCCGGGCCTGAGCATCGTACTCAGCAAACGGATCTGGATGGGGTCGGACCGGAGAGCGCGAAGGAAGACCGAGATGCTGACGCACCTCCTGCTGATGTCGCTCGTCACGATCGGCCCGATAGCACATCCACTCAAAGATCTTGCCAAGGGCGAAGCGAAGACCGCCACTCCTACGCCTCTCACGACGCGGAGGAGGAGCGGTAGCATGGGGAACATCTCTACCCGGCTGAGCCTCGCCAGGCGCTGCTGCATCTGCTGGGACCTCACCACCTTCATCAACTTTTTCTTTGTCCTTGGAAGGAGCCGAGGTGAACTTGCGAACACTGTACTCCTTCATGGTGCGATCATACTCGAAGGTGGCGCCAACCACATGCTCAATGATATGCATAAGATATGGAGCATATGGCAAGGCCTTGTGAGGATCATTGTAAACATCGGAGATTTTCTGCCAAAGAAAGTGAGAGATGCTAAACCGTCCATCTGGCAGAGCAAAGCGGACTAGGACCTTGGCAGCATCATCTCTTAAGTTATCTTGATCTCCAATTTTGGGATCCAGAGTCAGGCGCATGATATTGTTGAGGACGTAGTAAGCGGGCTTCAGGCCAGGGACCTTGAAGGTCGCCACTGCACCATCCAAATAGACACCTGAGCTCTGCAACTGCTCTAAGTACATACCCCCTCCATACATCTCTGAAAGACGAGGGGCATCTCTGTCCACATGATCGAAGCCCAACAACCGAGCAAATGTGACGAAGGCACATCTGTAGTGGACCCCTTGGGTCATCCAATGCAGCACGCGAGCTTCCTTATCAATGAACAAAGTGACCCAATACTGACAGAGAATCTCCTGGTTGAAGCTGCGCTCGCCAGAGATCAGCCCCAAAACTCTCCACTCCTCTAACCTCTGCACCAGGGCCTGAATGTCCTCAGAATCTTTGTCGGTCAGAGAGGAGAGAACCAGTCTCTTATGAGCAAAAAGAGGAGGATATCCCTTAGCACAGAAACCCTTCCAGCACACTGTCACGTAGAAATCTTGCTGGAACCTGGACCAGAACCTCCTATCCACAGAAGCATCTCTAACAAACAGATAGGGGTTCTCCTCACGCTGCCTCCTCATCAAGCTACCCCGCTTTCTATCGGAGTAATTCATGGGATTTCCAAGAAGAGCGGGAGGGACGGCGGACATGACAGCTTCGGCGTCAGGGTGCATGTCAAAAGCCCGGTTGATTAGCATCAACCCTGAAGTCCGAGGGGATGCCGGTCCAACTTGAGGATCGATGGAGCGACCCTCACGATCGAGACCAGCTGAAGGCACTCCTCCCACAATGACGCTGTGCAGGCGTCCAGCCGGACCAGCGACAGGGGGCGGAGAAGGCTGAGGAGGCGGAGGAGGCGAAGGAGCAGCATGCCCACTGCCACAGACATGACCGCTCCCGCTCCCCCTAGCGTTATCCACGCTGCGACGGCCTGTGTGGCCCGCGGACGAGCATCCATGGACCTGACGAGAGGAGTCATCCATACTCCTAGACCGAACACGGCGCCCGGGATTGCGACGCGGAGGCGCCCCTCGCACTGGGCCACCTTGCTCCAAGGCGGCATACTCCTCATCATCATCACTAGGGGAACGAGCATGAGAGGGCCTCCGGCTCATCTAGACAAAGATAGCATAGACCAACATGAGACAAAGATGATGGAAAGATTACTTCAACGGATGTAGCAAATAAGACGATCGAAATCGGGAAGTAGAACGGCTAGCTGCGCGCGGGCGGTACTACCGACCCCTGGAGGCGGTACTACCGACCGCACAGCAGCGTGCGGTTTCCTTCAATCCAATCTACCAAATCGCTATGAACTTGCGAACCATACATCCTAGAAGCATCTTCATACTAGATAGAACAATCCTACCAAAGGAATCGACCTAGAACAAAGTACATTGAGAGATCGGGCATGAACACCCTAGTACCTTGCTACTCGTGAAGAGGTCGAAATCCAATGAAGGAGGAAACTTCGGGCTTCAAGAACACCACCACGACGATCTCCAACCTTCAAAGCACCTTTCCACCGAAGGGATTTGGATTTGGGTGGAGGAGAAGGGAGATAGAGGAGGATGTGGCGCACGTGCTCGGGCGGCGGCTGAAGAGGCAGGAGGTGGGCGGTCAAAACGGATTGACTAGGGTTAGAAAAGATTCACCGCGCCCCTTTTTATACTCGGTCAAACCCGGTCGGTGGTACCGCTCATAGAGCTGGTACAACCGACGTCGGTACTACCGCCCTATGGCGGTACCACCGACAGCACAAAAACAGAGAGGACAGAGAGGGATTTCAAGAGAGCCTTGTGTGGTATACTACACATACTTCAAACATGTCCAGATTTCATATAACCAATACATAGCCATGGACATAAGTGAAGTATGCAAAATAGATTTTTGAAATCACACATAATATTTTGACAAACCATTTATCTAGGTCTCTAGGTGAAAACAAATATGTGCAAGACCTCAAGCCACGTTACGAGAATCAATGATATTTAGTTCACTCCTCAAAGCACAAAATCTTGACTCATCTAAAGGCTTTGCGAAGATATCGGCTAGTTGTTTTTCGGTGCTCACATGGCGTATTGCGATATCTCCTTTGGCTTCATGGTCTCTCAAGAAATGGTGTCGGATGTCTATGTGTTTTGTGCGAGAGTGGTTTACGGGATTGTTTGCTAGTTTGATAGCACTCTCATTGTCACACAAAAGTGGAATTTTGGTTTGCTCACATCCGAAGTCCTTTAGTGTTTGCTTCATCCAAAGTAGTTGAGCACAGCAAGCGCCGGCCGCCACATACTCGGCTTCGGCGGTGGATAGGGCAACACTATTTTGTTTCTTAGAACTCCATGACACCAAAGACCTCCCAATAAATTGGCAAGTCCCGGTAGTGCTCTTTCGGTCTACCTTGCAACCGGCATAGTCCGAATCGGAATAGCCAAGTAGATCGAAAGTGGAGCCCTTGGGATACCACAAGCCAAGATTCGGAGTGTGCACTAAGTATCAAAAAATTCTCTTAACGGCCATAATATGACATTCTTTCGGATTAGCTTGAAACCTTGCACACATGCACACACTAAGCATAATATCGGGCCTAGATGCACAAAGGTAAAGTAATGAACCGATCATAGAGCGATATACCTTTTGGTCCACTGACTTACCATCCACATTTAGATCAAGATGTCCATTGGTAGGCATAGGGGTCTTGATGGGTTTGGCCTTGTCCATCTCAAACTTCTTTAGCATGTCTCTTGTATACTTGGTTTGACTGATGAACGTGCCATCCTTGAGTTGCTTGATTTGGAATCCAAGAAAGTACTTCAACTCACCCATCATGGACATCTCGAACCTTTTGGTCATGATCCTACTAAATTCCTCACAAAAGACAACATTAGTACTACCAAATATTATGTCATCGACATATATTTGGCACACAAAGATATCATTATCAACTTTGCGAGTAAATAAAGTAGCATCGGCCCTTCCTATCTCAAAACCCTTTTTGAGTAGGAAGTCCTTAAGACAATCATACCAAGCTCTAGGGGCTTGTTTAAGCCCATAGAGCGCCTTGTCGAGCTTGTAGACGTGGTTGGGAAACTTTGGGTCCTCAAAACCCGGTGGTTGCTCCACATAGACCAATTCGGAGAGGGGGCCGTTGAGGAATGCACTTTTCACATCCATTTGGTATAGCTTGAAATCATGGTGAGTAGCAAAGGCAAGTAATATACGAATTGACTCAAGCCTAGCTACAGGTGCATAGGTTTCCCCAAAATCCAAACCTTCAATTTGAGTGAAACCTTGAGCCACCAACCGTGCTTTGTTCCTTGTCACCACGCCATGCTCGTCTTGCTTGTTGCGGAAGACCCATTTGGTTCCTATCACATTTTGCTTGGGCCTTTCCACCAAGGACCAGACTTCATTCCTGGTGAAGTTGTTCAGCTCTTCTTGCATAGCCATCACCCAGTCCGGATCGTCAAGTGCTTCTTCCACCCTAAGAGGTTCCAAAGAGGAGACAAACAAGTAATGTTCACAAAAATTTGCTAAACGAGACGTGTCGTTACCCCACGCCGTATGCTCCCTAATATGTTGTCAACGGGATGATCCCGTTGAACTGTATGATGAACTCTTGGGTGTGGCAACAGTGATCTTCGTTGGATGGGTCCATCTTCATCATCTTCATCATATGTATTGATGTTCCCATCTTCTTGTCGGACTTCATGTTGAGCTCGTGTTTGATCATCAACTTGATGTATCACTTGAACATCATCCCACACTACCACCATTCGGAGTTGCAGGAAGCTTCATCATGCGCATTTGGATGCACATGATGGATATGAGAATCTTGTGGAGTGTGTGATGGTTCATCTTCATCATCTTGTATTTCAACGGGCCTCACATCACCGGTTGCAAGCTTCTTGATAGCTTCGGATGGAGACTCGTCATTACCTACAAGCTCATCATTGACTTGCTCCTTTTGAGAGCCGTTCGGATTCATCAAAAGTCACGTCTACCGTTAACTCAATAGTGCCGGTGGCATTATTGAATACACGGTAGCCATGTTCGTTAGTACCATAACCAAGTAGAAAGCCTTCGTGTACCTTAGGTGCAAACTTTGAACTTTTGGCCCTCTTGTTAAGTATGAAACACTTGCAGCCAAAAACTCGAAAAGTAATGCACCTTTGGTTTGTTACCGGTTAGAAGCTCATATGGCGTCTTCCCCTTTAGCTTGTGAAGGTAGAGGCGGTTGATTGCATGACACGCCGTGTTCATTGCCTCCGCCCAAAATCCATGGGAAGTCTTGTACTCATCCAACATAGATCTTGCAGCTTCAACAAGAGTTCTATTCTTCCTTTCCACAACCCCATTTTGTTGTGGGGTATATGGAACGGAGAACTCATGCTTGATCCCTTCTTCATCAAGATACTCTTCTATGTTGGTGTTCCTAAACTCGGTCCCGTTGTCGCTTCTCACTTTCTTGATCTTGATGTCGAACTCATTTTGTGCTCTTCTAGCAAACTTCTTGAAGATACCTTGCGTTTCGCTTTTATCTGCTAAAAAGAACACCCTAAGTGAAACGAGAATAGTCATCAACAATAACGAAACCGTATTTGTTACCGCCGATGCTTTGATAAGCAACGGGTCCGATGAGGTCCATATGCAATAGCTCCAATGGTCTTGTGGTCGACACAATGTTCTTGATTGGATGCTTTTGCTCCTACTTGCTTTCCGGCTTGGCACGCACTGCAAATCCTATCTTTCTCAAAAGAAACATTGGTTAGTCCAAGGATGTGCCCTTCTCTTTGAAGTTGGGCCAAGTTCCTCATCCCAACATGAGCTAGTCGGCGATGCCAAAGCCAACCCATGCTAGATTTTGCCATTAGACATGTTGTAGGTTCTACCTTACTAGTTGAGAAGTCAACTAAGTAAAGTTTTCCCTTCAATACGCCTTTAAATGCAATAGAGGAATCCCTTCTTCTAGAGACGGTCACACCCTTATCCATAAAGAGACAATCGTAACCCATTTCACAAAGTTGAGAAACGGATAACAAATTGTAACTCAACGAATGCACAAGTAATACATTAGATATGGAATTGTCAGTTGAGATAGCAATTTTACCCAAACCAAGCACTTCTCCTTTACCATTGTCACCAAACACAATATTGTTGCATGAGTCGTTGCTTGGTTGAAAGGAGGAGAACATATCTTTTGCCCCGGTCATATGATTGGTGCATCCACTATCCAACACCCAACTTGATCCACCGGAGGCATATTCCTACAAAACAAGTTTATGTTCTAGATTTAGGTACCCAAACGAGATTGGGTCCTTGGGGGTTAGTCACATAAGCTTTTGGTACCCAAACATTTCTCATAATTTCCCTCTTCTTGAGGGCACCAACATACTTGACACTATTTTGCCATCATCACCCCAACAACACAAATAATCACATGTATAGCTTCTTGATATGGGCTTTTGTTGCTTGGGGGCCTCCACTTGCTTCTCCTTGTTGATCTTACCATTAGCAAGTGGAGTCTTTGGATTGGCAACCTTGTTGGCCTTGTTCATTAGGTCAAAGAGAGGAACCCCTTTGTTAAAGTTAACAAAAGGTACCCCATTGACCATCTTTCTACCGTTGGCCTTACCACCATACCTATTGTACCCAATTCCATCCTTGATGGATGGGTGCCTTGCGGTCTTGAGGATATCTTTTGGTTGTTGCACCTTACACTTGCAACCATTCCTCAAGATCATGTTCAACCTATGAATTTCTTTGTCTTTCTTCTCTAGCTCAACAAGGTTAGTTGCACAAGCATTTATATCATGTTTATAGCATCTTTTGCAACCATTACTAGTTGAGGCATTAGAGTTGTCAGAGTCCTTAGGAGTAGTTGAAGAGGTACTACTCTAAAGAGTGTTGTAGCTTAGTTCAAGAGTTTGATACTTATTTTGAGAGCTTGTGAGGCTCTCTTGAACCATGCTAACCTCATTCTTTAGGCTTGCAATTGAGTCATTGCTCATGGAACACTCCTTAGCCAACTTCTTGTTGGAATCATTGGCTAAAGATAGTTCCACGGTCAATTTCTCAACCTTCAACTTTTCCTCGGCAAGAGAGGCTTCCAATGCACGGTTCTTTTCTCTCTCTTGAGAGATCAAGTCCCCTTGCATTGCAAGACTCTCATTCCGACTCTCTAATTTAGTGAGCAATTTTATGATTTTAGCTCCACCTTTCTTTCCAAACTTTCTAATTATGCTAAGCTCAAATTCATCCAATTCATCATCACTATATTCATTGCTAGAATAAGTAGGAGAGTTAGGTGATACCTTCTCATTCTTAGCCATGAAGCAAGAATGAGTGAAGTCATCCTCGTCGTCGGAGAGGTTCTCGAACAAGCGTGACGAAGTTGTCGATGTAGCCATGTTGGAGAAGAGGCTTGGAGAAGAGGTCTTGTGTATGGCGATGTTGGCCGCTCCCTTCTCCTTATCCTTGCTCTTGCTCTTCTCTTCATCACTTGAGTCATCTTCCGAGAACCACTCCTCACCAAGATGAGCTTCACCACCTCTTCTTCTTCTATGCTTCTTGTCATCACTCTTGCTATACTTGTTCTTGTTCTTCTTTTGTGGACAATTGGCAATGAAATGATCATCCGCTCCACACTCATAGCAATTCCTCTTCTTTGACTTCTTGAAGTAACCACCTTTGCCCTTCTTGTGCATCTTCTTTCTCATGAATCTTCTAAAGTTCTTCACAATAAGGGCCAACTCATCATCGGAGTCTTCACTTCCTTCGCTTGAAGAGTCATCTCGAGCCTTGCTTCCTTCTTCTTGATTAGCCTTGAGTGCTACCATCTTCTTGTGACTTGCCTCTTGATCTTCTATATCTTCATCATCCAAGACTTCATGATGCTTTATCTTGGCAAGCATCTCATGAGGTCCCATGCTCTCTTAGTTAGGTCTCTCCATGATGATTGATGCAAGGTTCTTGTTCCTCTTTCTATATGCTCTTAATAGCTTTCTTCCAGCTGAGTAGTCATCCCACTTTGTGTCACCGAGAGCTCTAATCTGATTGACCAATGTCATGAATCTATCAAACATTTGTTGAGTGGTCTCATTTTTCTTGATTGCAAAGTTCTCAATCTTTCCATGAAGAAGCTCTATGTTGCACTTCCTCACACTCGCATCACCCTCATATGATATCCTAAGGGTATCCCAAATCTTCTTGGCATTCTCCATTCCATGTACCTTGTTGCTTTCTTCAGGCTTTAGGCATGATAGAATCAATGATGCGGCTTGAACATTTTGTTGAAACTCAAACACATCATTGTCGGTGAACTCTTGACCTTCAACGTGACTTGGTCCATTGTCAACAATCTCCCAAACTCTTGCGGCAAGAAGGTGTAGCTTCATCTTGTGTGCCCAATCATTGTAGTTGATTCCATCAAAGGCAGGTGGCTTGCCTAGATTGACGTTAGGCAGTTGAATGACTTTGCCCATTTGGCTATAGTCATATGCCACTCTTGTGAACTTGGTGTCTCTCTTGCCTTTCTCTCCATCCTCCTTCTTCTTGTCATCCTTGGGCGGCTGATTTCCACTGCTTCCGGCTGCTTCGGCTTTGCTTTCCAAAGCTCGCCTCAAACTCTCCATTTCATCTTTCATCCTCTTCATCTCATCTTCATGCTTCTTTGCTTGATCTTGAATTACCTGAGCAGTAACCTGCTTGACAATCTCATTAAGCTGTTCTTGACTTATGGTAGACATGATTCTCCCTTACGCGGTGAAGCGCTAACACAAGGGTTAGGCTCCGATACCAATTGAAAGGACCGAATCAGCCTAGAGGGGGGTGAATAGGTGATTTTTGACTATCTGAAACTTCACAAACTATAAGATGTAGTTAGATAGCAACCGGAGAGGCCGGTTTGTTTGGGTAGGTACTACCAGGTGTGAAACACCGGTACTACCAACACAAACAAACGGCACAACCGGGATTCTAAAAGAAACTACAAATCCGATGAATGTAAGCAATGAATATAAAACAAGTTTCTAGCCAACTTTCCTAAGAATGATTTATGGTAAAACTACTCTCACCAAACCTTGGTTGCTCCCCTTGATGTAGATCGAGCCTTCCCAACCTAAGAACGAGATAGGGATAGGAAGAACACGAAGAACACAATAACAAGAGAAGTAGAGAAAATAGGGACAACAACAACAAGCACACGGGACACAAGATTTATCCCGAGGTTCGGCCAATCCACTAAGGAGTGCCTACTTCCTCGTTGTTGAGGTGACCACAAAGGTCGGAGTCTATTTCACCTCCTCGCCTCACTCAAGCAACCACAAAGGCTACGAGAGTATCTCTACTAGAAATCTCAGGGTAATACAAACGCTTCGGGGAGCCCTCACAAGTAAATCAATACGGGCTACCACGAAGAACACCTAACCGGCTAGAGCTCAAAGAGCTCAAGAGTAAAAGACACAAAACAAGCCGGCAAGATGGAAACCAAGTGCTCAAGTCGAAGATTGATGCTTCGCACTCTCGAATCTCACTTCCCTAGCTCAAATCTCGCTAGGGAATGAATCTAGGAGCAAAGGGGGAGAGAGAGGGGTGAGTCAATGCTTGGAGAGTGTTTGTCTTGCGTTAGGTGTGCAATGAGTAAGTGGAATCAGTGGGTGTGTGTGAAAAGTGAAGAGGGGATGTATTTATACTCCCCCAGTCCCGAGGCTGGTCGGTACCACCGACCACCCATGGTCGGTACCACCGACCATGTCACAACGGTCGCATACACCCAGATCTGGTCAAACTGACAAGCACCGGGCCAAGGTCGGAACCACCGAGGCCGGTGGTACCGAGGTTATGGCGGTACCACCGCCAGGCCAAAACAAGCTCGAACAGAGAGCAACTCAGTTAGGGACTCGGTCCCTCGGAAACTACCGCCCGAGGGTCGGTACCTCCGAGGTCGGTGGTACCGAGGTAATGGCGGTACCACCGCCAAGTCAAAGGCTAGTAAGTCCAGAGAGCCCTGAAAAACTTTCAACCACCGAACCTGGGTCGGTGCTTCCGAGGCCGGTGGTACCGAGGTTATGGCGGTACCACCGCCAAGTCATATTCAACACAACAGAGAGAGCCTCGCAAAGCAAAGTTACCACCGACCTCCGTCGGTACCTCCGATCCCGGTGGTACGGAGGTTATGGCGGTACCACCGCCAGGCCTTTTTCAATTCTACACAGGGAGCTCTGCAAACTTGGTTACCATCGGCCTTGCGTCGGTAGCACCGGGGGCGGTACTACCGAGGTAATGGCGGTACCACCGCTAGGTCAAAAACAACTCTATCCAGAGAGGGTTGCAAAACCAGGTTACTACCGACCTTGCGTCAGTACCACCGCGGGCGGTAGTACCGAGGTTATGGCGGTACTACCGCCAGGTCATTTTTTGACCAACACAGAGAGGGTGTTAGAGCGCTGCGCAGAGAAGCCGTGGTCGGTACCACCGACCACCCATGGTCGGTACCACCGACCATATGAAATTACCCTCTACGTGTTCGTGATTGTGCGGTGTCTCTCAAGCGAACTAAGGTTAGTCGATTTGAGCACTTTTCTCCACATCTAGCCAACTTACTTTGTGACCCTCTTCATAGTCCGGCTTACCTATAACTCAAGTTTAAAATTGAAATTTTAAACTACCACTTGAGCTAGGCATCTTTATGTCCAAAAATATCCTACGTGCTTTGTTCACGAGATTTCAACGTTTCAAATCTTTCAAAGGACTAACACCTGCATACATGCTTTTATAAACTGGTTAGTCCCTAATTTGATTGTCATTAATTAGCCAAAACCCACATTGGGGGCGAATGCACTTTCAGGGGGGCGTCGTGGCAGAGTGCAAAGACCTCCCGGCGCTCCTTCTTTCTCTCTCGAGCCGAGAGCCCGACGGTTGGGCCCCCGTAGATCATGTAGCAGTCGCGCACCGGGGGGAAGTTGCCGTCTGCGTCCCCTTCGTCGCGTTGATTGTTGTCCTTGCCTTTAGGCGCGTCTTCCTTCTTGTCGCTGAGCTTGGAGTAGAAACCCTTCATCATTCGGCAGTCCTTCAACTTGTGAATCGTGGGACCCTTATGATAAGGGCAGGGATCCTCGAGCATTTTGTTGAAGACAGCCCCGTCAGGGGGTCCTCGAGGCTTCTTATGCTCGAGGGCGCCCACGAGCACTTCTTCTTCTTCGTCGTCATCAGCGTTGCGCTTCGCCTTCTGACCTTTGCCTTTGTTCTTCTTGTTGTTGTTGTTGTTGTTGCGGTTCTTGACGTTGCTGCCCTTGCTCAAGCCCTCCGGCGTGGCCGCCGCCTTGCCTTTGTCCGTGGAGCGGCCAAATAAGGCCCCCACTGCCTCGTCGCCTGAGGCAAAGCTGGTGACACGATCCATCAGATCCTCGACCGTCCTGGGACGGTAGCGCCCTAGCTCGTGGACTAGCTCTTGGCACGTCGTGCCCGCGAGGAATGCTGAGATGACATCCTCATCAGGCACGTGGGGGAGCTCGAGGCGCTGCTTCGAGAATCGCCGAGCGAAGTCGCGGAGGGGCTCGTCTGCTGTCTGCCTGCAACGTCGTAGATCCCAGGGGTTGCCTGGGCGCATGCAAGTCCCCTTGAAATTCCCATCGAAGACCCTGACTAGGTCGGCCCAGTTGTGGATCTGATCCAGCGGGAGCCCCTCGAGCCACCGACGGGCGGTGTCCGAGAGGTAGAGTGGGAGCTGTCGTATGATCACGCAGTCGTCGCTCTTCGCCCCGCCCAGTTGGCAGCCCAGGCGGAAGTCGGAGAGCCATAGCTTGGGCTCGACCCCCCTGTCATACTTCACGATGTTGGCCGGTGGTCGAAAGCGGTCGGGGAGGGTTGAGCTGCGAATGGCCCGGCTGAAGACCCTGGGGCCCGGGGGCTCGAGGGTTTGCCGGTCCTCGTCACTGTCGTAGCGCCCCCCTCGATGGGCACTATAGCCACGCTCCTCGGCCCCTTTGTCCTTGCGCCGACGGTTGATGTTGTTGCGGGTGTCATTGGGGTCTCGAGGCGGGCGATTGTCGACGATCCACTCCTGGACTGGCCTGGCTCGAGAGGCGTCCGGCTGGTGGACGGACGTCTCACGCTCGTTGCGGGGCGTGTCTGCTGGCTTCCCCGAGGCCGCTCCACGCTGGCGTGAGGCTGAGCTCTCGGCCTGTTGCAGAGCAGCTGTCTCGAGGAGGTTCTTCATCTCCCCGAGCATGCGCCTGGCGTCAGGGTTGGAGATGGCGGGTAGATCGCGGAGCAGCATCGCGGCCGCCACCACGTTCTGCCCGGCTCGCGGGAAGCGTACCTCAGGGGGTGCTGGTGCCCCGTATTCGAGGATCTGCCGGTGGGCCTCTCGAGCACGGCCACGAGCGTCGGCGCCTCGAGGCTGGGCATGTTCCTGCATGAGAGTTTGCTCGAGCTGCAACAGGCGTTGTCGGTCCTCCTCAGCCTTGGTGATCGCCTCCCGCAGTTGTGCGAGCTGCGCTGCCCAGCCGTCGTTGTGCTGAGGTGGCACATCCGGTGCCAGGGGTTCGTTCCTCCTCCAAACCTGTGGCCCGCCCGCCGCAGCCACGTCGTTGGTGTTTTCGAGGTTGAGCGCTGGCCTGCCGTCGTCGTCACCGTCGTCCTCGGCATCGTCCACGACCCCCTCGAGCTGGAAGCACTCCCTGGTGGGATCCCAGAGGTCAAGGTCGTGGTAGTCGTACTCGTCGGAGTCCGAGCTGTTGATGTCGCGCCGCCCTGGTTCGTGCCGGGACTGCAGCTCGCGGTACCACTCTTCGATGGTGGCTCGACGACTCGTGAGAAGCCGCGGTCGGCGTGCGCGGGGTAGACGATCTCCAGGTCGGTGGTGGCTCGTAGGAGCACGCTCGGACGTTCCTCCTGTTCTGCCGCCGCCTGGTTCCGACGACGTTCGTCGAGGTGGTGGGCGTAGACAGCTGCGGAGTTGTTGAGGCCGAATGGGAACCGCTCGCGTCGAGCGCGGTGCATCCCGTGCGGGAGGGAATCGGGTGGTGTCGACGAAGCACGGCTCGGGGGCCTCTGGCTAGGCTCCCGGTCTGTGCGCATGACGAACGCGAACTCGCTGGGAGAGTGCGCGCGCGCCCTCGAAGTCTCCAGCCGCGCGCCGGGCAGGTTTCTCCTCGGGGACTCTGCGCCGGCCGCGGGGAAGTGGGTGTACGCCACGGGCACCGCCTGTGCCTGGCGTCGATGGTGACGACGGCGCCGCTCACGAGGCGGCGACGCGTGGTGGTGCGGGCGACGCACCGCACCCCCTGCGCGGGGTGGCGTAACACGCCCTCCGCTCGGGCTCTCCGTGGAGAGCAGGGTCAGCTCGTTGCCGTTGCCGGTGGCCAGGAACTCGAGGCTCCCGAACCAGACGATAGCACCAGCAGAGAACGAAGGAGTGGAAGAAGCCATCCAGAAAACAACGAGAAATCGACTCGGACACGCGAAGGCCCCTACCTGGCGCGCCAACTGTCGGTGTTTCAACCCCGGGGGTATGACACCAACTAGTAATATGATCGCGTGCTCTCTTCCTAGATGGTGATGCAAGATGACATAAGGATTTATCCTAGTTCGGGCAAAGAAGGCCCTACGTCCAGCGGGGGGAGGATGTTCTTGTATTACTTGCACCTAAGTGCTTGTACAGGGGCAATACAAGCTCAGCGAGCGCGGACAAGAGCCTGGACTCAAGTGTCCGTGTGTTGTGTGGATCCGTGTCGCCTAAGTCTATGTCGTGTCGTGTGCGTGAAGGGCCCTGGCGTCCTCTTTTATAGAGCAAGAGGAGGCCAGAGTTACATAGGGGTGATACAAGAGTCTGGGTGTACGGCGCCCAATACGGCGGAGGGTAGGAACTATGTCTTGTCGAGATCACTGGTGCCGTCGTGGAGGTTGCTGTTTGAGGCGTCCTTGGAGCGTGGCTTCCATCCCGTGCGTGGACGTGGAGGCATGGCGACATGGAGGCCGTACAGCGCCCATTCCCGGCTCGTACAAGACGTGGCAGGGTCTCTCCGGGTCTTGGGGTACCTGTTCTCCAATAGCATGAAAGCAGTCAGGGCTCGAAGGGCGCAGGGCCGGCCTCGAGGCGGCGCCTACGGGGGGCTCGAGTCCCCGCAGGTATGGGCAAGTCCCGGGAAACCCGGTTGTGCAGTGGGTATCCAGGCCTCGAGACGTGGCTCAAGGGCACAACAGTGCAGGGTATGGCCGAACAGTGCTGTACTTGTGCCTTTTTGCCCATGCTTGCGGTAAAAACGAGTTTTGACTCCGGCTCCGGTTCACTGTGGCACACGTCGCGTACCAGAAGATGTGATCGGAGTAGGTGAACGCATTAAATGCGTAGTGTGGGATTGGTATCCGATGTCCGGTGCCGCTCGAGGGAGGCGTGACATGTCTCGAGGGATAGGTCACCGCGTTAGAGAGGCTTGAGGTTCCCACGTGGGGTCTCGAAGAACGGTGTACGGCTGGAGTGGGCTCGAGGACTATGCGTCGGGGCTCGAGAGGCAGGCTACCATGAGACGGTTAGTAAGGCTTTGGCGGGCCCGGGCTTCCGGGCGATGGGCCGGCGTTGCAGGCCTCGAGGGGTTGGTTTTTTAGGGGGGTTAGACTAGTTAGGTCTCCTATTTGTTTTGCGTTGATTGGGGGTACCCCTTTTGTGGTTCCCCGACACAAAGCGGTGTTGATGATTCTAGTTTTCTCTTTTTAGTATAGAGATTTGGCACGTCGTGTATAGTATTGTGCTCATCGTGCAAATGATTATGTTACCAACTTACCATTGATTGTCATTATATGATCATTTATATATTCAAGCCATCTTTGAATTCATGTACAATGCAACGTAACTCGATCATCTATGCACATTTATAATCCTTTTCTAATACACTTAAGAGGACATATAGCAAAATATTTTAAAGGAGACATGAAGTTGTCAAACATTCCACAGCTTCTATAAGCTAGCTATCTGCATGCGCGGGACCATCAGAGTTACATCCATCATTTATGCTTTAGTATCATGTACCATCTCATGTTCAAAAGATGTTCGATAACAGAGCCACAAAGCTTGTAGTAATGAACAAACAATATTCAAAGCAAGAATCCTCAGACCATGCGAGGTAGAGGAATCTAAAAGTTTTAGCAATGATGAAGTAACTCAAAATCCATCGAATATACTGTCAACATTTTTCTATTTGGAGTTGAATACCCTGAATTTTTAAATAAGTAAAAAATTAGCATATTTTGCACATATTATTTCCTTTGATCCATCGTTTATTTTAAAGCGCAAATCATTCTGTCAATTAAATATAGAAGTGAAATCGTCAAATTTATTTAATTTCAGTGGAATAGTTAAGCATATTTTGCAAACTACCCCAACCATATGGCGTCTAAAAACAGACCCTTCACTGTGTTGTGTGAACTCTTATTTTTACCGTTTATATCTAAAAAAGAGATAGATACACATTAACGCTTAAGAGTTACCCAACACATGAAACTCTCTTTGTGGCGAAGGGCCATATGCGGCAGCGAAGGGCGGCAACTGGTGCTGGGCAGCAAGTAACAATGCGGTAGCTCGGTCGGTGGGGGCGGACGACCGCGAATCCGTGCGCCGTCGTGGGAGGAGGTTGGTCGCCTCTTGGGGCGGCAGTCGGGGCGGCGCAGACGAATGGCGGCGCCGAGGGAGGAGCTCGGCCCCTCTTGGGGCGGCAGTTGGTCGGTAGCGTGGGCGCGCGGACGGACGGACGACGGCGCTCGAGCGTTAGACTTACTACTTCTGACTTAGTGTAAATACTGTCATAGGGGATAGGTGCAAGAAACATGCAATTGACCAAGCGCTTGTTTGAGCTCGTAAATCAATTCAGAAGTAGCCAAGGTCGATAGCAACTCACATTTAAGATAGAAGGGACCGTTCAGCGCAAGCACGTAGCCTGCAGGAGCACCGCGCATTGGCCACTGAGCTCAACCAGCCAGGCACTGAGCCGCGGCTGCTGCTGCCTACCTGGACAGGCCGTCTCCACTCTCTCGTGGTCCGCGACTGTTGTCTGCCTGCTGACCGGAATGAGATCGCCTGCGTCCATTTTTCATCTAACCGTGAGGCTCCAAAATCCACGCCCGGTAAGCACAGCACTCGACCCATCTCAGCCCAAGACAACTTCGCCTTCGTCTTCCTTATTTTCAGACAGCGCTCTACACGGTGCGGCGCCCGAGTAGAGAGGTGGCAATTGTGGTGGCCTGCCCGACAGCACTCAGCAGTCCGACACAGTGTTGCAACGAACTGCATTGCGCACCGGCGTCCGTGGTATGCGGCTAGTGGGTGGCCGACATGGGTCACGAGTCACGATTGCGCACGGTCCAAGCACGATGGCCGCCGCAGGACCGTGGAGTGCTAGCGTGCCGGCTCAACTATTGATTTCCTTCAATGTATCACTATTTACCCACGTTTGTAGTGTCAGCCAGGGGCGGATCTACAAGGGGGGCTGGGTGGGCTCCAGCCCCCCTAAAGCTGGTACATCAATGTAAAATTAGAGATAATTAGAGAAAAAATTAGTAGAGAAAAGAAGGAAAAATAAAGAAATAGAGGTAGAAGAAGAGATCAGCCCCTCCTTTGATCGTGTTCTGCATCCGCCACTGATGTCAGCCATATCTCCCAGTACAGTGCAGGCACTATTATTTTCCCTGGGTTTCATGTAGCAGCCTCTGACTATAGAAGTGAAAGAAAAAAAAGCAAATGACTTGTGGAAACCGATTTTATCTATTCAATTATCAACATGTAAATACACGTTCATACTTATATTATCATGAGCTTATTTTTTTTTTGTAGCACCGAACGGGCTAAACAATTTGTATGACATCGAAACAGAAATTCAGAAAGCACTCACTACTTTCACAAGGGTAGTAATATAAAAGTGCACATGTTTGTGGCCTCAACAAATCTTGATTCAACAATAATTATGTAACCCTTTGTTCAGGGGTTGTTAAATTCTCCACTTCTGAAATAGGAAGGCTCTATTATTTATCAATTGATTTTGACTTAATATTTGTTTATCATCTCTTGTTGCATTGAAAATTTAAAGCTCCCATACCAACGCACGGGCATCTGCTAGTTCCTATAAAAGTGCACTTAAATTCAGTTTTTACTGCTAAACATAAATCTGAACAAATGAATAGGAACACAGTTTATTCAATCAACTCCAAGAAAAGTGAATGAATCTTTTTAAGAACTACTCCAGACTATCAGACAACATGCATCACCGCACTACCCTCGATCAGTTACAAGAACGCAGAGATAAAAATAACGTAAAAAAATCCTTGAAGAACCTCTCCAAGAACTGATCCAGAATGCCCCACAATATACTTGACAGGAAGCCTTCCTCTTGATTTCTTGATCCTTGATACAATTTCCTAAAAGAAAGAAAAAGAATTTGACAGTATGGTCAAATAAAATCATAACAAATCTAGAATCCACCAGGACTGAAAGTAAGAAGTACACACACTCATACTTCAGTGCTTTCCCACTCCTCATATCTAGGATCCACCAGGCCTATGACATTGGCTCAAAGTGAGTCGCAATTTTTATTTTCTAAAGCACTCACTATTTTCTCTATGTTGGACTGTAGCAGGTGTTTTTTTTCAGGAAAAGGGCTCCAACGAACAGACCCATTAGGCCATTACCTAGCTCTTGCAAGGTTCTCACATCTCATTTCTAAAGAATGTACTACTACTGTAGTTCGTTCCCCCCAAACGGTGTCCTGATACTTCTCAATCAGCTAATAACAACAAAATGTTGATTTGTACTACTATGCAACAAAACAGGACAGGTGAAAGCCTGAAACAGGAGCAAGTTTAGCAAAAATAAGACAGCTGCAATCAAATGGTAGGTAGAGTTTTGTGTTCTGATGACCGATTTGCAAGAGCTCAGTGCAACATAATAAGGTTTTGGGAAAGGTGGACTATATACTACTATACATATTTGATCGAATGCAAAAAATATTTTCCTTAAGAACTTCTTGGACTAAGGACTTGAGCTTTGACAACATAATAAGTTTCATGCACACAACAACTCTGCTAAATGCTTAAGGTTTTAGGAAAGGTGGACGATATGCTCATACTACACATTTTTAGTCCTGAGTGCAAAAAATATTTTCCTTAAGAATTATATGATAATAAGTTTCATATAAATAAGGCCTAAAATTTCAGAGCATTAAAATCAAGTAACATTCCTGCTCTAATTTGCAATCTGCAACAGGTACACATGACTGTTGAAGATTATTTAGCAGTTCATGCTTAATGAGCTACTATCTGCCACAATAATAACTGATAGAACTTTAACAACTTGTTGGTGCAGAAAATCCAGTTTTTCTAGTGTCCAGAGCAACTGCTGAATTAGTTGCTTTGTCGTAAGTTCCTTTCTCTGCTATAGATTTGTCACTTTGTATCAGGATTTTTAATATTAAACACACAAATATTTTGGTCTTGCAATACATGGAGCTAACTACAGAACATCAGCGCTTGGCCGAGATCATAGAGATGATTCATACTGCAAGTTTAATACATGATGATGTAGCAAGTTTAATACATAACTCAAGTGTAGCAGTAGCATCTGTTTTCATATTACTTAAGAACATGTGATGGGTAGCAGTAGCTAGGGATCAAAGAAAATCAAGTGTAGCAGTAGCATCTGTTTTCATATTACTTAAGAACAAATAGCATCTGCATTCTCAAACATATAAATTGCTAATGAACCTAAGCAATTAATAAACCAACCACTACTTAACCATTGGTGTCTAATATATGCCCTAACAAGTCTTTAATTGTTCTTGTTTATTAACTGCAAACGCTTGAACAGCCAAACAAGCAGAGTTACTGAGTGATCAACAAATATTATGCAGCTCTCCCTTAGTAGTAGTTCAGATGAAAGGAGTTAATAAAGCCATGTGAATGTTTGTGAGGGCACAGGGAAGCAGCCATCCTGATATCGCAAACGAATGTAGATTTCTGATAGGAAGATATGTCTACATGGCCAGTGAATGGATAGGCTTTATGGACAATGGTACAGATATCGCAAAGCCAATCCATTCCCTAATTATAGCAACTAACCACGAAAGCCTATGTCCCTATTGTTCAAAGCCTGGTGGATAACAACTAACCAGGAAACAAAATGGAACTGAATAGCAGAAGCATACACTAATTGTTCTAGAACTGCAGAGCAAAACAAATAAATGCTTCTTCTGAACAAACATACTGAACAAAGTGTCCAGTAAAATCCTAGACAAAGAACAGGTTACAACTGTTTTGTATTTGCCCATGGTTAATATATTTGTTTTGTACCACCACCAAACAGTAAAGCTAGGATAAGAAGTATAACTATCTTTGGAAGTGAAAAGGAGACTGTAGGCGCGAAATGTCCTCCTACAGAGATTGATTTGGAAACTAAGGGGCATTATCTTGGTGAAATTTGTCCAAAAGACCGAAGGAGACTGTAGAGATTGTTGCTACATATAAGTTACTGAATTTTAATTAACTATTACTTTTATACGCACGGACTTTAATACCCGTAGCAACGCACTGTACAATTCTAGTTATTCGCGAGAGTTTGAAGCCCCCTCTACTTCGCTGCGTCGTCTACCTTTGATTTTGCAATTTTGTTATGTTTACCTATTTTCATGTGTGTTAATAAATAAATAATATGAGCCGTTATTTATTTGGGTTGCGAAAAGTTTATAGATGTCATATTAGATGTAGTGGCATTAATTTAGGGGAGCGATTATTTATTTGGGTTGTGAAAAGTTTATGGATGTCATATTAGATGTTGTGGCATTAATTTAGTCTATAAAAATAGAGTAAACAAAAATAATTATATATCCCCTGAGACAAATTTACTAAAACTAATCAAGCTATCATGAATACATGTTCCCTGTGGCACACAACTATCAGATCATTGAGTAATTAGATTTTTGGTAGTATATATTTAATACTTTATGTATGTGTCAAAATATTCGATGTCATAGGTGAAAAGATTTAAGATGGAAACTAACAACGTGTTTGGTTCATTCACTGGTAATATAAATGGTTTGGGGAATGCATTACTTTGGACGACGAGAGTCAATAGGGAGACTACAAGTATTTTGTAGTCTCCCTATCCGTGTAGGCATTGTGGACTCCCACAGTGCATTAACTCCAGGATTTGCAAGTTTGATATCACCTATCGTGTAGGAATTGATTTTGACAAATTATCCTACCCCTCTCTACGTCATAATAACATTAGGGAGACTGCAAGTTATTATCCTGGAAACGTATTTTGTAGCGGATAGTCCAAAATTTGTCAATCAATAACTAAGGAGGGCATTATCCTAGGATAACGCGATATTGAATGCGAGGGTATTAAATCAATCTATACAGTCCGTGCGTTTAAAAGATCACGCCCTGGTGCAGATCTCGCCCTACACCTTCGCGAGAGTTACATATATGAACTTACTAATCCTATTGGGGGCATTTACCTAAAGTACCGTGTTGCTACGGGCATTTGCAAGTATTTCCCCCTCGTACCATGCGATGATATACTTTTGCAAGATCGCGCACGGCGTTAGTGAGATGTGTCCTTTTTTGCTACCAACTATGTTACTCCTAATTGGTCTACTTCCTGTACAAGCTCTCAAGCACACTACGGGAGCAGATGCCCGTGCAATCTACCAAGGTTTTGCACGCGGAAGCACCATATATGTTGAGCAGTTCATGCTTAATGAGCTACTGCTGAATAGAACTGATAGAACTTTAACAGCTTGCCACTTTAACATGCTTTATCTGAAATGGTTATACGCGCACATGGTTTACCAATTCATTTTTTCACTAAAAAAAGATTAACAGGTAACCTAAACCTAGCTTCTTTCCATGCAGGTCAGATGGTAAAATTCTTGAAGCAATCTTCAGGTTAGTCCCCAACTGTGTGCATTATTGAACCAAGTTAAAGTGGGTGAGTCCTCCATTAAGATGCATCCATTTTGATGTTTTTGATCAAAGTGAGCTCTTTCGAGGATGGCTGACGAAAGCTGGGCATGAGGATGCATATATGGTATAATTCTGAGATGAGTGATTGTTAATGACAGAACGACCAGCACGAACATGCAGATCATTAATGCCTAAAGAATTCATTATCCAGTTATATCAAAATGAGGAATCACATTAGCTTTCATGGTTGTTTTTCTTAATGTAAATTCAGTTTGGCTTAGACCTTGACTAATGCACCGAGAAGCATTATTGGTTTCATCAAATAACGCCATCATGGTTTGACATTGACTCAAAGCTAGATTATATCAAAATGAGGAATCACATTAGCTTTCATGGTTGTTTTTCTTAATGTAAATTCAGTTTGGCTTAGACCTTGACTAATGCACCGAGAAGCATTATTGGTTTCATCAAATAACGCCATCATGGTTTGACATTGACTCAAAGCTAGACAAGATAATAATCTGTCCCCCTCTACTTCCTGTACAAGCTAAGCTATACTAATCTGTACAAGATACTAATCTGTCATAGTGAATGGTGATTGATACTAATCTGTCCCCCTCTACTTCCTGTACCAGATAGAACTTCTTGGACTAAGGACTTGGTCCTGAATGCAAAAAATAACATTCCTGCTCTAATTTGCAGTTCATGCTTAATGAGCAGTTCATGCTTGCTACTTTACTGCTGAATAGAACTGATAGAACTTTTAACATGCTTAATCCAGTTTTTCCAGGGAGCTAATTACATAACATAGAGATGCATCTGTCATGCTCTGGCCGAGGATGCATCCTAGAAGATGCAGAACTGCATCCAGGTTAGCTTACTCATTTTTATTCAATGGTAGGACTCTAGCACTCTACTGCTACGGGAATAGTGTGCCCACTGCTACGGGAGTTTGAACACAGTCTTGCTAGCACTCTAGCACTCTAGCACGCTAGCACTCAACAAAAGAGGGGGACACATCCGAACCCTAGGGAGACAGGTGGGTTAAGGGAGGAGGGGGGTGAGGAGGAATCACCGGTGCCGACGAGCTCCCTACAGGCGGACCCTGAGGGAGTAGCTCGACGCGCAGCCCGAGGGAGGAGCTCGACGCGCAGATCCGGTGGGTCCGGCGGCCTGGGGCGCGGCCGACGGCAGATCCGGAGGAGGCCGGCGAGGAGCTCGGTCGGCGCGGGCGGACGGCGGCAGATCTTGCGTCTTCGTGTCCGGCGGTTTGGGGGCGGGCGGCCGGAGGAGCCCGGCGGCGCGGAGGAGAGGGCCGCGAGGTAGGAGGCGGTGGAGCGTCGGTGGGGCGGAGGGTAGGGCGCGGAGGGAGGCGGTGGGGCGCCGAAGGGGAGGGCGGACGGAGGAGCCCGGCGGCGCGGAGGAGAGGGCGCGGAGGGAGGCGGCTGCGGAGGGAAGGGCGCGGAGGGAGGCGGTGGCGGGGCGGAGGGGAGGGCGCGGAGGGAGCGCTGAAGGGAAGTCTGGGCGGTTTGGGGTGGGGGCGGACGCCGAAGCCAAGGCACGCCGAAGTGGGCGTGGACGATATAGTGGTAATAATATAAGAGATATAAGAGATAAGAGATGACTGTCCGTTGCCTATGGTTATTTCATATTGAAATTTATCGATCTAACACAGTATTTCATTAATATATTCACAGCAATGAACGCTCGTGTTTTATAATCGTCTGCGTCTGCTGTATTTGGATCTTGAAAAAAAAAGACTAACCGTAATGACCAGAGGATTGATTTGACTTTTTGATCTGTTTTTCTATTATATTATTATATTTATATATATATATATATATATTATATAAATATATAGAGAGCGCGCGGAATGGAAAAGGGAAATCCTCGTCTGCCCTGGCTGGCCCCCTGCACCTGCGGTCTGCGGCGGCTGCGCGCCTTATAAATGGCCTCCGATCCGAGTTTCTCCCACCAAGCCGCCCGGCGCCGCCTCCCTCCGCTCTACACTCCTCCCGAACCCGAATACGTACACGGAGAGGGAGAGCTCACTCTCCCGAGTCCCGAGCCCCCATCCCAGACCTAGCCGCCACGCCAACCACCCACCTTCTCTCGCCTCCGATCCCTTCCTTCACCCAGCCGGCGAGGTCGCCGCCCGCCCGCCCGCCCTCCCAGGTAAGGTAAGCATCGCATCCCTCCCACCCTCCCAGTCCCGACTGCTGTTGCTACGAATAAATACTACCACCTGTGTTCTCTTCGGATTCGCCGTTCGCGATGAGGTGCTTACGGTTTCTGCGCAGGGGTTTCCTCGCCATGCTTCCGTCCAAGAGGTCCGCGCCCGCCGACGGCGGCGAGCCCAAGAGGGCTAAGCTGGGGGAATCGCCATCAGCCGCCGACGGCGGCGGCGTGGGGACGGCCGGTAACGGGACCCGGAATGGGGCGGCGCCGGAGATCGACGAGGACCTGCACAGCAGGCAGCTCGCCGTGTACGGCAGGGAGACAATGCGTCGCCTCTTCGCCGCCGATGTCCTCGTCTCTGGCCTCAATGGCCTCGGCGCTGAGATTGGTTCGTCTCGTCTGCACCCCCTTACCCTTGCTGTCCTACATTTTCAGATTCATGACGCAATGCCTGAATCCTCGTTACCGAAACGCAGCAATAATACTAATTGGATTAGATGCCAAGTTCCTGTTGTCAGTTCCAGTAATTGTGATGTCTCTGCTTAGCATTGGGATTTTAGATTAGCCCACATATTAAGCAATACGTACCGGCTGATTCTAACACACACACATCAACTTGTTCATCTTCTTTCACGTGTTATGTATGTCACGCTAAAAAAAAACTGTGCTGCACTTTTGCAGCAAAAAATCTTGCTCTTGCTGGAGTCAAATCTGTCACCATACATGATGTCAAAATGGTGGAAATGTGGGACTTGTCTGGCAATTTCTTCTTATCAGAGCAAGACGTCGGAAAGAACAGGGCTGCAGCTTGTGTGTCAAAGCTGCAAGAGCTGAATAACGCCGTTCTGGTCTCTGCTCTAACGGAGGAATTGACGACAGAGCACCTGTCTAAGTTCCAGGTTCGTCTCTAGTCCTCAGTACCATCTTTCCTTGCTTTCGACTTGCAGTATCCTTTGATCTTGATCCAGTGAATCCGTGATGCATGTCGTGGTTGCTGGCAGCTTTATTTCTCTGTTGCCTGCTAAAGCATTGCATTTCTTATTTCACACATTTCTTGTCTATTTGTTGCGATTGCTTAACCCACAGCTTGCTCGATTGCGCAGGCTGTTGTTTTCACTGATATAAGTCTGGAGAAGGCTTATGAATTTGACGACTATTGTCACAGCCACCAGCCTCCAATCTCTTTTCTCAAAGCTCAAGTCTGTGGTCTTTTCGGTAGTGTCTTCTGTGATTTTGGACCTGAGTTTACTGTCCTTGACGTTGATGGTGAAGATCCACATACTGGTATAATTGCATCCATCAGCAATGACACTCCTGCAATGGTATCCTGTGTTGATGATGAGAGGCTTGAGTTTCAGGACGGTGATCTTGTTGTTTTCTCTGAGGTTCAAGGCATGGCAGAATTGAATGATGGAAAACCAAGGAAGGTAAAAAATGCTAGGCCGTTTTCATTTAGCATTGAGGAGGATACAAGTAGCTATGGTGTTTACACAAAAGGTGGTATTGTTACACAAGTGAAGGAACCAAAGGTTCTACGTTTCAAGGCACTAAGAGATGCAATGAGAGATCCTGGTGATTTCCTTCTGAGCGACTTTTCAAAGTTTGAACGTTCACCTGTGCTTCATCTAGCCTTTCAAGCTCTGGATAAATTTAAGAAGGAACATGGGCGCTATCCTACCGCTGGCTGTGAGCAGGATGCTCAAACTTTCCTGAAGTTTGCTGCTGATATTAATGAAGCATCTGTTGGTCCTAAGCTGGAAAACATTGATGAAAAGTTGCTCCGTTATTTTGCAAGTGGTTCTCGAGCTGTTTTGAACCCAATGGCCGCAATGTTTGGTGGTATTGTTGGTCAAGAAGTTGTGAAGGCATGTTCAGGGAAATTCCATCCGCTTTACCAGGTTTGGGCTTTGAATAATGTACCTTTTTTTTGTTTATATTGGCATCCCTTATCCTTGTCTGATGAAACTCCACCTTATGCAGTTCTTCTACTTTGATTCTGTTGAATCTCTCCCTACATATCAGTTGGATCCCCAAGATTTGAAGCCTTCAAATAGCCGCTATGATGCTCAGATCTCTGTATTTGGTTCCAAGCTTCAGAAGAAGATGCTAGATGCAAATATTTTCATTGTGGGTTCCGGCGCTCTTGGATGTGAGTTCTTGAAGAACCTTGCCTTAATGGGTGTCTCTTGCAGCTCCAAGGGAAAGCTAACTATAACAGATGACGATATCATTGAGAAAAGCAATCTGAGCCGTCAATTTCTGTTCCGTGACTGGAACATTGGGCAAGCAAAGTCTACTGTAGCTGCTACAGCCGTCATTGCTATCAACCCCAGCCTCCAAATTGACGCTCTTCAGAACCGTGCCTCTCCAGATACCGAAAATGTGTTCCATGACACATTCTGGGATGGCTTGGATGTTGTCATCAATGCCCTTGATAATGTTAATGCTAGGATGTATATGGACATGAGGTGCCTGTACTTCCAGAAGCCACTACTGGAGTCAGGGACATTGGGCGCAAAGTGCAATACCCAAATGGTCATTCCTCACCTTACTGAAAATTATGGAGCTTCAAGGGACCCACCTGAGAAGCAGGCACCCATGTGCACCGTCCATTCTTTTCCACACAACATTGATCATTGCTTGACATGGGCCCGTTCAGAGTTCGAGGGTTTGCTAGAGAAAACACCAAATGAAGTAAATTCTTTTCTGTCTAATCCTGCTCAATATGCCGCTGCCATGAGGAAGGCAGGTGATGCCCAAGCAAGGGAATTACTTGAACGCGTCTCTGAATGTCTTGACAAGGAGCGATGCAATACATTTGAGGACTGTATAACTTGGGCCCGATTGAGGTATGTTCTATTGTCACATTTCTTCAATTTATCTCTATGCAATATATGTTACTATTTTCTTCGCTTCTGTGGGATTCCACATCTTTCTCTTACCCACCTTATGATGAATAAATTATCAGTTTTATGACATTGTACTGCTAATTTAACAAACATCTGTTCAAGTTGATTCCCTTTGTAGCTGAGGTCTGTTAAAATTTAAGAAGTGTTGTACTTTGACCAGACAAATTTAATTTCTGTTTCCTGGGCACATCTGTGTTCCTTCAGTTCTTGTGCAAGATTAACTGATTTCATTTTGTTTCATGTCAGATTTGAGGATTATTTCTCAAACCGCGTGAAGCAGCTTACATTCACTTTTCCTGAAGATGCTGCTACTAGCACAGGCACTCCTTTCTGGTCTGCCCCAAAGCGCTTTCCCCGCCCTCTGCAATTTTCAGCCACTGATTCATCTCACATCAACTTCATCATGGCTGCTTCAGTACTGAGAGCAGAGTCATTTGGGATTGCTATACCTGACTGGGCAAAGAACACAAGTAAGCTGGCTGATGCGGTCAATAAGGTTGCAGTTTCTAAATTTGAGCCAAAGAAAGGGGTGAATATTGTGACAGATGAGAAGGCTACAAACCTTTCTAGTGCCTCAGTTGATGATGTTGCTGTTATTAATGATCTTTTGACCAAGTTGGAAGAATATGCCAAGGGCTTGCCTCCAGGATTCCAAATGAAACCTAACCAATTTGAGAAGGTTAGTATTCCATTCATTCGAATCTAAGGTTTAAGAAGTTCTTTGAGATGGTTCCCCAACTATTAATATGTTTCCTATGGTAATTTATGTTGGTCTTTTGTACTATAATAAAAATAAAAATAAATATTTCTTTCGTCTCAGTCCAAGACTCCCATGAGATGCACGGGCTTATGCTGGGAATCTGGTCATTTCTGTTGATCTTTTATAATAATAAATATAAATATTTCTTTCGTCTCAGTCCAAGATTCACATGAGATGCACAGGCTTATGCTGGGAATCCTGGTTCCTGAAAGTTCAAGTGATATCTACCTAATATTTTTTCCCCATTGATCAGCACCATAAGTAGTTAGGTCTTTATTATGATAAATTTGGTCCTTTATAATTTGATGCATATTCTTCCCATCCCATTCCCTTCTGTGTATAGTCAGTTTTCTTTCTGATGTTGATATCTCCTTAATATCTCTTCTCTACTCCTAATGAACAAGCAATACATCATGTTCCATTTATCAGCACCATAAGTAGTGTACAATCTCACTGCTTATTTTTTTGACAACAGGTCCCATTGTTGCAAATCATTATTTCATTTGTCTCGTTGGTGGTTGGCTATCCTGTAGTATGACATGCTGCTTTGCTTCCTCGTGACACATTGGAATTTTGTTTCTTCCAATCATATGGATATGTAAAGACAAATGTTGCGAACTATCGCATGAAAAAGCCGGTCTAACATTGACTTTGCTTTTCCAGGACGATGACACTAATTTTCACATGGATTTAATAGCTGGGCTTGCAAACATGCGCGCAAGGAACTACAGCATTCCTGAGGTTGACAAGTTGAAGGCTAAGTTCATCGCTGGAAGGATCATCCCGGCCATCGCAACTTCAACAGCCATGGCCACAGGTCTCGTGTGCCTTGAGCTCTACAAGGTCATTGCTGGGGAGCACCCCATTGAGGACTACCGCAACACATTTGCCAACCTAGCTCTACCGCTGTTCTCAATGGCAGAACCAGTTCCGGCCAAGGTTATGAAGCATCAAGATCTGAGCTGGACCGTATGGGACCGCTGGACTATCAAGGGCAACCTGACGGTCGCCGAACTGCTGCAGTGGTTCAGTGACAAGGGCCTCAGCGCTTACAGCATGTCCTGCGGCACTTCTCTGCTGTACAACAGCATGTTTGCGAGGCACAAGGAGAGGCTGCAGAAGAAGGTTGTTGATGTCGCCAGGGAGGTGGCAAAGGTGGAGGTTCCTGAATACCGGAAGCACATAGATGTGGTGGTAGCATGCGAGGATGGTGATGGGAATGACATTGACATTCCTCTCGTCTCGGTTTACTTCCGCTAGTCTGCATCTGAGGCCAGGCCGTAGGGAGATTATTACTGCATTCGAAACAAACTCCTCTGTAGCCCGCTCAGCGGTGTCGTAAACACAGCCTAGATAACTAGTCACCGGCACAGGTGTAGAATAGTTGGTTGCCACATTGGCGATGGTAGCTCGGCTCGCTCTATCCTGGTATCTTCTGATTAAGTTACTCTATGTAGTATCTGTTATACGTATGATGTGCTGCTCATCTAATCGGGTTGGTGTGATTATTAAGGTACACACACTGGTTAAAAGTTAATCGACAGGTAACTTGAATTTGTTGTTTCTTTTGTCTGCTTTATTACTATTTGTCGTTTCGATTTAGAAAACTGGCTGATGCTGACGTTTGCAGCTGGGAAATTGTTAGTTTGTCTGTGATACTGCCCTAACACTATTATAATGTGTACTGAGGAGATAGAATAATGCAAAGGCTGTTTCTTCCTTTCGTCTTTCTTTTATAATTCAGATAAAAAAAAAGCAAGGTTGTTTTGTTGCTACATGCTTGCCTGGAAGCCTGGAAATGTAAGCAGGTTGGTAGATTTGTATAATTAAGTACCCAACCAACATGATGCTCCCGGATGATGATGGATTTGATTAGCACACGGCATGTGCGTACTATCTCACTGCAGAGTGCAGAGTGCAGAGTGCACTGGTGCTGCAGCGTCTACTAGTCAGCGCGACAGCGCCACTTGTAGGAGGACGACGACCCCGACCTGCCCTCGAAGAAAAAGAAAAACTATCGCTAGGAATAATGCAACTGGTGGTTTGCTGGTTGGATAACGTTCAAGCTTAGTACTCCCTCCGTCCAGGAAAGAATCAATTTCCAGAGTTGTCTTAAGTCAAACTTTTTAAACTTTGACCAAATTTCTTGAAAAAACTATCAAGATTGATGGTACCAAATTCACATCATTAGATATATCATAGAATATATTTTTATTATACGTCCATTTTATATCATAGATGTTATTACTCTTTTCTATAAAGTTAGTCAAAGTTAAAAAAGTTTGACCGACACGGATTCTAGGAATCGATTCTTTTGTGGACAGAGGGAGTACAGTAGTACTTTCTCCGTTCATAAAAAAATACTCCCTCCATATCACAAATAGAAGTCCTTTAGGACAGTGACACGGTCTCCAAAGCTTAACTCTGACCACTTATTTTTTTTAAATTATTTATTGTAAAGTGGTATATGTATATTTTTATGAAAGTACTTTTCAAGACAGATTTATTTATATGATTTTTACATCTCTAAACTCAATAATTTAAAAGTTATTCATGATTTATATTCCCAATGTTTGACCCAAACTTTTTCCAAAAGGACTTCTATTTCCGATACGGAGGGAGTATAATTATGAAAAATATACCGATCAAACTATTTTGACTTTGATCAAATTTAATAGTATTACCATTTATATCTTAAATAAATTTATTATAGAAATATATTTTATAACTAATTTAATAATGTTTATTTTGTTCATAAGTGTTAATATTTTTTTATATAATTTTAGTTAAAATTTGTAATGTTTGACTTCTCTGGATATGAGAATTGTATATTTTTTGGTGGACCGAGGGAGTACTCGTTAATTTGGGATTATACTTTTACGGTTCCTTATCCTAATCCATTTCTTACGTAGTTATTTTAAGACGAAGGTAGTCTCCATTAATTATTGCAGATTTTTGTCTTACTTGTACCAAGACTTTGGCGAAGCCTGAAAATGACTACTCTCTGTTTCTAAATAAATATTTCTTTCATACCATAAGTTCGACTATATTTATAGAAAATAAATTTATTATGAAAATAGATACTATCTAATAATATTAATTATGTACTATAATAAAAATTTTCTTCATACAAATTAGTTGAAACCGTACTTTTCAGCCATAGAAATCATCGGCTGGACTGTGAAATTTCTACTTGAAAGACTAGTCGACCGAGACATCATCACTCATTTAATTGCACCCTAGAAATTTTTAGTTAACTTCGGTTGAGTCCATTAGAGCAAGGCTAATGGTTTAGCCCACCGCCGGCTGAGAGAAGTTGCCATGTCACTTACAGCTAATCATAACATCAACTTGTACAGTGAGCCGGCTGGAAGATGTATTATAATGTAATCATAACATCAACTTGTACAGTGAGCCGGCTGGAAGATGTATTATAATAAAAATGCAAGCATTTAATGTCAGCATATAGAATCCCGTATACATACCATCAGCTGTGATTGATATCTTTGTAGCCATTCACCAAACAACAATAACATGATGGGAACATGTGGATAAATGAAAAACACTAAGCCAAGACATGACTGTATACTGAAATGAGAATCCATTGAACTTCAAGCATAATCACCAGACAGATGACACATTTCAAGCAACAGTTCGATAGCACATAGTCTATTAACTTAAAACAATACTAAATAAGTTCGTTGGCACACAAGCCATTAACTAAAAATAGTAGTAAATAAGTTAACTGGCACACAAGCCATTATTTATTGATGATCGATTTAGACGACGGAGATAAAAGCAACTTCGGTAGAATGGAGCAGCCAGCCCATTTGCATCAAAAGTGACATACAGGTAGCATCTGCAACATTCAGTACACCATGCCCAGTGTCTTGATTCCTAAAAAGGTACATGTAAGACATCATGTTAGTTCTTAATAAAAAGGGAAAAAATAACAGAAACATGCAGGCAGGGAGAAAAAATAACAGAAACATACAAGTTTCAAAAATCTACAATTGCTAGTTGTGTTGCCTATTTCCAAACTTATGCCAAATGTGCTCAATGAGATCATTTTTAAGCTGGGTATGCTGTGGACGATTTCGGATAGCAGCTTTTCTACGCATGACATCGGCAAAGCGTGGATTACGACTAGTGTTCACTTCTGGAGGTAGAGCAAAGGATGCCCCTGGATTCTCATTCAAGTCAATATGAACTTTAACACCCTCTCTTTCATCTTCCACTATCATATTGTGAAGAATCACACAAGCTAGCATGATCCTTCCAATACTCTTTCTCTTCCATAGGCGGGCAGGCCGACGAATAATGGAAAAACGGGACTGCAATACCCCAAAAGCACGCTCCACATCTTTCCTTGCCCCTTCTTGATGCTTAGCAAACAACTGATGCTTCTCTGTTTGGGGAAGTGTTATTGACTTCATGAAGGCTGTCCATTCTGGATATATACCATCAGCAAGGTAATAACCAGTGTTATACTCATTACCATTGACTGAAAACTGAACTTGAGGGGCTTCTCCTTTTAAGGCATCAAGAAAAAGTGGAGACTGGTTCAACACATTAAGGTCATTATTTGACCCAGCAACTCCGAAGAATGCATGCCAAATATGAAGGTCCTGGGAAGCAACGGCTTCTAGGATTATAGTTGGAACTCCATAATCACCACGGGTGAATTGCCCTCTCCAAGCTAAAGGACAATTCTCCCAACGCCAATGCATGCAATCTATGCTACCTAGCATTCCAGGGAAACCACGAGACTCGTTAACCTGAACTGCCCACCAAACACCTCAATCACCCCTCGTGCAAACTTGTCCAAGCACTGCAATGCAGTGGACTTCCCAATCTTCAAGTACTCATCAAGAGCATCTGCAGGACTTCCATAAGCCAGCATGCGCATGGCTGCTGTACACTTTTGCAGTGGTGAGAGCCCTATTCGACCAGCACAATCTGCCCTATAAGTAAAATAGGGATTCCACTGACCAAGTGCATCCACAATTCGTAGGAAGAGATGCCTATTCATTCGAAATCTAGTACGGAACATACTCTCGGGGTAGAGTGGTTCTTCAGCAAAGTAGTCCGCTACAAGACGCTCATGGGCACCTACATGATCTCTCTGGATGCTCTTTCTAGGGCCATATTGTCGCTGAGGTACCCCACCCGAGAAGGCAGCCTTGAACTTCATTGCAAGACTCCTAGCAAAGGAGTCGAGGACACTTTGCTCAGCAACATGCTTTTCAAGGATTTTGGAAGGGTCTAGCTCATCAGAATCATCTGAGTATGAGGATGAATCTGACATGGTTTGGGAGAAGAGTGGGTTAGAATAAGAAGAGTGTTCTGATGGGTTGTAGAAGTAAGGTGGGTTTGGAAGGATTATATAGCTCGGCACTGCATTGTAATTAGATGCATTTTAATTGTAGCTGTGGACTATTGACTGTATTGTAATTAGGTGCACTTTAATTGTAGTTGTGGACTATTGACTGCATTGTAATTAGCAGCCAAATAGGTCCTAATTTTTAGCAAGACTGTGAATGTAAAAAAAACAATAATGTCCACATTTTCAGCAAGACTAGACTAAATGCATGGTAGAGTAATTCAGTAATCCACATTTTCAGCATAGTAAATCATTCAGTAAATTGAACTTGCTGCAGCATAGTAATCATAGAATAATAAATAGAATAGCAAGGAATACCTTAGTCATTTTTTTTAAATAAGCTCTCCCTCAGGCACCTCAATGCCAACACATGCTCAGCTTTTACATCTTCATCCATTCCAGTTGTGTCTTGCATCAGTAACGATCGATATGTTTCTAGCATAACTGCCTCCTTGCGTTCTTTTGCTGCAAGGTGAGCAAGCCTCCGAGATTCAAGCTTCTCACTGGACACGTGCCTTTGTGTTTCTAACATCTCTTTACGCCCTTCATTTGATGCTTTTTGAGCATCTAAAAAGGTGTGAAGCTCATCTTCGATATCTATTATACAAGGCTGGTCCTTTTTCTTTTTCTTGCGCTGCTGATCTCTAGCTTTCTTGCCCCCCATTGGTCGTTCATCTCTAACATCATCCAAAGAGAATTGCTGCTCCACTTCCTCGTCAACACTCAACTTTCTCTTCTCTGGCTCTAGATCTTTAAGACGTTCCAAATATGCTTCCCATTTTGGTTCCTTGGAAAGAACTTCCCAACAATGCCTATACGCAAATGGACCATCTTTTTTGTGATCTTCTTCGTAACTTGCCAGTGCCTTCTTCATTACATCTTCTTCTGATTCACCACTACCCCACATAGATTCAGCTTCCTTCCAGTTACCACAAAACCAACCAACCCTTAACTTAATTCTCCACCAATGATCCTTTACTTGCTTGGCTGATCTGACTCGATTTTTTGGGACGGTTCTGTTAAAACCATCAGCAACACCATTCCAGTACTGATCATTCTTCTTATAATTGGCTTGGATGGGATCATTTGAATTCATCAGCCAAGCACTAACCTGCAACATTATCAACAAATGTCAATTGATATGTGTGCTAGCAATGTAACACATGATGCCCTTTTAAATAAAAAACACTTACCAATTTAAGATCCTCCTCTTTTGTCCATGTCAAGCGCTTTTCAGACCTACTGTGATCAGTACCATTTTTGTCACTATCAATATGGACTGCCTGTGATGCAGTCCCATTGCTTGCAGCTTGTGGTGTGCTCTTCAACATATTAAGGAAGCCACCAGGAGGGTGGGAATCTAATCCCCTGTCAACAGTAAATATGAATACTCAATTTTTTTACTGGAGAAGTGTCTCAGATGGAAGATGCCATCTAATTACAGAGAATCTAGTAAATATAGATGTTCTATGAAAAATCTATCTAAAATTTTGAATAACAATAGCTAAAATTTAATTTGATTGATTTATGATACTAGATCAATTTATATTTGTGGCTAAAAGAAGTAGCTTTTAGAAATACTACAAATCACTAGCAGGTCATCGATCGATTAGTCAAAATGAAAAATAAGCCATCATTATAACATGCAGGTTTACGTTTCAACATGCTACAAATAGACATGATTGCACGCTCCATTGGTTTCAATGGCCTCGCTTTAAATAACTAAGAATAGTTAAAAAGGCCACACTTCAATATCAATCAAGAATGAATCACGTACCATGCCTGCACATTAGATTCTTCAGGAACGTCAGCTGCAGACAAAGAATGGCTGGAGCCACCAAAACCAGTCGATGTCCACCAAGGACCTTGAGCTGCCGAACCTGTCATGCCTAGTTGCTGTACGCCGCTGCCAAGCCAGTATGGCGCCGATGAAGGAGGCAGGGACTGCGGTGGGCGAGGCAGGCACCAAGCGGCGGGTCCAAACATGGAATGGATCGATGGCGGTGGAACGTGCTGAGTGACCGGGGCGCGAACAGGCTGAGGCACCGGTGGGGGAATCTCCATAGGTGACGGCGCAGAGGTTCTCTTCGATTTCTGACTCATCTCGCAGATGAACAAGCACTGGCGGCGGCGGCCAGCGGGTGCGGCGTCTAGGGTTTGGGCGAGGTGTCGATTGGGGACTAATTGAGGCTTAAATCCTTCAATTTGGTGCGGAAACTATAGATTTGGCGCGTAAGGAAGCAATTTGGTGGGATAGCTTGGCCAATTTGGCGCGAGAATGAGGGAGCGGAGCACGGGATCGGGGAGGGGAACGATGGGCGACGGAAGCGTCGGCCTCGCGCTCGTAGCGGGCTGGGAGACGGCTGAGAGAATTAATTTTTTTCTCGTATCTTGAGTCGGAGGCGGGCGAGAAAGGAGTCGTCGGCTGTGTAATCTCTCTCCGACGTGGGCTGCTTTTTTGTTTAAGTGGACTCTTACAGCCGGCTAAAAATTGCTTATTATACTTGCTCTTACAATGCATCACGGACGTACTACTACTTACTACAGTAAGATTCAAATGATTAATTAATGGAGAATACGGTTGCTAGTCATGGTCAATGGTTGAGGCGTCTAGCGTTCTAAATCTATGTCGCGCCATATCGCTTTCGTTGCATTTCATGAGAAGCAAAAGCAGCAATCCTCTTCTAGGACCTTATTCTCTCCGTCTAAAAAAATGTTACAAGAGCATCCATCTCTAAGAGCTCTAAATCTTCTTCCACCAGTAGAAAAGAGCTGTACGCCGGTGGTTCTATTTTTTTACAGATGATTTTATTTTAGGACGGAATGTGTAAAGAAATGGGTGGGCCACAACTTAGTAACCACCTGTGAAAATGAATTTCCACATGTGGTTTGTTAAGAAAACCGTGACTAGAAATGGTGCATTTCCACAGATGGTTGGTTAAGAAAACCGTGACTAGAAATGCCTGTGGAAATGGATCCATTTCCACGGGCGGTTATCATAAGCCAACCGCCAGTGAAAGTGCATCATTTCTACTGACGATTTTCTTAACAAACCACCTCTAGAAATACACTAAAATTTTAAAATTTAAATTTTTAAAATACCTCAAATGCATAAATAACCAATATAAAAGTTGTAGATCTCGAAAAGTTATGAAACTTTGTAGTTGACAACCTTTTGATTTTAAGTCATCTTTTCAACGAAACTACGTTTGAAATTCTCAAATTTGAAATTTCAATTTTTATAAACGACCTCGGATAGAAAAAATACCAAAACAAAAGTTGTAGATCTCAAAAAGTCATGAAATTTTATAGTTGATAACTTTTTAATTTAAATTCGTTTAGAGCCTTAAATAAAAAAATTACACTCGGATTAGTATAATATGTGGGGAACCGAAAGAAAGTATAAATACATGTGAGTGTGAGAGAGAGAGGTTGTGGGTTAAAAAAATATTTTTCTTTTTTTCGAGTTTTTTTTCGACGGAGACGAGTGAAAGCTGTCTGATTTTTTTTAAAAAAATTCTTTTTTTGAGTCTTTTTTCTATTTTTTTTTCAACCATTTCTGCAGATGATTCACTAAGTGAGTCGTTTGTGAAAATTCATTTCCACAGGCGGCTCACTTTTTTTCAAAATCGTGCATTGCACATTCTTCGTTAAGAGAAGTGGGAATGGTCAATAGACCTATACGTATAAGATACAACAAGATTAATAAAGTCTGCAACACAAAACGAAAAACAACAACACGGAGGGGTGGGGGACCCCCACCTAACAACCCCAACCATTGAGCCTAAAACAATAAAGCTCAACACTTAGGTAGCCAGTAGTGACCGGAGCCGTAGACAACAGCGGCGGCAAAGTATCCACTAGAACTCCTCGGCAGCAAAGCATCTACAGAACCACCTCGGCAGCAAAGCATCCGGCCGCCTGTGAAAATCGATTTCGACAAGTGGCTCATAAGCAACCGCCTATGTTATGGTTCTATTTCTACTGACCTCCAGCACATGCGGTTTTGAAAAACACTAGTACAAATGTCTTATCAACCGTCTGTGTAGTATCGTTCTATACCAGTGTTCTGTACTCGTGTTCTAGTCCATGGTTTTAAACAAGACTAGGATCGTGCCCATGCGTTGCAACGGGTGTTATACCGTCCACTTAAGACTTACCTTCATCGAGATTACAAGCTTTTATCTTGTTATCTATGCCACGCTGAAGTACTCGCGATAGTTAGCTACATTTGTCAAAGCTCACATTCCTTATACAACGCTCCCTCAGTCTGGCTCCAAAGTCCAAAAATAACAAATGCATCTAAAATCAGATAGTGGCTTCGAGCTCATGTCTGGATTGAGGCGGAACCGTATGGCCCCAAAGCTTGTCAATTTTCTTGTTAGTGGCACTGAATTCCTTCCTGTGTTCGTCCAGAGACAAGAGCCCCTAGGAGCCAGAGGCCAAATAGGTATGGTATCCAGAAGCCCTTAGTTCCTAACTTCCTATGCAATCTGTTGTCTGATTTTTTTTAATTTACCGACTACTGAGCAGTTTCAGAAATAATAGATGAGCAGTGTGGCCAAATCGAAAAAAAACAGAAGTGAAAATTCCATTACACCATATCATTGCCACAATTGTATTTGAAACAGGCAGCATAACCACCATCACCGGCACAAAAATCAGCCTATGCCTCTTGTCTAAGTAGAAGCATCAAATGTAAGATGCAAAACAAGTGGCTTTTATTATTTAGCTATATCAGCTAAATGCAAAAGAGACAATAGCCTCCAATAACTTAAATACTTAATAAACACGTATTTCCCCAAGGAAAACATGTAAAAGTTTTGAGTATATAAAAGGCGAAATAATTATCAGCACAATGGTTGCAGTTCATGTATCATAGTTACTCTTATTTAGTTATTTTGTGTTTTTTCATTCATCACTGAATACAAAAGGGGACATTTTCAGTAAACAGGAATTTCAGGTTGATATCGTTGAGAAATCAATGCTACAAAAAGTGACTCACTAAGTGAAATATGCCTTATAGATACTCTCAAATTTGTAGCCTGAAACAGATAAAACAAATCGTCATCGCAAAAGCCAAATCAAGCATCATTGAACTTCCATGTATTTTTCAGAAATAAGATCAAAACTAATAAATCAGTGGGCATATATCAGAAGTAAAAAAAGAATCATACCAATTATCCACCAATCACAGGTGAGTAGAAACTATTTGAGAATTTACATGCTAATGGACTGCCAATATCTGTAGGACTGTAACCGGCAACAAATGCCTTAATGGCACTCGATAGCCGATTAGCCGTGGAACTAAGGGATTAGGTACCGTCAACTATTGATATCACACAGATCTGTGAACTCTACCACCCTATCACTAAACTGGTTGTAGACTGCAGCAGCCGACAACTTTGCTGCAGGTGTTGGGGGTGTAGAGTCTGCTGTCAGTGGCTTTACAGCCTCCGTCTCCTACTTATTTTCTTTATCGATAAATAATTAGCAAAAATGATCGAACTGCCAACAATTGCTGAAACAAAAATGATCAAAAGTCACCAAGATAATAGTTAGCAAAAAAACATAAATGATATATTTGGTTGTACAAAGCATCAAGGGCTGCAATGATCAAAAGTTATCAACCTTTGAGCTGGGAGGTGAAGATCTTATCTATACTCTGAATGTTCAATGCTGAAAATTCTCAAAATAAACCTAGCAGTATTACAAATAGGATAATCATTAGGGCGACACTAACTGGTATCCTTACAGCAAACTGCATTGTACGGCCCATATTCCACGCACATGTGTGTAGTAGAGCAAACCCCTCTCCAGCAACCACAAAGAAAACATGTTGTGAATCAAATATGAGAACAACTTTCTCATTGTTGTTAATCTAAGGCAACCTCAGTTGCTAAATGCATCAAAGACGAAATTCTAGATATGATAACGACCTCCAAGTTGCAAAAGGATGACAAATTCAGACAAACAATTGTATGGGTAAATCTATAAATTTGCAGTAGTACAACTTTAGAACCATTTTGCCTTGTTGCTTTGATGGACTATTACACAGATTTGTCTGTTAAAAAATTCATATATTCTTCTAGGCTCTGTTGTTTTCAAGTTGTAGATCTACAACAATGATTTTTGCATCCATTGATTTTGCTTCATTAGCGAG
Organism: Coix lacryma-jobi var. lacryma-jobi; assembly: GCA_009763385.1. Taxonomy (NCBI): domain Eukaryota; kingdom Viridiplantae; phylum Streptophyta; class Magnoliopsida; order Poales; family Poaceae; genus Coix; species Coix lacryma-jobi. The sequence continues at coordinate 993,259 of CM019825.1, read as the reverse complement.
CGATGAGGGAACAAAAGGGGAATATGTATCACATGATGGAAAGAACTGATGTCACCTTCTAGGCTGCTACTTATTTATCTGCACTTTGACATATATGTGTGTGTTCTGGTTGGTCGAAATCTGACTACTGAAAATGACACAAGCAACTTATATAAATGTAAAGATCTTTTGGAAGCGCTAATTCATCTATGGTGCACCAGTGTAGAAGTTGTATGCACAAACTCGAAACAACAAGAAGAAGGAAACCCCAAAGCCAATTTGGTTTGTTATTCGTGTCCTGATCCACTTAAAGGTCCTTCATATTTTCTCTTGTACAAATCTATCATTTTTTCTTCAACTAAAAAAGATTTTACTGTCCTTATGCTTCTCACTGCATCATTTTTTATTTGACTTGCCTCCTCATACATCAACTGAAATCATAACTCAAAATCAGTTGTCCATGAATAGTGTGAATAACTAACTAAATAAACAATAACATTTGTTATGGCTTCTTTTTGTACCTTTGCATCTGCACTAAATAAACTTCATCTAGACCCATCTGTTGAATCCAATAAACATATCATGTAATTGCGGATTCATAGGATAAGCAGTATAATGGCTTGGGGCTCATGGGGCTAACATTCCTTCTGATCAACTCAGCCGAAACTCCTTTAGATCAACGTTATTAATCAGAACTTCACCTAATCAGAACTCCATAACTTCTGATTGTCGATTTGCCACTCCCACCCTGCCCAACCAGTGCGACACTTGTGCCATATGAAAAGCAAAACTGCAATAAGTGTGTTGTGTTGTATATGCATCAATCTCAGTGCTCCATGAATATCAACCAGCTTCTTACCTGTTGTGTTGTAGAAGGAGGACCTGAGGCCAAATTTGCGAAGAAGGGAGAGAGATGTTCACAACGGCAGATCAGGAAATCGAGTTTAGAGAGATGAGGGTGGAGAGAGTACCTAGATTGGAAGGTCCTTTGCACGGCAGATTTGCGCTCCTCTTTTTAGTTTGGCGCTCGAGCCTCCTCCATGTCTGCCTCCGTCCAGCGCTGGGACGCGTAGACCTGACTCCTCCTCGGGGGCGGCAGCATGTTGGGCAACACCATTCCTAATTCGATTGTAGAGGTAAGGGCATTAGCGGCTGGATGGAGGGGAATGGAGGTCGAGGCACAGCTGATGAGGGCGGCGCGGGAGGAGAAGGTCGGGGGTGGGGGAGAAGCTGCCGATCTCAACGAGGTCGGAGGATGAACCAGTGGAGCAACCCGCCGCCGGAGCCCGGCGCGACGCCGCGCGTCTCGTCGAGGTTGAACCAGTGGAGCACGACCCGCGCTCAGGCGTCCCAGACGGCGATGCGGCCATGGCGGTCCCCCGCGGCGAGGCGGAGCGGGCGGCGGTCGTCGTCATCGTCGTCGAGGGAGGGCATGGCGGGGGGGCGCCCAGCGGACGGTGGTGACGAAGGAGGCGAGGGAGGCGGAGGGCATGGAGCGCGGGTCGAACACCACGACGCTGCTCCCGGCGCCGTGCGCCAGGAGGCCTGTGGGGCTGAGGTCCGTGCGCGGAGGAGTGACGGCCTCGACACTGCGCGGGGGCTGGGGAAAGGAGAGACGACATGGAGGAGCGGCGGCACGGAGGAGCGACGACCTAGACCCTGCGCGGTGGTTGGGGGAAGGAGCGGCCCGAGCGGGCGCGGTGGAGCGGCGGCCGGGCGTGGTCGGCCGACGGTTGCGATGCGAGCCGGCTGCGGGGTTGCGATGTGAGCCGGGAAGAAGCCGCGGGCGGTTTCGCGATGACAGCGCGGGGCGGACCGATTTCTTCTGCGGTGAGGATAACACCCGACTTTTGCAGGTGTACTACCATGCTCGTGCGTTGCTACGGGACAAATAAATTTTTTATACTAACAATACATATCGCATAATAAGATAACAATATTATCAAATTAAGTAGTATTTTTTAATCCAAAACTTAAAGTTTGTAAAATTAACATGGTCACAGAGAGCATGGCCGGCGTTGCACACTCACAAGATAATGTTCTGTATCAGCAAGAAAAACTTGGTTTTCTTTCGTGCTTTAATAAATCTATGAATAAGTTCAATCGTGTGTCCACACCATCATGTACGCAGGTTCAAGTATATATTTAAATAAGCCAATGTTTGTATATTGCAACGGGTGCAATCACGATCACCCCCAATTAGCCTCGCCCCGTCACCATGACATAATCACCCCCAATGATTGAATCCCCTCACAAAACCTTAACCATGACCTCAGGCAACTCATCTACTACTCAGGCAGGGAATGGATGGATCATGCAAGCGGACCTATGGCGTGTTTGGGTATGCATTTTTCCAGCCCATCCCATCCAATTAATTATCCTGCATGTCGCATGTTGCATGTTGGATTCCTTCTTTTTGAGTGACACGCTGATCAAAGTGGTTCAACAACAAAGTTACAGGGATCGAAGCACATGATTAAGCAACAAAACTACAGGGATCAAAGTAACAGCAACAAAATTACATGGATCAAAGCATATGATTTGCTAAAATATCTAATCCGAAGGTGGTTGTCTAGAAATATACATGTAACCTTGTCATACGCTTTAATCTATAGTACAAAATGGAGCCAATGTTTTTTTCCTGCAAATCAATGCGAGCAGGGCGATTACACATCAACGAAGTCACGTCTGCATTTAATGGCATTTAATGGATCAGAAGGATTAGGATATAAATACATCGACAAGATTTTCAAAGTATCACATTGGTTGAAAGCTAAGCCTATTTTAAAATGGTACAAAACAGGGATCTTTATTTATACAAATAAAGCATAGAGAGAATCCATTACCTATACATACAAATAATAAAATGCAAAGATCAGTCTTACTAAACATTTGGCTCCATGTCTAGTGGATGACATCCAAACAAACTAAAGAAGACCTTGCATTCATCCAGAAGTGGTTAGAAGGTGGATCATTTTTCTTGAGCTACAACAGTGGAAGCTAAAGATCACGATGATCAAGAAAAAAAAAATCTAAACTTCCTGAAAATTCTCATAACTAACACATTGTAAGGAAAAAAATCATTTTTCCTGAAAATGCATTGTATGAAATTGGTTTATTCTCTATCTATACAGTGTACCTGATGCTCTATAAGTTAATAAAATAGTCAACATGTAACACTGATCCTGATCTTGAAAAGGGGTGATGGAAAATTGAATAACTAACGCAAAACAACACAGTAAATTAAGGTCATGTTTGGGACTGCTCCACGAGACCGTTTGGCTAAAAAAACATGGAGCGGAGCAGTCCCAAACAGGCCCTAAATATACCGATCTATCTGGCCATGTTCAAGGTAATATAGTACAACCAGCACAAGTGATTGAAAACCATCGAATTACTGGCTGACCTGGTGACTGACTGCATGAGATGAACAGGTAGTTATAATAAGGACTATGAAATAGAGTGGTGGTCAAATATTTGATATAGCAAACTGTTTGACGAGTACCTTGTAACTTTCAGAGGTCTTCAATGATATCCTAGTTCAGAGATCAAAGATTGTTGCTAAACCAGCTAACACCTTGCTTAGGACAACCATTAAGATAAGCATGTAGCCGGACAATCAATTGATCTCTAAGATGACGAGAATCGCTCTGATACACATACTTGAAACAGTGGCCACTTCTTCAAATGTCCTTACATTGAGTTGTTCGATCAATCTTGAGACAATAGTCGGTAGATCCCATATCCGGTTGATAGAACTGCCCATTAAAATTTGGACAATTTTGACCATTTTTGGATTTCAAATTTTTGCAAGGCTGCACCAAACAAAATTCTGAACAAACAAAATTCTGAACAAACAAAACAAAATTCTATCTAGAATCTATATATGAAAAGTAAAATTCACTGAGATAATTAATGACTGCAAAATGGGACATGACTTATTTATCACATCAGAAGTCTCGAACTACTCTAAAAGGGAACTGTGCCTTTTTCTTGGTACTCTGAAATCTCAAACTATAGCAATAGAAAAGGAACCAAGCCAAGGGAATCTAATTTCTTGGGCACACATTTTGCAAGGCAAATTATATACGACAAGGGCATCCTTTTATTGATAGAAACTCTGGAAATCAAAGACCACAGAAAATCACAGTGGGATATCTTTGAAAGGGATACATGTATACACTTGTAATAAGATCATATCTGAATACAGATGACTCCAGGGTTTTGGTGCTTAGTTTCACACAGCACGAAGGCCAAAGGGAACAGAAGAGTGGGTGGGCATACTTATTAGGTGGTTGTCACCAACGAAGGGCTCGATGTAGACCAGAGCATATGGGCATGCAATTTGTGATTGCATCGCATATGCAGCAGTACACTACAGATTCATGTACAGTGAAATATGACAATAATTACTCAAACTAACCAAGGCGTATGTCCTGATCTTTGGCGAGAAATATGTTGCAGCACTGTGAGTTTGAGGAGTCATGACCATTTATTGCATAAAAAATTGACAATGGTGATCATCAACTATGTTTCACTTGCCTTCAGGTCATGGTGCAAGACAAAGTTTGAGTGCAAGTAATCTACGACCAACACCAATTGGGCGAACCATTTAAGCAATACCTGAGGATATTCGATGTTATGAGTGCGATGTTTATAATTTCCCTCCTTCAATCAGATAAGCAAAATAGACAAGTCTTCTCATACCTCCTCAGATTAGGTACCGTTTGATTTCTTCATCAACTCATCCCTGAAAAACAAGACCAGTGTGAGATATAACAGTGTGATAATATTGCAACGAAAAGGATGACCTCCAATTCCAAAGTACTAAATCACACTCACATGTATCCACCTTCACAATAGCCCGTGACAATGCAGACATAATGAAAGTGCATTCGCCCCCAATATGGGTTTTGGCTAATTAATGACAATCAAATTAGGGACTAACCAGTTTATAAAAGCATGTATGCAGGTGTTAGTCCTTTGAAAGATTTGAAACGTTGAAATCTCGTGAACAAAGCACGTAAGATATTTTTGGACATAAAGATGCCTAGCTCAAGTGGTAGTTTAAAATTTCAATTTTAAACTTGAGTTATAGGTAAGCCGGACTATGAAGAGGGTCACAAAGTAAGTTGGCTAGATGTGGAGAAAAGTGCTCAAATCGACTAACCTTAGTTCGCTTGAGAGACACCGCACAATCACGAACACGTAGAGGGTAATTTCATATGGTCGGTGGTACCGACCATGGGTGGTCGGTGGTACCGACCACGGCTTCTCTGCGCAGCGCTCAAACACCCTCTCTGTGTTGGTCAAAAATGACCTGGCGGTAGTACCGCCATAACCTCGGTACTACCGCCCGCGGTGGTACCGACGCAAGGTCGGTAGTAACCTGGTTTTGCAACCCTCTCTGTGTAGAGTTGTATTTGACCTAGCGGTGGTACCGCCCATATCCTCGGTACTACCTCCCGCGGTGGTACCGACCCATGGCCGGTAGTTTCCAAGTTTGCAAGGCTCTCTGTCCGCGCTGAATTTGGCCTGGCGGTAGTACTGCCATTACCTCGGTAGTACCGCCCCCGGTGGCTACCGACCCAAGGCCGGTGGTAACCAAGTTTGCAGAGCTCCCTGTGTAGAATTGAAAATGGCCTGGCGGTAGTACCGCCATAACCTCGGTAGTACCGCCCGCGGTGGTACCGACCGAGGTCGGTAGTATCTTGGTTTCGCGAAGCTCTCTGTGTTGAGTTGAAAATGCCTGGCGGTGGTACCGCCATAACCTCGGTACCACCGACCTCGGAGGTACCGACCTTTGGGCGGTAGTTTCCGAGGGACCAAGTCCCTTTGTGAGATGCTCTCTGTTCGCGGCCAATTTGGCCTGGCAATAGTACCGCCATAACCTCGGTACTATCGCCCGCGGTGGTACCGACGTGAGGACGGTGGTTGCTTGTTTGGTCAGATCTGGATTCTTTCGACCGTTGTGAACTGGTCGGTGGTACCGGCCAGGGGTGGTCGGTGGTACCGACCAGCCTCGGGTCTGAGGAAGTATAAATGCCTCTCCTCTTCTCTTTCCACGGTAACCCACTCACTCCATACACTTATTGCTGACCTAACTCGAGACAAACACTCTCCAAGCATTGACTCACCCCTCTCTCTCCCCCTTTGCTCCTAGATTCATTCCCTTGCGAGATTTGAGCTAGGGAAGTGAGATTCGAGAGTGGGAAGCATCAATCTTCGACTTGAGCACTTGGTTTCCATCTTGCCGGCTTGCTTTGTGTCTTTTACTCTTGAGCTCTTTGAGCTCTAGCCGGTTAGGTGTTCTTCGTGGTAGCCCGTATTGATTTACTTGTGAGGGCTCCCCGAAACGTTTGTATTACCCTGAGATTTCTAGTAGAGATACTCTCGTAGCCTTTGTGGTTGCTTGAGTGAGGCGAGGAGGTGAAATAGACTCCGACCTTTGTGGTCACCTCAACAACGAGGAAGTAGGCACTCCTTAGTGGATTGGCCGAACCTCGGGATAAATCGCGTGTCCCGTGTGCTTGTTGTTGTTGTCCCTATTTTCTCTACTTCACTTGTTATTGTGTTCTTCGTGTTCTTCCTATCCCTATCTCTTTCTTAGGTTGGGAAGGCTCGATCTACATCAAGGGGAGCAACCAAGGTTTGGTGAGAGTAGATTTACCATATATCATTCTTAGGAAAGTGGGCCAGAAACTTGTATTATCTTCATAGCTTACATTCATCGGATTTGTAGTTTCTTTTAGGATCCCGGTTGTGTCGTTTGTTTGTGTCGGTAGTACCGGTGTTTCACACCCGGTAGTACCTACCCAAACAAACCGGCCTCTCCGGTAGCTATCTAACTACATCTTATAGTTTGTGAAGTTTCAGATAGTCAAAAATCACCTATTCACCCCCCCCCCCCCCTCTAGGCTGATTCGGTCCTTTCACATAAGAACCCTGCATAACGCCCGTGACAATACCTGTAAGTGTCTACCTCGCAAGCCGGATTTTCTTCAACACGTACCTGCAAGACAGCTTGACATAAGATGAAGAAACAGATAACGCCCACCAGTTTGGTTCAAAACTGTATCTGTGTTATGAGATATAAAACAGTAATGGCACCTTGATAACAAATAGGTAAAAAAACTAATAGGCCAGTATACTTTCCAACCATAGCAATCCTAACCTGAAAAGGATTTTCAAGCCATAATATCAAGCAATGGTTGTTATATATAAGCTAAGAGAGTCGATTCTGTATTGGAAACAATAGTTAAATGACCAACAAACCAACCAGAGATTTCAATCTGTCACATTTGCTGGCTCTTTCTGTCCATTCAGACAGTTGGGGTTCTCGAGCAACTTTAACCACACTGCATGCATGAAGAAATAATACACGTAAGTATTCCTAGAAATAAAGCCAACTGGAAGAGCTTTTATGTGGCATACCACTGAAGGTCTAACACTTCCAAAATAGGTTCATGGGCCTTCTGGTCCTATAAAGAGACCAAAGATTTCAGGTTAACCATGTCAAATGAGAATTTGACAATCATGCATACAAATAATTTCATATGATATTTGTAATCATGCATAACGAAGTCCGTGTGCTTGGTCTCCTCTTGCAGCCTCCGGCTCAGTGCGGACAGGCTCTGCTCGTCGAACGTGAAGTACCTCCAGGTCCCCTCGTCGAAGTCGTCCACGGCGCCGTCCTCCCTGGCCGTGTTGTGGAAGATGGTGCGTCGCGCCGGCATGTGCAGAGGCTCCTCGATTGATGGCGGATCCTCCAGCTTGGTCTTGGATTCCTGAAAATCGTAACGAATTTCTTCTTAGCATTTGGATGCAAAATTGATCAAGACCACAAATGAACCAACAAATGCTAACATAGCAGAACGCGTGTTGTTACTGAATACTGACCAACAAATGAACCAATTCAGCAGAACGCGTCTTGTTCACAATAGAACGGCCAAGAAATTTGCATAGCAAGAACAAGCTTCAATTACCCAGAAACTAATTGCGCGAACAAGCTGCCAATTACGTCAGAATGAATCTTAGCGACTCAACAAGAGGTGTTCGTTCTCACGCTTGGAAAAGTGCAAGAACCGGGAGCATCAGATCAGGAAAGAACGAAGCAAACAAACCAATCACAATCAGGGTCACGCTTCCGTTGGGATACCTTGGCGGAGTAGAACCTGACGAAGGAGCTGGACGCGGTGTCCGACGTCGCCGCGGTCGCCTGCATCCGAGCGTCGCAGGACTGGGCGCGGCAGGGCGGCGGGCGCGCCGCCTGCTCCGCGGGGACGGCCTCGACCACCCACGCGCTCTCCTCCGGGCCGACATCGAAGTCGAGGGTGACGGCGTTGTCCCGCGGCGTCTCCCCGAAGCTGGCGCGGAGGAGGCGGCCGAGTGGCCCGGACAGGGTGAGGCACCCGGCGGCGCCGCGCTGCGCGTCCTCCCGCCGCGGCGTCCAGAGGAAGGCGTTGTCGTTGGGGGTGGATGGCACGCCCTGGACGACCCTGCAGCTGGGCGTGGCGGCGTCGAGCGCCGCGGCGGGGTCGGAGGCGCCGAGGTAGAGCCCGCGCTGGCCCTGCAGGCGGACGTACTCGTCGGCGGCGGGGCGAGCTTCACGAGCTTCAACGCCACGGGGCAGCGCGCGGCCGGCGAGGGGAAGGACGTCACGGGGCAGCGCGCGGCCGGCGGACGCGGGGCGCGCGGCCGGCGAGGGGAAGGACGTCACGGGGCAGTGCGCGGCCGGCGGACGCGGGGCGCGGGGCAGCGCGCGGCCGGCGGACGCGGGGCGCGGGGCAGCGCGCGGCCGGCGGACGCGGGGCGCGGGGCAGCGCGCGGCCGGCGGACGCGGGGCGCGCGGCCGGCGAGGGGAAGGACGGGGCAGCGCGGGTCTGGAGGGGAAGGAGAAGGATCGCCTGGGGAAGGAAGGAGATCCGCGCTGCGCGTGATTGATGGTGCCGGAAGAAAGGAGCGCGCGGAGGATCGCACGGGACGAAGGGAGAGGTGAGCCAAATTTTTCCGCACCAAAACGGTGTTCTTCTTTAGTCTTTTTAGTTGTGAGAGATAAGATGAGAAAAACACGTCCCCGTGGTTTCCCATCTTGAGCCTTGTTTGGATCCAAGGGCTAGAGCTAGTTTGAGCTATTTGAAGCTCAATTAGCCCTAAAGTATCCAAACAAAAGGGCTAGTTTGAGCTATTTGTAACTAACCCACCTTAAAAAATTATCCCCACCAAGAGGTGATTATTTGGGCTAGTTGTATTTGGGACCACTAGAAAAATGGTTTTTCTCTCTATCTCCACCTCATCAAATGATTGAAAAAGTATATTTATTGTCAATCTAACTCTTCTATCCAAACATCTTTTTGGCTAGAGTTAGTTTAGAGTTGTAACCTAGAAAATAACTCTAACCTTTATCTGTGTTAGAGTATCCAAAGAGCGCCTTGGCGCGGACATTGCCCTGTGCGTGCGAAGTAGGGGACACCATGCTGCCATCTACTGGAGAGGATTTGGTCGCCGGCGTCGTTGTGTGAGGATGTGCTCGAGGCTGCGGGGCAGCGCCGTGGCCGTCGTTTCCTCGCAGGCGCTCTTGGGTTCGCAACGCCTAGGTAGACCGCCGCACAGACAGAGCTACTCTTGTTTGTTTGTACCTATATATATATATATATATATATATTTAGAACTTAAAAGCATGTCGCAAGCGCATTTAAGAAATCGTTGGAGATGATGTGAGAAAGAAGATATAGGACGGAGGGCCTCGGTGCAAATATCTTCCTTTGGGCCACCAGATCAGATCCACACGGCATAGGAAAGGGAAACGCTAGCTAGTGGAAGGAAATGATCAAGAAAATGAATGTAAGAACACGCGAGAAAATACTACTAGAAACAAAGAAAATGCGTTAGCTGCCAAGCTGTGCGGTCGCCTTCTTATTTCTTCGTTTGGCCGCGTCCTCCGATCCAAGCTGCTGCCTTTTGTTCCCTGTCCTCAAAAAACAATTTTCTTTCGGCTTCCCTAGTCCCTGGGTGTCCCTACCAAAGAAAAGGAGGAAAGGAGGCTACGAGGCTAGCGTTCACGCGTTTGCCTTCCTACCGGTCAGATCGCCGCAGATCTCATCATTCGCCACCACCACAGACCAATTTGCTTTGCTTCCCCTTTCCCATGCCATTGCCCTGTCCCCTCCTCCTCCTCCTCTTCTTGCTCCTCCCTCACCCGTCGTCGTTGCCAGATGGAGCCGCCTCCGCTGCTCAGGATTCTCCTGCCGCTGTCTTCTCTTTCTTGGCTGCTGTTGCTGCTCGCCCGCGGTAGTGCAGGTCTGTGCCCTCAGATTTTGGTTTGTCCGGGCGTTCATTTGTCTTTGGCTTCTTCGGATTAGGATTAGGAGGAGGAGCGTGTGTAGGTGGTTGGGGATGCTCGTTTTTACCACTCTGCAGCAATCTTCTAGCTTGCACATTTCTGGAGCCTCTGGTACAGAAAAGAAATTAATTTCTTTGAAAACAAAACTCAAGAGAAGAATGCAAAACGGCATTTGGTGAAATGGAGTTGAAAAACCCGCAGAGATGCAACTTCATAATCGTATATTGCCAGTCTACTGTATGCAACAGATGATACTCCATATCATATCAGCATACAAACTCCAGGACATGATGAATTCACACTGCTTTGTAGGCGAATTCTCGAAAAAGTAGCAAATTTGCTGATACTACTGTTGTTATGCTTCTTCGATTAGCGAGGAAATCAAAGTATACCCCGCATGTAGGCCTCACCAACCCAACCCGTTGATTGATAATCTGGCAGTTAATCAGCTCATCTCTTAAGCTCTAGCGCAGTAGCATCCAAGTAGTTCATGCCAATACAGTATACACTGTAGCTATTGCAACAATCAGCAGGTAAACATGCATACTCTTTGAGTTCCATATCTACTATTTGTCAAAATTAAATGGCCAAGCTGCTAGAAATAGAAAGCATATTGTTTCGGGAAGAACGATAAAAAGAAAAGCAATTGTCACACCAACCACTCACTCACCCAAGAATGAGATGACGAGCAGCAGCAGGCTGCCTGCTCCACTCGTCCTCGTCGGCACCGATCCTTCCTAGAACTGCTGTCGCTGCACAGCCCAAACCAATCCGATCCAATCCAGGAGGACATACAGTCAGCATCAGTAGAAACAAAACAGACATCATCCATTGGCAGCCCCTCCGCGACCGTTTATTAGCCCTTCACCTTCCATCTCTCCACCACATAAACATTCCTCGAGAAATTACAGTTTGGTCGCTGCAGGGAGTGCAGTCTTTGTTGTCATGGCTGCAGCTTCTGTTATGTACTGTCGGGTTAAGAAGGTGGGCACTGTCAGGCCATGGGCCACAGGTTTAAGCGGGCAACTGCAACGAGCATTCATAACAGGTAATTTCTTTCTGTTTTGTGTGCATTCATTATGCTTTTCTATTTCTGTGTCAACTTACACCATGGCATGATACTCATGTTCCAGGTGTACCTGCGTTGAAACGATCCGAGCTGGAAGCTGCCTGTGAGGACTTTAGCAATATAGTTGGTTCTGCACCTAGCTGCATGCTGTACAAGGGGACATTATCAAGTGGAGTTGAAATAGCAGTTGTGTCAAGCTCAGTAACATCGGTGAAGGATTGGTCAGAAGAATGTGAATCCCACTACAGGAAGAAGGTAGCATGCTACTTACCCCATCTGTTCTATGGTAAAAAAAAAGAAAGAGTGGAGTGTATTTTTTTTGCAGAATCCACATTTATAACGGAATCTCCATTGCTTGATCAGATCACAAGTTTGTCCAAAGTTAGCCACAAGAATTTCATGAATCTACTCGGCTATTGCGAGGATGATGCACCTTTTACCAGAGCAATGGTTTTTGAATATGCTCCAAATGGAACCCTTTTTGAACATCTTCATGGTAAGTGAGTTCCAGAAATATCAAAATTTCAGTTATCTGGATCTCGTATTGGTTTAAAATATACCATGTACACCAGTACACCTGACAACACGTTTGATTGCATCGCAGTTAGAGAAGCTGATAACCTGGACTGGGCAACACGGCTCAGGATATCGATGGGGATAGCTTACTGTCTGCAGCACATGCACCAGCTGAATCCACCTGTTGTGCCAAGGAACTTTGACTCAAGCACTATATACCTCACTGATGACTTTGCTGCAAAGGTCTCAGACCTTGATTTCTGGAGCGACACCGCCAACACCAAGGGATCCGATTCCAGTTCAGCTACTGATGATGAGTGCTCCTCAGTTTTAGACATAGATGGCATGGTGCATCAGTATGGCATGCTATTGCTGGAGATACTAACCGGAAGAGTTCCCTACTCCGAGGATGAAGACGGGGTTTCACTGGAACAGTGGGCATCACGCTACTTCGATGGCAACATGCCCCTGGCCGAGCTAATTGACCCAAGCCTTGGCTCGTTCCCTGAAGAAGCCGCGCATGCACTGTGCGAGGTCGCAAGGTCTTGTGTGGACCCTGATCCGAAGAAGAGACCACAGATGGTACAGGTGGCTGCTAGGATGAAGGAGATCACCGCGTTGGGGCCTGAGGGAGCGACTCCAAAGGTGTCGCCCCTCTGGTGGGCAGAGCTAGAGATCATGTCCTCTGAAGCTAGCTGATGAATGGTGAAACAAACCACACCGTCTGGATGCAGCGATTCATTCTCAGTGTCGTCCTGCTGTGATTGGAAAAATTCTTTGGTTTGTTGTGTTGTGTGTCATTGTAGAGCCTGAAGAGTTAAATCACTTGTGGTATTACAGGGGTTCTTCCTTTCTTTTTCTTTTCCGTTTTTCTTGGTAGCATTGTGTATGTGTGTATATATCAGCAGCAGCAGCAGCGCTTCGGCAGACTAGCAGTAAAAGTGAGAAAGCAGCAAAAAGGGGGAAAAAACTGTCTTGCAATATACTGTGTATGCGTGTGTATATACTATTCGTAGATGGGTTTGATTTATATTGGAGAAACATACATACATATATTATGCGGTAGTATTATACTTCCTCCGTTATGAAATATAAATCGTTTGAACTTATTAGACAGCTTATCACTCATACTCCATTTTATTCTCTCTTACAACTAAAATCAGTAATGGAAACCCGGGACCCGATGGGTATTTTTATTACTCTATTAAGTCTCTAATCAAGGGAAATCTTCACTCATGTGTCTCTAAATGGGGAGAAAACCTTCATCCTAAAAATAACAAAAAAATAATAATCCTATCGTCTCTACAAATCATTAAGGGCGTGTTTGGATGGCGCCCTCGCCTGGGAAAACCTTCATCCTAAAAATAACAAAAAAATAATAATCCTATCGTCTCTACAAATCATTAAGGGCGTGTTTGGATGGCGCCCTCGCCTGGGCTTGCCTGCCAGGCAAGCGATCCCAGCCCCAGGCGATCAAAATCGAACGCCTGGGGGCGCTGCCTGGGGTGGAAACTGCCTGGGAGGCAGCATCCAAACACGCCCTAAATCACGAAATCACAGGTCATGCAATTTTTCACGCGCTTCACAGCCATAGGGACTCGAACATGCGACCTCACACTTTATGTTTATCTTCCCAGACCACGCCACGAGTCACTTGTATTCATATCAAATATTCGCTGTCCACATTTTATCTTCATTCAATTATGAAATGAGTATTTAGGACTCTAAACAAATAATTTTAATAAAAAAGTTGTTAACTATAAAGTTATATAACATTTTGATATCTATAGCTTTGGTGTTGGTCATTTGTCCATATGAGGTCATTTGAAAAAATTATCAACTACAAAGTTCAAACGAGCATGTCCAGCATATACAGAGATAGAGATAGACCAAGGTAGGGGGTGCGCCCGCCCGCCCACCCATTCTTTGTCCTGGATCATGTGAATGAAAATAATAACAAATTTAATGAGTTTTCGGGATTGATTTTGTTAACTTGCTCCCCAAACCAAAATCTCAATATATCCCAATTAAATTCAATCAATTTAATTAAAACCACAAATGGGGGAATCGAGAGAGGAAAAGAATAACTACTACTACGTCAAGCTAGCTAGCGTCGTGCTACACAAGTCAATGACGGATTGACGGATGGGATGTGGGATTTTGTCTTCTTTCCCACGCCGGCCGTGTCGTCCGTCCGCCGTGTACAGTCGTCGTGTCCCCGGACTTTCCTTCCTTAGCTTCTCCGATGATGCGGTCCGGTCCACGGTCCTATAAATAGTACACAACCAAATCTAGCTAGCCATGCGTAGTATGCATGCATCTCGTTCGATCGGATCGACGACGAGCTGGCAGCTAGATACCCTCTCCGATCCGCGCGTCCCGGCGGGGTGCATATATCTGCATGACGACGTCGGCGGCGGAGGCGACGCTGGGCCGGCACCTTGCGCGGCGTCTGGTGCAGGTGGGCGTGCGCGACGTGTTCGCCGTTCCGGGGGACTTCAACCTGACGCTGCTGGACCACCTGATCGCGGAGCCCGGTCTCCGCGTGGTGGGCTGCTGCAACGAGCTGAACGCCGGCGTGGGCGCCTGCGCCGTGACCTTCACCGTGGGCGGGCTGAGCGTGCTCAACGCCATCGCCGGCGCCTACAGCGAGGACCTGCCGGTGGTGGGCGGGCCCAACTCCAACGACTACGGCACCAGCCGCGTCCTGCACCACACCTTCGGCCTGCCGGACTTGTCGCAGGAGCTGCGGTGCTTCCAGGCCGTGACCTGCCACCAGGCCGTCGTGAGCAACCTGGAGGACGCGCACGAGCAGATCGACCGCGCCATCGCCACGGCGCTGCGGGAGAGCAAGCCCGTGTACGTGAGCGTCAGCTGCAACCTGCCGGGCCTGCCGCACCCGACCTTCGCCGCGGACCCCGTGCCCTACCTGCTGGCGCCGAGGCCCTGCAGCAACGCGCTGGGGCTCGCGGCCGCCGTGGAGGCCGCGGCGGCGTTCCTGGACCGGGCCGTCAAGCCGGTGCTGGTGGCCCTGGTGCCGGAGACGCTGCCGCGGTTCCTGGGCACCTACTGGGGCGCCGTGAGCACGGCCTTCTGCGCCGAGATGGTGGACCTCTTCGCGGGCCCCGTCTTCAACGACTACAGCTCCGTGGGCTACTCGGCGCTGCTGAGCAAGGGCAAGGCCGCAAGGCGGTGGTGGTGCAGCCGGACCGCGTCACCGTCGGCAGCGGGCCCGCCTTCGGCTGCGTGATGATGAAGGACTTTCTGTCGGCGCTGGCCACCACCGTCTACGACAACTACCGCAGGATCTTCGTCCCCGGCGGGCAGCCGCCCGAGTGCCAGCCCGGCGAGCCCCTCCGCGTCAACGTCCTCTTCAAGCACATCCAGAGGATGCCGACGGGAGACAGCGCCGTCATCGCCGAGACGGGGGACTCGTGGTTCAACTGCCAGAAGCTCAGGCTGCCAGACGGATGCGGGTTGGTGGTGGTCGTCGTCGTCATGCATATTGCATTACATTGCATTAGCAACCCAATATGATTGATGAATGAATGATAATCCAATAATCCTGCATGCTCCCGGCCTGCATAGGTACGAGTTCCAGATGCAGTACGGGTCCATCGGCTGGTCCGTGGGCGCGCTGCTGGGCTACGCCCAGGGCGCCCCCGACAAGCGCGTCATCGCCTGCATCGGCGACGGCAGCTTCCAGGTGACGGCGCAGGACGCCAGCAGCGCAGCATCATCTTCCTCATCAACAACGTACGGCGGCTACACCATCGAGGCGGAGATCCACGACGGGCCCTACAACGTCATCAAGAACTGGGACTACACGGGCCTCGTCGACGCCATCCACAACGGCCAGGGGAGGTGCTGGACCGCCAGGGTGGCCACCGAGGAGGAGCTCGCGCGGCCGCCATCGCCACGGCCACCGCCGACGACACAAAGGACTGCCTCTGCTTCATCGAGGTGCTGGCGCACAAGGACGACACCAGCAAGGAGCTCCTCCAATGGGGAGCAAGGGTCTCCGCCGCAAACTCCAGGCCACCCAACCCGCAGTAGTAGAAATAGTAGAAACCAGCCACCACCACCCACCGCCACCGGACGGACATGCATGTGTCTTCTTCTGTCATCGTCATGAATAAATTGAATAAATGAGCCATACATAATAAAGTCGATCGCGCGAGATTTTTTCTTTTG
This sequence comes from Coix lacryma-jobi var. lacryma-jobi, assembly GCA_009763385.1. Classification (NCBI taxonomy): domain Eukaryota; kingdom Viridiplantae; phylum Streptophyta; class Magnoliopsida; order Poales; family Poaceae; genus Coix; species Coix lacryma-jobi. The sequence continues at coordinate 977,159 of CM019825.1, read as the reverse complement.
GTAGAAATGAAAAAAAAAACAAAAAGTTAACAACAAAAAAAACCAATGTGTGGCTGCTGGGATTCGAGCCCAGGTCTCTACGGCCACAACGTAGAATTCTAACCACTAAACTACAGCCACTTTGGTGATAGAGGGTATCATGTACTGAATGTGAAGACAAAGCTGTCCCATCCCCTTAGTCTTGTGTTCCTCTATCTCACTCGTATGGGGTGTGCATCGGAGTTGAATTGCTCTTTTTTTTTTAAAAAAAAAACTAAGACCATGTTTAGTTCCCAGCTAAAAACTTTTTATCTATTAATATCGAATATTTGGACACAATATATAGAGTATTAAATATAGACTAAAAAATAACTAATTACATAAATTGCAATTACTTTGTGAGACAATTTTTAAGTCTAATTAGTTCATAATTTGACAACATAATTGTGGCGAGAAGATTGAGATGCAATCTACGTACATCCGCAGCTAGCTATCCCACTGTTCTCCCCGTAGCCTGCCCGGAAAAGGGAAAAAAAGACGACGTATGTTCATGGACTCCAGATAGAGCCTGACGCTCTCCCGCCCCTTGGATCATGCACATCATTTTTTTTAAGGAAAGATCATGCACATCATCGACGGACCAGGATTCAGTAACTTTACTCAAACAAGTCACCATGTAACTTTCATCTACATATCCACCGTCCAACTCTGATCAAAGCGTTTGCAACATCTCCGTATTATTCGAGGGCAAGGTCTCATTTTCTACGTGTCACGGATATGTAGACCCTAATGATCATCTCTTTCCTCCTTCCTTCCCGTCATCATCTCCATGGCCATCGAGGGTGATTATTGAGCGCTAGGAGTTCCCTGTCATGAGGGATGCGCGGGTGCTTGACTCACGGGAAGACACCATGCGTACCTCGCGCGTGGCCGCCTCCCTGGCGGGCGCATCAGGCTCGCGCGCCAAGGCCGCCATGCGCGCGGCTCCAGGATGAGTTCCGCCACTTGTTCGTCCATGGGGGCACCGCCGCTCGCCGTCGAGGACCTACGACGACGAGATCTCGCTCTACATCATGCATGGAGTCGGGGTTCGTCGTGACCGAAGTCCGCGAGCGGTCTATGGCTTTCACGGTGGCGTCCCTATTCAACTGCGTTCGAGCAGTCTTGACTTCCTATAGCCAAAGCTTGCTTCCCCCTCCATCAGGACCACTCGGTGACCATCCTCTCTTCTCGCGGCATAGCTGCGCGTGCACGTGTCAATGATAGCCTCTGGGCGGATTCAGTAATGCGGCGAGCGGCCGCGACGACGAACAGTAATGCGACGAGCAGGCATGGCGTCGACCGACAACAAAATGAGCAGACGCGGGCGGAAGCTCCTCGGGGACGTCACGATCACATGGTTGTTGTCGTGTCTTTGCCGCGATGCTGCTGAGCCAAGCTGGTGAGGGCCTTCCTCTCCTAGTAGGGCGGCGTAGCTGCGCGCGCGAGGGCTTGTGCGGGCAAGCTTCGCCTAGGATAGCGCGGCGAGGCCTGTGTGGGCAAGCAAGCCTACGAGAGCGCAACGGCGAGCCCCACGGTGAAGCCGACGCATAGGAAGTTGGAAGAAAATGTTGAAAATCCCAACACTATATAAGGTTTATCTGGTTCAGCTATAAGCTATGAAAATCTATTATCATGTATATATGTGCTGAAAAAAACCATGTAAACTATTTAGTTTAAATAACTATGAAATATAACGACTATCTCTATCTCCCCTGAAACAGATACAAAACTTCTATCTATTCTCACTCATTTTGAAAAGCCACAAAAACAAAAGTAGAGTCGAGGTGATGCAAAAACAATATTCTACTACGTGAGAGCATGCTCATTTAGGAAAGAAAAAAAAATAAGGGTGTGTTTGACCGAGCTCTACATATAGCTCTAGATCTTAAAAAACAGCTCTATATACTCGTAATTTTTTTCAGCCAAACGATATAGCTTCGCAAACTACAGATCTGCCAAAAACGTAGATTTAGCCCTCCAGATCCACCAATTCTATGGAGCATCTAAAGAAGTGCCCTGCAAACTCTAATTTCGTGGAGTTGGTGAAAATTACTCATCACCGCCGCTGATTCTTCTAATTGCGTGGAGTTGGTGAAAATTACCTATCACTAGCGTGGATTAGTGAAAACGAACGGTGTGGCTCTTTCTTTTTTTTTTTTTCCTCTGATGCCTCTTTGCTACCCATGCTTGCAGTGACGGATCCAGAATCAGCCCACGAAGAGGGCTAAATACATAAAGAACCGAGTTTGAACCAAAATTCTTCCTGTATTTTTGACCCACAAAAATTTTTTGGTAGATTTTAAAATAATTTCGACTGAATTTTTTATTATTATTTTTTTGCCCCAACTCACCTCGCATCGTATGCCCCAACTCCACAACCCACACCCTGTTCGTGCAGGAGTGCCGAGCTCGCACCGGCCATGGGCCCGTGGCAGCCTGCACGAACAGTGCTTTTTGATGATGTATGTTTTTTAAATAAAGTATCATATTTATATACTACAAAAGGGTACCATTACATTTGTCAAAGGCTGTATTCGCATGAGCTATTGCGCTGGATAGAAATCAGCTGTAGAAAAATACTTTTATTTAATAAAAAAAAATCAGCCGCATGAATCGGCTTATAAGTTATAACTTAAGTGAAGAGTCAAAATACATTTGTAAATATACCTATTTGGTGTTTATAAATGTTCACAATCGCTCCATGGCCAAACATAAATTGTTTTCACTTACACGACAAAACTAAAAAAAAGTAAAGTGAGAGAGTATTTTTTTATACATAAAAAAAGGGGGGAAAATGAGTCCCTTTGGCCATCTGTTTGCTGCCTGATTTGCAATTTCCTTTTTCTTATACGATACGATGCCAAGCAACGCCCTCCAGAAGTCCAGTCCCGGACATCTCCGATCATCCCGTACTGCCGCCGCCGCCGGCACCACCACCACCACCACCACTTTCTCCTGTCGCCCCACCCACTGTCCCTCTCCCGTACCGTTGTTTGGGGCGTTGCGAAATGGCGCTCTCCGCCAGCGATGTGCCCACCATGTACACCGTGCTCGTCAATTCGCTCAGCGCCGACGAGGCGGCGCGGCGCCCGGCGGAGGCAGCTCTGGTGCAGTGCGAGACCCGTCCGGGCTTCTGCTCCTGCCTCCTGGTAAGCCATTCCGCCTCTCCCCGCACTCTCATATCGCATCCTGGTTTCTTTTAGGGCTTGCTTCTCGCCACCGGGTTTCCGATCTACGGGGCTGCTGCTTCAACTCCTACCGACCTATTTCTCTGGTTTACTGCTTCGCAGGAGATCATCTCGGCGAGGGGATTGGCTTGTCGGGAGGATGTTCGCCTGCTCGCCACGGTGTATTTTAAGAACAGTATCAACCGCTACTGGCGGCATCGCCGCGACTCCTAGTGAGTCCCGATACCTCTTCCTTAATTCTAATTGATTGATTGATTGATTTCCTCCTCCCCCTCCCCCTCCTATGAAAATCGTAGTACCATTGTCTGCTGTGAAGCCTTGCAATTCTTTTGGGTGGCAGCATTTTTAATATTGTATATCACTTATATGTTCAATCCCATTACCACTTCGGTTAGAGTCATTGCCAATTCGAGCTCATGGAATACTACTAGTTGGTCTCAAGAGGAGCCTTGAGCTCCAACATTCATATTGATTAGTTCCCTGTCACCTCTTTGTGGAGTAAAGAGTTCTTTAGATTTGTTGGTAATCCAAACGCTGCACTTTTAACTGAAATCTATGCTTGATAATTTGGTGTTGCGTAGCATAAATGGCACACTTTTTCAACTACATGTTAGTAGTTTCTGACATCTCATTTACCAGATTAAAATTTCTTTGGTGCAGTGGAATTAGCAATGAGGAGAAGGACCACCTTCGGAAAAATCTTTTGCTAAACATGCGTGAGGAAAATAGCCAGGTTTGCACTATAATATGCATCCAGTTTGAGCCATAGATGGTAGACACATATAATGCGTGTTGACGAGGCTGTATTTTCTTAATGCTGTAATGTAGATTGCACTGCAGCTAGCTGTATTAATCTCCAAGATTGCACGCTTGGATTACCCAAAGGAGTGGTATGTATTTGCAAAACAACTACTATCAGCTATCTTGCACATAGTTCGATTCGCGATTCAGGGCTACAATGGTTCCTCACATCTTGTCATTCAGGCCAGACCTTCTCTCTGTATTGGCACAACAGCTGCAGTCCGCTGATGTTCTTGCTTCACATCGTGTGTTTATGGTCCTGTTTCGAACTCTAAAGGAGCTGTCAACTAAACGGCTTGCTGTGGATCAGAAGAATTATGCAGAGGTAATTTCATTTTATAGAAGCCACTTATCAATGTGTGTCCCTACTCAAGTTGTGTTTATGTTTTGTCCATTGATATTTTTGTTTCATTTTATATTGGTCTGACACTAACTTCATTATAGCTTGTTGTCAGTGCCCCATAATGCATGAGACACAGCATAGCAAACTCATATTATTTCTGGTTTTTCGTATTTGATCACATCAAGGCATCTTAAGGGCTTCACAGGTGGATAGTCATAATGTGAGCTTTTCACTGTTGTCAAGTTGTTATTGAATTGATCGAGAATCCATAGCATCTTCAATTGTGTCACCGTTCCATGAAATTGTGAATATGCGTTGCAAGTTTTTTAATGATACTATTCATTGTAATGAGGTATTTACTTAAAATTTAAAAAATGTCCACAAACTAAGCAGCACTTTTTTGGGCACATCTTTTTTTCTTATGTAGATCACTGGCCACTTGTTTGAGTATACATGGAACCTTTGGAAGAGTGATGTGCAGACTATATTACAGAATCTTTCTATGCTCTCACAGAGGAATGACATAGATTCCATTTTGGAGCAATCCAATGACCTTGCTTTGATTTGCGACCGGTGGTTGCTCTGCTTAAAGATTGTCCGACAACTAATTTTTTCAGGTTATGCTAGTGACTCAAGAACTGCACAGGTAATCCTATTATCTCCTTTGCTCATAGTCTTGCTGCTACTGAATGTCATAAGCTGTTCCAGAAGCAAGATATGTAAGATGTAACTAGCTGTTTACTTTTGTAGGAGGTCTGGCAGGTCAGGGAAGTCTGTCCAACAGTTTTGACTGTCATTAGATCTCTTCTTCCATATTGTAAGTTAATATTTGACTTGTACATTGCCTCAAATGCCCTCTTTTACCTATGTAGTTTCACCTGGGCATTAATTCTAATACCCAGAAATTGCTCTGATTATGCTTTGACTTCATCAAGTTTAGGCATTAGTGCAGTACTGTTTTGTGATATGTTTTTTTTGCTTCACTATTTAATCTATTACTTTGAAAATGCTATTGATTACAAAACTCAAAGAGTGATATTGCAGTCATGTGCAAATATGCCCCGTTAACCACTTTTTAACTATCACGCAAGTAAATTGTTTGTTGTTGTTCTTTACTCTACAGACGACTCCTTCAAAGACAAGCAAGCTAAACTATGGGACTTTGCAAAAAGAGCATGCACTAAGTTGATGAAAGTCCTCGTTACTCTACAAGGCAGACATCCATATTCTTTTGTTCACCAAACTGTGCTTCCTGCAACAGTTGACTTCTGTTTGAATATGATTACAAATCCTGAACAGACTGGCACAACTTTTGAGGAGTTTCTTATACAAAGCATGGTTTTGGTTAAATCAGTACTAGAGTGCAAAGAATACAGACCAGATCCCACAGGACGTGTTATCAATGAAAATGCACAGCCTTTAAGTCTGGAGCAAAGGAAGAAAAACTTTGCAGCAGTGGCTAGTGACATGCTGAAGGCCGTTTTGTCTGGTGATCGAGTTGTGTTACTTTGCAACATTTTAGTAAGGAGGTAGTGTTTTGATTCCTTGGCAATCCTATAATGAACCTTGTCAAGTTTAAGTAAGATAAAAGCACAACTTGTCTCTTGTTAACTGAGACTGAACAAACTGATGAGCTCATCATTTGGCCAGCAACCTAGATTGCTACACCAACGCATGCTTAATGAATCCATCTGTGTCTATTACCAGTAGAACATGCACCATTGAGTATCTTGTAATTTTTCTGGTATTCATATTACATGTACAATTCTACACACAGGGTGTTTTTTTATTCGTAGCTCATTTTATATTTTTTATTTAGGATTTTTCTGGTCTTCAAGTACCTTAGAAGTTTGCAATTTTTTTTGCAGATACTTCATTTACACAGCAAAGGATTTGGAAGAGTGGTCAGAGAATCCTGAGTCCTTCCACCATGAGCAGAATTTGGTTCAGTGGACCGAGAAAAAACGGCCATGTGCTGAAGCCCTCTTCATTGTTATCTTTGAGAAGTACCGAGAGGTGTGTACATTTAAATTTTCATTGTGGTTGTGAGTCAATTGAATGCTTTAATGCTCACATGATCATGTGTCACTTCAGCTTCTAGCTCCAGTTGTTGTTTCTGTTCTTCGTGAAGCTATGGCTGTTTCTCCACCACAAGAAACAGATGTTACTGCTGGAATGCTTTTAAAGGATGCTGCTTATACAGCTGCTGGGCATGTTTATTATGAACTTTCGAACTACCTCAGTTTTAATGAATGGTAGGTTACTAAGTTTGTAAGTTTATGAGTTCTTAATGAAAATGATATCAGTTTTTGTAGAGCTGTTTGCAAATGCTCTTACATGTTTGTGTGTCGGCATCTTGTGTTGAGCATACTGACTAAGCATTATTGGGAAGTTGATGGTCATAGTGGGTTCTAAATGATTGCATCCCTATGTGTTTTTCTCTATTTTCTACAGGTTCCATGGATCTCTATCTATTGAAATTTCAAATCATCACCCCAATATGCGTATCATTCGTAGAAAAATTGCATTGCTGCTTGGGCAATGGATTTCTGAGGTATGTTTTCTCTAATATGTTATGATTTCAGAAAACCATATATGATATAGTTTACTTTCTGCACAGCGTCTAGGCTTAGTGGTTTAATTTATATTTGGGCTCCATCATTTGTTGCTTTGTAGATCAAGGGTGACACTCGGAAATTGGTGTACCGTGCTTTGGTTGGATTGCTGCAGGATAATGATATAGCTGTTAGGGTATGTTCTACCTCTGCAATTCCTTGGCATTATGCGTGTATAACTGACCTACTTGTTTTAATTGTTTGTTCATCATGTTCAACTTTCAGCTAGCAGCATGCTCTTCTCTGTGTTATCTTTTCCAAGAATCTTGCTTTTCTGAACTAGATTTGTTTGAGTGTCTTCCTACATGTTGGACAATGAGTTTCAAGTTGATAGAAGATGTCCAAGAATTTGATTCAAAGGTTTGTATTTCAAACGCACAATTCCTGTTCTCCTTCAACTTCTTTCTAACCTGATTCCCCTGTACGCATTGGAACTTCATGTTGTGCCTTCATGTCTAAAAAAAAGAACTTCATGCTGTGCTATTAGTCAGTACCATGCCGAGTGAAAGTTAGTCAGGAAGCAATGAATGATTACATTAGGCAGGATCAAGTTGGTAGCTTGTGTTTGTTGCACATCAAATCTTGTACATCTACCTTTATGAATTTTCAGGTTTGTCCTCTCCTAATTCTTACCTATTTCTTTGTAGGTGCAAGTGTTGAACTTCATTTCAGTTCTTCTTGAACATGCGGGGGACAAGGTTATTCCATTTGCAAGTCAGCTATCACAATTTTTTCAGATGGTATGGCTCATAGATTTCTGTGTGATAAATTCTGTTTGCTGCTCTCTATTCGTTTAGAATATCCTTTGGGCAAAGCTGAGTTTGCATAGTGCTTCTGACACACCATCATTTGCTAAATGTTACACTAAAAGGGTCAAAGGGAGATAAAATGCCAACTTCTCTGGCAATATGCTTTATTCAGGTTTTGTGTCACGTTTCAACATCTATTGCTGACTTTCAGAGAAAACACATGAAACATTGTCATGTTATAGATTTGCCCTTGATAGTATCTGTTATCAAGTACTGCAAGGTAGCAAGTTTGTGTGTGCTCCCTTTTTCACAAGAAATAGAATCACAATATCAAACTTTAGTGAGGGCTGGTTCGATGCTATCAAGGGCCACCTAAAGTTTTGAGAAAAGGATTCAATACATTGATCATTCTAGTAGCCTGGTGGTAGTTTGGAAACATAGGAACTCTTTTGTTTTTGAAGGAGCTAGCCCCTGCGAGCCTCGGCTCTCAGCTAATTCCTCTCTATGTTGTTCTCCCCTGGCCATCTGTCCTGAGGAGATATTTTCTAGTCGAGGTTGTATTTTGTTTAAGTTTTATAATAGGTGCTAACGTAATGTAAGGTGTTGGGTCTTGGAGAGGCCTCTTGATATCTCCTTGTACTATTTTTTCTTCTTAAATGAAATGATACACAGCTTTCCTGCATTGTTCGAGGAAAAAAAAAAAGCTTTGGTTACAGTGAAAAGGACTTTGTTGAGGCCTTGCGGGACTTCATCAGTTCAATATTCAGCGGTGCTGATTTTCCTTTGTGGTTCAGATTATTTAGTTGCCTAATTTTGTTTTCCTTTCCAGATATGGAGCGAATCTGCAGGTGAAAGCTTGCTACAGATACAATTACTAACAGCACTTAGAACTTTTGTTTCTTCGCTTGGATTCCAGTCACCTCTTGCTTACCACATGCTTATCCCAATACTGCAAAGTGGTATCAATATCGACAGTCCTGATGCTCTTAATCTTCTTGAGGACAGTGTTCTGGTAAGCGATTCTTAACCATGTTGGCATGAACACAAGAACACGTGCATGCACAAATTCTCTAATATTCAGAATTCATACTGCAGTTGTGGGAAGCGACCCTTTCAAATGCCCCTTCCATTGTACCTCAACTTCTGGATTTATTCCCTTACCTCATGGGCATCATGAATAGAAGCTTTGACCATCTGGAGGTTAGAACTTGCACCCCCTAAAAAAAAAGAAAGGAAACCTCTTTTGGTTCAGAAAAAAGGCAGTGTGTGCAAGTAGTTCTATTCAGTGTGATTGGGTTCTTTTAGTGTGTATGTGGCCTTTCTGTCCCCCCCTCTTCCCCTCTAATTTTTTTGCTCCGTCTGTCCTAAAATATAAGGTATCCATCATCCAATATGGTAATCACAATATCTTAAGGGAGGGTCCCTCCCTTAAGATTATGTGTGTCATTTCTTTACCCGATAATATGTCCTAGTCCTAGAATTCATAGGATAACTTGTATTTCACGACAGAGTAGGATATTTGTTAGTCTAGTTCACGGCTCAGAAAGATGCAAATTGGTTTTTATTTCATTTGTCAATGGTAACTTGCTGGCAAGTAGATTAATTATCACCAATTTAACCTTACCATTATGGTTATTTACATATTGCTCATTAACTTTGGTGCTGTTATATTTACTTATTTTGTTGATCTCGGTGTACTATCATCTGAAGGCGGCTAATCATATGATATATTGATCTGGTGAAAGTGGAGCTTGTGAAAGCAACTTCTTTTGGCTGTTGCTGCAAATTGAGTGACATGCAATTTTGGATTGCTCTTATTTGTATTATGCTATATTTGAGTTCATAAGTTATTTTATTACATGCCATATCTCCAGATTTGGAGATATTTATTTGCTTTGACTCTCAAATTAAATTATTTTGCAGGTCACAATGAAAATAATTGAGGATTACATAATTTTTGGTGGATCAGAATTTTTGAAAAGCCATGGTGCAAACCTAGCTAACATCATTGATACTATTGTTGGAAATGTCAATGACAAAGGACTTCTCACTGCGCTTCCTATTGTTGATCTTCTTATTCAGGTTACAATACTTTGTCCTAGTGAAGCAACTCTACTTTCCTGAGTAACGTCTGGTGATGTTGCTTACTGTGAATTTGTTCGGGCAAGTTGATGTGATGTGAGCAATGGATGTGAGGGAACCTAGTTTTTTGCCGACTAAATTTGCTGTAACCATAATTTCATAGGGTAGAACTCCAAGGAAACTATTGGTCCTGAATATGCAGTGCTGTAGTTAAGGAGCCTTGTGCTTGAAGAATTTCTATTCATTGACTTTTTATCTGCCTATCAGGTCATAATGTCCTGTAATTGAATTGTCTACACCTATATCTCCTTTTTTTAAAACTTGTTGCTGTTAGCTTTCTTCTTTTGCAGAGATCTAAAATTCTAATCAGAGCTTCTTGTTGCAGATCTTTCCTCTGGAAGCACCACCATTGATATCCAGTGCTCTTCAGGTACTTCTAAACTTGGTCATGTGTCTGGGGTGCTCCAATGACCCTCCACTTTTCATTCCATTGTTTTTCTATTTCCAGTGATCTAACTTCTGCGTTCATGACAACTTCCAGAAACTTACCTTCATATCGTTGAGTCAAGATGATGGGCAAAACCCGTCTAGGACAACTGTCCGTGCATCCTCTGGGGCAATTCTTGCTAGGCTTCTGGTGATGAATACAAACTTTTCGGCACAACTATTATCAGAGCCTGCCCTTTTGGCAAGCATCCAACAAGCTGGGATTTCTGTGAACAATAATCTGCTTCTTTCTTTAGTTGATATGTGGATCGACAAGGTACTTCCTTCAGCACTGATCGTTTCTTGCAAATTGGGCACCTTGTTCTATTTTTTTTTTATAAGGTCGCTCTAAAGATTGGGATACCTACATTTGACTTCAATATGTGTACAAGACCCCGTTTGGATGCTCCTGGGATTATAAGAATCCAGATAGTAGATAGTGATTTTGAGAATCTTGATTTTCGATAGATATAATCTAATCTGTTTAGATTCCCAGATTATACTCTGGATAGTGGATCCATTGTATGTACAAGCTAAGTGTCTAAAATTCCCTCAGATGGTTCTGTGGATACAGTTGAAGCAAGGGCAAGGGTCTTTTCCCATCCTCATTTTTTTCTAAACGCAGGAGAGCTGCGCTTCTTTGTACTAGAGAGAAAGAAAAGGTCCCCATACATCTTACACATCTCATACGGGGATCAAATACGAGAGGTGGTTAAAATAGATTGCAAGATCACCTTGAATACAGGAAAAAGGACTTGACCACCACATTAAACTCTAGCACCAAGCTTTAGACCTTGTAGTTTCTTAGCTCGGGCCATGCACCAGAGGCTATGCTCATATTTGAATTCCCTTAGAATGGTGTTCACAGAAGGAGAAGCACCCTCAAACACGCAAGCATTCCTATGCTTCCATATAATCCAAGCGCCTAAGATAATTAAAGAATTCAGTCCCTTCCTGTGCTTCTTCTCAGTTATCATTTTGCACCACCAATTAGCAAAGCTAAGTTCAGTGCGTCTAGGAACAGACCTAGCCAATCCCAATTGGATGGAGTAATTTGTACCATACTTATCTTGTTGCTAAAAGGTGTTGGATCGTTTCATCTTCTTGATCACAAAGAGGACATTTATCTGGGTGAGATAATCCTCTCGTGGCAAGTCTGTCCGCTGTCCAACAGAGATTACGGATCACCAACCAAAGGAAAAATTTGCAATTGGCAGGGGCCCTTGACTTCCATAACCGGCACCAAGGCTCAAATGTCCTGGGTTCGACTCGTGGGAGCGAATATTCCATTATTTAATGGCGCGCTTTCAGTGGCAGGCGAAGTTCTCATCAACAGCGAGACGAGACGTCTGTGGTGACTTTGTCAATCTCGAGGATTTGTCGGCCCAGTCTTCGAAGATGCTCCTAATGGTAGGGTTTGCGTGCGTGAGTTCATAGGGGTGAGTGTGCGTGCATTGTGAGTGTTGTACTGTGTAATCGCAAAAAAAAAACAAAAAAAAAACTGATCCATTGAAACATTTCCCACCCTCATAGAGAAGGATATTTGACTATAGCCTTGGATTTCTGAAACACATACCAGAATCCCCTAGAAGCCCTTTTGTTTAGGTCGGACTCTTTTTTTTGGCCGGATTGTAAAATTCTGTCCATATACAAACGAGCCCTAAATTATGCTGTGCATTTGATGTATCTAACCTGTTCTTGTTTCAACATATATCCTGACCTGGTGATGCTGGTGTTATGGTTGTGTTGTCAATGAAGCTTTTCTGTTCATGCAAAACCGTGCTTGTGTCTATTCATACAATTGAATACTTGATATCGGCCTCACTTCAGTATTTTTGACATGTTTTAGCTTTTGATATGCGAGTCTTCTAAATTCTGGAAGAGCTCATTGGTTTTTGTGGTACTATTTTAACAAGCCCTATGTCATTGGACAGGTAGATGATGCGAATGCTATACAGCAGAAGGAATATGCAATGGCACTTTCTATAATTTTGACATTACAGGTACCTCAGGTCATTGACAAACTTGATGACATACTGAGGTAAGAAGTTTCTTGGGCATTTAACTGAAACTGAAAGTCTGCCTTGTTGGTAGTTGGGTACATACTGATGAGTTATATGATTTAATGCAGTGTCTGCACTACTGTCATTATAGGAAGCCGTGAAGTAAAGACTGAGGACGATACTAGGTATCCTTTCATCCTTCATTTTAATATGACAGGCTCTTTTATTTGTTGTTAAACCTTTGAGGTCTAGATTATTCTGTCAGCAACTCTTGATAGAATTGTTTGCAGTGGCGATATCACAAGCTCTTCATGGATAGGCAACGACGGTTCAGGTTATTCCAATACTTCAAGCAAAGAGCTGAGAAAGCGCCAGGTATGGCATGCTTTACCTGGCTGTTCATTTCCAAATACATACAGGTTTGTAAGGGCACTGTTTCTGAAAGTTGTTTGTTGACTAGGTAAAGGATTCAGATCCTATCAAACAAGCATCGCTAGAGAACGTGTTAAGAGAGAACTTAAAAGCATGTGCAGTTTTCCATGGGGATGCAGCATTCAATGCTGCCATCGGCAGGATCCATCCATCTGCGTTTGCTCAGCTGCAGCAGGCCCTGAATACTGCATAAGTTGTGCATAGCTGCTACTTGATTGTTTGGTGATAAACGATAATGAACCTAGGTCGAGCAGGCATTGCTTCGTGAGGCACCATGATCATATAGTGTGGTGGGTGATAGAAACACAGTACGACCTACCAAAGCCTTGAGTAGTTCAACAAAAGGCCGCATGCTTTGATGTATGTAACGTGATCTTTGCTTCTTTTCAGGTGCTGCCATTTCAAGCAGAGCGGTGATGTAGCATACTGTTGAACACGGCATGAGTTATTGATGACACAGCAGTGCAGAGTGCCTTAGCTACCTAGCGGTATGAGCATGTAGGGGTAGTATGGATTGGTTGGTTATTTGTTCCTGAATTTTATCTCAGGGCAGTGATTTTCCGATGTCTGGGACCGTGAGGCTTGGTTGGTGCCGAGATATGATTGGGGCTGGGTGATTGTTGTTCTTTGTGTTGTAGGAGAACTGGATTTGGTCGGTCGTGTGGATGGCCAGAGTTTTTATAGCTGTCCTTCCTATATGACTGATTCGAGGTCCTGGGTTCAGTTTGTTCATTCATACGTTTTTCCCTTCCTAGTAAAATCTGAAATCATGGCCAGTCAACCATCCTACTTGTGACCCCGAGGTGGTGGTTTGAGAAGGACCTTGTCTTGTGAGAAATACAATCCAATGGTTGTCTTGGAATGCAATTTTGTTTTACGTTTGTGTTCTGCAGGCCCTTCATGCTCTTGTGTTGTATTACTGTTGTGCCTAGGAATAAATGATCGAGATGTTTGCATTGGATTTCCTAGTGACTAGTTTATTTTGGTTTGGTCATTCTTACATTTAGGGAGTGGTTGGTTAGTTTGGTTTGATCGGGAGTCTGGAGAAGACATGTACTATGATGGTACTTGTTTTGAACAACTGCCTGCTCCATTATCAGCCTTGTGGTCATTTGTCAATTTTCGCTTGTCGGTCCTCCGTCCTCAGATGTGTCCACCTCACGGTTGCCCTCGACGGTCGTGCGCGTTTTGTGTGCAGATCCTTTGCCATGATCTTGTTAGGCATGTCGGCGGTCAACTCTGTGGCACGGCACTGTTGCAATTGAATTGTAGACTTGAGAACCAGAAATGTCGACTGCAACTCTGTTATCTGTGTACAAAGTGTTGACAGCAACTATGATTATGTACTACTCCCTCTTCTATGCTCAAAAAATGAAGTCGTTTGAGTAAGGCGTTCACAATTCGCAAACTTTAATACGCGCTCCTGGCGAGCGAGCGAACCCCGTCGGCACGCGGCCTGGCCTTGCACGTGCGGCCTAGCCCACGAGAGCGCTGTATTCTTTTTTTTTTTATGTTTGTGCGGCGCTGTTTTACTTTTATTTGGTTTTTAGTATTCTTTAATTTTTTTTGTTTGTCAATTTTAGTTACTGGTTTTATTTTTTTCATTGTGTTTTTAGGTTCAGTTATATAATTTTTATTTGTTTTCTATTTTCTATTTTCAGTCTTTTTCTATTTGTGCTTAATTTTAAATTTTAGTTATGCAATTTTAGTTTAAAATTTCAGTTTGTATGTTTTTTTAAATTTCAGTTTTCAATTTCATTTTGTAATTTCAGTTAGTAATTTTATTTACAAATTTTAATTTGTAAAACAAATCAATTAGCTATGTTGTTACTTTTAATATTTTTCTAGTTGACAGTTTATGTAATATTTATTTTTTTAATTGTCTTTTAGGTTGCAGATTATCTTGTTTCATATTTTCTTTTAATTTTAGTTTAAACTTTCATGTGTATGGAAGTCATAATTCTTAGATTTGTCTTTTCATGGTATCTTGGCACTCGCTAATAATATAATTTGCTACATTCTTCGTAATTAAACTTGCCACACACAAGGTCATACAACTTGTAGTGTCTACTTTAGTTTTCTTGAACTAAAATTGTCAATTTCAGTTCAATTTTCTATTTGTCAATTTCATTTTTAGTTTTATGTTACAACTTTTATTTTCTTTTAAAATTTAGTTTTCAATTTTATTTTTAAATTTTAGCTTCAGATTTCAGTTTCTTAGTTTTTTTTATTTATTTTTTAGTTTTAGATTTTAGTCACCCTTTTAGGTTTGAATGTCTTTCTGAAGTCTGTATATTAGTTGTCTCACCTACAATTTATAAGTTGTTACAAAAGGTAGCCATTGCATTCATAAATTGTCACAAAAAATACCCTCCGATTTTAGTTTTTATATATACTAGGAAAATATGCCCGTGCGTTGCAACAGGAAAAAAATCTATTAAATATTAATAGAAAACAATACGTAATAATACATATTTTTATTCTAACATTTTTTTATAAATTTTGTATTCGTTAGACCGTGGAATTGGATTACAACTCCTTGTGAGACATACGTTAATTAGGTATGTATAAGAGTTATGGTTTTTATCTCAATTGAGATTTTTTTCTAGTTAATAAATTCTAATTCTAACTAATTTAATTTAATGTAGACAATTAGATCTTCATCTAATCTAATAGCACATATTATTTTTAGTTAATCTTTTTATTATTAAATCTAGACTGTTAGGTCATCATAAAATTTAATAGGACGAACGATGTGATAATAGGGTAGTTTATTTAGAAACACTGGTCCGTTTGGGATCTTGAACGGAATTGAGAAAAATACATGCAGTGAGGAGGCGGAGTTTGACTCCGACAAGAGATGAAGTTTGACTCCAACGAAAAATAATTTTTCAGTTTTAGTAGCGTTTGGGCCAGGTTTTCCGGTGGTCAAGAACCATGGGCCTTTTTTGGGCTCAACAGTCTGAATCGCTCGTAAGTTCATCTCCGAACTCATTGTATCCATGCCGGATAAAGAAACGGACAGGTATCACCAACATCCCATTAATCACATATCGGTCCCCTAATCTTACGGGAACCTTAGTTGGTCAATATAAATAGACCAGACGAAAACGGCCACTAATCTTACGGGAACCTTAGTTGGTCAATATAAATAGACCAGACGAAAACGGCCAGACCAAGACAGTGAAGAAATTTTACCTTATTATTATATTATTATTATTATTATTATTATTATTATTATTATTATTATTATTATTATTATTATTATTAGGTATAGATAAATATATGGTAAATTTTCCATACATCCTAGGAGCAGTTATTCCCATCTAATTCCAACCACGCTTTGGCTGGTTAACGGATTGGGAAAACTAACCCATTAATTAATGGGAACGTATCCTGGCATCGGCCACATGCAACAGAGAAGGAAGTTCACATGCTTGGTTCGCTCCAATAAAAGGCCACGCCATCGCCGGCGGCGAGAAGGAAGTTCACGATATCTAGGATTTTGGTGGCGCGTGCTCACTGTTGCGGTCGCGGTACAACAGAGAAAAACTCTCATCATCATTTCTAATGCGATCAAATTGTCTCCTAATCTTAATCTCCTTGTAGCATGGAGATTGGTTGACCGATTGATCCCATCGCATCATCTTGTTCGTATCTCAATCTCGTTCCCATCAAATCCGTTGGTTCGGAGGTGGCGTTTCTGTCATCTGATCGATCGCGCCTGACTTGCATCTGCCCGTGGACGTGCGAACTCTCGGCATGGCCAATGTGATGAAGTTTGCACACTAATAACTAATTCATCTGTGTTCTTCTTTGATTTTGAATTGCAATCCGAGCTGTAATCCATGGGGAAGCAGGGGCTCGTCTTGCCGACATGGTTATTGATCCTTATGGTTTGCTAGAAGTTGGCTCCCCTTATAAATTAAATGAACAATATTACATAACCAAGCAGATTATCCCTGCACTACAGCGTGTTTTTGGACTTCTTGGTGCTGACCTAAATAAGTGGTTTAATGAGATGCCTCGCTCCATACGACCAACTCTTACGAAACGCCAGTCTGCTGCTGGTCATGGTTCATTCTCTTGTGATGGCAGTTTCATCCGATTAGGATTGAATAATAAAGCCTCAGGCAAAGGAGGCAGAATATAGATACATCATGTCAAGCCACTGTTCAATTTGTGGTGAATAATTCAAGGATCAGAGACCTTCTGCAACAAGCTATTGGAGCAACTCGGGGAAATCCAAGATCTTGCTGCTGTAAGTTCGTTTTGCATGGATCTTGTTAAACATATCTGTGTACTTTACACTCGTATTTATAGATTTACTCTGCTCGATAGAGAAGACAGAGAATGTTGAGGCTAAACCAAAGTGCATTACTTTTTGTTGATTTGTGTTTGCATAGTCTTGCCTGAATTTACATGCTAAGCAAAATAGTGTCATCTGATGAAATATCAATTCAACATCATTTATATTCAATTACAGCAGCACATGCTAGTCCCTATCGGTCATGCAGAGACACAGGAAAAAGAAAAAGACAACAAACGTCACGGACATAAAATGGTATGCACGTTCAACATCAGTATGTCGCTAACGATCATTCAGAAAGAAAAGACAAACAAAAGTCACGGACATAAAATGGTATGCACGTTCAACATGTCACTAACGATCACTCAGATGCTAATACAAAAAAGTCCATATATCGGGTCCAATAGTTCCAAATAAACAGAAAAACAAATCTCCCGGCGCTTGGCAAGTGCAATAACGGCTTCAGGTCCACCTGCAAAGGCATACAATGGCATGAACGAATAGGTTAACATGGAATTCAAAATTACTAATTGCTGATAAAATGGAGTTCAAAATTAATAATTGCCGATCCTTTTATTTTATTTTTTTTCCAAAATAAACTATGCTTTTTATTCCCTGGCTTGTTAAACGTGTTCGGTTCAAAGGTAAACAGTAAAACAGAAACTAAAAAATATATAGCGACAAGGTCCATTCTATTATTATGCAAATGTACAAGAATAAACAATGCCATATGGTCCCCAAGGTAATGAGAATAAAATCCAGTTCCTACAAGAGTTGAGATCTGTCAGTTCTGACTGTTCAAGCCCTTGGGTAGTTCTTGGGGATTTTAAACTCATCTTCTATCTTCTATAACTAAATAGGAGATCCCCACTAGCTATGCTCTCTTCTGATGACCCGGTGCTCACTAGTCATGATGACAAGGCGGCGGTGTTGTAAATTTTTTATCATGGTCTGCTGGGTTCCCATATGCACAGGGATCGCACTATTAATCTGGATGAACTGGACATCCCCTCCCATGATCTTGCTGCAATGGACGTCCCCTTCTCTGAGGATGAAGTTTGGAAAACAATCTGCCAACTGCTGCTGGATAAAGCCTCAGGACCACAGGATGCTTTTACAGGGTATGCTGTCTGATTATAAAAGTAGATATTATGGCTGTAATTTCGGTTGTTTGGGGAAGGAAATTTAAGCAACCTGAGGCTGTTAAACTCAGCAATCATTACTCTCCTGCCAAAGGAGGATGCTCTGATGGCCAAGGATTTTCAACCCACAAGTCTTGTGCATAGCTTCGCTAAGTTGGCACAAAATCCTTGCTAATAGGTTGGTGGGTCGATTTGATGAGTTGGTTTCTTGCAATCAAAGTGTATTCATCAGAGGTTGTTTTATTCAGGATAATTTCATGTTGGTTCAGCAAACTGCCCGTTTAGGAAGCATGCTCGAGAAGTTAACCAACTTTATACAAAACTAGTTTTGAAGAATTATAAAGCATTTCATCACTGCATGCATCTCAAACATACTCTAAATTTCACGAGTCAACAAAATATAGTACCTTAACGAAGCGTAGTGACATGGTCTAGTCTGGTATTGTATCCTACAACCAACAAACATTAGTATCCATGAGTAAAATATCAACATTTTGGAATGGAAGGAACAGGTATTATTTATAGGTTTCGACCTACCAAATCATTTACCTGTTTATTTCCCTGTTTCGGATGATGGATATAGTCCATGTGGTATGCCAAAGCACTCGCTGTGACAAACCTAACATCACAAATTGCACACCTGACTCCAGGACCACCATGCAGATGAGCAAAATGATATAAAATCTGCAGGTGAAAAGAGGGGGGGGGGGGGGGGGTCACATGATAGCACAAGGATTCAGAATTAAAACGGTTTACCGAAATTTATACCTAGCTGAAGCGCCTTGATGCCGCTCTTTCAAAAAAGCAACCCGAGCAAAGAACAAGGTTAGGCAGCTTACAAGGATCTGGACTGCAAAACTGAAGATGACGCATTTTGTCCATGTACGGATCAAAATGACCTTCTGGAGCCATCTGCATAGTTACATGCTCTAAAATGTATTAACACCAAAACTTTGTTTCTATGAGCCTAACAACAAAACAAACACAGACCTTATTCTTATCAACGAGAGTAGTCAGAGCTCTGATCCTCCGCCCGTACATAAAAGCATAGCGTTTAGGACGAGCAGCTGAAACTGTATTTTCTAGACCTGCTTTCACAAGATCAAAGTAATCCGGCGTCACATGTCAGGAGTTGGAATGCAATTCAGTATAACTAATTTAAGTTGTGCTGAGATTTTACCGAAGATTTCACCTTTTGCTTCTGGGATCTCAATTAACGTTTCATCCTCTGAAGCCATGACCAGAACAGGTACCTGCAGTTTAGCCATTCAATTTGAAGGGGTCAATTAATAATAAAGTATTGTATATCTACTGTTTCAAATAAGTACTAAAAGAAAATAATTAGTGAAATGAAAAAGAAGAACATATAAACCTTTGCCTCAGCTACTTGGTTTTCGATCCATTCCTTCATTTCACCCTACAAAAAGGATCTCAGTAGATTAGATGAGGTGGCTAAGTATTGAAAAAACATTAAATTAATAGCAGTATATAGCTCCAGTAGACTAACAAAGAAAATATGGCACCAAGGTGACTAAGTAGATAAAACAAGTGATGCCCAAAAATAAAGCATACCAGTTTCATAGTGGAAACCAATGCCATCAGTACTTTGTGGTTGTCAACGGCCGAGCTGTTGAGTAATCTTACCCACAACTCTTCCAAATCATCAAAAGCTTCTGAATTCTTCTCCTGCACACGCAAAACCTGGATTAACATGGTGAAAGTAAACACTCAAAGCCAAAAAAATTGGTGAACAAAATTAAGTAATATACCTCCAAATCAAGGGTAGACAAGTAATTCAAAAACTGAGCAAGCGGGAGATCTTGTGAGATGGTTTCCATTTCACTTTTTGAGAGCAAACCAGCCACTCTCCTCAGCTTCTCCATGATATCAAAGTCTTCTTTCTGCAGGGACAAATTCACAATGGTTAAAGTGGTTATATCCTAATGGTAAATGGTAAAAAACCAAAAGCAGTAAAAAAAATATGAACAAATATAACCTTGTGTCCACGGGCAGACAACCCATCAACAAATGTGCTGAGCTTGGAATTTGGGCGAGTGGTTTCCTTTATACTTTGTATAAGTACATCAGCTGCTCCGCTGACTAAGTCACTCAGCCCTTTGACACATATGATGTCAATACCATCATCATCTTTTGCAAGATCCAGCACACTTGGAGAATCAGCATGTGATGCATTCAACGCTGACAGTTTTTCTGAAACTGAGTCGGGCAAAAGCATAGAATTATCAGGATAGGCATGACCCCACATATGCCATAGAAACTCCATAGGAGTTGATGCACTAAAGTTAAAGCACATTTCGTCATGCCAACATCTCCAGGATATCCATGAATGGTTCGCTTTAAAGTTGTCTACTGCCTCAAGTATATCATCTGTCACTTTCTGGTTATTCTGACAGTACCGCAGCAGATTATCAACTTTTACTGAGAGGACCGAGATCTTAATTTCATCACTTAGCTTATTCTCAATCATACCAAAAAGAGAAACCAGACAACACACGATCTCCAGAGTTATGTAAAGTATCCTATCCTGGTACCTCGCGCCCTTGGTGGATCCCAAGGGAATCTCATGATCCCTGGGATCATCTGGGTTCAGTATGGAAAGAGCACGGCAAAATTCTTTCTCTGCGGCATCGAAGAAACCAAGGGATACCTGCAGCTTTGCACAACATAGCGCAATAACCAGCGAATTCGGGAAATCGCCAGCAAGGCCCACAATGTCAGTCATTGCAGACTCGAGAACCATGTCTCTCTTGTCATCAGATAACTGATCGGACATCAGGAGACCAGTCCGCAACAAAGATAGTACTACATGTGGGTACAGAAGCTTGCCACGTGTATTACCATGCTTCTCACCAGCTCTTTTTGCAGCACTGAGAATAGTGGTGCACTGGGCTCGTCTGCTTGTAAGTTGCTTCAGAAGTTTCACGATCGAGCCTTCACGGCGCCATTCCTTTATATGCTGCAGGTCCTTCCTCATGCGTAGCCTTGCACGCTCAATTAGTTCATCCTTTGTTCCACATCCAGGTGTAATACCAATGTGGTTCACAAAGGGGTGCACAACATCATCGTCGCTGATGGAGAGCCCCCTCGAGAGCACTAATTCTGCTGTATCAAGCAGCTTGAGTGATAAGAGCGCACCTGCATGTGCAGCAGCCGTCTCCACACACTTTGGAGCAAGCTGTGCAGCTTGCTCATAATACACTAGTCCATCCCTAATGGACTTCTCTGACCCTTGATCCTCCAGGTAGAGACTCTGCTCCATAAATAGATCCCCTGCTAGGTTGTAGGCGAGAGCAATCTCCTTATTCTCCAGAGCCAGCCGACGCAATAGGTTGATAACCTCTCCAAGTTGCTTTTCTAAGCCATGGATGTTAAGGATCTCCCTGATCTCAGCCCTCACAGAAGCCATGGGAGTGACAGTGGGGGCGGCGGAAGACGAGAAGGGGAGGCGGCGGGAACGACGAGAAAGGGGAGGGCGGCGGGAACGACGAGAAAGGGGAGGGCAGCGGGGACGACGAGGAGGGGGAGTCGGCGGCAGCGTACGACGAGGAGGGGGAGGCAGTTGCGGCGGACGACGATACGGGGAAGGGGAGAAAGCGGGCGAGGGTGAGGGGGAGGCGGAAGCGGAGATGGCGAAATGGCGAGTAGTGGGAGGGGAGGCGGCGAAGTGGCAGCGATGAGGGGGGCGGCGGACGGCAGGACGGAATCCAAACGCGCGGCGCGGCTGCGGGCTAGGGCGACAAAAAATCCGAATCTCTCCGATCAAATGAAACCTAGAAAATTAGGGAGAGAGGACGAGGCTGGAACGGGGAACACGTTGGGGCCTTTCTTTTCTTTTTTTCATTTTAGCCCTTTTTCTTGAATTTTTTTTTCAAAAATACGGCCTTGGCAGGTTACACGTCTTGGCGCTGCCACCGCTGGCGCCAAGATTGGTGACCGTGGCGCTGATGTGGCCGAGGTCGGCGCCATAGATCTTGGCGCCAACCTGGGCGCCCCCTAGCGCCGACCTAGGTGCCGTCGATCTTACCGCCGAGATCAGGTCAACTATGCCTCACTCACTCACTCTCTCTCTCTCCTTTCTTCCTCTCTCTCCTTTGCCTACCTCCCAAGCGCTCTCCACGCCCGCCACCCTACCGCCACGCCCTTCGTCGCCCGCTGCTCCCCCGCCTCGGACGTCGCGCCCCATCCGGCCAAGGGTCGGCCAGCCTCGCCCGACGTCGTCCGAGGCGCGGCCAGCGGAAGCCCGCAGAGGCCGAGGCCGCTGCCCTGGCCGGCTGCCCGACCGTCTCGACCACCCCCATTGCTAGCTGGTCGGCCTGGACTGCCTCGGTTGGCGCCCGGTCACCCCGCTCCACCCCGCAAGGTAATTATTTATTGATTTAGTTAGCTTGTATGATAGTGATTTAGATAAGTAGAAAGAAATTTAGTTAGATAGTTATATCCATGGATACTTGACATAGGTTGACGCCTTAGAGTTTAATAGTTAGTGTCATAGTTAACCCAAATAGTTAGGTAGTAGTAGTTAGCACTATATATTGTACCACTATTGCTTCATTGTTACAAGGTCATGATGAATTTTACTGGTCTTTGCATCCGAATGGGCAATTCTTGTTGAAATCGCATTATAAAGCAATGGTACAAACCCCAGTCCCTAATCTGAATAAACGGTTATGGAAACTAAAAGTCAGCCTGGGCACTTTTAAACCGTAAACCGAAAACCGAACCGAATTAAAATATCGGTTTTTTCGGGTTTCGGTTTCGGTTTTATCAGCTGCCAAGTTCGGGTATCGGCTTCGGCTTCGGTTTCCGAGTGCAGCGAAACCGATAAGCCGAACAACCGATTGAAAAGGTCCATGAGCGAACACCGAGCAAGCGAACAGCGGTCACCAGCAAAGCACCAAGGCGAGTCGGCTCCTAGCGCCCACCGCCCACTAAATCACCACCAGGCCCATCGCTCAGGGAGGGCTGAAAACGGTCGGAAACGATCGATAGGAGGTCAAATCATTTTCAGTTTCATATTATTTTTTCAAAAATGAAATCGATACGATATTGTCGAAAGCGAGAACGACATCGATATTTCGATAAATTCGGAAATGAAACTATTCGATCGAAAGTACATCGATAACGAACGAAAATCATCAAAGCGATATCTAAATTATAATAAAAACACCAATCTGCAAGTAGTATACTAGTGATTGAAGTACTAAACCAAGGTCTTAGTTCGACACTTTGATAGTTCAACTTAATAAAGGATAGGACATAGAATGAATGCTAGAAATATAATATATGATAGATTGGTAACAGTTCTTCACACAGCAGGCTTCCTATAGCTGAATTGTTGGCATGTCATCGTCATCTCCAAGCACATAATCACCACTTATTTCTGAAAATTCATCCTGCAGATTATAATAAAAATAACATGTCAGTACTTCAAATGAATTATATGGTACTGCAGTACATATCAATATAATTGTACCTCGATAAGTATACTGTTCTTAATGGCTTCAAGAACCTCAAGGTCACTAGGCAAAGAAGAAATATTCTTAGAACCTGAAAATTAAAAGACAACTACACATGAGTAAAAAACATTGACACATTGTTAATAGAAAGCGACAGATCACTTTACATTACCTCTTTTAGTTGCAGTTATCCAATCCTTAGTGCAAACAAGTGCTTGTACCATGTCTGGATCAAGGCTGCTTCGATATGGATCGACGACACGTCCACCGACACTAAATGCAGATTCTGAAGCCACAGTTGACACTTGCATTGCCAACACATCACGAGCAATCAGGGAGAGGACAGGATATTCATCCTTCTGATTCTTCCACCATGCTAAAATATCAAACGTATTATGGTTGGCTTTAGAAACCTTCAATTGTGGTTCTGATAAGTACCTCTCCAATTCACGTATTCCTTCATCATTACCACATGCATCACCTTCATAAAGGAATGAATCAAGCTCATCATCCGCACTATCCATAAACGGATCTATAGCTGAAGTTGATGAAACAAGTGTTGTACTCTTGGAAGAAGGCGTGGAAGAAACATAGCAATGAAACATGCTCCTTAAAATACCATTGAATTTATCAAGTTCAGCTTGGTAGGAATTTCTATAGAACTTTCTCAAGTAATATTCTACGATTCTTCTTTTGAACCTAGGATCAAGCACATTTGCAACAACAAGAGCAACATTTGACTTCTTCCAATATTTGTCAAACTTGACCTTCATAGCATTTGCCATTTGGCAAAGAGTGGCATCATTACTATTGCACCAATCATAAATATATAACTTAATCTCACAAAAATCTCTGAAAAACATGTTTGCTGTTGGATATAGAGTACTAGAAAATATCTCGGTGAGGTCAAAGAATTTTTTCAAGAAAGGAATAAGAACCTGTGCCTTCTCCCATTCCTGACTTGAAGGAGCAATACACTCATACCTGCAGCGGTCAATGGAAGTGAGCCTCTCAAATGCAAGCTTATAGTAAAGAGCATCCCTCAACATAAGGTATGTAGAATTCCATCTCGTAGAAACATCAAGTGAGAGAGAAGGCTTTGTATCTAGCCCACATTCAGTAGCACATTTTAGGAACTCCTCCCACTGAACTGTAGATCCCTTAACAGCAACTACAAACGATCTAATCTTTTCAGTCGCAGAGCCAATCACACGCATACCATCTTTGACAACCAAATTAAGGATGTGATTGGCACATCTCACGTGAAAAAACAACCCATCACATACTAAAGGACTATGCCTCTTCAGTTCTACAATGACATCCTTAACTGCTACTTCATCTGCCGCTGCATTATCCAAACTCAGAGAGAACATCTTTTTCTCCACATACCACTTCAAAAGAGAAGAAGAAAGTGTATATGACAACCTCTCACCAGTATGTCGCCCTTCAACATGGAAGAAACTGACAATTCTCTTCTGAATTTTCCAATCATCATCAACCCAATGAAGAGTAACACACATATAACCCTTGTTCTGGTTGGATGTCCACATATCCATAGTTGCACTAAATTAAAGCGACTTTGAACAGTTTTGAAGTATGCATACAACTTATCCTTTTCAGCCAAATAATATTCCATTATTTCCTTTCTGACTGTGACACGGGACTGCAGAGGATAATGTGGACGCAATGATTTGACCCACTCTTGGAAATATTCATGCTCAACCATATTAAAAGGGTACTCATGAACTATCATAGCCTCGTAGAACTTTCTCAAGCTAGCTTCTTGATCATACTTGTAAGGTTGGACAACTGCAATGCCATTATCTTTATCAGTTTTTGTTGTAAGTTGTTGCTGTCCTTTCTTGATGCTGTGATAATTAGCGAGATGGGTCCAAAAACCAGTTGTTCCAAATCTGCTCTCAGCTCTGTGTTTGCTGGTCTTGTTTACACAACCTTTGGCATTGCACTTAGCCCAAAGCTGATTTTCCTCCTTGCCATTCACCTTCACTGTTACTGTATACTTAGTGAAGTATTGCCACACTTCAGATGTGTGCTTTTCTTAGCCCTCTTGCTAGCAAGTCCATTTTCATCCTCGCCATCGCTGCCTGCATCTACATTGATTGGATCAAAACCATTTGTTTCAGTGCCACCACTGCCCATACCAGTAACACCACTTGGCACTAAAATTCTTTCAGATGAAGGTGCCGATGCAGGTGCTGCAGAAGAAGCAGACATGCTAACATTCTGGCTTGCATTTTCACTTGCAACTGGCCTTGCACGTTTATGGGATCCTATCACAAATGAAGTGCAAAGTGCAAACGTTCTCATATATAGTTATATTAATATTAGTATAAGATATAAATCTACGTAGTGAAATATAGTGCATCGGTAATATATACAAAAAAAAAGTTATATTAAAGCATTCATATACAATGAAATATAGATGACCTTTACCAGACAAAGCTATGGCCGCTGCCGAGGTTTGAGAGGCGGCGAGGTCGATAGGGAGTGGTGACTCCGTCACTCGTGCTCGGGGGCCTCGCGGTGTTGCATCTGCATCTCCAGCTGGCGCCATCTTCGTCTTAGGTGTCACCGCCGACTGCCTGAAAAAGGAGATGGAAGATCAGGGTATCAGTACATATCTAACACAACATGTGTGGGAGAGTAGAGCTGTAGAAGCGTCCTGCAAGCAGCCAGCACCACTCTACCAGACGTGACTCACACGACGTCATTAGAGTGGAGCCTGGAGGCTGGAGTCATTAGAGTATTATTAGACGGTGATGATGGCTGGATGGCTGATCGGTGCTTTCGTGCTTACTTGAGTCATGAATACGTGGGGAGATGAGAGTGGGCTTGGCCTGTGTGGTGTGGGGAAGGGGCAGTGCCGCAGTGGGCTTAGCCAATGGGCCGGCTGGGGTGCTCGTTAGTGATTCAACGGAGAATGAGAGTTCGGTAATTCTCGCCGGTAATTATCGTTTGGATACGATATTTTTCGGAAATGATCGGAACAGACATAAATCGTTTTCGTTTTCATTATCGAATAGTTTTACCGTTCTCGTTTCCGTATCATCGATTATCGTCGCCGTTTCCGTTTACAGGACAAAATCAGAAAAATGTCGAGAACGATCTCCGATAATCGAAAATTACCGTTTTCGTTTTCAGCCCATAATGTTGCTCACATACGAATCGCAATGCCTAAAGTTGTAATTCAAGCTCATAAATTTTGGATCATTTTTAGGCCCAGCAACTAGGACTAGGGGGCCTCAGCTCACAACTAATCACCGTCTCTTGATTTGGTACCACTAATTATTTAATTGTCTAAATAAATGCTTTAGTAGCAATATATAATTGAATTGTAAGGATAAACTTTCATTAGTAGCAGTACAGTTTTATTTTTTAATTTCAAAAAAGAGAGCTGTGTTTTAACACTTGTTTTTTAATCGTCGTCTGTTGGAGGGTCGTCAGAATTCTATTAGCTGCAGCATTGCCGCTGAAGACATCTTGTTGATAGATGATATCTTAGTTGGCTGAAGACATCTTAGGTTGGTGGTCTTTCTACACTTTCATCGGCTAATAGCTTATTTACTTGATTAATCTCACCTGTGTTGCATGCAGTAGTGAAATTGGTTGATATTTGTTGTGCTAGAAATATTGTAGCCACTAGATCTAAATAGTAAGCTATCATTTGGATTATCACACAGATATAGGATCAGCTGGAAATGCCTACCTTTTCTTATTGCCTCTCTCAGGAAGAGTATCCTATCTTTTCTCCACCGAATCTCAATGGTAAGAACTATCATCAGGAAATGTCTAGCTTTCTTTTGTTGTCAGTCCTTTGTTTTTTCTTTAGATAATTCAAGAGTGTTTCTCATTCAGGTTGGGCTATTGCACTATGTACAGTTCCTTTATTACTTCAATGTCTCAATAATTCTGCTAAAGCCTTGTTCAGTTCACGAAATATTTGACGAAAAATTACTGTAGCACTTTCATTGTTATTTGACAAACTTTGTCCAAACATGACCCAACTAGACTCAAAAGATTCGTCTCGATATGACCAGACTAAAAGTACAATTAGTTATTTTTTACCTACATTTAATGCTTCATATATGTGTCTAAAATGGGTACTGCGCAAAATATTTGGGGATATTTCGCGAAGTGAACGTGACCTAAGCCTATATGGCAATAACTCAGATCCAACCAACTATATGGTAGTAGTGCTATATTCTGTGGTAATTTCTGAAAATAGTTTTTATGATTATTATTGAATCATGATGAACAGATCTGGCTCTATTTTTGAAGTTGAGGACAATATGGCAGTATAAGAAAAAGACATTTCAATGGTTGCGGGCATGGTTGTTGAGTGCATATATGTAGACACAAGGAAAGCATTCAACTTAAAGATTGAAAACATTGAACACCATTTTTGTAGATCTAACGAACAATAGTTCATTCACTAGAACTGTATTGTTTATACCAATATAGATCTCCTAAATATTTTGTTAAAAACTCAGAGGTTCAAGTTCCAATGCAAGAGAAGTACTCTATAATATGATGCTACTTTTTCTTTGTTGATTCTATCCTAGCCATAGGTAATAGAATCACTTCCTCACTGGTCTGCAGTCTATTCTAGTGCTTCATGTCATTTTAGCAGACATACATAGTTTGAGCCAATGCACAATCCATTTGAGATAGCACTCAACTGAAATCATTTTGTCTATTTTAGCAGAGTAAACATACTAGTAGCAACAGCAGTTTGCACCTGCGTGGCTCTAGTTTAATTATGAGAAAATTTGATCAGTTAAATTTTCTTAGTGCAATTTGATCAGTTTGCACCTGTTGTCTATGTTATATGTATTTTGGCCATATACAAGTGCATTTGCCAGAGATAGGCTTGTCATGAGAGATCATCATTTTTTATTAATTTGTGTTACTGCAGATGTTTTAGTGGAAGGCGTGCATGATTTGAAATAAGTCTAGTAACCTTGGATAGTACTTGGCTAGATGCCAGAAGACATTGGATGGTCAATTTCGAGAAGGTCACCATTTTTCTATGGATGTAGAACAATATGTATGGATGCTAGTAGTATTTCATTAGAACAATATGTATGGATGCTAGTTGTAAGGATGTAGAACAATATGTATGGATGCTAGCAGTATTTGATTAGATGTCAGATAATACTTCTGCATTAATTAGATTTGATTTAAGGCCTAAGATGTCTGTATTTGTAGAGATTTTTCATGAATTTATGGCTGACATAGATATGTACTCCCCCCATCCCAAATTATAAGGCATTCCAAGAATTTTGGAGAGTCAAAGTTTTTTTAACTTTGACCAAATTTATATAATAGGATAATAATATTTATGATATCAACTAAGTACAATTAGATTTCGCATTAGTTAAATTTTCATAATATACATATTTGATGTTATAAATCTTTGTGTTTCTCTCTATAATTTTGGTCAAAATTAAAAAACTTTGACTTTCTAAGATTTTTGGAATGTCTTATAATTTGGGATGGAATGAGTAGTTACTTTTTTATATTATTCATCTCTTTGTTTTTTCTTGATTTCTTCTGATTTTTTTAAGACATGGTTTCTCAATTATCTGTATTTCTGTTGTCCCAAAATAGCTAGAAAAGAAAAGCGGTTCTCTTCCCTGAAAACATTCTGCCAAACAATGGCAGGGCAACTTTCTCGTACATGGATATCTTTCCAGGGTGGCAGAGGGAAATGCACGATCCAAAAAAAAATTATCGTTGGAGTTATAGTCCCGGTTTATTTCCTGTTACTGCCAAAGTAGCCTAAGAAGTTTTTGCTAGCCATTGAAGCTGGACTGGTGATGGGATTTCGTTGACCCCTGGACTTCGACGTTTTGAGTGTAACTCAGGACAAATTGACAAGTGGTGCCTATAACATGACTAGTAATTGTGTACAATGGCATGTTTTTAATCAGGTGAGTTGTTTTTTTTATACGGAAGATTTTATTGCAATCCAAAATCGAAATATCAAGTTGATACGTAACTTTGGAACGAAAAGCTTCCAGCCTCTGCCTAAAGAATAGGCACACAACTAAAAATTAAAAGACTGGACATACTTTAGCAACATTCAATCCTAAGACTAGATCACCACCCATATGTCCGGGTAAAGACATCCTTCGCCACCTTCTCCAAACGTCGCGATGCTTCCATAACTATATCCTGGAACTCCAAACTCTAAAGGATAGCCCGTGAACAGAGTCTATGGGAGATTGCATAAATAACCTGCAAAGGATAATTAAGCTTTTTCCTTTGAAAAGCAAAATTATTCATGTGTAACCAAATAGACCAACAAACTACAGCTGTCCCAAAGCAGGGCTACAAATCTCAAATATTTTGTAATTCCATTTAGCCAGACCCAAACATATGCTCTACATTTTGAGGTTTTACTAGGTTAGAAGCTATTTCAGATAAACTCCAAATGAAACACGTGGAACGACAATAAAAAAACAAGTGCTGAATTGTCTCCTCTTCGTGACAAAAGCAACAAGTTTTGTCTCCATGCCAATTACGTTTAAGAAGATTATCCTTTGTTAAAACTACTTCTCTTCTAAGATACCACATAAAAATCTTTAGCTTAAGAGGCGCTTTTAGTTCAGAGTGGGCATTCGGTTTTAACCGACAAATCGGTTCGGTTTGTTCGGTTGCTAGAAACTTCGGTTTTTGGAAATCATCAACCGATCAGTTTGCTATAAAATGAGAAACTGTCGAGTTCGGTTTTGGTTTGATCGGTTCGGTTTTTCGGTTCGACCGAACCTACCGAAGCTAGCATAGACATGAAAAAATTAGATGAAAGAACGGAGAAAAAATGTTCGTCCACGGCCGCAAGTCCGTGACGTCTTGCTCATTGCTCACGCTTGCGCCGCAGCTCTAATGGCCATGGCCTCCTGCTCCGCTCGCGCTCACGTCGTCGTGCCGCAGCTCTTGCATGAGCCCCATGCTGCCGCGTCGCCTCGCCTCCCAGGTGGTACTTGTGCCGAGCTGCGCTGCTCCTGCCTCCAGGTGTTGCTCGCACCACGCCGCCACCGATTCACCAGCGGACCAACGCGCTATTGCCGCCCAATGTTGTCGCTGTCGCTGATTCGCCTGCCCACCGCACCGCTCCTTCCTGAAGCTACCGCCGACGCCGATGGATAGGGTTAGGTGGGTCGAGTAAAGTTATGCGGCTGGGTGCTCTTTTGGTCTAGCTAGAGTACTATGAGTGCCCAGTATATGCATATGCTCTTCCTTATGCAGACTTCTGGAGATGGGAGTACGATGGGCTATCATGGGCTGGCCTACAATGCCTGAGTTGTGTGCTAGTGTGCCTTAAGCTCCCAGCCGCGCTCTGTTTGGGACTTGCCGCGAGCAATGGCGGCTCGGCCGGTGGCGCTCGAGGTGGTTGGTCGCTTCGGGCTAGTAGAGGTAGGGTTAGGAAGGGGAACAGAAAGGAGGTGGATTGGTGAGGCTCACCCTTACTCCAATTGGAACACGGTGGTCTCCAGTAGCTCCAGCTTCACCTAAGTTCACCGGTGGCAAGGCGGCTCCGATTTGGGGAAAACTAGAAATTAGAGGGGAGGGAGGTGGTAGAGATGGAATTGTAGTGGCGATGAGGTAGAGGGGTTCGCCGCGAAGCTTGCGGTGGCCTCAATTCGGAGCGGGGTGCCTTATATAGGCCGACAATGGCGGTGGCGGCCATGGCGGTTTGGAGATATTTTCCTCCTCCGTGTCACCTGCGTGTTTCCGAGCTCCAGAGAGTTCTCCGGCGCTTGTACTCCACCTCGCTCGTTCGGTCTTGTCCCAGCGAGGCGGTTCCTCGTCGGGGCTTGTCACAACATTAATGGCAATGGCGGGGCTACACGGCGGCGCTGCTTTCCCTCTCTCTGTCTTCCCTGACTCCGATAGGTGGCGCCGTATGTTGGTAGTTCTAAGCTTCACTAAAGATAGTGCTAGGCAGCTATCCCCGGTAACGGCCCAGGAATGCTTGTTGGCACTTGCTAACGTTGTTACTAGGAGTAGACTATGGAGTCTATCCCGGCAACGGCGTCAGAAATGCTTGAAGCAAGACCGGCCACTATACCTGAAGGAGTGGAGCTAAAGCAGCTATCTACTAATGCCAAGTGGGGTTGTCAATCCCGACACTAGTAGGAGCTAGCTAGAGAGGTTGCAATCTACTAAGAGGAGATTCTGCAAGCGCACAGAACTATCATAGTAGCACTTCGCCTGGGAGTACCAGGTGTCGATTTATTTGATCCCAAGGGAAGGCTAGGGTGGTGTATGAGTCGAGTCAAGGAGGGGATGAGAGTCGAAGAAAAGAGAAAAGGGAAAAGGAGAGAAGGGAAGAGAAGGGATGAAAGGCTAGCAAGAATATATGAGTGGATAGGTAAGGATGAAATGGATGGCTAAGGTAAGGTGGGTAGATAGGTGGATATGGGATAACTAAGGATAACTAAGATAACTAACTAACTACTAACTACTCCTAGATAACTACAAAGCAAGATAACTACAAGCAAGATAGTTACGAAGCAAGGCAGGCAAAAGACAATAAAGCAGCTAAGCTAAGTATAGTTTTATTCCTATCTCGTCAAGCACCGAGGCGTACTAGCCTTTACCACTTAATTAGGTTGAACGCTAGCACAACGAGCCTTACTGTTAAACTGGGCCAACTACGTGGTGGAATTCAAGGCGCACAGGGCTGTCACCACCTGCTTGCTACCACAGCTATCCGGGGGTCCAGCCGTATCTGAAGGTAAGTCTATAACTAAGCACCACGCTTAATTATATTCTAACTATCTCTACCCTAGCTTTGAATAGAGACACCCTTGCGGACGTCAGAGCAAATACTTGACTTAATAAGATAAACACTAAACTAACTAAGCAACCTATTGGCAAAGATCAAACACTAAGCTCACTAGAGATTAACTACTATGGCTAAGTGAATTGAACTGTAGGATAGCTAGGCACTCAAGCAATCAATCAAGTATACCACTCAATACTGATAAGTAGAATAAAGTAATACTTGAAATGATAAACTAGAATATAATAAAAGCTTGAGTAACAAGAGCAAAACCTAAACTGAAGATGAAGGAAGACTTTTCCCAGCTCCAGGACCGATCACTCGCACGCCTCTACTCTTGAGCTAAACCTTGAGCAGCGCTACCGCGAGGGCGAAGATGCCTTGCTCTACTAGCTACCTACTTGCCTAAGCTCTCTAAGCTTCTAACCTAACTCTCACTTCTCTTGCTTGGTGTTGCTTTGCTTGGGATGGTACTGGTGTGTGTGGAATGGTGCCACCAGGGGGGTATTTATAGTCTTGAGGAGTGAGGGGGTACTTATAGGGGGCAACCCACTGACCTAGGGTTAGGTCAGGTGGCGGGCGCCAAACCCTACTGGCGGCCGCCAGTGCACTTGCCGTTGGATGCACCGCCTTTGATCCAATGGCATCCAGGAGGTTGTCCAAGGCGGTTTGGAGGTCGGTTGCATGTCCTAGCAACCGCCCATCAGCCTTGATCCACGCCACTTCATCCTGAGCCGTCCGATGCCACTGACCTAGTGACCAAGGGCCAAGATTTGGCCCTGGGGAGGTCACACGGATCGGTGACGTGGCAGGGGGTGAAGCTTGGGCCAACCCAAGTGGCGGGCGCCACCACCCCTAGGCCCATTTGGGCCCTGCTGAGTGGGCTTGTCTCCTGGTGGGTCAAAATGTCCAAATTTTGTTCAAATCCTGCATTCAAATAAAATTCTATGGACATGTGGAATTCGGTTAGTTTGAAACCTATTTGACTACATTTCATGACTTTTCGGTGGATTTTAGGGTCATATGTTGACGGTAAAATAGGTGTTTAAGGACCGTCAACACCGTACCACACAGAAAGGCGGTGCCCTGGTGCTCGACGGGATGGCTCATCCGCGGTTTCGTGAAGGTCAACGCTCTCAGGGTCGAGCGGGTCATGGTGGGGTTGCTCTGCTCCGTCTCGTCCTGTCATCGCGGAGAGGATGAAGCTGACGGTGGGGTCCCACCCGTCAGCGAGTAAGAGAGAGGAGGCAAGGCTGGTTCGATGGGGCGCGCATGGCGTCCTGGGCCGTGGCCCACGCGAGTGAGGCGGGAGGAAGGCAAGGGGAGGTGACGCAACTGGGCCTCGGGTTGGCTCGACCCAGGCGGAGGTTTAGCGCGGGAGGGGGGAAGTAGGAGGGGGCGTGGGAAGTGGGCCAAAGGGAGATGAGGCCCACGTCAGCTTTCCTTCTCCTTTCTATTTTCCTTTTTCCTCCTTCTTATTCCCTTTGATTCAAATTCCTTTTGAGTTTTGAATTTAAACTGAGTTTTCCAAAAGTTTCCATCTGAGTGTTATCTCTTGCTCAACACATGACACACAACCAACAAGAAAGATTTGTTGTCCTAATTTATTCTAATTATGTTTCCTAAAAAATTAAACTAGGTCAAGTTTTAATTTGGCTCAAATTTTTACTGATTTTCAAAACTTGTAAAATTAGGGGTGTCACAGACCTACCCCCCCTTAAAAAGAATCTCGTCCTCGAGATTCGGGCTGTTCCTCGAATAGGTATGGAAATTCTCTTTTCAGATCTTCTTCTCTTTCCCATGTTGCTTCTGCCTCAGTGTGGTTGCTCCATTGAACTCGACAAAATCTTACGGCCGTTCTTCTTGTTTGTCGGATGGCTATATCCAAAATCTTTACTGGCCTTTCTTGATACTGTAAGTCAGGTTGTAAGTCTACCACTTCCATAGGTACTTGTTCTTCGGGTACTCGAAGGCATCTTTTCAGTTGGGATACGTGGAACACATCGTGCACATCTGCCATTTCTGGGGGTAATTCCAAACGGTAAGCGACAACTCCAATCTTCTTAAGAATTTTGTATGGTCCAATGTACCTTGGTGCTAGCTTTCCTCTGACCTGGAACCTTCGGGTTCCCCTGATTGGTGACACCTTTAAGTATACAAAATCTCCTGGTTGGAATTCTAACGGTCTCCTGTGTGTATCAGCATAACTCTTCTATCGGCTTTATGCTGCTTTTAAATTCTCTCGGATCTTGGCTACTTGCTCCTCGGCTTCATTTATCAGATCGGGTCCAAAGAGGGCACGCTCCCCTACCTCGGACCACATTAAGGGGGTTTGACATTTCCTTCCGTATAGTGCTTCGAATGAGGACATTTTTAGGCTTGCTTGATAGCTGTTATTGTAGGAGAATTCGGCAAATGCTAAGCTTTGTTCCCAATCTTATCCATAGGTGAGTACACAGGCTCTCAACATGTCCTCTAGTATTTGATTTACTCTTTCTGTTTGCCCATCAGTCTGGGGGTGGTATGCCGAACTGTAGTCCAGGCGAGTTCCGAGTGCCTTATGTAGGCTCTTCCAAAACCTTGATGTGAACTGCGCCCCTCGATCTGACACAATTCGACTCGGTATCCCGTGTAGTCGGAGGATGTTGTCGATGTATAGCTTTGCTAGTTGATCTCCTCTGTAGGTGGTTCTGATGGGGATGAAGTGTGCTACTTTTGTTAGTCTATCCACTATTACCCATATGGAGTCATGTCCTTTCTGTGTTTTCGGTAGTCCCACAATAAAATCCATACTAATTTCTTCCCACTTCCATTGGGGAATGTGTAGTGGTTGAAGTAGTCCTGCGGGTCTTTGGTGTTCTGCCTTTACTCGTCGGCATGTATCGCATCTGGCTACATAGTCTGCAATGTCCGTTTTCAGCTTGTTCCACCAATATCTTTGTTTTAAATCCATGTACATTTTGGTGGCTCCAGGGTGAATAGAGTATGTGGTATTGTGTGCCTCGTCCAAAATCAGCTTTCTTAACTCCTTACTATTGGGCACACATATCCTTTCACCAAACCATAAGGTTCCTTCTTCGTCGACTCTGAATCCGATAATCTCTTTTTCAGCACTTCTTTCCTTAAGCTTCTGTATTTCTTCATCATTTATTTGTGCAACACGTATTTGATCCTTCAAATTTGGCTGGAGGTGTAGCATATTTAGGGTCCCTTGTGGTACGATTTGTAATCCAAGCTTTTGGGCTTCTTGTGCTAGCTCTGGCTTTTCCTCCAGGGCGGTCATGGAATTGCAATATGGTTTTCTACTTAAAGCGTCTGCGACTACGTTGGCTTTGCCAGGATGGTACTGAATGCTTAGGTCATAGTCTTTTATTAGCTCCAACCATCTTCTCTGTCGTAGGTTTAGATCTGTCTGGGTGAATATGTATTTCAAACTTTTGTGGTCTATGAATATTTCACACTTATTTCCAATTAAATAGCGTCTCCATATTTTTAGTGCGTGTACCACAACAGCCAATTCTAGGTCGTGGGTGGGGGTAGTTTTCTTCGTGCTTCTTTAATTGTCTTGATGCATAGGCCACAACCTTGCCATCTTGCATTAATGCGCAGCCCAATCCTTGGCGAGATGCGTCATAATATACCACAAAATCGCGGTGTATATCGGGTAATGTAAGTACGGGTGCTGTAGTAAGTCTTTGCTTTAACTCCTGGAAACTTCTTTCGCATGCCTCTGTCCATTCAAAATCTTTTCCTTTTTGCATAAGTGATGTCATGGGTCTTGCTATCTTTGAGAATCCTTCGATAAATCATCGGTAGTACCCTGCTAATCCAAGGAAACTTCGAACTTCCGTCACGTTGGTTGGTTGTCTCCATTCTGATACAACCTTTACTTTATGAGGATCTACCTTCACTCCTTCTTGGTTGATGATGTGTCCCAAAAATGCGACTTCTCGTAACCAAAATTTGCACTTGCTGAATTTCGTGTACAACTCATGATCCCTTAATCTGTTCAATATTATTCTGAGGTGTTGTTCATGTTCGCTAGCACTCCTTGAATAGATCAGTATGTCATCAATGAATACTACTACGAACTTATCTAATTCTTCCATGAACACCTTATTCATTAGATTCATGAAATACGCAGTGGCATTGGTCAATCCAAAGGGCATTACGGTAAACTCATATTGTCCATAGCTGGTGACAAATGCAGTCTTTGGAATATCATCTAAACGGATCTTCAACTGATAGTATCCCGATCGTAGGTCTATTTTTGAAAAATACTTGGCTCCTTTTAGTTGATCAAATAAATCGTCAATTCGAGGCAATGGATACTTGTTTTTAATAGTGACTTCATTTAAGGAACGGTAATCAATGCACATCCGAAGGCTTCCATCCTTCTTCTTTACAAATAGTACGGGTGATCCCCATGGTGACGAACTTGGTCTGATATACCCTTTTTCTTGTAATTCTCGTAGTTGTGCCTTTAATTCTTCCAACTCATTTGCTGCCATTCTGTAAGGTCTCTTTGCTATAGGAGCAGTTCCGGGCATTAGGTCAATTATAAATTCTATTTCTCTATCCGGTGGCATCCTAGGTAACTCTTCAGGAAAAACATCCGGGTATTCACATACTACTGGTACTTCTTCAACGGTTTGGGCTTCCAAGTTGCATACCATTGGTTCGGCTATTGGCGCTTTTGGATAACATTTCACTCTTATTCCTTCATGATTTATCAATGTTACAGCCCTGTCTCTGCATGATATATTTCCATGATGTTCTTTCAACCAATCCATACCTAATATCACATCAAGTCCTTATGTCTTTTGTACGACTAAATTTGCTCGAAATTCAATTCCTTCAATGGTTATCTTGACCTTTGGACATTTTAGCGTACACTTGAGAACAGCTCTAGGGGTTCTTATTATTAAAGGGGTGGAGAGTAACACCATTTTCAGGTTGTTTTTGAAAACAAATGAAGTAGAAACAAATGAATGCGAGGCCCCGGAATCAAATAACACGTTTGCGGCAATGGAGTTAACTAAAAACTCACTGTACACAACGTCGGGCGCTATTTGCACCTCTTCCGCACTCACGTGATTGACTCGGCCTTGCCCAAACGATGGCAGATTTCTCTTTTGTTGTCCTGAGTTTTGAGGTGTTGTGCGACCAATTCCTGAGGCTGCAGTCCTGTTGCTATTTGCAGACTGTGCAGGTGCAGAGTTTGCGGCTTTATACGGGCATTGAGCAATTCGGTGGCCTGGCTGATGACATCCATAGCATGTGGAATCTGATTGTCCTGAGGTGTTGTTGTTGTTTCTTGGCGGGTTGTTGTTGGTGTTTGTGTTGTAACTGCGGTTTGCATAGGTATTGGCTTGTGTGTTGTTGCTGTTTGAAGATCGAAACTGCATCGGTGATGAATACCGTGTT
The DNA here is from genome assembly GCA_009763385.1 of Coix lacryma-jobi var. lacryma-jobi. Taxonomy (NCBI): domain Eukaryota; kingdom Viridiplantae; phylum Streptophyta; class Magnoliopsida; order Poales; family Poaceae; genus Coix; species Coix lacryma-jobi. The sequence goes on along the minus strand of CM019825.1, from coordinate 939,272 downwards.
GGGACATTGTTGGTCGTGATCCTTTGGGTCCTTTCCTGTTGTCGTGCCTGCTGTATGCTCAACTTGCGCTTCCTGTCTCCATCAACTTTGGCACGTTCATCTTCAAGTAGTATTGCCTTGTTCATGAGGGTGTTAAAATCGGGGTATATTTCGATAACAAGCTAGGTCCTGAACGAAGAGTTCAGTCCTCTCATAAAGCACTTTTGCTTCTTCTTGTCGGAATCAACTTCTCCCGGTGCATAGCGAGATAGTTTCATGAACTTGCGAATATATTGGTTTATGGTCATGGCTCCTTGCCTTATGTTATGGAATTCTTCTGACTTCCTTTCCATCATTCCTTCTGGGATATGATAGTTGCAGAACGCCTCCTGGAATTCTTTCCATGTTATGGCTTCGGGGTCTTCGACGACATCTTGGTAGTTTTCCCACCATTCCCCAGCTGCTCCAACTAGTTGATGAGTAGCTAAGGTGACTTTTTCTTCTTCGATAGCTCGCACGACCTTCAGCTTTTTGGTGATGGTACGCAACCAGTCATCAGCAGCTAGCGGGTCATCCTCAGAGCTGTCAAAGGTAGGTGGACTCAGTCTCATAAATGCAGCCATCTTTCCCTGTCCGTTACCATGCTCGGGTCTTCTAGCAAGGGTTTCCAATAAATTCGTCTGGCGGTCCATTATCTCTGCTAGAGTAGGTGGTGGTGGAGGGAGTTCTTCCTCATGGTTGCTATCCTCATGGTTGCTATCTTCTTCTTCTTCCATTACTATTTCTTCCTCTTCTGGTGTACGTTGTCGCCTTGACCTAGGTTGCTCATTCCGTTGCCTTTGGTTCTGCGGTCCTCGAAGTGGGTTGCGTTCTTCCTCAGCAGCTTGCCTTTTGCGGCGTTGCTGAATCTGGTTGGATCGCCTTTCCATCTGTTAAGATGGAGCGACTCTTATAAGAGGTTGCTCGATTGGGGTCACACAAAGATTAAAAGAAGAGAAACATAGTAAATAAAACACACATCATTACACAAACAGACACACAGACAGTCACACTACACATGATACATGACAGTACCACACCTACTAGTGACTGACACATGACAGCTACTCGCTCAACACGGTGCTACGACACTCAGTATGTTATTTATTTTACAACTGAGCGCATCATTCCTAGCGATACATCTACATGAACTGGATCTCATCGAAGTCCCGTGCAACAGCTTTTCCTTTCTCATGGGCGAGTTGTTCCTCTCGCAGCTTGTGAAGATCATCCGCATATCCATCATCTGCATCCGGCCCTTCAGTTCCCATGATCTTGATTATGTCGAAGTTGTCGGTGGTAGATTCTTCAGTTTCTATTCCTTCATCCCTTCTTGCGGGCTCAAGTCCAGGAATTTCTGGATCGTACTCGGGGATAGCTGGTGCTTTGCCCTTGATGTCATCCACGTGCTTCTGTAGTGTTGGTGTGAGTCTTGGTACTCCTGGTAGTGCTTCGCTTCGGTCATTGGTGATGGCGAAGGCCCTCCTTCTCTTGTTCCTTCGGCGAACATGCTCCTTGTACTGGTGTCGTTGTTCGGCTTCTTCCGTCTCCTTGTAGTACAATGTTGCCTTCTTTTGCGCCTTTTCCTTGAGTTGTTCTAATATCATGTTGTCCAGGATCAAGGCGCGTACTTCATCTTCAACCTTGAGAGCTCATTCCTTCCATTCTAAGAGTACCTTCTGTTGCTCTTCATAGAGGTCCTCAAGTGCATGGAGGTACCTGACAGTGGCCACAAGAGTGTATTCTGGACTCTTCGAGTTAATCTTCTCAAGTTCATCTACCTTGTAGTTCCAAGTTGTGGTGGTTTGGTTGGCCACAGGAAAATACTTGGCAGGGGTGTGGTCGATGTCTTCCTCAAATATCTGGCAGTATTCAACGAGTGCAACTCTTGCAACCTTCTGGCTTGTTCCATAAAGATCCTTTCCTACTGCCTTGTATACTTTTCTTGGAATATTTGGGGATTGCGAATGCTCAGGAATATGCAGGCATATCTTACACTTGGGCACACCGTGGTCCTCGTACTTAAGTCCATAGTACGTAGGGCGCTCAATGTATCCCAGCCGCCGTAGAGTCACCCATAAAAGCTGCGGGAATCCTTTGGTGTTTTCACAGTTCGAGCGAACCCATCCGTCCTCCATTTGCTGCAAAAATATTTTTAAACACAAGTTAGTTTACTTTTGCAAAACAAACGAAGATGGATTAAGTTCACTGTTTGTTTTCTTACTGCGTGCCATGCCTAGGGTCTTATCCTATGGTCATCTCGGCTTTGATACCTGTTAACACCAGATTTTCGCACGCATGAGAATATGACAGGTGGGCCCAGCTGATAGTGAGAGAGGGATTCGGCGAGCAACCAAGTGGATGGTTAGCCTTCAGAGTCTTCAGAAAATGTCTATGCGGTCGGCTATTTTACGAGGCGGTGACTCCATTCGGAAAAAACGGATATGGCAGGTAGAAGCCGGCCTGCACGGGAGACACGTGGTGACGCCAAAGAGAATAAGAATAGGATTTGTATCTTTCCAGATTTTATTATTTAGATCGTAATCGTCTAGGACTCGTATTTTGTCCAGGGTATAAATATAAGCCCTCGACCATTGTAAAATGGTTCACAACCATATCAATACAAACCGGCCCCGTGCCACCTTTGAGTCCTTAGTCGAGTCGTCGAGTTCTTCGAGAGGAATCATCGATCCGTCGATCTCCGTAAGTACCGGCAACCTTGTTATCATGTCTAGTATCATGCGGTGGATTTAGATATGATGCAAGTAGTCTCGTTTGTTAAGCTTAGTATCGTGCGGCGGATTTAAGCTTATGATGGGAGGTTTTTGCTTATGCCTTGTATCGTGCAGCGGATTAAGTCATGAGTAAAAATAGTTATCGGCTCTGTTAGATCTGGCAAATCTGATAGATTCATTAAGTTATCATGTGTTATATGTTTTATTTATTTAATTCTTGTAATACTCTCTTGCCCAATCTAGATTGATCTTTGTTCGGCCTTGCTCCACAAGTTCTCTTGTGTCTCGTTAATCATAAGATCATGATGGCCAAATTAACTTTCAATCTAGATTGTCACATGTTGCGGGTTCATGCATGTCAACTATGGTTAGGCCTTGATAAAACTAGGTGTCGTGCGGCAGATGCAGGTTTTAGATTGGTTTAGTCGTGCTTGCTTGTATGTTCCTTCTTCATGGACCCCAACTCGGCTAGTTAGCCGATCTTGGTTAAGCTTACACGAGTAACGAGCTTTTATAGATCTATTCAGATACATGCATGCTTTTAGCTTCTTACAATTAGATCGTATCATGCGGTGGATTAATCTAATTGTAAGGAGTGGTGTAGACTCATAGCAAGTGGTATCATGCGGTGGATTAGCTTCGCTTGGGTTTATGCTTGACGGGTTTATGAAGGCTAAACGTGCGGCAGATTAGTTGGATTAGCCTATGCATGTGTTATTTGAATAGATTTATATTTGCGAGTTACCTGTTTATAATGTTTTAATGATATCTTTCATTTGTTCAAGCATGCTTTTTCTTTATACAAGTATTCGGCAGTTAATATGCTTTACATGTTCTGTTCTCATACTAGCCGAATGACTTTGTAAACATGCTTTGACAGACAGCTTCTATAGCTGTGTGCCGTCGTGATTGGCTTTCAAAGCCGTACATATGGAACTGTCCGGTCTCACCCGGCATGTTCCAAAGGTATTCTCACAATTTTATCCCTTGTTGGTTTTCAGGTCAAACCGACTGGCACGTCTCCGGATTCAACACACTCCGGGCATCCGATTGAAGCTTTTTCGGCTTGCCGTGTGCTTGGCGCGAGGTGTCACGTTTTGCGCCAACACACTTTTTGGCACACCCGGTGGGACTCAACTTTCTGTTTCAAGATGCCTGAGATCAGCGATGATCAGGTTCTAGATGTGACCATGGATGACTTGTCGCCAGACTTGAAAAGTCTAGTACAACAAACTTGTGATGAGCTTCAGCGCAAGTGCCTGATGACCTTTTCCAAGAACAAGAGCGGCAAGGTCTTCCAGAATGTGCCATTCCAGAGGATTCTTCCTCACCACCAACCTGATATCCCTGATGAAGAGGAAGCTATCCGAAAGATGACTGAAATAATGCACAAAGTTGTATCAGAGGCCACGACCAATCATCAGTCGTCCTTCTTGAACACTTTTCGTGCTGTCATGGTTAGTATTTTCAGTCCGGCAGTGGATAAACGCTTTGAAGAAGTCGTTGGTCCAATGCAGGGACCACTGCTGTTCCCAGCACCTCAACGTCGAAGGGTTGCCGAGAACGGCGGAGCTGGCACAAGCGCAGGTGGGATGGTTCCTCATGAAACACAACAACCTCCCACTACATATGGCCAGGTCACGTTCGGCACAACAGGGAATGTCCCACAATCTGCTTCCAGAGTGTCTCCTGCAACGAACAGGATACAAAGGAATATGTTTGGAGATGGGTATCAGGAGTTTATCGATTATAACTCGACCAATGCTCTTCCAAACCCAGGCTATAAGAGTTCAGCAGGGCCACATCTTGGAGGATCTATAACCCTGCTCCCCACAGCTATATAAGGCGAGCAGGGACCCCCTCTAAAAAACATGTTCATCCATATACAGAGTAGACAACTTGACGCATGACGTAGGGTATTATGCTGAACTCGGCGGCCCGAACCTGGATAAACCCTGGTGTTCATCTAGTTTCATCCCTGTGTCACGTCCGGATCGTCGTTCCACGTGCCTTCCCCGCTAATCTACCACCTTGGGCATACCCCTAGGTGGGTTATCGACCATATTCTGTCGACAGTGACCCAGTGGCTAATTGGCACCAAGCCAAGCTCACAAAGAGCGCCACAAGAATCTACCGCTAGTGAGGTAGCTCAATGACACGAGCAATCCACTAAGGATGCCTTTTGCCGCTCCGGCGAGGTGAGGCTCCAAAACCTCTCACAATCTTGAATGGTGGTGGCCAAGAACAATCTCCTTCTCTTGCCAACAACACCACAACGCCTCCAAGCCGTCTAGGCACCGGCAAATGCCAAGAGTAACAAGAAAACTCAATGTCGATGCGAAGAGCTAGTGCCACTAGATTGAACTCTTTCAAATCACGCCCTAGATCACTCAATCTCACTTGGTTTGATCAACTCTACTTGGGAGATGAGTTGGGAGGCTTGCCAAAGCTCACTAGAATGCTTAGGAATCAAAATATGCAAGAGAGCCCTCATGTGAGCCGGCCAAGCCCTTTTAAATAGGCCACTCAAGTCGGCCTAACCGTTGGGCTGAAATCGCAACCAATGGACGCTCCGTTGCTCGACCATCGGACGCCGCCCGAGCATCTGATGCTCCTGATGAAGCCACGTGTCCCCCTGGTATGAATTCAGTCCGTTAGGTCCCAATGGTCATTTCCCTTCGCGCCACGGTTAATGTGACATCAGACACGCTGATGCTAGGCATCGGACGCTCCGATGCCACTGCTCGATTTAGCTCTTTTCTGCGCCACATCGGACGCGCAGGCACCATCACATCAGACTCTCATCCCCTGCATCCGATGACCATGCAGAGAGGTTCCAGAAAGGGTCAAATCACATCGGACGTGTCCGATGGATTGGCATCGGACGCAGACCATCGTCCGATGCTCCCTGGAAAGCACGCTCGCGCCACGTCATCACCATCAGACTCTGCAACAGTGTTTCCTCAGCGTTCGTTGCCAGCGTCCGATGCTTCTTCAACATTTTTCAGAAACTGGAGTTTACCATCGAACGCTCGGCCCAGCGTTCGATGCCCCTCGGACCAGCATCCGATGCTTCTGAACATACTACCACTCTTCCGATAAACGCTGAATCCTGCCTTGCAAGCTCGGCAGGAGGGAGAAGGACTATACACTATTTTCTCCCACTTCTCCACAACTCCTTAACACCCCATATTCCCAAAAGTGCCAACACCACCAAGTGTACATCATTATATGCAAGTGTGTTAGCATTTTGCAAAGCATTTTCTAAGGGGTTTTGTTAGTCACTCACTAGGTCTATAGCATCAATATGTTAGAGAACTCCTAGTGTCACTTGAACACTGCATAAGCCGTGAATTATCTCCTCTTAATAGTATGGCTATGTATCCTAAATGTGATCACACTCACTAAGTGTCTTGATCACCAAAACAAAGAGCCCTATAGGTTATACCTTTGCCTTTGAGCCTCTTTGCTCCATCTTTTCTCTTCTTCATTTCACCAATGGTAGAGAACTTGATCTCTTGAGTGCTTGTGGCCATCACCATCCTCCATGGTTGCCACCTTGCTAGCTCCACCACTTGGCTTGGTCTCAATCCTTTCTTATAAGCTACCCACATGCTTAACAATAGGATTAGACCAAATAGGTTTCATCAATTAGCCAAAACCAAACTAGGGCTTTCACCTAGGTAGCAGTTGCCACTACTGCTTGGCGAGAGAGTGTGAGGAACATATGAGCACGGGGACTCGCACCCTTCTGAGATGAACATGGCCCCCCCTTCGGGAGCGAGAACATGCCTTGTCTCCCACTACGAGAGAGGGAACAAGGACTTCACAATTTCAGCCACCCCAGACTAGACTTGGGGTGTTCCAGGGCTGAAAGGTAGAGTGGCAACTCCTAAGCTGGACTAGACGGTCGGAATGAGCCTAGTTGGCGATATCCAACGAGGATGGCACATCTTGTGGCGTAGTAAACCTCTGCAGAGTGTATGGTTGATCGATCAATACATATGCCAACTTGTTGGCTATGGACCTTTCCTAGATGTCTACGGTACTGATTAGTGAGATGAGTCCTTCTCTTTCTTCCCCTGGGATGTTACCGCCGGTCGTGAGTTGCTGAGCTGTGGGCTGTTGAGGCAAGGACGGGAGGGAGATGTCCTTGTTGAACTGAGTGATGAGTAGATACTATTGAGGTGATGGGAAGATGATGTGAGATGGAATATGGGAAGTGGAATGGGAGAGCATGGGCCCATGTCCACAGGTGTAACCTAGGATTGGAACCTGACTCTAATACCTGGGAGATGGGTTGAAGACCTGATTTTATACTTAAATACTTGACCATGCATAGGAAAACCTAGCCATATAGGCCTCTTTGAATATATCCTTACTTGCATCCAATACCACAAAGCAATGCATAGGGTGGGATTGGCCAGTACAAATTGTACTAAAACTTGGGTTCCAGGTTCAAAGGAGGAGTACTGCTCATAGGGTTTCGTGCGTACGCTCAAGTCAGTGAAAGGACGTTTTTGCATCTACAAGGCTTTTCCAGATGTTAGCTATTTTATGATTTCCGCCAATGTGGCGATGTAATAAATTTATGTATTCTTATTCGTTGTAAGACTGTGATATTTAAACTATAATTCGGGTAATATGATCTACCAAGGTCAAATTATGCTTTGACTCTGTGGATTTCCCATCGAGAAAATCAGGTCGTTTCAGGTACAAATGTAAAAGGGAGAAAAATACTTGTAAACAGAGCGCTATAAAATGGGAAAGTTGGAGCCCCTTGGAGGGGAGGAGGGGACCGAAACCCTAATTATGGTTGCTCTTGCGGATACATGGGTGTATGCCGAGTCTCGGAGTGATGAGTGATTGTCAACGGGTTTGATCGCATGTTCTTTGGCTTGTGTTGTGCAGGTGTCGAGCACGGAGACAGTGATCGAGGGCAAGGTAAAGGTCAAGTAGAGACGTGCCGTGCCGACAGACCGGGAGCGGTGAAGGGCGGACGTGAGGCTTGGACTGAGGGACCGGTGGCCTGAGGATCAGCTGTGGTGGCTGATAGCCTGGGACAGCGATGAGCAGAGACTTGCGGGGCATGGTGTTGCCTGGGTCGAGGACCTGGGGACACGTGTCGGTGGACGGGGTGCACGGGCGGTGCATCCCCTCTATAGCTCCGGTTTGGTGGTTGAGCTAGAGAAAAACCATCGGCTGGACAGTTTCCGAGTTTGGGCCACAAAACTTGGGCGAACGGTTTCCAGGTTTGGGCCACAAAACCTGGGTGCTGCGGGTTTGCCAAGTTTGGGCCTCAAAACTCGGGCTGAGGACGGTTTCCAGGTTTGGGCCTCAAAACCTGGGCACTGGCGGGTTTCCTGGTTTCGGCCTCAAAACCAGGGGATGGACTTGGAGGCTGGTTTCCCAGTTTGGGCCTCAAAACCGGGGGTTGGCATAAAAGCCTGGTTTCCCGGTTTTGGCCACAAAACCGGGGGTGCAGAGCGAGGGCGGCACGTGGCGGCAATCGGGAGGTTGCGTCGAGGCAACGCTACGAGTTGTGCGGGCGTGGCCGTCGGATCACAACTATCTTCGAGTTGGTCCAGAATAACCCTAGGGTTTAGCTGGTTCGCTCTGTAATTAGAGAGGGGTAGAGTAGGAATTAGAATTAGGATAAGTAGAGGGAGACACCCTCCTCCCGTTTCATCTCAGTCATTTGCTCTTTTGCTTCTAGGGTTTCCTGCTCTCCCATTCCCTGCTGTAGCGAACCTGAGATCCACAGAGAAGAGAACAATACCTCTATGTCCGTGAGATTTTGAGGAAGTGAGACCGTAATCTCACTATTGTAGCGTGTGGTAGCCACACGGTTGCAATTTGGTGCCTGTGATTCGCGTTTTGGTTGTGTTCTTCGCGGAATCCTTTTCTTCACGTTTTTCCCGTCGCTCGATCTCTTTGCTCGGTTCATGTTTCACAAATTCGTTTGAATCAAGTTGTTCTAGGTCGTGGGGCACTTCTTTCCACCAAAGGAATTCACCACTAACCCCACAGTCTAGGAGATCGATCGATTTTGGTTTCGGGTCAAGTTTTTCACCCTTTCCCGGACTTTCTTTGATTCATCGATTTGGAGATAGGTTCGAGCCATGATCTCTTAGGAATAGCTCACTATACTCCTTGTGATTCATCTCTCTAAGTTTGATCCCTTGAAGATTTGTTTTGGGAGAGTTTGGATCAAATCGGTGAACATAGAGGTCAAGGTCGGGGTGACCGGACGCTGACTTGTGACGACCGGACGCTAGGGCAGAGAGTCCGGTCGTTGAATGTTTGCACTGTGTTCATCTTGATATTGACCGGACGCTCGGTTTTTTTCTGAGACCGGACGCAACACGTGCACTGTTCATCGGGCTTTGATTGATTGACCAGACGCTCTGAACAAACGACCGGACGCTCCCTTCAGTGAGTCCGGTCAGGAACAGAGAGGTTCCAAAACAGGTTTTGGCTGACCGGACGCGTCCGGTCCCTCTTGACCGGACGCAGGCAGAGTCCGGTCAGTGCTGATTTGCACTATTTCGACTGTTGTTCGCTCGTTCGTTGTCGGTTTTGATTTCCGACTTTTGCGTTGACTTTCTAGAGTCGTGTAGTGTCTCGCTGTGCTTCTTGGAAGAATCTACCCTACAACTAGGGTCATGGACACTTACGAGCTCTAGGGTTTGCTCTTAGGGTTGATTTTAGGGACAGTGGCGACAAGTTTCCGAAAGGAACATTGAAGCTCCCATTCACCCCCCCTCTGGTCGCTTTCTGGTAGCATTCTCGGTCCTTCAGCTCTCTGCTAGGTATGCCGGTGATCTAGTGTTTAAGGTTTTGGATTTAGGACCTAGATGTCATCGAATGAATGCTCGGTATACTTGCTTTCGGAAGGAAGCTAATCTGAACACTGAATCCAGAAGAATTTCTATTTTGAGAGATGAATTCAAAGATAGAAGGTTGTAGAGGGATCCGATGCACGTTCAAATCCAACAAGAACGTCTAATGAAATGACGAAAGATGCATATTATTCTCTCGTAGCTGGGGCTAAGAACGATCCTCTTATCCAACTTTCTGTCTGTCCCAAAACCGAACCTTGGTACTGCTCTACTTCAGCATTCTACGACTGAATCCATTCTGGAAATGATGACTTGCCCACAGTAGAAGTTAGTGTCATTTTCCGCTTTTTAGGTGAAATTGGCTTTACTAGTCTCCTCTCTGTCTCTTTCCACTTCTGTCTTTCTAGTGCAAATCTCATAAGTAGAAAGAAAGCGGTAGTTTGAAGTGAGCCGCGCTCTCTCTTTCAGAATTCTGCACCTAGGTACCACTCTAGATTTCTTACTGGCTGACTCAAGTGCTAACTCATAGTGCATAGCATGTTCATAAGCCTTGTTCACACTATTAGGGTGTTGAGCAGTGACCATATACTTCACTTCCTCCTTTAAACCACTTAGAAAAGAGGAAAAGAAAAACTTCTCAGTAAGATTAGGGTTTTCCAAGATCAGTCCAGTCTGGCCTTTACTTTTTCAAACTTGCTCATACACTCCCTTACAGATCCAACCTGATGTCATTTTCTTAATTCATCAACTGGGTTACAGATTTGGATGCACAGAAACCTATTCTTGACCTCACTAATCAAGGTGTCCCTATTAGGATGAGGGTTACTGACCACATAACTCCTGTACCACTCACTAGTTTACAACATTGAAATAAGCGATTCTTTTTGCAGCGTTTTTTTCTCCTTTTTCATTATCCCTCTCAAAAAAGATCGAAAGGATTCACTCTGGTGCTGCTTGCTGGTGGAGGTTGACTATCTCCACTATGAATAAGTCTTTCTCGAGTAACTGAGACTCAACGTGTAGGCGTTGGAAGCAGAAATAGGAGATGGGTCGTTCCAGCTCAGCAAGAGGATTCCGGAACATCCAAGTCCTAGCTATAACACAGACAAGAAAGTTTTTTTCTTTCATTGCAATGTCTGGCATCGTTTAAAATAGGCTCGCTACATAGTTGCAGGCTCGCTCGCTCCATTCTTACGCTCGCTGGCTGGTGAGGCGGAGTTGGTATGGCACTGGCTGGCTGCTAATGGTCACTCAGGATCTACTATGCGTGATACGCCGACGACATTTTGTTTGGGATTCCCCGGGCCAAAGAGATATACCTGTTCCATTCCAAGTGAAAGACCAGCAGCTGCGCATACTATTGAACGCGTGCGGCAGGTTTCAATTCCACTTTTCTGGGGCAAACTAGAAAACAAGTACCGATGTTAGGAGATGGAAGTCAGGTTGACGAGGCAGTGACGTAGGATAAGGCTCTTTGGTGAACCAGACTTTGTCTATCTTAGAGATCAAATTGGATGATAGATTTTGCTTTTTTTTCTTGGGAATGGAGCAAAAGGTTCGAAAACAGAGATCAAAGACTCTGTCCTCGCTTCGATATTGTTTTCATATTGAGGGATTAGTCTGCCATCAGTGGTAGACTGGGGAAGAAGGCTGAGTGGATGCTTTCCAGCAAAAGAAAACATGACGTAGTTGTAAGTGCATCTAGCCCTTAGTGGGTTTTGGTGAATTGAGTGACAACATAATTAAAGGTCTAACAAGTTTGCTAAGTGTATCCAAGGTTCAACTAGAAATGCAAACTTGATGGTATTCCACATAGTGCTGAAATGAAGGCCAAAATTATGTATTATTGTATTGGAAGATCATGGAAACAATCTTGTTCAAGTAAAAGACAACAATGCAAATAGAGTTGATGATATGGCTTCTATGTTGTGGGATATCATGGCATCATGAGAAAGCAAGCATATTTGACAAATGACAAGTGAGACATAGATTGATGATTTTGGAATGGTCTCAATAATGGGTTGCTTTTCATGAGCAAGATGAGTTTGATAGTGAACTAGCTTTGATCAAGGTTGAAGAATGAATCAAGAATGCATAAGTGAGTTAATGTCAAGCAAAGGTCAATGACAAAGACTTAAACTCATATTGGATATATGTCATCTCTACATTGGTTTGCTTGTATGGATAAATATTTGGAGAATCACTTTGCATTGATTTGATCAAGCTAGAAGTATGAAGATGGAGATTGAAGTAAGTGTTGAGTGTCAAGCCAAAATGGAGAGGATATAAGGAACCGTGAATTGGCTTGACCATATTAATGATGATCCATATATGTCTCTATGTGAGTCAAACTAAAGCTTGATTGATCTCAACATTCATATCTACAAGATGTTCAAGCAAGGATCACAATATTGAAGAAATGGTTTTCAATGGATGCTTAATATGATGTGACTTGAGTATGACTTGGTAAGGTGAAGATAGCAAGGAAAGGACTTCGAGGTACTAAGCGAAAGTGAAGGTCAAGGAGACCGAGGTACTATGGCTAGGGTGAAGAAGAGAGTACTTGCATTGAGTCGAGGTACTAATCAAGCTATGAGGAGTCATATTGTGTTGACGATCAGATCATTAGTGATAGTGACTTGAAGCCATGAAGTTGAACTCACATATGAGAGATGGTTCAAGTCACATGCTCAAGGGATGTTTGCTCGAAGAGATGAGATAGTTGCAATTAGTTGCAACCCCTATGAAGTGACATTGAGAAGAAATGGCATATGAAGATACTGAAGACTCAAGTGGTTAATTGTTTATATTCTCTTGTTCTTGAGTATAGGTATGCCGTACTATTAAGAGGGATTCTAGCGCCCACAGTCAAATTGTGTTACCAATGCTCAATCTTTGCCAGATAGATACACATCCAGCCACCTTTCTAACCCCACAGGATTCATATGGATCAGATCCTTTTGGGGAGGTCGGCAGTGCCGATCATAATCGAACCGTTGGGCCCAGACTATATATATACCTTTCCAGAAAGCCCAAAACGGCCCAGTTACACCAGTGCTTCTTCCAGCTCGGGATCTGACCGTTTGAAGAGCCCCCTTCTCTCTCTCTCACTCCTCCATTGTTGCTCCCAAAGCTTTCAAGTGGATCTCCCATTCCAACCACTAAAACTTGAAAGAGAGGGCAGCAAAACTCGATTAGAGAGCAGATCCATTGATTCCCAAAGTCTCAAGAGCATTGGTTCACGTTTGGCCGGAGGTTCTAGTGTTTATTACTCTTGGAGCTTGCTCCTAGCCGGCTAGGCGTTGCCCTTGAGCTTGCCAACGTTTGTGGCAGCCTTGGGAGGTTTGTAACCACCTTCTTGCAGCTAAGAAATCACCCCTCACCTCAAGAGTTCACTCTCTTGACTTGAGAACGAGGAAAGGGCAAACCTAAGTGGTGAGCTTGAGCTTTTGTGGCATACCTCAACAACGTGGACTTAGGCAAGCCTTTGTGGCGAGCTGAACCACGGGATAAATCCTTGTGTCACCTTGTGCTTTGGTTTACATTCCATTCTTGAAGTGATTTCTAGGGTTAGGGTTTGATCTAGTGCTTTATACTTGTGCTTTTGATTTCTGGCATATCTGTGAACTGTCTAACCCTGCAGGAAGCTTATCCTCTGCCTGTGCAACATTTCTTCTCATACACACGAAACTCAGTTTCACTTTTTCCCAGATCGGCAGTGCTGATCTCAGGATCGACAGTGCTGATCTCAGGATCGGCAGTGCTGATCTCAGGATCGGCAGTGCTGATCTGTCTACTGATTAAATTGAGTTTTGAGTTTTGACAGGCCTATTCACCCCCCCTCTAGGCCTCCTTGGCGACATCAAGGTCCTTTCAATTGGTATCAGAGCCTGGGCTCTCAAATTCGGGCTTAACCGCCTTGAGAGACGATGTCGACAAGTGAGGAAGTATCTCTAGAACTTTTACTTTTAGATGGCTCAAATTATGCATCTTGGTCCGCTAGTGTGCTTACTGTTTTTAGGACCATGGGTCCTCATATCGAGCGGATTGTTGATGTGAGCATTTCACCTCCTAGTGATGATTTGACCTATCTATCTAAAGAGGAAGTGAAATGCTTACAACACAATGCTCAAGCCTCTAATGTCTTATTTAGTGCTTTGAGTGAAGATGTTTTTGATGCTATCATATTTGGGGATGGTGAACCACTTGGTGATGCTCATATCATTTGGACCACGCTCAAAGAAAGATATGACAAGTCCAAATGTGATGAGAAGATGCCCGCATTGGAGGAATCACTTGAGGAGTGCTCAACTTCACCGATAAATGATGAGCCTCAAGTGATTCTCCCAAAAGGTCTAGCTGAACATGCCACAACCACTCTCTCACCAACATACGTGGACGGTAATGAAATGGTTGGTGAGAACAAGGATTATACATGTGGTGCTTCTACTTCCTATAGTTCCCGCGTGACTAACATTTTGAAGGAAGAAGAAGCTTGTGATCGGTGGAGGCCAAATGATGAATCCACTTCACCGGAGTGCTCAACTATTCATGCCACTTCTCATATATGTCTTATGACAAAGGGTAAGAAGGTAAAATCAAAAGCCAAACCTTCTCCACCTCCTAATGACATCTCTAGTAGTGATCTTAGTGAAACCTCTAGTGATGATAAATCTAGTGATGAAGAGATAGACAATCTAACTAAGAACTTGGATAAAAAGACCAAACTCTTTATCACTAAGCTATTGGAGGAATTAGAGAGCGTTCAAGCTGAGCTAGCTACTAGAGATGATGATCTCATTGCACAAGAGAACATCTACATAGCTAGCAAGGAAGCTCTTGCAATAGAGAGAAGTGAGGTGGTTGCCTTGCGCAAGGTTTTGGCCAAAGAGCAAGAAAGCCATGCTATTACAAAGAATGAGAATGATGCACTCAAGCAAAAGTATTGTAGCTTGGATGAAAAGTACAAGGAGCTTGAGTTGCAATATAACATTCTTTGGGATAGCAACTCACATCCCTCTAAGGCAATGAATGAATCTACTCCCTCCATTAGTCAAGGTTGTGGAAAATGCTTTAATATTGATTTGAATATTTATGCCACTAACCTTGCTAATATGGAGGCTATGAGAAAAGAGATTGCTAAGCTCAATGAGATCATAGCAAAAGAGTGCATGGATGACAAGACTCAAAACAGTGGCAAGAAGGTGGAAAATAGCTCTGAGTGTGCTCAGTCCATGATCAAGGGCAAGGTTGGTACAGATCAACCTGCACAGATGTCAGCGCAGCAACCAACCAAATCAGCACTGCCACGCTTGGTCGGCAGTGCCGACCCCCGCAAGAAAGGGAAGGCCACCAACCATGCCCCTGGTCAGAACAAGCCCAAGAAGATGGTGCCCAAGCAAAAGCAGGTTCCACAGAAGCCAAAAGAATCAATGTGGGTGACTCGAAACAAGGTGCAACATCAACAAAAGATGACTCTCATCACTTGCTTCAAGTGCAAGAAAGAGGGTCACCATGTAAGGGATTGTTGCTTGAAGAAAGAAGCGAAGGTCATGAGCAAAATTCAAGAGAAGAAAAAGTTGGCTCATGTCAAGTGCTCCAACATGGGACACAATGTCTCTATGTGTTCCAACAAGGTTGATGACCAAGTCACACTTCCAAACAAGAAGTCAAGAACAAGCAAGAGGAAGTGTTATGGATGCAATGAGAGGGGTCATGAAATTGCATCATGTCCTTACATGAAGGATGAAGGTTTGACATCATCAGGAAAGAGGCTTATTAGCAAGGTAGCAAGCAAATTGCAAGAAAAGAAGGCTAAGAAGAACAAGACACGCCTATGCTACACTTGCAAGGGGAAGGGACACCTAAGCGTGGATTGTCCCATGGGTAACTCTCCTAAGCCTAACTTGTCAATGGATTCAAAATTGCTTAGGAGGCCCAAAGATGACACTTGTGCTAGAAAGGTGATTGGTTCACCACTTGCTAGCACAAAGGCCATTTGGGTGCCTAAGTCTCTTGTGATTAACCTTATTGGACCCAACGTAGTTTGGGTACCAAATTGTGCTTGATGAGTGTTGTAGGTACTTGAAGGTAATATGAGGCTTCGGGGTGCTTGAGCAAGTTGATTGAAAATTATTCACTCAAGCTATCAACCAATTCATATTGTCTTTTCTTATACGTTGACCCGAAGATGATTTGATGGAAATATTTAAAACTTCATATTCACCTATGTAACAAGTACCTAACCCTTGTAGGCTAGCCACTTGACTTGTGTAGTCTCTAGTAGTTCATAAATATGTGTTGTTTGTGAATTATTAGGAGTGGCTAGAGCATTTCAAGTTTAAATGAATCATTTGCCATATGATGCTTTTAATGGCTCTCTAGTAGAGCAAGATCTTGTTCATGTTGTAGGTAATGAGGATATACCTTATGAGGCAATGAAGTAATTGGCTATTGTTGATATTAGACCACTAGAAATCCAAGCCACTTAATTGAAGGTTACTCAAGTTGCTGCTACAACAATTTCCGCTGACGTACTCGATGTAGAGGTGTTGGGGCACCCCTGCTGCAAATCAGTAGGGTGGTAGTGCTGCCCCTCCTACTGCAGCAACTCATTCCACTTCAATACATGGACAAAACCTACAACCTTCATATGAGCAAAGTGAAGATGAAGAGACCACATCATCCATTATATTTCTAGAAGGGTGGTAACTTCTAAATCTCAAGTGCAATTTATTTCAAATCTTATCTCTTTGTGTCTTGTGTAGCCACTTAGGGAAATAAAGCACTTGAGGATATTTATTATTTGTTGGTGATGAAAGAAAAGCAATGATTGGAATTAAATTGATCATTCACTCTAAGCAAGATACATGGCTTATGTTTCCTTTGTGGATTTCAAATGAAGAATGTCAAGAAAGACAAGAGTAAAGGATCAAGCTCAAGTAGAGACACTTATCACTCAAATCTCAAGAACTCTCTACTTGATGGAATCTTGTCATATGGTAGATTGACAAATTCTTATTCACATCTTATGGCCATCTACATGCTCAAATGGTTGTGAGTATCTCTTGGCTACCTATTAGGCTTATTTCGCACTCGGATATGGACATGTGTGTTTAATATTGATCCAGCTTGTCATATCTGTGCAAGATGTTCATTTTTATGCATGTTAACTGCTGTGTAAGTTTCACTGTGATCTGACTGTTGAAGCTTGGTCGGCAGTGCCGACCATCTGGTCGGCAGTGCCGACCAGTGCAACAGCAGTCAGGCCTTGTTGTGCATGAACTGTCTTTTACATCATGTTTTATACTATGACACTATGTTTCTTGCACCCCACAGCAGACATGGATGTAGGGGGAGGCCCCAATCTCACTAGTATGTGAAAACTGACTTCTTATGTCAATTTGGAAATTCAAATTCCTATTCACATATTTAGGGGGAGTCTTCTACATCCATGACTCATAAATCTCAGCACCTTTATACATCTTTTTGTAAGCTCTATTTAGGTTATCATCAACTACCAATAAGGGTGAGAGTGTGTTTCTCAAATGGAGTGTGCTATTATATCACTGTCATCAATCCAAAAACTATGTGATGTGTTCTCTCTAGCTTTTTGGAATTGCTTCATTTATGTTAGCCACTCACCATAATATGGCTTAAATCTGCCCCTTGGACTTACCACCCATGCACATTCACATTTCCATTCCACTCAAAAGAGTGTGCATGAGGCATTAAGGGAGATTTAGTCCATGTTATGAGGTTTCTCTATTTTGGTAGCCCATTTTCCCTCCAAACATAAAGGGTTACTAAATGAGAAACTAGTGCTTGTGTTACTAATGCCCTCTTATGTTTGAGCTTATTCATAGGAAATCAATAAGAAGAGTTTGTGCTTATTTATTTGTATACATCACAAGCCTAAAGGTTACTCTTCACCTAAAGAAGATGAGGTTACAAGAGGTCATACAAACCAAGAATTGAGTTTGAATTGACAAATCAAGTTTGAGGTTGAAATGGATGAGCTATATTGGAAGAATTCACAAGACTTCAATCATTGATAAGAGGACTGAATGGTAATGACATCTTGTGAGTGTTCTCAACCAAAATCACCTCAATATTGGACAAGAAGGGAAGGATTGCGAAAAACATCAAATCTGTCCAGAAATCTGAAATTCTGAGTTGGCTGCCTTCAAGCATGGATTTGGAAGTTCAAACGCTAATGAAATGACCTGAAACTTTGTGAGCATGCTATATACATCTAGTACTTGTTGTTGTACAGTTGGGATGCAGTTTGGTTTTGAAGAAAATCAGTTTCAGTTGAATTCTGTCAGCCTCAGCACCGCAGTTTCAGACTTGAGCAGTTTTGGTAGAAAATAGATTTGACTGATCAAATGGAGTCCAAATGGGCTGAAATTTTGACAGCAGTTAGAGGACTCATAGATGAACATTTCTACCAAATTCCATGCATATTGGATCAACAGTTTGAGATATATGAATTTTTCTTCAAGGAAGACAGAATCTGAAAATTACTGCATGAAGTTGAATTGCATTGCAACAACAAGTTTCATTTGACTCTCGAGTTGGTCATGAAGAATCAGTGAAGATGAGAAGCATCAGTTTGGTCCAAAGGAGTTCAAATGAGAGAGAAGGACACATACAAGAATCCAAAGGAGTTGGAACCAAATTGCAAGTAGCAGCAAGAAGTTGCAGCTAGTTAGAACTAGAAGAAATCAGTTGCATGCTTTCAAATTCAGCAGCTGCAATCAATTGAAACCAGTTGTAACTGATTGACTTTAGCATATACAAGCAGCAGCAATGAGTTACAATCAGTTGGAATCACTTGACATCATTTTGAAGAAACTAAGAACTAGCTGAAACTAATTAGATTGCAAGCAAGCTTGAAGTAGTTTGAAATCAATTGGAATGTAGTGTAAACTTCTCCCTTGTCCCAGGATCCTTTGATATGCATGAGTATACTCTATGTACTCATATGCACAAATTGAGGGGGAGTTTAGTCTATATCTCTTGGGACTAATGGATTCTTTCAAGATTCATGTTGTGCAGTCCCATACTTTGGAAGGATGGATGGTTCCTTTGAATTCACACTGGGTACTTCACAGTTCTCTAGGATGTCTTGGTCTTTGTAAACCAAGTTCTCTTGGCTTAGTGTCGAATGCCCCAATCCTTTAGTGGAACTAAAACTGAATGAGTTGGAGAAGAAAAGAATTGAAAAGTGAACTTCTATTGTTATTTCTCCTCTCTTGAGCTCATCAAGTGCACATGCATTCATCCTATTGATCAACCAAGATCTTGTCAACAAAGAGTGGTAACTCCTAGTTCATAATTTGCAAATTTCATGAATTTTACCATTTGCTTTCTATGTGAGATGCTTTAGGTAAAGAAAGAACTAGGAACTTAATATGGATCTTGGATGATGACCAAAGCTCTAATTCACCACATTTCATCAAAAGAGAACTATGGCCATTCAAATCATTAAAATCTTTCTTATATGATGGTCATGTCAATCAAAATTTATGTGGTGATCTCTCTACCTTAGTGGTGGTATGTTTCCTTTGGCATAATTTCAATTGTTGCAAATTTGGTGTGCCTTGACCAAGATATAGGATGAACTACTCTAGACTCTTAAACCGATTCAAGTGCATTTCACAAGTAATTTGAGTACTTGGTGCACATATTACGGGGGAGCTCATTCTATGTCTTGTGTCTTTTGAGACTAACATTTTCTTCTAGTGAACTTGTGTAGTCTCTTGGTGAGAATAAGTTTCTCATGGGTATGCTACATAACCATGTCAATCCAAATTGGTAAAGTTATCTCTCATATTCATTTGGATTGCAATTTTAACTCTTATGTAGCTACTTTCCATAATATAGCTTAAATTCCCTTGTTTGGACTTAATTGACCAAAAAGTGCATATGTTCTTGCCATCCACTTACATATGTATGCACTATCAAATAGGGGGAATTTAGTCTATGTTATGAGGTTTGCAATTAGTGATCCACATGCCTTTCACATTCAAATGGTCACTAGTTGTAAAACTGTAGCTTGTGCAATTTAATGTTATCTCTTGTCTTTGTGAGCATTTTCTAGGAGACATCAAGGTCCCTAGGAGATATCTAGGTGATATTATGAGATACAAGCTTCCATGCAAATTGACATCAACTTGTGAAGATTCCTTCCATCGGTGTCAAATATGAAGATCATATTTCAATTGGTATTGGTGGATAATCTTTCAATTTGGTATATCAAGAAATATGTCTTCAATTGGTATCTCAAAATGACAACAAGAGCTAGCAATGGACTTTCAACTAAGATGAAGCACAAGTTTGAAATGTCTCCTTGAAGATGATGAAAAAGAGAGATGGGCACAAATGAGATCTTTTGCTTAATAAAGTGCTATGCCCATCAAAGCACTAAATTCAAAATCATCATCATGGTGGAGATTATGAGGCTTAAAACAAAGGTATATCGCTCCATGAACATTTGTATTACCTTTGTGCATCTAGGCCCTTACATGCTAGTGTGTGCATGTGTATGCAATATTTTGAGTCACGCCATGAGTTTGTTCTTATGGTGACGATTAGAGAATGAGTTAGATATTTGGTTGATACCTCTTGTGGTGATGCTATGAGTTTGTCTCATGTTATGCTACCTATGTGAGGTATGAGCTAAATATGCTAGCTTCTCAAGAATCTTGACTTAAAGTGTTCCATAGTTTGTTTGGTAGAAAACATAGAAGAGAAATCCTATATGCTGAACTTTTACCTACCTCTTTCCCTCACTTGTCTACCATCATTTCTTCCTTTTGGTGGAGAGATCCTTTTTGGAGATTAATGCCAAAGGGGGAGAAATTTTGGGGAGAATGTAAGGGGAAGAGAGATTGATATGAGGATGGAAAGGGGTAAAGGAGAGGCATATAAGATTTTTCAAAATTGAGTGGTGTGTGCAAGCATAGTTTAAATTGATGCCCTTGATTAGGATCGTTTATGCTAGTGTGTGACATTCTTGCCTTGAATGATGTTTTGTTAAACTTGTTGAGTGCATGAACTGTCATGAGCATCACGTTTATCATGTTTGACACCTTGCACCCCACGAATACTAAGATATAGGAGAGTTTCCAAACTTTGTCTTAAATATGTGCATTTGGCATTTGAGGCCAAAATTTGAAATTCCTTTCAATGCACACATTTAGGGGGAGCTCACTATATCATTGGATTCAAAATCTTAATGTTTATCAATCTCTTGTAAGCTTTAATTGTGTTGTCATCAATCACCAAAAAGGGGGAGATTGTAAGTGCATCTAGCCCTTAGTGGGTTTTGGTGAATTGAGTGACAACATAATTAAAGGTCTAACAAGTTTGCTAAGTGTATCCAAGGTTCAACTAGAAATGCAAACTTGATGGTATTCCACATAGTGCTAAAATGAAGGCCAAAATTATGTATTATTGTATTGGAAGATCATGGAAACAATCTTGTTCAAGTAAAAGACAACAATGCAAATAGAGTTGATGATATGGCTTCTATGTTGTGGGATATCATGGCATCATGAGAAAGCAAGCATATTTGACAAATGACAAGTGAGACATAGATTGATGATTTTGGAATGGTCTCAACAATGGGTTGCTTTTCATGAGCAAGATGAGTTTGATAGTGAACTAGCTTTGATCAAGGTTGAAGAATGAATCAAGAATGCATAAGTGAGTTAATGTCAAGCAAAGGTCAATGACAAAGACTTAAACTCATATTGGATATATGTCATCTCTACATTGGTTTGCTTGTATGGATAAATATTTGGAGAATCACTTTGCATTGATTTGATCAAGCTAGAAGTATGAAGATGGAGATTGAAGTAAGTGTTGAGTGTCAAGCCAAAATGGAGAGGATATAAGGAACCGTGAATTGGCTTGACCATATTAAAGATGATCCATATATGTCTCTATGTGAGTCAAACTAAAGCTTGATTGATCTCAACATTCATATCTACAAGATGTTCAAGCAAGGATCACAATATTGAAGAAATGGTTTTCAATGGATGCTTAATATGATGTGACTTGAGTATGACTTGGTAAGGTGAAGATAGCAAGGAAAGGACTTCGAGGTACTAAGCGAAAGTGAAGGTCAAGGAGACCGAGGTACTATGGCTAGGGTGAAGAAGAGAGTACTTGCATTGAGTCGAGGTACTAATCAAGCTATGAGGAGTCATATTGTGTTGACGATCAGATCATTAGTGATAGTGACTTGAAGCCATGAAGTTGAACTCACATATGAGAGATGGTTCAAGTCACATGCTCAAGGGATGTTTGCTCGAAGAGATGAGATAGTTGCAATTAGTTGCAACCCCTATGAAGTGACATTGAGAAGAAATGGCATATGAAGATACTGAAGACTCAAGTGGTTAATTGTTTATATTCTCTTGTTCTTGAGTATAGGTATGCCGTACTATTAAGAGGGATTCTAGCGCCCACAGTCAAATTGTGTTACCAATGCTCAATCTTTGCCAGATAGATACACATCCAGCCACCTTTCTAACCCCACAGGATTCATATGGAAAAGATCCTTTTGGGGAGGTCGGCAGTGCCGAACCTTATGGTCGGCAGTGCCGATCATAATCGAACCGTTGGGCCCAGACTATATATATACCTTTCCAGAAAGCCCAAAACGGCCCAGTTACACCAGTGCTTCTTCCAGCTCGGGATCTGACCATTTGAAGAGCCCCCTTCTCTCTCTCTCACTCCTCCATTGTTGCTCCCAAAGCTTTCAAGTGGATCTCCCATTCCAACCACTAAAACTTGAAAGAGAGGGCAACAAAACTCGATTAGAGAGCAGATCCATTGATTCCCAAAGTCTCAAGAGCATTGGTTCACGTTTGGCCGGAGGTTCTAGTGTTTATTACTCTTGGAGCTTGCTCCTAGCCGGCTAGGCGTTGCCCTTGAGCTTGCCAACGTTTGTGGCAGCCTTGGGAGGTTTGTAACCACCTTCTTGCAGCTAAGAAATCACCCCTCACCTCAAGAGTTCACTCTCTTGACTTGAGAACGAGGAAAGGGCAAACCTAAGTGGTGAGCTTGAGCTTTTGTGGCATACCTCAACAACGTGGACTTAGGCAAGCCTTTGTGGCGAGCTGAACCACGGGATAAATCCTTGTGTCACCTTGTGCTTTGGTTTACATTCCATTCTTGAAGTGATTTCTAGGGTTAGGGTTTGATCTAGTGCTTTATACTTGTGCTTTCGATTTCTGGCATATCTGTGAACTGTCTAACCCTGCAGGAAGCTTATCCTCTGCCTGTGCAACATTTCTTCTCATACCCACGAAACTCAGTTTCACTTTTTCCCAGATCGGCAGTGCTGATCTCAGGATTGGCAGTGCTGATCTCAGGATCGACAGTGCTAATCTGTCTACTGATTAAATTGAGTTTTGAATTTTGACAGGCCTATTCACCCCCCCTCTAGGCCTCCTTGGCGACATCAAGGTCCTTTCAGTAGTCATCATGCCTAATAGAGAGATTCGCCTTGGTTCTGTCTATCGCTCTATAGGGAAAATGACTCCGTTCTGTCTCCATTAGCTAATCAGGCTTGCATAGGAAGGGGAAGGACCCTACCTATTATGAAAAGACGCCTACGCCACACTAACTTCACTAGAAGATGAGTACATCCCTTTGCATCCTTCTATCGCTAGTGATGGAAAGCTAGTAGGGGACAGCACCAGAGAGAGAGTTCTAGTGAGTCCAGACTCTTCCTATCGTTCATCAAAGCGAAGCATGGCAGCAACCCCAACTTGTGACGTATAACGATGCTGGTATCTGGCCAGCATTGACCGTTAGAGTTGATGAGCCAAACCCAGACCCATGCCAACTGGACACCCGCAACGTATGTCCACCCGCCCTTTCCTTTGAGAAATCCTATACCTATCGATTTAGCTGCATAGGCAATACGACGTTACTACGAATAAATGACGAGCGAACCCTCGAAAACCCAATCGGGATTATCCACTTGAACAGATTCAATGTGTTCATCATGGGAAATGAGAAGCTGGCTGATCCCTTTCTTTGATAAATTGCTCCTCGGATCCAACTGCTGCGTATATGACCTTAGTATCAGGCACTGCGAAATCCTCTACGGAAACAACGTCCGAATCCTAATCCTAAACCAGCTCCTAAAGCAATTATCGTAAATAGAGGTACGGCCCTCCAGCGCTAGCTGACTATGAAACTCATATAAGGCTCGCGATCGGGTGCATTGTTGACTCGGGGGCGGTTCCGTAGGCGGCTACTCTAAGACGGATCAAGTTGGGCTATATATTAAGGCAAGTTGACCCTACTTTCCAATTTCGTAGATAGAAAAGTTCTAGGGTTAACCCGGCCTTCCTAAGAGTACTAGGTTAAAGGGGAGACCTCTACAGCCCAGAAAGAACTATCGTATCCCTTTTTCCTAACCCCTATCCCAGAAACAAAGCAACTTCTTCCTTTCAATCCAACCTACTACCTTGCTTGCTTACTAGCTTTCTACTTGGCAGGGACTGGGGTTCGTGCTAGACTTACTTGTCTATGCAGGCATGAAACAATCTTCCTTTCCTCTGGACTTTATCATCATTATATACTTGCTCTACCACTTGAATTAGATCTTCATATTTTTTAATACCTAACTACTATTGAATTCCTTTCATGCCTTTATTCACAATAATTCCAATCTCAATCATGTGCTTTGCCGAGGAGAGCGCTCGCTACCCGATCCCCTAAGCTAATGTAGTTCCCAGGTTGCCTACTAGATACCGTTTACGGCCCGCGTAGGAAGCCGAGGAAAGAGATAATTGATAGTTGACAAAACCACGTAAAATAAATGAGATTGAAGATATTGAAATTCAACAAATTCTGATTGTTTCATTATCAAATGCAAGGGATGTGGGACCAGGTTCTGTTATTGGAGTTAAGCGGTGTCCTTTCTACGGAGCCTAGCATTGGTAGTGGTACTTCCGCTAGATACGAGAAATCCTCTCTTCTATTACTTCACAAGTAGTGGATAGGTCCCGCCTTAGACTGCCCCCTTTCTTTCGAGGAAGTACTTATTTATGTAGCCTTTCATGCCCATGCCATTGCTTTGCCTTCGCTTTTCTTCCCCTGCCATTCAAGCCAGGCCATCTCTCAGGCTTACAGTTTGAACTCCGAGTTCGTGGATTGATTTCTTGAGCATATCCTGAACCCACAGCCGAAGAATATGAATTGTTGAAGGTGGGTACAAGTAGTGTTTCACTATAGTGAGTTGTGGTTGGTTGTTGACCAACAGAAAATGGGAGAAAGAAAGATTCACAAACGAGGCGAATTCTCGAAAAACCAATTGTTGCACTAAGATACTTACGATTATGCGAGCTCACCTAAAGTCAGATCGAGGGGCGACACTCGATTTACTGTCGAGAAAAACAATATAGACTAGACTAAGAACTCCCTGGAAGGATGAGAGCTCAAAATCTCGATCAACACTATTTTATATCTTACTAAATATATTTATTTGTTAATCTTTTAGACTTTGAAGGACTAACTTTCTTCTTAAGAAAGAAAGAGGAAGACTATTGAGCTTATAATACGTCACCAGTGTACTTACTTCAACACAAGAAGCATGGGCCTCTTCGATAGAAGCACTCTCTTTTCTTAGCCCCGTCCCCACCTTTGTTTTCCGTGACACTAACTTTACCCTCAAGCCAAGTTAAGATAGTGAGAGAGTTAAAAAGACGGCTTCATCACCAAAGGAAGGAAGAGCGCTATCCTAGTCAAGAAGAGAAGTTCTCGAGATATCTATGGTGAACCGATGTTGCTTAGGGCGGGTGACCATCTTATGATTGAAGATAAGCACCGAAAGCTTTCCTGGTGAATGGAAGTGAGGCATTCGGAACCTATTCTAGTAGAGAAACCAACCCTAAGAAAACCTGACCAAAAGATAGCTACGTTCCCATCACTAACGTTACTTCGGAGTATGTGGCTGATCTGCTGAGAAAAGACGGGAAGACAAACAGAAAGTACCACTTTTCTTAAGTTAAGATGAATCTATTGAAGAGTCAAGGTTTCCAATGAGCATGGATGTGACAGAACCGACCAATTTATACCAGATTAAGCACCGAATCGCTGCTTGCGCAGAGACTACAAGTACTTAAGCTCGTATAAACCCGGTAGTCCGGAAATCTCGAAGGATTTCAAGTCATTCAACTTTAACCAAGATCGTAATAGATTAGCGTACATGCCCACGACCTACATTCAGTTCGCACATAGTTCAAATACATCGGAGTTCAACAGTTATTACAAACCATAGTTTGAATTCAAAAGCGGAAACGACATAGTTTTGAAACACAAGTCCTTAGTTCACAATACAGTGCCATATGCTTGATCAATCCACAAAAGCATCAGGGAAGATAAGGGTCGACCATGCCCATGGTCTAGTCACTGCCCTCGACGGGGTACAGACAGTTCTCGCAATAGCCGTAGAAGCATTGCCCATCTGCAACAACAAGGGATAGAACCCTGAGTACGAGGAGGTACTCAGCTAGACTTACCCGTCATAAACCAGAAATAATTGACACCAAGGATTATGCAAGGCTATATCTGGGTTGGCCACACTTACCTTTTTGCATAAAAGCATTTTATTATTAAATAATCATCGTTAGAGTATTAGCAGTCACTTTTATGTAATCAGCCTGATTATCTAGATTTGCACCTGATCTAGAGCAAACACTTGACTACTTATTCAAGCAAGAGTGACTATTTCATCAATAGCCTTTCAGATTCACCAACCATAACCATCATTAATTCCATATATTACTACGGTAACACATGCCCAGTCAAGTTACTCACTAACCAGGAGCGATGGCGATTATAATCGATTCCTACCAGCTGGGGACAAAATGTCGCACACTCGCCCGACACACCCTGCCAGGTGGCCGTTGGCGACCACTTCAGGAGGTTCGAGAACCCAAATCGCGGGACGGCCATGGGCCCTTCTACACCGGGGGTTGTCTCAATGCCAGGTCGCTCAAGCTATTAACTGCCCACGGTCATGCCAGGTCGATCAGGCCCTGCCTGCCCTCGGACCATGCCAGGTCGATCAGAATAGTTGCCCACGGTACATATAAGGCCCTGGGTGTTAGGCGTCAACATCTCCATCACCGGCTCGAAAAACCTTACTCGGCTTCACGGGAGGTACTCCGACCTACTCCGTTAAGTGATTGACGCGTTCAAAATGACTGAGGTGTGCCTTCGTCGGGTCCTAATCGACACAGACGGGAGACTACTAGCACACAGAACCCATGTCCTGCTGCTTCTACATCCCGCCCGGTCTCAGATTAATTATCACATGGTTATCTCCATGATAGCACCAGGCTAAACATGATCAGTATCCACCTATATGCGGGAGACAGGAAATCACCCGACTTTTGCCGGTCTAAGCAGGCTAAGCATAAACGAGCCTAGACTTATCAGGGATAACAAGATAGTATTTGCAGGTGGACAAGGATAATTAATTAATGCAGCAACGGTATCACACAACTACTATAACCTAATGCAACAATCATATCAGGTTAACTTGTAAATGGTAATTTGCAAACCGTAGGAGAAAATGCTCCGGGGCTTGCCTCGCTCGAAGTCGGCGGGGCGGTGATCACGGCACTCCGGCAGGTCCTCAGCGTCTCCTTCCGGAACCCTCTCCTCCGGTGCCTCCTCCTGGCACTGCTCCTCCGGCGTCGGTTCCTGAGCTTCCACTACCGATCCTGCATGATGCGGTACATGAATGAATAACATGAATGCACACGGAATGCATGGTGATGCAACATGGAGTAACAATTCAGGAGATAAGCATATGTCATCTACTGTTAACCAACCACCTAATTTAACATAACTAACTTACTACGTCCTGTTGTCACCACATCAAAGTTTGCTTAACGGGTCTATTAACCTCTAGCCAGAGCTAGACTAACTCTAAACAAACCAACCTATAACAGCAACCCATTCTAGACAGCTTGGGAAAAATCTACAAAAATTACTGGAGATTCACAACACTTAATCTAATCCCCTGTCCAAATTTCATCCCATTTGGACCTAGACTCTACCCCCTATGAAAAAGACAAATTCTATCATGAAAAGGTGCTTTGAACTACACCCCCTAGTACAAAGTGTCAAACAACAAATTTCATAATTTTCTTCTGAACTTCCTAGCACAAGAGCAGTCAGCAAAAATTACCAAGTCTATACTCTTCATATTTTAATTACTACGAAATAAACAAGAAAACAACATTTAATCATTTTAATTACTACTGCCAAATTATTTCACAGAGCAATCTCATTTTACATTTTTCCCAAAAACTATTCCTCAACACCAACCTAACAAAACAAGAATCACATTTTTATGAGCTATACATAATTTACTAAGCATTTAACAAGATTTCAGCCTAAACATGAATTAAATATAACTACACAGAAAATCACCACAAACTGGACATATTATATTTTTCATGCATAGACCTCAACATAACAATCCTAACAAAATTTGTTTCACCTTTTTAGCATTTATATTTAGCAAGATATGAATTAAACAAGCATTACAACAATTTCTGAAAACTATTTAAACAAAACCCTGAAAAACATTCAAACCTAAACTGCTACGTGCACCCAAACCAGTGCACACAGACGGAACCTGACTCACTGACGCGCGGGCCCTCGGGTCAAACTGACCCCACTCGTCAGACACACCGAACAGGGGAGGAGGTTGACCATGCCGTGGCTCGCCGGCGGCGAACTTTCCGGCGAAGCCAACTCCACCGACAGACTCCCCTTCTCCTTCCGCACCCAACGGTACCCTCGGCTGGCACAGCGCACACGCGGATCGAGCTCGCCGACGGCGATGGCGGACACGGCGGCGCGGGCGAGCTACGCCGGCCGACTCCGGCCACGACGGGCTCATCCGACCCTCGAGATCTACTCCGGCGACCTTCATAACCCTAGCCCAGGGCTCGGAAGCCAGGGCGCAAGCTCCGAGCACCCGCGTCCACGGCGGCGCCACTCTGGCGACCTTGGCAAGTGGCGGACGACGGCGTACTCGAGCTTCCAGACCCTAATCGGCCTAACCGTCACCACCACGAGCTCCAGCATACCGAGGCGATTCAAGAACGCTAGCTAGGGCAGATGGTTGAGCTCGGGAAGAGGGTTGGCCACGGCGGACCGAGCGCGCCGGCCATGGCGGACGGCGGCGTTCCGCGGGCTCCTAACCCTAATCGGCTAAACCATCACCCTCTACCTCCTCCTCGGACCTCACTAACCCCTAAACGAGCGCTAGGGTGAACACGGAACCACGGGACGGAGGCCGGCCACGGCGGACCGAGCTCGGCGGTCATGGCGGCCATGGCGGCGGCTCATCCCGGGGTTTGCCTAGGGTTTCCTATGAAGCGCTTAAGGGACAGCACAGGGTACGGGGAGCTCACGGCGAAGCTTGGTGGGTGGATGGGATGGTCGGTGCGGTGGCGGCACGGCAGCGAACGGCGGCGGCTCCCTGCTTTCTCCCCTTTTCCGCTCGGGCACCGGCGAACGATAGCAAGAGCGAGGGAGGGGACAGAATGGAGGGAGGAGCGGCGCGGCTCGGGCAGCGGGGCGAGCGGGCAGCTTATGCTCGCCACGCCGCGCGCGGACGCTGCGTCCCCGGCCGGATTGCGCCACGCGGCGGGCGTCTTCTGCGCGCGGTAGGCCACGACCGGCGTCGATTCAAACTGAATCGGCCGAATTCAGTTGCTGTTGGCCGACTGACGGCCGGATTTTGGCCGCGATTAACTCCTAATCCACTCGATGAAACGCTAAACCACTTGCTCCTTACTTAGAGCTACATGCCAGCTACAAACTTGATTACAAGATCAAGCTCCAATTCGGTCTAGATTACTCCCGAAAAAGCTCCAAAGATGGCTAGATGAAACTGTTCTGGACAGTTAGGACTTAGAGAAATTTTCTAAGTCTAAACTCCCTCAAATCTGCCTTGTGGGTCCTAAAACACCTTGTTAAACCCATTTTCATGAGTTGGGCCTTAAACAACTTTTGTTCTACTCTAAATTCTACACACTTTTGGTTAAGGGCCCACAGCCATGCAAAGCTTCTAACAAGAAGGTCTTAGTTAGTCAAACAAAAGGACTCCTAGGGCTCAATTAAGGCAACCAGGGTTAAAGGCTTAGTTAGAAAAATGACCAACATAAACCTAGCTTCATTTTGACTCCCCAACAAGGTTCAACTACTAAGAAGACTCTAGCACTCCACAACCAAGTCAAACAAGCATTTAACAAGCAGAGCATCACAAGAGCACACAGAAATGATACTTAACAAAAAGAATGCAACATGAGATGATGATGCTTTATGCTCATGAGATGTCAAGTTATGCATTTAGGGTTGCTTAACACCTAGGGTGTTACAGCCCTCCCCTCCTTAAAGGAATCTCGTCCCGAGATTTAAGTTACTAACCATTTCTTAAAGAAGTGGGGATATACTTCTCTTAGATAGTCTTCTGTTTCCCAAGTGGCATCTCGATCATCTTGCTCACTCCAAGATACCTTATACTGCTTCACTATTCTTCCGCGGGTTATCCTTTCCTTTTCATCAAGCAGTCGGCGCGGTTCTACTGAGTAAGTGAGGTCGGATTGTAACTTGATGTTGGCCGGTTGTATTTCCTCTCCTGGAACTCGCAGACATTTCTTCAGTTGTGACACATGGAAAACAGGGAATATCGCTTCCAAATGTTCAGGTAACTGTAGTTGATAAGCCACTTCTCCCTTTCTTTCCAAAATCCTATATGGTCCCACAAACCTTGGTGCTAACTTTCTTTTCACACCAAAACGTCTAACTCCTTTCATGGGTGATACTTTCAAATACACATAGTCACCTACTTTGAATTCAAGCGACCTTCTTCGCTTATCGGCATAGCTCTTCTGTCGGGACTGTGCCGCTGCGATATGTTGTTGGATTATTCTAACTTGTTCTTCTACTTCCCTAACGAAGTCAATTCCATAGTAGTGACGTTCTCCTGGTTCAACCCAACTTACTGGTGTTCTGCATCTTCTGCCATACAGAGCTTCGAAAGGTGCCATATGAATGCTTTCTTGATAACTGTTGTTGTAAGCAAATTCTGCTAATGGCAACCACTTCTCCCAAGATCCCTTCGCGGATATCACACATGCTCTCAACATATCCTCTAAAACCTGATTTACCCTTTCAGTTTGCCCTGAAGTCTGGGGATGGTAAGCTGAACTATGGATTAACTTGGTACCTAATTCCTTTTGCAGTTTCTCCCAGAATGGTGCAGTGAACTGTGTTCCGCGATCCGAAACTATGACTTTGGGTATACCATGCAATCGGACAATCTGATTGATATAAATCTCTGCATAGTCTGGTGCTCGATAACAAGTTTTAACTGGTATAAAATGAGCGGTCTTGGTGAGACGGTCTACTATTACCCATATTGAATCGTTTCCCTTCTGAGTGGTAGGCAAACCGGTGATAAAATCCATACTCACTTCTTCCCACTTCCATTCAGGTATTGATAAAGGTTGAAGTGTTCCGGCTGGCTTCAGGTGAATGGCCTTCACTCGACAACACGTGTCGCATCTGGCTACATATGCGGCAATTTCCTTCTTCATTTTGGTCCACCAAAATCTTGGACGCAAATCTTGATACATCTTAGTGCTCCCGGGATGGATAGACAATTTAGAAAGATGAGCCTCATCCATAATCTGATTTTTGAGTTCCCTATTCTTGGGTACCACTAAGCGATTATCAAACCATATCACTCCCTTATCATCAACTCGGAAATGTTTTACGGGTTCAGTGGCAGCTCTTAGCTTTTCTTTGATATAATAGATTCCCTTGTCTGTTTTCTGCCCTTCTAGAATCTGATCAACTAAGGTGCTCTGCAGCTCGATGTGATGCAGGATCACAGGGTGTACGAGACTAAACTCGTCTTCTGGTTGTAACCTCAAGTTATTACAATGTGACTTCCGACTCAGAGCATCAGCAACTACATTTGCCTTTCCTGGGTGATAATGTATCTGCAAATTGTAATCCTTAATCAACTCAAGCCATCTTCTCTGCCTCATGTTCAGTTCAGGTTGAGTAAAGATATACTTGAGACTTTTGTGGTCAGTGTACATGTTACAGACGTTACCAAGCAGATAATGTCTCCATATTTTTAGAGCGTGTACCACAGCAGCTAATTCCAAATCATGCGTAGGATAATTAACTTCATGTTTTCTCAACTGACATGACGCATAAGCAATCACTCTGCCTTCTTGCATAAGAACACAACCTAAACCAACTTTCGATGCGTCGCAAAAGACATCAAACGGCTTCTCAATATCGGGTTGAGCTAAGACAGGAGCAGTGGTTAATAGTTTCCGCAAGGTACGGAAAGCTGTTTCACACTTCTCTGTCCACTCAAACTTCTGATCCTTCTGAAGCAAACTTGTCATGGGCTTGGCAATCTTGGAGAAATCGGGAATGAAACGACGATAATACCCTGCTAAACCGAGAAAACTCCGAATCTCCCCAACTGAAGTTGGAGCTTCCCACTCCATCACTTCTTGTACTTTGCTAGGGTCCACAGAGATTCCTTCTTCTGACAGGATGTGACCAAGAAACTGTACTTGCTTCAACCAAAACTCGCATTTACTAAACTTAGCGTAGAGTTTATGTTCCCGGAGTCTTTTCAAGACGATCCTCAAATGTTCTGCGTGGTCGTCTGGGTTCTCAGAATAAACCAAAATGTCATCAATGAACACCACTACAAACTTATCTAGTTCTGGCATAAATACCGAGTTCATCAAACTCATAAAGTAAGCTGGAGCATTTGTCAATCCAAAAGACATGACTAAATACTCGTATAGGCCATATCTGGTTGAAAAAGCAGTCTTTGGGATATCTTGTGGTCGGATTCTAATTTGATGATAGCCTGATCTCAGATCGATCTTGGAGAATACTTTGGCTCTGGATAACTGGTCAAACAAAATATCTATCCGTGGCAACGGATATTTGTTCTTAACGGTCACGGCATTAAGCGGTCGATAATCCACACACATCCGTAGAGACTTGTCCTTCTTCTTGACAAACAAAGCTGGACATCCCCACTCTGACACACTAGGTTGAATGAAACCCTTGTCCAAAAGTTCCTTAATCTGCGTCTTGAGTTCAGCTAATTCATTGGGCGGCATACGATAAGGTCTTCTCGAGATCGGTGCAGTCCCTGGTAACAGCTCAATGGTAAACTCTACAGCCCGCTTGGGCGGTAAACCCGGCAACTCATCTGGAAAGACGTCTGGGAAATCCCGAACAACTGGAATTTTTGACAGGTCTTCTATAGATAAGGTGCAAGATAGGTCGACAAAATCAGCACCTCGAGGAAGAGAGATGCGTAACTTTGTGTTTATCCTTTTATCAGATAGGGTAAGAGTTCTATTGGCAGTGTCTAACACCGCATTCCACATACTCATCCAACTCATACCTAGGACTACATCCATACTGAGTCCTGGCAAAACTACTAGATTGGCTCCAAATTTGTGCCCTCCGATGTCGATGGTTGCATTACAAACCATCTGCCTAGACAACACACTACTCCCCACGGAGCTTACGCGAAACCCATAATCCATTTCGGACACCTCTTGAATATGCTTTTGTGAAAATGCTTTACTCATGAACGAATGCGATGATCCAGTATCAAACAAAACGACTGCAGGATGATGATTAACAAGGCACATACCAGCAGTCACGGGCTCTCCAGCACGAGCTTCTTCAGCGGTCATGTTGTGCAGGCGTGCGGGGTAATTGGCCTGTTGCTTCTTTGGGTAGGGGCAGTATCTTGCAAAGTGCCCCTCTTGGTTGCAGTTGTAGCATGGTCCCCGAACCAACGGTTTGTTCCCTGAAGAACTGCCTTGACCTCCACGAGCCTGAGCGGCAGCTATCTTATATGGCTTCTGATTACGCTGAGCTTGTGGCTGGTTCTTCCTCTGTGGCGGCCTAAAACGTGCCCCCGGCGCTGGTGGTCGATACTGATTTCGCTGAGCTGGTGGTCCTCTAGGTTGTGATGATCCTGATTCAAAGGTCCTCTTCCGGGCCTTGCTAGCAGCATGCTTGTTGTTATGATTCTCTTGAATCAGACAGTCACTTATGAAGTCATGGAAATTGGTACGGGAAGATGTACCCACTGACTTTCCCATTTTAGTGTTCAAGCCTCTCTTGAAACTAGCAATCTTCTTAGCATCTGTGTCAACGAAGTCTGGGACATAGCGAGCCAGTGAATTGAATATGTGGTGGTATTCCGTAACAGATCGAGTCCCCTGCGTCAGGCTCATGAACTCTGCCACCTTCATCTGGGTCAAACCCGGCGGAATATAATGACCTCGGACAGCAGCAGTAAACACCCTCCAAGTGATGGGAACATTGGCAGGGTAGGTGGTGCGGTGATGTCCCCACCAAATCCCGGCTGGCCCCTGCAACTGATGCACGACATATTCTGCTTTAAGCTCCTCTGTAAGCCTAAGCAAACGAAACTTCTGCTCCAGAGTGTGCAGCCATTCTTCTGCCTCCAGCGGTTCCGTAGCTTCCTTGAAGATAGGTGGTTTGGTATCCAAGAAATCCTTGAAAGAACTATACTGGTTCGGCTCAGGGCGTTGATGTCCCTGCGCCAAGTTCTCCCTCAGCAAAGCTTCGATGTTGCGCTGACTTCCAAGAAATTGAGCAAAAAGTTGCTCAGCCGTCGGTAGTGGAGGAGGTGGTGGATTGCGGTTTTCTCTGGGGTCCTCATTTCCACCACTACCGCCTGCTCCACTACGAGTTGTCGTCATCTGCATATAGGATAGTAATTGACCATTAGGCGAAGTTGCAACTGGTAGAGAACAATAAATCATACCCACTGAAATTATTCGGAAAAACGATTCACCAAACAATGACAGAGGTACAATAAATTTCAATCCACATCGCATCAACACATAACAAGATCACTTAACACATCATGCAAAAGATAACATAACATCCATAGTTTTGCCCATACATATGGGACTTTCCAAAGCCTCACACATCACAAGTCTGCTACCCATGCTTACATCCAGCCCATAACAAAACAAAAGATCGGGCGTGTCAACATACGCAAAAGATCTCTAGGCGCTCAGCATACGATCTAGGCTACTCTCTAGCGATCTCACCAACGTCACCATCCTCACTAGACACATCGGAGGAACTACTAGAAGAACTACTCAGCTCCGGATCCTCCTGGGGAAAGATGGGGTTCCTCTCATTCTCCCTGCGGTGGATCTCCTCGTGTAGACGGTCGTTGTAGTCCTGCAGGTGATGGAGTTGCAGCTCTAGGTCTCCCACTCGCAACCTCAGCAGCCTGTTCTCCTCTGAAACACGAATGCCCTCAACACAAACTCCTCGAAGCGCCTCCTCAGTCTCCCTCATGACCGAGGCCAAGAAAGTAGTCGACCCCTACTGAATGGCAAGCTGATGAGCAGTCTCCTGCTCCCTCTGAAGTGCCTGGTCTCTCTCTACTGTCAACTGAGCTAGCTGTGTAGTGAGGAGGTCTATCTCTGTAGTGTGCTCCTCCTGCCGGCGATGTTGTGCAGTCATCTCCTCGCTAAGAATATGATCCAGATGATCATAGCTGCGCGACAGGCACCCATAAGTAGCCATCAGAGCAGCCATAGCACTCCCTGCTGGACCAGCACAATGCTCCCTCTCAAGAGAGCTAGCCTCAAGTATGGTAGCGCCTGGCTGACGCCACACTGCCTGGTAAGGGTCTGTCGTCGGAAAGATACTGGCGGTAGCTTGGGCAACCACCTCCGGATGGTCCTCCATGATGCCCCGAAGAACGGTATAAGCAACCTGGTTGGCTGCATCCCAGGGGGTCCTCCCCTGCAAAGCAAACACTCGGCGGCACCAGACGTGATCTTGGTCATCACGGCTAGGCACGTCGATCTCCACCGTGTACACGTGACGATCCTCTGACAACTGCACACGGTGCCAGTCGTACTGCGGCTCCTGGCCCTCCTGATATCCGACCAGGTGCAGAACTCTCCAGAGGATAGTGGGCATCCCAAACTCTCCCAAAAAGTCCTCTGATCCCTCATCGGTCCATGGCCCCAGCATGTAGTTAGGCCTCTTGCCTCCCGTGGACTTGCGAGCAGTACGCTTGGTGCGTGCCATCTGTAAGAAGTGTACCCGCACATAGATTTTTATTAGTTTGAGAACAACTTTTATTAGAAAAACAGGACGAAAACCATAAGGAAGGAAGTAAGATTAATGCAAGATTATATGATCATGATGCATGCACGTTTCATACGTCCTCACTGCCTAACAATCTAACGGCTAGACGGTGGCATACACGTTCACTCATAACGTTAACTAAACGTACTATGCGTTCGCAAGTTAGCGTACCTGCAGCAACTCACTTCAGCCCTTCCCACAGTATGAATATCATGCACTGCGGAAATTTAAATCTAATACTCACTTAGGTGTACACCCGGTATACACGTAAGCAGTATATGCACCCATCAGAAATTATTACTCCCACAATCAATACTTTCACCTATACTTGTGTGTAACAGGTATACGTGTCAGTATCATATAAGCACTTCCCTAGATTGGCGGTTATCCAATCATGCTCTCACAACTCTCATTACCTTTAGCGTAGAGGCAATTGATCTATACATTACTATTCCGAGGAATAGCATCCATACAATTTCACCCTTGCCGTATGGACGACAAAATAAACAGAAAATAAGTATGATGCACGACCCCCAAAGTTAGTACTTAAATAGCCACCTAAGTTCCTATTGGGCATAAGGACTTGATCAATGGCACACCTAAATCTTTATAAGAAGGGTTTTTCAGAACCTACTATAGCTACAAGTTTTGGCAAATGGAGAAATTTTATTTGAAAATACAGTTTTTCAAATAGAATCATGAACAGTAACGCTAACCACGCTCCGATACCAGCTGTGACAGAACCGACCAATTTATACCAGATTAAGCACCGAATCGCTGCTTGCGCAGAGACTACAAGTACTTAAGCTCGTATAAACCCGGTAGTCCGGAAATCTCGAAGGATTTCAAGTCATTCAACTTTAACCAAGATCGTAATAGATTAGCGTACATGCCCACGACCTACATTCAGTTCGCACATAGTTCAAATACATCGGAGTTCAACAGTTATTACAAACCATAGTTTGAATTCAAAAGCGGAAACGACATAGTTTTGAAACACAAGTCCTTAGTTCACAATACAGTGCCATATGCTTGATCAATCCACAAAAGCATCAGGGAAGATAAGGGTCGACCATGCCCATGGTCTAGTCACTGCCCTCGACGGGGTACAGACAGTTCTCGCAATAGCCGTAGAAGCATTGCCCATCTGCAACAACAAGGGATAGAACCCTGAGTACGAGGAGGTACTCAGCTAGACTTACCCGTCATAAACCAGAAATAATTGACACCAAGGATTATGCAAGGCTATATCTGGGTTGGCCACACTTACCTTTTTGCATAAAAGCATTTTATTATTAAATAATCATCGTTAGAGTATTAGCAGTCACTTTTATGTAATCAGCCTGATTATCTAGATTTGCACCTGATCTAGAGCAAACACTTGACTACTTATTCAAGCAAGAGTGACTATTTCATCAATAGCCTTTCAGATTCACCAACCATAACCATCATTAATTCCATATATTACTACGGTAACACATGCCCAGTCAAGTTACTCACTAACCAGGAGCGATGGCGATTATAATCGATTCCTACCAGCTGGGGACAAAATGTCGCACACTCGCCCGACACACCCTGCCAGGTGGCCGTTGGCGACCACTTCAGGAGGTTCGAGAACCCAAATCGCGGGACGGCCATGGGCCCTTCTACACCGGGGGTTGTCTCAATGCCAGGTCGCTCAAGCTATTAACTGCCCACGGTCATGCCAGGTCGATCAGGCCCTGCCTGCCCTCGGACCATGCCAGGTCGATCAGAATAGTTGCCCACGGTACATATAAGGCCCTGGGTGTTAGGCGTCAACATCTCCATCACCGGCTCGAAAAACCTTACTCGGCTTCACGGGAGGTACTCCGACCTACTCCGTTAAGTGATTGACGCGTTCAAAATGACTGAGGTGTGCCTTCGTCGGGTCCTAATCGACACAGACGGGAGACTACTAGCACACAGAACCCATGTCCTGCTGCTCCTACATCCCGCCCGGTCTCAGATTAATTATCACATGGTTATCTCCATGATAGCACCAGGCTAAACATGATCAGTATCCACCTATATGCGGGAGACAGGAAATCACCCGACTTTTGCCGGTCTAAGCAGGCTAAGCATAAACGAGCCTAGACTTATCAGGGATAACAAGATAG
Source organism: Coix lacryma-jobi var. lacryma-jobi (assembly GCA_009763385.1). Taxonomy (NCBI): domain Eukaryota; kingdom Viridiplantae; phylum Streptophyta; class Magnoliopsida; order Poales; family Poaceae; genus Coix; species Coix lacryma-jobi. The sequence continues at coordinate 901,271 of CM019825.1, read as the reverse complement.
TATTTGCAGGTGGACAAGGATAATTAATTAATGCAGCAACGGTATCACACAACTCCTATAACCTAATGCAACAATCATATCAGGTTAACTTGTAAACGGTAATTTGCAAACCGTAGGAGAAAATGCTCCGGGGCTTGCCTCGCTCGAAGTCGGCGGGGCGGTGATCACGGCACTCCGGCAGGTCCTCAGCGTCTCCTTCCGGAACCCTCTCCTCCGGTGCCTCCTCCTGGCACTGCTCCTCCGGCGTCGGTTCCTGAGCTTCCACTACCGATCCTGCATGATGCGGTACATGAATGAATAACATGAATGCACACGGAATGCATGGTGATGCAACATGGAGTAACAATTCAGGAGATAAGCATATGTCATCTACTGTTAACCAACCACCTAATTTAACATAACTAACTTACTACGTCCTGTTGTCACCACATCAAAGTTTGCTTAACGGGTCTATTAACCTCTAGCCAGAGCTAGACTAACTCTAAACAAACCAACCTATAACAGCAACCCATTCTAGACAGCTTGGGAAAAATCTACAAAAATTACTGGAGATTCACAACACTTAATCTAATCCCCTGTCCAAATTTCATCCCATTTGGACCTAGACTCTACCCCCTATGAAAAAGACAAATTCTATCATGAAAAGGTGCTTTGAACTACACCCCCTAGTACAAAGTGTCAAACAACAAATTTCATAATTTTCTTCTGAACTTCCTAGCACAAGAGCAGTCAGCAAAAATTACCAAGTCTATACTCTTCATATTTTAATTACTACGAAATAAACAAGAAAACAACATTTAATCATTTTAATTACTACTGCCAAATTATTTCACAGAGCAATCTCATTTTACATTTTTCCCAGAAACTATTCCTCAACACCAACCTAACAAAACAAGAATCACATTTTTATGAGCTATACATAATTTACTAAGCATTTAACAAGATTTCAGCCTAAACATGAATTAAATATAACTACACAGAAAATCACCACAAACTGGACATATTATATTTTTCATGCATAGACCTCAACATAACAATCCTAACAAAATTTGTTTCACCTTTTTAGCATTTATATTTAGCAAGATATGAATTAAACAAGCATTACAACAATTTCTGAAAACTATTTAAACAAAACCCTGAAAAACATTCAAACCTAAACTGCTACGTGCACCCAAACCAGTGCACACAGACGGAACCTGACTCACTGACGCGCGGGCCCTCGGGTCAAACTGACCCCACTCGTCAGACACACCGAACAGGGGAGGAGGTTGACCATGCCGTGGCTCGCCGGCGGCGAACTTTCCGGCGAAGCCAACTCCACCGACAGACTCCCCTTCTCCTTCCGCACCCAACGGTACCCTCGGCTGGCACAGCGCACACGCGGATCGAGCTCGCCGACGGCGATGGCGGACACGGCGGCGCGGGCGAGCTACGCCGGCCGACTCCGGCCACGACGGGCTCATCCGACCCTCGAGATCTACTCCGGCGACCTTCATAACCCTAGCCCAGAGCTCGGAAGCCAGGGCGCAAGCTCCGAGCACCCGCGACCACGGCCGTGCCATCTCCGGCGACCTCGGCAAGCGGCGGACGACGGCGTACTCGTGCTTCCAGACCCTAATCGGCCTAACCAACACCACCACGAGCTCCAGCATACCGAGGCGATTCAAGAACGCTAGCTAGGGCAGATGGTTGAGCTCGGGAAGAGGGTTGGCCACGGCGGACCGAGCGCGCCGGCCATGGCGGTCATGGCGGACGGCGGCGTTCCGCGGGCTCTTAACCCTAATCGACCAAACCAACACCCTCTACCCTCTCCTCGGACCTCACTAACCCCTAAACGAGCGCTAGGGCAACACGCAACCACGGGACGGAGGCCGGCCACGGTGGACCGAGCTCGGCGGTCATGGCGGCCATGGCGGCGGCGCATCCCGGGGCTTGCCTACGGCTTCCTAGGGAGCGCTAAGGACAGCACGGGGTGTGGGGGCTCACGGCGAAGCTTGGTGGTTGGATGGGTGGTCGGTGCGGCGGCGGGACGGCGGCGAACGGCGGCAGCGCTCGCAGCTTTTCCCCTTTCTCCCCGCTCGGGCTCCGACGAGAGGAACAAGAGCGAGAGAGAGACAGAATGGAGGGAGGAGCGGCGCGGCTCGGGCAGCGGGGCGAGCGGGCAGCTTATGCTCGCCACGCCGCGCGCGGACGCTGCGTCCCCGGCCGGATTGCGCCACGCGGCGGGCGTCTTCTGCGCGCGGTCGGCCACGACCGGCGTCGATTCAAACTGAATCGGCCGAATTCAGTTGCTGATGGCCGACTGATGGCCGGACTTTGGTCACGATTATCTCCTAATCCACTCAGTGAAACGCTAAACCACTTGTTCCATTGAGTAGAGCTACATACCATCTACAACTTTGGTTACAAGATCAAGGTTTGGTTCGGCCTAGATTGCTCCAGGAAAAGCTCCAAAGATGGCTAGATGAAACTGTTTTGGGCAGTTAGGACTTAGAGAAATTTTCTAAGTCTAAACTCCCTCTAATCTGCCTTGTGGGTCCCAAAACACCTTGTTAAACCCATTTTCATGAGTTGGGCCTTAAACAACTTTTGTTCTACTCTAAATTCTACACACTTTTGGTTAAGGGCCCACAGCCATGCAAAGCTTCTAACAAGAAGGTCTTAGTTAGTCAAACAAAAGGACTCCTAGGGCTCAATTAAGGCAACCAGGGTTAAAGGCTTAGTTAGCAAAAATGACCAACATAAACCTAGCTTCATTTTGACTCCCCAACAAGGTTCAACTACTAAGAAGACTCTAGCACTCCACAACCAAGTCAAACAAGCATTTTAACAAGCAGAGCATCACAAGAGCACACAGAAATGATACTTAACAAAAAGAATGCAACATGAGATGATGATGCTTTATGCTCATGAGATGTCAAGTTATGCATTTAGGGTTGCTTAACACCTAGGGTGTTACAATGGATGAGGCGAAGCATCGATCCCTAACAAGCGAGGTAAGCGCATGGATACAAAGGAATCTTAGTCTATGTCTTGGTCACCCAGAAAAGTATTCAGAGATAGTTGAATTGAGGGACCTCTACTTTACGTACCTCTGTAGTCTTAAGAGAAAGTAATACACTCAGTCTCACCGTTGGAGGATTTTGTGGAAGATCTAGGGCGTTAGCCAGAAGCCCATAGAGAGAGAGAGTCAAAAGCCTATAGCACTGTAGACCAAGGTCTCGATCGACAGATCTAGTGGTCACTCATTGTCAATATTTGATTCTACAGCCTATGCTGATAAATTCAAATAGCAATAAAACAATGTTCCTGGGGAAGCCCTAGCCTTGAAACAAGGGGCTTTACTAATATAATATAGAAATGGAAATCTGATAAAGATGCCTAGTCTGCGCTGTTAGAATCCATTGGAGAAAGGCTTGCTCACTTCTTCATCTGTGAGATACTCGTATTATAATAATTTAGAATAATGGGATTGGACCTTGCTTCGATCCCCTCTTTAAGAGACTCCAGAAACTCGTTGACCCATAGATGTAATAGCCGAAATGAAACTCTTTTCCTTTACGCCATAGAAGCTAGTATAGAATTATAAAAGAGGTCTTTCCTTTACGTCATAAAGAGAAGCATGTGCCTTCCACCTATCCTTCCACGTATAGTTGGGCTTTAATAAAGAATGCATCGGGCAGCGAGCGGAAAAGAAAGCAGGAAAATAGGAGTAAGCGAGTAGGGTCAACAAGATTATAAACGAATACCATAAGGGGCGAAGGATATTTTATATATTATTCCAATTATTATTTATTGATTGATTATATAATTTTTTTAGATCCATATTCATTTTCATTTGCAAATACAAACTCTCTTGCATTTTCTTTTTACTTTAGCTCTAAGGATAAGGGAACGGAGAAAAAAAGAGCTGGCTTGGCTGGTACATCAAGCATATGACATATTGCTTGTTCGGTGTGGTACACATATCTGTCAATGTCAATCAAGTAAGAAAATTCATTCCCACTGTCTGAGGAAAAGGTGAAGAATTGCAATTTATTGAGCTTGTAAGGCCCGTCCCCCTCCAACTAGTTAAACCATACTTGCAGTGTCAACTCATGACATCTGCGATTACCTGATACGGCATGTTCTCAGTGGCGGTGAAGGATTCAGAACACGACGCGCTGCCCTGCTTCTCCCAGGCTAGGCTACCAATGAGATCCCACTCATTGGCTTTGGTTAGTTATAGTCAATCCATACCGCCTTCCTAAGGTTAGATCAGATGGCTTGCTTTCATTTCTGAATAAAGAGGAGGCGAGGGGAAAGAAAAAAGATCAAGAACGTCACCGACTCGATCCTTTGTTTAATCTTGCGCTCTGCAGTAGTGCTAGTAGCTGCTATCTCTTTTCTGAATCAAAAGGTTTGGTACTCCTGTTAATGTGCGTCTTGTGCCTGTTTGTTCTTTGGGTTGGGATAGCTAGCTATATATTTAATAGCACTTGTTGCTTTGTTTTTGGTTACTTGCTATATAACTCGACCTCCTTAATTCCTTTCCCTACAATCCAATTTCCCCCATCGATCATCAGTCAGATGAACTTATGATCGAACTGAAGTTGTTCTTCCCCAGCCCATCTGCTTTTAGTTCGGTATCAAATGCTAGACCTTTTCTAGCTAGGGCAAGGCAGCAACCACATGCATGTACTGAACTCATGATGCATTATATTCCATCTCGGCCAGTACTCATCCTTTTATTTGCTCACAGTCAGAATCACTACTGCACTTCCTTTTCGTCCGCAATCTTCTTTGTTTTAAATGGTTTAGTTTCTCCATTTCTAGATTAGAATCATTATTATTATTGGATTAGGTTGCAACTAACTGTACTAATTTCATGGCTTCCTTCGATCTGTGATCTATTCTTTTGGCTACCGCATCTAGCTTGAGTTTACTTGCTGCATACTGCTGCTTAATTTCTTCCATAACCATATCTGTGATGTGTTCCTACCGTGTTCCGGGTGTCCAATTTAACAAGTAGTTGGAGATACATGCATACGATGGTTTCGATGTACTGATCTATTTCTGTTTGTGTGTTTCAGTTGAGTGTGCAATTAAGCAGCAGGACGATCCAGGGTCATAAACTTCATATTCAATTTGATGAATTGAACATGGACGTAAACTAACATAACGGTTCGAAGGCTACCTTACCATACCACAATACATTTCTTATAAAAGCACCTAGCCACCTTATTATTTCCTTTAGGAAACTTAAGAGTCCGACAAGGAAAAAGCAATAGTCCCTCCACATGATATTTATCATATATAGATAAAAATCCATTGCTGCGAACGGCTGCTCGTAATCGGCATGATAGCGAAGCGAGCTCCTTTACGAGTACTACGAAGCGAGGCCTACATTCCTTTTACGCGCTCATCTTCTTCGACCCAGAGAAGAGCTCGGCCTGCTTAGCCATCAGTTAGTGCCGATGCATGACTTCCATTCGAAGACAGGCTTTCTATTTCGCATTCTCTGGCGGCAAGCCAACTGGAAGCAAATGGGATGAGAATTGCTGATATCCTTGGTACTGTCAAGTGCGGATTTCATGAGTTACTGTGATTGCATAGCAGATTTCACATTTCCAGTCAGTACGCTTTCAGGTGAAGCCTTGGGGCAGAGATCATTTCCTCCACCCACTCCAAATTCAAGTGCTGCAATGACGAACAGTGGGATCAACTATACCTCTTCAACTATACCTCTGGTTCTTCTGGCATATTTGATGAGACCCGTTCTTTTTATGTATGCTAATTCCTTGATTGCGTAGCAGTTATGGATATTTCCCCAATCTTTCTTGCTTATGAAACATCTTTGTAGATTGGAAGAGTTCCACTAGGACAGCAAATCAGCTACTTCGAAAAGACCAGAGCTCAGATACTGGAGAACATGGAGGAGGAAGCAGCAAGTGATTTCTTCAAGACGGCGCTCTTCATTGTAGCTGCAGGATCCAAATTTTGGAGTATCTTTCACCTTCAGTACCGTTCTTTGGACGAGAGAAGCCTTATCCTTCATACTTTCTGGACGTTCCAATCTGACATTTTATCAGAAGGTTCTGCCAAGCCAATTTATCCCTACTGTAGTTTTGTGTCGCTTGCTCTTGTTTGCTGCTGACCTCTATTTTCTTTCCCTCGATTAAGAGGCTAAATGAACTGGGTGCTCGAAAGTTTGTTGTCCCATGCCTTTCTGATGGCTCCTACTGCTTCTTCCAATTCTTCAACTGGGATTGGCCTGTTGACTTTGCCCTTCCTTTAGACAAAGAGCCCCCAGTTTCGCCAAAAGACCTCTGCGTGTTGTCCTCCACACAAGCCTGTCGTTGGGCTACTTGCGTCTTCGGCAGATACAAAGGAGAAGTGACGTGAAATAGCCCTCCAACTCGTAGCTCTTCTTGCTTAACGTGAAAACTCTCCTTTCCGATGAAAACGAGAAAGAAAGATGTAAACTACTAAATGTGCTGCTTTGTGAATTTGATACTAGGTAGTTCTCCACCCTCGGCAGGCAAGTAGCCTTTGCGACTTACATCTCTGCTACTGGAGGGTATGAACCCCCGGATCTAGGCGAGGTGATGGCGGGGAACTCCAACTGGTTTTGGTTTCCTCCTCACTGATTGATGGAGCCCAAGACTGCTTGACGACTTTCGGTGTGGGGTCAGCTTGAGCCGAGGTCGTCTCGTAACAGGAACAGGAAGAATAGCAAACAAGCACACAAGCAGGAATAGGAATATTGGCTGTCACTATCCTCTGGTTAGCAATCAACTACGAAGCTGGCAACTCACAAGCCAGCAAGTAAACCTCTGTCAGATCTTCGGCCCTGTTTATGAACGAAACTGACTCTACTTCCTCATTCAGGCTGATATGAACTGCAAAAGAAGGCCCTCATCTTTAGCGTGGATATCGTAGGTATAAATGAAAGAAACAGGAATCAGGAAGTTGTTTCTTTCTCTCGATACGCAGAGGTGAGTCGAACTGCTGCTTACCAATTCCTTCATATCAAATTCTATCTCCTGAGCTTTGCTAGCAATGGAAGTGTGTGCTGTTCCAATAGATAGGAAAAGCGATTATATTACGAGAATTCACAAGTCGATTCAATAGATAGTCAGTGTGTTCCATTCCAATAGAAAGGAAAGGCATTATTCTGATAGAACTGGTTATTCGGTAAGGATAAAGTAGTTGGGTAAGCTCAACAGAGAAGTTGTGAAATCTCTGGCTTTTTACTAGTCACGTACCCGCAGCGTAATTACCTGTACTCGCAGGTTAGAGAAAGAAGGTGGGGCCTCGATTCTGCCAGATAGCTAGATTGCTTTTTGCACAAAGAGAGTTCTCCTACCATACATATGAAAGAAGAGCGAACTTCTAGAGTCAATGGAACCTGCATAAGTAAATACTGTAACGTATACGTATGAAAGTGGTACCTTTGTCTTTTCTTGTACGCGGCTAAACTAAGCACTCTGAGTGGAATAAGTGCTTGTTTCGTTGTCTTAGACGAATATCTTCTCTTCTTTCTCCTTTTATCGTATAGTGAGTAGAAGAAGACTCAGTGTAGGAATGTAGTCTTATCTTATATTGTAGTTCAACCTATCCATTCCTGCGAGTACAGGCTTGGGAATAAATGTTAAGATTGGGACCAATGTTAATGATGTCAATTGGGGAACGACTACCGCCAACAGTTCACTATTACAGAAATGGACTAAATGAGTGCGGCGTCGGGTGCTAAGAGCACAGCAGACATCAAGGTGCGAAGGGAGAGAACGGAGTGAAGATGGAGTAAGGGGATTGTGGCGGAACCGTCCTGATTATAAGAGCTCAAGTATTATCTTAGCCAAATCCGTCTGACTTCGATTGATACTTGAACCCATACAACCCCGGTAGTCCGGAAATCTCGAAGGATTTCTAACACCATACATCAAACAGGATCGCATCATTCAAGGATTACATTCGTAAAGATACATCATAACGAAAACGAAACCGAATTTAAAATAGAGTTATTACAATACCGAGTTTAAAAGTGCGGAAGCTGAAATAGTTTGAAATACGACCACCACACATGTGGTCCAAATAAAACTTCATTGTTTTGATAAATCCACTCGACACAACTCACTCCTCCCTTTTAAGATAATGTGCCACTAGTAGTCTTGGTCCAGCAAAAGAAAGGGGGAAGCTTCTAGACGACCCTGCCCTGGGCCTACTCCTCATCACCTTCCACCGGGTAGAGGCAGTGCTTACAATAGCCAAAGTAGACCTGGCCATCTGCAACAAACGGGATAAACCCTGAGTACGGGAATGTACTCAGCTAGACTTACCCGTCCAACTGAAAATAAAGACACCAAGGGTATGCAAGGCCTTTTTGGGTGGAGCTGGGATCTTTTAGTTGCGAGAAGCTCAAGTTCAGATAGGAAGTAATTAGTGATAAAGATGAGCTGCCATTTTTTTAGACTTACTCCTTAATTCTAGGTTTTTCCACCTGTACTAGAGCACTCACTTGAATCTACCAATCAATAATATAACCATATCCAGTTGACTTATCCACATTTTAGTTGAACCTTAAATCATTACATGGAGTTGTATCGTGGTGAAGCTCGCCATAGTTTCCCACTAACCGGGGGAGACGGCGACTCGAATCGAATTCCAAATCAGCTGATGAAAGACCTTTAATACCAGCCCACACTTTCCCCGTCGGGTCCATGCATTGGGCAACCGCTCGACGCTTGTTCGTGGTGGTAATCGTCGCGGTTCAAGCACGGACCGCCCAATCAGAGTCTGGCGATGGCCTCACGCGGCAGATCGCAACTTCCGTACTAGAGGGCACGACACGGGTTGAAACCGGCCCGAACAGCTTCTAACCGGCTTTGGGGTCGATGATTACAGCACCGACATGTCCCTAAGTAAAAGGGCGCGTTCAAAAATGAACGAGGGCCAACATCGATACAAACCTACACGATCCAACGGATGGACTGCCCCAAGTTTCCGAACTTGTGCCCTGCCATCTCGTCGACCGTATTTCATTACTACTCAGGTTCTTTTCCACGATAGCAAATATAGCCAACCGTGATCCGGTAAATACCCATTCGGGTAGTACTGAAACATCCTAAACTACCACTTTTATTAAGCAGGCTAAGCAATTCTACATTGTAACTAAACAACAGGATACAAGGTAGATATTAATCAATAACCAAGGAATGGTAATGCAGCAAGTAGGATTCATTTCAACTCCTAGACCTAATGCATCACAATATAAAAGGACTCAAGTAAACTTAATTGCAAAAGATAGGAGGCTTAATATGCTCCGGGGCTTGCCTTGAGTGAAGACTGCTGCCTCGTGAGAGGGACACTCAGGTAAGTTAGGGTCGTGGACGGGGTCGACTTCCTCTGGCTGCTGCAGCTCCTGGATCTCCGGCTCGGCGTTTAGCTCCTGCTCTTGGTGGGGCTCCGACGGGGTCGATCCTATTGCGTGCGATGGATATATATTTAAATAAATGCGGTGCAAGATGAAGGTGACATGAAAGGTATAAATCTTGCAAACCAACAAAGTCAATTTGTTGAACCACTTTTGACATTGAGGTAATTACTTAATTATTTCATAAAACAAAATCTGGTTATTCACTCTTTTTCTTATTTAAATTAAACCAAAGAAACTCCGATTGAACTGCAAGTGCATCTTTCTGGACTCAGAAAAATCCACAAAAATTCCAGAAAGTAAACAACACTTGCTGGACTCTACTGAACAAGTTTCAGCCAAAAATAAACTACAGAACTGCAGATATAAAAATGACAAGCAACTGCCCAAAAAGGTGCTTTGAACTACAACCCTATTGTAAAAGGGTGCACAACTCTATTTCATATTTTTCTCAGATTCTACTTCACCTTTTATGCTTATCAAGAAAGTTCCATGAACAGAAACATTGTATTATTTGTTACAGGAATTTCCAAAGATAAACACGGACAAGCACAGTTGTAAAACAACTACAACTTTTTCCACAAAACAGATCAGGTTTATATTTTTCTTAGACTCTTCATGGCATACAGAGACTGCACAAAATTTCCCATATTTTATTTCAACCTATAAAACACCTTAACACTTTTTCTAAGAAATCAGCAAAAGGAACTTTTAACCATAACAGGAACTCTTTTCATAAGAACAGTACTTCATATAACTTTCACAGGCACCAAACATAACAAGGAACCTATACAAATTTTCCCATGAATTAACTCCATCAGAAAACACTTAATTCCATTTATCCCAACAAAAGCATGTGCACTGAAATAAATGAAAACAGTAAAATAAACTATTATAAAAAATACATTCATATTTTTCCATGATAGATCTACTCATAAACAAGCCAACAAAACTGAAAGTACTCCATTTGGACTTATAAACCATGCTGTACAAAAATAACAAGTATCTCTGGAAATTAAAACTAAAAGAAAAACATTTGAATTTCTCCCGGCTGGCTACGTGCACCCGGTCCCTGGACCAGCGAGTGGCTGACGCACGGGGCCCGTGGGTCAACGGAAACCCACCCTGGCTCGAGCGCACGACGGTAGGTGATCGGCCGAGGCCTGGCTCGAACGAGACCGCACCCGAGGTTTCGCTCGAGGCCGAGGCCTGGCTCGAGGGCTCGGGCGAGACGGAAAAACATTAGCCCGTCCGAGGCCTGGCTCGAGGGCTCGGGCGAGGCGGAAACACACACGCTCGTCCGAGACCTGGCTCGAGGCTGAGGCCTGGCTCGAGGGCTCGGGCGAGACGGAAACATACACGCCCGTCCGAGGCCTGGCTCGAGGGCTCGGGCGAGACGGAAACATACACGCCCGTCCGAGGCCTGGCTCGAGGCTGAGGCCTGGCTCGAGGGCTCGGGCGAGACGGAAACAGGGGAGAGGTTTGACCGTCGATTCCTCGCCGTCGGTGAGGTCGCCGGCGGGGAAGCTAGGCTTGTGAACTCACCGCGACGAGGCGCATCGAGCGGTGTAGGTGGTTTGGCTAGCGGATGGCCGGAGTGTGCCGGCGGCGAGCGGCAGCGCACGGAGGCGGCGGTGACGTGCGACTACACCGTCTCCGGCGGTCGCCGGTGAAATTGGGGGAGGCAAAAGCTCGAGTGAACCCTAAGGAGCAAAGCTACGGGGTTGGTTTGGCTCGGGTGGCTGCAGAGGAGCCGGGCCACGAGCGAGGTCTGCGGCGGTGCCCATGGCGCTCGGCCGGGGAGAAGAGGGGATAGGGGGCAGAAGCGTTGAAGCTCGTCGGTGTTCTTACCTTGCCTTGACTCGGTGAAGGTCGAGGATGAAGAAGAGGGGCAGTGGTGCTCGGGTCGGGGAGGAACAGCGTCGCGGGCTCAGCGGTGGTGATGGCGTCCGCGGCGGCGCTCTCCGATCTCCGGCGTCGGTGGGGCTCGAGAGGTGGTGCAAGCGGGAGCACCGGGTGTCCGAGGTGTAGACGGAGTGGTGTGCGAGACGAATCGGGTGGTGGTGTTCCGGTGAGGCCGGAACACGGCGGGGCTTTTGCGGCGATGGTCGCGGCAAGCGGGGAGGTGTTCGGCGTGTTCGAGGGAAAGTGAGGGAGAGAGCGAGAGTGAGAGCGGGCGAGCTGGAATGGCAGTGGGGAGAGGGGAGTGTGGTGCGCTCGGGGTTTGATCGGCTTGACCGGCCGGTGGTCGTGGCGGGGCCACGGCGGCGCGGTCGGCGAGGTAGCGCGGGCGATGCCGTGCACGGCGAGCGGCGCTGCAGGCGAGGCGAGCGGAGAGTGGCCGGGGGAGATAGCTTGCGTGCTCGGGTGAGAGAGGATCGAGCGAGGAGTGGCCGGCGAGGATCCTCGGCAGGATACGGCGGCCACGTGGCGGTCGCGGCCGGCGTACGGCGCGGCGTGTCAGCGGCGACAGCGCGCGGCGCGCGCGGCACGCGGGCGAGTTGGGAGCGGGCCGGCGCACGCGAGCTGGGCCGAAAGGCCAGATGGGCCGAAAGGGGTGGCACCGGAAAAAAAACGTTTTCCTTTTTCTTTTTCCAAATTCTTTCAAACTTTGACCACTCAAAAACAGTTTCAAAAACTCCAAACTAGGTTTTGACCCAAACATAAAAGTTGCTCAAAACATTTTTCTCTACCACCTTCATATAAGACACTTTTTCTGAAAACCATTTTTAAGTCCTCTACATAAAGAAAGCCAAATAAATAAACAAAAGGCAACAAGCACTCATATGCACATGCAATGATGCAATGCATTGCTTATGCTCCTTTAGTAGCTAATGAAGTTCCTAATGCAGTGCTTGACACTAGGGTGTCACAGCCCTTCCCCCCTTAAAGAAATCTCGTCCCGAGATTTGAGTTACGTACCATTTCTTAACAAAAGTGGGATAGCTTACGCGTAGGTACTCCTCGGTTTCCCATGTCGCATCGTTGGGTCCGTGATTGCTCCAGAGAATCTTGTAAGTCTTCATTGTTCGGTTACGGGTCTCTCGGGTCTTGGTATCCAAAATCTCCTTGTGCAACTGTTCCCAAAAACGTGCTATGAACTGGGGTCCTCTATCAGAAACTATCCGCTTTGGAATTCCATGCAACCTCAGGATATTCTGAATATACAGGTCTGCATACTGATGGGGGCGGTGAGTAGTCTTGACTGGTACGAAGTGAGCCACTTTAGATAACCGATCTACGATAACCCAGATAGAATCATTTCCTCTCTGAGTAGTAGGAAGTCCGGTGATAAAGTCCATACTGATCTCTTCCCACTTCCACTCTGGGATGGACAACGGTTGTAACTGTCCGGCGGGTTTCAGATGTATTGCCTTTATCCTGCAACAAGTATCACATCTGGCGACATAGGCTGCGACTTCTTTCTTCATCTTTGACCACCAAAATCTGGTTTTCAAATCCGGATACATCTTACTGCTTCCTGGGTGGATAGACAACTTTGAATTGTGAGCCTCGTTCAGAATCCTCTCTTTCAGCCCTGAATCCTTAGGAACAACTATCCTTCGTTTATACCATAGAATTCCCTGTTCATCTGTTCTAAAGTTCAACGAACTACTGGTTTCCAACCTCTTCTTTATCTGACAGATTTCTTCATCGGTCTTCTGTCTCTCGATGATGTCACTTTCCAAGGTACACTGAAGAGTGATGTTGTTCACCATAACGGGGTGCATAAGGTTAAATCTATCCTCCAAAAGTGGTTGTAGGGAGTTGCAATGAGTCTTGCGACTCAAGGCATCGGCTACAACGTTCGCTTTTCCGGGGTGGTAATGCACTTCAAGGTTATAATCCTTAATTAGCTCTAACCATCTTCTCTGCCTCATATTCAACTCTGGCTGGGTGAAGATATATTTCAGACTTTTATGATCCGTGTACACATGACATAGATTTCCCATAAGATAATGTCTCCATATCTTGAGTGCATGCACGACGGCTGCTAGTTCCAGATCATGAGTGGGATAGTTCTCTTCGTGCGGTTTCAACTGGCGAGAGGCATAGGCGATAACTCTTCCATTTTGCATGAGTACACATCCAAGTCCAATCTTGGATGCGTCGCAAAAAACATCAAAAGGTTCCTCCAAGTTTGGCTGAGCCAAAATAGGCGCGGAAGTCAACAACGTTCGCAGAGTGCGGAAAGCTGCTTCACACTCTGGAGTCCATTCGAACTTCTTGTTTTTCTGCGTTAAACGAGTCATAGGCTTGGCTATTCTTGAAAAATCTGGAATAAATCGACGGTAATACCCTGCCAAACCCAAAAAGCTGCGAACCTCAAAAACACTCGTGGGTGCTTGCCAATCCATAACCTCTTGTACTTTAGAAGGGTCTACAGAGATCCCTTCCTCTGAAAGGACGTGACCAAGGAAAGGTACCTTCTTCAACCAAAACTCACACTTGCTGAACTTAGCATACAACTTGTGCTCTCTAAGCCGGGTCAAAACAACTCGTAGATGCTCAGCGTGGTCCTTCTCATTCTCAGAGTATACCAAGATGTCATCGATGAACACTACAACAAACTTATCCAATTCTGGCATGAAAACTGAATTCATCAGGTACATGAAATGTGCCGGTGCATTGGTCAAACCAAAGGACATAACTAAATATTCATAGAGTCCGTATCTGGTAGAGAAAGCTGTTTTTGGCACGTCTTCTCTTCTGATCTTAATCTGATGGTATCCCGACCTCAGGTCGATCTTGGAGAACACTTTTGCTTTTGACAACTGATCAAACAAGACATCGATTCGAGGTAAGGGGTACTTATTCTTTATGGTTACTGCATTAAGCGGTCTGTAGTCTACGCACATCCTCAGAGTTTTATCTTTCTTTTTCACAAAGATAGCGGGACATCCCCAAGGTGACGAACTAGGACGTATCAAACCCTTATCCAAAAGTTCCTGTATTTGAACCTTAAGCTCTGCTAACTCCTTAGCGTGCATTCTATATGGTCTTCGGGATATAGGTGCTGTTCCCGGGATTAACTCTATAGCAAACTCCACATCTCTATCAGGCGGTAAACCAGGCAACTCATCAGGAAAGACATCCGGAAACTCCCATACTACCGGAATCTCAGCTATCTGCTTTGTCGTGATATTGAACAACACTCCAATCTCATGGGGGTTTCGGGGTAACTTGAACCTGAAAGAAGATCCATTCCTGGGACTAACCATGGACACTATTCTCTCTGCGGTGTCTAGATTAACCTTCCATAGTTTCATCCAACCCATACCCAAGATTACATCCAAACCTAGACCAGGAATGACTATGGGGTCCACTACGGCCTGTTTATTCCCAAAGGTCATCTCCACTCCTTTAGCCATTTTACGCGCGGAGAGAACAGCTCCGGCGGAACTTATCTGATATCCCCGGTCTAATTCTACCAACTCAAGATTACTTCTTATAACAAAATTCTCACTTATAAAAGAATGCGATGCTCCAGAATCAAACAGCACAACTGCGGGGCATTGATTAACAAGAAATGTACCAGCGGTGACAGGCTCTCCTTCTGGCACTTCTTCCACGGTGGTGTGATGCACATGACCGGTACGAGGTGGGGGCTGAGTGTACTGCTTCTTTGGGCGAGGGCACTGACGTGACAAGTGTCCAGTTTGGCCACAGTTATAGCATGGACCAATCACATATGGGGTCTTGGATCCTGCTGCACTTCCTGCCTTATTCTTGTTCTGCATCATGGGGGCGATGTACGGCTTCTGGAAGCTGGGACGGGGACGGTTGGTGGTGATCTTCCTCTGTGGGGGACGGTATCGTGCTCCTGCGACAGGCGGGCGATAAGGGGCGCGTGCTCCAAAAGGGGTCCTCTGCTGGGACGAACCTCCTTCATTTGCACGGCGGCGTGTTTCTGCGGCTAGCCGGCTGTCATTGGCCTCTTGATTCAGGCAGTCACTGACGAAGTCACTGAAAGTGGTGCGGTGACTGTTACCCATCTTTGATAGCATGGTGGCACTCATGCCACGCTTGAAACTTGCAATCTTTTTGGCCTCAGTGTCCACAAAATCTGGGGCATAGCGGGCCAGATTGTTGAAGCTGTGGAGGTACTCGGACATAGACCTAGTCCCCTGGGATAATCTCATAAACTCTGCAACCTTCATTTCCATCAGTCCATTAGGGATGTAGTGGTTGCGCATAGCGGTGGAGAACTGATCCCAAGTGGTACGTGCATTTACTGGCAAGGATGCACGGTACTGGGCCCACCACAAACCGGCGGGTCCTTCCAACATGTGGGCGGCGTACTCTGCCTTGAGCTCTTCCGTCAGACGAAGCAGACGAAACTTCTGGGTGATGGAGTTGAGCCATTCATCAGCTTCGAGCGGTTCGGTGGCTTCCTTGAACACAAGAGGGCGAGTGTCCAAGAAGTCACGGTAAGAGCTGTACTGGTTGGGCTCCGGACCTTGACGTTGATGATGCTGCTGTGCAGTGTTGTTAGCGATATTGCGAAGGGTGGCCTCCATGTGCCTCTGCATTTCCTCCATATTCCTTTGGCTGCCCAAGAACTGGCCAAAGAACGCTTCCGGCGTCATCGGCGGCGGTGGGGGAGGTGGCAGATTCTCCTCCTGTCCTGCCCCTTGCCCACGTTGGCTGCGAGTGTGTGCCGGCATCTGCATATCCCATTATTAAGCAATCATTAGGCGATGTTATATTGATCATGAATAAAATACTGCGCTGTACATAATTCGAAAATTTAGCACATGACCAAGTATAATTACTCATTTCCATACAACGTCACAGAATAATCGCTCAAAAATTAGACACGCAAACGACGGATTTCCATAAAAGGTGCTGGATCGAAGTCCGGACTTTATCCAAAAGCTTACATGCCATCAACCATTTAAACATAACACTAGCACATGTGTTAGGGTGTTACATCACTTAGCGAGCAAGCTCAAGCTATACAAAAGAAAAACGTCTCCTAGCTAAACTAGCGCTCAGACGTCTCCAGCGGCGGATGCAGCGTCCTATGCGTCGACGTCGATCATCGGCTCGTCAGCATGATCCTCCTCTGGTGGGGCGTCGGGACCAAGGACTTCTCCGTCCTGGGGATCCGGGACCTCAGCTGCTGGGGCGGCGGCCTCCTGCGCGGCGTGGTGCATCTGATGGACGGCCTCGTGGAGCTGGTCGATATAGGCCTGCTGTCCGTGTATCTGCTGTATCAACAGGTGGGCTCCCTCTCTGAGCTGGTCGAGCGCGGTGCGGGCCTCATCCCTCTGAAGAGCGGTAGTCAGGTACATCTGCTCTGCAACTGTCCTGGCAGTGGACTGTGCTGCTGCTGTGGTGCGGGCATCGTCACGCTCCAGAGTGAGCTGCTGAATCCTCTCCTGCAGACGAGCAACCTCAGCGTCGAAGTCCTCCTGAAGCTTCCTCTTGCTCTGGTAGGTGGCGGTGAGGGTGAAGGACACGCTCTCGAGAGTGTGCTCCAAACTCTCACATACCCCCAACAAAGCTCCGGTGGCGCTCATCGCAGGCGTCTCACAGTAGAACCTCTCCTCTGGGCTCCCTGTCAAGACTGACTCTGAAGTCTGCTTCCAGCGCAATGGGAAAAGTGATCCACGGGGAAACACTCCTGCCATCGCACTTGCCAGGTCGGCGGGGAAGCGGGCGATGATATCCTTCAGCACTAGGTATGCTGCCCTGTTGGCTCCATCCTTGGCACAAGTGCCTCTGGTGATCTCAGTCCATCCTGTCCAGTGCGGCTTGGCAGGCAAGGCTTTGACCTTGATCTCTACCATAACCAGGGAATCCTGCCCGTAGATCTCCTTCTGCCAGGAGTACTTAGGCTCCTGTCCTTCCTCATAACCCACTGCCTGCAAAATCCTCCAAAGGATCGTCGGCAACCCAAAGTAGGTCAGGAACGTCCTCCGGGTCAGCTTGGTGGCCAAGCGATGACGCGGAACTCCTCTGCCTCCGGTGGCCTTGCGAGCAGTCAACTTGGTCCGGGCCATCTGTAGAAATAAAGGGTTTCGAACTCTCGTGAGACGGATATTAAGTTGGCAAATTTTATAACAAAAGAGACAACTTTTAAATTAAGGGGAGGTAATGTAAATGCATGAATATAAACATGATGCATGATCGTACTTACGTTCTCACTCACTAATATGACTCGTAAGTCCTAACGTTCTAGTTGGTGGCAAGAACGATCTCTCATGCGT
This sequence comes from Coix lacryma-jobi var. lacryma-jobi, assembly GCA_009763385.1. Classification (NCBI taxonomy): domain Eukaryota; kingdom Viridiplantae; phylum Streptophyta; class Magnoliopsida; order Poales; family Poaceae; genus Coix; species Coix lacryma-jobi. Next base: position 883,640 of record CM019825.1, on the reverse strand, counting down.
TAACTACACGTTCTACTCGATCACAAAGTTAGCGTACCTGCAGAAGATTCATTTCAGCCCAAAGGAATTCCCAATGATAAAACAATTCAGTATTGACCAGTATGCGCAAAATACATAAAGGTCAACACAACACCATGCACCAATAGAAATCACCCTTAAAATCATTGATACCTTCATATGTGTCCGCGTAAAGCTCGCACATACTTGGTATAAGAATCCCTTGCCTGGACCGACGGTTGGACGGTCATGCTCTCATATCTCACAAAATCATTTTATGCATGTTTTCGCAATCGACACATTCTCTTTTCCCTCGAGAATGGACCAGCAAATAAAGATTCAGCATGAACAAATCCTGAACCCTGTTAGCAGTTAAGCCACCTGAATCCTAGTATAGGGCTTAAGGACAAGACTGGGCACACTTAGTAATTGAAAATAGTTTCAAAATAGTTTTGAAATACCCATTTTAGTTCGAAAATACTCTTTACTAGGGTAATCCCTTGAACCATGCTCCGATACCAAGCTGTGGCGGAACCGTCCTGATTATAAGAGCTCAAGTATTATCTTAGCCAAATCCGTCTGACTTCGACTGATACTTGAACCCATACAACCCCGGTAGTCCGGAAATCTCGAAGGATTTCTAATACCATACATCAAACAGATCGCATCATTCAAGGATTACATTCATAAAGATACATCATAACGAAAACGAAACCGAATTTAAAATAGAGTTATTACAATACCGAGTTTAAAAGTGCGGAAGCTGAAATAGTTTGAAATACGACCACCACACATGTGGTCCAAATAAAACTTCATTGTTTTGATAAATCCACTCGACACAACTCACTCCTCCCTTTTAAGATAATGTGCCACTAGTAGTCTTGGTCCAGCAAAAGAAAGGGGGAAAGCTTCTGGACGACCCTGCCCTGGGCCTACTCCTCATCACCTTCCACCGGGTAGAGGCAGTGCTTACAATAGCCAAAGTAGACCTGGCCATCTGCAACAAACGGGATAAACCCTGAGTACGGGAATGTACTCAGCTAGACTTACCCGTCCAACTGAAAATAAAGACACCAAGGGTATGCAAGGCCTTTTTGGGTGGAGCTGGGATCTTTTAGTTGCGAGAAGCTCAAGTTCAGATAGGAAGTAATTAGTGATAAAGATGAGCTGCCATTTTTTTAGACCTACTCCTTAATTCTAGGTTTTTCACCTGTACTAGAGCACTCACTTGAATCTACCAATCAATAATATAACCATATCCAGTTGACTTATCCACATTTTAGTTGAACCTTAAATCATTACATGGAGTTGTATCGTGGTGAAGCTCGCCATAGTTTCCCACTAACCGGGGGAGACGGCGACTCGAATCGAATTCCAAATCAGCTGATGAAAGACCTTTAATACCAGCCCACACTTTCCCCGTCGGGTCCATGCATTGGGCAACCGCTCGACGCTTGTTCGTGGTGGTAATCGTCGTGGTTCAAGCACGGACCGCCCAATCAGAGTCTGGCGATGGCCTCACGCGGCAGATCGCAACTTCCGTACTAGAGGGCACGGACACGGGTTGAAACCGGCCCGAACAGCTTCTAACCGGCTTTGGGGTCGATGATTACAGCACCGACATGTCCCTAAGTAAAAGGGCGCGTTCAAAAATGAACGAGGGCCAACATCGATACAAACCTACACGATCCAACGGATGGACTGCCCCAAGTTTCCGAACTTGTGCCCTGCCATCTCGTCGACCGTATTTCATTACTACTCAGGTTCTTTTCCACGATAGCAAATATAGCCAACCGTGATCCGGTAAATACCCATTCGGGTAGTACTGAAACATCCTAAACTACCACTTTTATTAAGCAGGCTAAGCAATTCTACATTGTAACTAAACAACAGGATACAAGGTAGATATTAATCAATAACCAAGGAATGGTAATGCAGCAAGTAGGATTCATTTCAACTCCTAGACCTAATGCATCACAATATAAAAGGACTCAAGTAAACTTAATTGCAAAAGATAGGAGGCTTAATATGCTCCGGGGCTTGCCTTGAGTGAAGACTGCTGCCTCGTGAGAGGGACACTCAGGTAAGTTAGGGTCGTGGACGGGGTCGACTTCCTCTGGCTGCTGCAGCTCCTGGATCTCCGGCTCGGCGTTTAGCTCCTGCTCTTGGTGGGGCTCCGACGGGGTCGATCCTATTGCGTGCGATGAATATATATTTAAATAAATGCGGTGCAAGATGAAGGTGACATGAAAGGTATAAATCTTGCAAACCAACAAAGTCAATTTGTTGAACCACTTTTGACATTGAGGTAATTACTTAATTATTTCATAAAACAAAATCTGGTTATTCACTCTTTTTCTTATTTAAATTAAACCAAAGAAACTCCGATTGAACTGCAAGTGCATCTTTCTGGACTCAGAAAAATCCACAAAAATTCCAGAAAGTAAACAACACTTGCTGGACTCTACTGAACAAGTTTCAGCCAAAAATAAACTACAGAACTGCAGATATAAAAATGACAAGCAACTGCCCAAAAAGGTGCTTTGAACTACAACCCTATTGTAAAAGGGTGCACAACTCTATTTCATATTTTTCTCAGATTCTACTTCACCTTTTATGCTTATCAAGAAAGTTCCATGAACAGAAACATTGTATTATTTCTTACAGGAATTTCCAAAGATAAACACGGACAAGCACAGTTGTAAAACAACTACAACTTTTTCCACAAAACAGATCAGGTTTATATTTTTCTTAGAATCTTCATGGCATACAGAGACTGCACAAAATTTCCCATATTTTATTTCAACCTATAAAACACCTTAACACTTTTTCTAAGAAATCAGCAAAAGGAACTTTTAACCATAACAGGAACTCTTTTCATAAGAACAGTACTTCATATAACTTTCACAGGCACCAAACATAACAAGGAACCTATACAAATTTTCCCATGAATTAACTTCATCAGAAAACACTTAATTCCATTTATCCCAACAAAAGCATGTGCACTGAAATAAATGAAAACATTAAAATAAACTGTTATCAAAAATACATTCATATTTTTCCATGATAGATCTACTCATAAACAAGCCAACAAAACTGAAAGTACTCCATTTGGACTTATAAATCATGCTGTACAAAAATAACAAGCATCTCTGGAAATTAAAACTAAAAGAAAAACATTTGAATTTCTCCCGGCTGGCTACGTGCACCCGGTCCCTGGACCAGCGAGTGGCTGACGCGCGGGGCCCGTGGGTCAACGGAAACCCACCCTGGCTCGAGCGCACGGCGGTAGGTGATCGGCCGAGGCCTGGCTCGAACGAGACCGCACCCGAGGTTTCGCTCGAGGCCGAGCTCGAGGCCGAGGCCTGGCTCGAGGGCTCGGGCGAGACGGAAAAACATTAGCCCGTCCGAGGCCTGGCTCGAGGGCTCGGGCGAGGCGGAAACACACACGCCCGTCCGAGACCTGGCTCGAGGCTGAGGCCTGGCTCGAGGGCTCGGGCGAGACGGAAACATACACGCCTGTCCGAGGCCTGGCTCGAGGCTGAGGCCTGGCTCGAGGGCTCGGGCGAGACGGAAACATACACGCCCGTCCGAGGCCTGGCTCGAGGCTGAGGCCTGGCTCGAGGGCTCGGGCGAGACGGAAACAGGGGAGAGGTTTGACCGTCGATTCCTCGCCGTCGGTGAGGTCGCCGGCGGGGAAGCTAGGCTTGTGAACTCACCGCGACGAGGCGCATCGAGCGGTGTAGGTGGTTTGGCTAGCGGATGGCCGGAGTGTGCCGGCGGCGAGCGGCAGCGCACGGAGGCGGCGGTGACGTGCGACTACACCGTCTCCGGCGGTCGCCGGTGAAATTGGGGGAGGCAAAAGCTCGAGTGAACCCTAAGGAGCAAAGCTACGGGGTTGGTTTGGCTCGGGTGGCTGCAGAGGAGCCGGGCCACGAGCGAGGTCTGCGGCGGCGCCCATGGCGCTCGGCCGGGGAGAAGAGGGGATAGGGGGCAGAAGCGTTGAAGCTCGTCGGTGTTCTTACCTTGCCTTGACTCGGTGAAGGTCGAGGATGAAGAAGAGGGGCAGTGGTGCTCGGGTCGGGGAGGAACAGCGTCGCGGGCTCAGCGGTGGTGATGGCGTCCGCGGCGGCGCTCTCCGATCTCCGGCGTCGGTGGGGCTCGAGAGGTGGTGCAAGCGGGAGCACCGGGTGTCCGAGGTGTAGACGGAGTGGTGTGCGAGACGAATCGGGTGGTGGTGTTCCGGTGAGGCCGGAACACGGCGGGGCTTTTGCGGCGATGGTCGCGGCAAGCGGGGAGGTGTTCGGCGTGTTCGAGGGAAAGTGAGGGAGAGAGCGAGAGTGAGAGCGGGCGAGCTGGAATGGCAGTGGGGAGAGGGGAGTGTGGTGCGCTCGGGGTTTGATCGGCTTGACCGGCCGGTGGTCGTGGCGGGGCCACGGCGGCGCGGTCGGCGAGGTAGCGCGGGCGATGCCGTGCACGGCGAGCGGCGCTGCAGGCGAGGCGAGCGGAGAGTGGCCGGGGGAGATAGCTTGCGTGCTCGGGTGAGAGAGGATCGAGCGAGGAGTGGCCGGCGAGGATCCTCGGCAGGATACGGCGGCCACGTGGCGGTCGCGGCCGGCGTACGGCGCGGCGTGTCAGCGGCGACAGCGCGCGGCGCGCGCGGCACGCGGGCGAGTTGGGAGCGGGCCGGCGCACGCGAGCTGGGCCGAAAGGCCAGATGGGCCGAAAGGGGTGGCACCGAAAAAAAAAACGTTTTCCTTTTTCTTTTTCCAAATTCTTTCAAACTTTGACCACTCAAAAACAGTTTCAAAAACTCCAAACTAGGTTTTGACCCAAACATAAAAGTTGCTCAAAACATTTTTCTCTACCACCTTCATATAAGACACTTTTTCTGAAAACTATTTTTAAGTCCTCTACATAAAGAAAGCCAAATAAATAAACAAAAGGCAACAAGCACTCATATGCACATGCAATGATGCAATGCATTGCTTATGCTCCTTTAGTAGCTAATGAAGTTCCTAATGCAGTGCTTGACACTAGGGTGTCACAGGGATCACCGTGGGTTCAAGGAGAATGGAAGCTCTGCTACGCTAGATCCACGAGAGGATGCTGGGCTTAAGATATAAGGCCCTCTTCTCTTTTTCGCTACGCGACCAAGATTCTCATGAGATGGGATTCCTCCTCCTGCGGCCTCGGAGTTCAGCCAGCGAATAAGTTAGCTAAGCAGCCTAGTAGGCGAGTCTGATAAGTGTCAAACAAAAGTTCCAGGCATCGACGGATTCTCAGGTGAACCTTAGAGAAGTGGACTGGGATGGTAGTAGTTGAAATACCAATAGGAAAAGCAATGGCTTCGATCCTTTTGCAATTCTCTATTCTATCCTTTTGCAATTCTATAATGGCTATACCCTTGTTGAAGGGGACGGACCTTTCTCTAGATAGCTTCTTAGCGCTTAGCTACTTTCTCCTTCTGTGCCGCTAGCGCTACTACTCCTAGTGATAGGAATAACATACTATTTTTCGCGATGAGGCCCATCTTGGACCGGTAACGTATTCTAATGATCTGGATCTCTGGCTTATCTCTTACTTGACGGATTCTATTTTAGCTAGTGGGATTTCATTTAAGTGACGATAATCAGGAAAGAACAGGGTGGATTGGCTCTATCCATCTTTTGCCCTTTCCGAACCGCTACCTGGGTTTCCAGTCGTTTCGGCTACTGCCAATATTTTAGGAGGAAATAGCCGTTGTCCCTGGATCCTTCTAGTCGGGGGAGAGCCTTTATTACACCTAGAAATAAGGTAACGGGGCACACCATATCCTCGATATTTGAGGGCTAGGAAGCAGGCACTGGTATCGTCACTTCAGCTTTAACCTGGTATAAAGCGTCTAACTGATCGATAAAGAAGCATTGCGCTTGTCAAAGGAGTTCAATGCTCACTAGACGCATAAACAGAACTAGATACGATAGTCTTACTTAATTGAGTATATCAAGATGTGCATCGCTTACTTTAACCCTCATACCTTGCTTTAGCAGCAGCAGGCGGCTTACACTACGTATAGGCCTGATTCCAAGGAGTGCAAAAACCCTGATTCATTCTTCAAAATAGTCTTTTGAACTCAGTTAGAGGGAAGATGACAAACCTAATAGTATAGTGAAATGACTATGCTCATAAAACTCTTCAAGGGTATTGTTTGTCTGGATCCTCTACATCAGTTTACACCTCATAGAGTATTCTCTAACTCCAAAAGCTTGTAGGCCAGACAGGGTTGACTCTCGAGAACCCTATGCTATGGCAATGATTCTCTGGTTAGCCATCAGCCTGCCTGTATTGATATCTTGCTAGATAAAGAAAGGGAAGCACTAACAAACACCTTGCTTAATATGCTTATCAAAATCTGTTTATTAAGCAAAAGAGATAGTTTACTTACATGGGTGGGTGGATGAAAATCCAAAGAGAAAGAGCTTTGACTTAAGCTATTCAAGGTCAACTCAACGGTATCCCTGTAGCACTTGCGGTTATGCATTTTCTGTTGGGATCGGTAATGGGTGAAAAAAGAACCCATCTAATTGAATATGCTAGTAATCAATCCTTACCTCTAAGAATTTATTGTGCTTCTGCTCGTATGCAAGAAGGAAGTTTCAGCTTGATGCATATGGCTCAAATATCTTTGCTTTTATTTTATTTATCAATTCAAAACTTTTTTTAGTCTCACCTCTTACATAGCCTATAAAAGGAGCCGCCTGGAATGCTTGGAAATAGAATTCTTGGCGAAGCAGATGCATACATAGTTAGGGTCAAAGAGTTCTGGAAGAAGTAATCATGTGATCGATTGACCAGGAAATAACCTTATTTTGACTTATAAGCTACCGGTACGGAAGAAGGAAGCGTAGCTGAGTCATTCCTTATATGGAAGCTTTTGACCAGCATAGTGAGCAAAGCACCCGGCGCAGTACAAGGATGACCCTAAGATGTAAGTAGGTGCACAGTACCCTCACGCAAAAGCATTTAGTAGAGCTATTCCAACCCAAGATTGGAGTGTGCATATAAAGAACTACGTACAAGGCTTTCCAACCCAATTGACACATTATCATGTTGCAAGAATGTTAAGATTGGTCCTCAATTGCAAACCTATCTTAACATTTATGTTGTGAGGACCAAGAATAACTCACTATGACGTGATAGGTGAATAAATTAGGGTGAATAAATAAAAAAACTCACTATGAATAAGTAGGTTTATTCACCCAATTGGGACCAAGAATAAGTAGGTGAATAACTCACTATGAGGGGGTTCACCCAATTGCAAGAAAACTCTCTCTCGCCTGTCCTATTGACACATTTATTCACCTCATCCTACAAAATAACTCACTGCCACTTTATCCTCAAAAGATTGGAGTGTGAAAAAGCAACCTCTTCATGAAACCTTTCCTAGTACCTTCGGACACTACAATAGGTAGAGAAATTTCCGTCTTTCTTAGCCATTATTATCAATTTCAAGTTGTTAAGCATTAACTTCCTGCACCTAACCTCCTCACACCAACTCCTTACAGATCGGGTCTTTAGGGCGGCTCACAACAACAGGGTGGTTTTACATCCTTTTCCTTTATAGTTAGCAGTTCGTTTTATTGTATCAAATGACTTGCCCAAGCTACCTTTCCGACTTGATGAACTAATCATCACAAGCAAGGGAATGAAAATAAGGCATCTTTTGCCCTAGTGAGAGATTTCTTTTTAGTAGCATAAACCGGTGCTAGCCCTATTACTGGCATATTAGGTAGTAGCCTAGCTATATTAAGCATATCTTGACCCTTGCAAACCAACTGTACTTACCTTTTCCGTCAATATCTCGGTCCTTGAAAGCTTGGATCTTTGCTTACGCTTTTGAGTACATAATTAACTTACTCATCAGGATTTATATATTGAACCGGGGGATATGCCTAACTCTTTTTCGGCTTGCATTCCTTTGGTGAGTAGTTACCAAAAAAGAGAAATGAGTATTGCAAAAATAACACGAGATAGTGGTTTTGAACCTGTGCGCCAGAACAAGAAATGTTTCGCCCACTAATTCTTCAAGTGTCACTTTGCAAAGGGGAAGGGTTGTTGGAAGGGATAGATCAGTAGCTAAGTCAGCTTTCTTATTCGTTAGCAACGCCGGCTTGTTGTCAAGCTTCATGAAGGCTAAGTTTGGTATTTCTATGCCCTATGATAGATAGGCGAATTTCACTTGCCCGGGCTTCCAGCATAGTAGTTTTGCTTTACCAGATTTAAGACTATAATCACATTCGTGGTTTAGGCACACTCTCTCAGTTGTATTGGATAGGGCTATCTAAAGAGTAGTGGTGGTAGTGGTCTCAGGAACCCTTCGGTACTAACCTAGAAAAACAAAAGAATAGGCTCGATCGAAGAGAGGCAAGCGGTACTTTCCTACCATCGCACCCTTTCCTTGGGCATGTGTTGACAGCAGATGGTGTTGCAGTAGACCCCGCCAAGATTGAGGCAGTCTCAGAATGGAAGCAACCTCAGAGTGCCACCGACATCAGGAGTTTCCTAGGATTGGCTGGATATTATCGCCGATTCATTGAGAACTTTTCCAAGATCGCGAAGCCAATGACAGAGCTACTACAGAAGAATGCTCCATTTGTTTGGAATGAGGCACGTGAGAAGAGCTTCCAAGAGCTTAAGAGAAGACTCACGACCACTCCAATCCTTGCCTTACCCGATATTCATCAGAATTTCGTGGTATATTGTGATGCTTCCAAGCAAGGGTTAGGATGTGTTCTCATGCAGAATGACAGAGTGATCGCGTATGCTTCACGACAGCTAAGGGATCACGAGAAGAACTACCCCACACATGATCTTGAGTTAGCTGCAGTTGTTCATGCTCTCAAGATTTGGAGTTGATCAGCAACAAGTGTGACATCTACACCGATCACAAGAGTCTCAAGTATTTCTTCACGCAGAATGAGTTGAATATGAGACAGCGAAGATGGTTAGAATTGATCAAAGATTATGATCTAGAGATTCATTACCATCCTATCCTGGTAAAGCAAATGTTGTGGCAGATGCCTTGAGCAGAAAGGGTTACCATACTTAGTGCACTGAGGGACTTGGGCATTATCCATTTCTTTAGGTCTACCAAGACCTTTCGGTAAAGCCTTTGATGAGAAGTTGCAAAATTTATTTATTTCCCCCTTCTTCTTAGTCTTCAGATGTGGAAGGCCCAAGCAAGCTTCCATCTTCATACGTGGATCCTTTGTTGGGAAAAGATTGCCGCCTATAAAGCACTATTCTGATTTCAGAGTTGGAGCCCATATTCCTTCGAGAAAAGGAAGAAATAAAGAAATCAAACAATCTATGAGTTTATTTCAAAACGGGCGCCACTCAACAATGCCAATGAGGAAGCACTCTACTATTTAAATTAAATGAAATTCAAAAGAAAGAAGTTTCGAAGCAATCGAAGGAGCAGAACAACATGGATATGAAATATACTCAACTATTCGGGGAAGTGCCGTATAAGTGTAAAGCAATAACCACAAAAGGAAGGAATTATTCTAAAAGAGTAAATCTCTAAATAAATCTATTCCTATGTCCAAATCAACTTATTCAAGTGAACCACCAAATGAGTGAGGTCCTTATATATGATACGCAGTTCGAGAAAATAAGACAGGGTTTTTTTTAAGGCTTCCAGAGAAAAGGCAGGCTATCTACACCTCGCTCAGTGGAAGAAAAAATGCAAGCTCTGACAATTCTAATGAAGTCTAACCAGGCGAGCTCGAATGAATTCATAGCCAGAACCAATGCACAATTCGACACTCAGTCAGGACTGAAGAGGTAAACAAATTGATTCAATCGATACCAGAACTAAAAAACGTGATGAAAGATTAGCGTTGTTAGAGAAAATGACTGAAACACTGTGCAACTCCTTGAAAGTGAATCCGGATACTGTGAGACCTGTAGAGGGGTTAACTGAGAGAAGAATTCGTTGGAAAAATCCGGGAAATGAATTGCGACCAGTGGCTAATCATGGGCCGAGACCTAACTATAGGTCTGAATTACCAGTGTTTCCTGGTCCCAGGAATTGGGAACGAAAATGTGAGACCTACTTCACAATGAATCTGGTACCTGACAATCTGAGAACTGAGCTGGCCTCAATGAATCTGGTAGGTGAAGCATATAATATAATTGGTATTATGGGTTCCAGTTAGAGCATGGTACAAGACCTTGGCTTAACTTTGTGGGAGCACTGTACCAAAGGTTTGAGGACAGATCTGTATCTGGTTTCTGTGGCCAGTTTAAGAACATGTACCAGACTGGTACAGTAAAAGAGTACCCTTCTTGTTTCTCAAAACCCAGCGAGCTCCAGCCACGATGGAGCAAGCCTATAGCGAGTGATTGAACGAGCCAGTTCCAAACACTTCTCTTTATCTATTCCCGCGCCTGATAGGGTTTACCTTTTCTGAAATCTTAGCAAAGGGCTTCCATACTCATGTAAGAATCTTTCTTGTATTTCTTGCAGGGGTGGCTTGTTTTGGCTTTGGTGCATTTCATGTAACGGGTTTATATGGCCCTGGGATATGGGTGTCCGATCCTTACGGACTAACTGGAAAAGTACAAGCTGTAAATCCTGCATGGAGTGCAGAAGGATCCTTTCGTTCCGGGAGGAATAGCTTCGCATCATATTGCTGCGGGCATATTAGCGGGCCTATTCCATCTAAGTGTCCGTCCGCCTCAACGTCTATACAAAGGGTTACGTATGGGCAATATTTAAACTGTACTTTCCAGTAGTATCGCTGCTGTTTTTTTTGCTGCTTTCGTAGTTGCCGGAACTATGTGGTATGGATCAGCAACTACCCCAATCGAATTATTTTGGCCTACTCGTTATCAGTGGGATCAGGGATACTTTCAGCAAGAAATATATCGAAGAGTTAGCGATGGGTTAGCCGAAAATCTTAGTTTATCGGAAGCTTGGTCTAAACCGAGAAACAAGTTTTTTCGCATCGCTAATAATCCGGCGAAGGGAGGATTCTTCAGAGCGGGATCAATGGACAACGGAGATTTCATAGCTGTCCGGGTGGTTAGGACATCCTATCTTGAGAGATTTAGAAGGGAATGCATGTGCCTCAAACTTTTTGTTTTGTTTTGTTAGACGGATACGGGATTGTGAGAGCTGATGTTCCCTTTATAAGGGATAGAAATCCAGTGTCGAACAAGTAAGTGTAACTTTTAAGTTATCAGGTGGTGAACTCGATAGAAAAGGGTTCTTTCTTATTCGTTAGAGGAGGGTTGTTCTTATGAACGAACAATTTCCAATGCTGCCAAGACAAGATGGTTGTGCAATCTTGTTATTTTTTGACTATAACTGCTACAACTACAAGACGAGAAAAAGATGCCAAAATCGAATCACAAAGGTAGTTACTTCCTGGATAGATGGAAGAAGATTGGAATGCGCCCCAAGAGGTGATCGAAATAAAGAGGATAGAAGTCTTTCAAAATCACCCCCGCGTAAAGGAAAAAGCCCTTTCTTATTCTTGGTCGTCTTGCCGAACTCCTTCCCCTGCTAAAAGATTTCCGTTTCAAACCAGGTTGTTCTTTCGCTTCTACGCTCGTCATTACCTTTTCGTGCTTTCTCGTACCAGTGCGTATATCAATGAAATGGGGTTTCCTTTTAGAATAGAACCGCCCACTATGTCTGTGATCCAATCTCAGAACTCTTCTTTCTTTCCTATAGAATTCGTTCATCCAATAGCTCTCCAAACTCAGCTTTCATAAACAGGAGCCGAAAGAAGGCGGATTGATGCTTGTGTAATCATTCCACGGATAAAGAAAAGAGTGCATGCATCAGTCTCAGTCTCAAAGCCCTTTGAGGCAGTCGGAATTCTCGTATCAATAAGATCATATCGGTATCCATCTATGAAAGATCTCTATTGCATCAAACCTCCCCCTAGCCCGTCCCTTTTTGGTATAGAAAGTTCCAGCCAATTCCAATAGCTTGATAGAGTAAATGGCGCTATTACCCTTCAGCTCAAACTTTCGGAAAGCTCTATAGTATCGTATTCCGCTCGTATGCTCTCGTTATGTAATAGAATACCTTTTACCGTTCATCAAGTGAACGTAGCCCTTTCGTAGTCTATGCCCCTTTATTCTTAAGTGGGGGAATCCTCTGAAAGCCGGTGATCGAGTGAGTAAGTCCGCCAGGAAGCTAGTTCTTTAGGGCTTAAATGAAAGCTTGCCGGCTGTGAAAAGTATACCTTTCCTTTCCCACCAGTTTTTCGGTGCCTTCTTTATGCTCGAGACTAAGGAAGCAAGAGGAAGAGTGAGGGTCGACAGGCAAAGAATGGCTTGAGTGAAAGCTGGAGTGGCACAAGACAGATTGAAAGCAAAGGGAATAGCTCATATGGAAAGATACATATATAGTAAATGGAAACCAATTTTAAAGTAATAAGCGATATTCTAAAAGATTAAGAATGAATGAAGACTTTCTAATAACATAGGGTTCCCGTGCAGCCAATGGGATTGGGGGAGTAGTTCATAGTTCCCCTCTAGCCAATCCTAAAAGTTCTTCTGCCTTCGATCCAGTGGTAAGCCTTTCAAGTTTCCAGCCAGTAGACAAGAAATTCTGTACTGTAAGTAAGAGACTAGGGATAGCCATCAGAAAAGGGGAAGCCTGTCTCAATCAGTACTTCTTTTTTTGGAAAGCCAGGTTTTTTTATATGAAACTCAGGCAAGAAGACGAAAAGACGTTCACGTTACCAATTCCGTCTCGTCTGATCTTTTATTGGTTTTGTTTTTTCTCTCGTGCCCTGGTACAAAGAACTGATGTAGGGGTTGCCGCTCCTTAGTTCATCTCTCGGTAGAACAAGGCACCTATGCGGTGGGTTCGACTCCCACAGGAGCGTACATTTCCAATCGATTTGGTACTTTTCTTGATTCAGAGTTCTTGCTGTCCATTACAGATTCTTTAGCGATGTAAAGCCATCAGGCAGTAGACCGGCAAGGGAACGGCTGTCTCGGTATTCGTTCTTGAACTATGCTCCCCACCCCAAGGGTTAAAGCAACTCGAATCTCTCTCCTTTCCTCAAAGGAATCGTTACGAGCAGAAAACTTGGATTGGAAGAAAAGTACTGTACCAAACACAGTAGCGGCGTATTTAGCTACCTTAGAACCGTTACTCCACCGAGGAGCCGTTTATCCGACGCAAGACTAGCGCAATCCTTTTTTTTCCAATGGCAACTATAAAATCCGAAACAATAGGTGTCTTCGGCCGATCAATTGGAGCCGAATCCCGTAGAGTAATCCGTTTTCGTAGCAAGGAAGGAGCCCTAAGCTAGGTAGCTGTTCTTGGGATTTCCGTTCTTGGGATTACCGGTGCCCAGGAAAGAATGGATAAAGCAATGCCGGTACTAAATTGATCAAACATGATGGTGATCTGCTACCCACCTACTCTAATAGAAGCACTACAGGGGTATCAACTATTGAAAAAAATACTCAAACCAACTATTCAAATAGCAGGCTTTATCTTTTAAAACAAGCAGGATTCCAGGAATTGGGAAGAAAAGAAAGAATCAAGGAAAGATCTTTCTCTTGAACTATAAACTAGAGGCAGACTTTCTCTCCTTCAATAGGAGAAGATGCTGGTCTAGCTTTTACTTCGGCGCCTACTTCCTTGTGAGCAGCCGCTTTTTCTTCTTTCCGTGGAGAAACCTAGTAACTTGGTTTTATTTTCCAACTCCTACTTTATTTGCCTGCCTATTCGCTGGCACCAGTGACTTAACCAGTTAAAGCTTCTTTTTTTCATTTCCAGGATCAGCCTACTGAGGACGTAGCGAGATTAGGACTTTTGTCGGATCCTACTTTTTTTCTTAGAAAGCTAGGACCTTTTTAACATAAAAAAGTAAAGGTTAGAGGATAGCCTACCTACATGGAATTGGAAGAGAAAATAGGTTTGAACCCCACTTCAAAAAGGGGCCGTCTACACCCCCACCTCCTTTGCCCTACTTACCCTGAGCTTCCGGCTTTGGCGAATCAGTGAATACATGTTAACCAGAAGAGTCTGACTTGCTAAAGACCTCCTAAGGCAGCTGCAAGAACAGAGGGAGGCTCATCTGCCCCCACAACAGGGATGGAAAGGTATCGATCGACCATGAACTTGCCGAATTTCTTTGACCACTGCCTCAGAGCCCATACAAGCTCTTCTTCAACAACCATATGTGACCTTCTTTTCCCTGAGTTTTGAACCCCTCCCCTCAGGTTGCACCATGTAGATCTCCTCCTCCTCGTTGTTGCCGTGGAGAAAGACCGTATTCACGTCAAGTTGAAATAGATGCAAGTCCTCGGCCGCTACTATACCGAGAATCGTCCGGATGGTTTTGAGCTTGACTGCTTACCTGAAAGCATGCGGCACTCAACTCAGCTGAAGAATTCACTTCCACCCTCTATAGCTCATAGTCACGGTATCCTCCTATATTCATAAAGCGTCCTCCTACATTCCGAAAGCGACCCTAGCACCAGTTTATCTTTCAACTCTCATATAGACCATTATCATCCCATCCTTCGACTACCCTATGGCCTATCTATAAAAGAACAATTATTTATAAATATCAATCAATAAGCAATTGCTTAACCCAATGTTTAGTCCGAATGATCGATATATCATCAATGGATGACGGAAACCGTTTTTTGTAGTCATACCCTCGGTAAGAAGATCCTACCCAAGGATAGCCAGTGAACACTCCCACCATAAGCGAGCTAAGATAGTGGAATTCAGTCTATGAACGCAAGCCTAAAAGTAGAAGCCGTGAATCCTGTCTAATAACCACGGATGTAGAAAGATCTGGTGGAAGGCCACTGGATGGAAGGTTATGCGTAATATCAAAGTAAAGTCAAAGTTTACCAAGAGGTAAGCCTGAATGCTTTAGGTTCACTACGATAGTTGTTACTCATTGGGTGGGTCAACTAGTCATGGTATAGTTGTTTACATGGTAGCTGGTTGGTTCGACAGACCAGAGAAAGAGATTCTGGGTCATCCCCATGAGCTGATACAGCTCTTGTTTGGATCGCCTTCTGGGCAGCTAACTAAGGATTATCGGGATTCATTCCAATTGTGGGTTGAGAAGGATGGCAAGCTTCCCAATTGGAGATACCCTGCTCTAGGAATGAAAGGGTTCATCACACCAGAACGAGGTAAAGGGCAACCCCTTGACCGAGTGAAGGCGAGCCTGGATCCAGAGATTGATGGATGATGGAATGGATCTCTGTCGCGTGGTACCCATTCTAACCATGAAGGGTAAAGGAGCCAAGCAAGCTATCAGGCTGTGAGCAGGAATCAATGAAGGACCGAGAATGCAATAGCAAGGCGACCAGAGGGGGGGTGAATGGGAGCCAAAAAAATTTCTCTCGAAACTTTAGGCCAAGTGTCCCAAAATCAACCCCCAAAAGCAACGACCGAGAACGTGATGCCCACGACCCTTGGAAGAGAGTGGATGATCCCTAGGATCACAGCGAGGCACCACAAAGCGATTGCGAACCAAACACCAAAAGCTCCGGCACAAGTTTGCCCCTTGAAAACCGAGTCCCAAACGTAGATTGGAGGCTACGTCGAGAAATCCTCAAATACCGATGCTAACAAGTAGCAAAGGTACCTAGAGAGGTTCCTTGGTTAACTATAGGGCCAAACGAGAAGTCCAAAAACCAAGCGGAAAAGCCGGGAGACGAAATGCACTGAAAAGCACTAGTCTGCGGGTTCTCGGACTGTCCGCGGGTTCTGCGGACTGTCCGCGGGGAAAGCCCGGACTGTCCGCCGGCAAAACTCGCCAAACAACAAACTTGCTAAAGTCCCCTGGACACTTCCCGGACTGTCCGCGAAAAACAACGGCGGACTGTCCACCGGTCAAATGAACAGTGCCCGGCCGAAGAACACAGCCACTGATCCGGCTGATCCCCAACGCCCGGACTGTCCGCCGGTCAAACCGCGGACTGTCCGCGGCTGTCCAGAAAGGGCGATTTTGGTCGCCCAAAACTCAAATCTCCTCGAAATTGATTCAAACCAAAATCCCTTGATCCCAAACTTGGAGAGGATGATCACAAGGTAGTTAGGAGACTATGCCCAAGAAATCATCCGCTCAAATCGACTCAATCAACGGGAAATCGAAGGGGAAGGTGTATGAACCGAAAAAGCACCACGAAAAGGAAATCGTCCTGATCTACTTGTT
Source organism: Coix lacryma-jobi var. lacryma-jobi (assembly GCA_009763385.1). Taxonomy (NCBI): domain Eukaryota; kingdom Viridiplantae; phylum Streptophyta; class Magnoliopsida; order Poales; family Poaceae; genus Coix; species Coix lacryma-jobi. The sequence continues at coordinate 867,438 of CM019825.1, read as the reverse complement.
CGTGAGGAGTTAGATGAATTCCTTTGGTCAAGATGACCTCCTCACTGCAAAGAACAAGATGATTCAAATGGATTTCGCAAAGACGCACTAGAGAGGGAGATCGAGCGACGGGAAAAACGCGGAGAAACGAAGAACGCGAAGAACACGAACCAAAACGTGAATCAACACATCGATCTGCAACCGTGTGGCTACCACATGCTACAATAGTGAGGTTACGGCCTCACTTCCTCAAAATCTCCAGTACACAGAGGTATGGTTCTCTGCGGATCTCAGCTAGCTACAGCAGGGGATTGGGAGAGCAGGAAACCCTAGAAGCAAAGAGCAAATGACTGAGATGGAATGGGAGGAGGGTGTCTCCCTCTACTTATCCTAATTCTAATTCCTACTCTACCCCTCTCTAATTACAGAGCGAACCAGCTAAACCCTAGGGTTATTCTGGACCAACTCAAGGTAGATGGTGATCCGACGGCCACGCCCGCACAACTCGTAGCGTTGCCTCGACGCAACCTCCCGATTGCCGCCACGTGCCGCCCTCGCTCTGCACCCCCGGTTTTGTGGCCGAAACCGGGAAACCAGGCTTTTACGCCAACCCCCGGTTTTGAGGCCCAAACCGGGAAACCAGCCTCCAAGTCCATCCCCTGGTTTTGTGGCCGAAACCAGGAAACCCGCCAGCGCCCAGGTTTTGAGGCCTAAACCTGGAAACCGTCCTCAGCCCGAGTCTTGTGGCCCAAACTCGCCAAACCCGTAGCACACCCAGGTTTTGTGGCCCAAACCTGGAAACCGTCCACTCAGTGGTTTTTCTGTGGCTCAACCACCAAACCGGAGCTGTAGAGGGGATGCACCGCCCGTGCACCCCGTCCACCGACATGTGTCCCCAGGTCCTCGACCCGAGCAACTCCATGTCCCGCAAGTCTCCGCTCGTTGCTGTCCCAGGCTGTCAGCCACCACAGCTGATCCTCAGGCCACCGGTCCCTCAGTCCAAGCCTCACGTCCGCCCTTCACCGCTCCCGGTCCATCGGCACGGCACGTCTCTACTTGACCTTCAGCTTGCCCTCGATCACTGTCTCTGTGCTCGACACCTGCACAACACAAGCCAAAGAACATGCGATCAAACCCGTTGACAATCACTCATCACTCGAGACTCGGCATACACCCATGTATCCGCAATCTCCCCCTTGATGAGTGCATTGTCAACTACTCACACAAATCATTATGAAATAGAAGAAGGAAGGAAGAAGGAGAGAGAACTCAACCAAATGACCCAAAAGCATAGCAAAGCCGAAGAAGGTCAAGTGGAAAGAGCAAGACAACTTGGTCCCCAAAGACATGGGCAACGGCTCGACGCAACCAAGCAAAGCAAAGCTAGCCCTCAAGAAGAGGTAGAACAGGCTCAACACCGCTAGCAAATACCAATTGAAAACTCCAGAAAAAGAGCTCGACACCAATTTGAGAAATCGAAGCAAATGCTAGTCCCTCAAGACAGAGGCACAGAGGCTCAACACAACTAGCAAGAAAGCTCGATACCAATGCCTTACGGTCAACAAGAAGCAACAAACTCCCCCTCGAATAGTGCACACAACTAGGAAGACTCCCCCTTGATCCAACACAGGAAGCATAAGATTTGAAAATTTTTCTCCCCCTTAGTTGAACTCTGGAGAGGCATATGATTTGCAAATTCTCCCCCTTAGTTGAAAATGCACTATCAAGTAAAAGCAACATCAAACACACGAGCAAAGTTCTCCCCCTCAGAAAATGCACCAACAAAAGTGCCCAGCAGCAAAACTCTTCCCTTCCAAAATGCATGAGTCAAAATGCAAGTTAGCAGCTTCAGGAATATAGTCAAGAGAATGTAAAGATGCTCTACACAGTTCTGATCCGATGACTCAACAACAGCACACTAAGCTAGCAAAGGCTCAAACTGATCACCAAATACGAAATATGAACATATGAGCACAGTGAGCAGTTTTAAGCCAAAAGGTATTCACCATCAAAATAGCACTGAACATGTATAGATAGGAATTCGAACAAGTGCTAAGCATGTATACAAGGTGAACTACCCCTAGCAAAGTTCAATCATCATGCTATAGAATGAAACATACACTTGTGATTTCAATTTTAAATCGGAGTTGCAGCGGTGAAATTTCACAAGTTCAAATTTAGCATGTGATTGCGAGAGGTTGAAGGCTTGTCATTGCCTAAATTTTCAACCGAGCGAAGCCTATGCATATGCAATCAGAAGCTTAAAGCATCGGTTTTGGTCATACACTACACGACTCAAGTTTAACTCAAAGTGCAATGAGAAACAGTCTCGATACCGTGATGTGTTGACAAGCAATCCCATCTCGATCTTTTCAATTCACTTAAAACTTGGTTCAGATTTTAAACAGAATATGACCATACCAAGCAAGTGAATGACTCAGAACTAGAGACATAGCAACCTAGTATATATGAAAAGCACGAGTGAACTCAACACGTCCTACACATGCTAGTTGCATATCTCAATGGTGAACATTTTCAGATTTTAAGTTCATTAAACAGGTTCACCAATTCAAAAAATAGCTCAGCTCACAACATGTACTAGTGATCAGAAAGAGCATAAGCTACAAGCATCATCATAAGCATCAGAGCATACTAAACAGAGCATAATCACAATCTAAAGATTATATACATGAAGCTCAGAATGTAAAAGCGTATGCTGAAATGCAAAAGAAAACAAAGACAAACGAAAAAGAGTCAGTCTATAATACAAGAACCAAAATGTTTCCCCCATCTGAAAGGGGAAACACACACCAAGCTCACCCCTCAACCGATTAAAGGTTGATTCATCTAAAGGCTTGGTGAAAATATCAGCCAACTGATGATGAGTATCGACATGGAGAAGGTCGATATCACCCTTCTCTTGGTGATCTCGCAGAAAATGAAAGCGCACATCAATGTGTTTGGTCTTCGAGTGAAGCATGGGGTTCTTAGCAACGCTAATAGCACTCGTGCTGTCACAAAGCAAAGGCACGCGAGAAAAGCTCAGACCAAAATCACGCAAAGTGGCCATCATCCACAGCAACTGAGAACAGCAGCTAGCCGCAACAACATATTCAGCCTCTGTGGTAGACTGAGCGGCACTAGACTGCTTGTGAGAAGACCACGATACAAGAGAAGATCCAATAAACTGGCAAGTCCCAGATGTGGACTTGCGCTCAATACGACAACCAGCAAAATCGGCATCGGAATAACCGCAAAGGGAGATGGTGGAGGAAGCTGAATACCAAATCCCGAACTCAGGTGTGAAATAAAGGTACCTGAAAATGCGCTTCACCGCCTGACAGTGAGAGGTGCGCGGCGACGCCTGAAAGCGCGCGCACAGGCACACCGCGAACTGGATGTCCGGGCGTGTCGCCGTCAGGTAGAGCAGCGACCCGATCATGCTTCGGTACTCCTTATGGTCCACAGCTTCTCCATCCTTGTCCGCATCCAGGGCCGTCGTGGTTGACATGGGTGTTGGAAGAGGCTTGGCCTCACCCATATCGAACCTCTTCAGCAAGTCCTTTGTGTACTTGCCCTGGTGCACAAACGTTCCCTCTCGGGATTGCTTAATTTGCAACCCGAGAAAGAAAGTCAACTCGCCCATCATGCTCATCTCAAACTCCCTGCTCATAGTATCTGCAAACTTGGCAACCAAAGCGTGAGAAGAACCACCGAAAAATGATATCATCCACGTAAATTTGGACCAAGAGAGTGTCTTTTCCTTGCTTGAGGAGAAAAAGCGTTTTATCCACACATCCCATTTTAAAACCCTTAGCAAGCAAAAAGGTTTTCAACCTATCATACCAGGCTCTAGGGGCTTGTTTCAAACCATATAAAGCTTTGTGGAGTTTAAAAACATGGTTTGGAAACTTGGGATTTTCGAAACCAGGGGGTTGCTCAACATAAACCTCTTCTTCTATGTAGCCGTTTAAGAAGGCACTCTTGACATCCATTTGAAAAAGTTTGAAACCTTTGGATGCAGCAAAAGCCAAGAGTATCCTAATAGCCTCCAAACGAGCTACAGGAGCAAAAGTCTCCTCATAGTCTATCCCCTCCTTCTGACTATAACCCTTGGCCACAAGTCTAGCTTTGTTCCTCACAATGTGGCCATCCTCTCCTTGTTTGTTTTTAAAAACCCATTTTGTCCCAATAGGATTACAGTCTCGAGGAGGTGGAACTAAAACCCAAACCTGATTTCGCTCAAAATTTTCTAACTCCTCATGCATGGCATTGACCCAATCAAGATCCGTCAAAGCGTGTCCAACATCTCGGGGTTCAAAATTAGCAACAAAAGCAGAATGAGCAAAGTGAGAGATTTTTTGTGACCTGGACCGAGTGACACATTCGTCGATGTTGTCGATCATCTGTTGAGGCGGGTGTTGGCGCTGGATGTGTCGTGGCGCCTCCTGAGTAGAAGTGGCCTCCCCCTCAACAGCAGCTGGTGCCTCCCCGGGTACTAAAGGTACCGCTCGGGGTGGCGGATCCCACGGCCCCTAGGAAGAAGAAGTATCGGGGCCGTGAGTCGTCGTAGAAGCCGCTCTTTGCGGCACAGCAGGTGGAGGTGATGCTGGGTCACCCATGCCTTCAGCATCCTCGTCCTCATCATCAAAAAGAGGCTCACCAACCTCATGATCACCTGCACGCTCAAAACGAGAAGAAGGATAAACCATGGTCTCGTCGAAGGTGACATCGGATGTCTCCATGACTCAGTTAGTATCAAGGTTAAGTACACGATAAGCTCGAGTGTGAGTGCCATAACCCAAAAATACACCGTCAGAAGAACGAGACTCGAATTTGTCTAGGTTGCCTTTCTTCAATATAAAATAGTGGCAACCGAAGACTCTAAAATAACTCACCTTGGGCTGTCTACCAAAACGCAACTCATAAGAAGTCTTTTTCAAAAAGGCTCTCAGAAAAATGCGATTGGAAATATAGCATGCAGTGTTCATAGCTTCGGCCCAATATCGCCTAGGAGTCCTATGCTCATCGAGCATCGTCCTGGCCATCTCTACAAGGGTCCGATTCTTCCTTTCTACAACACCATTCTATGGCAGTGTGTAGGGGGAAGAAAACTAATGCTCCAAATCCAAAGAGTTACAAAACTTCTCAAAATCCGAATTCTTGAATTCGGAACCATTATCACTACGAATAGCTCGCATCGAGTTCATAGGAAACTCGTTCTGTAGACGCAAAATCAGATTGCGAGCAAAGGAGAAAGTCTCTGTCTTCTCAGTCAAAAAGAAGACCCACGAATATCTCGAAAAATCATCGACAACCACAAGAACATACCACTTCCCCCCAACCGAGCTCACCCGAGCCGGACCAACAAGGTCCATGTGTAAAAGCTCTCCAGGGCGTTGTGTCATGACCTGAGTCACTGGATGGTGGGGAGTGGCGACCATCTTCCCATGTCTACAAGAATGGCAAACAAGGTCCTTCTCCATGGACAACTTGGGCAATCCTCGGATTAGGCCAAGTGAGCTAAGTCTTGCAAGCAAGTCGAAGCTCAAGTGACCGAGCCTCCTATGCCACTTCCAAAGATCAGAGGAGGAAGGACCAGCCACAAGACAGCGGGAAAAACCAAACGACTCCAAGAAATTCGCGCAAAAGACTTTCCCAAAGGGAGAAATCAAACATACAAGATTGCCCTGAGGATCTAAAATGCGACTGAGATTCGGTTTAAAACGAATCTCATAGTCATCATCAAAAAGTTGCGAAACAGAGAGAAGGTTAAAATGCAGATTAGAAACAAGAACAACATCACGCAACACAAAGTGCTCATTAACCCGCACGGACCCATGAGACAACACCTTACCTTTACTATTGTCGCCGAAGGTGATAAATTCCTTTCTGGCAACAGGGCTAAGACTAGAGAACCACTTGACGTTTCCGGTCATATGCCTCGACCAACCGGAATCCACCAACCAAATGTCCTCCAATTGTTTCACCTATATCAATAAAAAGACATAGGGTGAGCATACGATCCAACACTGGGGTTAGTGAAGTAGGAAGAGTACCAGTGTTGGGCCGGCTGCTCAAAAGAACGATCAGTGTAAAAACCATTCCTAGCCTGCCTACGGGGAAAGCGATCACCACGCACAGGAAAACGTGGTCCACTAAGGAAGGAGCGTCCATCGCGATAGTCAAAACACGGTGGAGGAAAACGCTCAACAAAGCCTCCGCCACGGGGTCCGTATCCTGCAAAGTCAGGACCCCATCGGGCAACTCCTCCCTGACGCCTAGGACCTTGAGGTGCTGCACCTCTAGGCCTAGCAGCTCTCCTCGGAGCTCTCCTCTGAACATTCGGCACATGTACATCATGGAAAGGATGGTACATGTCCGGATTGTTCATCTCCCTGGAATGACGCTCCTCTCTCTTGCGCCTAAAGCAGAACTCACTCAAGTGTCCATCTCTCCCACAGTACTCACAATGGTACCTCGCCGCTCTCAAAGGGGGTTGTTGGTACTCACGGTTGTGGGTTTGGATCACTTTGCCCTTTTGTGGCAAAAACTCCTCTTGGATGGGTGGCATTGTGTCTAGCTTGTTCTTGAGGTGGTTTGGTTTGGGATGCCACACTTGGTTCTTGGGTGGAGCTCTCGGGGGTTCCTCAAACACCCCATCCTTGCTGTTAGGCTTGAGAGGCTCTTTGGGTGGAAGCTTGGTTAGTTTGGGTGTAGTGGTGGAGTTGGGCTTCTCACATGGGTTCAGACCACTCGACTCTCCAATCTTCCCAAAAGCAGAAAGATCGACACCCGGAGCAAAACCTACACCAGGACCTCTAGCAGCTCGCTTAAATTGGGAGATCATCATCCCGAGCTGCGGCTCACTACAAGAGACCCATGACAAGATGGTCCGAAGGTATGTGTTTTCCTCCTCGGTTTGCATCTTGCCATGCTTCACATTGGCAATCTCCATCTCCAAACCCTCGCACAAAGCGCACCGCGCCACACAAGTGCTACCCGAGCTGGCCTTCTCAAGATACACAATCTTGGCATTCTTCTCTGCCAACTCGGTTTGCAAGCCTGGACAGGTCTTGCACGCACCCAACAACGTGGGTCTAGCCCGGAGCTCATCCACCTCTCCTACCAAAGCAGCATACTTACCTCTCAAAGTGAGAAGGTCAGTCATGTGCTTGGTGCACATCTCACACTCCGCCTCCTCAGAAACGACCACGGTGGACTTAGCAAACTCAAGCTCCCTCACCGTGTCCTCCCACTTCTGCCTAAACTCCTTGCGCTCTCTAGCAGCACGCCTAAGCAGCTTATCCTGACTAACCAAGGCGGCAGTAAGCTTTTCGACCTCAGCAGAAAGCTCGTCGTGGGTGAGAGATACCTGAGAGGTGTCATCGTCATCGTCGTCGTTCCGAGGGATGTTCTCTAGCTTGTCGTCGACCTCATCACCCATCGCCATGGTGCAGAAGCCCTCGTTGTCGGCGAAGAAGCAAAGCCCGTTCAGCTTGTCCTCGATCTTCTTCTTCTTCTCGGACTCGTCGTCGCTTGAACAAGCAGAGTCATCATCCGAGCCGTCGACGTCCCTGAGCGTGGCGAAGAACGCACGCTGCTCAGCCTGGGCCTTCTCCAAGTACTTCTTCTTGATGTACTATTTATCAAAGCCGCCCCTCCGCTTGTGCCTCACGGAGACGTGCTTCTCCTTGCGCTTGTCGGAGTCATACTTGTGCCCATGATCGCCCTTCCCCGAAAGCTTGTTCTTCTTGGGGCAGTTGGCGATGAAGTGGTCGGGGTCGCCGCACTCGAAACAGCCCGAGCGTCCTCCTCCGCGGCGACGGTTCATGCGGTTGTTGTGAAACCGCGAGAACCGGTTGGCAAGCAAAGCCAACTCGTCGTCTCCCAAAGACTCCAACTGCTCCTCTATAACAGAAAAGAGAGAAGAAAGTGCAAATCCTCCAGAGGGGTTAGCAGAAGAGCCAGAAACCAAAGCCATAGTCAGGCCAGAAGGATTCTCATAAGAAGCCCTCGACATGGCGTCAATCTCACTAGACTTGAGCTTACGAAAGAGCTCGTCGCAAGTGAGGGTCTCATAGTTAGACGATTCGATGATCGCCTGGACCTTTGAGTTCCACATCGACCGATCGAGAGTATGCAAAAGCTTCAAAGCTCTCTCATGATCGTCTAAAGGCAACAGCTCCTTGTTTGCTCTCAACTTGTTGATAATGACCTGAAAGCGAGCGAATAAACTCTCTATGCTCTCGCCAGGCATATGTCGAAAGTTCTCATACTCCCGCTTGTGCGACTCATAGAGACGAGATTTGACTTGAGTGGTTCCCTCATGGAAGCGCATGAGGGTCACCCAAATCTCACAAGCCGTGGGGAGGTGAGAAATGCGATCAAACTCGGACATGCTCAAACAGGAGAACAAAGCGTTACACGCTCGGCTATTGGCCTCGTGCTCATCTATCTGAATCTGAGTGACATGGGTAGCCAAGACAACGTAATCCGCCTTGTTGCAAATCTCCCAAACCGAAGAGCCCATGCTCTGGAGATAGGCCGACATGCATATCTTCCAATACGCATAGTTGGTCCCATCGAAAAATGACAGTTTGCCCACGCCGCGATCCATGTCGCCTTCGGTGGATCTGGAACCGGCTAAGGTGGAAGATCCTTAACCCGCTCCGATACCAATTGAAGGACGGAGAATGCAATAGCAAGGCGACCAGAGGGGGGTGAATGGGAGCCAACAAAATTTCTCTCGAAACTTTAGGCCAAGTGTCCCAAAATCAATCCCCAAAAGCAACGACCGAGAACATGATGCCCACGACCCTTGGAAGAGGGTGGATGATCCCTAGGATCACAGCGAGGCACCACAAAGCGATTGCGAACCAAACACCAAAAGCTCCGGCACAAGTTTGCCCCTTGAAAACCGAGTCCCGAACGTAGATTGGAGGCTACGTTGAGAAATCCCCAAATACTGATGCTAACAAGTAGCAAAGATACCTAGAGAGGTTCCTTGGTTAACTATAGGGCCAAACGAGAAGTCCGAAAACCAAGCGGAAAAGCCGGGAGACTAAATGCACTGAAAAGCACTAGTCTGTGGGTTCCCGGACTGTCCGCGGGTACTGCGGACTGTCCGCGGGGAAAGCCCGGACTGTCCGCCGGCAAAACTCGCCAAACAGCAAACTTGCTGAAGTCCCCTAGACACTTCCCAGGCTGTACGCGAAAAACAACGGCGGACTGTCCGCCGGTCAAATGAACAGTGCCTAGCCGAAGAACACAGCCACTGATCCGGCTGATCCCTAACGCCCGGACTGTCCGCCGGTCAAACCGCGGACTGTCCGCGGCTGTCTAGAAAGGGCGATTTTGGTCGCCCAAAACTCAAATCTCCTCCAAATCGATTCAAACCAAAATCCCTTGATCCCAAACTTGGAGAGGATGATCACAAGGTAGTTAGGAGACTATCCCCAAGAAATCATCTGCTCAAATCGACTCAATCAACGGGAAATCGAAGGGGAAGGTGTATGAACCGAAAAAGCGCCACGAAAACGAAATCGTCCCAATCTACTTGTTCGTGAGGAGTTAGATGAATTCCTTTGGTCAAGATGACCTCCTCACTGCAAAGAACAAGATGATTCAAATAGATTTCGCAAAGACACACTAGAGAGGGAGATCGAGCGACGGGAAAAACACGGAGAAACGAAGAACGCGAAGAACACGAACCAAAACGTGAATCAACACATCGATCTGCAACCGTGTGGCTACCACACGCTACAACAGTGAGGTTACGGCCTCACTTCCTCAAAATCTCCAGTACACAGAGGTATGGTTCTCTGCGGATCTCAGCTAGCTACAGCAGGGGATTGGGAGAGCAGGAAACCCTAGAAGCAAAGAGCAAATGACTGAGATGGAATGGGAGGAGGGTGTCTCCCTCTACTTATCCTAATTCTAATTCCTACTCTACCCCTCTCTAATTACAGAGCGAACCAGCTAAACCCTAGGGTTATTCTGGACCAACTCAAGGTAGGTGGTGATCCGACGGCCACGCCCGCACAACTCGTAGCGTTGCCTCGACGCAACCTCTCGATTGCCGCCACGTGCCGCCCTCGCTCTGCACCCCCGGTTTTGTGGCCGAAACCGGGAAACCAGGCTTTTACGCCAACCCCCGGTTTTGAGGCCCAAACCGGGAAACCAGCCTCCAAGTCCATCCCCTGGTTTTGTGGCCGAAACCAGGAAACCCGCCAGCGCCCAGGTTTTGAGGCCCAAACCTGGAAACCGTCCTCAGCCCGAGTCTTGTGGCCCAAACTCGCCAAATCCGCAGTACACCCAGGTTTTGTGGCCCAAACCTGGAAACCGTCCACTCGGTGGTTTTTCTGTGGCTCAACCACCAAACCAGAGCTGTAGAGGGGATGCACCGCCCGTGCACCCCGTCCACCGACACGTGTCCCCAGGTCCTCGACCTGAGCAACACCATGTCCCGCAAGTCTCCGCTCGTCGCTGTCCCAGGCTGTCAGCCACCACAGCTGATCCTTAGGCCACCGGTCCCTCAGTCCAAGCCTCGCGTCCGCCCTTCACCGCTCCCGATCCATCGGCACGACACGTCTCTACTTGACGTTCACCTTGCCCTCGATCACTGTCTCCGTGCTCGACACCTGCACAACACAAGCCAAAGAACATGCGATCAAACCCGTTGACAATCACTCATCACTCGAGACTCGGCATACACCCATGTATCCGCAATCAATCCTGAAAAGAGAGAAGGGCTAGTGCTCTCTGCAAATACTGGATATGATTAGCCGAAGATAGGCTTTATCTGACCAATCCATGCTCTGAAGCCATCTTTCTAAACTCAATTGTCTAGGCAAGCTTTCCTTGAGTGGGATCTCATTGGTAGCCTAGCCTGGTCTCACTTCCCAAAAGCAGTCTTGATTGGTCCTTACATCGATATTGTATTATGCCAAAAGGTCCTATCTCAATCGATCTAGAAAGAAGAACTAGCAAGATCCACCAAAAGATGGAACTACGGGTGAGAGAAGGAACTATGAGAAAGCTTTAGTGGAGCATCTTCCCTTCTGGCGAACAGAAAAGAGAGATACGAAGGAGTAATGATGAAAGGTTACACCTACAGGATAGGTGGGGTGATTGGAGGTTAGATTCTCGCTAAAACGCTGGTTATTGCGTCCCGGTAGCTACCGATATACCATTAAGGGTAGTTCAAACCCTATATAGGGCGTTTTCGTTTAGTAAGTAGTGAGCTATATTTCTAGTATGGTGAAATGCATGTATACGCGTTCTTTATTTGCTATTCCATCTGTGACTTGCCTATGACTTCTTTCTACTCTCCCCAAACCCTAGCCCTGTTGTCTGGATTCCCTCTCTCTCGCCTGTCCTATGAGGAAGTTCCACTTATTGCACAAAATGAAAAGAGAGAACAATGCTTTTGCAGGAGTTTGGGGTTCTTAACATCGAGTGTAGAAATGTTAAGATAAATGCTATATCCCAATCTCAATGTTGATTTGAGTGCACTACGTACAAGGCTTTCCAACCCAATTCCTTTCAGGAGTATTTTTCTCGTAGAGTGGAGCGTTGAAGTTTATCATTTTTGCCAGTTTCCTGCCCGAACATAGTAGCTTCGAGGAATTCCTTTTCTTTGAAAGTGTTTACAGTGGAGCACAGTGCTTTATGCACGGGCTCGGAAGAAATCTCAACTCTACCTGAGGAGACATGAACACAACCTGTTAATAGCACTATTGAATTCGACTTCTGTTCTGTTTACCTTACATTGAGATATTTCTTGAGGACAGTCTTATAACCCTATTCTTTCTTTCCTTCCTATTCCTAGCTTGCCTTCCTTCTTTATTCTACCATCACTCCTAAATACTTTATAGCCATAGTGATAAACGATACATAAGATGACTCTAACTCTTCTCCTCTCTCCGCGGATGTTCAACATAATATTAAGAAGAAAAGTCACTATTGAATTCAACTGGCTAACCGCTCCTTGTCTAAGCAATTTGCTCTCTTACCGGTGTGGTTACTTAGTAAAGATCCGGTTAAACTACTGACTCAAGATAGCAAGCCAGTCCTATTGTTGAGAAAGTTGACTTGAGAATTCCTAGGTCGAATACTAAACCAACCTCTCCGCCTTTAAGCAACTCCCCTGGAAAGGAATAAAAGTAGGCGGCGCTACAACCAAGCGAAATGGTACGGAATAGCCCTTGCTAGAGCAGCTAGGACTAGAGCGAGGACAGTGTATTGGAAGTCGAGAATGGACGAGAATTGATGTATAATAAGTGGAACTACATTCCTATGCCTCATGCTTTCTCTCTGTCCCCGCGAGTCTTCTTGGTCCTCACAACATAAATGTTAAGATAGGTTTGCAGCATTCTTGCAAAACCCAAGGGAATAAACCCCCAGGAGAAGTTGGGACCTCACCTACCACCCTTTGCAGCAAGAAATCTTATCTTATAAAAATTTCCCACTTGTCAGTGTGATTTTCTCGATTTACTTCACTAATCTTCATTCCCTTCCCCGAATCGAATTCCCTTTTCTTTACTCCACTCCGTGGGTTCCTGCTTTCTTTAAGCCGAGCTAGCTCCCTAGCTTCTGGTTGGGACTACCCTAGCTTTCTAGTCCGCTAATCCAAAGGAAACCCTAAATTAGGAGATTGGCAGGTGTTGAAAAGATTGCCAACCTAAATCAAGTGAAAGAAGACCCCTTCCCACTCTTATTTCCTCCTCACTAACCCATTAATTAAGTAGTAGGTAGTGAGGCCCTCGGCATCTGTAAATACCTACTAAACCAGGAATAGGAATTTGATTTAGTATTATGTTGAACCATTCATAACATAACAGGATAGTGATACTGAATTTCAGAAGCATCCGACATTAATGATGTAAGGAGTAGTCCAAGAACTGGGACTTAAAATCAATACCATCACTCCATTTAGCAAATATCTCTGGTTTAACCCTGAGTTCTGTCTGAATTCCCAATTGATCTTTCAATCCCACTCTTCTTTCTCCCACAAACCATCAAGTAGTAGGTTGTGGGAACGCGGGCTTCTTTCACAGTGCGTACATTTCATTTAGTGGTGCACACCTTCAACACAGGGTTAGCATTCTATACTATCTATTTCTTCTTTTTCTCAGGTTGTGCACTTGGTATGAAAAAGGCTAGTCCGCTTCCAGTCATTCATCTCTTGCTCCTTTGGTGACAGGAGCATGCGTCGAATTATTAACGTCTGCCCTTCAGTGTCACCATCAATCTAAACTTCATCATCCTTGTCACTCAGTGTCTCACTTCCGGGATCGACCCCCGGATCTGTGTAAGGTAAGTATTATGCCATCAGTTGCTTACTTGGTCTACCCTATTATCAGGTTGTTTAAATATCCATGTGGCCAAAACAAGATATTTAGCAGGGATACAGACGACGCGATTCCTGCTTTCATAGTTTGATCAGGTAGCTGAAGTCGTGGTGCTGATCGCGTGCCTCCTCTCTCACGGCCGTGTGTTGGTCAGCGTGGTATGGAGTAGCGGTTCCTCGGTAGTCTGATTGTTTCGATGCAGCATCTCTATCTTTCGGTACATCCCGGGCAAGCCTTTTCTAAAAAGTCTTGTGCTCAGGTGCCCGTTTTAGAGTAGTTCATGCGTTGGGTAAGGTTTCCGTTCGAGACCATGAAAATGAGATATTTTATTAGATAGAGCCGATGAATCAAAAGAAAAGCAAGCCTCTTTTTCCTGTACGTACCGGTACTATATCCTTTCTTCTTCCTTCTGCATATGATAAAAACTTCATCTATTGGAGTGTCCGGTGAATATGTCTAGTCGAAGTTTCCTTCCATAGTCATGCCTTTTTGCCTAGTTTTTTTTCAGCTAGGCCCGCTTTTTGTCACTAGTAAAGCATATTCTCTTTCCAGTTTAGATGTCCCTATTTGTAGTTTCTTTCCATGTGGGTGCAGCTGGTACAACAGTTTCTTAGTGAATAGGGGACAAGTATCTTGGCAAGAGTGAATTCAAGAGATTGTAGAGAGGTTTGAGGTCAGAAATGTGGTTGGTGTAGTTGATGAGTTTAATCACTTGAGGCAAAGAGGAAGCCTAGAAGAGTACAAGTCACAATTGGAAGAATTGAGGGCTGCCATGTTGATGTGCAATCCCTATTACGATGACAACCTTTTTCTACAAAGTTTTCTTGGGGGGTAAGGGAATGAGTTAAGCCTGTGCTGGGAGTACGGTTTATTGGGTATCTTTTTGGTCACCATAGTGGGTGTAAGCCATGCAGCCTTTAAACACCATCTCAAAATACTTGTGCTACGCCTTAGTGTAGGGGTGAGCTAGGGCAAAGAGATGGCAATACTTGGTTAATCTTTCCTCTATTACCAATATTACCCCCTTACCCTCCAATTTAGGTAACCCTGTGAGAAAAGAAATTCCATTAGCTGCTCATGCCTCCTCATCTGTCTCGCCTGCAAATCCTGCTAACAGCCTAGTCTATTAGGAAACAGCTGATTCAATTGCTTGTTGTTCGAGAAGGGACTAACGGCACTGATTTCGAGTGCTATAACAGAAACAGTCCTTAACGCGCAAATAAAAGCCCTCACAACACTCTTTACCTGCAACTGCTCCCGCTTATGGTAGTAGATAAACAGGTGGTGGACATGTATCTGCAGCCTCTGCTGCTGGTAGATTGACGGTTTTATATGGACTGAGGCTGCAACTGAGGGTAGTGCCTGAGAATGCTACTCTATTCCTGGAATTAGGCAAAACAACCCGGTGGGGTAAAGTCGTCAAGTGGACTATGGTTCACAATAATAGTGACTGACACGAGATGCGATGCCAAGTTAGAAGGTAAAAAGTAAGAATGTTAGAGGGGTGATACCAGAAGGAATAGTTATTATAACTTTAGGTCATATGGTGTAGCTGAAAGATCTACAAGTGTTTACCGTGATTCATCTTTCATTCCAATTATGTCCCTGCATTTCTGGTGTCCTTCTTGCTTCACTTCTTCTACTTGGACGGGGGAAGCCACTAGAGTCCCCGCCTCTAGTTGAGTCCGGGTTGACCAGAGGATGATGACTCCCCCGTTTCAAAATGTGTTCGCTTTTGGGGTAAGTCAAGAATTTCATCTTCCCTCGGTCGTTTACCAAGTGAGGTCTGTTCCCCCCTTAATCTTCTGCACGTGGTCGTGCCTACGAAAATAATAGTAAAAATAGCACAGAGTAGTACTGACGTTTCAAATGAACTAAGTAAAATATTGTTCTCCATACTTAAGAAAGCATGATTGTAGCTCCGCTTCTTTCTCTAAGCAGAAAGACTTATCTGAAATCGCAGGTTGGGTTTTCCAACCAAAAGAAAGACATGGGAGTCTTTGTGCATCTTCTTCTTCGTAACCCAAGGACCGACGAACATAAATTGAAACAACGCAACCGTACTATCTATTTACGATAATTTGATTGCTGACAACATCACGCTTCTCTTTCTCCAGCGTCATGCCTTGTGACCTCTAGTTTCAACCTCCTAGCATTGGCTTCACTTGATTAGAACCATAAGCATTTGCATTCGCGACCGTCCTCGTCCCAGGTTTTGTTCTTCTTTGCTTTGGTGAGGTGGAAATGATGAGGTATACCTCTATCAAATGTGCTTAGCCTTTTCGCTAGTGCTATTTCATGCCATTGGTTTGAACTGGATAGAGGGGAAGGGCCTTACCTTATCTACAACTATATAATTGCAATTCCGGATAGCATTATTCTTTGCCGAGGAAGGAACCGTTGATGGCGGAGTTATTTGCACTGATTTTCCAGCTATATGAAGATGAGGCTAAAAGCAAAATTGAAGCGGATAGAAGTCCGCAAATTGGTTAAAAAAGGCCACAATCGTTAAAGAAAGGGACCTTGATCCTTTCATCGTTTTTGCACTTGAAAAATCAATTTGCAAAGCGGGTTATTAACAAATTGAGTTTACTTTTCAGTTGAGAACCGTCCGGAAGCGCTGAAGAGGGTGTCGGAATCATTCGAGGCTCCTAGAAGTTACCAGCGAGTGCGGGATGAATTGAAGGCTCGACGACTCCCTCGAATCCAGCAGGGTTAAGGGAGGCTACCTGAAGCTGCTGGAAGGCGAGAATCGTTTAATAAACAGACTGAGTTATAACCCAGATTACAGTTATAAACTATATTCATCAAACTACTAGGATTGGAAATCAAATAATGATTATACTCGGCCAGCGAGTAACAAGAAGGTGGCACAATTGAGGGTAGGAAAGAATCCAGGGTAATGGTCAATACTGAGAACATTCATTCCCTTAGCGCGTTGGATCATCGAATAATGGCCAAATTCCTATCTCTGGTAAGACCACCCATGAGGGTTCATCAACTCATTTCTCGGTCAGATATTGGTCAACAAAAGTACAATTGGAACTTGTCACCAGCCTCATCTGGTGAGGGATCAGTTGTATCGGCTTTCCCTAGTGATAAGGTCTGTGAGGTTGTGGAGAAGATGAAGTTGATGCAATGCAAGCAGATGAAGTTGATACACACTACGGAATTCTTTCTTCTTTTCTTTTCTCTTGTTGTTCAATCCATTCTTCAGCTCAATGAAAAGGCATATCTAGCAAATGAACAAACTCACTCTAGGTAAGACTCTCTGTCTGGGCATGAAAGGAATTCACTGTGTAAAGAGAAAGGAACACGCTACTCACTCGAAAATGAAAGACGAAGGCAATGAGGAAAATCTACTTCTTTCTATAACGTCTATCTGTTTGGGTATTTACTTAACAAGGAGAATCACATCCTCGCCGCTCGCTCGAAGTCAATTAATATGTATGTATGTACTACTAGATAGTTGGAAATGCCAGGTAATGCACTCATTGGTACATCTTTATTTTAGAAACAAAATGAATGAGTAGGAAAATCATTTAAGTCAGAGTTGGGCGAGCGAGAACTTACAATTCATGTTCAATATGCTACGTGCCCTATTTACAATAGAGGGCCCGCCCCCAAAAGGAAGGAAGGCGGCCTCTTTTATCAATGTGGGATGGGAGTACACACTGTCAGAAATGAGAGTCAATGGGAAAAATTCCATTCGTTACAAAGATAACCAACTAAACAGTGAATATGCACTACTGACTATGCTATATAGGTAGGCCCATTAGGTAGGTAGGCCAATCCAGATGAAGGAGAGAAGGCAGCATACAAATAAGAAATAGAATCTCTAGGGTTCTCGGCAAGGAGAAGGAATCCATATAGGAAAGCCCCTAGGGTTTGACGGTTCATGGCCTGTGTTTTCACACTCACGCATCATATGCAGGTGTGGTATGCTGCATGAAGGATAGGTCCTGGGGTTAAGTTCTTGGATTATTCTCTACAGGGCAATGACAATGCCATCGCGGATCCTGTTGTCGCGAAGTCATATCTTTAGGTTATGGAGGAGTGTGGGGTGACCATATCATATCATAAGAAAATCTATGATCTCTGACTGTGGATGCCTAGAGTTTGCTAAGCAGTTTTGAATCAAGAAAGGTTGGGTCAACATTAGTCTTGTATCTGTCCTGATGGTTAGGGCTCTAGTACATAGTCTTTCTCTTGCATCTGCTATCCGAAAATGCCCGGGGAGGGGACCCATTCTTTATAATATAAGAGAACGGGAATACAGAATGGACCGATACGCTCGTCCTACAGAGATAGACAAAAATGAGCAACTACAGTAGCGACTGATTCCTCCTCTCCCCTCCTCTGCTCCTTCGGTGAACTCGGCTATTGCGGAAAGTGCACTTCAATAATACTATCTATACTGTGAAAGACTTCTCGATTCACTAGAACAGCGCTTCTTCTGCCTCTCATTCGAGTGAGGAGTCAGGAAGCACACAAGAAGTTCACGAGAGAGGTACTTGAGCTTAGGATCCAAGTAAGCATCCCTTTCCCCTAATCCAAAAGCCTGTCTAAAGCGCATTTGACAATATGAGGACCATGAGGATTCGTGTCAACAAGCTTCCATCGTAGCAGCAAGTAATAGACAAGAAAGATAAGGACGTAGTTCCCTCATCTAATATAGGGCTGAGCCCACAGGCTGGTTCGACAAACAAAGAGAAGTACTTTTACTTTTAGTTAATAGGAGACACCAACTTGAGATGATTGCAACTACTTGACAATCCAAGGCCCGGGCACTAGGAAGAGTCAAAGCTAATGAGAAGAAATGGGCTCGCGTGTGATTAGCTAGTTAGCGAGGCCCCATCTTTCGGTACAAGACTGATCTATTGGCCTATCTATCTGAGATAGACTATGTTCCCCTTATTATTTACTACACTCGTGGATCATCACTACTTGCTGCATATTTTATTTAAGGGCTACCGGCTTAAGCCTCAATATTAGGGGCACCTCCTCGCTCGAAAAATCTCATTCCCCCTCAGGGACGCAAGCACCTTCTCATTATCTCTATCCTCGGCAACTACCTTCTGAAAGTCTGGTACTCATCCCTCCCGCCGGGGCGAAAGCTATCGCCTAGGAATGAAGTAGCTTATTCGGTTGCTGCGCACCTCTATCAAGCAGAAATGATATTCAAGCATATGAAGCGCTTGGTTCCAGTAACTATTCCTTTGTGGGTATCCGTTGATAAGATCCGCCACCTCTGGATTCGAACCGCTCCGCGCCTGGTAATCCAAAGAAAGTTTCAAGCTTAGCTACTTTAGTAAAATAAGAGAGAGGCCGCAGGCGGAGCAGCTTAAGATCTAATTCTCCATTCTTTCAGCTATAACTATTTGGCCACATGCGTGAGTAGGCCTCTTGCCGGGATGTTCCATTTAGTCGACTAGCTTGACCAGACTCATTCTGCCAGAGCTAGTTCAAAGTCTTTATGCTTTGCTTTGGGTACTTCCTTCGGCCTGACTCACCCTTTCATCTAATCACCGAGTCCAGGAGAATCCTTTAGGTTTGCGAGGAAGGTAGTTTGTTTGCTATCGGCGAGGAAGGTTCTTGCCTATCAATAGTAAGGAAGATGCGCTCGGGAGTTAATCCCTTCTAAGCCTAAAGGGTGTATTCCTTTCTCACTCAGTTAAGGCTTTGCCTTTGAAAGGTCCAACAGGCTCGACATGAGCAATTGGTTCACAAACTTTCATCTGCCTACGAGGGCGTAGCTTTTGTACTTCCCTGCCTGAAACTCTTAGGTGCCCCTGCTCTAGGATTTGCTCTTTCTTTGAATCCACAGGCTTTTTTACTTTCTGCTGCGCCCTGTCGTACTCAACACCTTATGGTCCGAGCCCACGAGACGACTCACTCTTTCCAGATCTCTCTCCCGACTTGAATTGCCTATTTTCATTTCCTTGTGCCGATGTCCCTCCCGATGTGTTCCGCCCGAAGGAAGAAGTGATCAATGATTCAAAGCGATACTCTAACCGCTGAGTCAAGTAGGTCAAGCTGAGTCAAGTCAGAGAAAATAGAAAAAAAGAGAAAGCCAACCAAAGCGCAACCAGAGTTCCCCGCGGGGTGGAGCGCTAAGAAAGAGAAAGCGTTATCGCTATACGAAATGAAGCAGCGGCTAGCACGCTAAGATAAACCACTTGGTTTAGGCTCCTGCTTAGTGGCGTGTGATTTCAACACTATTCCAGAGGTATATGACAAACTCCTGCAAAAAGAAAGTCAACTCAGGAGTATACTTAGACAAAATTCATATCAATTTAAGAGAAACGTAATGACACCAATGAAAAACGAATTGAAGAATTCTATTATGGAATCATGGGGTCGTGAAGATGAGGAATTTTATACCTACAACTCTACCTTAGAGAATGTCACTTCTAGCATAAAAGAGAGTCCGTAGCCAAAACTACTATTTTATAGTACACAGCCTAGACTGAAAACGAGAAGAAGATAGGACACAGCTTAAGTAGACTTTACTTTAAGATAAGAAGTCATATGACCAACAAAACCATGAGAAAGATAGTGAAATCCACTGACGATATTTAGATAGTTCAATCCAACACTCTTTCTTAATTATACGAAAATACAACAAAAGAGAGAGAAATCCCATGTCCATGAATAAGGCCGCAAACTTACAATCCTTTACCAACAACGATACCAAACTGTCCTTTCCTTAAAAGACAACGAAAAGATAAATAAAATGGAATACTCTCATTATTTTATCTTAATCTTAATCTTAATAGGTCACTAAAATCCTACCAAAACTGTTCAATTAAACAAGAAAGAACTATCACAAATGAAAAATACGATGAATTTTTTGTTTAGCAAATTAGCATGGTTTAACAAATTGAATGAAAGAGCAATATATAAAATACCACTTCTCACTAAGGAACATCAAAACGATTTGATACACGAATTTATCAATAGATATGATCGATACTACATACATAATAAACAGTCTTCTGTTGGTACAGTTAAAGGTCTGGCAGAAGTTCTTTCGGAACCTATTAATAGAATCATAAGTTGGAATTTCACGGATATACTTGTAAGGGGTTACACTCATGACTTTCGTATCATTATTTATCTGATATTCACTATAGGGTTTACATTGTGGTTTAACTCACACCCTGTTCATATCCCTCAGATCGAATTATGTCGAGAGATGGTTCAACAACCGTACGTGTATAAAATCACTCATTCAATATTGAGTTCTAGTCAACATATGAGAATAGAACCAACAAAGTGTATTCTTAAGAAAATACCATCAATTCTAACACCGTCAACGGATTTCTACTTTGATACTAGTAGTACTCACTACTACAAAAAAGAACTTGCGCAACGTTGCCTAAATGGGCTCCGTGGCGGGCACAGTTTTTGCCCGCCACGGTTATTCGGTGGCCGGCCTGCAGCGGCCGGCCGCCGAAGCGCCCGCTGCGGTTTCCTTGCTATTTAAGCCGCCGCCGCCAGCAGAAAGGAACCCGATCATCTTCTTCCTCTAGACCAAAAATGGGGGAAGAAGTTTTGCCGAATTTTTGTCCCAAGTAACTTGTTTTTGAGGTTTATTTGTTTGATTTGGAGGAGAACTACTCCACAAGAGGTACCTAGATGATCTCCACCCTCTTTCCCTTCTCTTTTTCTCTCTTTTTAGCCTCCCTTTTAGATCTAGTTTCATGTAGGAGAGAGAAAACTGGTATTTGTTTCTCTAAGTTCATCATGGATGCATTAATTTTATTTGCCGTTGTTATTAATTCTGTCCCTAGATTTAACATAAATATAATAAATTATTATTTTTTCTAATTTATCTTTGTTTTGTGATTCATGATGTGTTTAATTAATTAAGAATCGCAGGTACGATGGACCGGTCGGAATGGATGTATAAGATCAATACAGTACTTGATGTGCGGTATATCGTTGAAGTGAGAAAGTTTATTGCCGCTGCGAAAGCTGACCATGAGAGATCGAACCAGACGACAATCATATGTCCATATCATCGTTGCAAGAATCTGACTGCCTTCAAAGACGAAGGCACAGTACAATCTCATTTGATTCGTTTTGGTTTCATGGATGATTACACGGTGTGGACTCATCACGGCGAGAGATTCGATCCGAGTGTCAGGGTGGCATCTGGAGTAAGCTCAGCGTCGACGACGACGGTGAACCAAGATCCTGGAGCGCACGTCTCATCAGCAACAGTAGCGCCTGCCTTCAGTGACAGTAGTCGTGACCACATCGCTGTGGAGGCGGATGTACTCCAGGATATGACAGATGATGGTGGTGGAGATGTTGAGGACGCTACGGTGCAGGACCCTGCGAATGTGCAGCTGTTTCAGGATTTACTCAACCACATCGACGAAGACGACGTCGTGTATGGCTCCCCGAAGTGGCTGGAAAATTTCAGAGAGATGAAGCAGGCGTCACTTGATCCTTTATATAAGGACGGCGAGGAATGTCCGAAGGATTGCACGGTGCTCCGTTTCAACCTCCACATGTTGATGATGAAGGCTCGGCATGGGTGGTCAGATAGTAGCTTTGATGAGTTGTTAGGTTACCTTGCTAAAACATTCCCGACGAGTAACAAGATTCCAGCAAATACGTATCGGGCGAAGAAGCTTATCCGGCCAGTGGCGATGAAGCTTAGAAAGTTCGATGCCTGCCCTAACCACTGCATCCTCTATCGGGGCATAAAGTATGAGAATTTGACGAGCTGTCCGCACTGTGGCGCCAGTCGCTACAAGAGAAATGATGGCTGTCGCGTGGATGCAGACGACGATGAGGCCTTGCGAGGTGGTCAGAGGAAGAAGAAGAAGGGTGTCAAGAAGAGCAATGTTGCAGCCAATCGCATCTCGGCTCATCAGTAGAACGAGGAAGAAGAGGGTTACACGTTGAGGAGAAGTCCGACACTGTCGGTGGGGTACATGCCAGTGATCGACCATCTCCGTGCGCTATTTGGGAACCCAGAGGACGCGAAGCTCATGTCCTGGCATGCATCAGTTGACCGCTTGAAGGACGATGGCATGCTGCGGCACCCCTCCGATGGCCAGCAGTGGAAAGATTTCGACAAGGCCTACCCGCAATTTGGCAAAGATCCCAGGAACGTTCGGTTCGCGCTTAGCACCGATGGGATGAATCCGTTCGGCGAGCTGAGCAGCTCCCACAGCACCTGGCCGGTCGTACTGACCATCTACAACCTACCTCCTCATCTGTGTCAGAGGCGCAGGTATCTTCTGTTGACCATGCTTATCTTGGGACCGAAGCAGCCCGACAATGATATCGATGTTTTCCTGGAGCCGGTAATGGAGGAAATGAAGGAGCTATTTGATGTTGGGGTCGAGATGGTGGATGCGTCCCTCAAGGAGAAGTTCACCCTAAAAGCCATCATCTTTGTCACCATCATCGACTACCCCGGCCTCTTCTCACTGTCGGGGTAGATCAAAGGGAAGACCGGCTGCATAATGTGCATCGACGAGACATGCTACACTTACCTCAAGGGATCGAACAAGATGGTCTACATGAGGCACAGGCGGTTCCTTCCGAAAAGGCACAGATATAGAAGAAGTGTCATGAATCAATTGTTCGATGATCAGGGCGAGCCACAGGGTGAACCACCGGCGCAGACTAGTTGGGGGCCAAAGGTGTATGAGATGGTGAAGGATATTGATCAGATCAAGTTTGGGAAGAAGAAGCCACCATAGGAGGGGACAAAACAAACGAGGAAGCAAAAGCGAGACACGACGGAGGAAGTGTCACAGGTCCCCTCTGTTCCTTTCAAGAAGAGGTCAATTTTCTTCGAGTACCTATCATATTGGAAGACACTGAAAACACCCCATGCCATCGACTGTATGCATCTCGAGAAGAACATCTTTGATAGCACGATCGGTGTCCTGCTGGACATCCCGGGAAAGACGAAGGATGGTCTGAAGTCACGGACGGATCTTCTCAACCAGGGCATCAGGCAGGACCTTCACCCTGGGTCACCTCATAATGGTAAAGTCGATCTTCCAGGTGCGGCCTACAACCTAAGGCATGGCGAGAAGACTGTTATGCTCAACCTTCTCAGGGGTATCAAGGTGCCTACCGGTTTCTCTTCCAACATTAAAAGTCTCGTCTCCTTGAAAGACCTCACATTGACTGGCTACAACGCACATGACTGCCACATCATGCTGACGGTGTTCCTTCCAATTGTGATAAGGGTTATCGGTCCAGAGTACGTGAAGATGGTGGTCACTCGGATATCATACTTCTTTAACCGCATCACGCAGAAGGTCATCGGTAAGGCTGACCTCCCTGCCCTTAAGGACTTCATCGCGGAGACCCTTTGCCAGCTTGAAATGTGCTTTCCCCCATCATATTTTGATATTATGGTACACCTAATGATGCACATGGTGGATCAGATCGAGCAACTAGGCACCGTGTACCTACACGAGATGTGGACGTACGAGCGGTTCATGTCCACCCTCAACAGATATGTTCATAACCATGCTCACCTAGAGGGCTCTATGATCGAGGCATACACAATCGAAGAGGTAGTGAACTGGTGTATGAGGTACATAAAAGATGGGAGGGCGATTGGGTTGCCTGTCCATCAGC
Source organism: Coix lacryma-jobi var. lacryma-jobi (assembly GCA_009763385.1). NCBI lineage: Eukaryota > Viridiplantae > Streptophyta > Magnoliopsida > Poales > Poaceae > Coix > Coix lacryma-jobi. The sequence continues at coordinate 843,481 of CM019825.1, read as the reverse complement.
ATGAGGGCAGAACCGCGGGCATGGGGTGCACGGGCCGAAAAGTTCACACAGATATACCATACAAGGAGATTGAACAAGCTCATTACAACATCCTTCATCAGTTGGTGAGCATGGAGAAATATGTCGAGAGGCACATAGAAGAGATCCGCGTCGCTAATGACGGACAACGCATAGAGGCATGGGTCCAGAATGAGCACAGGAACAGTTTCATAGATTGGCTCAAAGAGCAACACGTACCCTTAGAAAGATGCCCTTATGATGAAGATACGGAGACCGTGCAGAAGCTTCTGCAAGGCCCGTCAAGCCAAATCACGACATGGCAAGGGTACGATGTGAAGGGGTACAGGTTCCACACGAAAGAGAAGGACAAGAAGAGCGCGGCACAGAACTGCGGTGTTCGATATGAGGGCGTCGACGAGGCCACAAACACGAGGATGCAATACTATGGCCAGATCGAAGAAATATGGGAACTTGACTATGGCAAGGACGTATGCGTAACTGTCTTCCGGTGCCACTGGGTAAACCCCAAAGCGGTTGCGGTCGACAGTTTTGGGCTAACCACCGTGAACCTCAAAAGTATCGGGTACAAAGATGACCGATGGGTACTTGTAACCAATGTCGCGCAAGTGGCCTACTATATCTATCCGGAGGACCCAAAGAGGCATGTGGTCATGTCAGGAAAGCAGCGGATTGTTCGAGCTGATGGGGTCCAAAGGCCAGAACAATACAACAACTATGCAGAGCTCCAACTTTTTACCGATTTTGCAAAGAAGATCAAGCCGTCGAGGACCGTTGCAACAAGAGCGTTATCAAGACCTGGGCCCGTCCCGATGGTGAGAAGCAGTCCATGAAAGCGCCATCACCAAAATGAGATGTATATTCATATATATATATGCCACACGTTTTGTAATGAAGTAGGAAAAGTTATGTAATAGTATTTGAGACAAGTTTTGTAATAGATTATTATTAATACGTTAATATTATTAATAACAAATCTCAATTTGTTAATGACTTATTAAAAAGTTAATATTATTAATAAATATTATCTTTGTCATATTAATAAGTTAATGACTTATTAATAAGTTAATATTATTAATAACAAATTTTGTAACAGATTATTGTTAATATTATTAATAACATTTCTAACAATAACCGCAACGGGCATCTTAATTTGCCCGCTGCGGTTATTCGGTTTAACCGCAGCAGGCATTTTAGGTCGCCTACTGCGATTAATATTAACCGCAGCGGGCAACTTAAAATGCCCGCTGCGGTTAAACGCTGCCTATATAAACCCACAACCCCGAAGGGCACTTTAGTCCTTCGCGCGTTGTCCTGGGAACCCCGAAGGGCTGCCGAATTTGACCACCGTCGCCGACCTCCTCTGCCATCGCCGTTGCTGCTACCCCTGTCCTCCTCACCCGTTTCCGTAGTTGTCCCCCTATCCTCCTCCCCTGCTCGCCCTCAAGCCACGCCTCTGGAGCCGGAGCCACCGGAGCCGCCGCCGGAGCCCTAGCGGAGCCGGTGCCCTAGCGCCGCCGGAGCCGGAGCCACGCCTCAAGCACGCCACGACCACGCGGAGCCACTCGACCGCGACCACGTCGGAGCCACCCCACGCCGCCGAAGCCGGAGCCGCACCGGGAACCCTAGCTCCGACCTCCTCCACCGACCTGAGGAGAGGTACACATTCTCTTCCTTGCTTGCTCTGGCTTATACATGGTTAATTCTTATGCAGGGTTTCTTGTACATGGTTGCAATCTAGAGCTTTTATTAAAGATAAGAGCTCTTCAGTCTATTACCCAATGCATAGTTGCTTACTGAACCTGATTCACACCAATTTCAAGCAAGGAAATGGGTTCATGTTCAGCATAACCATGATTTAATAATTCAAAATAAAATCCCCAACATTGTCCATACATTGTAATGGCATGTCATGACCAAGACAAACCATGATTCACCATCCAAGTACTTCTAAGCAGTTCTGTTATTCCTTACATAGTCTACTCACTTAAGTAGTTTTACATCAGTCTACCCACATCGAGCAGAAATGACATGTCTTCCTAGTGTTTTCTTGTTGCAGCAACATGCCATTTCTTTCATGTGTTCTGTTGCAGTATCCATGTCATTTTTCATTAGATTATCAGCATCCGTGTTATTTCTTCATTGGATTGTCTACCAGAGATGAAGATTCAGCTTATGGAAACTATACATGCCTGCTTAATAGTTCCAAACTGAGGAAGTTTTAGACCCAAATCGTATGACGGTTTTGTTTTTCTCCTAAATCAATCTAACATAATTTGATCAATATCTAGTTTTAGCTTTAGATTGGATCAACATCCATAATTTGATCAACATCTAGTTTCAGCATTGACAGTATATTTATATGGTTTAGTAAATGTTAACAGTATTTGTCTATGAACTTAATTAAAATTGAAGAAGTTTTTTTAGACAAATTGCCTAAAAAAACTACTTAACTGATGTGGCCTACTATATCTCTATGTTATTTCCTTAACATGCTTAGTTAATATAGCTAACTGATATGATGTCCTGTACTACTACTACTCTCACCCTATATATGATTATTCAGTTATGCTTTATTACTCCTCTGCTTTGGGTTTCAGGGCATCTTTGGATTTCTGAAACTAATTTGACCACATTTTTGTTTCTGCTCTCCCTAACTCCTCTCTCCCTATACTACTACTCTCTGTTATGATCTTTCCCTATACTACTACTCTCCCTGTACTACTACTCTCCCTGTACTACTACTCTCTGCTATGATCTCTCCATGTACTACTACTCTCCCTGTACTACTAGTCTCTGCTATGATCTCTCCCTGTACTACTACTCTCCCTGTACTACTACTCTCTGTTATGATCTCTCCCTGTACTACTACTCTCCCTGTACTACTACTCTCTGCTACTCCCTGATCTTTGCCTACTCCTCTCTGTCTACTACACCTCTATCTACTACTACTACTTACTACTACTACTCTCTGCTACTCCCTGATCTTTGCCTACTCCTCTCTGTCTACTACACCTCTATCTACTACTGCTACTTACTACTGGTAACTATTACTGCTACTTACTACTTCTCAACTACTTACTACTGCTAACTATTACTGGTACTTACTACTTCTCTACTACTTACTACTACTATTGCTACTGTCTACTTACTACTGGTTACTACTATGCAAACCATGCTGTTGTTGACCATGTGCAGTTTTAGTATTCTACGCATTTGCTTTTCCTGTATTTATTGATTACATTGTAAACCTGATATATACTTTGCTACCTACTATTATGCATAATATACTCTATCTTACGTCTCGTGATTTTAGATGGAACCTATCTTATGTCTCGTGATGCTTTAATTCAGAGTTTATTTGCTGCCTATGATGCACTTTGATGCCTTTTTACCCTACTATGCAAATGCCACTACCTATGATGCCATCTGATGCTTTTTTATTTGCGGCCTATGATGCCCTGTGATGTTTTTTTACACTATGCAAATGCCCTACTCTCTACTACTACTTTGTACTAGTGCTTCATTACTACTCTATACTACTGTACTACTCCTCTCCCTACTACTCCTCTCTGTTACTACTCCCCCTACTCCTCTCTATACTCCTCTCCCTACTACTCCTCTCTGTTACTACTCTATACTACTGTCCTACTCCTCTCCCTACTACTCCTCTCTGTTACTACTCCCCCTACTCCTCTCTATACTCCTCTCCCTACTACTCCTCTCTGTTACTACTCTATACTACTGTACTACTCCTCTCCCTACTACTCCTCTCTGTTACTACTCCCCCTACTTCTCTCTATACTCCTCTCCCTACTACTCCTCTCTGTTACTACTCTATACTACTGTACTACTCCTCTCCCTACTACTCCTCTCTGTTACTACTCCCCCTACTCCTCTCTATACTCCTCTCCCTACTACTCCTCTCTATTACTACTCTATACTACTGTACTACTCTCCCTACTACTCCTCTCTGTTACTACTCCCCCTACTCCTCTCTATACTCCTCTCCCTACTACTCCTCTTTGTTACTACTCTATACTACTGTACTACTCCTCTCCCTACTCTCTACCTAGTCTCTGTACTAGTCCTCTCTATACTACTCTCTATACAACTCTCCCTACTAGTCCTCTGTTACTACTATCCCTACTCCTCTCTTTATACTACTCTCCCTACTACTACTCTCTGTTACTACTCTCCCTACTCCCTACTATGGCATTTGCATTGATGATTTTTTTCGAACTTGTAAGCTGAGGTAGTGGCAAATGCGATGATGTGACCCCTTCTATCTATGCTGAGGCAACGGCGATGATGATCAATTGCCCCCTACTTTCTATGCTGAGTCAGCTGCTAGACTAGGATGGCTTGTATTTTAGAAGTAACCAGTTTAGCAGTGACGTGTTGACCTAGGGGCAAATCTGAGCCAAAAACTTATACGTGTCATTTTTTATTCAAAAGCTTTGAACTGATCATATTATATACGCGTCTGTGTATATGTAGAACTAAAATGGCGGAAGACAAAACAAACGAATGGAGGGACCCTACCCCTAGCTCCTCGTCAACCAGCTTGATGAGTGAGGTGTTCGTGACTCCACCGCCGAAGAAGCAGCGTACAGAGGAGGGCAACGATCCCACGTACGAACCAGGGGCGGACGAAGCAGAGACTCTCGAGGTTTACACAACACGCTGGCTTTCTAACATGCAAAGACGCGTGTGAATCACTAAAGGCTCATGACTCTTGTCAACAGCTGCTGATTGTGCCTCATCAGCTCGAGTTTAGGGACAAAGACGCGGTCAGGGAGGAAGAAGCCCCCGCTCCCTCTACGGCAACCTCTTCGTCCAAATCTAAGGGCCAGAAGAGGGTGAGGGGACAACACGGGAGGCACAAGTTGGACAAAGAAAATGAGGTGCATGTCATCGATGCGGTGGGGCCAGAGGGAAACCTAATAGCTCCAGATACAGTCATTGGCAAGTTCAGCAATCAAGTGGCATGTATAGCCAAGGAGAAGGTGGAGATCACTTGGCCCAACTGGCACGATGTACCGAAAGACATAAAAAACAATGTATGGGGTGAGGTGACAAGGAGATTCAGATATCTGCCCTCAGCTGACATGGAGAAGTGCCAAGAGTGGGCTTTGCACGTGGCGTCGACTGCGCTTCGCAACTTCAGGTCCATGCTGACCAGAAATTACCTGAAGAAGGGAAAGTCACCACTGCTAAAGTACAATATGGTCAAGGCACACGTGTGGGACGCTTTCTGTGAAATGAGAAAGACGCAAGAAGCAGAGGAAAAGAGCACTAAGTTCAGTGAGCTCGCAAAGAGGAACAAGAATCCTCACCACTTGGGCATGACTGGCTTTGCCAGTCAGAGGACCAAGTGGCAGCAAGAAGAACAAGCAAGACAGGCTGCCGGGGTTCCAGATCCATATGAGGGCATTGACCCAAGGGCAAAGGACTATATGAGGGCCCGCATTCCAAAGAGGCTGAAGCCCGAGGTGACCAAGTTTAACGAGCCCCACCTCGAGGACGTCGAGAAGACTTTGATGGAGAAAGCAAAGCTTAAGGACAGCATCGTGGTCCGCTGGGACCATGACTTGCTCACCGAGGTCCTAGGAACCCCCGAGCACCGCGGCCGCGTTCGTGGTGTCGGGTCAAAGACGAGCTGGAAGTCAGTTGAGTCGTGGCAATCTGACGCGGCCACATACAAGTCCAGGCAGAGGTATAAAGATGAGCTATATAAGAAGGGCTTCAATGAAGGCATGACTGAAATGATCAAAAGCTCAATAAAGGAAGCCTTCACGAGCAACGACCCGGAGATGGTCGCGATGAGGTCGAAGATGTTTGATCACCATGGCCTGCCCAATCCTCAAGCAAAGGAAAAGAAAGCCTTACTGTCGATGAACGAGGATCGCCCAAGGGTCTCGAACGAGGACTTCAAGGAAAACTAGCACGTCCAACTCCTCATCCCGTTCGGAAGGTCCAAGAAGATGGTGGTGGCCGAGGGATGCATTCTTCCACCCCCATGATATTCACGACTTCAACAAAGACAACATCCCTGAAGACTATGTGGTCGTGAGCCCGTTATGGCACGTTCTCGACCATGAACATTTTGAATTGGACCATCCCAACCTACAACTGGCCAGGCACCTAGGGCAGGCACTTGGATTGGAAGTCCTATGGAACCGCGAGGACATCGAGATCATTGCTCGGACGCCAACTCCAACGCTGACACCAGCATCACAATCATCAGCCGCCGGATCTTGTCCTTCGGAAGATCCAGATCACGACAGCGATGATGACGAAGAAAAGGGCGGGGACAAGGGCAAGGGAAAGGACAAAGGAGAAGGCGGTAGCGAAGGCGGGGACAAGGAAAAGGTAGAAGGTGATGACAGGGAAAAGGAAAAGGGCACTGACATGGGAACTGTGTCTCCCCCGCCTCCAAATAGTCTGCCGATCAGCCCGGTCCATGAGGCAAGAAGCTCAGAGGCCGGTAAGGGCGACAACACGACAACGACAAGCCAGCCAAGCACGAACGAGCAACAGGGAGGCACGACGGGGGAGGCAACAGGGACGAAGACACCTCCCCCGTCAACCACAAGCCAATGTCCTCCTCCGCCCACCAAGAATCCAAGAACGTCCACCGACAAACTCCCGTACACGCTCACATTCGAAAGGTATGGTAACATTGAGCATAATACCACGTCCATAGTATATATGCTACTAACATCCCTATCCATTGTTTGCCAGGCCTGAAACTACCCGTCAACTATTTGATGAGGCCGAAGACTGCCCTGGCCACTATGTGTGCGGGAAGTTCATGATTCCCAAGGCCCAGCTCATCGACGAGGAAAAGTGGGATACAAGGAGGTTCCATCTATGGTACATGGAAGCTGCAAAAGCCAGGATGTCAAGTTTTAACGTCAAGATTCCCACGGAGTACTTCCACTTGCCCGCTGGTAACAAAATGCACCTACCCGTCGACTTTAGCGACATGTACAACCTGATGCGGGAAGAAGACCTGGACATCGTTCAAATCACCCTATTCACACTGTAAGCGATGAATGCAACTGCCACAGATCACTACAATCATATTTTCCATAGTTCTATACTTATTATGTTACGATGACTTGTCCGTGCAGCATGATGGTCACTGTAAGTAATAAAAAGACACGTCATGTACTCTACCTCTCTCCTGCACATATTGCCGAAAGAGTCATCAAGGGTTTCGAGATCACTGATCCGGAGATGATAGTTCGACAGCGAGAGAAGAAATATGAAGAAAATATGAAAGCCGAGAAGACTAAGTTGAAAAATTACATACTAGAATGCATGAAGAAGATCAAGCCGGATGGACCAGAGTGTATAATGGTTGCCTATCCCTTTGGGTAAGTCAAATACACATACGTACACCTAAGTCGCTAGCATATCATGCCTTCTAGCCATCATAAACACTATTTTGTTGCAATGGTGCAGCCAGGGCCTCGTGGGTGGCCACTGGGTCGCTTTTATCATATACCCTCAAGATGGCAGGGCCTGTGTGTTTGACTCCTTGAGCGTACCAAACAAGCAAGGGTACAAGGCATTCGAAGATTGTCTGAAAAAGTAAGTCATCCAGCTTTTTCATCAGTTACGGTTACCATACGTTTTTAAATTGTGGCTAAAACTATTATATTTCGAACAGCGCTTATAAGGAATACCAAAAGGTGCCCAGATTCTGGGACCAAAGAACTCAAAAGTTCAAGGACAAGCATAGGTACCACCTCAAAATCCGACGAGATTTCCCGGTAAGTATTTCAAAGGTTCAATTCATGTTTCATACATATATATATATATGGGTTCTATTGCTTGTGTATCAATCGTGCAGTGCGCCAAACATCCACTAGGATCGAAGACATGTGGCTTGTACACATGCGAGTTTCTAAGGGAAAGCAAGGAGTACACCAATAGCTGGAAGAAGCTCAAGGAAGGTGTCAAGTATTGGGGAGAGCAGCAGAGCCGCAGGATGTGCTTTAAACAAGTCAAGGTGGACATATGCAAGTTTGTAATGGAGAAATGCATTCTCGAAGGAGAAACGTTCTTTGACAACGAATCCGAGCTGGCGTTGCTACCCCAATACGAGAAGCTCCGCAAATGGAACACAATGCTTCGTCCGACAGATTATGCTCATCAAGTTAAAATATGAATTGTAATTTGAATTTGAAATCAACTAAGTCAATGTGTATATGATGACAATAAACAACTAAGTCACTTTGTATGTTATGTCCAGATGGTTTATATGTGCATATATATATATCTGTTAGAAATCTGGAATTCTGGAATTATTTGAAAACTGCAGATTTGAATTCATATCCTGTTGTTTATGCTGGCTGCATTATTTATTTTTTTAATCCAAAATTAATAACCGTGGCGGGCAATATAAGCTGCCCGCTACGGTTAAACGCAACTACCGCAGCGGGCAACCTAAATGGACCGCTGCGGTTAATAATTTACCGCAGCGGGCGCTTTAGGTTGTCCGCTGTGGTAAATGCTATTAACCGCAGCGGGCTCCTTATGTTGCCCGCTGCGGTTAAGGCTTTTACCGCAGCGGGCAACAGCGCCCGCTGCGGTAATGGCCACGATTAACCGTGGCCTTAGCATCGCAGCGGACGCTGTTGTCCGCTGCGGTAAAGCCAAAATGCCCGCTGCGGTTAAGCTTTGTGCAGTAGTGACTACAGTGAAATATATAAAACATTATTACTATCCTGGTTGGAGTGAACTAAAACATATCCGACCTGAAGAACTTGGCAAATCTATATTACTAAATAAGAGAGTTCAATCTCTACTTGGATCGCTAACTCTTGTTTTCGACCCACTGGATATTCTCCAACAGAGTGCTGAAGCAGTTGGGGTATCATTACAAGACTTTAATGATACAGCTCATGGTTGTACGGCAAAAAGAGGAAAGTGCCAACTTATTAGTATGGTTATCGTGATTCTGTTAATGAGTTTAGTGGAGTCTCCACTAGCAAGTATACCATGTTAGTCTATTAGGAGATAGCAAGTATACCATCTTTCTTAGTCAGTTTGAGGGAGAGGTGGGGAAGGAGAATAAAGTGAGTTCGTGGATGTCATTGTTTGATATGTTGTTAGCATCGTCTAGCTAAAAGCCATGCTCTAGCTAAAAGCCATGCTGCTCTAGCTATACTATAACTTAGTGTTAATAAGACTTGAGTTAGTTCTAAATCCGCTATAGAAATGATATAAGGGTTTAGAAAATCCTCATAAGCTATAAATAAGGTTCCCTTGGGATGTAGCGGAGTCCCTAAACTAAATAGCATCTTTCTTAAATGGAATAAGAACAACCATGATAATAATGCGGAAGAAGGGTTTATCCAATACCTCAATACGCCATGTATCAAAACAATAGGGATAGGGGTAATTGTATACCACCTACGAATAGGAATATCCTGGGTTTAGTAAGAAATCTAATTTCATCAATTCTAAGCATGGTAACGGCAGTGCTCCTATCCAACGGCCGGGGATCTATTCGATTTATCAATTTGCTAATGCCGAAAAGCTTAGGTTGTTATTTCATCGTCTTGCGCTAAAAAGGCACCCTCCTATTATGCTAAGGCCAGGGACGGATAACGGCAAAGCGGAACAGCAATAGCGAAAGCAGGTACAGTAACGGCGCTATCCCTAAGCGGCTATGTGAAAGGTCCTAAATGGCTAGAGGGGGGTGAATAGCCTATAAAAATTTCTACAACAACACTTAAACAAACTAGTTAGACAACTAAATGGCAAAGCAAAGTTTGCGCTAGCTCTACACAGATGCAAGCCACCTATTCGCAATTCTAGATAACCACAAACTCTAAGTCACACAATATCAAAGGAACTAGTCAACAACTAAATAAGCAATAATGTATATCACTACACAAGATAAGAGAATGTAACTAACAACAAGGTATAAAAATAACTTGCAAGAAAGTAACAAATGTAAGTACAAGAGATAGAGGTGTGAATACCGAGCCGGCAAGAGATTAATAAATGAATATCAAAGAATACCACGGAGACAGGTTGACACAATAATTTTTCCTCCGAGGTTCACTTGCTTGCCGGCAAGCTACGTCCCCGTTGTAGCGATACACCCACTTGGAGGTTCACGCGCTAATAGGCATCACACGCCTAACCCTCAATAGGGTGCCGCACAACCAACACAAGATGGGGATCCACAAGCTACGAGCAATCTACTAGAGTTACCTTTGGCGCTCCGCTGGGAAGGTACAAGAAACCCCTTACAAATCACCGGGAGATGGCCACGAACAATCACCACTCGTGCCTAATCTCCTCCGCTGCTCCAAACCGTCTAGGTGGCGGCAACCACCAAGAGTAATAAGAATATCCGCAGCAACAACAATCGCCAAGTGCCACTAGATGCAAACTCACAAGCAAATGCACTTGGATCTCTCGATCTCACTTGGATTCGCACTAACAAGCAAAGAGATCGGAGGGAGGGATTAGATCTTGCTCAAGAGGATGTTCAAGAAGTCAGAGAGTCAAGAAGTCCTCCCCAAAGGCGGCCACGGCCAATTTATAGAGAGGGGAGGACGACCGCCCGAACCCTACTTTTCTGCGCTTGGTCGGTAGTACCGACAGAGTCAAACTAGCCGTTTAACACACGACCCGCTGATTTAGGCGAAGCACCGACTCTCTGGTCGGTACCTCCGAGGTCGGTAGTACCGAGGTTATGGCGGTACTACCGCCAAGCCAAAATCGGCCGCGAACAGAGAGCTCTGCGAAAAGCAAGCTACTACCGACCTTGCGTCGGTACCACCGCGGGCGGTAGTACCGAAGTAATGGCGGTACTACCGCCAGGCCATTTTCAAATCTACAGAGAGCCTCGCGAACACCTTTAGAGCCACGGTACCACCGCCGGCGGTAGTACCGAGGTTATGGCGGTACTACCGCCAGGCCAAAAACGCCCCAACACAGAGAGGGTTGCACGCAACACCTATGGGCGGTACCACCGACCACCTGGTCGGTACCACCGACCATACACAGAAAACTTCATTTTCTTCTCTGTGTTGATCCAAAAACTACTTCAACAACTTCTCCTTTGCAAAAGTGCTAACACCACCAAGTGTTCATCATCCTGTGCATGTGTGTTGGCATTTTCACAAACATCTTCAAAGGATTCGAGTTAGCACACTAGGTCCTAATGCATATGCATGTATGAATCCACCTAGTGGCACTTGATAATCGTGATCACTGAGATATTCCCCTCTTAATAGTACGGCTATCTATCCTAAATGCACTCACACCCTCTACGGTGTCTTGAGTGCCAAAACAAAATTCATATTTATACCTTTGCCTTGATCTCCATAGGATTTTGTTTTTCTCTTCTTCTTCTTCCAAATGTGGAGCACTTGATCTATCTTTTGGTCATCACCACCAATACCATGATCATCATTTAGCTCTCGTACTTGGAGTGTACCAACCTAGCTCATAAACACTTCATGACAAGGTTAGTACTCTAGGTGACATCAATTATCCAAAACCAAACAAGGACTTTCACTATGGCGAATCAAAATAGATCAATTTAGAGCTTTTGAAAAAAGTACTCGGACTTCTCTCCTCAGTCTTTACTCTATGATTCTTTTTTCATTCTTGTAAGGCTTATTCTTCTTAAGAAGCAAGGGATTGACTAAAAAGTACGACGACACATTCTACTTTTCTAGCTGGCACTTATTGTTATTACTTTAGATTGGGTAGACCTTCGGGCTTTTCTTTCAATTTCAATTAACTACAAAGCTTTTTCCTTCTTTTAACTCATATTCGGTTATAAGAAGCTTGGCATTGGCAAAAAGCACTTCTACTTTCAAACTCCTATATATAGTGGTTAATGCCTTGCTGGCGCTTTCCTTTGCTTTCATTCTATCTTTTCCCACTCGTTCCAACTCTGGGTGAGCTTAGCGCGACTGACCATAAAGAATTCACTTATCTAGGTTCTCACTGCTGGAGAAATACCGCAAAAATAGTTGGTTGAAGTTTGAGTTAGGGCCTTAAATACAGCCGGCAATTAAGCAATAGGCGTCAAGCTAGTAGTTACTAAAGTAGTAGATCGAACTGTTGAATAATATGGGATTCCTCACTTCAACGTTTCAGTTTCGAACTCAAGTATTCATTTAATTATCTTTGTTTTTTTATACATCGCATTGCAATAAAAAGAGGCGATATATATATAAGATTTCCATTTCTGTAACTATGATCAACACACGCGCCTAACCATGGTTGAGAACAAGTGGGGGAGAGCAATTGGATAGAGCGCTGCTGGCATGACTCAGTAGACAAATAGAATCTTCCTTCTGTTGAGGTTTTTAATTCTCAGGACTAGACCATTCCAGCGAGTGTTTGTGGAGTGCAGAACTTGATACGTCCAGTGAAGGTCTAACAGCCCCATTAAACTTGCTAAGGGCATAGCGGGATTGAAAACTTTGATCGATAGGTGGGTTCATCCTACATTTGATAGATTCACAACTGAAAATGGCGAGTATTACTTTTGACTATAGGGAAGCAAAATTGACTAGTTGGTAGCGGAGCAGATTCTCCTATATAACAAAGCTTTGATTCGCAGCACGGGAATTCCTGGTAGAGGGAAGCCACAAGATGCACTCTTTCTAGGGCAAAATAGGATTCTCCTAAGCCCAGAAATGCACTTTGACTACATCCTCAAACGTCACCCAGAGCGAGAGAGGAATTCAAGCTAAAAGATGAAAGAGATGCCGTTTGGACCGATTTCAAAATGATTGCTGAATTGAGGATGAACTTGATTCTAATCCCAGGTATTGGGTAATTAGAAAAAACTAGAATTTAGTTCCATTGCAAAGTTTTAAATTGACTTGGGGCTTTAGCACAAAATGAAGTAGCTAGCTAGCTAACTAAGCTATGATGGAAGGACGGGGCTAGGGCAATAAAATCATTTCAATACCACTAAGGCCGGAAAAAGCAAGTGCAAGTCCCGATAACTGGAAGAAATGCCTACCGTGCGTAGTACCGATGTACAACCAAGACTCAAATTGGACTAGACCTTTTATCTTGGGCTCGTTCCGAGTAAGGATTCTTTTGCCTACCTCGATTCAAGTTCCGACAAAGACAGGGAGGGAGCTAGTTCTTCCAAGGATGGATAAGCACTTTCTTTTTTTTTATGTTGAGATCCATAGTTGCCACAGAGAGTCAGTCTATTTCGTCTGGGTGGAATTCATGTACTGCTATTATGTCGGATGAGGATAACTGTGTCTTAGAGGTGTGCTCTTTCGCATCACATCGGGTTCGCTAACCATAATAAGTCATTATTTCTGGATGATTGACCATCTGGATTGTAAAAATGATCAGAATGGCGAGGAATCGGAGCTGTATCAAGAGAAAAGTGCCTTTTCCGATCTGATCCTGAAAATCTAGGATTAGTTGCTTTAAAGACTAGCTGGATCAGGTTAAGGGAAGGAAGTACGGGTCAAGTAAAGAAATACAACTGTTATCCACGAACAACCTTTTTCTCATATGAATACCGTGCGCCAGTAAGTAGTCCATCAAAGCTAACCCGGGTTAACTACTCTCTAGGAAGCTTCCCCGTCCTAATCTAAGGAATGAATGAGGGAAAGTCTTATCTCTTCTTTTCCGACACCCACTTCTGGATTGCCAATTCTAAGATTTATCGGTTCCTGAGACCCTTCTTTGGCTCGCCTTGACGGATTACTTCGATTACTACCGGACTTCCAGATTAGCTGCTTTTTACGCTTCATGCCTTTCCCTGCTGGGGTGGTGTCTTTCATAGTCAGAAGCCTTGTTTGGCCATCAGGCAATATGTAGTTGGCACGGGATGCGTACTCCTCTCCTCCTGTTTGAACCGAAGAAGCAAGGGATTTTTTGCAAACTAGCGCTAGTTGTCGACGATGAAAAGAATGCGAACCGAAGACCCCTTCCTCTCGAAGTGCGGTGCGTGCCATCGTAAGTGCTCCATCTCATATCATATTTATTCATTCAGCAGAAACATAAATCTACTCGAGGAATCACTCCTTTCTTCTTCATTATATATAATCTAAGGGATGGCTATGATAAAGAGTAGGATTTCCAAATTCCTGATCCCCATCCTTAGCCAAACATAGCATGTCACAAGAGCGAGGCGAGGGGGCTCCACCCTACAGCGAGAGGGACGCCTCGCAAGCCGGGCTTTGGAGATGAGGCCTTTTGGCGAAGCCAAGTCAATTTCGGGCCACCAAACCCTGCAACTGAGGAAAAGGCCCTATGGAGTAAAGGGAAGCATGTACGTTGTCACACTCCCTGCCCTCCAAAGGTGCCTAGAGGACGGGCCAGACGCAGCAGAGCGACGCCCCAGGAGCGGATTCCCCACGAGCAGGGGGACAGGAGACGGTCATCTCGAGGCACATCACGACCTACAGGCAACACCGGCGAGACCCGGGAAGGTAACCCGATTAGGAGTCAGAGGATCCATAGTACCCGCATCTCCAACAAGATTCGAAATTGGATCGTTCAAGTCCAAAGGATAGAGAAGAAATCCTCATGGTCACCAGAAGATTTTTCATCGAGACAAAACGCTGCTAACGCTGTAGTATTGGAATATTGGGACTACTACTGTGAGCGGGAAAAAAAGAAAAACCTTCTGTCGACTAGAGTTTTATGTCGATTTATCCACACTTCCATGACTTCTAGAGGAAAGCTAACTGCTTGCTGGCTGGAAGCTGTATGGGCGGTAACGTCCACGTACGGCTCCGTGAGAAGGTGGACGGAAATGGCCTTGTTGTACCTCACTCCCGTCTTCAATGGGGTCTGCTCTTTTTTTTGGAGAGTATGCCAATATGATCTTAATGAGGTGCGGGGCTTTGCATCTGACACTCGTTGGGCTTTCCTCTGTGGGAGCCTGCGTCCCGGCCTTTTTGTGCAATAAACCCCTCCGACCGAAGACTAGTGATACATGGTCCCGCGGAGCTTTCGGAGAAGGGTAGCACAGCAATGAACCGCGGCGAACCCTCAGACGACCCTTCCAAGATAAGGGGGGAGATCCTCAGTAGTGGTGACCCTTTTACTCTTCCACTGACTTATATATGTACCGAATGCTCATACGGGAAAGTGAACTCCTGGGTCTGGAACCAGCGGGGTTGCTAAGACGATGTACGGGATACGGGATCCTCGTAGTAGGCTAGACCAAAATCCAGCCGAGAGAGGGCAGCCTTTAGAAGCAACAGGTTGGGAAACCAACTTCGCCTTTTCTTATCTTATCTTCTTCCCGGCACAAAAAGAGGGATTAGCATTATTGACCCCATGAGAAAGCACTAACACCTTCGGCTCCGCGCACTGGGAAAAGGCTTCCGCGATAGGAAACCGGCTACTAGTTAGGAAGTGAACATAAGGTATCAAGAGGTCCCTCACAGTCAGGTGCGATGCAATTGCCCCCTATTAATCAAGTACCCCTCTTCCTATTTTGTTTAGGGGTTAAAATGGCTTGATGAACCCTTTCGTTCACACGCACCGGCCCCATTCCAACCTTCTATTCACTTCACTTACTATTACTCAGGAAGATACGTTAGCTGCAAATACATTAGCACTTACTCCTCTTCAAGAGGTTAGGAGCGAAGTTAGAGAAGAGAGAGATCATGTCTCAGCTTATTCAGCTTTGCTTTCCCCGTACCGCAAGTGGAGTCTGTAGGCCCTGATCTTTTGGCATTCATCTCCAGCTCTGTCCCTGTATTCCAACCGGTCAATCTGGTCTTGGGGAGTTCAAATTCGATACTCCTATGAGTTTAGTAACTATGTGTGTTGCTCCGGTAGTCCACCTAGTACAAAGAGTCTGATTTTCCTTAGTCCAACTCAGGTAGAAATACCGGATAGAAAGGTTGCTCAGTTCATCAGCAACTTCATATGCCTTAGGAGGCTCTCTTTTTTCAGATCAGTTGGAATGTATCATTCTTTCCTGATTCTCTAAGAGGGTCAGCCTAAACAAGGGATTGTGACCCATGTGGTTAACCTGAGAGTTCCATTTATTAAGTAGTACGGGTTTCTCAAGTGAGTATAACAGAGTCAATTGGTAGGAGTGTCAACTGAGTAGTTTAGGTTCCAGTGTCCTCAATCCTAATCATATCGCCTTTACCGTGGACTGAGAAGTATTGAGTCGTAGATGGATCCTATCTCCTATAACGAACACTCATTCCTATCTATTGATAGAAAGATCTTCGTCACAGACTTTGCCTTAGACTGACGGAACAAAGCTAAGAAGTAAGCTGAATGGAAAAAGGAAAGGGACAAGGGCGGTCGTCGCTTGGCGCGAAGGCTGCTGGTTCGGTACGGTACTAAAGGTCCTCGGACTTCCAGGCGGTTTTTCTTTTGGGCTGCTGCGAACCCTTGGATCTCACCAATACAGCCTCTTATGGTTTTCGTTACTGAGATATCTTTTCTTTTTTCCCAGGGATTTTTTGGGTAATCAGCTCCCATGCTGCAAATAGTCAAATCTGAACCTTGTCGCTCTTCTTTCCTCGTGGGCAGGAAGCACACCAGCTGCGTGCGTTGCGTGATTCCACTGTGTTTTTTACACTTGACTGGGCGGACAGTTGACCGGAAGATAACTTCGATTCGCCCGGCCAGCAGGCGGGCGGCATGCTTATCTTGTGTGACAACACTACAGAGCGAGTAGCTCTTCTAGTCGGGCAGCTGCGTGACAACACTCCAAAGAAAGCGGCGCTTTTGTGTAACATGCTATGGTCTCAACGCCCTTACGAGGTAGTGATGAGTTTCACGCGCTCTAAGCCCGGCCCGCGCGCAGTTAGGAGGATTGGCCACTATCTGAGCGGTACCACCCATCCTACCCTACTACCTATAGGGGGTCGTCCGTCCTACAACCGCCCGAAAAGGAACTGCAGTAATCTTGAATAGGGATCCTACAGCGATAAAAAGAATCCCCATAAAAATACCACTAGATCGAGCACCAGTGATTTCGTATCCGGTCTCTCGGCTGGATTTTGGTCCAGCCTACTATGAGGATCCCGTATCTCGTACATCGTCTTTCTCCCTCCTGGGTTCCTGTGGTTCCTATGCCGCCGCGTTTCCCGGTCCTTTTCTTTTTTTAGTGCTTCGACCCAAAGCGATAGCTTGACGCGTTTTCCGTGGATAAGATGGCAGCGCTCCAGCTCACTAAAGAATGGGACGGCAGTGGTCCGCCGGCAAGCTCATTCTGATCTTGGACGCAGTACATTGGAATCCTGAAGCACAACCACGAACGCTACCGCGCGTGCGCCTGCGGTGCGGTAAGGCACCACCCTGTTGTGCCAGCAGCCAACTCTGGCGTGTCAGCTTAGTTATCCTCATCAAGCCACAACCTTGATGTCTAGCTTCCCAACTGATAGGCGGTTCCCTTTCCCCCGGATCAATGAAGAAGGGAGAAGTCAGTTGATTCTTCCAAAGAACCGGAAGCGAAGCGCTATGCCGAGGCGAGGGGACGGGAAAAGAAACTGCTTCGAAGAAAGATATTGGGGTTCCCAATGCTTCTCCACGCCCAACGAGATGCGCCAACCTTGGGATGCTTTACTCCTAACCCCACGATGGTTTCGAGACGGAGCTTAACCTGAGTCTCGGTTAAGAACGGCGATGATCTACGTTTCACACGGCGCACGATTCCATGGATAGTTTCATTCGAGATCGTGATGGAGGACATAGCTTACGATCATCGACTTTGATCATGCCACTAGGCATTTGATTAGGACATTGCACAATGATCCAAACACTTTGTCGCATCTCTTCGATACGAATACAGTAACGATCATAGCGATCTCCTCTAGTACCTACTGGTACGTCAAGATCCGATTGGTCATGAACATCGTAAGGTGCTGCTCTTCGCGAATCCCAGCATACCCCAGGTTGGGATTGGTAGGCCCACCACTTCACTTTTTCACTTTCACTTAGGCCCGGGCCAAGTTAGTGGGGGACCCTGTCGGGCTCCTTCCCCCCCCCCCCCCCAAAACAAACTGTATGTGGGAGTTTCCCTTCATACGGCTCGAATCATTCTCAAATGCCCCGAGAGGCATCTTTTCTTATGATCTGGTGGTTCACATGCGCGCAAACGAGCACCGGCCGCAACAGCAAGGAACTATGACCAATAGAGTCAGACACAGAGCGTCATACTTCTTTATCTTGTGATGGTTGAGGAGTTTCTTTCTCAGAGGGTGCGGGACGCTTGCGGAGTCCGTACCTTCCGTACCACCACAGGTCGTTCTTGGGCAGATCCCGCTCCTAAACATAAGGGAGGGATAGGGGGAAAGGGGCCGGGCCTATCATATAAATAGGGTTGTAGAAAGACCACGTATTTTCATTCGACGTTCCGGGGCGCCCAATTAGAAGAGTTGTTCTAGAGGGAGTACGCCGACATAGGTGTGTGGAGTATCGGCGTTCGGATAGCCTGACAAAATTGGGGCTCAATGGGACGAAGGAATCTACCGCGGCATTAAGGAAGAAACTTCCAGAAATTTTCTGTGTCCTAGCTAAGGAACTAGCAGGTGTATTTTATAGGGGTTGCACCATTTTGAATGTGGCTGATTAGAAAGCCGACGATGGGTATGTCGTTGTGTTAATGGGTTAAACCGTGGATCTCGTTGCCATGTGGCATAGAGGGACGGGAATCCTTCCTTTCGGATGTGTCATAGTTGCAAGTATCACACTCTCATTGATTCAGACCATACGCCGGCTCCATAGTTCAAGTAGTTACCAGTAGTTCTCTCGGACACAATAATGCACTTACAGACTAATTAAATATAAAGGAGAAGAGGGGTCTGGGTATGGGGATTGCTTGGTCCTATGCTAGCTGAGACAGGTAAGCGGCGCTATTTCAAGCTTTGGATAGATGAGTGATGAGTCAGTCTGGTTCGAGAAGATCTGTCATTGTGTAATAGGTTATCTTTAGGAAAAAGAACTAGACATATATGTTTCAGCTAGCTCTGACCTAGCCCAAATGGAGCTACTTACTCATTGATTGGAAATCCAATCTTCAAATCAAAATTAAGACCAGGCGGTATGGATGTGAGCACAGTGGTAGAGCGGTAGCGGGACCGAAGCATGAGCCTTATAAAAGCTAGGATTCGAAGTCAAATGTTCAAGAAAAGACGGATGGAAGGTGATAGAGTTACCTTGCTTCCTAAGTAGCCCTCTTTCTCCAAAACAAAACTAAAAACAAACAATGAAAATGACTTGAATATTGAATTCAACTCAGAATACTACAGATACCAAGGATTAGCATACAGGCGGGGTGCCTGCTCTTGGGCCAAGCGAAAGAACATCACATTCATCTCTAAGTGGATCACTTTCAGGAAGGCTATGTCATTTACAACCCCGACGTATTTCGGATGCTTGAAGGCCCCGCTCACCCAAAGTGATTTATCAAAATTCTTCTTTCTCGATGGTGATCGGTCATGGTATCCATAACGTTGCATCTTTTTCGGCCAAATCCTGATTTCGTTTTGCTTCTCCCGGTCGATCGACTCGACTCTTTTCCCTGCCCCCGGCCTCTCACTTCGTTTCGTTCTTCCTCTGTACCCTCGCTTGAATGAAGACACCCGATCGGCCTGACTTTCCCAAATGCCCACCATCGGCCCTTATCCTTTTCGGGTCTTCATTTGTCGCGTCGTTTTAGTCGTAGTGGTCGACGGGGAAGAAAGAAATGAATGAATGTCCTTTTGGGAAAATGTAGAATAATACACCTACCGAGATGAAAGCCAAAGGTGAGTCTCGTAGGTGGACGTATCGAACTGAAATAAGATCTAAGATTGACATCTTGATACAATGATTTACCATAATAATAAATAGAGTCAATGGTGACAGAGCCGTGGCAAAAGCCGCTTCTTTTTTGCGGCGGGGGCTTCCATTCACCAGCGCAGACTACATACACGTGCTCTCTGAACCGTGCTAGATAGTCACCCATCACACGGCTCTCAAACCCAACCTGTGGTGGATCCCGGGGGACAAAGCAAAGTAAAAGCACTTGTTCTGATCCTTTGCCCCATACTTTGAGTCCCCACCGATCAAGCAGCAACGCTGCTCGTGATAGGCTTAGCTTAAGCCGCTAACGTTCGGTTCGGATAAGTAATAAAGTCCCTTCGGTTGGTTCGCTCAGGTGGTCTTCCCTTATTTTCCCTAACGTTCAGAGTTGTTCTGGTTTGAGAAAGGAGCACCGCCAAGTCCACTAGGGGTGCCCTGAATGAATAAGAAATGGACAGCTAAGGTCAGACTTGCATTAAAAATATAAGATACTAAGTTAGATGTCGATTACACACCTGAGGTTGGTAAGAACTGAAGGACAATGCCCCCCTCACAGGGCCCATCAGCGAAGCAACTACTACTTAATCGGGTGGTTTGCTTTCGTGCAAGGCCCTCGCTGCTGGAACAGGCGGTTGTCATTTTCAAGTAAACGCCCTACCCCAGAAGGACGCCCTCGCTATATTGGCAAAACGCTTCGAAAGAAGAACGTATCGCCAAGGCCCCGACCGGCTGGCCCGCCCCCTTTCTTTGCCCGCCGGCCGCCTAGCTCGTTATTCTTTGAGATCTGGATAGAGTCTCGCTTCGGGGCGGGGGGAAGCATGGATTCAATAGATCTATCGAATCCATGCTGCAAGTAGCAAGCGTAGGCTAAAAAAGGCAATAGTCTAACGTTGGGGTAGGGCGCGCCAAAACTACCGGGGGCCCCGGAGGGGTCAGTACAATAGTACTATATCCTTTCCACTTACTTTCATTGGCTAGCTGCCTTTTGTAGCGCGCGTACTCTGATCCTCTTCTACGAATCTACAACTCTCTTTACTGAGCGAGACTTCATCTATATCCCTAAAAGTGGATTTGGATTCCCATTTTTTCTTTGAATGACAGCTTCAACTAGGCTCCACCTTAGAGAGGGTTTTCGGTTTTTTTGAATCAAGATAGGGTCAGGGGCGCGTCGGAAAAGCCCAGTCAGCCACCTTTTCGGTGCAGGTCACGTGACCTACAGCTCGACCTTCACTTTTTGAGACTTCCTGTACCCACATCTCTATGTGCCCGCAGCACTTTCATATGTGCGGATACAGGGGTGTATGCCGAGTCTCGGAGTGATGAGTGATTGTCAACGGGTTTGATCGCATGTTCTTTGGCTTGTGTTGTGCAGGTGTCGAGCACAGAGACAGTGATCGAGGGCAAGGTGAAGGTCAAGTAGAGACGTGTCGTGTCGACGGACCGGGAGCGGTGAAGGGCGGACATGAGGCTTGGACTGAGGGACCGGTGGCCTGAGGATCAGCTGTGGTGGCTGACAACCTGGGACAGCGACGAGCGGAGACTTGCGGGACATGGTGTTGCTCGGGACGAGGACCTGGGGACACGTGTCGGTGGACGGGGTGCACGGGCGGTGCATCCCCTCTACAGCTCCGGTTTGGTGGTTGAGCCACAGAAAAACCATCGGGTGGACGGTTTCCGAGTTTGGGCCACAAAACTCGGGTGGACGGTTTCCAAGTTTGGGCCACAAAACCTGGGTGCTACGGGTTTGCTGAGTTTGGGCCGCAAAACTCGGGCTGAGGACGGTTTCCAGGTTTGGGCCTCAAAACCTGGGCGCTGGCGGGTTTCCTGGTTTCGGCCTCAAAACCAGGGGATGGACTTGGAGGCTGGTTTCCCGGTTTGGGCCTCAAAACCGAGGATTGGTGTAAAAGCCTGGTTTCCCGGTTTCAGCCACAAAATCGGGGGTGCAGAGCGAGGGCGGCACGTGGCGGCAATCGGGAGGTTGCGTCGAGACAACGCTACGAGTTGTGCGGGTGTGGCCGTCGGATCACCACCTACCACGAGTTGGTCCAGAATAACCTTAGAGTTTAGCTGGTTCGCTCTGTAATTAGAGAGGGGTAGAGTAGGAATTAGAATTAGGATAAGTAGAGGGAGACACCCTCCTCCTATCTATCTCATTCATTTGCTCTTTGCCTTCTAGGTTTTCCTGCTCTCCCAATCCTCTGTTGTAGCTACTGAGATCCGCAGAGAACCATACCTCTGTGTACTGGAGATTTTGAGGAAGAGAGGCCGTAACCTCACTGTTGTAGCGTGTGGTAGCCACACGGTTGCAGATCGATGACTTGATTCGCGTTTTGGTTTGTGTTCTTCGCGTTCTTCGTTTCTCCGCGATTTTCCCATCACTCGATCTCCCTCTCTAGTGCGTCTTTGCGAAATCCGTTTGAATCAACTTGTTCATTTTTGAAAAGAGGTCATTTCCACCAAAGGAATTCATCTAACTCCTCACGAACAAGTAGATCGGGTTGATTTTGTTTTCGTCGCGCTTTTTCGTTCAATCCTCCTCCCCTTTCGATTTCCCGTTGTTTGAGTTGATTTGAGCGGATGATTTCTTAGGGATAGTCTCCTAACTACCTCGTGATCATCTTCTCCAAGTTTGGGAACGTGGGATTGAGTTTTGATTCGGATTTGAGAGGATTTGTGAGAAGGGCGATCAAAATCGCCCTCTCTGTTCATCCACGGATAGTCCGCCGTTGGACCCGCGGACAGTCCAGGGGTCGGGCTCCAGCCGAACTCGTGGCTGCGCAGCTCGTACGGACGAGTTCCCTTTGAGCCGCGGACAGTCCGCCGTAGGGACTCGCGAATAGTCCAGGAGACGTCCAGAGGTGTTTCAGCAACACTGTTGTTTTGTCTTTTTGACCGGCGGACAGTCCGCCGTTGGTTTTCGCGGACAGTCCTGGAACTGTCCAGGGGACTTCAGCAGCGTTGCGGTTTTGCTCTTTTGGCCGGCGGACAGTCCGCGACCTGAGCCCGGACAGTCCGCCACAGGGCAGACAGTCCGCGACCGTATTGCCGGACAGTCCGGGACCGTGCTGAAGCCTCCGGTTTAGTGCGATTGCTCTCCTGACTTTTTCGCTTGGTTTTCGGACTTCTCGTTTGGCCCTTTAGTTAACCAAGAAACATTTCTAAGTATCTTTGCTACTTGTTAGCATTGGTGTTTGGGGATTTCTCGACGTAGCCTCCAATCTACCTTCGGGACTCGGTTTTCAAGGGGCGAACTTGAGCCGGAGCTTTTAGCTTTTGGTTTGCCATCGCTTTGTGGTGCCTAGCTGTGATCCTAGGGATCATCCACCCTCTTCCAAGGGTCGTGGGCATCACGGTTTCGATTGTAGCTTCCGGGGGTTGATTTTGGGACACTTGGCCTAAAGTTTCGAGAGAAATTTTGTTGGCTCCCATTCACCCCCCCTCTGGTCGCCTTGCTATTGCATTTTCGGTCCTTCAATTGGTATCGGAGCGGGTTAAGGATCTTCCACCTTAGCCGGTGCCAGATCCACCGAATGCGACATGGATCGCGGCATGGGCAAACCTCCATTTTTCGATGGGACGAACTATGCGTATTGGAAGATACGCATGTCGGCCTATCTCCAGAGCATGGGCTCTTCTGTTTGGGAGATTTGCAACAAGGCAGATTATGTTGTCTTGGCTGCCCGTGTCACTCAGCTCTAGATAGATGAGCACGAGGCCAATAGCCGAGCGCGTAACGCCTTGTTCTCCTGTTTGAGCATGTCCGAGTTTGATCGCGTTTCTCACCTCCCCACGGCTCGTGAGATTTGGGCGACCCTCATACGCTTTCATGAGGGAACCACTCAAGTCAAATCCCATCTCTACGAGTCGCACAAGCGGGAGTATGAGAACTTTTGACACATGTCTGGCGAGAGCATAGAGAGTTTATTCGCTCGCTTTTAGGTCATTGTCAACAAGATGAGAGCGAACAAGGAGCTGTTACCTTTCGACGATCATGAGAGGGCTTTGAAGCTTTTGCATACTCTCGATCGGTCGGTGTGGGACTCAAAGGTCCAAGCGATCATCGAATCGTCTAACTATGAGAACCTCAGTTGCGACGAGCTCGTCAGTAAGCTCAAGTCTAGTGAGATTGATGCCATGTCGAGGGCTTCTTATGAGAATCCTTCTGGCCCGGCTATGGCTTTGGTTTCTGGCTCTTCTGCTAACCCCTCTGGAGGATTTGCACTTTCTTCTCTCTTTTCTGTCACAGAGGAGCAGTTGGAGTCTTTGGGAGATGAAGAGTTGGCTTTGCTTGCCAACCGGTTCTCGCGGTTCCACAACAACCGCATGAACCATCGCCGCGGAGGAGGATGCTCGGGCTGTTTCGAGTGCGGCGACCCCGACGACTTCATCGCCAACTGTCCCAAGAAGAACAAGCATTCTGGGAAGGGCGATCATGGGCACAAGTACGACTCCGGCAAGCGCAAGGATAAGCACGTCCCCCCGAGGCACAAGCGGAGGGGCGGCTTCGACAAAGAGTACATCAAGAAGAAGTACTTGGAGAAGGCCCAGGCTGAGCAGCGTAAGTTCTTCACCACGCTCAGCGACGTCGACGACTCGGATGACGACTCCGCTTGCTCAAGCAATGACGAGTCCGAGAAGAAGAAGAGGATCGAGGACAAGCTGAACGGGCTTTGCTTCTTCACCGACGACGAGGGCTTCTGCACCATGGCGCTTGGTGATGAGGTCGACGGCAAGCTGGTGCACACCCCTCGGAACGACGACGACGACGACACCTCCCAAGTATCTCAGACCCCCGATGAGCTTTCTGCTGAGGTTGATAAACTTACTGTCGCGCTTCTTAGTCAAGATAAGCTGCTTAGGCGTGATGCTAGAGAGCGCAAGGAGTTTAGGCAGAAGTGGGAGGACACGGTGAAGGAGCTTGAGTTTGCTCGGTCCACCATGGTTGTTTTTGAGGAGGTTGAGTGTGAGTCGTGCACCAAGCACATGACTGACCTTCTCACTTTGAGAGGTAAGTATGCTGCTTTGGTTGGAGAGGTGGATGAGCTCCGGGCTAGACCCGCTTTGTTGGGTGCGTGCAAGACCTGTCCAGGCTTGCAATCCGAGTTGGCAGAGAAGAATGTCAAGATTGTGTCTCTTGAGAAGGCCAGCTCGGGTAGCACTTGTATGGCGAGGTGTGCTTTGTGTGAAGGTTTAGAGATGGAGATTGCTAATGTGAAGCATGGCAAGATGCAAACCGAGGAGGAAAACACATACCTTCGGACCATCTTATCATGGGTCTCTTGTAGTGAGCCACAGCTCAGGATGATGATCTCCCAATTTAAGCGAGCTGCTGGAGGTCCTGGTGTAGGTTTTGCTCCGGGTGTCGATCTTTCTGCTTTTGGGAAGATTGGAGAGTCGAGTGGTCTGAACCCATGTGAGAAGCCGAACTCCACCACTACTCCCAAACTTACCAAGCTTCCACCCAAAGAGCCTCTCAAGCCTAACACCAAGGATGGAGGGTTTGAAGAACCTCCACGGGCTCCACCCAAGAACCAGCAATGGGCTCCCAAACCAAACCATCTCAAGAACAAGCTGGACACTATGCCACCCATCCAGGAGGAGCTTATGCCACAGAAGGGCAAAGTGATCCAAACCCACAACCGTGAGTACTAACAACCCCCTATGAGAGCGGTGAGGTACCATTGTGAGTACTGTGGGAGAGATGGACACTTGAGTGAGTTCTGCTTTAGGCGCAAGAGAGAGGAGCGTCGTTCCAGGGAGATGAACAATCCGGACATGTACCATCCTTTCCATGATGTACATGTGTCGAATGTTCAGAGGAGAGCTCCGAGGAGAGCTGCTAGGCCTAGAGGTGTAGCACCTCAAGGTCCTAGGCGTCAGGGAGGAGTTGCTCGACGGGGTCCTGACTTTGCAGGATACGGACCCCGTGGCGGAGGCTTTGTTGAGCGTTTTCCCCCACCGCGTTTTGACTATCGCGATGGACGCTCCCTTCTTAGCGGACCACGTTTTCCTGTGCGTGGTGATCGCTATCCCCGTAGGCAGGCTAGGAATGGTTTTTATACTGACCGTTCTTTTGAGCAGCCGGCCCAACACTGGTATTCTTCCTACTTCACTAACCCCAGTGTTGGACCATATGCTCACCCTATGTCTTTTTATTGATGTAGGTAAAACGGTTGGAGGACATTTGGTTGGTGGATTCCGGTTGCTCGAGACACATGACCGGAAATGCCAAGTGGTTCTCCAGCCTTAGCCCTGTTGCCGGAAAGGAGTTTATCACCTTCGGCGACAATAGTAAAGGTAAGGTGTTGTCTCGTGGGTCTGTGTGGGTTAATGAGCACTTTGTGTTGCGCGATGTTGCTCTTGTTTCTAACTTGCACTTTAACTTGCTCTCTGTTTCGCAACTTTTTGATGATGACTATGAGATTCGTTTTAAACCGAATCTTAGTCGCATTTTAGATCCTCAGGACAATCTTGTATGTTTGATTTCGCCCTTTGGGAAAGTCTTTCGCGTGAATTTCTCGGAGTCGTTTGGTTTTTCCTGTTGTCTTGTGGCTGGTTCTTCCTCCTCTGATCTTTGGAAGTGGCATAGGAGGCTCGGTCACTTGAGCTTCGACTTGCTTGCAAGACTTAGCTCACTTGGCCTAATCCGAGGATTGCCCAAGTTGTCCATGGAGAAGGACCTTGTTTGCCATTCTTGTAGACATGGGAAGATGGTCGCCGCTCCCCACCATCCAGTGATTCAGGTCATGACTTCGCACCCTGGAGAGCTTTTACACATGGACCTTGTTGGTCCGGCTCGGGTGAGCTCGGTGGGTGGCAAGTGGTATGTTTTGGTCGTTGTTGACGATTTTTTGAGATATTCGTGGGTCTTCTTTTTGACTGAGAAGACTGAGACTTTCTCCTTTGCTCGCAATCTGATTTTGCGTCTTCAGAGCGAGTTCCCTATGAACTCGATGCGAGCTATTAGAAGTGATAATGGTTCCAAATTCAAGAATTTGGATTTTGAAAAGTTTTGTGACTCTTTGGGTTTGGAGCATCAGTTTTCTTCCCCCTACACACCGCCACAGAATGGTGTTGTAGAGAGGAAGAATCAGACCCTTGTTGAGATGGCCAGGACGATGCTCGATGAGCATAGGACTCCTAGGCGATATTGGGCCGAAGCTATGAACACTGCATGCTATATTTCCAATCGCATTTTTCTGAGAGCCTTTTTGAAAAAGACTTCTTATGAGTTGCATTTTGGTAGACAGCCCAAGGTGAGTTATTTTAGAGTCTTCGGTTGCCACTGTTTTATATTGAAGAAAGGCAACCTGGACAAATTTGAGTCTCGTTCTTCTGACGGTGTATTTTTGGGTTATGGCACTCACACTCGAGCTTATCGTGTACTTAACCTTGATACTAACCGAGTCATGGAGACATCCGATGTCACCTTCGACGAGACCATGGTTTGTCCTTCTTGTCGTTTTGAGCGTGCATGTGATCATGAGGTTGGTGAGCCTCTTTTTGATGATGAGGACGAGGATGCTGAAGGCATGGGTGACCCAGCATCACCTCCACCTGCTGTGCCGCAAAGAGCGGCTTCTACGATGACTCACGGCCCCGATACTTCTTCCTGGGGGCCGTGGGATCCGCCACCCCGAGCGGTACCTTTTGTACCCGGGCAGGCACCAGCTGCTGTTGAGGGGGAGATCACATCTGCTCGGGAGGCGCCACGACACATCCAGCGCCAGCACCCCCCTCAGCAGATGATCAGCGGCATTGATGAACGTGTCACTTGGTCCAGGTCACAACAAATCTCTCACTTTGCTCATTCTGCATTTGTTGCTGATTTCGAACCCCAAGATGTTGGACACACTTTGACGGATCCCGATTGGGTCAATGCCATGCATGAGGAGTTAGAAAATTTTGAGCGAAATCGGGTTTGGGTTTTAGTTCCACCTCCTCCAAACTGTAATCCTATTGGGACAAAATGGATTTTCAAAAACAAACAAGGAGAGGATGACCACATTGTGAGGAACAAAGCGAGACTTGTGGCCAAGGGTTATAGTCAGAAGGAGGGGATAGACTATGAGGAGACTTTTGCTCCTGTAGCTCGTTTGGAGGCTATTAGGATACTCTTGGCTTTTGCTGCATCCAAAGGTTTCAAACTTTTTCAAATGGATGTCAAGAGTGCCTTTTAAACGGCTACATAGAAGAGGAAGTTTATGTTGAGCAACCCCCCGGTTTTGAAAATCCCAAGTTTCTAAACCATGTTTTTAAACTCCACAAAACTTTATATGGTTTGAAACAAGCCCCTAGAGCCTCGTATGATAGGTTAAAAACCTTTTTGCTTGCTAAGGGTTTTAAAATGGGATGTGTGGATAAAACGCTCTTTCTCCTCAAGCAAGGCAAAAACACTCTCTTGGTCCAGATTTACGTGGATGATATCATTTTCGGTGGTTCTTCTCATGCTTTGGTTGCCAAGTTCGCAGATTTCGTATGTTCATATGCTTTCGGTGGTTCTTCTCATGCTTCAGTCCAAGTTCGCAAAGATACTGCTCACTTTGCTCATATGTTCATATTTCGTATTCGGTGATCAGTTTGAGCCTTTGCTAGCTTAGTGTGCTGTTGTTGAGTCATCGGATCAGAACTGAGTAGAGCATTTTTGCATTCTCTTGACTATATGCTTGAAGCTGCTAACTTGCATTTTGACTCATATGCATTTTGGAAGGGGTGAACTTCTCTTGTTGGTACGGAGAACTTCTCTGGTTGGCACTTTTGTTGGTGCATTTTCTGAGGGGGAGAACTTTGCTCGTGTGTTTGATGTTGCTTTTACTTGATTAGTGCATTTTCAACTAAGGGGGAGAAATCTTACAAATCATACTTGGGTGTTCAACTAAGGGGGAGTTTTACTAAGGGGAGATTTTCAAATCTTGTGCCTCCCAAGTTGAACCTAGGGGAGTTTTCCTGGTTGCGTGCACTTTTCGAGGGGGAGTTTGCTAGTTGTGTTGAGCCTTCGCCTCTTTCTTGAGGGACTAGCAAACATTTTTCAGTACGATTGATTTTGATTGGTTCGGAGCGATCTTCTTTGCTAGTTGTGTTGAGCCTCTATGCCTCTGTCTTGAGGGACTAGCATTTGCTTCGATTTCTCAATTGGTGTCGAGCTCTTTTTTTGGAGTTTTCAGTTGGTATCTGCTAGCGGTGTTGAGCCTGTTCTACCTCTTCTTGAGGGCTAGCTTTGCTTTGCTTGGTTGCGTCGAGCCGTTGCCCATGTCTTTGGGGACCAAGTTGTCTTGCTCTTTCCACTTGACCTTCTTCGACTTTGCTATGCTTTTGGGTCATTTGGTCAAGTTCTCTCTACTCCTTCTTCCTTCCTTCTTCTTTTACTTATGATTTGTGTGAGTAGTTGACAATGCACTCATCAAGGGGGAGATTGCGGATACAGGGGTGTATGCCGAGTCTCGGAGTGATGAGTGATTGTCAACGGGTTTGATCGCATGTTCTTTGGCTTGTGTTGTGCAGGTGTCGAGCACGGAGACAGTGATCGAGGGCAAGGTGAAGGTCAAGTAGAGACGTGTCGTGCCGATGGACCGGGAGCGGTGAAGGGCGGACGTGAGGCTTGGACTGAGGGACCGGTGGCCTGAGGATCAGTTGTGGTGGCTGACAGCCTGGGACAGCGACGAGCCGAGACTTGCGGGACATGGTGTTGCTCGGGTCGAGGACCTAGGGACACGTGTCGGTGGACGGGGTGCACGGGCGGTGCATCCCCTCTACAGCTCCGGTTTGGTGGTTGAGCCACAGAAAAACCACCGGGTGGACGGTTTCCGAGTTTGGGCCATAAAACTCGGGTGGAAGGTTTCCAGGTTTGGGCCACAAAACCTGGGTGCTACGGGTTTGCCGAGTTTGGGCCACAAAACTCGGGCTGAGGACGGTTTCCAGGTTTGGGCCTCAAAACCTGGGCGCTGGCGGGTTTCCTGGTTTCGGCCTCAAAACCAGGGGATGGACTTGGAGGCTGGTTTCCCGGTTTGGGCCTCAAAACCGGGGGTTGGCGTAAAAGCCTGGTTTCCCGGTTTCGGCCACAAAACCGGGGGTGCAGAGCGAGGGCGGCACGTGGCGGCAATCGGGAGGTTGCGTCGAGGCAACGCTACGAGTTGTGCGGGCGTGGCCGTCGGATCACTACCTACCACGAGTTGGTCCAGAATAACATTAGGGTTTAGCTGGTTCACTCTGTAATTAGAGAGGGGTAGAGTAGGAATTAGAATTAGGATAAGTAGAGGGAGACACCCTCCTCCCATCTATTTCAGTCATTTGCTCTTTGCCTTCTAGGTTTTCCTGCTCTCCCAATCCTCTGTTGTAGCTACTGAGATCCGCAGAGAACCATACCTCTGTGTACTGGAGATTTTGAGGAAGTGAGGCCGTAACCTCACTGTTGTAGCGTGTGGTAGCCACACGGTTGCAGATCAATGACTTGATTCGCGTTTTGGTTGGTGTTCTTCGCGTTCTTCATTTCTCCGCGATTTTCCCGTCACTCGATCTCCCTCTCTAGTGCGTCTTTGCGAAATCCGTTTGAATCAACTTGTTTGTTTTTGAAAGGAGATCATTTCCACCGAAAGAATTCATCTAACTCCTCACGAACAAGTAGATCGGGTTGATTTCGTTTTCGTGGCGCTTTTTCTTTCAATCCTCCTCCCCTTTCGATTTCCCGTTGTTTGAGTTGATTTGAGCGGATGATTTCTTGGGGATAGTCTCCTAACTACCTCGTGATCATCTTCTCCAAGTTTGGGAACGTGGGATTGAGTTTTGATTCGGATTTGAGAGGATTTGTGAGAAGGGCGATCAAAATCGCCCTCTCTATTCATCCACAGACAGTCCGCCGTTGGACCCGCAGACAGTCCGGGGGTCGGGCTCCAGCCGAACTCGTGGCTGCGCAGCTCGTACGGACGAGTTCCCTTTGAGCCGCGGACAGTCCACCGTAGGGACTCGCGGACAGTCCGGGAGACGTCCAGAGGTGTTTCAGCAACACTGTTGTTTTGTCTTTTTGACCGGTGGACAGTCCGCCGTTGGTTTTCACGGACAGTCCGGGAACTGTCCAGGGGACTTCAGCAGCGTTGCGGTTTTGCTCTTTTGGCCGGCGGACAGTCCGCGACCTGAGCCCGGACAGTCCGCCATAGGGCAGACAGTCCGCGACCGTATTGCCACACAGTCCGGGACCCTGCTGAAGCCTCCGGTTTAGTGCGATTGCTCTCCCGACTTTTCTGCTTGGTTTTCGGACTTCTCGTTTGGCCCTTTAGTTAACCAAGAAACATTTCTAAGTATCTTTGCTACTTGTTAGCATTGGTGTTTGGGGATTTCTCGACGTAGCCTCCAATCTACCTTCGGGACTCGGTTTTCAAGGGGCGAACTTGAGCCGGAGCTTTTGGCTTTTGGTTTGCTATTGCTTTGTGGTGCCTCGCTGTGATCCTAGGGATCATCCACCCTCTTCCAAGGGTCGTGGACATCACGGTTTCGGTTGTAGCTTCCGGGGGTTGATTTTGGGACACTTGGCCTAAAGTTTCGAGAGAAATTTTGTTGGCTCCCATTCACCACCCCTCTGGTCGCCTTGCTATTGCATTTTTGGTTCTTCAATATGGAGAAAGATGGGCTTACCATTTTCCATCAATAGCACCTAACCTATGCCGATTTTGGCGGACCGTGCTCCACCTCGGTGAACTCATGCGGTTCCGACGTGCCCAGAGGCCAGAGGCGAATCCGTTCACGGTCCGTAGGACCAACACCATTTGAAGGTTGATGGCCCGCCCCGCCTAGAATAGGAATCTTTGACTGGGCTTACACACATTCACTCACTTACGCTGTCCCCCCTCAGCTCACCCTAGCCCCGGGTACGTCGTCTCCAAGGCTTCACACAAAATCTTCACTGACAACATATGCATGCTTTTGTAGGGTCGGGCAGAACCGTTGTTGCCTGATGGGAACTTCCCCCATATTGCTATCAATGTCTTCATGTCGCACGACCTCTTAACATTATGAAAGGATCGTGACGCCTAAGAGGGGGGGGGGTGAATTAGGCAACTTGAAACTTCTACTCTAAACTATGGCCTCTAATTTCCACCTAAGCAAAACCTATGCAAGAAAGTAAACTATCTAAAGTGCAACTAAGGTTTTGCTAAGTGTGTTTGCTATCTCTACCGCAAAAGGAGTTATGCTACCTAGTTTCCAAACCTATCAACTAGCATATCAAGCTATGAAAGGTAAAGCACATGAGCTACATAGCAATGTAAATGCGGAAGCCAAAGAGTGTGATAGAGATGCAAACTCCCGTCGATGACTCCGGTATTTTTACCGAGGTATCGAGAAGCGCGCAAGCTTCCCCCTAGTCCTCGTTGGAGCCCCTCGCAAGGAATCCCTCGCAAGGGCCAAGCTCCCGGTCGGGTAACTCCGTGGATAGCTCCGGTTCTTCCCCACGCGCAAGTGGGTCTCCGGTTAAGCCACTCGTGGCAAAGCCTCTCCCGGATGCTCCCCGCCGTCTTCACTATCAAGCTTCCGGCCGAAGCGCCGCGGGCCTTGTTCCCTTCGGTACACGGAGGCGGCCACACCACAAACACGGTTGGTGTGATCTCGCAAGACTTACAAGCCCCACCGATGTACAATCACGGTGCGCGCAAGCACCGGTAGATAAGAGGTTTTCAAACCTCACTAAACACTAGGCCTAACACCTAGAGCAAGCGCAAAGCGGTGGTCTAACTAGCCTAAGCACTTCGCAAAGCACCTACACTAATCACCTAGTATATTCACTAAGCACTTTGGTGGCTAGAGCAACTAAATATGTGTCTATGCACTATGATCACTTCCTTGAGCTCCAACCTTGTTGTTTTGGCCGCCCATGGGGGTATTTATAGAGCCCCAACCAAATAGAGCCGTTGGGCAAAGGGATGGGCTTTTCTGCCATCGACCGGACGCTCGTCACGTCCTGACCGGACGCGTCCGGTCACTCCAACGGCTAGTTGCCGGCCTGCACAGGCACTGATCGGACTCTGACATGAGTCCGGTCACAGACGATCGGACGCGTCCGATCGCGTTTTCGTGCCTCTGGAACCTCTCTGTTTCTGATCGGACTCAGCTGATCTCCAGCGTCCGATCGACGCCGTAGCGTCCGGTCATGCTGCCACGCTGATGAACAGTCGCATCGTCGCGTCCGGTCCAACTGGCGTAGCGTCCGGTCGCTTTTGACGTGGCGCTGTTGACTGGGTGAACTGACCGGACGCATCCAGGCCAGCGTCCGGTCACTCCTTTTTCTTCGTTTCTTCGCGGTTTCTTGCGCCGTCTTGGTTCCGTTCTTGTGCCTTGGACTTTGCTTGATCTTGAGGGTCTTCTACTGAGCTTCTAATGTCTTGCTTGAGGTGTTGATCATGGGATCACACGGTCGCCTTAGTCCAAGTCACATTTGCACCCTATTGAACTACAAAACAAACACTTGGAAACACATTAGTCCAATTTGGTTATGTTGTTCATCAAACACCAAAATTCAAAGTTAAAAGGGCCGAGGTCCATTTTCCTTACAATCTCCCCCTTTTTGGTGATTGATGACAACACAACCAAAGCAAGCAAATAATAGATACAAAATTTAAAATGCAATCTACTTGCTAGGATGCAATGCAAGGGCAAGATCATATGATGTTAAAAGATATCAAATTGAAACAACACTATTATAACTTATCTTGCCCTTGCTATTAAGTCCCTTTGTGGTATTATGGATTCAAGTTTCCCACTAACTCCATAATCCACTTCCTCCCTTTTCTTGGACCATCCAAAAGATATAACCATAAAAAAATTTAAATTTTGGTTTTGGTTATTTTATTTGTTTTGGTTTGCTTTGGTCCCTCAAATTCTCCCCCTTTGGAATCAAACACCGAAAAGGAAGACATTAGTAGCACAAGGGAGGGTCAAATTTTGTGATCCTTTTTATGTGGAGAGGAATAGATCACAAAACTTGGCTCTCACATTATATAAACTAAACTCCCCCTAAGTATATACATACATGTGATATATGGCAAAGCATATGCATAACCAGCAAATTAATGCACAAAGGAGTTTAATCTATATAATGCATGGAGAAAGCATAATAGAATCAATTGAAATGAACATGATGATATCAGTTAGGAATACCACATGTAGATGCCAATTAGATTATCACCACACACGATGCTTGTCTCCAGGGACTCCATTTTCCTTGCAATGAGACTACTACACACATGATAAACTTGAAAGTAGTGTTAGTCTCAAAGCTTCCAAATTGTAGAGTAAACTCCCCCTAAAAGTGTGCATACAAGTTTGAAATACTTGTAGGAGACATGCACATTGACTTGTAAGGTCAAACTACCATTTTGCAAGTTGACATTACTAGACATGTGACACCAATTGAAGATGGTAATTGGGGTAGTTCATCTACTATTTGGAGTTTGGCACATATAATATAAAGCAATTAAGAGAAGCTATGTGCCGTGCTCCTAAACAAATTGAAACCATGTAGGTTTGCTCCAAGAATATGAGTGAAACCGAGCAAAAACTACCATATGATAAGCCTAATTTGCATGACAAAAGATATGAATATACCAATGCAAACATAGGCAATGAAGGAACTAGATGCTAAAAGTAATTGCAAGACATTATACCATAGAAAATAATTGCAAAACTTTAAATCTAGTTACCTAACATGGGTAGGGGGAACTTGGGTCCATAATAGCCACTTACATACTTGGCAATGACATGATCCAATGTGATGCACCCCATGATATGCACCCAAACTTTGCCAAGTCTCCAAATTCCCCGTAGCCAAACTTGCTACTCACTTCCCTTTCGGAACCCAAACCTTTTTGGTGCTCTTCACGGTTGAGATAATATCCTTAGGCACCCAAATGCGTTTGGCCCCATTGTTGGCTTGCTTGTTTACCTTGATGGCCACCACCTTGTCATTCTTTTTCTTCTTCAAAAGATAAGATGTGGAGGCCTTCTTGTTCACCTTGTTGGTGTAGGTGTTGGAGAGCTTGCTTGTTTGCTTTTTGTTTTTCTCTTTCTTCTTTTCTCCCCCATGCTTCACATTGCACTCATAGGACTTGTGGCCTTCCTTGTGGCAAACATAACAAACCACGGTTTGCTCCTCATCAAGCTTCTTCACTCCCTTGACGGTGTTATCTTGATGAGTTCGGGTTTGCTTTGTCTTGCCTTTTGCTTGAGTCAAGTCCTTGGTGAGGCGAGCCAGTTCTTGCCTTAGTAGCTCATTCTCCATTGCAACTTCTTGTGTACATGTTTCTACAATTACATTCTCAACACAAGCTTGTTTGCACATGGGTGAGTCTAAATCAAGTAAATCAATGCAAGAAGTAGAGGCATCCTTTTTAGGCATGTCAAAAATTGATTTTTCAATTTTAGGTGCCTCTATGGGGTTTGCTCCATTGGTTTCAAGATTAGCAACTTTGTTAGTTAGCTCATCACAATGTTTGCACATGATTTCCATTTTAGCAAGCAAACTTTTGTAAGCATTTTGTGTGCTAGCTAACTTTGCTTTTAGTTTTTCATTTTTCTTGGCAAGTTGCTCATCATTACTTGTGCAATCACATGTGCTTGTACTAGCCTCAAGTTTCTCAATTTTGTTAGATAGCTCAACATTCAAATTTGAAAAGATTTCATATTGTTCAAGCATAGCATTGTAGGCTTGTTGAGAGCTATCTAATTTTTCTTTCAAAGCATTAATTTTCTTTTGTTGACTAGTACAAGCTTTAGCATAGTTGAGATTATCTTGCACAAGTTCATTATAAGAAGGAAGCTCATCATCACTACCACTATCACTATCACTAGAGATAGGACTAGAATTACCTCGTGCCATAAGGCACATACGTGAGGAGCTTGATGATGAGTGCTTGCGGCCATGCCTCTTGTGATGGGCTTCATCATCACTTGATGAATCATCCCATGTCTTGATGGTGGTGAGAGCTTTGGCCTTGCATCCCTTCTTTTTCTTGTCATTGGGTGAGGGCTTTTGTTTTGGACAATCTTCCACAAAGTGCCCTTTCTTGCCACATCTATAACATCCCTTTTTTCTTTGCTCTCTTCTTTGATTGGTGAAGAGGCAATCTTCTATTGTGATGGGCACACCCTTGACATTGAGCTTGCGGATCATCCTCTTCACTCCCTTCATGAGCTTGATTGTTTCTTCTTCATCTAGGGAGGAGTCGGATGAGGTGGAGGCTTGATCATCACTTGATTCTTCATCTTCATCATCCTCTTCTTCACTTGAGGAGCTTGAGCTTGTTTCAACTTGCTTCTTGCTCTTCATCTTTTTGTGCTCACATGAGAGAGCGGTGTCTTTGCTTGATGAAGTAGCTTCTTCTTGACCCATCTTACGTGACATCTCAAATGCCACCAATTTGCCAATGACAATGGCCGGGGTCATGGTGCTCAAGTCCTCCATTTTGTGGAGGATGGTGATGATGGTTGCGTACTTGCTCTTGGGAAGCACGGAGATGATCTTCCTCACAATATCCGCATCACCTAGCTTTGTGATTCCTATAGAGTTGAGCTCATTGATAATTAGATTCAAACGGGAATACATATCACGAACAAGCTCATTATCATTCATTTTAAAGGAATCATAACATGATTTTGCTAGATGATGTTTTTGCTCTCTAACATTACTTGTACCATCATGGAGCTCATGGAGTTTTAACCAAATTTCATGAGATGTTTGCAAAGTAAAAACTTGGTTAAACACATCCATGCTAAAAGATTCAAACAAGCAATTTTTAGCTCTAGCATTTAGATGAATTTCCTTTTCATCACTCGCGGTAGGCTTCTCGGGATTCTTAAGGGGTTTCATCCCGTCGCGAGTGACTCTCCAAACACCTAGATCAACGGCTTCTAAAAAGCAAGCCATCCTAGCACTATAGTAAGGGAAGTTAGTGCCGTCAAAGTGCGGAGGCCTAGAGGTATCCATCCCAACCACTCTTAGGGGCGTCGGCTCGAAGGCGATGAAGCCAAGAGTCCACAAATGAGCCAACCTGCTCCGATACCAATTGAAAGGATCGTGACGCCTAAGAGGGGGGGGGGGTGAATTAGGCAACTTGAAACTTCTACTCTAAACTATGGCCTCTAATTTCCACCTAAGCAAAACCTATGCAAGAAAGTAAACTATCTAAAGTGCAACTAAGGTTTTGCTAAGTGTGTTTGCTATCTCTACCGCAAAAGGAGTTATGCTACCTAGTTTCCAAACCTATCAACTAGCATATCAAACTATGAAAGGTAAAGCACATGAGCTAGATAGCAATGTAAATGCGGAAGCCAAAGAGTGTGATAGAGATGCAAACTCCCGTCGACGACTCCGGTATTTTTACCGAGGTATCGAGAAGCGCGCAAGCTTCCCCCTAGTCCTCGTTGGAGCCCCTCGCAAGGAATCCCTCGCAAGGGCCAAGCTCCCGGTCGGGTAACTCCGTGGATAGCTCCGGTTCTTCCCCACGCGCAAGTGGGTCTCCGGTTAAGCCACTCGTGGCAAAGCCTCTCCCGGATGCTCCCCGCCGTCTTCACTATCAAGCTTCCGGCCGAAGCGCCGCGGGCCTTGTTCCCTTCGGTACACGGAGGCGGCCACACCACAAACGCGGTTGGTGTGATCTCGCAAGACTTACAAGCCCCACCGATGTACAATCACGGTGCGCGCAAGCACCGGTAGATAAGAGGTTTTCAAACCTCACTAAACACTAGGCCTAACACCTAGAGCAAGCGCAAAGCGGTGGTCTAACTAGCCTAAGCACTTCGCAAAGCACCTACACTAATCACCTAGTATATTCACTAAGCACTTTGGTGGCTAGAGCAACTAAATATGTGTCTATGCACTATGATCACTTCCTTGAGCTCCAACCTTGTTGTTTTGGCCGGCCATGGGGGTATTTATAGAGCCCCAACCAAATAGAGCCGTTGGGCAAAGGGATGGGCTTTTCTGCCATCGATCGGACGCTCGTCACGTCCTGACCGGACGCGTCCGGTCACTCCAACGGCTAGTTGCCGGCCTGCACAGGCACTGATCGGACTCTGACATGAGTCCGGTCACAGACGATCGGACGCGTCCGATCGCGTTTTCGTGCCTCTGGAACCTCTCTGTTTCCGATCGGACTCAGCTGATCTCCAGCGTCCGATCGACGCCGTAGCGTCCGGTCATGCTGCCACGCTGATGAACAGTCGCATCGTCGCGTCCGGTCCAACTGGCGTAGCGTCCGGTCGCTTTTGACGTGGCGCTGTTGACTGGGTGAACTGACCGGACGCATCCAGGCTAGCGTCCGGTCACTGCAGAGCAGCGTCCGGTCACTCCTTTTTCTTCGTTTCTTCGCGGTTTCTTGCGCCGTCTTGGTTCCGTTCTTGTGCCTTGGACTTTGCTTGATCTTGAGGGTCTTCTACTGAGCTTCTAATGTCTTGCTTGAGGTGTTGATCATGGGATCACACGGTCGCATTAGTCCAAGTCACATTTGCACCCTATTGAACTACAAAACAAACACTTTGAAACACATTAGTCCAATTTGGTTATGTTGTTCATCAAACACCAAAATTCAAAGTTAAAAGGGCCGAGGTCCATTTTCCTTACACATTACACCACTGAATCCCCAATCCTTTGCTTGTTGTGCAGTGACAGTACCAATATCCACTAATCGTTGTTTCCAGATACGGTTGCCGGTTGACATCTCTTCTAATTCGTTGATACGAGAAGCAAATTGTTGTGTGGAGGAATCAATATCTCGACATAAGCCAAGAGGCAGATCTTGTGCCACTCCACCAGGTCGTATGAAACTGGCATGCATCCTGGCTCCCGGGACTCTTTCATAGAATTCCAACAATTTCTCCCGCTCCTCAAAAGCCCAAAGGAACGGAGTTGATGCTCCCACATCCATAGCATGAGTAGTTGAAGCAAGTGAATGATTTGAAATTCGAGTTATTTCACAGAATAACACTCGTATATATTGAGCTCGTAATGGTACCTCACAATTCAAAAGTCTCTCTACGGCTGAAGAATGAGCGTGTTCTTGGGCCATCGTAGAAACAT
The DNA here is from genome assembly GCA_009763385.1 of Coix lacryma-jobi var. lacryma-jobi. Lineage (NCBI taxonomy): Eukaryota > Viridiplantae > Streptophyta > Magnoliopsida > Poales > Poaceae > Coix > Coix lacryma-jobi. The sequence continues at coordinate 804,615 of CM019825.1, read as the reverse complement.
AGATAGGGTCAACGACGGAACGAACAACGAAACTTTACGACATCTTTTTCGTACACGTTCACTTGCATCACATACACAAGTGCTCTCTGAACCGTGCAATAAGGTCACCCATAACATGGCTCTCCCACTGGAGTTACCTTAGCCCCGAGCCATGCTATTCCATGATATTGGAATAATGGCAGCCTAACTACTTATTATCATCGTCTTGAAAGCTGGGCGCCTTTTGAATATGAGTGGGGCTCCTAGTTTAGGGGGCGCCTTCGTGGAGCCAAACCGAAGGAAGAGCAAAAGGGCGAGGCCACACCCGGCTTCAAATAGGAGGGGGGCTTAGCTCTGGATCCCGCCTACTTGCAGAAATGAATGGATCAGAAAGGGGGCTGGGTTCTGTCATAGCACGATGGGCCTTGTGAGTTCCCTGAAAGGAATGAACTTGTGATTGTGAACAAATTTATGATTCCTCTTCATCATCATCTATCTTTGTATACAGGTCTCATCTGATCCTTATGGGAAAAGTAGCCTGGGGATTGATTAAACACTCGGGAAATATTCGAATAAGTTATTTATTCATGTAGCTTAGTTTGCTCATCTCTAGTCATATTGGCCTAGGTCCATCCCATCAAATAAGTGGAGGATTCATTAAATTGTGAAACGTTGCCCTGCCATAATGTAATGTGTTTCCAATGCCAATAAAAAGTAACCCATCCAATGGTATTTAACATCCAGTGCCAAATAAAACGCGTCCCAAGCAGAAATATCACAAGTACCGCCGCGCCCTGGGCCGTCGCAAGGAAAACTATACCCGAAATCCTTTTTATCCGGCATTAATTTGGAACCGCGTGCATCTAAAGCACCCTTTACTAAAATCAATGTAGTTGTATGCAAACCTAGAGCAATAGCATGATGAACCAAGAAATCCCCAGGTCCTATTGTTAAGAAAAGCGAATTACTATTCTCATTAACAACATTCAACCATCCGGGCAACCATATGTTTCGACCTGCATTGAAAGCGGGGCCATTCATTGAAGATAAGAGTATATCGAACCCATATGTCGTCTTACCATGAGCAGATTGTATCCATTGGGCAAATATAGGTTCGATCAAGATTTGCTTTTCTGGAGTACCAAAAGCAAGCATAACGTCGTTATGAACATAAAGGCCCAAGGTATGGAATCCTAGGAAGAGGCTAGCCCAACTTAAATGAGATATGATAGCTTCCTTATGGTCTAACATTCTTGCCAATACATTATCTTCATCCTGTTCCGGATTGTAATCCCTAATGAAAAAATAGCTCCATGAGCAAAAGCCCCTGTCATGATGAACCTTGCAATGTATTGGTGATGAGTATATAAAGCAGCTTGAGTAGTAAAGTCTTGTGATATGAATGCATAAGCAGGTAAAGAGTACATATGTTGAGCCACTAAGGAAGTAATAACCCCTAAGGAAGCTAGAGCAAGGCCTAATTGAAAATGAATCAAATTATTGATTGTATCATAAAGGCCTTTATGCCCACGTCCTAATCGACCCCTCGGAGGAGTATGTGCTTCTAAAAGATCTTTGATACTGTGCCCAATTCCGAAGTTAGTTCGATACATATGACCGGCAATGATAAAAATAAATGCAATAGCTAAATGATGATGAGCAATATCGGTCGGCCACAAACTTTGTGTTTGTGGATGGAATCCCGGGTCAGAATGGCAGTTCCCGCTCCCTGAGTGGTACCAAATAAATGATTACTCGAATCAGGATTTTGGGCATGAAGATTCCACTGACCCGTTAGAAGGGGACCCAACCCCTGGTAGAAAGCTTCTCTTCCGGTTCCTACCGTTTACTAATAATAAGAGTAGTGGTGCCTTTAGATTGATTTTCTTGTCTGTCTTTGAATGAGAGATGCATAAACTAAAGAAAAGATATGCCCATCTGGATAAATAAATCAAGGTGCTATTATATTACTAGGGGCGATCCTCTTTTGGTGGGGCAAAGGGAACGAAGAGAAGAGGTTTAGTATAAGAACAGAGGAAGGGTTGGAAAAAGATGAATCGGACTTGGCAGATTGAACTGAAGACTATAAAGAAGGAGAAAGAAAGCCCATAATTATCATGTATGACAAGGTTGTTCTTATCATGGTGAAACTGTTGGAAAAAGGTTACTGTGATTTTCTATCTATTAGTTGACTACGGAGCTTCTTCATCTCGACCTATCTATATGTGAAAAGCACTCCGCCAGAATCCTCGTAGTACTAAGTCGTGGCTTACAAGCTAGCCCCTACTCCTTGTTTGGGCAAGATCTATATGGTTTACCAACCTGGCATAGACACCAGATCCTTTTTATCAAGCGTGCAGGACCAGTGAAGAAAAAAGATTTGCAAAAACACACATGAAACATATTGAACTCCTAAGAAACACCTGACCTCAGGTGCTTTTTTTTCCTTCTGGATGGTTCTGATGTAGTGAACAGCTTCCGACCATTATGACCTTTTATTTCATTTTTGATTTTCTATAGGAACTCACTACTGCTGCATTTCAAATGTGCCTGCCTATTGCCTTAATTTACAGACCTCTGCGATTCACATATAGCCACACTAATGTAAGACAGCTCAATCGAGTCTAGCCTGAGATATAAAATCACACTAGCCAATCAAAAAAGTAGCCAAACAAAGTCAGGTAGTTTTCATCCATAAGTACACAGGTGAAGGCGGGCTTAGGTGTCTCTGAGGACAAGATATGCGACAGCTTCCAAATGATGTATTGAAGGAAAAAGCCACAAAGTGGGATCTCGGGAACAGCCATCTCAAAAGAAGTAAGTTCTTAATCATTTCCATGGGAATGTGATTTTAGTGGTTACGAAGTTGAACTTGGCAGTAGCCACGAACTCTACTATTTTACTTATAATACGCGTTTTCGAACTCTCCTTTGGATAACTTATATGTCAGCATAATGGCAGAAAACGTACCCCTCATAGGTAGCTTTATGACTACCACTTTAGCCCTTCGCCTGCCTGGCTTATTGGAAGAATAGAGAGGTGATCTTGGCTGTACCAGTGGCACAGAAGTCAGGGGCAAGGAATACGATTAGAGAGCTGGTAGGAAAGTAGCGCAGCTTTAGTAGAATAGAATGTTGCACGCAGAGTATAACGTTTTGTAGTGGAAACAAAGGGATAAGCAAATAGTGCTTACTCCTAGGCAAGATAGTGTAGTCCTTCCTCGATAGGCAAGATCAGCCAGCCCCTCCCTGTGCTTGACTTACCTGGGGCATGGAATGATCATTCGCTCTAAGAGGAGGTAGGGTTTTTGGTTCTTTCAAAATGGCACTAGATTTGCAGAGTCGGTTTGTAGAGGGGCATTATGACTTCCCTTCCTTCCATCTAAGCTGGGTACAGTTACGCCAACATACAACATTATCCCTGCTCTATCTCTTTTGAAATACTGGCATTTATGCTTTTGAGAACCCCATGCTCACCAAGGGATAACCAAATCGAGGAGAGACTCGAGTAATCGGAGAGTCGAACCACGATGAGGTTTTACCCGCAGTGCGAGTTGGGAACCTTTTACCTTAGACCAAATATAAGTAAAAGGAAGCCGTTACTCGCATAGCCCGATCTCGGTGAGGGCGTCCCGAAGGGGACCGACAGAGTAAGCAAACAACGAGAGCAGATCTCGGAGTGAAGATCGAGTGGATATATCCCGGAGGTCTGGCATGGGAAATAAGGCAGCAGTGGTTTCGGAGAGGAATGCCCACCTCTCCCGTGTCTCGACGTTAACCATCCCTTCCGGTCTGGTTCGTACTAGCCACTACTGTCCTTTAGCCAGTCCAGTCCCAAAATAGTGAGATATTTCGATGCTTTTCTTTGGAGGGGGTTTGGGGAAGATATCCCCCGTGCCTCTTCCTAAGGAACTTCTCCAACACTGAAGCAGTGAGGAAGGAGAGCTTTTGAAAAAAGTACTCGGACTTCTCTCCTCAGTCTTTACTCTATGATTCTTTTTTGCATTCTTGTAAGGCTTATTCTTCTTAAGAAGCAAGGGATTGACTAAAAAGTACGACGACACATTCTACTTTTCTAGCTGGCACTTATTGTTATTACTTTAGATTGGGTAGACCTTCGGGCTTTTCTTTCAATTTCAATTAACTACAAAGCTTTTTCCTTCTTTTAACTCATATTCGGTTATAAGAAGCTTGGCATTGGCAAAAAGCACTTCTACTTTCCAACTCCTATATATAGTGGTTAATGCCTTGCTGGCGCTTTCCTTTGCTTTCATTCTATCTTTTCCCACTCGTTCCAACTCTAGGTGAGCTTAGCGTGACTGACCATAAAGAATTCACTTATCTAGGTTCTCACTGCTGGAGAAATACCGCAAAAATAATTGGTTGAAGTTTGAGTTAGGGCCTTAAATACAGCCGGCAATTAAGCAATATGCGTCAAGCTAGTAGTTACTAAAGTAGTAGATCGAACTGCTGAATAATATGGGATTCCTCGCTTCAACGTTTCAGTTTTGAACTCAAGTATTCATTTAATTATCTTTGTTTTCTGATACATCACATTGCAATAAAAAGAGGCGATATATATAAGATTTCCATTTCTGTAACTATGATCAACGCACGCGCCTAACCATGGTTGAGAACAAGTGGGGGAGAGCAATTGGATAGAGCGCTGCTGGCATGACTCAGTAGACAAATAGAATCTTCCTTCTATTGAGGTTTTTAATTCTCAGGACTGGACCATTCCAGCGAGTGTTTGTGGAGTGCAGAACTTGATACGTCCAGTGAAGGTCTAACAGCCCCATTAAACTTGCTAAGGGCATAGCGGGATTGAAAACTTTGATCGATAGGTGGGTTCATCCTACATTTGATAGATTCGAAACTGAAAATGGCGAGTATTACTTTTGACTATAGGGAAGCAAAATTGACTAGTTGGTAGCGGAGCAGATTCTCCTATATAACAAAGCTTTGATTCGCAGCACGGGAATTCCAGGTAGAGGGAAGCCGCGATTAGTCCTTTTTCTGGAGGGTCCTTGGCTGAGTCCGGGGGCCTCCGCCCTTATCCCAACTTGTTCGGGGACTGTCTCCCAACATTTGCGCCCACCCTGGCCAGCACGTGGGAGCCGCCCCGCCCCATCGCGGCGCTCCCTGGCTAGCGTGCGGGAGCCGCCCGCCCCGTCACGGCGCTCCCCGGCCTACGTGCGGAAGCCGCCCTGCCGCCCCGCCCCGCCGCAGGGGCTCCCCGGCCGGTGCGTGGAAGTCGCCCCGCCCCGCCAGGGCCATCCACGACCGGCGTGCTTCGGCCGGCGCGCTCCACCCCACCGCGGCCTCCTCGACCCGCCCACCGCGGACGACACGCTACCCTCAGCCTCACGCGCTCGTCCCCTAGTGATGTGCTCTGTTTGTGTGCTCTGCTCGATAGGAAGGAGAGGAAAGAAGAGTTGATGTGCGGGTCCAAATTGACAGTGAGATAGAAAGGACACTAGAGCCTAGGGGCAATTCTGGCCATTCCAATAAAATTGCTCTTATGTGGACCTGGATCTACTACATTAGTCAAATAATTTCACAGTGGATGTCAAATTCACGGTGGATCTGATTCGCAGTGAATCCCAAATCTAGATTCACTTTTTAAGTGGTGGATCTCTGTTTAACTTGCCCATATTATAAATAAGTATCCAGATTTCTATATAGATTATCTAAGTAGAGTTTAAGCAAGATGTTTTGTTTTCATCACACTTGGATCTGATTTTGTTTTTACATTTTTCCCACCTACTCCCTCTGTCGCAGAATAGAAGCCGTTCTTGCTTTCCGAGGAGTTAGCTTTTTCTAATTTTGACCAATTATATATATTAAAATATTAATATTTATAATACATAATTAGTATCATTATATAGATCGTTTAATGTATTTTTAAAATAAATTTATTTAGAGATATATGTTATACGTTATATAAATCTAGTTAAAGTTAGAAAAGTTTGGCCAACACGTATTCTATAACAGATATTTTTTTTTGACGGAGGGAGTAGTTCTTCTCAGGGTGCGTGTGTGTGTATACACGTATTTAGAACAGATATTTTTTTTTAACGGAGGGAGTAGTTCTTCTCAGTGTGCGTGTGTGTATATTAAAGAACATATATGAGTTTTTTACTTACCATACCAAACTGTCCTCAGGTACGGAGTACGTGTTTTATATGTGACCAACTCTCGTGACTTCATGAGAACTCATGTGTCACGGTCTCGTTTTTTTTTTCTATTAAAAGCCAAGATTTCTTCTTCATCTTTTTCGTCTGCCGCTCTGCCCTATTCCCAACGATTGGAGTATACAATTTTCTCAAGCTCGCCCTTATCCGGGGTCTCGTAGTCTCTTTTCCCGATTCCGGTCGGCCTGTGTCTCCAGCAACCACGACGACACCCGCCCGCCCCCGCTACCGACGGGCTGTGCCATCCCAGGCCGCGGCCAATGGCGAACTAGCCGCTGCGCCCGTACCGCCGAACACCCGACGCCGACGCCTCAATCCCACCCTACACTAACCTCTTTGGTAGCTCTCCCCCGCCGCCGACCCCACCCACTCGCCATCGTCCGTTAACCGCCCGGCGGCGCCACCGCTGCCTCGCTTCTCGGCCCTCGATCTGCCACCGGCGTGGGGTACCCATCTCTCTATACCTGCACCTTCACAGCTTTCGGCGCCGCCACCAAAACTTTTAACCCTAACCTTCTTCGATTGCTATCTGTCCCCATCGCCGCGCCGCTTTCTCGTCTCTCCTTACCCGGCCTCCCTTTGATTAAATTGATTAGCAACGGTAAGGCGACCCTATTAGCCCGCTTTCATTCATGTTTCGCGTTTCGCCTTGATCGGATCCACGTATCTCTAGCTTTTCTGCCGAATCACGGTTCAAAAATTCATTTTTTCTTCAGATCCATGGCCAAAATATTTTTTTTTGTCGATTTCCTTTTTTATGTGGTCATTTTGGTAATAGTATGCTGATGTGTACATAGCTGGTGAAATTCTTGCCTGCCTTTCATTCATGTTTCGTGTTTTGCTTCAAAAATTCATCTTTTCTTCAGATCCATGGTCAAAATCTATTCTTTTTGTCGATTCCCTTTTTTATGTGATCATTTTGTTAATAATATGCTGACCGACCGTGCATCTCTAGCTTTTTTTTTGCTGAATCAAGGTTCAAAAAATCATTTTTTTCTTCAGATCCATGGTCAAAATCTATTCTTTTTGTCGATTCCCTTTTTTATGTCATCATTTTGGTAATAATATGCTGATGTGTACATAGCTGGTGAAATTCTTGCCTGCCTTTTCTCTGTAATAATGTCATCCTGGCTTCTTAGCTCGCTTTCATTCATGTGTTTTTTATGGCTTGATCTAGTCCATGTACAAGATTTAGCTTTTCTTTCTGAATGAATGTTCAAAATTCTTTTCTTTAGAATCCATGTTCCTTTTTTTTCTGTTGATTTCCTGTTCAGAGTTCAGAATATGATTTTTACATGAATGTATGAAATGTATGAATATGCCTTCATCTATATGTTGATTGTAGTGGATGAAGGTCTATAAGTTAATTCCCTGGCAAGATGAATTGCTTGCTGGGGAAATTTGTTAAGGACGTATTATTAAACTATTGATACGTCACTTGGCTTCAGGAAATTCCTAGGTCTCTCCAAACCCCATAGCATAGCCAGCTTGATTTTGTACTGGTCTCTTTCCTCCTCTTTTGTCTTGATTCTGCTAACTCGAGTAGGCACAGCAGTTTATCCATTGTGTTATGCACAGTCTCTGTTCTCCATGGAAATAAGGTTTCTCCCATAAAAAGGCATTCTTTGTATGTAGGACACTGGTTCACCATATCAGTTGTTTCATATATTTGTACTTCGTTTTTATTTAGCTTTGTTGCTGTTATTCATTGTGGCACCATGGTTACAAACTAGTCAAAGACTCTTGCTCCATTCCCTATTATGAAGCTGGGGTTGGATCCATAAGGTTCCAAATACCACAGCACATTGTTTTTGGTGGTCATTTTTTTTTCTTTTGCTAGGGATGCGTTGTGAACTTTATCAACTAATGATGAGTTGCACTTAAAACATGATCTTTATGTATTCCGATGTATCACAATATTTCTTTGGGATAAATCTATTATTGATTCGGTGTTGGTTGTCTCTCCAAACACATGCAGGCTGTGCAATTGGATTTCCCATATTTTATGCCTTTGAGTGAGCCCTGTGATCCAAGTTCTGTTATAGTGAAGGCTGAGGTTGGTGTCTGCAGATTGGTTGTTGATCGGAAATACGACTCAAGACGGGAGATGGATCTTGTTTGCATAAGAAATGGACTAGATAGCAGTTACATGGACTCATTGAAGCTCACATCTTTCTTCAGGAGTTTTTGCTTGGGACTTCAAAACCATGCCAACAAGTTTGAGTATAATGATAGTTTAGTTACAAATGATTTTACCAAACTTTTTGGGTGGGGTGCGTATGATTCCTTTTTGCAGCATGTACAAGGGCTTACCAGTGCCATATGTGCGAAATTTGAAGATAAGGCCAAGGTAACAAATCTAGTTTGGAGCTGTTGTGTGTTTGCCTTTGTATTAATTCTAACATTTAGTACATGTTGGTCAATTGAAAATCATTTAATTACGCTTGGTGGAGGCTTAGTTTCATGAGGAGATTTAGGGATTATGATGAGGTGAGCCACAGGTCAAATAGGAGGGTGGTGGCTGGTGCTGGTGGCATGGGTAAGTTGGGACTTAGGAGGCAGTAGGTGGCTGGGGCCACATCCAGCAGCATGAGTGCTGTCTGAGACTGGAGCAAGGCGGGCCAGGGGCACAAGGTGATGTTTCAAGAAAACTGAGGGCAGCGTTTGGATCTTCATCCAACAGCTGTGTGTCAAGTGCAATTTCTTGTTTTAGTTGCCTGTCAAATAATCACTGTTATATTCTTTCGTGTGAGCTTTTATCATACACAGAAATTTCATCAAAAAATGTTTGTGCTTAGATAATAGAATTCCTTGCTTCCCAGAAAATAACTCACTGGTCAATACATTGTGCTCAATATTTTAGATGACTCAAGAATGATCTATTAAAAACAATGTATTTTTTTAATCAATTTTGTATTGAGTGTTGCTTTTGTTCTACTGCTATGTTGGACAGCCATGGGAGGTATCAAATAAGGCTCACAATGCACCCAAGCTCTCTATGGATGCCAAGCATGGACTGGTAAGGTTTGTTGGTTCCATATTTTTTTTCTAAATTTAGCATCTTATGGTTTCCAGATGCAAGATGCTCAATCATGTTAATTTACTTTTCTAGGATTTGTGGCCTCTCCCTCCCGAGAAGAACAGAGGAGATATTCTTCTTTTTGTCAAACTCTATGACTGCCAAAGGGACAGACTTTGGTACGTGTTCTACATTCAATTGGCCTCTTCGCCATTCTCTCCTACATATCACTATAAATGTTTGATGTCTGACATTCTTTCAACATGTGGTTTTGCTAGGGGACTCTTCATAAAGGCCTCAGAGAAAACTTTGGAGGTTCTGAGAAAACTAAATAAAATGGCTGGATTTATGCCATATAACCAAGTAGCAGAATTTACCTGTGGAGTCTTTAGCCAGGAGCCAACCTGTGGTGTGTTCCATCCAAATTTTCTACGTTGCAAGTATTCGTTTAGAAGAAACCCATCTTTCAAGAATCCTGGTTTGGCACCAATTGATACCAGTTGCATAAGCTGGATAATGGTCTTATGGAACCTAGCTATACAAGAAAGAAATGTGTGCTGTTTCTATCAACCACCACTGTTGGAAGTTGTGGTAGGGAAATTTGCAGAGTTGCCTCAGGAAATTCTGATGGATATATTTTCCCTTCTGGATACACCTGACTTAGTGCGGGCTGGCTCTGTCTGCTGCTCCTGGAACTCAGCGTATACAAGCATATGCAGCTTTGGGGGGTATAAATGGCCACAAACACCTTGCCTCATCTACACCTCCGAATCTGCTGATGACAATGTTGCTTTCATCTACAACCTTGAGGAAAAGAGGACTTACAAATTAACTCTTCCAGAGCCACCCATCCAAAGAAGGTATCTGATTGGATCGTCAAATGGGTGGTTGGTTACTGCTGATGAGCGTTCTGAGATGCATCTTGTCAATCCAATCACCAGGGAACAGATCTCTCTCCCATCAGTCAGCACCATCGAGCAGGTGACGCCCATTTTTGATGAAAATGGTGCAATTTATAAGTATCGGTACTCACGGCACACGGCAACCTCAGTTGCTGGACCACCTGCAACATTTTCACCAAGTATTTTGCGGGACAATCTCCTTCATAAGGCACTTGTATTTTTTACTGCATCAGGAAGCTATATCGTGGTGTTGATCCACAATCCATTTGGTCAGATTTCATTTGCTAGATTAGGAGATGAGAAGTGGACATGGCTGCCACCACACTCACAGTTTGAGGACTGCATCTATAAGGATGGTCTATTATATGCAGTTACATTACTTGGTCAAATTATCACCTTCGATCTCAGTGGGACTGTGGTCACAACAAAGATTATTATGGATAGGAAAGATAGGTATGGAAATGAGAGGGTTTACTTAGTTCAGGATCCATTGGGTGATTTGCTTCTAGTTCGGAGGCCAGAAGTTTGGATAAAAGAAGCACCTGGCAGCCAGTCAACAATTGAAAACAGAAGTTGGAGGATTGCTATATATAAAGTTTGCATTGCGTCCAGAAAACTAGTGCAAATAAATAGCTTAGGTGATCATGTTTTGTTTCTCGGGCAGAGCCAATCACTTTGTTTAAGTGCTGAAGAATATCCACAGGTGAAACCAAATCATGTCTATTTGACAGATGACTCCAAGTATGTGTCTTGGAAATGCAAGGGTCGCTTCCACCTTGTTATAGGCATGCTTAACTTAGAAACCAAGATAATGGATGCAATTGTATCTCCTCCGCCGTGGTCCAACTGCATGTCTCCATTGCTGATGATACCAAATCCCAGAAAGTTGGATCTAGCATCTCTCCATCGCAAAAAGGTCAAAGTCGATATGCGAGCTGAGGGGAGTACGTGCAAAGGAAAAGAACTGCAATAATTGCTGCTGTAAACTGCGCAGACGAAAGACCACGCCACAAATCATGCATGTGGTGCAGTTTTTATATTTTATTAATATAAGAGAGAGTATATATTTCAAGAACATGTGTCATATGAGTCAAATCAAACTATAAGTCAATGTTAAAAACAAGCATTATTAAAGACGTTGGTTTAGGCTAGCAGCTAGTTCATACCATTGTGGGTGCTGTTATAGCGACTTTGTGTCTGAGGCTTGCTTGTTAGTTGCTTATTTTCTTTCTGGCACAGCCACTACAACATTTGTATTGAGTCTTTATGACGACTTTCATTGTTTTAAAAGGTCTACTATTGTGAGAACTGATTAGTTGCTTGCTGCATAAATTTCTAATTTGCTATTTGATTTGAGTACTGTTTTGTCCTAAAGTTTCTACATCTCCTTTCTGTTATTTTTTTTTTCAATGATTATTAGGATTATTATTTATATGGGTGATGGAGAGCCCTCTCGGTTAGTGGTAACCCGAGAGCCCCCGCTAGAAAGTATGAACTATATTGCGTGAGGAGAAGTGAAGTAGTTATGTGTGGCTAAGTTTTTAGTGAATAGTATTTAAATCTATAACTTTAAAATTAATTTATTTATTATATGAAAATATATTTCATAATTAATCTAATAATATTTATTTAATATCATAAAATTAATATTTTCTCTACCACATATAATACACCAAAAAACTTCACTACAGCCATAACTAAATTTGTCCACCACAATCATTAATCTAAGTACACCTAAGTAATTGCACACAACATATCGGGAACGTATGGAAACCAACCTCATTTGTAAATTATAGGAACTCTAATTAAGATCACAAGAATCTAATCCGATAGTGAGTTATTTTAACACTTAAACCCTCTACTCATCTCATCCTAATCAAACAGGCATGAGCACAGTGAAGGGTTCAAGTGCTAAAATAACTCACCTTCACATCTAACCATCAGATTAGATTCATGTGGTCTTGATTAGAGTTTCTATAGCTTTTGCATAGAAGACTAGTTTTCATCGTAACATAAGTTTTCCAACATATCAGCCACTCAAAATAAAAGATTCAGATTTAAACTAAATACCACTTTCTCTTACTCATATCCGACGGCTCAAAACGCCTGGATCAGATCTCAATCACTAGGGCGTCCCCAACAAAGGAGTGGGAGCTAGCTTGGAAGCCTAAGTGGAGGAAAGAGAGCACAACAAAACTTGTTGCTAGCGACTAACATCTCACCAGGCTCGCACACCTCCCGATAAGCTTCATATGGTGTGTTTGGTTACTTGACTTTTTTCTAACCTGGCTAGGAAATAAGCCAGGCTAGCTTAAGCCTGTCTTTAGCAAGCCAAGACGAACTTGTTTAGTTGCCTATACTATCTAAACCTGGTTAGCATCTGGTTTGTTTGGTTGGCTGGTTTGGCTTGAATACAGTCACCTCTTCTTTGTAGGGGGTAATCTCACCACCTTTGAAACATTTCGTCGAACACTTTTGAGGCGAACAGAGAGAGCGGATGAGAGCAAAGGGAGCAAGTCATGGCCGACCTAACCCAACGCGTCCCGAGAGGAAGACGTGCTTTGTCACGCTAGTGAGCAGCAGCCCGAACATGCTCTCGGAGAAGCTCGTCAAGCTAAACAACGACCATCTTCCACAAGCTCAATAAGATGATGACGGACGTGGCGGAGCTGGAGCTGAGCGGCACGTCGTCGTTCAAGCTCAACATCTCATGATCCTTGCTGGTTGGCTAGAGATGACTGAAGCAGGGGTACGACTGTGGAGAAGAATGGGCATCACCGATGTTGACCACAGCTATTAGCAGGATCGGCGGAGCGACGCTGGTGTCCACGGATTCGGCGGGGCCTCCATGGTGCCCACAGATTCGGCTCCGACGAGGCGTCCATGACAGCCACGACCCCGAGCTATCCCTTGGTCACCATGGTCGGATCTGCAATGAAGGAGAACTATGAGTGACACAGATGGAGATGGGGATGGGGACGCGGCGTGGACCTCGAGGCAGGGCTCGCGACTGGGGGAGCAGAGGCCGAAAGCCGAGCGATGAGATTCGCAGAGAAATGGCGAAGGAAGATGAATGACGGGGAGAGAGGCGAGTGGAGTGCTAGGAGGTGACAGAACCTAGCCACCGAGCTAGTCAAGGCCTGGCTTCAGAAAAACGTCCAACTAGCTAAGAGCTCTTGGGTGGCTTGCTAGGGTCTGGTTAACGGAACACACATCAGGTCTCTTCTGTTGGTCTCTTCGTCGTTGTTTTCATAGAAAACACCCTGATCAAGCTTGGAGGCGGGGACTGCGTTGGGAAAATCCCGTGCTCGCAGGCAGAGGTGGCGGTTCCAGCACCCTGATGTATGACTCGTCTCCCTGACTCGACGAGATCGCGTGCGCGCACGCGCGGGAAGTTGTCGCGCCAATTCCTTCTGGTTCTCCCTATTTCCCTAGTGAAGAAGTCCATGGCGACTTTGCTGGAGCGGACTGGACCAGGTGAAAGGTCCTTGTTTGGTTTTGGTAATTGAGTGACAACCTAGGTGAACTAATATGTGTTTAAGTGAAATACACAGGAGATTAGCTCACGGGTGAATGTACAATGAAGGAGCTTATTGTATATGAGACATGACATGGAGTCATGTGGCTAAGATGGAGAAGATCAAGGCAAGACTTGGCTTGATAGACCGGTTGTGAAGGTGAAGGGCAAGTTGGAGGCTTTGAAGTCGTTGGTACCGAGTGTCGGGAGGCTTGAGCAAAGACTTGGCGCCGAAGGACCGAAGCAATGGTGAAAAGCAAGTGAGGTCGAGATCGATGGACCATGAAGGCCATATGATGATATGAAGTGGATCATATCATTTGATCAAGGTTGGTGCATGTGTTGCATCAACACTGGAGGAAATGGAATGGAATGCACAAGGCAAAGGTATATTTGTAGGGCATTTCATTTCACCGGTCTAGTTGAGTAGAGAAGTGCTTGACCGGGTTTAGGATAGATAGCCGTACTATAAAGAGGAGAAATCTTTAGTTGCAACGGTTATCTAGTGCCACTAAGTGTGAGTTTCATGTGCATTTGCATTGCGCTTAGTGACGTGGTGAGATTGATGAGAAAGCCCGAGAAAATTCTTTGTGAAAAGCTATCTCAAGTGCTAAATTTGATTTGGTGCTTGTGGGAAGAGATAACACTTAAAAAGGGTGAAATTAGAGAAGGAAAGAGATTTGTGAAGTGCTGCTGCAAGAATTTCTCGTTGAGTGAGCTAAAATTGCTGAGCAAGGGTGCTCTGTTTGCAAAAAATATTTACCAGCAATTCTTCTCTCCCTCACAAGAATTTCTTGTTGAGCAATAGTGTGTGAGCTGCATGTGTGCGATCTGGTCCGTTTTGGAATCTGGTCCGTTTTGGCCATTGGGAGAGAGTGTGGCGTGAGTGAAAATTATGCTCAACCGGCAATTTTCCTCTCCCTCACAAGAATTTCTCGTTGAGAGGGGGACAAGCTTGCATGCGTGTGTCAATGAGAGAGAGAGCTCTCAACCAGCAATTTTTCATCTCCCTCACAAGAAATTCTTGTTCAACTCAGATCTAGCCGTTGCGGGAGCGTGTGAGAGAAGCTGGTTGCTTGTTACCGTTGGGGACTGACTGAAGGGATATAGTAGTGCCTTTTCCCCTTCCCGTGGGGTAGCCTTCTTCCCATTCTTGCTCTTGGTGTTGCAAGTTCTAGGGTTCATCCCTCTCCCTCTCTCCATTGCTATGTGCCAAATCTTGAGGAGAGATTAAGAGCCCTTAGTGGGTGTGGATGAGAGAGTGAAGATCCACTGCATCCCCTTCCTCTCCCTCTCATGCTTGGTGCTAATTTGAGTGAGGGATTGAGAGCCTAGTGTGTGTGCATTTGAGGATTACATTTGGTGGCACTAGGAAATCTTTGTGATTGGGGATTTCTTATTACTCTTGGTGATTGCCATCACCTAGACGGCTTGGTGGATTGTGTCTCCGTTGTGAAGCCCGCGTGGTGATTGTGCGTGGCTCCGGAGAAGGATTTGTGAGGGGTGTTGTGCTCACCTCGCGGGAGGCACGAAGAGCAAGTCTAGTTGAGCGAGACATGAAGAGCGTCAAGTGGTCCGGCCGGGTCAAGTGCTAGAGCTTGTGGTAAGCACTCCTTGTGGGGAGAGTGTGACTAGTGTAGTCACCACTAGCAAGGGGACCAGCGGCAACCTTGAGCTTGTCTCAACGGGGACTAGCTTGGTGGCAACCAAGTGAACCTCGGGATAAAATCATCGTGTCAACCTTGTTCATCCCGTTGGTTTGCATTCCCCTTACACAGCTTGTATTTACTTTCATATATATTGTGCTTGTGTAGTTGCTCTTGTAATTAGTTAGCTTGTGTAGCTTGCTAGTTACCTTCTTGCTTATGTAGCATAGAAGTAGCTCCCTTCCATGACTAATTGGCTTGTGCAGCCTTGTTAGTCACTTTGCTTAGTTTGTGTAGCTAAGTTTTTTGAGCTCTCTAATTTGGCTCATGTAGCCTTGTTATTGAGCTTTGCTAGTGAGCTTAGGCTTTGTACGCTTTGTATCACTAGATTGTGTAGGAGCTCCCTTGTTCTTAAAGTACTAGTTGCATAGGTTTGTGTGACCTTGTTTCTAGAATTGCTTAGGTGAGCTCTTGCTAGCCTGGCACCGTATTTGCTTTGTTTAGGATCTTTATAAGGTGCTTGAGAGTATAGGTAGAAGGGTGTAGTATTGGCTAGACCGATAGTTTTAATTCTGCGTTTATTTCGGTTAGCCGGTGCGATTAATTTTAGAAAGGACTATTCACCCACCTCTAGTCCGCCATCTCGACCCTACACGTGGTATCGGAGCCGTGGTCTCTCATTTGTGGTCTTCACCGACCCGAGAGGATGGCGACTTATGGGCTAGATGTTGAGTGTCCACACATTTTTGATGGCACACACTTTGCACGGTGGAAAAATTGGAATATATGCAATTTTAAATTTATTTGCTCTCAAATGTGGTGGATGGTAGATGTAGGCTTCTCTCATGTGTTGGATGAAAATAATCTAACTCAAGCACAAGAGAAATGCCTAGATCTTGACATCCAAGCTACTAACATCATCTATAGATCTTTGCATGATGATATCTTTGGAGAGATCATGGACATGAAGTCCTCCCATGAGATTTGGAAATATCTCAATGACAAGAATGGGAGTGTCTCTCATGATGGTGATGATGATGTTGATGAGCCGAAAAAGGAGACGCATGAGGATGTTGAGCATGACCACAACTTGGTGATGGAAGATTGCTCCACCTCATGGTCAAGTGATGATGATGATCGATCTACAACAAGTTCACTTGATAAAATTGATGATGATGATTGTTTATGCCCAAATCATATTGCTACTACAAGCCCATCAACTACATCACATTACTTCATGTCACATGGTGACACCAAGGTATCCAATGCAAATGTGATTGATCTTGATTCATATGAGGAGCTTTTATATAGATTTGGTAGAATGATCAAAGCTTTAGAAAATGAGATGGCTAAAACAAAGAAATTGGAACATGAAAACTCTTTTCTAAAGAACACATGTGAACAACAAAAGTATCTACTCTATGTTACTACTTGTTCACATGAGGAGCTAAAATTGGCTCATGAGGAACTTAATGTTGCTCATGATAACTTGGTACAAGACCATGCTTTTCTCACTAAGAAGCTTTCTAATGAAGAAACTAAAACTAGTGAGAGCTCATCATTTGGGTCAAATGATCAATCACATATTTGTGCTAACCCATGTGATGTAGAGAAGAAGCATGTATCCACCTCTTGTGATGACTTATTAGCTATGTCATGTTCTTCACATATAGATGCTTGTTCTACTTTTATGTCTTGTGAGACTAACATTTTGAAGGAGAACAATGAGCTCAAAAGTGAAGTGAAGAATTTGAGCAACAAGTTAGAGAGGTGCTACAAATCAAAAGTCACTTTTGAGCATATGTTGAACAATCATAGAAGTTATGGTGACAAGAGTGGCATTGGCTTCAACAAGAGCAATGTCAAAGGCAAGAGATGGGGCAAGAGAAGACACGAAAGAGAGATGAAGAAGCAAGAACAGGAGAAGTTATCTCACTTCATGTGCTACAAATGCCATGAGATGGGACATCTCACAAATGGTTGCCCTAACAAAGAAAAGCTCAAGTTGAAGAAACAAGAAGTGAGGCTCAAGCATGTCAAGTGCTTCAAGTGCCGCACTAGAGGACATCTTACCTCTATGTGCCCAACCAAGAAATTGGTGAAGCAACAAGAAAAGCCTCAACCAAAGCCACAAGTTGAGCAAAAAGAGAAGCCCCAAGATCAAATCAAGAACAACCATGATGATGGTGGCTTGAGAAAGAAGAAGACAAGAAGGGGAGGTAGAAGATCAAGATCAACACAAGACCTCACCCAAGTCAAGTGCTATAGTTGTGATAAATTGGGCCACCTAGCTTCGGGTTGTCCAAACAAGCTTGAGAAGAAGGATCAAGCAAACAAGAAGAAGCAAGGCAATGAGAAGCAACAAATGAGCAAGGAAGAAAAGGCTCAATCAAAGAGAGTTTGTTACTCATGCCGGGAAAGGGGACACATAGCTAATTCATGTCCCCTAGGTAACACTTCTAAGCCTATTTCAATTGATGACAATGTTGTGCTTAGAAAGGATGACAATGGTACCTCATTGGTTGCTATTGCAAAACATCCCGCTACTCATACTAAGGCATTGCCTAAGTATGTTGCTCCTAACTTGAGAGGACCCAAACAAGTTTGGGTACCATCAAAAAGTGGATGAATGTGTGTAGGTACCATGGCATTGGAGGCTTGATTCAATTGATATCTTATTGATCATCATATGATTGTGTCGAGCAAATGAAGCCTAGGGATAGTGCAATCCAATCCCAATGCCAAGTCAAAATAGTGAAGTCCAAATGTGCTATGACATACAAGTGCAAAGTTCAAGTTGTGGTAATTTTATTGGAAATATTTGAAGGTTTGCAATTTATTGAAGTAGAAGCTTGATAATGAATGATCATGAGCTACTAAGGTATATCTCTTGTTGATCAAATTTATTTGGGTGCATATGAGTTGATTGAATTGGATATATATGCATATGTTGCTTGCTATAAGATGATTGAATGAATTAAATGCTTAGTAATCAAGTTTGAGTTGGTTTGATTGAATATAATCACAAGGTGACCTTTAGTAAGTGGTTTGAATGGATATATGTCTTGTGAGAGTATCCAAACAAGTTGATTTCGAGTTTGATTCATATTTGAAGAAGAATAGCTCAAGTAGTGAAATCTGTCCAAATTTGAAATCTGAGCTAGTTGCGATGATAGCCATGTTTGAATGATCAAATCTATTTGGATTGGCTTGAAATTTGGTATACATGCTCTGCCTTTATGGTATTAGTTGCTGTGAAAATTTCATGAGTATTGGATAAGGGATACTTCAGTTTTGGAGTGGATCTTGTCAACTATAGTGCAACAGTTTTCAGCATATAGTAGTGTGGAAAGATGTCAAATCTGGTAGTAATCTAGAAGTACAATGAAGCTCAAATTTTTGTGGCTACTAGAATCCATAGTGAGGCACATCTCCACCAAATTTCATGGCAATTGGATCAATATATTGTAAGATATTATCATTTCATTGAAGATAACAGAATCTGTCATATAAGTGATATTTATTGGATAGATCACAAGTCACTTTGATTGAAAGGCCCTCAAGTTGGTATCATGTTTATAAGTGGTTGAGGGATCTATGTTTGGTTTTGATATGAGTTAGAAACATGACAAAGATGAGTACAATGTCACTTGATTGTGGAGTGTATTTGGCACACAATTGGTACTCAAATTGAAGATCAAGACCAAGATCAAGATAAAGATGAAGCTCAAGTCCTAGTGTTAGTTGAAGATCTTTTGAGAAGAAAGAAAAGGACCAAAAGAAGGGTTCAATGTCATATCTCAAGAAGAGTTCATCATTTGGATCAATCAAACAAAGTCAATTCAAGTGAGTATCAAGGATGATTCTTTGGAGAGAGGTCACTTCTCCCTAGTGTAGGGGCTTGCCGCCTTTTGTAGGTTAACCAAGCACGTGGCTTGGAAGGCTAACATGGAAGTGGTGATCTAAAGTATCATTGGAGATGCTTAGTTGAAGAAATCAAAAAGATTGATCAAGAAAGCAAGCAACACCCAAAGAAAGCAGATCATTGCAATTCAAGTGGTATTCTCATGCAAGCTAAGACCAAATGAAGAAGCAAGCCAACCACAACTCACGATAGTGCACTTGATCATTAGTGGTTCTCAATTCATATGAGTGAAGAATGGATTTCATATTTTGTATCTATGGGTCTTCACCAAGCTATTAATGGACTTCATATTGCTATTTGGAGCTTAATTGGAATCTAATGACTATCCTCTACTCCAAGATAGCAAAGGTATCATTGTAATGTGCATGATCATTTCATCCCTTACCAGTATGTGGTTAGTGCATATAGTACATGCTTAATAGGATCATGCATAACAAATGAAAAGTTTAAATTCATAGCCTACCACTATTGCTTGATTGATTATATGATCTAGTGGTTAGTATATGAATTTGTTCATGAGCTAGTAAACCCGAGTACTTGATCTATAAGATGCGCATTCAAGTGTCTAATTCAACGTAAGATAACCATTGAAAGATGTGTGAAGAATCTTATTCTAGAGCAAACCGAGTTAGATATCTTGTGCAAATTCAATAGTTCAAGTCACAAATGAGAGGCTCATGACAAGAGTTCAAGAAGAAGAAAATAATGCAAATGGATATCAAGTTTAAACTTTCATTCAAGTGGTATCTAGACTCATCATTTCTTCACATGGTATCTCTTCAAAAATGGTATATGATCTTTCAAGTGATATTTATCAAGTGGTGTCTAGATCAAGCTCTCAAGCGGAATGCTACAAATATGTCAAGTAATCCTCAACTTTAAGTGATCAACTCAAGCAAAGATCCCTCATCTACAAGAGCTCAAGCTTATCAAGTGGATGACCCATGCTATGAC
Organism: Coix lacryma-jobi var. lacryma-jobi; assembly: GCA_009763385.1. Taxonomy (NCBI): domain Eukaryota; kingdom Viridiplantae; phylum Streptophyta; class Magnoliopsida; order Poales; family Poaceae; genus Coix; species Coix lacryma-jobi. The sequence continues at coordinate 784,480 of CM019825.1, read as the reverse complement.
AAAGGGGAGGTGCCCCGCCTATTGGTATCAAGGTCAAAGATCCTACAAGTGTTCTACGTATAGTATTTCAAAGTGGTTTTCATGCATCTACATGTGGTGTCTACAAGTGGTGTCATTCCAACACATATGGTAGTGTCCATCAAAAATTGAAGATTCAAGTGTCAGCCATCTACCCCCTAGTGCAACCCTTTGTATCAAGAGAAGCATGCCTTTTATGGTCATTGATGACAAAGGGGGAGAAATTGTGGCAAAGATATGTCAATTGTGATATGTCAAAGGATAAGTGGGAGAAAACAAGAATATAAGATGGACAAGGATCAGGAGGGAGCAAGATTGAAGAATGTAAAGGGATCACAATTCTTGGACAAGGGAAGCACACAAGTAGGGGGAGCAAGCTCATGAATACATGTTTGATGCATTTATCTGTGCATTACATTTGCTTGCTCGCATTACATATGTTTTACATTCCTACATGCTTGTGTGCAATGCTTGCTAGAACTAAGACTTGAATGATGTTTGCTTTATTTTGGTATCTAGAGCTTAGTCTTAGTATAGCAATAGGTAACTAGAACCTTGTTTATAATGTTGATCTCACGTGGTATCCAGTTTCACTTGTTTCTAGCAAATTGATGCTAATGATGATTTAAAATGTGGTATACACGCTACAAAGGTACAGCTTTATCTTGTGTACCTTAGCATCACTTAGTAGTGGTAACACTCCCACAAATTTCACATTTATGCATGTGTGCAAGCTTGAAACCAAACCACTTGAGCACACATGTAGGGGGAGTTATCACTACCAAGTCGGGTTGTATGGTGCTTATCCAAACCTTCACAAGTGATCTTAATGTTGGATAAGTAACATAGAATCCAAAGAGATTAATTTCCATATCTTTGTAGAGTTGTCATCAATTACCAAAAAGGGGGAGATTGAAAGGTCCTTGTTTGGTTTTGGTAATTGAGTGACAACCTAGGTGAACTAATATGTGTTTAAGTGAAATACACAGGAGATTAGTTCACAGGTGAATGTACAATGAAGGAGCTTATTGTATATGAGACATGACATGGAGTCATGTGGCTAAGATGGAGAAGATCAAGGCAAGACTTGGCTTGATGGACCGGTTGTGAAGGTGAAGGGCAAGTTGGAGGCTTTGAAGCCGTTGGTACCGAGTGTCGGGAGGCTTGAGCAAAGACTTGGCGCCGAAGGACCGAAGCAATGGTGAAAAGCAAGTGAGGTCGAGATCGATGGACCATGAAGGCCATATGATGATATGAAGTGGATCATATCATTTGATCAAGGTTGGTGCATGTGTTGCATCAACACTGGAGGAAATGGAATGGAATGCACAAGGCAAAGGTATATTTGTAGGGCATTTCATTTCACCGGTCTAGTTGAGTAGAGAAGTGCTTGACCGGGTTTAGGATAGATAGCCGTACTATAAAGAGGAGAAATCTTTAGTTGCAACGGTTATCTAGTGCCACTAAGTGTGAGTTTCATGTGCATTTGCATTGCGCTTAGTGACGTGGTGAGATTGATGAGAAAGCCCGAGAAAATTCTTTGTGAAAAGCTATCTCAAGTGCTAAATTTGATTTGGTGCTTGTGGGAAGAGATAACACTTAAAAAGGGTGAAATTAGAGAAGGAAAGAGATTTGTGAAGTGCTGCTGCAAGAATTTCTCGTTGAGTGAGCTAAAATTGCTGAGCAAGGGTGCTCTGTTTGCAAAAAATATTTACCAGCAATTCTTCTCTCCCTCACAAGAATTTCTTGTTGAGCAATAGTGTGTGAGCTGCATGTGTGCGATCTGGTCCGTTTTGGACTCTGGTCCGTTTTGGCCATTGGGAGAGAGAGTGTGGCGTGAGTGAAAATTGTGCTCAACCGGCAATTTTCCTCTCCCTCACAAGAATTTCTCGTTGAGAGGGGGACAAGCTTGCATGCGTGTGTCAGTGAGAGAGAGAGAGAGAGAGCTCTCAACCGGCAATTTAACATCTCCCTCACAAGAAATTCTTGTTCAACTCAGATCTAGCCGTTGCGGGAGCGTGTGAGAGAAGCTGGTTGCTTGTTACCGTTGGGGACTGACTGAAGGGATATAGTAGTGCCTTTTCCCCTTCCCGTGGGGTAGCCCTCTTCCCATTCTTGCTCTTGGTGTTGCAAGTTCTAGGGTTCATCCCTCTCCCTCTCTCCATTGTTATGTGCCAAATCTTGAGGAGAGATTGAGAGCCCTTAGTGGGTGTGGATGAGAGAGTGAAGATCCACTGCATCCCTGAGAACACAAGGTTGATATGTGCCCTTGTGGTTCCCTTCCTGAGTGACGAGTGATCGATCAACGGGCAACATGTCTCTTGGCTGTGTTGATATGCAGGTGCGGAGCTCGAGCAGTGGTCAAAGGTGAGGTGAAGGTCAAGTGGGGACGTGCCGTGCCGACGGACCTGGAGCGGTGAAGGGCGGACGTGGAGCTTGGACCGACGGACCGGGAGCGGTGAAGGGCGGACGTGGAGCTTGGACAAAACCTGGAAACCGTCCACGCCGAGTTTTGAGGCCCAAACTCGGAAACCGGCCACCCCGAGTTTTGAGGCCCAAACTCGGAAACCGTCGAGGGTAGCTTTTCGAGGCTCAGCTACCGAACCCGTGCCATAGACGGGATGTGGTTCGCACACCCCGAGTTCCAGCACCGATGCCGGAGCATGTCCAGCTTCCACAACGGGCACAGTGCATTCGCCATCCCTGAGGACCAGCTGTGGTAGCTGGCACGTGGCGTTGACAAGCAAGAGCACATGGGGATGTGCGGTGCATCGACCGAGTCGGGAGGAAGGTGATGGTGTCGTGACACTTGGTGGGAGGCCGAGAAGGATGGCCAATGCACTGTGCCCGGCGTGGAGGCTGGACATGCTCCGGCATCGGTGCTGGAACTCGGGGTGTGCGAACCACATCCCGTCTACGGCACGGGTTCGGTAGCTGAGCCTCGAAAAGCTACCCTCGATTGTTTCCGAGTTTGGGCCACAAAACTCAGGGTGGCCGGTTTCCGAGTTTGGGCCTCAAAACTCAGCGTGGACGGTTTCCAGGTTTGGGCCTCAAAACCTGGGCTCGTGGGTTTCTGAGTTTGGGCCACAAAACTCAGCCGGAGGACAGGTTTCACGGTTTCAGCCTCAAAACCGGGGGAAGGCCCAGGTTTCCCGGTTTCGGCCTCAAAACCGGGGGGAGGTCCGCAAAAAGGACGGTCGACGCGTGGCTGCGTGAAGAGGCTGGCGCGGCGACGCAGCTATTCGCGAGGTAGGCGCGGCGGTCGACGGGGCGGCACGTGGCGGCATCCTGAGGCTTGCGTCGAGGCGAAGCTAAGGATGAGGTGGGCGCGTGGCCGTCGGATCATCGAGAAGCAGAGTTGGACCGGGATACCCCTAGGGTTGGCCGCTTCGCTCTTGTATCTAGGAGTAGAAGGGGATTATTGTTTAGGCTATAAATAAGAGAGGCACCCCTCCTCTCTCTCTCTATCCTAGCAGTCATTTTGTTCCTAAGCACTCTCTCTCCTTAGCCCCCGCTTAGGTTCTAATCATACCTAGCTGCTAGCGATCCGCAGGGAAGACTCAATCATGTCTCTGTGTTTTTGGGAAGTTTAAGAAGTGAGACCGTAATCTCATGATTGTCTCGTGTGGTTGCCACACGGCTGGAATTGATCGATTCGCGTTTTGAGTTGGTGTTCTTCGCGTTTCGGTTTTCATCTCCCGGAGAATTGTCTCGTTCTTCCTCTCCACGAGATGGTTTTTGATTCCGCTTGAATCAATTCGTTCTTGGTCGTGAGCTTCTTCTTTCCACCGAAGGATTTCTCCTCTAACCTCATGAATCCATAGATCGGGTTGATTTTGTGTTCGTTTCTCTTTTCTTTCCCCTTTCCGGTGATCCTCGGATTTCTCTCTATTGACTTGATTTGGTGCGATGATTTCTTAGGATTAGCACCCTATCTCGTAGAGGAACACCTGGGAGAAGTTTGATCGAAGTCCCTTTTGATTTGGTGAAGATCCGATCGATTTGTCTCTTTGTCCCGAGCGTTTTTGTGCGTTCTGCCCATCCGCGGACAGTCCGCCGTCTCAGTGGCGGACAGTCCGGGACTCGGGGCTTGGTCAGGTCAGAACAGCGCAGGGCGATACTGTTCTCGGTCTCATGACCGGCGGACAGTCCGCCAGTGACCCGCGGACAGTCCGGGGCCACATCGAACGCTGCACAGGGTCAGTATCGGACGCTCGAAGGTCACTGTTCACGTGTACCGCGGACTGTCCAGCGTGCAAACCGCGGACAGTCCGGGACTTGAACAGGACTTGTGCAGAACTATTATGTTTCTGTGTTTTGGCCGGCGGACAGTCCGGCTTCCAGTCGCGGACAGTCCGGGACTTAACGGCGGACAGTCCGGGACCCTGACCCCGCACAGACCGCGATCCTGCTGTTTGTGCAGTTTTGCTCCGAGGCTTTGACAGTTGCTTTTGGGGTTTCTCCGCGAGTTCCGCTGTACCGCTAGGACGTCTCCTAGGGTATCCACCAACTTGTAGGTCGTGAACTCTCCGGTCGTTTCGAGTCTTTGCTTTTTGGGTGACTTTCTGGGACAAGGGCCAATCTATTCACGAGTTGAATTTGAGGCTCCCATTCCCCCCCCCCCTCTGGTCGCTAATCCGGCCCTTCAATTGGTATCGGAGCCAGTTAAGGATCTCTTCTACCTTAATCGGTTTCGGATCCTAAGGGCGACATGGAACACGAGTTGAATTTGAGGCTCCCATTCCCCCCCCCCCCTCTGGTCGCTAATCCGGCCCTTCAATTGGTATCGGAGCCAGTTAAGGATCTCTTCTACCTTAATCGGTTTCGGATCCTAAGGGCGACATGGAACGAGGGAACGGCAAGGCTCCTTGGTTCAATGGAACGAACTATGCCTATTGGAAGATTCGGATGCGTGCTTATCTCAACAGCATCAGTTCTTCCGTTTGGGAAATATGTGAGAACGCTGAGTATGTGGTCCTTCAGGCTCGTGTGGGTCAGGTCTAGATTGACCAGCACGAGGCCAACTCAAAGGCCCGTAACGCTCTTTTGGCCAACCTCTCCCTTCCTGAGTTCGAGCGTGTCTCTGAGCTTGAGACGACACGAGAGATCTGGGTGAAGCTTCAGAGCTATCACGAGGGGACCGCTCAGGTCAAGACCAGACTCTTCGAGACGTACAAGCGAGAGTACGAGAACTTTGTTCAGTTGGAGGGAGAGACAATTGACGCTATGTTCGCTCGTTTCCAGACGATCGTGAACAAGATGCGTGTCAATCGGGCTAACCTACCCTATGACGATCATGAGAGGGCTCTCAAGTTGCTATACGCCCTGGATCGGAGGGTATGGGAGGTGAAGGTGTCGACTATCATTGAGTCTACTGCTTACGACACCCTCACCGTGGACGAGCTGTTCAGCAAGCTCAAGTCCACCGAGATCGATCACCTGACTCAGGCCAAGCTGAAGAACCCATCTTCACACACCATGGCTTTGGTCTCAGGCACAGGTGGATCGACTTTCTCCGCTGACGCTTCATCTCCTCTTGTTGCTTTGTCTTCTTTGCATACAGTCACGGAGGAGCAGTTGGAGGTGCTTGGAGACGACGAGCTCGCCCTCGCCATCACCCGGTTCTTGCGGTTTCACAACAACCGCCCGAATCGTCGGCGTGGTGGCGCACGCGAGGGCTGCTACAAGTGTGGTGATCTAGACCACTTCATGGCGAACTGCCCCAAGAACAACAAGAACTTCCCCGGCAAGAACCGCAACTCCAGGCGCAAGGGCAAGCCGGAGAACAAGGCCGGGAAGAAGAAGAAGAATGGCATCTACCGCTAGGAGGACATGGAGAAGGCTTTCGACGCCGGCAAGCGTGCCTTCCTCGCCACTATCGGCGATGGCGAGAAGACCTCCGACGGCGACTCCAGCGACGACGAGTCCGAACACAAGATGGAGGATCGCTTCAACGGACTCTGCTTCTTCGGCAAATCCTCCAAGGGCTTATGCACCATGGCCTTGGATGAAGAGGACTGCAAGCACCAGGCAGAGGACACCGATGATGCCCACAGCGACGATGACGACGACAACGCCTCCGAGGTATCAAACTCTTCTGAAGTCGATCGTCTCACTGAGGAGCGGGATAAGTTTGCGAATTTAGTCCTTCTTCTGGAGAAGAGGCTCACGCAAGTTTTCCAAGAGCGCGGTGAGTTTAAGGCTAAAATGAAAGAGGCGCTTAAGGAGCTTGAGTTCGCTAGGTCCGAGGTGAAGGTGAGCGATGAGGAGGAGTGTGAGGAGTGCACGATGCATATGACAAACTTTGCCACCCTGCAAACCAAGTATGCCTCTTTGATTGAGGTGTATGATGAGCTGAAGAGTAGGCTAGACTTGGTGGGTGATTGCAAAGAGTGTCCCTCCCTGAAGAAGGAGCTGGAGGAAGTGAAGGCTAGGTCTTCTTTGCTTGGTGCGTGCAAGCTTTGCCCTAGCTTGCGAACTGAGTTGGCAGGAGTTAATGCCAAGCTTGCTGAAGCCTTGAAGGCCAGCCCAGTTAGCACCTTGTCCGCTCCATGTGAGCGATGCGTGGGGATGAAGCTTGAGATTGCCAACTATCGGCATGCCAGGATGCAAACCAAGGAGGAAAACACATACCTTCGGTCCATTCTGAGTTGGGTGTCATGCAGTGAGCCGCAGTTGGGCATGATGATCAGTCAATTCAAGAGGGGAACTGATTGCTCGGGAGTAGGCTTTGCTTTAGGTGGGAAGGGCGCTAGTACCTTTGGCAAGATCGGTGAGTTTAGTGGAGTGAGCCCTAGTGAGAAGCCATCCGCTATCCCTAAGCTTATCAAGATCACCCCACCTGAGCCTCCCAAGCCTATCACCAAGGATGGCATCCTTGATGAACCTCCCAAGGCTCCACCTCGCAAGCAAGTGTGGGTTCCCAAACCTAACCATCTTAGGAACACACTTGACACCCTTCCTGACGTCTCTAGTGATCCCCTTCCGAAGGGCAAGCAGCCAACCAGAGTGAACAACCCTCGCAACCATAGGAACCAACAACCCAAGAGAGTGGTGAGGTTCGAGTGCGAGTACTGTCACCGTGAGGGTCACCTAGCTGAGTTTTGCTTTCGGAGGAAGAGAGATGCTAGGAAGGAGTTGGAGCTGAACAACTAGGCCAGGCGCCACCCTCTCCATGGTGTGCAAGGTCGGGGAGTTCAGAGGCAGGGCGCTAGACCTGGAGGTGCACCCCCTCAGGTTGCTAAGCCCCAGGCAGCTAGACCACAGGGTGGTGGTCGTGCCCGTCGCGGTTCTGGTCGTCCTCAATACGACCATGAGCCGAGTGTAAGAGGCTTTGCTGCTCAGTCCCATAGCGGACCACCTTTTCAGTATGGTGGTGATCGCTTTTCTCAAATGGGACAAGTAGGTCAGTTTGGAGGTTTTTCGTTCCATAGCGGACCACCCTTTCAGGTTGGTGGTGATCGCTATCCACCCATGGGACGAGGATAGCTTGGTGTTGCTACTAACACTTTTTCTGGGCCTATGACACAGCACTGGTATCCTTCTCACTATACTAACCCCAGTGTTGTGCCATATGCTCACTTCCTGCCTTTCTATTGATGCAGGAACTTTGGTTGGAGAACATGTGGCTCATGGATTCCGGGTGTTCGCGCCACATGACCGGAAAGAAGGAATGGTTCTCCAGCCTTAGCCCTGTGATGCACAAGGAGTACATCACTTTCGAGGATAATAGTAGAGGTAAGGTTGTTTCTCAAGGAGCTATCCGGCTCAATGAGAACTTTGTTCTTAAGAATGTTGCTTTGGTTTCCAACTTGCATTTCAATTTGCTTTCTGTTTCGCAACTTCTTGAGGACGATTGTGAAGTGCGCTTTAAGAAGGGTCTGAGTCGTGTTTTAGACCCTCGGGGAGATCTTATTTGTTGGATTGTCCCTTTTGGCCGTGTTTTCAGAGCCGACTTTTCTCGTTCTTTTGGCTCTGCTAGATGTTTAATGGCTGGTCCTTCTTCTGATTTGTGGAAGTGGCATAGGAGGCTCGGTCACTTGAGTTTTGACTTGCTTGCAAGACTTAGCTCATTTGGCCTAATCCAAGGATTGCCCAAGCTTAAGTTTCAGAAGGACCTTGTTTTCCATCCTTGTCGTCACGGGAAGATGGTTGCTGCTTCTCACCCACCTGTTAATCAGGTGATGACAAAGCGACCCGACGAGCTTTTACACATGGACATAGTTGGTCCAGCTCGGGTTCGCTCAGCGGGTGGGAAGTGGTACGTTCTAGTGATCGTTGACGATTTTTCGAGGTACTCTTGGGTATTTTTCATGGAGGGTAAGGATGAAGCATTTCCTTTTGCTCGTGACTTGATTTTGAGGTTGAAAACTGAGTTTCCTCCTGATACCATTAGAGCTATTCGTAGTGATAATGGTACTGAGTTTGATAACTCCCAGTTTGCCTCTTTCTGTTCTTCTAATGGAATCGAGCATCAGTTTTCTTCTCCTTATGTCCCCCAGCAAAATGGTGTTGTTGAGCGCAAAAACCGGACCCTTGTTGAGATGGTCAGGACGATGCTCGATGAGCATAGGACTTCTAGGCGTTTTTGGGCCGAGGCGATCAACACCGCTTGCCATGTTTCAAATCGCATCTTTCTTCGAGCTTTAATGAAGAAAACATCTTATGAGTTGCATTTTGGACGGGTACCCAAGGTGTCTCATTTTCGAGTGTTTGGGTGTAAGTGCTTTATCATGAAGCAAGGCAATTTAGATAAATTTGAATCTCGCTCTGCTGATGGCGTGTTTCTTGGTTATGCTTCGCATTCACGCGCTTATCGAGTTCTTAACCTTGAAACTAACCAGATAGTGGAGATCTGTGAGGTCACATTCGACGAGACTATGCCTTGTGTTTCTTCTGCTTTTGATGTTGCAGGAGAATAGGAGCTGGGAGAGACCATCTTTGTGGAGGAGGAGCAGGAGAATGAGCCAACTCCACTGGCTGCCCCTGTCGACCCTACGACGACTACTTCAGCTCGAGGACCCGATCACACGATGTCTTCTTCTTGGGGTCCTCTTGAGCCACCTCTCCAGCGAGCACCCGCTGCACCAGAGGGAGCGACAGCATCTGGCGAGGGGGAGGCGACTTCGGCGAGGCAAGCACCCCAAAGCGTTCAGTAAGTTCACCCTCCGCGCCAGATGATCGGTGGCATCGACCAGCGAGTCACGCGGTCGCGAGCGTATGAAATCTCACACTTTGCTCACTCTGCATTCGTTGCTTCTTTTGAGCCCAAAGATGTTGGACATGCACTTTCTGATTCTAACTGGATAAATGTCATGCATGAGGAGCTAGAAAACTTTGAGCGAAACCAAGTTTGTACCCTAGTTCCACCTCCACCAGAATGCCACCCTATAGGTACCAAATGGGTTTTCAAAAACAAAGAGGGTGAGGATGGGATGGTAGTGAGGAACAAGGCTAGGCTACACTACACCACAACACCAAATCACCGTCAGACATCTGACGCTAAAACTTATATTTAACGTTGGATCATCTGACGCTAAAGTTAGCTTAGTGATCATCTGACGCTAATTCCTTATTTAGCGATGTGTTGTCTGACGCTATAGATATCGAAATTTAACGTCGAGTTGTCTGATGCTAAAGCCAAGTACATCGTCAATCTGTCTGACGCTAAAGAAAATAGGGCCCACACTGAGCTGGTGTGCCCTACCTGTAGGTTATCGATGTAACACACAGCTAAGGAAGAAAAAAAGAAAAAAAAGAGAAAATCCCATCCGCCCTCCAATCCCCCAACCCTAGCTTCCATCCCTTCCCCGTGAGGCCATGACCGCACGCCACCCCGCGCCGCAATCCATCCGCTCGCACGCCGGGGGGGCGCAATCCCTTCCGCGGCCACCTTCCTCGGCGCCATGCCCGCCGACCTCGCCGGATGCAACCCCAGCGAGTCGCACCAGCCATCCTTGTCATTCGGTCGCCATCCTCACCGTCGTCTCGCCGCTGCGGCCATCTTCCGAGTCGTCGTCCCTGCTGCACGCTCGTCGGGGTTGCTGTACTCGCCCTAGCCGCCAGCCGTAATCTCCACCTCCATTGTTGCAGTCATCGTCCCTGCTCCCGCCGCCCCACAGGAGCATCCCCAAGCAGGTATTAGATCTCTTCAATCCGATCGATCTCGAAGCCGACACGCCAACCCGATCGATCCAGCACCCCGCAAGCTCCACTCATTCAGAACGCACGGCTCCAAACAGCCATCCGTCCGCTGGCACGGTGGTGGTGGTGGTTGTGGGAGCTAGGCACTCGGATCTCGCCCATGTCGCCCTGCTACATCGCACATGTGCAATACTGTGCGTCCCCAAGCAGGTACTGGTTCTCTTCACTCCCATCCCCATCCCCTGCTTCCTTCCCCTCCTATTCCCTCTCGGCATTGGTCCTGCATTTGGACTTCGAGCGCTAGAAAATTGCTTGCTGCTTTGTGCTGGCACTGCGTGTAGTCTAGGTGTTTGATGAAATGCCAATGCAAGCTAACTGTTGTTTTGCAATTGACTACTATGTGCTAGCTTCTGTTGCATGGTGATGTGATTAAATATATCGTCATATAAGAATATGTAATGCTCTTCCCACATGGCCTTTGTTTTTTGTACAATTGTTTTTGTAGGAATTAGGCAGTAGAGAGATGATGGAAGTTGCGAGAGAACACAAGAAACAATTAACTAGTGATGAGATTTTCTTAACCGTAGAGGACAAAATGGTTGAGAGATGGGACATTTACTCATCAAATTCAATGTACTATCCTTGGCTGCCTGATGCGTTGACACCCTCCAAGAAGGAAAAAATAGCTACTTATAGAAAACTTAGTATCAGTATATGCTTCGTGCGCCAAAGAGTGACATAGTCTGAGATGATGACCATTAATATCTAGTATTTTCTGAAACGTTCATCAATCAGTAAAAGCCTCGAATCTGAACTTAGCGCTTCTGTGTGACAGAAACACTACATAATTACTCACTCTTTTTACTGCATAGAGGTGCAGTCTGTAAATTAGCACTAGCATTTATGACCCTGTTACAGGAAAAAAAAATAAACCACAAATTTCTATTTCAGCTTTATAAAAGTGATAATGTTAGTTAGCTAGTTCCAATATCTATTGCATGCCTTAAAACTAGTGACAGATTGACGATTTCCTCAAATTGGGACATGCTTGAGTGAGTTTGATTTAGAGTATTTTTGGCATGAGCTAATTCATTTTTTTAGTAGTTACTATTGTTAGAATGATGATCTGGACATCTTACAGAACAGAAAAGTAGCTCATTTCTCCCACGTGCTTTCTCATAGATGTTTTGACCTTGGTTCTACTAATGGGAGCCTATTTTGTCCTAAAACCAGGATGGTGTTAGTTTTGCTTGTGTGTCTCTACTGAAACTAGTTACAGTGAACATACTCATTGTTTTGACAGACAATGTTCGCTGAAAAGTATATCTTCTTTCTAGTAAGTTTTTTCTCTACCTACCTGTTATTATAGCCTTAATTTCTTACTAGTAAGTTTTTTGCAAATTGTATTTTCCTCAATGTTGGATTAGATACATGAACTTATTAGTTGTAACCTTTGTTTCTTTAATATTTACATGGTAGCCTGCAGGTTCTTGCTCTTTATTATCATCAATACATGGTGGAATTAGAGGAAACCAAATCAATGTTCAGGTGAATATCTTCATTGTTCTGTATTGAAAATAAATAATCTGAAACATTTGCTCAATATTATAGATCTTGCACTCCAAATCAAATATTAGTGTTTAATGTTACCTTAAAATTGTACATTTTGGTGTTGTCATAATTTTTTGTATATAGTTAATTGTGCCAAGCATCTGTAATTCATAGTGCCTTAATCTTCACTTGTAAGAATTCTCTCTGGATATTTCCTAGAGATTGTTAGTTATGGTAGTGACTTTTCATACAGATTTTTCTTGACTGGGGTGTTTCTTTAGTAGCATTCTGCTCTTAAGTCAGTACATCACTATTTTTGTTTAGTTAGTACGTCACTATTTGTCGGAGTGTGATGGGACTAGGATGGGTCTGAACAATTTTTTATGAGGACTGACATGTTTGTGTGTGTCTTTTGAAATACAAAAAAAATTCAGGTACAAGGTTCCATGTGCAGTAATCATCATCAATTAGTTAGGGTCCCTTCCTTTAACACTTGCTTGCTTTTTTGGTCTATAAAAAATAGAATTTATTTTGAGGTTTTTACCAACTTAGTCCATCGATTTAAAATCATATGATAGAAGAAAATAAACATGTATCAGTTAGTACTCTAGTTCTTTTTGCAGCAAGCAGCATGCTGACAAACCACAAACTTTATTTTCATGAAAGGTGGTAGTGGATCAGTCATAGGTAACAAAAATGTTGTTGCTGAGTATATAATCCCAGTATAGGTAGATAATTACAAACATATTAGTGGATAATCCTACACCAATTTTCTGAAAGCGAATGAATGGTCTACTGGTACTTGTGTTTTCATAGCTGAAAAATTCTTTAGTCTAGTAGGCTGATCATAGAATATGTGGTTACGTCATTACTACTAATTGACATTATCGACGATCCATAGCTATATCATAAACTTCTTGTCACTACTAGCTATTTAATTGGTCTTTAGAAAATTTGTTAATTCTAATATCAGGTTAATTCTTATTGGTTTAGGTATCTTTAGAATGCTTGTTAGTATTAGTTGTTAGTTACTGTTTTATTAAATGTACTTGAAGTATAATTCTGATTTAGTGAATTATTTGATTGTAGCCTTAGCTATGTATTTGTACTTTGCTTGTAGCTCATTCAGCTGCCTATAACTAGACCATTATGAATATAACTCTAGCTTTCATTTTTCAGGCAACTAGAGATGGATCCTCTCATGTTTCAACAAACCTGACACCAGGAATGAGCCTCATGTGGCTGTCTTGGTTTTGCAGCAGCATCAATTATTATAGAAATTATCTATGGTTATGTTATAGTTGTGCAACAAACACACTCTATTTTGTCAAGTTAGTGCCTATGCTATGTGCTAGTGTGAAACGTTGTTTAAGAAGCAGTAGTTTCATGTTGCTTGCTCTAATGTATGACTTAGAATATATTAGCATCATACTGAGATGTAATGAATATTGACCTCTATTTAATTAATATGTATGTGTTCTTTTGTCGCAAAAAATGTGATATATATATGTGTGTGTGTGCGCGCGCGCGCGCCTTCATGTGACAGTGTGGACACTATATTAAGCTTGAATTTGGGTATTTATTTATTTTTTGTGTATTTATAATGTTCCGTTGAACAATCTGACGCTATAAGTATGTAGACTATTGGATCATATGTCGCTATAAGTATGGTAGCAGAGTATCTGTCGCTAAAACTGTGCAACAGACTATCTGACGCTAAAAATATTCAGCGCGACAGACTGTCTGACGCTAAAAGTCCTATCTGACGCTAAAGACTTTTAGCGTCAGGACTTACAGCACGCTATATGTTTTTAGCGTCAGATAGCCTGTCGTTGTAGCCGTTTTTAGCGTCAGATTATCCAACGCTAAAGGCAGTGTTGTGGTGTAGTGCTAGTAGCCCAGGGGTTTTGCCAAAAAGAGGGGATAGACTATGAGGAAACCTTTGCCCCTGTAGCCCGTTTAGAAGCCATTAGAATCCTTCTAGCCTTTGCTGCTTCGAAGGGTTTTAAGCTTTATCAGATGGATGTCAAGAGTGACTTCTTGAATGGGTATATAGAGGAAGAGGTTTATGTTAGGCAACCCCCTGGTTTCGAGGATCTCATGTTTCCAAACCATGTTTATAAACTTTCAAAAGCTTTGTATGGTTTGAAACAAGCCCCGAGAGCGTGGTACGGTCGTTTGAAAACTTTTTTACTCTCTAAGCATTTTAAAATGGGACGGGTCGATAGAACTTTGTTTCTCCTCAAGCAAGGCAATGATACCCTGATAGTCCAGATTTACGTGGATGATATCATCTTTGGTGGCTCTTCTCACGCACTTGTTGCCAAGTTTGCAGATACCATGAGCAAGGAGTTTGAGATGAGTATGATGGGTGAGTTGACCTTCTTCCTCGGGTTGCAAATCAAGCAAACCCGAGACGGGACGTTCGTGCATCAAGGGAAATACACGAAGGACATCCTGAAGAAGTTCGACATGGGCGAGGCCAAGCATCTTACGACGCCCATGCCGACGACTGCTGCAATGGACGCGGACCAGGACGGAGAGCCGGTTGATCAGAAGGCGTACAGAAGCATGATTGGCTCGCTTCTGTACCTGACGGCGACGAGGCCGGATATACAGTTCGCTGTGTGTCTGTGCGCTCGTTTTCAGGCGTCCCCTCGGACTTCCCACAAGCAAGCGGTCAAGCGCATCATGAGGTACCTCCGATACACTCCTGAGTTCGGACTTTGGTATTCCTCTTCTTCGAATCTCTCGCTCTGTGGTTATTCCGATGCGGATTTTGCCGGCTGTCGGCTTGAGTGCAAGTCTACTTCTGGGACTTGTCAGTTTCTTGGCTCTTCTTTGGTTTCGTGGTCTTCTCGCAAGCAGTCGAACGTAACTCAGTCTACTATAGAAGCCGAGTATGTTGCCGCTGCTTCTTGTGCTTCGCAGCTTTTATGGATGGTTGCTACATTGCGTGATTTTGGTCTAGATTTCAGTCGGGTCCCTTTGCTTTGCGACAGCACATCTGCCATTAGTGTAGCAAAGAACCCAATTCTTCACTCCAAGACCAAACACATCGATGTTCGCTTTCACTTTCTTCGTGATCACTATGAGAAAGGCGACATTGAGCTGAGGCACGTAGACACCCATAACCAGGTTGCGGATATTTTCACCAAGCCTTTGGATCTCTCAACTTTTGCTAGGTTGAGAGGTGAGCTTGGTGTGTGTTTCCCCTTTTAGATGGGGGAAGCATTTTGTTTGTTGTACCATAGACTGACTTTTTGATCCTTTTTGTTTTTGGGTCTTGAGTCTTTCTGTTTCTGTTTTGGCTCTGATTCTGACTTCATCTTGCATACATCTTGCATTTTCGAGCTTCATGTCTATATTCTAGAGAATGAACTTATGCTCTGATTAGTGTATGTTTTGATGATATATGATGATGCTTGTAGCTTAGGCTCTCTTTGATCACTGATATATATTGTGAGCTAAGCTATTTTTCAGAATGATGAACATGCTTAATAAACTTAAAATTTGATACATGTTCACCATTGAGATTGGCAACTAGCATGTGTAGGATGTGTTGAGGTCACTTGAGCTACTTCATATATGCTAGGTTGCTATGTCTCTAGTTCTAAGTCTTTCACTTGCTTGGATTGTTCATATTCTGCTTAAAATAAACCAAGTCTTAGTGAATTGAAAAGATCGAGATGGGATTGCTTTGTCAGCACATCACGGTATCGAGACTGTTTCTCATTGCACATTGAGTTAAACTTGAGCCGTGTAGTGTAAGACCGAAACCGATGCTTTAAGCTTCTAATTGCATATGCATAGGCTTAGCACGGTTGAAAAGTTAGGCAATGACAAGCTTTCAACCTCTCGCAATCACATGCTGAATTTAAACTTGTGATAATAACCACTGCAAATTCTCCGATAAAATCTGAAAACACAAGTCTATGTTTCATTCTATAGCATGATGATTGAACTGTGCTAGGGGTAGTTCACCTTGTATACATGTTTAGCACTTGCTTGACTTCCTGTCTATACATGTTCAGTGCTATTTTGATGGTGAAACTCCTTTCTAAATGGCTTAAAACTGCTCACTTGGCTTATGCATTCATATTTCGTATTCGGTGATCAGTTTGAGCCTTTGCTAGCACTTGTATATGTTACTGTGTAGTCGAATCAGCACTTCTTAGAGCATTCTTTCACTCTTTTGAATATACACCTGAAGCTGCTAACATGCATGTTTGACTCATGTGCATGTGTCTGACTCCGATAGGCATGACCTAGCTCCGTTTTACTTATTTGAGCTCTTTTCCCTTCTCTTTTGATTGCAAATTGCCCCCAAGGGGGAGAATTGGGGGAAAATGTTTTTTTATGGTGACAATTTGCAATTTATGCTTCACTTGCTGAGGGGGAGTTCTTTGAGTGAGGGGGAGTTTTTCTACCTGTTCCGAGTCGGTTTTGTTTGATATCGATCTTTTCAGCTAGTTGCGTCGAGCCTCTGTGCCTCTGTCTTGGGGGACTAGCTGCTTTCATCATGTTTTGATGGTTCTTGATTGGTATTGGGCTTACTGCTAGTTGTGTTGAGCCTCTGTGCCTCTATCTTGAGGGACTAGCAGTAGCTGCTTCTTATGCAGTCTTCAGTTGGTATTCGAGCTTTCAGCTAGTGGTGTTGAGCCCCTTCTGCCTCTTCTTGAGGACTAGCTTGTTTCTGACTTGGTTGCGTCGAGCCGTTGCCCATGTCTTTGAGAACCAAGTCTTGTGCTCTGTTTTTGATCGAGTTTTTCTCTCTGATGAGTTGTTGCTCTGATCTTTTGCTTGGTTGTGTCGAACCGTTGCCCATGTCTTTGGGGACCAAGCTTCGCTTATCTCGATTTGTTCTTCTTCGGCCTTTTCTCTGGCTTTTGGACATCTCGAGTGAGTTTTTCTCCTTCTACCTAATTCTGCTTTCTTTTATTTTGGTTACGGTTATTATGAGTTGACGATGCACTCATCAAGGGGGAGATTGAGAACACAAGGTTGATATGTGCCCTTGTGGTTCCCTTCCTGAGTGATGAGTGATCGATCAACGGGCAACATGTCTCTTGGCTGTGTTGATGTGCAGGTGCGGAGCTCGGGCAGTGGTCGAAGGTGAGGTGAAGGTCAAGTGGGGACGTGCCGTGCCGACGGACCGGGAGCGGTGAAGGGCGGACGTGGAGCTTGGACCGACGGACCGGGAGACCTGAGGACCAGTTGTGGTAGCTGGCACGTGGCGTTGACAAGCAAGAGCACATGGGGATGTGCGGTGCATCGGCCGAGTCAGGAGGAAGGTGATGGCGTCGTGACACTTGGCGGGAGACCGAGAAGGATGGCGAATGCACTGTGCTCGGCGTGGAGGCTGGACATGCTCCGGCATCGGTGCTGGAA
This sequence comes from Coix lacryma-jobi var. lacryma-jobi, assembly GCA_009763385.1. Classification (NCBI taxonomy): domain Eukaryota; kingdom Viridiplantae; phylum Streptophyta; class Magnoliopsida; order Poales; family Poaceae; genus Coix; species Coix lacryma-jobi. The sequence continues at coordinate 767,377 of CM019825.1, read as the reverse complement.
CTCGGGGTGTGCGAACCACATCCCGTCTACGACACGGGTTCGGTAGCTGAGCCTCGAAAAGCTACCCTCGATTGTTTCCGAGTTTGGGCCACAAAACTCAGGGTGGCCGGTTTCCGAGTTTGGGCCTCAAAACTCAGCGTGGACGGTTTCCAGGTTTGGGCCTCAAAACCTGGGCTCGTGGGTTTCTGAGTTTGGGCCACAAAACTCAGCCGGAGGACAGGTTTCACGGTTTCAGCCTCAAAACCGGGGGAAGGCCCAGGTTTCCCGGTTTCGGCCTCAAAACCGGGGGGAGGTCCGCAAAAAGGACGGTCGACGCGTGGCTGCGTGAAGAGGCTGGCGCGGCGACGCAGCTATTCGCGAGGTAGGCGCGGCGGTCGACGGGGCAGCACGTGGCGGCATCCTGAGGCTTGCGTCGAGGCGAAGCTAAGGATGAGGTGGGCGCGTGGCCGTCGGATCATCGAGAAGCAGAGTTGGACCGGGGTACCCCTAGGGTTGGCCGCTTCGCTCTTGTATCTAGGAGTAGAAGGGGATTATTGTTTAGGCTATAAATAAGAGAGGCACCCCTCCTCTCTCTCTCTATCCTAGCAGTCATTTTGTTCCTAAGCACTCTCTCTCCTTAGCCCCCGCTTAGGTTCTAATCATACCTAGCTGCTAGCGATCCGCAGGGAAGACTCAATCATGTCTCTGTGTTTTTGGGAAGTTTAAGAAGTGAGACCGTAATCTCATGATTGTCTCGTGTGGTTGCCACACGGCTGGAATTGATCGATTCGCGTTTTGAGTTGGTGTTCTTCGCGTTTCGGTTTTTCATCTCCCGGAGAATTGTCTCGTTCTTCCTCTCCACGAGATGGTTTTTGATTCCGCTTGAATCAATTCGTTCTTGGTCGTGAGCTTCTTCTTTCCACCGAAGGATTTCTCCTCTAACCTCACGAATCCATAGATCGGGTTGATTTTGTGTTCGTTTCTCTTTTCTTTCCCCTTTCCGGTGATCCTCGGATTTCTCTCTATTGACTTGATTTGGTGCGATGATTTCTTAGGATTAGCACCCTATCTCGTAGAGGAACACCTGGGAGAAGTTTGATCGAAGTCCCTTTTGATTTGGTGAAGATCCGATCGATTTGTCTCTTTGTCCCGAGCGTTTTTGTGCGTTCTGCCCATCCGCGGACAGTCCGCCGTCTCAGTGGCGGACAGTCCGGGACTCGGGGCTTGGTCAGGTCAGAACAGCGCAGGGCGATACTGTTCTCGGTCTCATGACCGGCGGACAGTCCGCCAGTGACCCGCGGACAGTCCGGGGCCACATCGAACGCTGCACAGGGTCAGTATCGGACGCTCGAAGGTCACTGTTCACGTGTACCGCGGACTGTCCAGCGTGCAAACCGCGGACAGTCCGGGACTCGAACAGGACTTGTGCAGAACTATTATGTTTCTGTGTTTTGGCCGGCGGACAGTCCGGCTTCCAGTCGCGGACAGTCCGGGACTTAACGGCGGATAGTCCGGGACCCTGACCCCGCACAGACCGCGATCCTGCTGTTTGTGCAGTTTTGCTCCGGGGCTTTGGCAGTTGCTTTTGGGGTTTCTCCGGGAGTTCCGCTGTACCGCTAGGACGTCTCCTAGGGTATCCACCAACTTGTAGGTCGTGAACTCTCCGGTCGTTTCGAGTCTTTGCTTTTTGGGTGACTTTTTGGGACAAGGGCCAATCTATTCACGAGTTGAATTTGAGGCTCCCATTCACCCCCCCTCTGGTCGCTAATCCGGTCCTTCAATCCCCTTCCTCTCCCTCTCATGCTTGGTGCTAATTTGAGTGAGGGATTGAGAGCCTAGTGTGTGTGCATTTGAGGATTACATTTGGTGGCACTAGGAAATCTTTGTGATTGAGGATTTCTTATTACTCTTGGTGATTACCATCACCTAAACGGCTTGGTGGATTGTGTCTCCGTTGTGAAGCCCGCGTGGTAATTGTGCGTGGCTCCGGAGAAGGATTTGTGAGGGGTGTTGTGCTCATCCCGCGGGAGACGCGAAGAGCAAGTCTAGTTGAGCGAGACGTGAAGAGCGTCAAGTGGTCCGGCCGGGTCAAGTGCTAGAGCTTGTGGTAAGCACTCCTTGTGGGGAGAGTGTGACTAGTGTAGTCACCACTAGCAAGGGGACCGGCGGCAACCTTGAGCTTGTCTCAACGGGGACTAGCTTGGTGGCAACCAAGTGAACCTCGGGATAAAATCATCGTGTCAACCTTGTTCATCCTGTTGGTTTGCATTCCCCTTACATAGCTTGTATTTACTTTCATATATATTGTGCTTGTGTAGTTGCTCTTGTAATTAGTTAGCTTGTGTAGCTTGCTAGTTACCTTCTTGGTTATGTAGCATAGAAGTAGCTCGCTTCCGTGACTAATTGGCTTGTGTAGCCTTGTTAGTCACTTTGCTTAGTTTGTGTAGCTAAGTTTTTTGAGCTCTCTAATTTGGTTCGTGTAGCCTTGTTATTGAGCTTTGCTAGTGAGCTTAGACTTTGTGCGCTTTGTATCACTAGATTGTGTAGGAGCTCCCTTGTTCTTAAAGTACTAGTTGCATAGGTTTGTGTGACCTTGTTTCTAGAATTGTTTAGGTGAGCTCTTGCTAGCCTGACACCGTATTTGCTTTGTTTAGGATCTTTATAAGGTGCTTGAGAGTATAGGTAGAGGAGTGTAGTATTGGCTAGACCGATAGTTTTAATTCCGCGTTTATTTCGGTTAGCCGGTGCGATTAATTTTAGAAAGGACTATTCACCCCCTCTAGTCCGCCATCTCGACCCTACACTAGGTGGCGTGAGTGTGAGTCGCGAGCCTGTTGAATCGTCCTTCTCCGGCGGGAGCAACATTGTCCTTTTTCCAATCAGATGGAAATGCAAATACCAAGGGTGCTGCCCACCACATTCAACAATGGCAAAACGACAGATAGATTGCCCATTTTTTAAACATCTTACAAACTAATTAAACATATATTTTTGCCCTTTTGAACCTATTTTCTGATCACCCAAAGACACTATAAGGCCTTGTAAAAGTTTGGTTCTGTATTCTGAAATGTTCGATAGGCATTCGCGATTCGCTTCCTAAAGGTATTTGTATTTGTATCTGTTTTTTCCTGTGCGTTATGCATCCGATTTGGAAAGAAGGATACTGGGTTTCAGGCCATAAGTTTGAGAACTTTAATGTTTAGAGCTGAGTTTCAGACCATAACTTTGTATGTTTCAGAGCTTCAATCTTTAGAACAGAGCTTCAGGCCATAATCAGTTCTGAAAAGACTGATTGTTGGCGTGTAAATGTTGTTACTGTGAGTTCAGCGTATATGTGACCATTATCTGTCAAATAGCAACATAATTATATACAAAATAATATTTCATGATTGATCTTGGCTACATACAAAACATTAAATAGTTTATAGACGACCTCATATTTGTGGGTTGTATAATCTATCTTTGTAACTGTCTGTATGTTAAATTTAAGGCTCTTGCAGATGTCTCCCTATCTGTGGGTTGTATATGCCTAAAGCTGGTTGGTTTGATATGGATCGGGACCAGGATATATTCTAACTTTAGAAACTATGTATAAATTAGTGAACCAATTCATTTAGAATTATTCCACCCCTAATGGAACGAGGCCTAAAGGCTTTGATTTACTGAAAGAATGACTCTGGTGCAAGAGTGACGATGAGCAAGTGACTATAGAGTTTTTTCTAAACTCATACTCCCTCCATTTCAAAATAGATGTCATTCTTGCTTCTCGATAAATAAATGCTGATAATTATATATTAAAATATATAAATATTTGTACTAAGTAATTAGTATTATCAGAAAGATCTTTAAGTCTAGTTTTTTAACAAATTTATTTAGAGATATAAATATTGCACATATTTTATATATATATATATATATAAATTGAGTCAAACTTGTGGCATAAAAACACAAAACGACTTTCTTTCTAAGACGAAGGGAATAGCTCCTAGTAGCATACATACATAAATAAAAAATGTGTTTTTATCTGTTGCCTATCAAAATATATTTAACCTTTTACGGAGTGATTTTGACAGTCTATGCAAGCAGCAGCGTTGCTAAACGGGTGTGCAAAGATCTGGTGATGTAGCGCTCATCTCATCTCCACAACACCAGTACACCAGTAACACCACACATATCGGAACGGCTCCAACGTCTATCACCTCCCACACCATTAATAATTACCAAAAGCAACTTTACGCTATTATACAAGATGATACTTGTATACATGCCACTATAAAATTCGAGCAGTCACATATATTATCGTACAAATTTTTTTTTTTTGTCATCTATGCCACTTCTGTTAAATTTAGCTCTAACAGTGTTAAACAACCAGTGTGAAAAGTCAAAAATGCCCTCAGGTTGTTAACACCTAAGGGCATTTTTGACTTTTCACACTGCCTGTTTAACACCGTTAGAGCCAAATCTGACGGAAGTGGCATAGATGACAGAAAAAAATATAGCACAATGGCATACATGACCACTCGAACTTTTGAATGACACGTACGCAATTACCATCTTTCATAATGGCACACAAGTAAAACTCTCTATTTACATTTGATGATACTTTTGACTTTTTACACTGACGGTTTAACACCGTTAGAGCCAAATGTAGATCTGAGCATTTTGCGGGCCGGGCCTGATTCGGGTCGGGCCGAAAAAAAGCCCAGTTATGTCGGGTCGAAAAAATCCTGTCCATTACTGTCCACTGGGCAAGTTGGGTCTGCTATTTTCGGGCCGGGCTTGGGCCGGGTTCGGGCCTGAGCGGGCCGCCTGCGTAATTTATAGTGTAAAACAGCTAAAATAAATATTTCGGGCCGGGTTCGGACCGAGAAAAAAAATTTCTGGACAGCAAGATCTCTGCCCAGACCCTGTCCAGTCAGGTTCGTGGGCAGGCCAAAACCCGACGGGCCCGGACCGGGCCAGGTCAGGCCCGCGGGCTGGGCTCAAAAATGCTCAGGTCTAGCCAAATGTAACGGAAGTGGCATCAATGGCAAAAAAAAAAAAGTACTCCCTCCATATTAGTAAAAGATGTCGTTTTGAATAAGGTTTGAGTCAAACATTGAAAATATAAATCATGAATAACTTTAAAATTATTAGGTTTAGAGATGTAAAAATCATATAAATAAATTTATCTCGAAAAGTATTTTCATAAAAATATACATATACTATTTTTTAATAAATATTTTTAAATAAATAAGTGGTCAAAGTTGTATTTTAAAGATTGTATCCTTCTGTGAAACGACTCTTTTACTGATACAGAGAGAGTACGATAATATGTCTAACTTTAAAATTACATCTTTCGTAATGGTACACCTGTAAAACTTTCAAATAGTAAACCCCTCCTCCTCATCAATCACCATCGTCATCTCACCACTACCCAAAGCCCAAACACAAACAAATCACAGCTTCCCACCACGGCGCCGCCGCCACCTCCTGCCCCACCGCCACGGCGGCCGGTGCAACTCCCTTCGTCGCGACCATTGCGCGCGCAGCCACCCTCCTCCCCACCGCTCGGCTCCTCCTACGCGGGCGCATGGCTTCTTCCGCCGCCGCCGCTGCCTTCGTCGTCCTTCCCTTCTCCTCCCCATCGCCCTCCGACGACTCCGACGACGTCAATACCCTCCCTCCCCCGCCCGTGGCGGAACCGGAAGTAGCCTCTCCGCACCACCCTCCACCTCCACAGCTGCAGCAGCTGGAGCGCGACTGCAACTTGGCAATGAAGGCGCTGGCGCGCGCGGGGGACGTCGACCAGGTCGTCCACCTCTTCTCCGACCTCATGCTCTCCGCCTCAAACGCCGGCGTCCCTCCCAGCGTGCTTTGCTACAACACGCTCCTCAACGCGCTCGCGGAGGACGGCCGCGCGGTAGAGGCCCGCAGGGTGTTCGACGGAATGCTCGCGGCGGGCGTGGCGCCCAACTCGTCGTCCTTCAACATCCTCGTCAAGCTGTACGCGTGGCGGACCGCCGATTTCCATCTCGCCTACAACGAGATCCACGCTATGCGGCGCCACGGGGTGGTGCCCGACGTCGGCACCTTCTCCACGCTCGTCACGGGGCTGTGCCGGGCGGGGAAGCTTGACGAGGCCTGGGGCGTGCTCGATTGGATGTTGCAGGAGGGGTGCCGCCCCATGGTGCACACGTATACGCCCATCGTGCAGGGCTATTGCCGTCAAGGCCGTATCGAGGAGGCTACCAACCTGATTGGCTTCATGGAGGATGCTGGCTGTCCTCCCAATGCTGTCACTTATAATGTTCTGATAAGGGCACTGTGTGACGATGCCAGATTCGATGAGGTCAAGCAGGTGTTAGCAGACATTGAAACTAAGGGCCACAAGCCCAGTACAGTTACCTATAATATATACATGGATGCTCTTAGCAAGAAAGGCATGGCTAAGGAAGCACTCAAGCAGTTTGAGGTCTTGCAAGGTAAAGGGTTGCATCCCACAGCTTTTACTTTGAGCATCATTCTAAATTGTCTTTGCTGTAACTCGAGGTTTTCACAAGCCATTCCCATCTTGGAGAGGAGCGCAGAGTTAAATTGGTGCGCTGCAGTTGTCGCTTACAACACTGTGATGAGCAGGCTATGTGACATGGGCAGATGGCCAGCTGTTCTGGAGCTCTTGGCAAACATGATCAAGAAATGTATCGTACCAAACACACGCACGTTCAACATTTTCATTCATAGTCTTTGCATCGCTGAGAAGCTTTCTGTAGCCAAGAAACTGGTCTATAATCAAGGGTTTCCTGCAAATGCTGTGACATACAATACACTCATTCATTCGTTTTACTTGAGTGGAAAGGCCTGTGAAGCGGACAGCATGTTTGTGTACATGACAGAAGTAGCGAATATTGCTCCAGATGAAGTCACCTATACCATAATGGTTGATGGATTATGCAAACAAGGAAAATTTGATAGGGCTACTGATTGTTTTAAAGAGTCTCTCAAGAATAGGCTGTCAAAAGATCTTCTTATTACCCTTCTAAACAGGCTTGCTCGCAGTGATAGAAATGGGAACATCCTTGTTGCACTCCAAGAAATCGAAAGACAAGGCTTTGTCCGTTGTTACTTGATATTCGAGGATACGGTTAGATCAATTTGTCAGGCTGGCTTTCGTCAGCACATAAAGATGTTTAATCTGCAATTTCTGCTGGATGGAATGTTGGGACCTGGCAAGGAAGTGTACCCAGCCCATAAGGGCCAAGGAAAGAGATAAATGATCACAAGAAAGATGGCAACTGGTAAATATCTCTTTCAAATTTGTCGTCAAATACATCTGATTAATGCTAAGTGCTTCCTGATGGATTAACAACATTACACATTTCTATGAACAAATCTTTGATTAGAATAGCGGCTGGTGGGTGATCATGATTTTGCCTTCAAAGTGCTTCAAAAAAAAATTCCAAACATGAAATGAAATATTGTGTATACATTCGATTTAATTTGGAAATATTGGCTCTATCTAAATATCACCTTTTTCTTGCTTACTGACTGCAGATGAACTTCAGTTCAGTCAGAGGTACAACCAGGAATGTACGATCACATTATATGAGTCACTGTATCCATAATGTGGGAGTTCAGAGGCAAAACAATGAAGAGTAAGTCATCTATATAGCTTTAGCTATTACCAAACATAAACACAGCTGTAGTGGCACACTTAATTGATGATAGTCTAGCATTTAACTTCTCAGATTAAAATTTCTTTGCTGCAGTGGAATTAGTAATGAGGAGGACCCTGCCTTTTGGAAAAATCTTTTGCTAAACACATATGAGGAGAATAGCCAGGTATGCAGTAGATAACATGCATCCAGTTTGAGTCATATGATGGTAAACACATGATGTGTATTGATGAGACTATATTTTCGAAATGATGTAATTGTAGATTGCAAAGCAGGTAGCTGTATTAATCTCTAATATTGCACGTTTGGATTACCGAAAAGAGTGGTATGTGTTTATGATACAGGTACTATTACAGGTACTATTAGTTTTTTTGCGCATCATTCAATTGACGATTTAAGGCTACAATGTTTCCACGTATCTTGTCTCTCAGACCAGATCTTCTCTCTGTATTTCCACAACTGCAGCCTGCCAATGTTCTAGTTTCCCATCATGTGTTCATGGCCCTGTTTAAAACTCCAAAGTAGCTGCCGACTAAACATTTTGCTGTGGCTCTGAAGAATTATGGAGTGGTAATTTCATTCTATAGAAGCCACTTATATCCATGTGTCATGTGTGTCCCTACTAAGATGTGCTTGTGTTTTGTCTGTTGATATTTTTTTTTGTTTCCTTTTATTTTGGCTTGAGCCTGATTCCATACTAGGTTGTTGTCATGAGGCACGTCATAGCAAACTCATATTATTTCTGTATTTTCTTATCTGAGCACACGAAAGCATCTCAAGGGATTCACAGTTGCATTGTCATGAAATGTGAATTTGCTCTGATTGTTTTCGTAATCCTATTCATCGTTATCTGGTGTTTACTCAGACTAAGCAGCATGTCCTTACGCATATTGTTTTCTTATGTAGATCACTGGCTACTTGTTTAGGTGTACCTGGAACCTTAGGAAGAGCAATGTGCAGACTTTCTATGCTCTTGCAGCGGAATGACAGAGATTCCATTTTGGAGCAATTAAATGACCTTATTCTAATCTACAACCGATGGTTGCTATGCTTAAAGCCCGTTCGGCAGCTAATTTTTCAGGTTATGCTAGTGCTTCAAGAACTGCACAGCTAAGCATGTTATGATATTATCACTTTTGCTCATAGTCTCTCACCTCACTGCTACTGAATGTCCATAAGCTGTTCCAGAAGCAAGATTTGAATGTGGGGGTCTGTCTAGTAAGACCAGTTTTGAGTCTTTTGACAGCCACTAAATCCCTCTTCCATATTGTAAGTTATATATTGTATACTTGCTATCTTCTCTTGAAATGCGCCATTTTTCCTTTGTAGTTTAACCTACTGTATTGTAATATCGTTTTGTATTGGTTTCTTTTGCTATTTGGATTGGCTGTTTAATCGATTATTCAATTGGGCAGAAAACTTGGACGATTGCTTCGAAGACAAGCAAACTGAACTATGGGACTTTACAAGGCAGACATTCATATTCTTCTGTTGGCCAAACTGTGGTTCCAGTTAGAGTTGACCTCTGCCAGAAGATGATTACAAATCCTGAACGGACTGACTACTTGTGAGGAGGTTCAGCATGGTTTTGGTTAAATCAGCACTGCAGTGCAAAGGATACAGACCAAGTCCCACAGAGGATGTGGTGATCAATGAAAATGCACTGCACTGCCTTCAAGCCTGGAGCAAAGGAAGAAAAACTTTGGGACAGGGGCTACACGATAATGGTTGTTTTCCCTGGTGATCGAGTCGTGTTGCTTTTCAACATTTCTGCCCCTTGGCAAGCATATAATGAATCATGTCAAGTTTGTGATAAAGCCCTAGTTACCTCGTATTAGCTGATGATAAAATTATATGCGTTACTGCTGAACAAGCAGCCGAGGAAATCATCTGGCCAGCACCAGCAGTGTAGTTGTAGTTCCGCTTGTCTTTGGGAGCACCTGCGCCGATGGAATGCTTAACGAACCCACTTGTAGCACAGTAGCTACCTATTTTTGTAGTGGACCATTTTGATGCAACGTAGTAACATCATATCATAGTAGAGATTGGAGATCTTAGAAATTAATTGTTTTCTTAGTATAATCTTTGCACATATATACAGTATTATATATGTAGCACGTTAACACGCATGGAGGCGAAATTTAGACTGGATTACTGGAATAACATTAGCCAGGAGGACCAGTACCCAGGTTGAGAAGCTGCGTGCAATATATGCTGGAAATTGGAAATAAATTAGGCCATGTTTGGTTCCCCAAGTTTTTTTTAAAGCTTCTATCACATCGGATATTGCGGCTCTAATTTAATCTATTAAAAAATAGAGTAATTACAAAACTCATTTGTTAGTCGGATGTTTATTTTCGAGACGGATCTATTAAGCCTAATTAGTCCATGATTTGACAATATAGAGCTATAATAAACATTTACTAATGATGGATTAATTTGGTTTAAGAGATTCATCTTATTAATAAATGTATGACTAGTGCCCCAATATCCGATCTGACACGTACTAAATTTTACCCTGGATTCAAACAACCTGTTAAGTGCGCAGGACACAATGCAATGATGTACTCCCTCTGTCCCTTTATATTGGTCGTTCTAGCTTTCTTGTGTTGTCCTTAATTAAGTGTCGTTATCCTAGCAAGTGTATAGATGTAGTACCATCTTGTCACATCACCTGTCCATTGTAGTGCAGAAGGCTGCAGCTTTACCCCTCTCCCCTCTCACACCACGACGCAAGGAGCACAACATTAATGACTTTGATTGGTTGTTAAATGATTGCGCTATAGGCCTGATGGAGTTGCATGCTACTGTCCTTGGTAATGGCGCACAAGTCTAAGACCTTGTTTAGATTCTATCAAACTTCCAATTTTTTCACTCTCTCCATCACATCAATGTTTGAATGCATGAATAGAGCATTAAATGTTGGTAAAATAAACAACTAATTGCATAAATTAGTTATAAATCATGAAACGAATCTTTTGAGCCTAGTTAGCACATGATTGAACAATTTTGTCAAATACAAATGAAAATACTACAGTAGCAAAGTTGAAAAAAGTTCAGCATCTAAACAAGGCCTAAAACGACCAACATTAAGGGACAGAGGGAGTATCTATCTGCTGTCGTGCATCACCGACAAATTGTCAATGAGAACACTGATATCGTCGATGGGGCCTCCGGACGCCGCCAGCTCGACCAGCCATTGGTGCAGCACAGCCGACGCGCGACGTCCACCGCTTCTTGCTCGTCCACCTTGTCCCATATATAGGCCATCGAACTATCGAAGTCAAGGACGGGGAACTCGCAGCGTGCGTCGACGGGCAACGAGCAACGTGGTGGTATCAGACTCGGCTAGCACCCATGGCTTGAGGTGCACGTCGCCAATGCCCCTGGATACCGCCACGTGTCGCGGCAGTCGATGACGAAGCCGCCCTGGCTCTCGATCCAGCCGCGCTCGTCCTCGCGGGACGCATATGGTCGGAGGTGAGCGGGTGTGCCTTGTATATGTTCTTATTTGGCTGTATACTATGTTCTTTTCTTCTCCTATTCTTGATTTAGCCAAGTGAGAGTGATTAGAACAAATTAATAAAAGCTTAAATCTTTTGAGATTTTGTTAGAACAGTGAAACATATAACAATTTTCTTAGTAAATCAAAGCTAATAGCGTTTGTTTCTATATGAGGCTACATACATGAGAAAACAAAAAGGGGAAAAAAACATCATCACACACAACAACTAAAATTATTGTTTGGTTGGGCAACCAATATGTGCCACAAATCACAAGTCATCGTAGCTAATTAAAGACCATCACTAAGTGCTTTAACTAAACAAAGTTATTTTTTGATAGTGGAAGCACTGACATACTCCCTCCGTCCTATTAAAAGTGATGTTTTTGATTTTTGATCTTCTCATTTGACCGTTCGTCTTATTTAAAAATTTTATGCAAATAATAAAATAAATAAATTATTATTAAAGTATCTCTAGTGATATGATAAATTATAACAAAAATAAATAATCTTTATACAAAAAATTTGAATAAGACGAATGGTCAAATATAAAGTCTTAAAATCTAAAACGACACTCTCATTGGGACGGAGGTAGTAGTCTCGTGGAGGTGAGACAAGAACAGTGATTTGCAGAGAGAAGAGAAAGACAGGGCTAGTGCAGCAGCTAGCAGGGCATAGTTGTGTACTACTACAACTATAACTGACAATGGTCCAAATAGGGAAGAGACGATAGAAAGTTGCACCTGCTTAGTTCAGTTTTAAAGGAAGTTTTATAGAGTTTCATGAGCATTAAATATGCTGACATGTCACTATATTAATTAGGAGAGAGGTGATAAAAGTTTTGTGGGAGTATGAAACTCTTATACACTGTTTTGAAAATCTGAGTGCGTTGAAAACTGAGACATGAAACTTGCAACGAGAATAGCCTTACCACTGCCAATAGTTGCAATAGCACCTTTCGAAATTAGTTTCCCCTCATTTCTCATTCACCCTCCGCCACTGAATGCAAGCTTTACATTTTTTTTGAAATAGAGTGCAAATTTTACACTTAATAGATGGGTAGAAGATTGTAGGAAAGAGCTTATCTTGATTTGCATCAAGGCCAAGTAAAGTGTAAAGCTATCTTTAGACTTGTGGTCAGAGAATATCTCTTAATGTATTTTCGCTTTTCCCTTTTAGGCTTTGAAAACTTTGTAAGTGATACATGAATATACTCATAATGGAAAATTTAATTAAGGACCTCTCCTGCTGTTCCCTCAAAAAATTAGTTAAGTAAATGTCACGTTGAAGTTATCTATACCTCTAATAATTGTAAACCTTACTAGCAATTATCTCAACATGCAATCTGCCACCTCAACAATATACTATCTTATGCAATTAAAATCCACTAGCACAGATGATGTCTACGTCAGCAAGACACATAAGTATTTTATTGTCCATGTCAATATGTCACGCAATCTACTAGCACTTAGTTAAATAGTCTAATTTTATTCTAGACCATCCCTAATTTCTGCAGCAACGCACGGAGTATCTCTCTAGTTTTGTTGTATTTGTGTGTCGCGATCAAGTTATTTACTGTATTTGTGTTTCTATATAAAATGAAAGAATATGCTTCCTATGATATGTTCTAAAAAAATACACGTGGTATGTTTTTGGAAGAGGGGAGAGGGGGAAAAGAAGAGCGAAAATGAATTTGTTGGTGAATAATAATAATCCAAGGTGCCCCAGAGAATGTCCACACAGAGAGATTGATTCGTCGCGTAGAAAAATGAGGAGGACCCCACCGAGCAGTGACTGAGGCAGTGACCCAGCCACCACCCTCTGTTGGTCGTATAAATCGGGAGAGCAGGCCCGGCGGTATTCGGCGCCGCCGCCACGCCCCACGCCCCACCCCCACGCCCTCATCAAATCACACACAACAACAACAACACAGCCCGTCGTCAACCCGAGCCCAAAGGAGAGAGAGAGAGCCCAGGTTGGCGGCGGCGGCGCGATGGAGTCCCCCTATGCCCTCCACCTCGCCCTCGCCGCGCTTGTCGGCGCCTCCTTCGCCGCCGCCTCCGCCTACTACATGCACCGCAAGACCCTCGACCAGCTTCTCCGCTTCGCACGCGACCAGCAGCGCCGCCGCAACCGCCTTCTCCCCGACGGCGACGAACTGGAGGACGACGAAGAGGACGAGGACCACCCTCCTGCGCACAGGGACCACGACCGCCGCACCCTGCCCATCCCGCCGGGCCTCCCGCCGCTCCACACTGGCCGAGAGGGTAGTGCGCCTCCCGCTCCTTTTACTGCTTCGTTTCAATTTCTCGTGTTTTTTTTTACTCCTAGCTTCGCACCACCTGTCATGTGATCGGCGCGCTAATGCGCTCGGCGGAAATCGAGCGTCAACTGCTTATTCGTATATGAGATCGCATAATGTGCGCGAAGCTCCATAGTTTGATTTGTTCAGTGTTTACTGTTCACCTTTTTTGTTTTGATCTGGAGAAATAATTGATGCTCCAACCTAAGTTGCGATTCAAGTTGATGCCCTCGCGTACTTACTACTTTACTAGGTGTATCCCGATCCGCTGCCCAGTGGCTACTTAGGAATTTCTCAAAAAAAAAAAACAAAAAAAAACAAACAACACGGTTCTGAAGTAGGCATTTCATGTATCTCCTATGCCATGTTTTGTGCCCCCCTCCCCCCCAGCCCCAAAGTGATTGTAGAATGTTGAAACTGTGTCTTGATGGTACGTCGAAGATCCTTCATGAAAGCATAGCATGGCTGTAATATGAACAAGTTATCCTGCTAATGTCTGTTTTCTTTATCTTTCAGGTAGGCCAGTCATTTCTCCAGGTTCGACTAAAAGAGTTGGACCTATTGTTAGACCGACTACGCCCAAATCCTCTGTCCCCACTGTCAGTGCATTTGATAGAATTGAAGATTCAGATGACGAGGAGGATCTTGTCCCAGATGCCAAGAATGATACTGCTTACTTAGCCCCAAACGGTGCTATTGTAAGTATCAGATCTCTATGCTTACTCTAAGCAAGTGATATCAATCTGTCTGCTAGTTCCACTAGAATTGTATCTGTCAATTGCATGAATTCTTTGACTTGAGGATCTTCACATTTTGAGTTTTGTTTAGCTAAATGCAACCTGGCTCAAAATCCGTGCGATTCTGGGAGGTTCAACTCACTGTGTTTACTGTTTATTAGGCCTTGGACGAAGTTACACCGGTTATCAAGTAGAGTTTCTTTGTCTATGTTGCAATGCAAGTAATATATACTGATTAATTACCACGCGCATATTGTTGTGAGCAATGAACATGTTTAGTTGTGTATGTAGATATGAATCATGGTACCATCTGTCTATCCTGGGTTGGTCTACAGCTGCAACAGTATGATTGGATTGTTGCCAAGTACTAACTATCGACCATTGAAAAGATTTGCACTGTTCATTTGGTAAAAACTACCTTAGACTCCTTATGGAGTTATAAATGGAAATTTATTCTGTTTTCTGTTAATGTCGTCCAACTACAAATTGAAATGTTCTTTTATGTGTTCTGCAACTTTTGTGCATTTTCTCATGTGCTGCAGTCCAACATTTTTTTCCAATGTAGGGGCAATATTCTATTTTCCTTGCAAATGTGTCCTACTTATACTGGTATATTATAGACTAACAGTGTTTTTTTTTCATTTTTCTTGTTTCTTTCAGGGATCAGATCTCACAGATAAACCGAGCCAAAACGGGGAATTAAAATCAGCACCATCAACGCAGATGATTAGATCCCATAGTGCAACTGGCAGTCTGCATGCACCCCAGCTTAACCCAATAGCAGCTGATATATTACGAAAGGAACCTGAACATGAAACCTTCAGTAAAATCAACATCACAGCTGTTGGTATGGACCACTTTTTTTTTTATCCTTTTATCTATTTGGCTGCACCTTTCTTAAGTTAACAACATTGCTATTTCCTCATATGGTGTTTTTTCTAATAAAAGAACTAACTTGTTCAGTTCATATGCTTTGTTTTTCCTCTGCATATATGTACACATGGCTATGTATTTTTTGGGCGGTTTGGTGTGGTTTTATGGGTTACAATTGGGAGGTTACTTCTATTCACTGAGAGGTCGAGCGCTGCAATGTATTTTATTCTATGGGTTATTAAATTCACTCAGTAATCACTATAAATTCTTTTGTTGCCCGTGCCCCGTATTAGTTGCTATTTGTCATTACTCTTACAGTCCCTTCTCCCCCCTCGCAGAGACTCCTTCTCCTGATGAAATTGAAGCATACAAAGTTCTTCAGAAATGCCTTGAGCTGCGTGAGAGGTACATATTCAGAGAAGAAGTTGCTCCTTGGGAAAAGGAGATCATAACTGATCCTAGTACTCCAAAACCTAACCCAAATCCGTTCAATTATGAACATCAGGCTAAAACTGATGTAAGTGCAGCTCTTCAGATATGAACATGTTGACTAGACAGATATTGTTTAAGATAGTTTTCTTTCCCCTAATTATTTTCTTTCTTTCAGCACCATTTTGAAATGGTTGATGGCGTCATTCATGTGTACCCCAATAAAGATTGTGAGTAATAAAGGAATTCCATATCTTTTAGTTACTATACATCACCTTCATGTAACGATGACTTGGTTTAGGGTACACTGATCATTATCTTTATCTGTCTTTACAGCTAAAGAACGACTCTATCCAGTTGCCGATGCAACTACCTTCTTTACTGATATGCACTACATCCTTCGTGTGTTGGCTGCTGGGGATATCCGAACCGTGTGTCATCACCGTCTAAATCTTCTAGAGCAAGTAATTTTTTTGTGTTTTGTTCTTTCAACTGCGTGCTCTTTCTGCGTGAGTATATGTTAAATATGAGTCTCCTTAGCCTAGTAAAGGGAATGATGTCCTGACGACCAAGCCTGTTCATTGAAACATGCAACGGTTGTATGTGGTGCATGCCACTTTGGTTGTGTGCCTTGCTTGGCCAGGCAACAATCTAGGCCCTTGATTTCTAGTGCCTGTCAGCCTGGATTTGTTGCCTGGCAGGCATTTGCCTACCAGGGTTCAATGGAAACAGGCTCTGTAGTCCTTTTCTTTTACTGTTAGCTGTGCGGGAGTTACTCACAGTGAGAGTCTTCCGCACTGAAGAAAAGACCAAAATATTTACAAAGAGACAAGTTAAAGGGGGCTACTAAGATAAAGCAACAACAATGTTATGAGTGGGGCTACTAGGAATATACATCCACTAAGGTTGATGTTGTATAGCGGATGTGTCCCAGACCAGGCTTTCAAGCTTGGTTGATTCATAAATTTTACCGAGTAATATGGTGCATGCATATATTGACTCTTGCTTATGTTCACTCTTGTGTATGTCAGAAATTTAATCTTCATTTGATGGTCAATACGGATAGAGAACTGCTTGCTCAGAAAGCTGCACCTCACCGGGACTTCTACAATGTTAGGAAGGTTGATACCCATGTTCATCACTCAGCATGCATGAACCAGAAGCACCTGTTGAGATTTATCAAGTCTAAGTTAAGGAAGGAACCTGATGAGGTGCATCCACTTTTTTTTTTCTGAACTTCTCTTATCGTCTCACGTTATATGTAATAGTTCTTCTCCTGAGATCTGGGATGTGTTTTGTGTCTGACTTGACTGCAAAATTGGAATTTGTAGGTTGTAATCTTTAGAGATGGGACCTATTTGACTCTCAAGGAGGTTTTTGAGAGTTTGGATTTGACAGGGTAACTTCTAGTTTTGACTTTGCTTGTGTAAGTCTTTCAGTTACCAGTTTTGACGCAACTCACTGACTTCTCTGTCAGGTATGACCTCAATGTTGATCTCTTAGATGTCCATGCTGATAAGAGCACATTTCATCGTTTTGACAAGTTCAATCTGAAATATAATCCATGTGGTCAATCTCGCCTGAGGGAGATCTTTTTAAAGCAGGATAATCTTATTCAAGGTGCAAATAATTTGTGTGGATGTTTTTCTGTCTCAGTTGTGGTGCAACTGTTATTCACATGCTGCATTTACCTCATGGTCAATGTAAACCTGACAGGTCGCTTCCTTGCTGAGCTGACAAAAGAAGTATTTTCTGACCTTGAAGCAAGTAAATATCAGGTGTGTTATTCTTTCATAACTTGTTTTCTAAGTACTGGAACTGTGATGTGGGGGCGCCAGTACCAAAGGCGTCCCAGGGCTCAAGATGCAGCCCGAATGGTAATCCAGGAGGTGCATGCTGTAATCAATGGCAGTTAAGCTGCCAGTTAGGGGTTAAAACCCAGGGAGGCGCATGCACAGCCAGCTGCATGCAATCAATGGCTGTAAGCTGCCGGTTAGGGAGTAAGAAGTTAATGGCTAGGGGAGAATTGAGGAGCTAGGACTCAGGAACTTCTATTTATATCTTGTAACTGGCTGAGAGATGGAGAAGGAATGAACAACAAACAATCAAGTTACCCCCAAAAAATGTAGTCTCCCTCCATGCTGACTTTGCCCAGCCTTTCCCTCTCGGCAATGGTTATTCTTCCTATCCCTAATATGAACTAAGGTTCATAATAGGAACTAGTTCGTCTGAATAGTGATCTTTCTAGTATGCTATTTTATGTATCTTGCTATTCATTCTTCTAAAAAGGACCCAGCTAATGACTCTTGCAATTACCTTCATCAGATGGCTGAGTATCGGATATCTATATATGGGAGGAAGAAAAGTGAATGGGACCAGATGGCAAGTTGGATAGTGAACAATGAATTATATAGCGAGAATGTTGTTTGGTTAATTCAGGTTGATACCCCTGTCCCTCTTTTGTTCAGTGTGTTCAGTAACCAAATGTGAAACTCTGGCTAGCCCACAATGGAACAAGAGTATAATTTATGTGCTTTATTATTTGTTTCATTTTTCTCTGCAGATTCCTCGTATATACAATGTATACAGGGAGATGGGCACAATCAATTCGTTCCAAAACCTCCTTGACAATATTTTTCTCCCTCTTTATGAAGTAACTGTTGACCCAGCTTCGCATCCTCAGCTCCATGTTTTCTTAGAACAGGTTAGTGGAAATACTTGTATGTTCCACCGAATGGGTGGTTTCCACCTGATATTTGTTGTATTTTGTTAGGCATTATTTACATCATTTTTCTTTATTTACTTCAGGTTGTTGGGTTGGATTTGGTGGATGATGAAAGCAAACCTGAAAGACGCCCGACAAAACACATGCCAACACCTGAGCAATGGACTAATGTTTTCAATCCAGCCTATGCATATTATGTGTACTATTGCTATGCCAATCTGTATACACTGAACAAGGTACATCTTTTTGTGCATGGAGTTCTTTATCATGTGCTCATTTAAGGATAAGTAACACAGAAAATCCTTCGCAAAAAAAAAGATAATAGTGTGTGTTTTCTTTTTTCATAAATAAAATTTAGCTTGCAGTTTGCTTCTTGTTCAACATTCATCTGGTTAAGTTACAGTGGTTGATTTGAAATTTGTTGAGAGTGCAGCTTCGTGAGTCCAAGGGCATGACAACAATCAAACTTCGTCCACACTGTGGGGAGGTATGTGCCTAACATATAGACTATAAATCTCCAGATTGAACTTCAACATAGTGACCTCTCTGACCTGATTACTGTTATCTTCAGGCTGGTGATATCGATCACCTTGCTGCAGCATTTCTTACTTCGCATAACATTGCTCATGGGGTGAACCTAAAGAAATCCCCTGTACTTCAGTACTTGTATTATCTTGCTCAGGTTAGTGATAGTATTTTTGTGTTGATTGAACATCTGTTGGATTTTCATATAGTTGCTTGAGAGAGACTAATTAATTATATTCTGTCTGGCTGTATTCAGATTGGTCTTGCAATGTCTCCCTTGAGTAACAATTCACTGTTTATCGACTATCACCGCAACCCTTTCCCAACATTTTTCTTAAGAGGTCTTAATGTGTCTCTTTCGACTGACGACCCTTTACAAATTCACCTGACAAAGGAACCTTTGGTTGAAGAATACAGTATTGCTGCTTCAGTAATGTCCCTCCCTCCATCCCTCGATCTCTGTTATCTGTTGTCCCAGCCAGATGTTCTTAGTTTGGATTGCTTGTTGTTGCTCTTGGCAGCTTTGGAAGCTGAGCTCATGTGACTTGTGTGAAATCGCTAGAAATTCTGTCTACCAGTCCGGTTTCTCTCACAGGCTCAAGGTATGAACTAGTGATTTTATATGGCCATTTGTTGTGGGTCATGGATGGGTTTTCCATCTCTTTCTTTGTGCTCTGACATTGTCTGTTTTAGTCTCACTGGATCGGGAGAAACTACTACAGAAGGGGTCCGGAGGGCAATGACATCCACCAGACAAATGTTCCTCACATCAGGGTTGAATTTCGACACACTGTATGTACCTCTGGATTTAAATAGCGTGTCTTGATAAGTTAGCTTGTATCTGTTTCTGATCTGTCTTCTCCTTGCCCTGGACTGCAGATCTGGAAAGAAGAAATGGAGCTGATACATTTTGGAAATGCTAAACTACCCGAAGAAATTGACAGGTGAAGAAGAGTATGGGAATTGTGATGGTGTTGCAGTGAAGTCTGGCACTGGCTGTGTAACTGTAAGGGAGGAGAAAAGGTGTCAACATGATCCTGCCTTTCGATGAATCTCTTATTTGCAGAGGTATCATGAGTATGGTGGTGTCGCGTAAGTCCTACTACTAGTATATATACGCACTCCGTGCCTAGGCCATATGAAACCATATATGCAGAATAAGAAAGCACAAAATACACACCCTAGTATTTAGATGTGCCATGAGGTGGGTGGGAGGCAACGCAGCATGTACTTCGTTACGTTACGTTTCGTTTATATACATGTATATGTACTGCTGCCTGTAATGGTTGATCGACGAATGTCTGTCATCTAGCACAGTATTTTGTTAGCCAAATTGCATGATAAATTAATTAGTTGTCCAAAAAAAAACTTATGTTTTATACTAATAAAAAAACAAACTTTTTTTTGAGAGGATAACTTTATTAGGGAAAGAAGTGAAAAGGTGCGCCATGTAAATAGGGGGTTAGTGATGTGTTTTGCTACTGTTTGCGGTGGGAGGAGGCAGGTCAGGTGCACATTGTTGCGAGTACTAATTTGCGAGAAATGTAAATGAGACACATGAGAATGGAATGAATCATCGGAGCTTTTTCATTGATCATTGATACATATTTATATACAATATGAGAGGAGGTCATGGAGGGAAACTCTCCCGCCAAGTAACCACGACACGTCCTGAGGACGTGGGGAGTTTTCTCCCTCGTCAAGTAACCGTGGACGTGGGGGCGTGGGGAGTTTTCCCTATTTGCGTGGGGAGGATGAGATCATCATATACAAGATATTTATAACACTCTCCTTGATCGAATCCGTCCTTGAGATCAATGAATAGTATTATTTCTCCAAAAACCCTGTGGGGAAAAAATGAGGAGAAATGTATGTATGTAGATATGCCACAAAAAACTCCTTAAAACCCAGTGGGGAAAATAAGGATAAAATGATATGGCATATGTTGATTATTGTCTCATTGTAAACTTATATGGGAAAAACCTTGGAAGGAAAACCCATGACCAAGTTTAGAGAACAATAAATATGATCTGAGGATCATAATTGTAATTATGTCTTTTGATACCTCTCAAAAACCTCTATGGGGGAAAACAGAAGATATGACATAGTTTATGTCTTAGATACCCCATACAAAAACCCCGGTGGGGAAAATAAGAGATATGACATATCACTTGTATTGATATCGCCTCATTAAAAACCTTTTATGAGAAACCTGTGTTAGGAAAAACTCATAGAGGAAAAGAGTACAATATGATGTTTTGAACAAGTTATAATTTTAAGAGAAGTCTCCCCTGAACCTTGCAATTCTCAAAGTCATCGCATACCAAACTCAACAATACATTATGAAATGTGGGAATTGGTAGGGACTTTTGTGAATAAATCTTGTGGAGTTATCACATGATTTAGTTTGCAAGGTGTTTATCTCCTCACTTTGGTGAGAATAAAACATTTCTAGAAGGCAATATAGTGATATTGCCCTTATGTAACCTGTTGACATCAAGCAACACATCTTTGAAGATAATGGCTGGCGATTCGATGGAATCAAAGTGATCATTCAATGAAGTTATACATGTTCATGTAATACTTCAGAACGAGGAGTGGAAGTAGCCACTAGAGTCGAGTTTAATGACCCCCATGAGAACTTTACCACTAACATCAGGACGTGATCTGGCATTATAGGGATTAAATAGCCAGTACTTTCATACTCCACATGATCATTTCTTAATTTACATGGTGATAAATCAAGATCCTGCCTTGTGCCATATAGATACCTATGGATATCCTCTTTGACTCCCACCTTTCAGTGTATAGAAGTTGCACTTTTTTGAGCTATAGCAAGTATCTGCAAATGCAATATCAGGCTTGTTGCGATATGCAAGATACATAAGCGCTTTGATGGCACTAAGGTTATCATCCCAAGGATCACAATGGATATTGATCCATGTTTAGGGATTGAATGACGATCAGTGTTGTAGTATGATTGTCCAATATTATTTGGATATTGGTATACAATATCAATTGGATATTGGAAGACTGATGTGTGTGCTTAAGTTGTAGACTTAAACATAATTTGGTTTTACCCAAATCTTTCATCTCAGATTCCGTCTTATACGATGATTTCCTATTTTGATATGTTCATATGAGATGTATAAAACCAATTAGGTTTTAAGTATGAACACATAGGTGCAATCATCGTAATGAGAGATATCCTTCTATGGAAGGAACTCACCTAGTCAGTTGTACCACAAACAACTTAACTATTTCAAGTCATGGAGTGACTTGAGTTATACACAATGTGTGTTGCGATTTATGTTTTGATTCAGAATACAAAGTCCATTGGGACTTATAATCCGAATCTATCCAAATCAATCTTGATCTGCCAATTATCGGAGAAGGAACATAATTTCCACACATACCAATGGGTATGTTATGCTATGTCTCTGCGTGAAACCATATGCTACAAGCTCTCACTATTTCACCACCACATGGATTTGAAAATCCATGATACTTCCATGAAGCAAGTATTGTGATGAGGAGTCATTACTGAAGTAAAGACTTCTCACTATGGAGTGAAAGCAGTTCTCCTTAATTGTCACCTTTGATTGACCAAAATGTGAGTGGTTGAACACTCTGCCTAGGACTTTTGGTCTGGATCCAGATAAGGTGCATGACAATTTTGAGGAGTATGTCGACAATTTGTAGTCTTTTGTATGATTGATTCAATGGAACCAATTTTAGCATGTGGAAATACTGACCCTTGTGAACTCCATGTCATTTCCCATAATAACAGAGTTAGGGCGTTCCAATGACCCAACGCCTAAAGTTGTGCTGGGCTTTTGGATGTTGAACATCCATAGACTTTGGATAGTAAATATCCATAACGTGTCTATCAACTTGATGTTGATATGCATGTATTGTCTTGGAGAATTCTCTCCCCCTGATCCGAGAATGCTTGCAAGAAGCTGTATCACATGTGGCCATACTTCTCCCCCTCTTATCTAGATTCAGGAGTTGAGTGGTTTTGTTAGGTACCTCCACTCTTTTTGGCACATTGAACGGGAATCAGACTTGGTGACAACATTATGACAAGTAAATGCATTTGGCAGACTATTTGCAATGTGTTGCAAATATAAGATATTCTGAACTGTTGGTTCAGATTCTTTGGTACGTGGATATGATGATCGAACATCATTGATGATATTCTCTTTTTGATTCCTGGCATTCCATGTGTGGTAAGTGTCTCCCCCTAATGCCTGGATTCTTCCTCAAAGATGTACTCAACATACAGGCATTGAGTGAATCCCTAATTAGAGATCTGAGGTATTATTGAATGACGGATAATGATACCTACGGTGATCTCCAAAATGCCCATTGATGTACGCTGCGGTGGTGATATCGGTAGGTGCAAAACGTTACCGATTCGCAGATGGGAAATATGTTGGCTACAAGGCCAAATTTCCACGTACGAACTGCAACGGAGGGAGCCGTATGATTGCAGCTTTATGGATTTGGATTTATTATGCGTTGTGTACAACTCTATGGATGTTGGTAAATTGCAATTCTATTTTGGGTCATCAAACAACAAACTTAATTCTCTCAATGAGAGATTTAGTTTGGTCATTATTTGTATGAACATAAGATACTTAATGATGTAGTCCCTAAAACCAAATAGTTCCATTTACATCGATTGGATCCCGCGTCCAGGATCGTTTGCTCTAAATTAGAGAATTTGAGCAATGAGTTTGGTAAATTTGTGGTACCTTATGAGTAAGGCGCACAATTAGGACAACATTGTAGATGCATAGATGTGCATTACATAGTATCTTTATGGTCCATAAAATGGCAAATAGAGTCACATGTATGATCTTGAATTTCTCCAAGAAATTGTGTAACTCATATTGATTTTGTGACCAATAGAATTAATAATAATTTTCTCATCATTCTAAATGTAGAATGATCCAAGACAAATATGTCCAATCTTGATGGGATCAAGAGAGAAAATTATTTTGTACGCAACAGGTATAATGAGATTGATGTATGTATAATACACCCCAAATGATGTGGAAAGAATTTGTACAATTATATAGTTTTCATATATGTTGCATCTAAGGCGAGTGAAAGATTTTCATCATCACTCCTTAGTATTGGGTTCCCATTTGGAAACCATGCAACTGAATACATGAAAAATATCATGTGATATTTATAGAATCAGGATACACTGACGCATCCACGATTAATTTGAATACCCATGGAGAGGTTGTAATCTCTCATAATTGTATTAGCGGTACAATGATCCACTAAACAAGATTCTTTTCCACTTGGATAAATCTCATATGATTCTATATAGAGTTTTGCAATATTCCAAAATGAATTTGCACTCATATAGAATATGTATACCATGTATGTGGTACATGATATATTTTTTTTATGATGGACAACATACTACATGTGGTAGTATATCATTAGGCTAATAATGTTTCCAATGAAAATATGGAGACATTTTACAAGCGTTCGCATGTTGAAGTGAACTCCAAATTATTCCAAAGAACTCGTTTGCCTCTAATGAGTTGGAGGTATATTTGAACCAAATATTTGATTTGGCGTTTCTGTGTACATGACTGTACAATCACATTTTTGTGAAAATACGAGATTTGTCACACATGATCACTTTTCTAAATGAAAAATGACATTTGCATTTATGAGAATCCATTATGTTGCAATTTCCATGGACCAAAGATCCATGATAAATGAATGATTGAACAATCATTTATAATTTGACCAATGCCACATCCTTTGTTGAAATCCTGACGAGGGACTTGCAAAAGGTAAATGGATCTCACTCTATGAAGACTCAGATTTGAAAAATCCAAGTGTATGTGTTACATACAAAATGCATGAACGCAAAGTGTGGCGATATCCAAAATGGATTGAGCATTTGATTAGGGTTGAGCAGACATAGCTGTGATGCCTAATCCCCCTGTGGTATCTTTGATATCTTAATGCTCATTATAGGAAAATAAATTCCATCCAATGCGAGGTTAGAAATATTTCGAACCGGAAATATTAGCCATGTCCGACATGAGTTGATCATGTATCAATTTACTTGATAGTAAGTTGTATAGCAATAAAGACAAAATTTTGGGTTCAAGATGAAACTTGATTATAGACTGACCATTCTATAAAGAACAGGCGACAAAATCGCTGCTAATATTTTGGATTCTATTCCTGTGGGAATAGATGATGTAAAATCTTTGCCAAAACATAGACTCTGCATGTGGTAGGAGTCACCCAAGATAATGCACGTTAAAAATTGCTATTTATTTTAGTAAATTATTATTACTTAAATAACTTCACATAATTATTTGCATGAAATAAATTAAGCGCTTGAAACTTAAAACATATAAGTAAATACGCTTAATTAAAAATGCAAAATATAAATTACATATTAAATAAAATGCATAAAATAAATTGCATATAAGATAAATTGCGTAAAAATAAATTACACAAATAAAGTGGAACATATTGTTATTGGGAATGTCATTGAACAACACTTTGAACAATATATTCAACACATATGGTACATGTTATTGGAAATTGTCATAGGCAAACACTTTGAACCTGTAGTGTATATGTAAAATATACATGAATAGAACTGCATTTATGGGCAAAATGTCTCAAAAATTAGCCCAAGACGCGAATATGGTTCACCTGGCCCAGGCTGAAAACTCGCAGGCCTCAACCTGGGCCTGGGCCGGCCATTCGGCCCAACACGGGGGTGGGGTGCGCCCCATATATAAGTGGCGGTTAGGGTTTGGAAACCCTAACCACCTCCTTCCAGCCGCCGCCGAAGCCGCCGGCCGCCGCTGCTGGGGCCGCACGCCGCTGAAGCCGTCGGCGTGCCGGGCTGTGGCCACAGCCGGTCAGGCGTGCGGCTATGGGAGCCACTAGGCGAGCACAGGGCCGAGCAGCTGGCCGCCGGGGCCGCCGTCGCTGGCCGGAGCCGCCAAGCGAGGCCGCATGTAGCCGGCCGCCGCCGCTGGCCGGAGCCGCCAAGCGAGGCCGCTTGCAGCTGGCCGCCGCCGGGGCTGAGCAGCTGGCCGCCAGGGCCGGGTGGGCGCGGAGGCTGGGCGCCGCGGGGGCCGTGGCCAAGGCCGACCGAGCCGCGCCAGAGGTGGCGTGCGGCGAGGCCGCTGGGGCCGTTGTGAGGTCGCGGCGCAGGTGCAGGAGCCCGTTTGCGTGACGGCGCAAACGATTCGAGGAATCGGTTGCTGGCCATGGTGGTTGCTGGTGCGTTGGCCGCGCGGGCGTGAAGACCGCAGGGGTCGCTGGTAGCCGCAGGCACGAACTGCTAGGCTGTCGGCGGCATGGCCGTGCCTGGTGGAGCCGAAGCCGCAGGCCAGGCTGCCGACTGCCTGGCCAGGCGCGCGGAGCCGGGTCGGCCGCCAGCTGCAGCGAGGCGCTGTACGGGTGGCAGCGCTGCTGGCCGCTGCGCGTGCTAGCCATGGGCGCCGCCGGGTGTGGGGGTTGTTGGCACGGCGAGTGCGCGAGCAGTTGGCGCGTAGGCCGCCTGAGGACAGGGGCCACGGGCCGAGCGGTGCCGACCACCGCCGACACCGTGCAGTCGCCACCATACGTGCATCCGACCATGGTGCCAGGCAGTGCAGCAATCGCTTGGAAGCGGTTTGGTAAGAACTTTTTAATGGAGAATTTCACATATGTTCTTACCGTTAGCATTCGTCCAAACATGAGTCGCCGAAGAAGGCTATGATCTGGAGGATACCGGAAAAGACGCTCGCTGATGAGGCCGTGGTCTCTTCCGTTCTTTTCTTCGCCATGTAGGTAGCGACACATACTTTGTCGTGGCTTCCTCCTACAGCGACACCGGAAACTTCTCTCCGGCAAGGCCTCCACCAACGAACTGTGAACTGCTCTTCTTGAAGAGATGTGAGAAATGTAAATGAGACACAGTAGAATGGAATGAATCATCGGATTTCATTAATCATTGATACATATTTATATACAATATGAGAGGAGGTCACGGAGGGAAACTCTCCCGCCAAGTAACCACGACGCACGTCCTGTGAACGTGGGGACGTAGGGAGTTTTCTTCTCCGTCAAGTAACCACGACTCCGTGGACGTGGGGGCGTGGGGAGGATGACATCATCATATACAAATATACAAGATATCTGTAACACACGTGATCACGAATGAATGGTGGTCGTGCATCATGTGATGTCCGTCTGTGTTGGTTTTGCCCTCCCTTTGGGTAGGGAGGGTAGGGGTAGGGTGGTCCAATCCTGCAGACTGCAGTGCATCAAGCGGAAGTAGGACGGGGGAAAGGGAATGGAATCTATTTAGCATGGCACGGGCAAGCTTTTGGCCTTTTGGGATGGGAATGGATGGAGAACTGGAGATGGACCACGACGAGCTTTTGGTTTTGGTGCATCTGCAGCTTCTTGATTTTTGCTTGCCGGAACACAGTTTCTTGATTGAATAATCATCATTTTCTCACCATTTTCTCATGTGTGGTGTCTGCTGCTTGACAGATGACTTCCATCGCAAAAGTAGTACGTAATGCATGTAACTGATCTTGTTTCTCTCTCTCTCACTCTAAACTAATAAAAGAACTAAAAAAAGGAGGAAAAGTAATTGCTATTGTTGCTAGTCACAATCACAATGAAATCAGGGATTTTCTTTTTACAGAAATCAGAAGAGAAGACCTGAGCTGTTGCATTTCTCAAAAATGGAACGAACAAATAACTGATCTACAGTACTAGGTGGTAGATAGTTGAAGGAGGAGCAAAAAAATAAAAAAAATAAAAGGAAAATGGTTAGTGATCCTGGGACGACGACGAGGAGGATATGATGTGCGCGTAGAGGAAATGGTTCCAGGTGTCGGGTAGGCCCGGGAGGCACCAGTGGATGCAGTCGGCGTAGGTCTTGGGGTCTGCCTGCTGCTCCGGGGTGAGCAGCTTCCCCTGGCGCAGCGTGTGCACGGAGGTGTGCGCGTCCTTGCGCAGCTCCGACAGCCCCGTGATGTCCACGAACTGCACCGGCACGCGGCGGAGGTAGCGCGCCAGCACCCCGCGCGCCACGCCGTGCAGCCGCCAGTCCGTCCCGATGTCCAGCCGCCCCGTCCGGTTGTTGCTGATCGGCTGCGTCTCCATGGCGCACTTGATCCCGCCGTTGTTGCCCCACGCCCAAGGCCTGCAATGCAACGCAACGCAATCAGTTGTAGCAGTAATCTGCAATCAGCATCAGATTCTCTTTCCAGCCTCTCACTCCCAATCTAATAACTCTTTTTTTTTGAGTTTTTTTTTTTGAGACGAAAGAAAAATTGTCTTAAATAATAGCTGGGTGCATCATCGTATTACAAGTACTCTGAAAAAACATGCATACAGAAACTGATTCTCATTTATATTATACCCAAGTTGTGAAAGGCTCAATCAAACTCTCAAATCCAAACCTGTTTGACGCTTCGTATAGATGACCGCACAGGCAAATACTCGGCAACAGTTGTTTTCGGCCTGAGAACAGATGCCCGACGGACGGCCAACATTCCTGCAGGCGGGAGTTGAGAAACTTCTTCTTCTTCCTTGTGTCTTCCTTCTTCTTCTTTCTGCCATTGAAGAATGAGGAAGACTGATCTGAAAATTATTCTCCCTAGTCCTTCATCGTGGCCAGATCCAACCACAACAAAACGAAGAAGGGACCGGAGAAAATTATTCCATGGCGGCGACATCATCTCCGTCTTGATGCCGAAGCCCGGAAACAAAAGTCTCCATGTTGTCTTGTCGATGTAGATGTTGACGCCGAAGTTGTCACCCTCATCTTCAACAGAGCCACCATGGAGAGACCAGATCCACCCACCTCCTCGTCGTCGCCGGGAAAGAGGAGGAAATACACCCCCAATACCAAGATCCTTGGCATGGAGAAACTCTAACTATAGATGACTCGATCTACTAGAAAACTTATTAAAAACGATGGATCCCCACTCCCTCCGACCTCCGGTGAGATACCGGAGGGGGAGTGAGGGGGACCAACGGTGAAGAAGATGGAGACGGCGGCGGCGGCGGCACGCACCCTAAGCCCTAGGGGCGGCGGCGGCTGGCTCCGTGGGACAAAGAAGAAGAAAAATCCTACCCCAATCTAATAACTCGTTTCGGTTGTTTCAACAGTATTCAGTGTGGGAGAATAAGTTTAGAGTGTGGCTAATAAATTCAAAAGAACCGGAGCTACCGGAATCTCCATGGGAATCTAGAGGACCACCCACCCTTTTGCGTCCTGACAGACAGGCGTTCCCATCCTCCCTCCCTTTCAAGTTTCAAGCACTCCAAACAATGTATAATCTAGAAACTCGAAGCTGCCTTTACTAATTAGTACACTACAATCTCCTTAAATTAAGGAGCAGTAATAATACTTTAGAATGTGCATGCCCATCAGCCTATAGCTGTAACAAGTAGTAGGTTGCCTAATTCCCCGTGAATTGATTCCCTTGAAATGCTTGGGAAGCAGATGCAGAACCATGAACCGTGCTGTGTATCCTTGCGTTTCTCATCCAGTCCAGTTGGAGTTGGGCATTTCCTGCTACTTTGGGACAATGAAGTCCGATGGGAATGGAAAGGAACCGAATGGTCCTGGTCTGGAGGCCGAGAAGATAGTATGAGGCCAAGTACGGCATTTTTCTGATACCCAAATTGCCAGGAAGCCCTGATGTGATTGACTCCCCCAATTTCCAAAGGGTGACGCCAGTGAGCAGACTAGCAGCCATGGCACACTTACTCCTACCTACCTCCTCTCCACTCTCCAGCACATGCTCTCTCCGTCCCATGGAAAGTGTCGTTAGAAAACCGTGTCCCCCTCACAAACACGCTTCCCGAACGACACTCCCAATGGGACGGAGGGAGTACATGTACTCCGTATCGCAAATAGAAGTCGTTTAGGACAGCGACATAGTCTTCAAAGCATAACTTTGATCACTTGTTTCTTTAAAAATATTTGTTGTAAAGTGGTGTATATATATTTTTATGAAAGTACTTTTCAAGACAAATTTATCTATATGATTTTTATATCTCTAAACTCAATAATTTAAAAGTTATTCATGATTTATATTGTCAATGTTTGACCGTCCTCTTTTCCAAAAGGACTTCTGCATGGGATACGGAGGGAGTACTACTGTACTATGCACACGACGAAAGGAGGAGGGAAAAAACAAGGAAGAAGAAGAAGAAGGCCTGTCGTGATGTGTGTGCTTACGTGAAGTGGTTGGGCGACATGCCCATGAAGAAGACTCTGGTTCGGTTGGGGTCGATGTGGCGGTCGACCCACTTGGCCCACGTCTTGAGCACCTCCCGGTACGCCACCGGCCGGTCCACCATCGCGTACTTGCTCCACCTTTCCTTTTCCTGCGGCTGCTGCTGATGACGACCATGGCGACTAGTGCCTTTCCTGAGCACACATTACATCTTCATTTTTTTCATCTCAACAAACACTATACTATCTCAGTTGCAAGGTACTAGGTAGGACCTTAGTAGTAATCATATAAGACGAGACTGAGACCGACATACATACATGACTTTCATCTCGAATGTGTTGAGCCACCAGATGTACGAGTTGAAGACGAGGTAGTCGACGCCCTTCCAGTTGTTGGCGTGCTTGGCGATGGAGCGCCAGGCGATGACACGGTCCAGGACGCTGTGCACCTGGGGGTCATCCGAGTTGGACTCCACCAGGAAGGGCGCCCAGTAGAACTCCACGGTGGCGTTGTAATCCTGCCATTAATTAAATTTGCATTATTGCATTGCATTGCATTGCATTACATTGGTGGCGGTGAGTGGTGACGCACGCATAATGAAACACATGACAAGCAAGAAAGACGAGCAGAGCAGCCGATGGATACGTACATGCGCCGTGAATACGTTGAGCGATCCGTTGTTGACGAACTTTTGCAGCGTCCTGTGGCCCCAGGGCAGGACGGACTGCACCAGGCACACCATGGACTCCCACTGGTTGCGGTTCAGCGAGTCCCCCACGAACATGAGCCGCTTGTTGCGCAGCCGCTCAAGCAGCAGCCGAGCATCATACCTGACCCATCATCACATTTTGGTCAGAAAGACGTGAATGCAAATATGCAACGGATTCGGATTGGATTGGAGCGAGTAATAAAAAATGAAGAAAGCCGCTCAAGAAGCGCATGCATGTGTTGTTGTGGTACAAGTGGAACTGGACTGACTGCGACTCGCC
This sequence comes from Coix lacryma-jobi var. lacryma-jobi, assembly GCA_009763385.1. Taxonomy (NCBI): domain Eukaryota; kingdom Viridiplantae; phylum Streptophyta; class Magnoliopsida; order Poales; family Poaceae; genus Coix; species Coix lacryma-jobi. Next base: position 736,406 of record CM019825.1, on the reverse strand, counting down.
TCGTCTAGGACCACAATCCCAATCCCACAAAACCAGGCCAGGCATGATTGACAGCTGCGAGCGAGTGTTGAATTGGAAATAGCTCCAGATCCAGCCATGATTAAACCGAAGGACCCCCAAATAACGAGCATTTTTCTCAGAGAGAGAGAGAGAGGAGTAATAACGTAATAGTAGGTGATGATTAGGCAATGCACTAGTAGTAATTTGCTTGGACTTACTAGTGTTTGCTTGAACTTATCGGCGCTTATCAGGCCAGTCCTGTTTAGGTACGATATTTTTCTCGGAGGGAAAAAACAACTATCAGTCGGAGCCGCAACAGACAGAGCTGTAGTAATGTAATGTAAGTAGTAAAGAAATCCGTAATGTAAAGAAATCCCAGTTGCAACATGCAGTGTGTCGGTGGATCACGATCAGCAGCTGCAACATTCTACAGTACTACTACTGTTTTTCTAGTACAGTAGTCAGGAGACTGGGTCCCATACCATTCCCATAAGATGCGAGCACATGACATGGGCATGGCATGGGGATCCGAGATCTCAAGTCTATTCCAATGTGCATTTCATACTACGGTACTTGAGATGGCAATGTTCCTATCTACTACTGTACTGCAGCTCCCCCGTTCCACTCTGCTGTTATAATCTACTGGGCTGTGGGATGCAACTGTGTAAGACGAACTAGGACGAAGACAAAGTGTGGAGGGGTCCGGGAACGCATGGAAGGATTGTATTGTGTTGTGTGAATCATTTCATTTCCCTCAGCACATACGTACGTATATACTCCCTCCGTCCCTTTCCCTCCGTCCCTTTTTTTTGTTGGTCGTCCGGAGAGACGGATTTATAGAGAAATACATTTAGAGACAGAGACGGAGGGAGTACTCCACGCCACCGCGCGGCTTGATAAGAGCATGGTCCAATCCAAATATCCAATCCAACCAAAAAAAAAAATACTAGAGAGATTAAACGAAAACACAGGCATACTGTAGGATTGAATGAAATTTCAAACAGTAGTATGATAATTGGTGCCACGCGAAACTGATGGATCAATTTTGCATCGTCAATCAATCATTCAATCAATCGCACGGAGGCTGCGGGAGCCATTGATGAATGGAAAAGGAAATGGAAATGGAAATGGAGTTACAAGTAGAGTACCTTGGCAGGTCGCATCCGTCGGGCTGCCACCGCCACTTCTGGTACGAGTCGTCGCGGCGGCCGTTGCGCATGCACGTCACCTGCTCCGTCAGGAACTCGCACTCCGACTCGCGGTACAGCGGCGCCTGCTCGCCGGCCGCGTCGAACGTCCACCGGCCCCGGTACAGGTCGCACCCGGCAATGGCAGCCAGGGCGGCAGCGGCGAACACGTCCTGGGGCGGGGGCGGGGGCGGGGGCGGCGGAGGCTGCTGGGTTTGCTCATCCTCCTGCTGCTGCTTTTTAGTATTGTCGACGAGTCCCTCCTGATCCGCCACCACTCCCACAGGGAGGGGCTGCTGCTGCTGCTGCTTGTGCTCGGCTTCCTTATCCTTGCGATCCTGCTGCTCCTCGGTTTCCTCGGTTTCCTGGTGCGCCGCCTCCTGCAGCACCCGCAGGTCCGGTGACCTCGCCCGCCCGCCCCCGGAGACGCCGACCTCAGCAGCAGCGGCGGCTGTTGTTGCGCTGCTGGAACCGGAGGCCGCCTTCACCACGTCCTCGTTGTAGAGGAAGGTGGCGAGGAGGAAGACGGCGACGACGAGGCCCGCGAGCGACAGGCGCGCCGTGGGCCTGCGCGCGGGCGGCTGCTTGGCGGCCGGCGGCGCCGCGGCGGATGCGGGCTTGCGGCGGTGCTGCATCGAATCCGAGGACCACCGAGGCGATGATTCCGATCTGATTCTGATGGATCTCCCCGTCGTCCGAGCAGAGCACTGCCCCTCTCCTCCCTACCCTTCTTCCTTCCCTTCCCTTCCCTTCCCTAGATATGCTGCATATGCTTGGTTGGTTGTTCCTTGCCTGCTTCGCTGGGACCGGGACCGGAACCGGAGTAGGATTAGCGGCCAGCGGCCAGCAGCCAGCAGCAGGGAAGAGGATCCAAATCCAAATCCAATCCCCCACCTCCTAAGGTGGAAGAAGGCAGCTGCCAACTAGAAACGGACGAACAGGAATTGGTCTTCGGGGAATTGGTTGCTTATACTTGTTCGGGTTGGCAGGCACTTGGCCGGCCGCCCGCCCGCCTCAGTCCTCCTCACTTGCTGGCTGCTGCTGCTGCTGATGGATCTCTCTCTCCTCTCCTCTCCCGGCCTGATGACACCGAAAGCGAGCACTAGTGTAGTAGTGATGGGCGGCGCAACGGCAGGCAGGCAGTCGGAGGTCGGAGGTCCGTCCGTCGCAGTCGCAGTCCCAGTCCCAGTCCCAGCCAAGAGAGAAGAGAGGGAAGAGGAAGATCCTCTGTCCGGCCTCCTCCCCTCAACTCTTGTGTTGTTGTGTTGGTGGTGTATTTATTATTTTTTATTATTTCTCGTGTCGTGTATACAGTAGAGTTTACGGCCACCCTCGGCCACACCACATGCGTAGCGTACTGCTTGCTACGTGCTCCGCACACGCAACGCAGGCTGTTAGCTGTTACCAAAAATTATTCCATTCCACGATTCAAAATTTCAACCCTGGGATGCGAGACATTACTGTAGTCGACAAACAATTCTCAGAATTTTCGCACTATGACAAATGGGCCAACACGGCGCAGGTTCGGGAGAAATCACCACCTGAGGGATTCGGTAAACAGCAAGCACGGTCGGCTAATGCAATCGATTCGGTAAGGCTGTGGAGGCGACTGGTCAAACGGGGGTGGATTCGGCAATATGGCGCTGCGGTCGGCTACCTCAGGCTAAGTCGGTTTGCGACCAATACGGCATATGAGAAGATTCGGCAACAGAGGATCTCGTCATTGTTAGCACGTGCCGATTATTAAGGGAGGCTTAGAATAAAAGGCATCGTAATTTAGATAAGTTTCCTGTTTTGTCGTTGTAATCGTGTCCTCCTAGGACTCGTAGAACACCAGGGTATAAATATAAACCCTGAGACTATTGTAAAAGCGTTCACAACCAATACAACCAAACCGGCCCCGCGCCATCTTCGAGTCCAAGTCGTGTCGTCGTGTTCTTCGAGAGGAGCTATCGACCCGTCGACCTCCGTAAGTCCCGGCAACCTTGCTATTATGCCTAGTATCGTGCGACGGATTTAGGCATGATGCAAGTAGTCTCGTTTGTTGGTAATGATCGTGCGGCGGATCATTACTCGATGATCGGGAAGTCTTAGTTTATGACAAGATTGCGAGTAAGTATCGTGCGGCAGACACTTACTTGGTAACCTTAGCATAAACAAGATGGTTATCGGCTCTATTATGTTTGGCAAGATCTAATAGATTCATTAAGTTACCTTGTGTTATGTGTTTATTTCGTTGTAACACTTTATTGCCCAATCTAGATTTTGCTCGATTCGGCCTCATCTTGTATAAGATCTATCCTGTCCTTTTACGATTATTTTTGTAAGGCCTTTACACGATAGATCTACTGTTTGCAATAGCCGATTCGATCATATCTAGATTGCCACATGGCGAGGGTTCATGCACGTTGAGTATGTTTGATCTATGATATAGCTAGGTGTCGTGCGGCAGGCGCAGACTTTAGATTGGTTTAACCATGCTTAGTTTGTATGCTCAATCGCCATGGACCCCAACTCGGTTGTACAATCGAGATTGGTTAAGCTTTAACTTATGTTTAATACATCATGCGGATACGATTCTCATGCAAACGTGTTCGGCAACCTGTTATTCACGTAACTCTGTTCATATTGCCGAATAATCTTTAAACCTGTTGACAGATAGCTTTCATAGCTATATGTCGTCGTAAGTGGCTTCAGGGCCGTATATTTTGGAACTGTCTGGTCATACCCGGCACGTTCCAGCTTTGTATTTAACAGTTTCTTTCCCTTGTTAGTTACATGGCAAACTAACTGGCACGCACCGGACTTCTGAGCACCCGGGCCACGTTTGAAGCCAGCTTCTCCGGCTTGCTGTGTGATTGGTACAGTGCGTCACTTTTGGTGCCAACACATCCAAAATTCAAAATTTCTTTCTTTCGTATTATATCGGTGCAGCGCAGGGAGACAAGCCGACAATGCTTTCGTAATACGTACACACCGTTTTTTTTTCTTTCTCGTATCGTTGCAAAAATTATCAACCGAATACCATCTTCGTTTAGGACGTGCGACCCAAGACTTTGTTTTTTCCCGAGATTTTAGATGGTCCGCACTAGCTCGTCGCCCTAAACGGCTAAACCAATGTTAGTGTACTCCCTCCGTCCACCAAAGAATCGATTCCTAGAATCCGTGTCAGTCAAACATTTTAAACTTTGACTAACTATATAGAAAAGTGTAATAATATTTATGATATAAAATAGACATATTATGAAAATATACTCTATGGTATATCTAATGATACAAATTTGAGATCATCAATCTTGATAGTTTTTTCTAGAAATTCGGTCAAAGTTTAAAAAGTTTGACTTAGGATAACTCTAGAAATCTATTTATTCGTGGACGGAGGGAGTACTGAACAACAAGGTCAATCTCAATAGTGAGTTTTATTTTGTTCTTTCCAAAACTGTCATATCATATGAAACAAAATAAAACTCTCCATTGTAGAATTTCATAGACATTAAATTTCATGACTCATAGAGAGTTGGTATTCGTGCCAAGAGAGTTTCATCTAGATGAAACTCATTTCTTCTCTCACTTCTTAGACTATCTCCAACAAAGAAGACCCAAATAAGAGACCTATTCTATGGTTTAGGTCACACACAGTGAAAGAATTGCTTACCCAAATTTTAGCACCTCCAACAACGAACCCAAAAAAAATTCGCACCGCAAGCTCCAGCCACTGGCGACTTCGACCGTGGTCGCGCCGGCGCCACGGGAGTGCCTGGCCGCGCCCCGCCGGAGCCGCACGGCCGCGCCGCTGCGCCTCGCCGGAGCCAAAGGCCCGCCTGGCCGCTGGAGCCGCGCCTGGCCGGAGCCGGAGCCACCCCGCCGGAGCCGCACGGCCGCGCCGCTGCGCCTCGCCGGAGCCAAAGGCCCGCCTGGCCGCTGGAGCCGCGCCTGGCCGGAGCCGGAGCCGCGCCGCCGCACCTCGTCGGAGCCGCGGTGATGAGGACATCGCCAAGATGGAGTCGAGGACGACTCCAATTCAAGAAGGGGAGGATGATGAGGACATCACCACGCTGGACACACCGACGCCATGGTCTTCCCCAAGTTGCAATCCGTCTCCAACTCAGCTACCTCGTCACCCTCGGAATCCAGGAGCAGTCCCGGGTAAAATCAACGCCCCGGACGCATACAGACTCCATTTTCGACGACCCAGATATGCTTGGAAAGATAATTTGATAAACTAACCAATGGCTTTGAAATCACGTTAAAATACGTCCGGAGTCAACGGAAATCGTCGAAACAAGTCAGCGTCCAGAATCTGCCACGGTGCTGCGTCACCGTATTTTGGTCCGATGGGCCGTGTATCGTCTTAGAGCCCATTAGAGGGCGCGTCCAGCAGGGGCGACGACCTAGACATTATAATTAGCCGCCGCCGCTGTCGTTAGGGTTGGGTTTTGTTTAGAGTTTAGTTTTCCATCGAGAAACTGAATCGTTCATTGTAACTGTGGTGTCGAATCCTTTTACAGTGATCCAGGGCCCCCGTTCTAGATCTCCTCCACTGTGTCGATTAGTCCTTTGGAACCGAGTTCTTGAACCCTCCATATAAATTCGTGAGATTCATATTTGCAATTTCAGATTGCGTGTTTTTACCTTCTTGCTTGTATTCTTCGATTCGCTTGCAGGAATAGCCTTCTTGGCGAGGTCAATCAAGTTGTGCTTGGTTGATAACCAACGGAGCAGTGGTGTAACGGTTACAGGGTTCGAATCGTGTCTGATTTGAAGCCGGATCGCCAACGTCGAGTTCTCCACCAATCGAACCTATCGCTACCTCTCGGAAGATCGGGCTACCTCTCGGAAGATCGGGCCGTCCCTCATCACGCGGGCCCGCTTGGCCGCGCCGCCGCGCCTCGCCGGAGCCGTGGGCCCACCTCGGCGATGCACACGGCGCAGTCCGCGGGCAGCTCCTCGGCGCCCACCTCCTTCCTCGGCAGCGCCGTGATGGCGGCCTCGTCCATGTCGCCGCCGCCGCCGTGGCACCCCGCGCCCGCGAACAGGAAGCACGGCCGGCCCCGGTCCCGTCGGGCGCCTCCGCCGTGGCACCCCGCGCCCGCGAACAGGAAGCGCGGTCGGCCCCGGTCCCGTCGGGCGCCTCCGCCGTGGCACCCCGCGCCCGCGAACAGGAAGTGCGGCCGACCCCGGTCCCGTCGGGCGCCTCCGCCGCCGCGCCTCGCCGGAGCCACGCCCGCCGCTGCCGCGGTGGTCCTGCTTGGCCGCGCCGTCTCCTCCCCTCCCTCTCCTCCGACCTTCGAAGCCGGATTTGCGTCGCGTGGACAAGAGACGCTTATTTGCGTACTCGCTGGCTGGGTTCCCAAGATGGGTATTGCATTTGCGTCTATCGTTGGAGCGCGTTTTTTCCCGTCGGAGAACGCATTTTGGGTTTGCGTCTCCCTTTGCCAACTCCGTTGGAGTCAGTTTTAAATACACAAACAATGCCTGTGTGGCAACCTATTTAATGCAAATAAAACTCAAATAAAACTCCTATTGAAATTGGCCTAATACAACATACGGTACCACATTTATTTAAACAAATGTAAGCAATGCATGTCTTCTTTAATTAGTACAGTATGTCAGTATACCTACTATTCTTCTTTTATTGTGGGACTAAATTCAGTTCAAATTAGCTGCTGCTAGTTGCCTAAAAACTCGTTAAAAAAATTGATTAAAATACTTCATCTATTAGTCTTTTGTTATACTCTCTCTGTTCCTGAAAGAACGAATTCCTAGAATCCGTGTCGGTCAAACTTTTTAACTTCGACTAACTTTATAAAAAAAAGTAATAACATCTATGATATAAAACAGACACATTATGAAAATATATTCTATGATGTATCTAATGATATGAATTTGGTACCATCAATTTTAATAGTTTTTTTTTCTAAAAATTTAGTCAAAGTTTAAAAAGTTTGACTTAAGACAACTCTAGAAATTGATTTTTTCAGAGACAGACAGAGTAATAATTAACCTTTGTATGAATCAGGCCTAGCTAGAGGAGGCCCTTTTTATCAACAATGCAATCGCAGCTGGCCTGGGCGTGGTGTGAGTGTGATGATGGTCTCATGGATGCACGCCGCGCTGTGCTGTGCACGTACAGTACGGAATACACAACTGATAATAATAACCTCTGCCTGCTTCTTTAATATATATAATTAAAAATAAAGCTAATAACTTTTAATACAGTAGAAATTGTGATAAATACGTTGAAAGGGTAAGTAGTGTTATATTTCAAAGATGCGCATGTGAAATTATAATGGCACTCTTCCAATATTATAAATAGTAATGTTATATGCCAGAAACGTGATATTTGTAATGGCATGTATCAAATTAACCCTTAAAAAAAGCTAATTATAACTTCTATCCTTCTCAACTGATTGCTGCAGCATGAATGCATGATTGGCTGATTAACGTATTCCGCTTCCGCTACGCCATCGTGTATGCATGCTGATATGATTGTGCAATCACATTATACATACTCCTACGTATCACCTGCAATCAATCAATCGCTTTCGTTCTCACTAGATTGTGCATCATTATGTTCCAGCTTGTGCACCAAACCAATTATGGACTTTCTAATATGCTATATACACGCACACAAAAAAAATCTTGAAAGATTTAGCACCCAAACTTCAAATCTTCCCTATTTGTCCGCTCTTGGAAGATTTCTTTCTAAAGTAACTTACAATATCATCTATTTGGGCTCCGGTGTAAACTATAATATGGGGCCACATACAAAAAAGACAATAATACTCATATTTGAATATAGCTTCATTGTTTTTGTTCGCACGTGAGAAGGCACTGTGGTATCTGCTAACCCTAGATCAAGCCAAGGACCATGGAGGCGACGACGTAGTGCCTGGCGTCAACGTCGCAGGCACCCCGTGTGGCCCCAATGTGAGAACCCCACATGCCCGCTATGCGGCCCACGTGTCCACCCAGTGCTATCCCGACAAGGCCGTCACTGGCGTCAACGTCATAGGCACCCCGTGTGGCCCCAATGTGGGAACCCCGCATGTCCGCTATGCGGCCCTCACGCCATTGCTACCCCAGCAAGGCCATCATATGGCCACCCCAACTGCCTCGACGAGGTCATCGTGACCGGCCCAAGCAAGAACTAGCATTTGTTACCTCGTTTACTAATTAACCTATTGAGAAACATGCTAACTTCTACTACTCCATTGAGAGATTTAGAGCAACTTATAATGCACTAATCCCTACTTTGCCTGACAAAACTAATGGCTTAAAACTAAACATTGATTTTTCATGCTTCCACCACTACTACCGACTATTGCTGGTAGGCCTAAAATTGAGAAGCGTAAAGGTTCAGTGAAAATAAAAGGAAGAAAAGGTATAATCAGTGACCTATATGTAAAGACTATGGTCAACGTTGGTACAAATGTAAAAAAAAAAGTAGCATAGAGGACATGGAAGCTATGAAAGTTGTAAGGTATGTGCCTATGTTTTAGTAACCATTCATGTTTAGTTTGTATATTCAACAAATATTGTACTTTCTAACTTCTTATGTAGATGACCAACAAAGAAGAGAAAAAAACAAAACCATAATCAAAGGAAGTTCCATTGTGCCAAAGGAGAACGAAGCTCTAGCAACTTCTACGTCCATTCCACCACCAAGGTGTGCTCATCTCTATTTTTTTTTCTAAATTTTACTATATCACGTGGTGTCTCATAGTGATGCTTCCTTTGACACTTGTGTAGTCAAAATCTAGGGACTATAGCCGCTACAAAGAGAAAACATGTTGACTCATGTTCTAAAGCTTCAAAAAGATAGCCATTTTATTTCTGAAACCTTGTGTTGAACTATAAGTACAATATACTAATTCTCCAGGTTTTGAAGATTGTCCAAGCCAAGTTATAAACAATATGAATCAGAAGAAGGTGCCTGCCAAAGGGTCTCTAGCCTAGTGGTTAGAGCACCTGAATGACATCCAGTAGGCCTAAGTTTAACTCCCCATAAGAGCGAATTAAATAGGCCTTAGAATAAAAAGTAGGTTGGGATAGAATAAAAAGGAAATAAAAAATAGGTTGGGGCTTCCTCCGTTGACTTCACTTAGAAAAAGTTGGTTTGCGACCTGTTGCAAGTTACAGGAAATGATGAATAAGAAGTATTCATGGGCAGCCAATGCATGTGGGCAGGTCTTATAGTTCTCGCAAACCACCTTCTTTGATTCGGCGTAGTGTTCCTCCTGAAGAGGATGGCTCACTTAGGGTAGGACGAAACATTTGGTCCGATCCTTGGATTTTGTATAAGGTCAGTCATGCCAAGAGGTCCAAACTTATCCTCGAAGATTCGGCGTAGTGTTCCTCCTAAAGAGGATGGCTCACTTAGGGTAGGACGAAGCATTTGGTCCGATCCTTGGATTTTGTATAAGGTCAGTCATGCCAAGAGGTCCAAACTTATCCTCGAAGGTGGCAAAGTCGATTGATCCCTATTCCAGCAGTTGGGATGAGTTCTCGCAAACCACCTTCTTCTGATTCGGCTCAGTGTTACTCCTAAAGAGGATGGTTCATTTAGGGTAGGACGAAACGTTTGCTCTGATCCTTGGATTTCGAGGGACTTTTGTAGAAGGCCGGTCATACCAAGAGGTCCAAACTTACCCTCGAAGGTGGCAGAGATGATTGATACCTATTCTAGCAACTGAGATGAGTCGCTGGTTCATGATACTTTCTAGGAAGAGGAGATGCCCAAATTTTCTACCTGCGGCCACGATGAACCACAATTAAAGAGAGAAAACTCCAAGAATTCTAAGCGATAACCCTAGATAAATCTTCTACCCCCGGCCACGATGAACCATGATCAAAAGAGAGGAAACTCCAAGAATTCCAAGCGACACGTCCAAACTGGAGCAGCTCGATCATGCAGTCCACGCAAATCCTCAAGGCATCCGGATCAACAACCTCTAAGGTTTTTTCGAGCGGCGGTTCAACGAGAAATAAACTCCATAAAATAATCTAATCTAATCCCCTTGTACATGCACACTCGACATAGGCTATGGCTCTGTTTGGATGTACCCAACTAAAATTTAGCTAGCTAAAATTTCAACGTAAAATTTTAGTCAGCTAAAAAGTTTCTCAGCTAAACTTTAGTTGAGTGTTTGGATATTCTAGCTAATAGACTCAGCTAAATTTTAGTTCGTTTCAATTAGGTTGGAACAGCTAAATCTAGCTAAACTTTACCTGAGATGTTTGGATGCCTAGCAGCTAAATTTAGCCAGCATCAAACAAGCCCTATATAGGCACGAGGGCGCATTGACATAAGTCAAACTCGACCCAAACTATGTTAAACGTGGGCCAAAACAACGTGCATGGCACCTTGAGTCCTTGACTACGGAGACCCCTAAACATGCTAAATCGCACAAACTAGTATATGGAAATAATATAATATAATATTTCGGCCAATATGGTAATCACGTCATGAAAACTTTCCGCGAGCTGCATTCCTCCAATTATCTCAATGTTAACATGTATGGCATATTTGTTCTTTTGCAAATCACCTCAAATAAACACGTACTTGCTGGGCATATTTATCTTCATATGTCTTCCCTTCACATTAAAGGAAATACACCAAACTTCATGGTTAAATAATATGGATAATCTCCGGCTCTAATAAATTGAGAAGCCATGGGCTCATCACTTTCTACGACGGTTTGCATACAGACAACCATCCGCTTAGATGTAACCTGGCCCAACACGGTACCAAGATAAGCACAAGATGCCTAGTGTGATTATATGAGTGAGGATGGGGGGATTTGTTCTTTAAAATGTCACTTGGTGAAACACCTGTGGCGATTGCTCAGCCTGGAGAAGGAGAGAGCAACATTGGCGTCTATCCAAAGCGTTCGAGGCGCGGTTGAGATGATCATGAACGCCAAAGCGCAAAAGAAGCTGCTGATGGATCACTGTGTGGTTCACTTGGACTGAAACGAATTTGATTAGGGAGAAGGGCAAGCAGCGAAGCCAACATTTGTTGGCAAGAAGCATCAAGCTACATGCCAAGGAGAATGCAGAAATGATCAGTAAGACGTTAGTGCAACAAGGACGCCAATAGGTGTGCTGGCCTAAACCATCGTTTTGAAGCCAAATTGCGACATCTTCTTTCTTCTCTAAGAATCTCGGACCCACAACTGACATTTCCTCATTAGAAGTTGCAATGGTGATGTAGTGCAAACAAGGAGAGGGGATAGGTGAATCATCTTCTCAATGCGTTTTACGCTGACTTAGTCACCTATTTCCAAAGAATTCAGGTGGCGGTGAACATGGGCATCAACGGCATAATCGTGGAGACCGAATCACAATAAGTGGTGGCAGCGATCAAGATAAACTTGTATGATGGGTTGGCCGTTGGTCCTAACCGATGAAGTTAAGTCTTTGTTAAGTTCAAATTTCCTTTATTCCGAATGTGCTTTTGTTGGTAGAGATTGTAAAAAAAAGAGCCACTCATCAGTAATGAATTATTGGTAACAAGATTTAAAAAGTGGCATTCTTGGAACCGAGCTGATTAGACCAGAGCCGGAATGTTATTCTGTTGTGCAGCCGATTGGATGCACAAGAAAGTGAAAGTTTTTTTAGCAGGCCGGGCCGTCGACATCCTTTTATTTGGAGCAATTGAAATCTACTAGACTATTTAGTTTGAAATGTAACATCCTACTACTTTTGGAATGTGACATTGTCACATTGCACTATTTTTCAAAGTTTACATATAAACCTACCTCAATTCATAGGATGAGATGAAATTTTGATTCTATAGAATCACTATGTTATATTTCTACTTTGCAACTTATAACACGCAATTCGATTCGCTCCATTACAATAGAAATACAACATATAAGTATAAGTATCTCTCGTATAGCTAGCAATTCTAATCCATATTAGTTTAATTAATACGTTGAATTCTAAGGTTCGAAACAGGGCCGGGAAAATCATGTTGTACCCCTTGTTGGAAATGCGATCTCTATATGCTTCTTTAATTTATATATACTTCAGCAAAGAATGCTGAATCTGTTGGAATAGCGCCGTGACACAATTTCGTTGGTGAAGCAAGGTACAGATAAGCAAAGTGGCGACGGCGAAATCAAGTGGACATGAGATGATACGCATGCATGGATGCTTTGATTCACAAACAACAACAAGGACAAGGACAACAACAATGTCGTCTGTCGATTAGAATGAAGCTAGGCAAGCAGAGTCTTTTGGCACATGGTGGTTCCCTGGAAGGTCAGGACGGCGTGCTCCGCGGCGACCTCCATCACGTCGGAGTGGGTCATGGGCTGGAAGCCCAGCGAGCCGGTCCACATGGGCAGGAGCTCAGGCACGGCGGGCAGCACCAGCCTGCGGACGCCCGCCTGACGCAGCACCTTCTCGAGCTCCGTGACGAGGAGGTGGCACATCCCCTGCCGGCGGTGCGCGAAGCGGGTGCCCACCAGAGGCAGCTCCGCCACCTGGGCCCCGAACACCCGCAGCGTCCCCACGGCGATGAGCTCGCCGGCCTTCTCCAGGCCCACCACGTAGTACCCGCGGAAGTTGAGGCGGCGCAGCTCCGACTCTCGGTTGAAGACGATGTCGGCGGTGAGGTCCGTCTGCGTGCGGGGCTCGATCAGGGTCACGAAGCACTCGTGGAGCACGTCCAGCGCCGCGCACAGCTGCCCGTGCTCGGCGGCGTCCGACTCCGACGTCTCCGTGGAGGAGATGGGTCGCCGTCGTCGCCGCAGGATGCTGAGCGATACGCCCTGTACTGCAGTGGGGATGGATCTTCCCCTGGCGGACGCAGCAAGGCCCTGCAGATGCTGAAACACCTCGCAACATTCGGGACTGCAAAGCCACGGCCCCCAGCGTCCTGCTTGTTCCTCCTGTCGCCGCCACCAATCCTCCTCATCGGAACCTCGTCGTCTCACGCAGCCCACATGATCTGTTTGTTCATAAAATAAAATAAAATAAAATTGGCAACATTACATTATATATATTTCTTCCATATATACACCCATAGAATAGAATAGAATAAAATGCTAGATCGACTTACATTCACGCTCGCATTGTTCGCAGTAGATGATGGTCTTGTCCGTGAACCGCCCAGCGGCGGCGGCGTCGGAAGCGTCGTGATCGAAGTCGCTGCCGCCGCACTCGCCGCATCTGCACGACGGACAGAACCAGTCGCCCTCCGGAGTGGCCTGCAGGCCAACGCAGGCGTGGTGGAACGCCGACGGGCAGTTGTCGCAGAGCAGCAGGTCGCCGCCGTCGTTGCAGACGGAGCACACCGAGTCGCCCTCCGGGTCGCTGCATTTCCGCTTCACCCTCACGCCGCCGTTCCTCGCCGCGACGACGCCGACGTCGCGCCTCATCAGCTCCACCAGGCACTGCGACAGGGACCTGCCGTCCTTGAGGAAGACGCGCGCCCAGGCCTCACGGCGGTGGCTCTGGCGCGCGGTGGCGTGCGCCTCGAACTCTGCCACCGTGAAGGCCTTGCTGCAGCACGTGCATCTGATCCCCTCGCCGGTGATGAACCCGTCCTTATTGTTGGCCGCCGGCCCGTCCGCGGTCGCCGCCCGCCTGTACGTGACCTTGTCCCTCGGCACCACGATGTCCTTGTCGATGAGCACGGAGAGGAGCGTCCGCGAGCGACGCTGGCAAGCCGTCGCCGACGTCGTGCTGTTGGTGTTGGGCCGCAGGAGGACGCGCGCTTGGCTCTTGGAGGCGGCGGCTGTTGCTTTCTTCCTCATCTTCTTCCTGGTCATCAGGGTGGTCGTGGTGATGGATTTCTTCATCAGCTGGGCGCCCACCACTTGACAGCACGTCTCCTTCTTCATCGTCACATTCAAATTCAAGGCGGCGTCGCCGACCATCAGTTCGGATAGTTTCCTTTTCTTCCTGATCATCACAACCGGCCGGCAATGGCCGTCGGGGCGCACAGCGCGCAGTATGGTGGCAGGAGTCGCATGCACCCGGCGGCGTCTATGTCTATCCATCAACGCTGTGGTCTTGCTGAAGGCCTGGCAGGCGGTGTGGAGGGAGCTGTAGGAGCGTCCGGTGGGCGCCTTGTAGCGCAGCTCCTCCCTGCCGTCGCTCTTGAGCTTCATCCAGAACGTCCAGCCGGCCGCCAGCAGGTGCCTCTTGGCCCTGTCGCGCAGACGGTTCGCCCTGCGGCCCCTGGCACTGGCGTTGGTCGCCATGAGCGCGATGTACTCGGCAATGACGGCGGCGTCGGCGTCCTTCTTGTCCTTGGTCTTCGGGTCGTCATTGTTGCCGTCGCGGTCGTCCTCCTCCTCCTCCTCCTCCGTGTCATCATCATCGTCGTCGCCTTCTTCTCCCTCCCTGCTGCTAATCATCGGCGGAGGTTCGTTATTAATAGCAATAATCATCTGATGCCGTTCAAACTGAGCGGCGGCGGCGGCGGCGTCGACGCTGAGGTGAGAGGCGGCGGCGCTATCGATGATGAGGTCCGGGAGGGAGCAGTAGGACTTGTCGTCGTCGGGCGCCATGTAGCGGAACCTTGGCGCCATGGCGGCGTTGGGCCTGAACACGATGGTCCACCCGAGCGCCACCAGGTGCTTCTTCACCGTGGTCCTGAGGGCCTCGTCTCTGCGCCGTACACGGGAGGACAGCTCCCTGCGCCCGTGCTCCGTCCGGAGCAGCTCGGCCACCTGCGACGAGAACTTGCCGTCCAGCGCCGCCGGCTGCCATAGCATTGAAGCGGCGGCGGCAGCCATTGTGTGATCTCGTGTCCGGCCGTGCAGCAACCAATTGTTATTAGATGATGAAACGAGGAAATTAGATTGAATTGGAAACCTATATTAGTAGACAGTGGAGATATTAGATCGAATCGAGTTCGAGTTCGACACGGTTGCGGTTGCGGACATTGAGTCCAATTCAATTCAAATCCGTCACGTACTGTACGAGAGAGGGCATGCAGCAGGCCGAGGACAAGAGGACGATCGGATTCGGACTCTCTCTTTCTCTCTGGGCCGCCCTCGCAGGCCCAATTCGCACGACAACAACGCCCAGTCACTTCTCTCTCTCTCCTGCTCAAAAGAAAAAAAAAAAAAAGGAAAGGAAAGAAAAAACCAGGCCCACGCCCACTCGATCGTCTTCCACACGCCAATCGCCCCGTCCGCTCCGCTTTCGTTCGATTGGACTTGGAAGCAGTCAGCGAGCGACCCACTTCGTCGTCGCCGTCGCCGTCGCCGTCGCCGTCGCCGTGCACATAGATGTTCGCCAAGCGACTCTTCCATAAGGCACTCGTGCACCATCAGGTCCTTCTCTCCCTCCCCACCCCACCTCCTCCCTCCCTCTCGCTCCATTCCATCGATCGATTTCATCCAACTACCTGCCGCGTCCTTTCTTCTAAAATTACGCTGGCAGCTCAGGTTCGCGGAAGCGGAATCCGCTGGCAGCTCATGGTTTTACCACACCTTGCTGCTTCTGATTCTGTTGCTGGATCGCTGCAGGGAGGAGGAGGATCAGCCTCAACCCCGGCATCACCTGGGGCTGGGGATGTCATCCAAATGGACGCGCAGATTTCGACTCACTGCGGGGTGCCCTACACAGCATCGCTACTCGCCTTCGACTCCGTCCAGCGCCTCCTCGCTGTCGCAACTCTGTGAGCCCCCTTCCAAACTTTAGCTTCGCCTTCACCTACAGTTAACTGTTCATTCCATTGTTAACTAGACTCTAGAGCTTTGCTAATTCGCCACTTCCATATCAGTTACTTGCGGTATAACAAAACAAAGAAACCACTTTCCCTTTGCATAAACATGGAAGCAGCTTGGTTAGTTTCTCTTGCTGCATATATGTCTCAAAGACCTAGCCCTTAATCAAGTAATTAATACATTAACAAAGCTGATGGTAATTGTATGTACATATTTCCATCACTGCTGTGCTGTGCTTCAATCTACCGTACTGTTCATTTTAACCTGTCTATTGTTGTGATAGCTTTTCTGCACTCCAAACCGCAGGGATGGTAGGATAAAAATATTTGGAGGTGATAACATTGAAGGCCTCCTTATATCACCGAAGAGTGTACCATACAAGTTTTTGCAGGTTTGGCTCTTAAATTTTTCTCTTGCTGCTTATTATCTACATCAGCCAATACCAAGTCCAAGTTGTTTTTTCTTTTTCGGTTTCTAATGACTAACGACTAATGTTTTGCTTCTTTACAGTTTATTACAAACCAGGGGCTTTTGGTTGCAATTTCTAATGAAAATGAAATCCAGGTGAGCTATTGACAGATGGCCAAGTTTTTCTGCATTCAAACTCCTTTTTTTTTTCCCTTTCTTATTTGGGGATGCTGGTGCCTGGACCTCACATGTTAACATCATCTATGTGGTGCTCGTTTGCTGCTGGTTCATACTGCAAGTTTCTTTATTATATGCTCTTTGAAGGCAACCTGTGAAGAAAAAATAAGTGACTTGGCCAACCTAGTAGGAACTACCTAGCCCCTGAAATCTATAAGCATGTTATCTAGTAGTGTTAGTGACCATTTTATATGATATATATCTGTCTTGTAGGTATGGAATCTTGAGTTCAGGCAACTATTTTATTCGTCCCAGTGGGACGTCAACATTACTGCTTTTGCAGTCATAGAGGGGACCTTTATGATGTAAGCTCCAAACACGACTACTTTTTCTTTAAATATCATGCGTACTTAGTTTGGCTCTTGTATTCTAAATTCTCGCTTTGTATTTAGGTACCTTGGAGATGAAAATGGTCTTCTTTCTGTATTGAAGTATGATGTAGATGATGGGAAGCTTCAAATAATGCCATACAATGTTCATATCCATTCTTTAATTGGTATTACCTCTACGCCTTTCTTGCCAAATGTTAGCTAGAACTAGAATGTTTCTTCCAGTTGCTTCTGTTGATGCCAAAAACTGATGGTGTTTCTGCTGCATGAAGTTAAAATGTTGAAATAGTCTGTTACTAAGTTTTCAGCACTCAACAGAAATATATGATTTTAGTCACAACTGCATAAGTAAATGATTTGAGTCAATAGAAATTTTAGTGAACTTGAGCATGCCATCAATATCCATAACTTACTGCAATTTTAGTGTAACTTGAGCATGGCCATCAATATTCATAGCTTACTGTAACTTTCTGCTATTTATTCATTTACTTGGACTAGAAACATGCTTACTGTTTACACATTGAGGTTCAAAGTTAATATCTTAGCGTTCAGTTCTTTTTTTTTCACAGAAAGAGCTGGTGTTTCGTTACAGGATCCTCAACCTATTGTTGGAATACTGATCCAGCCTGATACTTTTGGGACAAGGTAAGGTTTATGTAACTTGTAGAACTTTGGTTGATATCTATTAGTTATTATTGGGATCTTTACCAACAGATCTGTCGATAGGTGATAGTATCGAATATTAGGATGGCCAGACTTCGCCACTCAAAATAGATATATGGAAACTATGGTACTATCCTCATTTCATCAGTTTGTTTTCTTGTACTTTAAAGCAATTAAGGGATCCATAACATGTCCTAGAATACCGTAAATAAGGTTAATGCAGAAAGTTTGAAAGAAGAACAATGGCTTTGTTTTCACCCGATATTCACATTTAGAGGAAAATTTATTTTCTGAACCTGGAGCACTGAAGAATAATAGCCTTTATGCAGGTTGCTAATTGCATATGAGAGAGGATTGTTGGTTCTTTGGGATGTATCCGAGGACCGTGCAGTTTCTGTTAGAGGCTATGGGGATTTACACATGAAGAGTCAAATGAATGGTGCTCAGAGGGATGTTGGTGAGGATCAACTAAATACTACTATTGATGACAGTGGAGAAGAAAGAGAAATTTGCTCTCTTTGTTGGGCATCGAGAGAGGGCTCAACTGTTGCTGTTGGCTATATATCAGGAGACATACTTCTATGGGATATGACTACAAGATCGTCCAGACAAGGCAAGCAAAGTGACGTTTCATCTAATGTTGTTAAGCTACAGCTGGCCTCAGGGAGTCGTAGGCTTCCTGTTATTGTCTTGCATTGGTCTGCTGGGTCAGCAATACATTCTACAAAAGGAGGGCATCTTTTTGTATATGGCGGTGATGATATGGGATCTGAAGAAGTTCTCACGGTTTGCCTATTTTTTCTTTCTCATTGTTACAATTTCCTTTTCTTTAGTGAGGCATTGCTGTGCACAATTGATGCCTTCTTAGGTTAACAATGTACTTTTTCGCTGCTTTACAAATTTGGTAAAGTGAATTCCTAGCTCAGTGAGCTCAAATCATAATCACCTGGCTGTGAGATGTGTTTAGTGGAGACACAATACCAGCTTTGCATGGCAACATAGCCAACATGGGTTTGCAAGAAACATGATCAACCATGAGAGTTTCCTGGAATTATAAAGAACTGTTTCCCAGGCAGAACCCATTTTGTAGATCGAAATAATTCTTTTTTGGTTCCGGTCTCAGTAGCCAAATAATGTATACGTACCTATCAGAATCAGGGCCTGTTTGGATCCATTAGCACTAAAAATTAGCAGCTTTCATGAACATGAGATGCAAACAGGCCCTCACTTTCATGAACATGGAAGAACATATATTTTTTTTAATTGTTTCCCAAATCTTGCACTGCAGAAAACTTGGCCTCCATCAGTGACAAAATTACTCATTGCCTTGCAGGTTCTTAGCCTGGAATCAACTGCTGGATTAGAATCAGTGAGATGCATGTCACGAACAGACCTCAAGCTTGATGGATCCTTTGCTGATATGATTCTTATTCCTGATACTGGGGTTCCTGATAAAAGCAGAACTTCTGCACTTTTCATATTGACAAATCCTGGACAGCTGAATTTTTATGATGGTGGTTCTATATTTTCTGTGCAAAATTCAAAAGAGGGAAACACTCTACCTGAAGCACAGAAGTTTCCAGTTGCAATTCCTACCATTGATCCCAACATAACGGTCACTAGTCTTTGTTCACTAACCGAAAGTGAATTTCCAAATATTTCACTGAAGGTGCATTCTGCTTAAATTTGGATATTATACTCTATCTAGTCATCATCATTAACTTATTTAAGACCATTTCGCTGTTGAATTTCTGTAGAAATTTTGTGCTAGAAGAAATGCTGGGATTTTTATACCAGCGAACATGAAATGGCCTTTGACTGGTGGGGTTCCAAGTGAGATGTCGCTGAATGAAGATCATGCTGTTGAAAGAATATACATTGCAGGCTACCAAGATGGTTCTGTGAGAATATGGGATGCAACATTTCCTGTTTTAATGCCAATGTTTGTCTTGGATGGAAAGGTCAGTCTCATTTATATTTATATTATTACTTGCATTATCCCTCATTGGCTTATAACTAACAGATTAACCCCAATAAAGCTGTAACTATTCTTTACTACAGGTTGCTGATGTTAATTTGGATGGAGCAAATGCTTCTGTATCATCTCTAGCTTTTTGTTCACTAAACATGACTTTGGCTGTTGGGACAACAAGTGGTCTGGTTAGATCTTGTCAAATTGTGGGCTGATCGAAAGGTTGGTCATAGGTATTCATAGGTATCATTTTTAATACTCTTTTTATATCATTCTTTGTAGGTGCGCATCTATAAACTTCGAGACCACACTGGGGGTTCAAGCTTTCATTTTGTGAGTGAATCTAAGCAAGAAGGTAAATATTTTAGTATGGAACCCTGATGCCGATGCCGATGCCTAAGGTTTCACCTAGTGATTTGACCCCTCTTTTTTTTTTTGAATGGCATATATGTTTAGCGAAAGTGTTGCTGCCATCCTTGTAAAGATAGTGTTCCGCCAATTTTACTTCCTCTCACCAGCACATACAAGATGCCTGGCATGTCGGGTAGTCTAACAAGCAGCAGCCACAGCATGCTTCTTTGGCAGATGGGAGACAGTAAATGGGTACTGTCACATACCTGAATGTTGTTAATGAAATGAAACAAAAATATTTGAATGATTATGATTGGGCACTTTGCAGCGTATAAAAACCTTGCTTATGCATCAGCCATCAGCCACCATGTCCAACATTGAAAGAACCTGCTCATGTTATTTTTTTTCAAAGAAAGTTGAAATCACTTGTTCCTTTGCAAAAAAAAATGTAGGAAATTCTGTAGTAAGCCGGTAGGGAGACTCATGCTAGGCCTTAAAGTTCTCTCTTTGAATATGCTTCATCGTATTTTTGTTAATAACAGACACTATTCTTGTTTTTTTTCACAGTTCATGTTGTTCATCATGGGAAGGGATTTCATTGTTATGTTGCCTTTTTGTCATCAAATTCCTCAGTGCGATCTCTATTATTTATGGCTTCAGGAGAGCTCCTTGCCGCAGGCTATCAGAACGGTCAGGTACATTATTCCTATTTTTGTAATATAAATCATGTCCTTATTCCTTAAGATTTCTGAGATTGCACTATTCGCTTGAAACTTATAGTAATCCACTGTTATTAATTAATCCTTGTGTTCTGTTCTGTCTTCTTAAAGGTGGCAATGCTTGATCCAAGTCAGCTATCAATTCTATTCACTGTAGATGGTGCATCAGGAACAAATTCTCCTGTTGTTTCCTTGGGCATTTACAGTCTTGCGGCATCTGCTGCAAAAGCAGACCAAGCGAAGAAAGATAGTCCTCAAAAAGCAAAGTTACCCAGAGATGTTCTTCTTTCCTTGACAAAGGATGCTCGTGTTACTGTACTTGACTGCACAACGGGTGTGATGTTAAATTCACATATCATACATCAGAAGCAATCATCAGCTATTTCCATGTATGTCATAGGCAAGTGATTACTATCATTGCATTAAGGAGGCACTTACTTTTTTTTTCTCGTTTAGATCTATACCTAACTTTGCAAGCTTTTGCATCTAGATGCAGCTTCAGATGAGAAGCAAACCCAATTATCAGAGGACAAAATTCCAAGTCAAGGTCAGGTAGGAAAAGAGGGAAAGGATCTTGACAGAATAGAAACACAAGGAGTTGAAAAGCACCTGAAAAATGCTTCCCAGCTTTCACACGATGGTGGTTCAGATACACTTGTGGTGTGCTGTGAGGATGTTTTGTTTTTGTTATCCCTGGCATCATTGACTCAGGTGTGTACTTGGCTTTTATTCTCGAATACGCAGGAGAGCTGCATGTCATCACATTAAGAAGAACACACACCTCTCACACAAATCAAATATATGAACTGCTTTATGGAGCTTCCATAGTTCCACATCTTACTGGTGTGTTCCTTTGCTCATCAGGGAAGCAGCAAGCATCTACAGAAGACGAAACTTACAAAACCTTGTTGCTGGTCAGCAGTTTTCAAGAATATGGATGGCGAAATTTGTTGGTTGATATTAGCTTATCAGACTGGCATTATAGAAATGAGGTAGTTACAACTTTGCGATGTCTTTAAATATGGATCATCAATGCAGATTTTACATGTTGACTTCAGGTTTATATATTAGAAAAAGTGTCCTGTGTTTACATCTGAACATATGCTTGAACATAGGAAAAAAAATGTCTTACTGCAAGTTTTTTTGCTTCACTGCTTGAACTGATAAAAGTTGTCAACAGTATCGTCATCTATATTTGGTGCTATGTTTTCTTCGCTCATCTGGTTCATATGTATCTCACCATGTAGAAAATTCCATGTGGATATTTTTGTTATAGATAAGAAAAGATAATCTTAGATTTCAATCCCTTGCAATTTTCTTGGTTTTAAAAATGACATTTTTTGAGAACTTTGCATTTGTTTTACTTACTGGCATATATATTTATATATCCGTGCAAGGGATTGGTGAAGTTTGCTCAGAATATTGACAATTTTACTTTATCATGGGCAGGTCTGTGCCAGATCTGGCTATTGTTGCTGAGAGCTCCTTGATGTCATTATTGAGATGGAGTTACAAGACAGGCATGGATAAATCCACAAGCTCCTCAAATGGACAAATTACTTTGGTATTTTTTCCCACTTGCCCCTTTAACCTAGTTCTTGAGGGTTTGGTTGGTGGATTTCAGATTTAGTGTAGTGAACTTTAGTGCCTAGTATGTGTAGTAATTTTGGTCTATATTCTTCATTGTTGTTGCCACATCCATATCGACCTTATTTTACCCAAACAGAGTACGGATTTTCGTACCTAAAATGGGTGTCATGTTTTGTTTGTGGTGAACATACTTGAAGCTGGGGTCACCAATAAAATCTGCCCTTATCTGTTGACTCCTTTTTAAAAAGGAAACTAGGGTGTGCCTGTACCATTTGTATTTTGCATGTATTCGGAATTTAATGAAAAATCCTCATTTTCCTGACATATACTACCCTCACTAGGTAAATGGATCTGAGTTTGCAATTATCTCTCTTATGGCCTCAGAGAATGACTTCAGGTACTTAACTTTTTTGGCATTGTTGTACTGAATGCTGTTGAGAGCAATAGATCTGACTGCTGACCCTGTGGTAATAGGATTCCAGAATCTCTCCCATGCCTTCATGACAAAGTACTTGCAGCAGCTGCGGAAGCAGCTATTAGTTTCTCAACTGATCAAAGAAGAAAGCAGGTATTCATTCATGTCTTCCTGAAAATTGAGCGGAAGCTGGTTTGCATTTTGGCTTCACAAGAAACTTCATGGTGCAGAATCCTGCAGCAGGGATTATTGGTGGCCTCATTAAAGGAATGAAAGGCAAGGCTGAAGAAAATGCAAAACTGAGAGAAAGATTGACTATGCAAACTCCAAGCGAACAGTTGGAGTCAATTTTCTTAAAAGAACCATTTGCCGAACCTTCAATACCCGATCTTGATGATCCGATAGAAGAATTGTCAATAGGTTCTTTTTCTCCTTGTGCATCTTAAAGCAAGCATTTATCTTAAGTGCTCCCTTCCCTCTTGACTTGGGAGTATTGAATGCAGATGACATCGAGATTGACGATGAAGTGCCCGTAGCCCGGGCACAAGCAGCATCCTCTACATCCCAAGGGAATAAGAGAACAGCAGGTTGGAAACAATACTAGTACATCTTCTGTTCGAATTACCGAGGGCTATATTATTTGTTTAAACTCTGCATGTTTGTGTTGGCAGTAGAGGAGGAGAGAGCGAAGCTGTTTGAAGGGTCAAGCAATGTTGATAAACCGAGAATGAGAACTCCACAGGAAATTCTAACCAAATATAAGTTTGGCGGGGTAAGTCATGAACATTGCAATTGGTCACAGTCTTTGCTGTGTATGGGAGCTAAATGTAGGTCCATTGCAGGATGCAGCAGCAGCAGCTGCTCATGCGAAAGATAAGCTGATGCAGAGGCAGGAGAAACTGGAGGTGAAATCTTTGCTTCCAGACTACAGTTCACATGGCTTGTCTTCTTTGCAAGCACTTATGCAGGGCAGTATCAAACATGTAATTCTGTTTGTTTGTTTTTGTTTTTTTTTTTACCAGAGAATAAGCCAACAAACCGCGGAGCTTCAGAATGGAGCGGAAAACTTTGCTTCCCTGGCACAGGAGCTTGCGAAAACAATGGAGAACAAGAAGTGGTGGAAGCTATAATGTGGTTTTGTACGTATGTTGTTGGACACTCACACCCATCGCATGCCATCCGTCGGGTGCTGTGGATATTAGTACGACTTGCAAGTGCAGTTTGCAGAGGTTTTCTCCTCTGTTACGAATTGGGTAGCTAGCTACTAGCTTAGCTTAGGAACGTTGTGATGTGCTGTGTACCATGTCACATATATAGCAGCATTATCATGTAGTAATCTTTCTGTGTCCGGATTAAGCGTGCGTCCCGTGGCCACTTGGTCATTTCTTTTTGTTCTTTTGGTTGGTGATGTAAATAAAGATAAAAGAGAATAAAAGGAACCGGCGCCTGGTCGCATGAGCGAGCTAGCGCTGGATGTTGTCGGTGCTTGCTTGATGATGGGACATCCCTTTGGTTTGTTTTGTTTCAACTAGTAATCTATAAAAGTCTAGTGTACTCACCTGTGGCTTAATGGCCTGTTTGGCTAATCTTGTATTATATATATTATTAAAGAAAAATAAGAAACAGTAGCCACTGAACTGCAACAGTACAGTATGTATATTGTTCGTGTTGTCTGGTGGCAGTTCACGTCCCTAACAGTTTTGTTTATAGTACTCTAAAAGAATATAATCATGAAAAACATGTCGGTCAAACTATTTCAACTTTAATCAAGTTTTAATTAACATTTATGTCTTTAAAAAAATTATTATGAAAATATATTTTATAACTAATCTAATGGTGTTTATTTTGTCTCATAATTGTTAGTAATTTTTATATAATTTTAGTCAAAGTTTACGATATTTGACTTTTTAGGATTTGAGAATTGCATTCGGAATTTAAGAATTGCATTTTTTTTTTATGGACGGAGTGATATTTTTATTTGAAAAAAGGTAACAGTTTCCAGTCACTTGACAGTGGCGACAACCCCTGTCTGGTACGGGCGTAAGGCGGGCGGCGCGACCTGGGCCGATGGATCGTAATCGGATCAGCCACCCATCCCATTTCCAAGCCGAGGAGGCAGAGAGCGCCAACAAGGCTCTTCTTCTTCAACAGCACAGGCAGAGGAGCTTGGCCAAGGGACCTGGAGAGTGGAGAGCCGCCATGGCAGTGGCACACCTGCTCCTCTCCGTCCCAGTCCCCATCTCCACTTGCATTGTGCTGCCGTCGTTGTCTAGTACTAGTACCACGCGGGCGCGGGCGCGGCGGCGAGGCCTCCGCGTCGCTGTGTCCGCCACCACCCAAGGACAAGAAGGACCGGCGTTCGACCCCGCGGCGGTGCCACCGTTCGGGCTGGCCGACATCCGCGGCGCCATCCCCAAGCACTGCTGGGTGAAGGACCCCTGGCGCTCCATGGGCTACGTCCTGCGCGACGTCGTCCTGGTGCTGGGGCTCGCCGCCGCCGCCGCGCGCCTCGACAGCTGGCTCGTGTGGCCGCTGTACTGGGCAGCGCAGGGCACCATGTTCTGGGCGCTCTTCGTGCTGGGACACGACTGCGGCCACGGCAGCTTCTCCAACAACTCCAACCTCAACAGCGTGGTCGGCCACATTCTGCACTCCTCCATCCTAGTGCCATACCACGGCTGGTATTCTACTGTACTCTTGCTCTGCTAGTGATTCAATTCAATTCAATTCAATTCAGATGCTGCTACTTCTCACTTAGCCGATCGACACAAGTTTGACAATGCGATGCAACTAACTCTATCTTATATGTCTGTGCAAAGTGCAGGCGGATTAGCCACAGGACGCACCACCAGAACCACGGCCACGTCGACAAGGACGAGTCATGGCATCCCGTATGCCTCCTGCCTGGCATTTTTTTTTTAATATATATATATATACCCCAAAATAATCTATGATTATGATGTATCAGCTCCCCGAGCGGCTGTACAAGAGTCTGGACCGCGTCGTCCTGATGCTGCGCTTCAGGCTGCCGTTCCCCATGCTTGCCTACCCATTCTACCTGGCCAGAAGGAGCCCCGGCAAGTCAGGCTCCCACTTCCACCCGGCCAGCGACCTCTTCCAGCCCAGCGAGAGCAACGACGTGCTCACCTCCACGGTGTGCTGGCTCGCAATGGCCGCCATCCTGGCTGGCCTCACCTTCCTCATGGGCCCTCTGCAGATGCTCAAGCTCTACTTCGTACCCTACTGGGTTTTTGTCATGTGGCTCGACTTTGTTACCTACCTGCACCATCACGGTCACAATGACAAGCTTCCGTGGTACCGAGGAAAGGTAACTTCACTCTCTCACTCTTTTTTTTTTTGGTTTCCCCCCACAATATATATGTACAGGGTACTGTATATATCACAAAGCTACTTCACACCAGCCTCGCCATAAAACTGCTAGTCTAATTAGAATTACTGACTAGTCGTCGAACTAATATAAAGGCCCTGCCACAATCCAGTGCAACTTGAAGATACCACACAAAGACACATATATAAAATCACCGACTGTGATTCACAGCTGCAGTTTTCAGTTAATTGTGCTATACAAATGAGCTAGGAATGGACCTATCTTCGGGGTGGCCTGACGACGCTCGACCGGGACTACGGATGGATCAACAACATCCACCATGACATTGGGACTCATGTCATCCACCATCTCTTCCCGCAGATCCCACATTACCATCTCATAGAGGCGGTAAGTATAACAACTAAATCTGATTCAGCATCCATCCATGTCTGGAAGATTTTATGCCATTGCATATGTATATCAGTCACTAAATGACAATGGCTGTGCATGCAGACAGAGGCAGCCAAGCCGGTGCTGGGGAAGTACTACAGAGAGCCGCAAAAGTCTGGCCCTCTCCCCTTTCATCTACTAGGTGATCTGGTTCAGAGCTTGAGACGTGACCACTATGTCAGCGACACAGGGGATGTGGTCTACTACCAAACTGACCCAAAACTCCATTAGCTAGAGAGGCTGGGAGCTATGCGAATCGCAAGGATTGGTGGCTGCTGGAGAGATCAATGAGGCAACACACTTGCATTTAATATAATAAGAATAAGTCAAGTCATTCTTTGGGCAAAACAAATCTACAGTACAATTTCCAAACAGGGAAGAGCAATGTCAGTTCCCTCTAAAAAGTAGACAAACTATGATGCACCATACTTTGCTGGTACGATAGATCTCAGGGCTTGTTAGGACATTAGCACATAGCTGGTACCATGGCAAGAAAGCAATGGCAGTACCTTCATTTACTGCTGTCCTCAGATATGTGGTACATTATTTGCAAATACAAGTTGCAGTCATGCTCACTACCTGCGCCTTAGATCTCTCTGCAAAAGGAAAACAAAAGAAAAACTTTTAAGTTGGAGACATGGAGCCTTTCCTGACAAATCATGTAGTGAAGCTTGATGATGACAAATTATTTTAAAGGGAATATTCTGACAAAATAAATAATGCATGGAAAAGAAGTACCAAGTCTTCTTTCTGCTTCATATGCTGCAATGTATTAGGCTATTACAGATTGTATCGAGTCACCAACCAAACATAATAATAGAATTATATATGTACCAACTTTCTGATATGCAACTACTTTGTGCACAACATCTTAGATTCTTAGGGCACATTTTGATTGGGACAACAACCTTCTAGAAGCCACAAGCAAGTTGAAATCATAACTAGAAGGGAAGGCTTACTCTTGGGCCACGGTCTGTAACTGGTGTTGCTCTGCTCCCTATATTATCTGCTTGCTGAATCATCTGTGGACTATCGTGCTTATAGAATGCCTGCAAAGTTCTCACCATGAAAGGACGGACAATGTTCACTTCCATTGCAGAGAGATTTTTGAGCTGCAAGAATGCAAACAAGATGAATAAGGTGTTGTTGGTGTCTGATCAATGAAGCAAGACGTTAAGTTAGTATAGGAAACACAGATAAAAACAGGGGAAGCGGTAATTACATCCAATTCAATAATGCTTTGATAGAACGACAGTTGTTTTAGCATACCCAGTTCTTAAGGGGGAAATGTTACCTTTACGGCATGGGTGCGCCCAGATATCGTCTCTAATCCAGTCTCAACCTTGTGGAATCTGACATCTCTGATGTCCTCAATTAGAGATCTCACCTGTGTCACAATCAAAACTAGGAGTAAGCATACATTGCCTTTTCAATACAATTAAGACTTACTAGACACAACTAACAAATCTGCACCGTGATTGATTAAACACTCACCAGGTATGCATCTGAGATGTCATCACGAGCACTGCAGGAAACAAACGAGAGCGGATCAGGTTAGGTGAAAAATGTGCTGAAACCGAAGAAACATGATGATGCAGTAGATATGGGTGCTCACTGATCAAATAGCAGCTTAGAAATTTCAATATAGTGGAATGGCAATGGCTGGAATTCTCGAGGCGACTCTCTTTCGGCTTCCAATACCTGTGTCAAGCGGTCTAGTAGGAACAAAAGCAGGCAACAGACGGTTATGGCTGTGTATGCTTGAGCAGGAATAAAAGGGGAGCAAGCAACAAGGAGGCACTGACCAACAGTCATCCAGTCCGGGGTGCGGATGGTGCACTTGCTACGCTTCTTGAGCGCGACGGCGAGCCAGAGCGGTACCTTGGTGGGGATCTGTGGGAAGAAGGGCCCGAAATCCCCCTGCACGGCGGCGGCGGCAGCGTGAGATGTAAGAATAGGTGGGGGGTTGGGGAGTTGAAAGAGATGGAAATGGGTGGTGGCGGCAGACGCACGCAGATCATGTTGAGGGCGTCCATGCGGATGTTGGGGACGATTTCGACGATCTCATCCTCCGCAACGAACTCCACCTGAAGCACAGACAGGACAGGTCCAAAAATTCACTTCCCTTTGACGAAGATATTTAGTCCCTGCCTGTGGGCTGTGGAGTGTGGAAGGGAAGGGGTTGGTTACCTCGGAGGGCGTGAAGATGGAGAGGTGCGGGTCGGACTGCCCCGCCATGAATGCCCGCCGCCGGGACTCAGGAGAGAGAGAGAGAGAGAGAGAGAGAGAGAGAGGAAATCAGAAATGGAGGCGCTGCGGCCTGCAGGGTCGGAGGCGGCGAGGCGAGAGAGCGCCGAGATCGACGAAGACGAGCAACGAGCGAGACGGGGAGCGGAGGCTACAGGCTGCTGGGCCTCTCTAAACTACAGCCCAATCTGAGGGCCCAAAAGCCTATCCAACAACAGAGCCCAACAGCCGCTGCAGCTTCAGTTCGATTTGGTCTGGTCGCCGCAGCGTACAGACACAGGGCCGACGGCGACCGGCGAGGCGAGCGCGGGGCGGGGCGTCGCGGTTGCCTTCCTCCCTGCTCCTGCAGTCCTGCTCGGCGCCGGGAGAGGTTTTAGGGTTTCCATCTCATCAACTTTGGCCCCAACAGAAACAGAGGAGTGTTACCAGCCAGCAGAGGAGGGCGGGCTAGTAGGAACCCGATGCTGGCCGCCCGGAACCCCCCTCCGCCGCCCCATGACACCGCCGCGCGCCTCCACCACCTGCGCGACCTGCGCAGAGTGCCGCTCCCCAACCGCGTCGCGCGCATCGCCGACCTCCACACCGATGAGGCCAGCCCCGTGCGCAAGCTTGTCGCCGAGTGAGTTCATCCACTTTCGCCATTCGGCTTCATTTTTCTAGCTTAAATTACCCATAGTTTCACCTCCAGTGTATTCGGCTTGTGATAAAGTCGTTGAACATCAAATGACTAGCTTAGCTCCCTGTATCGCAATTCGCAAATGAGTTTACTCGTTCAACGTGCTGACTGCAGGCGGAATTAGGTCAAACCTATACGTGAGCACGCTTAAAAATGCTCTGCTGCGGTATTTATTTGCTCATTTTTTTTCTTACTCTGCAAAAACTCTCTTGGCGTAGGATCATTGGTGAGCTTGGGTCAAAACACATGACGTATCTACCTGATATGATCCCTTGTTTGCTGCACCTTCTGAATGACGAGACACCTGCAGTCGTCAGGCAAGCTGTTAAGACAGGAACCAACTTGTTTGCCAAAGTACTCCAAAAGCTAGTTATCCAGGTAATTCCATTTCCAGCATTTCCATTTCGAGTTGCCTTCCTGTGCAAACATCTGGCTCAGTTTTCTGGCTTCGGATCCAGGGTTTATTCTCCACTGGAGTGATTGATGATGCACTTAAATCGTCATGGGAATGGCTTCTCAAGTTCAAATCAATTGTCTCGCTCATGGCATTTCAGGCAAGCCCCTCCTTTCTTTTTGTAACAAATAACCCTATCTTCTCGACCTCCGATTGTCTTTGTCTCACATGGAATTTCAATGTCAGGCCACTGGCAATGAAGGTGTCAGGTTACTGGCTGTTAAGTTTGTTGAAAAAACAGTTCTTATGTACACACCAGATCCTAACTTCCCATCTGATCCGCCAACTGAAACTACAGAAGGTATGGCTTATGTTTCCTTTCATATGGAAGTGACCATATTTTCCATGTTTGCAAACTGTTGGGTGGCATGCTCATTTAGGCATCTGTAAAACATTTGCAGATATGGGATTCAATGTAGCTTGGTTACGAGGAGGTCACCCTTTGCTTAATGTTGGTGATCTGGCCATGGAAGCCAGCCAGAGTCTTGGATTGTTGCTAGAGCAGCTCAAGTCTCCTAAAGTAATGTCACTCAATACTTCCATGATCATCGTCTTCGTTACTAGGTTGGCCTCTTGTTCACTTGTGTTCTATTATCTTTCTGTATACTAAAGTTTGTACCAGCTGCCGAGCAATTAAGTTTTCTGTGGATGCTGTGTCATCTATTCAATTAATTAGTCTGTTGAAGTAGTGCATGCTATTTTGATCTTTATGTATCATGAGTTTTCTCGTTTTGCTTTCCCCTGCTTAGTTTGTTATTTTTCTCTCTCTTCTAACATAAACTTCTTCCAGTCTCTCAGCTATTGCCCAAAGAAGGCCTTCCTTTTATGGACGCATACTGCCAGTTTTACTTTCCTTGGATCCAGCAAGTTCCATTATTAAATTGAGAGTCCCGGGTGCATTCCATGCCTTAAAGAGTGCCTTCTCTGCATGCCTGAAATGCACGCATTCAAGTGCTGAGCCGGTATTTCTTTAAGCTTCAATGATTAACATACACTTTTATATTGACTGATACAGTCGAGATGTGTCCCTTTGCCCTTATCTCTATATATGCAGCCACTGGAGTTAACATGTATGTTGTCTACGGGATGCTATGTTATATTCTATAGACAGTCTAATTAGGATTTTTCTTTCTTATCTTGTTATTATCGAACTTTAGCCAATTTGGTGCTGAATTATTTCCTGAGTGTGGGTCAGCCTGCCGGAACAATGAGTTCGTGTTTCCCTTGTTTTACTGGTATACCTTGAGCATTTTGCAGAACTAATTGAAACTCCTGGGTGGAAGTGAGCCATTTAATATCTCATCATCCCCAACGAAAATATGTTGCGTCAACTAGTAACCTGTCTATATAAGCTCTGAATTGGTTGCTAAGTATTGTATGCTTCCATTGGTTTGTTTGCTGAGTATGTGCGTAGTATAAATATTTTGTATTTGTGCTCCATTTGTTTGAGAATGTGTATGTATCCTGTATATTTGGTTGAGGTACATTCGTTACTAATTCGAGGCTTCTATTGTATTTTCAGTGGCGGGCACGCCTATTGGAAGCTCAAAATATTATCAACCAGGGGGATTCAATAGAAGATGCAGCAAATGCTGCTAAGAATTTTTGGGACACATCAAACAGGGAAGAATCGTGGCCTCTGATGGTATGTACCTGTTCCTCTGAGTTTGCGCTCTCCCTCTCTCATAACTATCTCAGGACGGCTATGTTTCCTTGATAGGAGAGAAGCACTGACGGTAGTAACAAGCGTAGTCTGGCTGAAGACATGAATCAGACAGAAGATGATCTCCACTCCACTAAAAGAGTCAGGCAATCATTTGATGCTAATGAACACAGTGAAGGGGCAAACAAGAGACATGTTGAGTCGACGTCTGTTGATATCTCATCTAGCCAGCCCAGCTCTATAAGAACTGGGAATTCGGAAGCTGTGTATCAATTAATTGGTATGTTTGCTGCACTAGCTGCACAAGGTGACAGAGCAGCTGGATCACTGCAAATCCTTTCGTCCAGTATCGCTAGTGACTTACTAGCGGAGGTGGTAATGGTTAACATGCAACATCTCCCAATTTCTCGTCCTGAAGTTGACCAACAGCAGCTTCCTTCTACGAGCTCTGGAGATGGACTTCCATTTTCAAGTTTCTTCTCTCTGTTGGGGAATCTACTGAAGGTTTGTTTCTTTAGCTGTCATATTTTGATTTGTTAGATTCTCTTCACTTTTGTTTGTTGATCTTTCACATTTCAGAGAGCGAACCAAATTGATCAAGATGAAGTGTCTCCAGCTAAAGAGTCTGCGGTGGTGTCGTCTGTTGCAGATGACATCATGACAGTTCCTGCTAGTTCACCTGTTCCTAGTTCAGTAAACCTACCTATTGAAGAGAACACTAACAGTCCAACAGTTCCATTATGTATAGAAACAACAGAGGCCAAAGTAAGCAGTGCAGGTGGCAATAGTTCGATTGATATTCCAGAATCATCAGAAGCTTCCCATACCTCAACAGAGCCCCAGGGAACCCAAGAGCATGCTAGCACTTTTGTCGGTTCATTTCCTGCTGATAATTCCTCAGCTGGCTTTAGTTTGGCACAATCATCAGAAACTCGCAGCCCAAGCTCTTCTACAGTTGAAGCAAACCACTCACAGCTTTCATCCCTTAGTTCACAATATGTTCTTCCGAAGTTGGTTGTCAATAATATTGATCTCAGTGATGAGGCCAAAGATCTCCTTCAAAAAGAAGCGTTTGTGCGGATTCTTGAGAGTAATAAGCAAGAAGCATCTGGTGGTTCAATTGCTCGCCTTCCATTGCTTGCTCACTTGGGTGTTGAGGTACTACCTAAGGTCTTGTTATTTCCTCTGGTAGAGTTGATGTTAGAGATAGACACAGGTATTTGGGGCTAGATCTCAGATTTTTTAGCCTTGCCACAACAATGGCTGGTTTGGGTACATATAGGATTAGCAAACTTGGCTGCCAAGGAGCCTCAACATTAAGGAAACTTGACTGCCAAGAAGCCTCAGCATATTCCAAAAGTAGATGCTAAAGTAAGATAGAGATAAGGTGCTGACATAAGCACATGTACGACAGCCTAACAACCACAAGGCTTACTGCTGTCAGTTGATGCTACTTTTTAACTGTTGGCTTGAACTTTGGTTGGTGATTTTCTACAAACCATAGCTCCTCTCAGAAACATGTGTCAGAAACCATAGCTCCTCCTTATGTACTGTCTAATCATCTTATAGTTATGCACTCAGGATTTGTTTACTTTTTTTTACGTGATCTCTCTTTAAATTGTGTTACTTGTTGCAGTTTCCTCTGGAATTGGACCCTTGGGAGATTCTCCAAAAGCACGTGCTCTCTGATTATGCGAATAATGAGGTACCAATGCACAAAGTCATAATTAGTTTCTCTAGCAGATTATTTAGTCCATTCGGTATAGTCTGTATCTATGTTGCATAGCTGTAAATTGGGATGTGTCAGTGACTATGTTAAAGGAATTTAGTCCTGATTAGTTTTGGTACAGTTTTTATATATGTTTCATAGCTGTAAATTAGGATGTGTATGTGACTCTGTTAAAGGAAGATCCTGCCTACTTTTAGGAATTCCACTCAACTTGCTTCTTCAGAGATTTCTGACTCAAATTCTTAAGCAGGGGCACGAGTTGACTATATGCATCCTGAACCGGCTATATCGTGAGGCAGAGCAGGATCAAGATTTTCTTTCATCTAGAACTGCTACATCAGTTTATGAATCCTTTCTTCTAAACATGGTATGTACACTTGAAATTGATGTATTTGTCAAAATGTTATTTCTCTTGCATCACGGCATTAAATTTTCTTTTGCACAGGCTGAAAATCTTCGAGACATGTTTCCAGCTTCAGATAAGTCACTTGGCAAATTGCTTTGTGAGATACCATACTTACCAGAAGGTGTGCTGAAACTGCTCGAAGGTTTATGTTCTCCTGGAAGTAATGAGAAGCAGGACAAGGAAATTCAGAGTGGTGATAGGGTAACTCAAGGTCTCAGTGCTGTCTGGAACCTTATCATGCTCAGACCTTCAAATCGGGACAGATGTCTGGAGATTGCTTTGCAGGTGCTTATCTGTTGTCACATTCCTATTTTTAGTTAGGATATATATATTTATTTACATGCTTGCATGTGTCTTTTGATATAATTTTGATTTTTGAGTGGTTGGTAGCAATTTTTCAAATAAATGTCTGCAATAATGTCAGTGACGACTTGATGAAGTGGTCTATTTTGAGTTCTCAATTGGGGTAGAGCATAAATCAGAGACAATTTAACATAAGTTCCAATTTTAACTTGTTTTACAGTTTTTTTAATAAATTATTACTTGAATCATGGTTTGCATGTTCTCTTAAAGCAATCCAACATGTTTGAGTACTACTATGTACTATTCTGTTTGCTCTGAGTTGGGCCAATCTCTGAACAATTGACATGAAATTATTAATGGATAAAACTTTAGACGCTTGTAACCATGTGAAGTTTATCGTTTTTATTTAATATTCCACGTCTTTCCTAAATCCTGGTTGAAGTATAACCTTTGTGCTGTCTGCTGTTTTTTTATGTTACTGGGTAAAATGTTTCATGCAGAGTTCAACTCATCATCTCGAGGAGGTCCGCATGAAGGCAATACGTTTGGTAATTAGAAATCCTGCCTGCTTCTTTGAACTTTTCACTGACTTGGTTTGCTCACCTCATTTGCCATCTGATAACAACAGGTGGCAAATAAGTTATTTCCCATGGCAAGCATTTCTAAAAAGATTGAAGATTTCGCAAATGAAAAACTTAATTCAGTTCTGGAAGTGATTTCATCTGGTGATTCTGCAACTACTGAAATGGCTACACCTGAAGCACACAAAGTTTGTCTCATGCTCTCACTTCTTTCAGATGTTCTTGTCCTGATATTCTTTTCTGATTGGGTGTACTTGCATTTTCTGAAGGATGTTGGTTTAGAAAACTTAACAGCTTCAGTGGCAGACGCGCAGACTCTGATGTCTCTATACTTTGCATTGTGCACCAAGGTTAGTAATTACTGATCAGCAACTATTTTAGTCTAGTTATATGATATTTGCTAATGGCAAGCAAAATAAATCTTTCTTACCAGAAGCATTCCCTTCTCAGACATGTATTTGCAATATATGGTAATCTACCGCAAGCTGCCAAGCAGGTCCTTACAGCCTATCATTCTTTTCATACGAATACCTCAGATATTCTTTTTCTTGCCGTTCTATCAGCAAACGTAGATCTATCTTGTAACTGTATTTGTTCCATCTATCAGCAAACATAGATCTATCTTGTGACTGTATTTCTTCCAGGCAGTTCATCGACAAGTACCAATTCTGATACGCACAATAGGCTCCTCCTCTGATCTTCTTGGGATCATCTCAGATCCACCAGCTGACTGCCGGGACCTCCTTTCGCAGGTGCAATTTGTGCTTTTCACTTTTGTTTGCTTTTTAAGACATGTACTCTTGGTCAAATCTACTGACATGCAATTAAAAGAGGGTTTATGCTTTACTAGTGGAAATGCACGTGCGGCACGCACGTGTCTATAAAAGCGACTTAATGCACGTGCGGCACGCTGCCGCACGTGTCTATAAAAGCGACTTTATCATACAATAATTTATATATACGTCAACCTTGCAAACTTGAACCTAATTTCGTTAATACAGTGAACAATAACAGATATCCGGTATATATGTATATACTTATATGTCAAAGATGATCACAAATCTGTTTCAATGATCACGCTTTGAGGATATTACATTCTTGTTAGCATATATGATAAAAATATATGATCCATGTAAACAAGAATATGTGTTAAATTATATCAAATATCACATGGTACAATAAAGAATATGTGGGTTGATTTGAGATTTGTTATTAAAATGGACCCGTATTTGGTGGCGTCTGGAAATAATACAATTAGACAATTTGGAAAACCTACCCCTTCAAAATTTGAAAATACTATAGCAATGACAAATTAATAATTCGAGCACAAATATGATGTTTTGAGCATTATTCTAGACAAACTTTCCAATCGTCCTCAGGCTTTGTATGGATGGGTATCTAGCTAGGTTTAAGCACTATCTGCTTTAGAAAATAGAACACAAGAGAGAGAGAGAGTTCAGCTTCAAAATTGACAAGTTATCCAGGATACCTTCATGGTATTTTAATGAACGGTACAAATTTTTATAAACGACCTCAGGTGGAAAAACTACAAAAATAAAAGTTGTAGATCTCAAAAAGTTAGAAAACTTTGTAGTTGACAACTTTTTTATTTGAATTCGTTTAGGGCCTCAAATAAGCAAGTTACACTCGGTTTAGTATAATATATGAGTAACCGAAACGGATATGGAATGTATATGTGTGTGTAGTGCAGTGGTAGAGGAGGCTCCGTGCGAACGAGAGGTCCTGAGTTCGAATCCTGCTGATTGCGTGAGAGAAAATTGCGTGAAAAATACCAGGACTTGCGATTTCGAGGGAGACGGGTGGGCGCTGCCTAGTTGGCCCCTCCCCCAATTTAATAAAAGTTTTTCTCTATTTTTTTTGGATTTTTTTCGTTTTTTCTTTGCCGAGTGCCAAATATGTCAGCACTCGGCAAAGCCTTCGCCGAGTGCCCGCCGAGTGCCCTTCGCCGAGTGCGGCCGAGTGCAAAAGGCTCTTTGCCGAGTGCTGCCAGCACTCGGCGAAGAATGATTCTGCTGTAGTGCATTATCAGAGAGAATATTATGTGACAATTCATAAATCTGACTCCATGAGCCTTTTTTTGAAAGGATAGATAAATCTAATTAAAACACATCTATTTTACAAAAATCAAAATCAAATAAAGCATAGTATTTTGTTAAATCAAAAGTTAAAAACTGATTATCCATTAAATCAGAGCTTTCATTGTATCATATTTGAAGAACAACTCATAAGTTCCGAGCTATCCAGGTTGACCCTTTGACAAAGCGTAAGTTTGAAAATATCCAGATTTATAGGATGCAAAAATATCTTGAAATTTTCTTGAGCCGTTTCAAATATTTTGTAGGCCTCCCTTGAGCCAAACATACAGTGAGTATCAGTGGTCGTGTATATATGTTTGATTTTAATCCATTAGTGCACACCATCTCTGAACAATCTGAATTTCATTAAATATTGGCACATAGTTGTATTTACCTATAGTGTGTGCCTCACCAGCAATTAGAAAGAAAACTGTAAGACCATCCACCCTTTCTGAAACCATGACTCTCATTCATTGCACAAAAATAGATACAAATCATCAGTTAAAGCTCAACATTTTACTTTTCTATTTTTTTTACTAACTCACAGCTTGCAAAGATGTAATAAGCTTGTCGTCCAATGGATATATAATAGCATTAATTAAATGCAATCAGAGTTAGTAAAGATATAAGAGTATGTATTAGGCAATTCAGAGAATCTAGAGCAAAATAATGGTAATAAGCATAGCATTATGAGCCATTGATATAGAACAAGAATATGTGAGTGTTGAATATAATAATAGAACTGCACACAACAAAAGAACTCCAATTTTTTCCCATAATGAAAGTGGAACTAAACAATTATTCCAAATCCTAACTTGTACTAACCCAAACTTTAAGAAAGGGTGCAAATTTCAATTAGGGTAGTACCAAATGATGGTTTACACAAATGTACAAAACCCAATGGTTCCGTGTGAGCAGATAGCGAATTAATCAAACATTCTGAAGGAAAAATAATATGGTGATAATCAGTGTCAAAATTCAAAGTAAACCAGCGACCAAAAGCTGGCATGAGGAAAATGGTGAGGAGTGGTTCACATGGCTGCTCTTGCTGCCATGAATTAAAGATATAAATTTTATTGATAAAGTTGTAGATTGTTCTGTCCCTAATTGCATATATAACATTTTTCTCTCTCCATGTGAGCAGCTCGTACTTTTACTTAACTTATTTGTTGGCAGTCCAATGGTGTTATATTTTTAAACTGCAGATTTGGTAGTCAACATGGCAAGACATAGATGAATTACCTTAACTACTACTTGTGCTGCCTCAAGTTCAGTAATTAGCTTATTCGTGTAACACCTCTGAAATTTGAGCAGGATAATGCGTGAGTCATGAAGTAAGCTTCATCTTACAAAATCTAGCAGACCAGAAGGTAAGGCTAAATTAAGAATTAGGTTTTCGTGGAGTTTTAATTTTAATAACAAACCTAGACAATGAGAGACAATGCATGATCTCATTACCCAAGACATAGACAAGGACAATAGCAAGGATAAAAACATAATTATGTAAGTTGAAAGAAGACGATGCCGTCCATTGGAGAAGGGGGTACCGCCACAGGTGGGGAGGGGGAGTCTCCATGGCTGACATCAAGGAGCGAGAAATAGGAAGCGGTCACGACTTTGGGAGTGCTTGTGTGGAGAAGTCCGCGCCCATGCCGCCAGTTGTAGCAACCTGTGCCCATGCGCATGCGGTCACGACTTTGGCTGACATCATGGACACGCGTGTTATGCCTCCCCCCGTCCGGCCTCCGCCTTCGCCTAGACAAGCCTTGGGCAGCACCACCGTTGCTCCTTGCTCGGGCAGTTGTGCGCTTG
Organism: Coix lacryma-jobi var. lacryma-jobi; assembly: GCA_009763385.1. Taxonomy (NCBI): domain Eukaryota; kingdom Viridiplantae; phylum Streptophyta; class Magnoliopsida; order Poales; family Poaceae; genus Coix; species Coix lacryma-jobi. Next base: position 698,097 of record CM019825.1, on the reverse strand, counting down.
GTGATTGCATCACATCGAGAGCATGAGACTTCGATTCGATGAGGGTATGTTGTGCACCAGGTGGCAGGAGCGGTGTCCGTCGTCCTCATCCACGCCGGCAGGCGTGACCAGCCGCCGGGTTCGTGCGTGAGGTCACGTCTGCCTACCAGGTTTCATGCGAAGGTCATTCGTCCCGATGACTCGGTGTCTCAGTTGAGTAGTGTGAGGGCGAGAGCACGCGCGGGAACCGCCGAGTGGGTATGAAGACCAACGGTGCAAAGGAATTCGCGGGTGCGTACAACGGTGGGTATTCCTTTGTAGCTAACAAAAAAAAAACAGAGGGCGGCGGGAGAGATCGACAACAAGCAGGGTGTGTCTAAGGTAAATAGTTTACAACTTGTTGCCGATCAGGCTCACTCATCAGATCAGATTTAAGACACAAGTAGAAAGGTGGGTATAAAATATCTGAGTGAGAATTGTTTTCAAATCATTCGCTTCTTTAAGAACTTTATAAGACTCATTTTAAATCTACAAAAAATCAATTAACTCACCTCATAAGTTTATAACCCATATACATTCTCCGTAGGGGCAACATCAATTATTCCGAGATATTTCTCCCTCTTCCTCTCTTTCCTTCAATTCTATATAAATGGTATCCTTTGTTAATGTACAATCAATCTCATATTTGTCTATATCTATATCTATGCTATAAAGGAGCAAATCAATTAGAAAACTATTGGTACTCCGTAATTTCGTTGCTTCTGGTAATGAAATTCGGTTCTGGCCTTTATGGAAAAAGAAAAAAGAATTAGAAAATTATTGTCACCAGAAAAGCTCTCTACCCAATGGAGTCAAAGATTGCTCAATATAAAAATTAAGAACAAAGGTATTTGCTGGAATGCACACCAATTCACATTTATGTTTTTTCGAGAGTCAGATGTTCAACGCCGGAGAGTATATATACCATCTCTGACAATTTCTCCTTGGCAAGTTTCACATAATTCATGTGAATTGGTTCATGGCTTATGTCCAAATAATTTTGACAATCAATTGCCAATGTCCTTCACGACATCCTAATATCTAAGATAAAGATATATGTAGTTGCATTTCTTTATCATCTGTTCACAATACATCAAATAGTAGGTCACAACAAAATTAAATCATATGTAGATAGCTTACCAATTAACAAAAGTGGTATGGGAAAATTAGTGATGATTACAAAACAGATGGAAAATTTTCCTATGACATATATAGCCATATTAGTAAATTTAGTCCATAATTTAGTAGTAGTGTAGAAGCACCTAACAAGGATATGTAGCAGAAAAAAAGGAAGTTGACAGTATATAGTTTAGATGATAAATCCTAATAAGCTACAACCTGTCGCAGGGGGAAGCTTGCTTGCAAGAAAATTGGAAGCGGTAAGCAGATATAAAGCCACACCTGCGATGGCAAGCCGTACATAATTAAAAGCAGTATAGGATTAGAAGAGCTCTCCCAGCCTCCACACAGAAGTGGATCTTTTGCCTTCCCTTTGTCTTCGTATACTTGGTAAGCGTTTACCTGCATTTTGCTGTTTAACGTCATCATCAGATCAGAAGTCAAAGTTACTACTCCACCAAATGCATTCATAGCTAATTACACCACACCAGCACATTCTCGCAAATACACACGCAGGCTACATACACAAAAGACAAAGGTGCTAATAATGCCTTGGAAACAGACAGATCAACCGTGGGCGTGCGTCTTGCGGCACATCGACACACTGTGTGGATGGAGATAGGGTCACGGTGTGGCGGCTCGGAAGACAGCGGAGAATATGGGATCGGGGACCTAGGAGGCCAGCAGCCGTCGCCATCTGCGCCGCGCCGTCAGGGTCTTCGGGATCGTCCTTGAAGGCTTGAAGGCGCCAAGGCGGCACAGCGGGGAGGAAGGCGAGGGCACATCGGTGGGGCTCGCCTGGCTGCTAGGGGAGGAAACCGTGCGGTGAGGCCATGCCGGTTAACGCGAGCGAGACTGGGGTTGAAGGCAGTCCCGCGGAGTGCCAGGAGACGACGAGGAGGGGGATGGCGGCGTCGTCGTCGGGTGCTTGTGCATGAGAAAGAGAGTGGGACGGCTGTTTCGGGATGCTATGGATGCAGTTGCGGCCAGGTTTTTGCCTGGCTACAACAAGGGCGGAGTCATGGGAGGAGATCGCGAGTGGTACAGGCGGGCGGGTACGTTTGGCGCGTGTAAAAAAAATGGAGCGGAGGGGAGATTGGCAACGTGAAACACTCGATGTTTCATATGTTCCTGCCGTCTTCCTTCGTGGGTCCAATTGTCAATCTAAAGTGAACATGGATCGGGTCCACCAGTCAGTCTAAATTGGGTAGAGAGCTTTTTTGGTGACAACTGATTTACAATTTCAACGCTCCTTTATAGTATAGATATAAGATTGTATTCTTGCATTCGATGCATATTTATAACCCATGAAATTGCACCATGCAGGTTTTACAAACCCTCACTGATGCTGCGGTTCCATCCAAAGATCTGATTTCTTCCATAAAGATCTTATATTCTAAAACAAAGGTTGTTGTTTGCTCTCGGAAAGCACGAAGTTCTTACTGACCTTTTATGAGATCGGAATTAACTGTGATATTCTCAGTTTCTGAAATGTAGCCTCATTTTGCAGGATGTTGAGGTTCTTTTTGCAATCTTGGCTCATCTACCAAAAGAAGAGGTTTTCTCCACCTCCCACTACATAACCGATACTCTTCTGATTCAGAAACATGCTATTTTAGGATTCCTGCTAGTCAAACTTTTGTTTTAACGTTGATCATGAATATATAAAATAATACATTGATTGACAATGTATAGAGTTTAGGGTTTGCACTAATTATCGGGGAATTAAGTTGATGAGCCACATCATGAAGCTGCGGGGGAGAGTTATCGAGCATTGACTGCCAGGAACGACGCGGATATCTATGAACCAATTCGGTTTCATGCCTGCAAGGTCATCCATAGAAGCAATCTTCTTAATAAGACAAGTTATGGAGCGGTTCAGGGAGCAGAAGGACCTACACATGGTTTTCATTGACTTGGAGAAGGCTTACTACAAGATAAAGAATGTTATGTGGTGGGCTTTGGACAAACATAAGTACAACAATGTCGTGACCCGTGTGCGAACAAATGATGGTAACGCAGGTTACTTTTCGATTAAAATAGGACCTCATTAAGGGCCAGCCTTGAGCTCATATCTCTTTGTCTTGGTAATGGATGAAGTTACAAGGGGACATCCCTTGGTGTATGCTTTGCATACGATGTAGTGTTAGTTGATGAAAGTCAGATAGGAGTAAGTAGGAAACTGGAGTTGTGGCGGCAGGCCCTTGAGTCCAAAGGGTTTAAAGTAGAACTAAAACTGAATATGTTACAGAAGGATGGAGATATTGATGCAGACGTTAGCCATAGAATCAAGGCAGGGTGGATGAAGTGGCGCCAAGCTTCTGACCTTCTCTGTGACGAGGGTACCTCAAAAGCTCAAAGACAAGTTTTATAGAATGATGATTAGACCAGCTATGTTGTATGGAGCAAAATGTTGGCCTACAAAAAGAAGACATGTCCAACAAATGAGTATTGCAGAAATGTGTATGTTACGCTGGATGTGTGGTCACACAAGGATAGACCGAGTGCTGCTTCCGTTTGCCCATCCGACTGGGGATGGAACGCAGTCGTCATATGAAGTTTGATTCCGGACAGCCTCATCAGTTCCTTCCAGAATATGGAGGTGAAGACCGGATCGCGATCCGAGACGATGGACTGTGGCAGCCCATGGAGCCTGACGATGCCGGAGAAGAAAGCTTGGGCCACTGACTTGGCTGAGTATGGGTGGGATAAGGGGATAAAATGGCAATACTTGCTGCTGTCCACTACGGTGAGAATCACCGACTTGCCGCCCACTTTTGGAAGTGCCTCAATGAAATCCATCCCGATGTCGGTCCATACAGCTGAGGGTACTAGAAGAGGTAAGAGGAGGCCTGCTGGGTGCAGGTGCTCAGTCTTGTACCTCTGGCAAGTGGTGCAGGCGCGGACGAAGTCTTGAACAACCGCCCGCAGATTGGGTGAGTGAAAATCCCGCTGCAGCCGATGTAAGGTGCGTTGTACGCCTTCATGGCCATCCTCATGAACAGCAGCGAGAGTCTCCTGGAGGAGAGGCGCGCCCGGAGGAAGGTACACGCGGCCATTGAACGCCACCAGGCCATCTGTAACCCCAGGGCGCCCCACGCTGGCCCGCCGAAATCTCCTCCTGCAAAGCCACCAATCCCGGATCTTGTTGATTGGCCAATCGCAGCCGATCGAGGAAATCAAACCGAGGCCCTGAGATTGCCAGGACCGTGGCCTCCTCTGTGTCCCGCCGCGAGAGCGCGTCGGCCACCGTATTCGTGTTGCCGGCCTTGTACTCTACTGTAAAATCAAACCCCAACAGCTTGCCCACCCAATGGTGTTGCGGTATAGTGGAAAGCCTCTGATCCAGGAGAAATTTCAAGCTGAAGTGATCAATTCTCACCAGGAAAGGACGTCCCCAGAGGTACGGCCTCCAGTGCCTGATGGCGAGCACCAAGCCAATCAGTTCACGCTCATAAGCGGCTAAAGATCGGTGTCGAGGCGTGGCCGGGCGACTGAAGAATGCCACCGGGTGCGGTCCCTGCAGCAAGACGGCGCCGAAACCATGTGTCGAGGCGTCGCATTCCACAATGAACTGCTTGGTGAAGTCGGGGAGGATCAGCACCGGTGCCGATGTAACCGCCGTCTTGAGAGTGGCAAAGGCAGTCTCTGCTTCGGGGGACCAGGCGAATCCCTCCTTGAGTAGGGCAGTGAAAGGGGCTGCAATCGCCCCAAATTCCTTGACGAATTTGCGGTAATAGCCCGCCAACCCGAGAAATCCGCGGACAGCCCGAGCAGAACGTGGTTGTGGCCACTCTGCCACGGCGCGCACCTTCTCCGGGTCCATGGCCACGCCCTGGGCTGATATGATGTGCCCCAGGTAACCAATGGAAGACACACCGAACTCGCATTTGGACCTCTTGACGAAGAGCCGATGTTGGTGGAGGGTGGTGAGGACAGCGCACACGTGTTGTAGATGCTTGGCGAGGGAGTTGCTGTAGATGAGTATATCGTCGAAGAAGACGAGGACGAAGCGCCGAAGGAACGGCCTGAGCACGTCGTGCATAAGTGCCTGGAACGTGGCCGGAGCGTTGCAAAGGCCAAAAGGCATCACCAAGAACTCGTACAGCCCCTCATGTGTCTGGAACGCGGTCTTCTCGATGTCTGCGGGGTGCATCCACACTTGGTGGTACCCTGAACGCAAGTCCAGCTTGGAGAAGAACCGAGCACCATGGAGCTCGTCCAAGAGTTCATCGACGACGGGAATGGGGTGAGCGTCCTTGACTGTGATGGAGTTGAGAGCTCGGTAGTCGACGCAGAACCTCCAAGAACCGTCGGCCTTTTTGACGAGCAAGACCGGCGACGAGAATGCCGAGTTGCTGCGCCGGATGAGGCCTTGGCGCAGCATGGCGGAGCACTGGCGTTCCAGCTCGTCTTTGTGCGACGCCGGATACCGGTAAGGCCGGACCGCCACCGGCGCTGCTCCCGGGATCAGGTTGATGTGGTGGTCCCGGGAACGTGGTGGTGGCATGCCCTCGGGCTCGGTGAAGACGGTGGTGAACTCCTCCAGGAGGGCTGGCATGAGGTCGGTGGAGTAGCACGCCCGGAGGCCCGGACTTGGTGGACCGGTCACCCCCTCCCAGCACACTTGTCGGCCCTGGTGCCAGAAGGACATGGTCTTGGCGCTGAAATCCCAGAGGATGGGTCCCAGGGTGGCCAGCCACTGCGTTCCCAGGACGACGTCGTAGCCGGCCAGAGGGAGAGCGAAGAAGTCGGTGGCGAAGTTGGCGCCCTCAATGGTGAAGGGAGCCGCGCGAAAGACGCCCGGACAGGGCACCCGTTCCCCGTTGGCCACGGTGACCTTCATGCTGCCCCGGGGCTCCAGGCGGAGGGATGTGCGCGCGGCTGCTTCCTCGGCCACAAAATTGTGAGTGGACCCCGAGTCGAGCAGGCCCAGCAGGGACGCGCCTCCCAGCTCGATGCGCACCTGCATCGTATCGCCCAGGCGGACGCCCGCGATAGCGTGGAGCGAGATGAGCGGGTCGTCGGTGGCTTCGGAGGGAGAGTTCTCGTCGACCTCGTCTTCGTCTGCGATGTCAAGGAAAAAAAGGCGCGCACACACGCGATTATGGCCGCGGGAGTATTTTTCATTGCAATTGAAACAGAGTCCTTGCCGGCGGCGGTCGTCCATCTCGGCGTTGGACAGGCGGCAGACTTGGCGCCCCGCAAAGGACGGGTTGGCGGCGGAGGAAGGGAGTGGCGGCGCGGACGGGGCTGGCAGGGCCAGTGGTGCGGCTGGGCCCTGCAGAAGGCCACGGCCCGCTAAGCGTGGTGCGGGTGCAGCGTAAGTGTTGGGGACGACCATGGCGCTCTGAGCGCGGAGTTCCAGCTTCCTTGCTAGGCTCATGGCGACGATGAGGTGCTGTGGATTCTGCATCTCCACGTCGTGGCAGAGCGGCGGCCCCAGTCCCGCCATGAACGCCTGGACCCGCTGAACCTCCTCCAGAGGCCCGACTCTAGGGAGCAGGGCTTCGAAGCGGCGCTGGTACTCGTCCACCGATCCGGTACGGCGGCAGGCCATCAACTCGCCCATGGGATTGGAGCGGATAGGCGGCCTGAACCGAAGGTTGAGGAGCTCGGTGAAGCGCCGCCAGTTCGGGGTGCCCTCCGATTGCTGCACGAGGAGGTACCACATTTGCGCCGTATCCTCAAGATTGTATGAAGCCATCCATACCTGCTCCTCTGGCGCTATGCGTTGCTGAATGAAGAACGACTCGCAGCGATTGATGAACGCCAGCGGGTCGGATTTCCCGTCGAAGCGAGGGAAATCCATCTTCTGGTGTCGAACCGGCCGGTCGCCGGGCCGTTCCGCGAACCCGCCGCCGTGGGAACCGGAACCGGAAGAGGCCGGTGGTTGCGTGCGCTGCAGTTCGACCAGCTGCTGTTGCACGGTGTTGATGGAGGTGTTCAGTTCCCGCTGCATCGTGTTCATGTTGGTGGTGAGCTGTTGAATCATGTTGGCCAGCTCGGCCGCCGTTGGTGTTGCAGACATGGGCGCGGAGGTGGAAGCTGACGAGTGGGTGGGTGAGTGGGCTGGAGATGGAGTTTGCTGTGAAGAGGACCGACGGCTTCCTGATACCAAGTTGTCAAGGACCTCAGGTCCCCTGGATGGAGGTCCCAGACTCCTTAGCTCGTAGGTGGGTAATGGAGGCGCCAGGACTCTGGCGCCACAGCAGGGGGGTGAGATTGAAGACAGAGTTAGGGGAGATTAGGGATAACTGGTTTCTTCATGCTTAATTCAAATGATAGCCTCCGGTTACATAAATAGGAGCTCAGCTCCTTGATCCTGATGCCAGGCCATAACTCAGCCGGCTGCTACTTAATGCTAAAGGGGTTTAACACCCTGATAACTACGCCAGCCTTAACTAGCTGGCTGTTACTCTTCTTCTTCCTCTCTTGATCACAGCGAGGCTTTAAACCCCAGCCACCCCTTCTTGAAGTTGGGCAGCTCCTTGGTTCCTGGGCCAGCGGCTGTATTGTCGGCCCCACATCACAGTCTAGGGGTAGCACCAATTGAAGAAAAGCTTGCCGTGGTTAGCCATGTCCAAAGGAGAGGTAGAAGAAGACCGAAATTGACATGGGGGGAGGCAATAAAGAGAGAATTGAAAGGTTGGGATATACCTAGAGATCTATATTTGGATAGGAGTGCGTAGAAAGCAGCCATTGACGTGTCTGAGCCGTGACTAGGAGCTAATATTGGGTTTCAACTCTAGCCTACCCCAACTTGCTTGGGACTAATGGCTTGGTTGTTGTTGTTGATGTTGATTGACAATGTAAGATAGATCATAGATGTTACTAGATTCACCATGAAAACTATTTTTGAAATATTTAATTATCTTTATTTGAAATGCTATATTTTTATATAAATTGTTGGTCAAAGTTTTACCTTGTAGATCTTCGATGTCCTAAACAATATGTATTTTGAATGGAAGGGAGTAATAGCATTATCATATTCTGCTTCTAGGCAGTGTCTTATGCTTTCGTAGTCTTCTGCTGGCACCTGTTGCCCATAGCACTGCCAATTATTTGTTCTGTGTTCTGCACATACCTGACATACCTTGTAAACTGCTCACTTTTTATTCCACTGAAATTTGCTCCCTATTGTAAATGTTTTGGCTTTCAATTGATTGACAAAACACCATGGTACCAGGCCAGTAGCCTGTGATATTTTTCTCAGGACCAGTGTTATGAACCTTGAACTGACTTTTGGCTTTACTGGAGTAATTATATACTGTATTTTTAAGCTGTCAACTACACAATAGTGGAGCTGTTTCTTATATTTGTCTTCAGTTACACACTAGTTATGTTCATTAATCATTATCCTTGTGCTCCCAGGTTCTGCCTGTGTTCCCCAGTATTGTTAATCTTCCAATAGACAAGTTTCAAAGTGCTATTTCCCGAATCTTGCAGGTTAGTCTTTGTCCTGGTATGACAATATGTGTTTGCTTGAGTCAGTTTTTAGATGATTCCTTAATTGTAGTTTGAAAATAAAGCACTAGCTCGAGACTTAAGTTCATTTGTCTGAGACATAAATAGAACCTTATAAGTGTATTATTGTCCTGCTAAAGTTTTTTGTTCTTAAAGAACAAGTTTCTGTCACCTCTTTTAGGACTTGAATTTTTCAAGTAACTTATACTTAGATTTATGTTACTGATTCATTTCAGTCGAGCATTGCATACTAATCACACATCATCCCTTTTTACTGCAGGGATCACCTCGGAATGGCCCTTCGCTTGATCCATCAGAAATTTTAATTGCAATTCATGTAATAGATCCTGATAAGGAAGGAATACCACTCAAAAAGGTCTGCTAGTTTCTAGTTTTGTTTTACAACTGAAGGAGAACCTAATTTAATCAACTGAAGCATTTATATAACTTATTATAGGTTATGGATGCATGCTCTTCTTGCTTTGAGCAAAGAACAATATTTACCCAGCAAGTTCTGGCAAAAGCACTAAATCAACTGGTATTTATTTCTGGGCATATTTTTTATCCATAGTATATTCCTTATGATATGTAGTTGATCAAAGTAAACTTCTCAACAGGTTGAACAGATTCCTCTTCCTTTGCTATTCATGAGGACTGTCATGCAAGCAATAGGTGTTTTTCCTGGATTGGTGAGTTAACTGGATGACTCACATCATGTGAACTAGGGAAATGTGGGTTAGCATGAGATATTTAGTGCTAGAAAAACTGAAAAAGTGAAATGGATGGCATTATCTTTTTGTGTAGCCTAGTTTGTGAAAAAGATTTGCAGATATGACCATTGACCAGGATGACATGGTCGTAGCTTTCCTTGATTTTTAATTGAAAAGTATTACCATTGACCAAGATGACATGGCCGTAGCATTCCTTGATTTTTAATTGAAAAGTAAGGTTCATGCTGCCACGTGATCTACCAACTGTAATGCTTTGTAGGGTACCCTAGACTCCCTTGTTCTCCTTTTTTGTTCATGCACCTCATTCCAATGGAAAGCATATGTTGATGGTTTCTTAGTAACAGTCATGGGCATACTTTAGATGGCCCTGAACCCAAATAGTGTGTCCATACAGATGGGCCGCAGGGGAGATAGTAAATTAGTAACCCATGATCTATTTCTTGCTTAACCAAAAGAGAGACAATCCCATCTTTTATAGATAGGGTGAATAGACTCATGAAAGAAACCAATCTCTAGAATCAAGGAACCAACTCAATCTTATCTTATCTCTAAACATGCGCCGGGAGCTGGCCCTAGCATGGCCTGTGGCTGCTCCATTACATGGGCCCTGATGGGGCACATGACAGTCACATAATGCTCGAGAAGCAGGAATTGTTCATTGATGTTATGATCTCTTGCTCTCGGATTTGGTGAAGGCACCAGATTCTACTGGAAAAGGTAACCAAGAAATATGCACCCATGTTTAAAACCTGATAGCATAGTTGTGTTGTGCCTCCTCTCAATAGGCATTAATGGTTGAGACAATCAGACAAGCAAGGATTTCATTGATTGAATCCCGTGGAAATCCAGTGTTCGCGGTTTACAATCATGAAAAGCTGTTAATATATCAGTGTCTTGGAGGCATCATTTCTCATTTTAGTAGATTTGATTTGATGCAAGCGACTTTATAATCTGATGGCGAGCCTTTCTCGCAGGTGGATTTTGTGATGGAGATCATGTCACGCCTTGTGAGCAAGCAGGTCCTTGATTCTTTTTGCTTTTTAATTGAAGAGGATCTTAGCCACTGTTCTTTTTACATATTTCTGAAACTGGGCTCTGTCACTTGCCATGGCAGATTTGGAAATATCCCAAGTTATGGGTAGGATTCCTGAAGTGTGCTATCTTGACAAAACCTCAGTCATATGGTGTGTTATTGCAGGTTGGCATGCTTCTGCATCTCTTATGTAATCTATTTGTTCTTGTTCATTAAGCTTGATCCTCATCGAGTTATTTGACTCTGTGTATGCTAATTTCCATATATGTTTTTTTTATAATCATCTTGCAAAGGTTTCCCATGACATGGCATATGTTTTTTCAGTTACCAGCTCCTCAACTTGAGAATGCCTTGAGTAAGAATCCGACACTGAAGGCACCCTTGGCTGAGCATGCTGAGCAGCCAAATATTCGATCAACTCTTCCAAGGTGCTCTTTGTTCTGTAGCAAGTGGTATCGATCCAATATGAAGTGCTGGATTTGTGATGAGATTCTGATTTTTGGCAGGTCTACCTTGGTGGTTCTGGGTCTTGCTGAGGACCAACCACAGCAACCAGCAGCAACACAAGCACAGAGCAGCCAAAACCAGGCTGCGGAAACCAGTAGTAGCTCTGCTGCGGATACGGCTACAGAAGTAACTCAGGAACCTTCTGCTGCTAGCTAGCATCTTTCGTGAAGTGAAGGCAAGTCTTGGTAAATCTGTTGTCTTGTACCTTCTCGTTCTCATCTCTGGGGTGATGCCGGTGATTGAAGAAATGGGCTAATGCTTTGCAGGAATGCAGGTTGTGTACCATCTGTCATCCTCATCTCTGGAGTGATGCTGGTGATTGAAGAAATGGGCTAATGCTTGCAGGTTGTGTACCATCTGTCTCTGACGGTCCAAGATTTGTTTCCTGTCTGGTCATCTCACTGGACGGGTGTCACCTTTTCGGCTGCTGCATGTGTTGGCCTCAATGAGAGATGATGGCGAGGCCCGTAGTCAATCTAACAAGATCTAAGTCATTTAGTTGATGGGTAATTCTAATTTAAGGGTTGTGCACAGCGACCATTTTGTAAAGTAAAGAGCTTAACACTATTATATATCATCTTTAAATAGGAAAAGGGCTTGTCTGAAAACCACTAGCATTGGTACCAGTGATTTCGTCACATGCAGAAAATTTGGTGGTTCGTAGTACTATTGACTTCCAGATGCAGATCAATAGCGAGGATTAAATTCCCTCTGGTGTAATATCATTAAATTAAATCAGGGAATTTCTCTAGTTACCAGTTATTTTTCCTCTGTAGTTAAATACTAGTATATATATGAATGGTCTACTACATTTGCTGGGCCTATTATGTCATATTGGGCCGGGCGTCTCCGGTGCGTATTATCCGGTCGTAGGTTGAAGTCGGGTGCTAGGCTGCCTAAGAAATAAGAACACAAGTGCGTTGCAAAATGCTTGTGCGTGTATGTTTAAAAGAGGACTATTGAGAATTTACCTTTGCGCTTGTATCAATGATAGAGAAAATGACACGGCTGGGTTTAATTTATTCATAAGGACGCTGTCTTATTATTATTCGATCATAGCAATGGAAGGAATTGTTTGCTGATCAACTGTCCAACAATCTATGTACAAAGCACACTCAGGCAGGCTGCATTATTCACACAGGATACATATGCTAAACAATGCATACAGAAATGGGGGTCAGGCTAGGCAAACTCGAAACGCATGAGAAGCTTCACGTGGTTGTACTTGTTCCCTTTGCGGTCGAAGAGCGCCACCGCCCGGATCCCCGGCCGCAGCTCCGACACCGGCAGCACCGTCTGCCCCCCGAAGTCGTCCTTCTCCGACATGTCGTACTCGTGCACCTCCACCCGCAGCAGAGCGATCTCCGGGACCGTCAGCGGGAAGCTGAACTCCTCCTCCCACACCGGCATCCAGTTGTCCTCGATCGCCTTGGTCTTCTTCATCACCGAGTCTGCTGGGACTCCGGCGATCCCAACCTACCACAACACACCAACGTTTTTTACTCAGCTCATGCTGGAACTCACTAAAATGCTGTTTGGATTCATTATTATACCATACCCGTGTGTAGAAATCTGGAGGAGAATATTGGTCAAAGTGTGTCTGCTTGAAGTCCATTCGCCACCCATCGCCCATGTACACCTTCACCTTCAAGGTTTTCTTCACAGGTTGGGGTTCTCTTGGGTCAAAGACTTCTGGTTCTGTCTGCATCAAGAAATCTGGTTTCTTCACGTAACCGCACCCACCGTTGGCCTTATAAAATCCGTGCATTAGCCAAAGCGCTCTTCCATATCCCTGAAAAAGAAAATAGGATTTTTGTCATTACGATAAAGTGTAAGCACATGAGATTCAAAACAGGCACGTCAGTGAACCTTGGATCAACAGCTCAGAAACATACCTGCATATTGAATGCCACCATTTGAGCACCATGCACCCAACCAATAAACGGGTTGTAGTTAGATGAAGTGACACGAGTGCCCTTCGGGTATATCCTCAGTATGTTTCTCTGCGTGAACCTATTTGTATTTGGAACAGAAGAAGCTGAGCTCTTCAGCAAGGGAAGCAAACTAGATATGATACAGTGGCTGGTGTTTTCTTAGTGCAGGAAGATGGTATCTTAATCTACTGCCGCCGCTGTTAAAATATGAATGAAGGTGCTAATAACAAGAGTATCGATCAGTATATGTATACCTCACAATTTCTGTGGCATGATCCTCTGCCACTTTGGCAAGTTGTTGCTCACTCAAACTGAGACGCCTAACTTTTTCTGGATCACTCTTCAAGGCATCAGCTAGAGAGCCTTTTGGCTTCCCTGCTCTGATAGTAATAAGGTGTTTATACTGTGGAGCTATATGGGGCTGCAGTTTCTGTTCTTCCTCCTCCTCATCGCCATCATCGTCGTCGTCGTCATCGTCATCGTCGTCTCTTTGGTGTCCTGGGGCATCGTCGTCGTGCTGCCAGAGGGAACCACAATTGTTGATTGCATAGGTTGAACGAAAGGATTAGTAGAAATGTAGCAGGTCTATACCTTTTTTGCAGACTGGATCTCAGTCTGAAAATCCAGTACTTCTTTTCCCCATGCGGCATCATCATTAGCACCTTTGCCGAGATGGAGGTCAGCATCACCCTCTTTCATGGTGTCACCAACCTTGGCTTCGAGGTACTCCTTGGGGGGCTTTGTTGAGAGGAGGACACGGCCCTTGAGTTCTTCAGGTGATGGGAATTCTTTGAGGTGATCAGAGTCAGGCGGGTAGTACAGTATGCTTCCAAATACTTCAAGAACCATCTGACGGACCGATCGGTTTCAGGAAGCACGCATGTTAGAGAAGTGCAAATTTTTATTTGAGGAAGAGGCAACAATTGGCTATGTATTTTATTTGAGGAAGAAAAACAGGCTAACCTTGGCAACTTTTTCCTGGAGTTCAGAGGGAAGGTGGTCTTCAAGCGTTATGATGACGGGATAGGGAGATGCAACAAAGGCGTACTCTTTGATGGATTTCAAGCATTTGATGAGCAAAACTGGGGTGGTCAGTGTCCTGTTTATTAGAAATAATTGGAGGGATGAAGTGTTACACTTGAAGAGAAAAACCATATATAGGTAGCACATATAGTTTCCCAAAGGTAAAGGTGCACTACACATACATATGGCAATGGTCGTTTTCAGTATTGCATTGTTGTGGCATATATTGCATTGCATTCATCAGAATTCTATTTTTAGCCTTATTAGGTGAAAGCCACGTGAGATGAGACACTGGTATCGACGGTTGGGCTGGTTCGGGATAAACAAAGTTGAGGGCTGGATGAGGTGGCCACCACTCCACCAGCACCAGGTGGTCGGTCGTCTGGAGGACCATGGATGTAGGTAGGTAGGAACGTTATATTTATATTATATAGTTGACTAACAAATTGCATTGCATCATGCTGTTAGCATTATTGTGAAGAAGGCATGCCCCTAGTGCTAGTAGTATATGATAAATTAAGGAGAAGAAATTAAATTAAATATATAAGCTAGCTAGTCTAAGAAACGGATATTATTAGCTTTATTACCTTCCGTGCAGGATGTTGATGTCGTCCTTTGTTGAATTTGGCCACATGTCGAGCTCGATGACCCTGACCCCTCTCTGCAGCGCCTTGATGATGGGGACGTCGCTGCAGTCGCTGCTGAGCTGGTTGCCGGTGAGGTAGGAGTTGTGTCCGGTGTAAATGAAGTAGTGGGAGAGCGGTCGCGTCATGTCGTGGTGCACCGCCTGCGGGTGGCGGATGGGCGGGTTGAGGTCGTGGGAGAAGAGGTAGCGGTGGAAGTCGTCGAGGGCGAGGAGCGGGCGGGCGAGGCGCGGGAGGCGGGCGCGGCCCTGCTGCTGCTGCAGGCGGATCTGCTCCAGCAGCCGCTCCACCTCGGCGTCGGCGTCCTGGTGGGGGTGGCCGCCCGTGGCGTCCAGGTAGCGGCGCAGGCCGTCGGCGCCCATGTGGGGGGCCCCGCCGGCGTGGACGGAGAAGAGGGCGCGGACGTCCTCGGGCGGCGGCGCGTCGCGGGAGTGGAAGCGGCGCTTGAAGATGAGGCAGCACTTGTACGTGGTGCCCATTTCCGGTCGGTGGTGGTGCAGTGGGGTGGGTGGGCAGTTGCGGAGGCGCCAGACGCAGCGCAGAGGAACTCAATCGATCGATCGATCGATCGATCAATCAATAGGAAGAAGAGGAGGAGGAGGAGGAGGAGGAGGAGCGGAGGCAACGAACCAACTGCCGATGCAAGAGGAAGAAGAATACTCCAGACTCCAGTCCAGCAGTTCAGAATAGAATAGGATGGATTGGGGAGGGGACCGCCGGGCCGGCCGACAGCCCAGCCACGTCAGACCAGCTCGGGTCACGTTCAGTTCGCAAAATGTTCCCAAATATTTTGCGCAGTACTCATTTTAAACGCATGCATGAAGCATTAAATGTAGGTAAAATAAATAACTAATTGTATTTTTAGTCTGTTCATGTCGAGGCGAATCTTTTGAGTCTAGTTAGGTTATATTTGGACAAAGTTTGTCAAATAACAACGAAAGTGCTACAGTAACTTTTCGCCAAATATTCTGTGAACTGAAGAAGGCCTCACGACCCTGCCCCAGTGCGCGGGGATGCCGCGTCGAGCTGGAGTTATTTATAACGGTAAGGGTGCCTTGCCGCCAGCCACGCAACGCAACACCACCGCGCATCGTCTTTGACAACTCCTATGCCCAACTTCCTTTTCCTCTCCTTCTTTTTATTAGTATTTTTGTTTATTTATCCATTATTATCTATCTATCTATTCACACGAGGACTTGTCGTGTACTCCTATTTCTAACTTATTCGACTACAAAGCTTCAAATATCAATTTAGTTTCATAATATACAACTATATATATTATTTCTCGTATTCAATCTAAAAATATAAATTGTATGCCATCCTATATAATTTTTTTCTTCTAGAATTGAAAATTGATGGTCGGAAATAAAGGATCTGTTTTGACCAGTATTTTTTGTGGTCGTTGCTATAATAATAATAATAATAATAATAATAATAATAATAATAATAATGGGCCTATGACTATGAGGACGGATTTGCGGTTTCTATGTTGCTCCACGAACCCGATTGTGCCCTGCTGGTATACGTTGAATCTCCAAATTGTAAATCATTTTAAGAATTTTAGAGAGCTAAATTTTTTTTAAGTTTAACTAAAATTATAAATAGATATACAAAGATTTATGATGTCATATAGAATATATTATGAAAATATAATAATAATAAAGAATCTAATAATACTTAGTTGGTACCACAAATGTTATTATCTTATTGTATAAATTGGTCAAAGTTAAAAACTTTGACTCTCCAATATTTTTGGAATGACTTAAAAATTTAGAACGGAGAGAGTACATGACAGATTTTAAATCATAAATATGATTATTTTAGGATGGAGAGAGTAGTAACATTACTTTGATTTCAATTTTACCATATTTAAAACATGCATCCGTTTTATTTGTCAACTTCATCGGCCCATAAATAGTTTCCACTTCCACGATTGTGCATCTTTGAGTGATATCTTACTGTGAAATGTTTAAAGTTTTTAAATACCTAGAGGGGAGGGTGAATAGCCTATAAAAATTTCTATAACAACACTTAAACAAAAACTGTTAGACAATTAAATAACGAAGCGAGTTTTGCGCTAGCTCTATAAATATGTGCAAGCATCCACAATTCTAGGTGATTATAATCTCTATGTCACACAATGATTATGTTCCTACTAACTAGCTAAGAGAGCAAGTGATCAACAATAATAGCAACTAAAATAGAACAATAATTCTACTAGTTATGCAAAACTACAACTATCGGAATGAATGTAAATGAATTAACAACAAGTGATGAAGTGGATATACCGCCGTGGCAAGAGATGAACACAAAGAAAACCAAATGAAATCCTCGGATGAGATTGACATAATAATTTATTCCAAGGTTCACTTGCTTGCCGGCAAGCTACGTTCTCGTTGTAGCGATTCACCCACTTGGGGGTTCACGAGCTAATTGACATCACACGTCAAACCCTTAATAGGGTGCCGCACAACCACACCACAAGATAGGGATCCACAAGTTATGAGCAATCCACTAGAGTTACCTTTTGCGATCACCCACGGAGAAGGTACAAGAAACCTCTCACAAATCACCGATCGGAACCAGAAACAGTCACCACCTTCCGCTCAACGATCCTCGCTGCACCAAGCATCTAGGTGCAAACACCAAGAGTAACAAGTGAAATCTGCAGCAAAATATAATCACCAAGTGTTTCTAGATGAATTGAAGGAAAATGTATTTATTTATTGATCCATTCCTATTTTCTGAGGTTGCACGGTACAGACAGCTGCACGGGGCAAACAAGAGGAAAACAAAAGGGAAACGCAATACAGGCAGGGCAGGGACCCCAAGGGCAAAGGCGAGGGCCAAGAAAAGGATTGCAATTGCAAGGAAAGGAAGAGGATGATGCGTTGCCCTGCTACGACTCAATGCAGAGCATTTCGACAACCAGACTGAGAGGGACGGACATACTCCACTATATATATAACAATAATACATTCACCAGTAAAGTAATGATCCATCCTGAGTTCCTGACCAAAGCAAGGCACTAGCATCCTCCTCCTGCGCGTGCCTGGTTGGCATTGGTTTCTTTTCCTCCAATTTCTTGGCAATCGCAATGGAGCCGCCGCTAGCCTGGCCTATCCATGCAGGCATGCAGATGCAGACATGCAGTGTTCATTCCTGACTATGACCTGATTGCAGCAGCAAAGTTGTTGATGAATTTGATTGGGCCCGCGCGCAGCACCGGGGCATTATATATATATAAGCAAACACGTATAATTAAGCAGACGTACTGCAAAGACAACATACTCACATAGTTACTCAATCAAGCATATGCATCCGTTCATCTGTAATTAGTAATAATTCATTCATACAGAATGCATGCATATGAAGATCGAGCAACCAAGCTATGATACTAGCTACTCCAGTAGTACTCAACAATAGAACAAGATACTCTGCCATGCATGTCATGTCATGTCATGTCATGTTAGTTAATACATAGTACTGTATAAGCAGACAAGCAAGCATCATGTACTTGGCTGGCGTGGCAACCTGATCGATCTGGAGCAAATTAATAAAACTGCAAGTTAAGAACCGAAGCGCCCCCAACCTACTAGTAGTATAGTAGTATAGTATATATATATCATAAACCTGCAAGTTAAGGCTCCCTCACGATCTCGAGGAGATGGACCCTCGCTCTGTCTTTACCATTAGATAGACGTACAATGCATGGCACTAATCGCATCTAGATCTCCAGTACCAGTTTGAGTTTGGATTTAATCAAGTGGCCGATGCTAGTTTGCTATAGTTTATTTCACTTGTCTGCTTTATTAGAAATTAGACAGAAAAGTAAAAAAGAATAAATAAATAAATAAAGACTGTTGCTAAGTAGTACTCCCTCCGTATCGCTTTTAGAAAACGTTTTGGACAAGGTTTGAGTCAAACATTGAAAATATAAATCATGAATAACTTTTAAATTATTGAGTTTAGAGATGTGAAAATCATATAAATAAATTTATCTTGAAAAGCACTTACATAAAAGTATACATATACCATTTTACAACAAATATTTTTTAAAAAACAAGTGGTCAAAGTTGCACTTTAGAGACCGTATCGCTGTTCTAAACGTCATCTAAATGCGATACGGAGGGAGTACTAGCTTAGCTTAGCTAGGTGCGTGCGGCATGGATCGGACACGGGATTTTGCGAAGTCCTCCTATATATGTGATATTTGCTAGTTTATTATGCGTGGAGGATAGAAACTAGGATACAATTCAGGACTCGTGTTTGGATACGTGGAATTGAATTTATTATAATAATTATAATATAGGCATAAATTAATTAAGTTAGTATGATTCTATATAGAATATATTTGCAAATTATTGTTAGCCATACAAGTGAAATACTTATACGTTGCATTTCTACACTTTAGGAAAATAAGTTGAAGAGCGTGTTATAAGTTGGAGAGTGGAAATGATTTATGAAATCAAATTTCATCTCTCACACTATAAATTTGAGATAAGCTCATACGTGAACTTGGAAAAGTTATGGAATGTCAAATTTTAAGCCAAATAGTCTAATTCATCGAGTAGATTCCAATTCCACCAAAATAAAAGGATCCAAACGTCCTCTCAGATAAATTGGAAAATTAATAAATTAAGCACCGAACAATTCAAAGTCTGAATATGGTAACTAACCGTGAATGAATGATAACAAATCAAGAACCCTAATTTGTAGATCAAAGGATAGAAGAAAGACAGACTAGACAACACGAGGTTGTAATCGAGGGTCAAGTCAACAGACAGAGCCGGCAAGGGAACGAGACAAAGAGGAAGGACGGGGGATCAAAGGAATTGCTTGGGTTTATATAGCTCGCGCCTCACGCCGCCGCCGCCGCCGTGAGAGTAGAGGCCGACGCGACGCGGCCCTAGGGTTTATTTGTCGTGGCCATGCGATTGTCATCCTGCAGACGGGAACCCCTTTAGTTCTAGCTTGCGTAGAGCCTACGAACCGCCCTGCCTTTGTGGCTACCCTACCCTGGGGTGGGGTGTGACCCACTCCACCGGCACTGCCCCATGCAATGCCTTAGGACACCTGCAAGCGTGACTAGCTTTAAGCATTCTTTTTATATTTTAATTGAAGAGAGAGAAGAACTAACTCTTAATCGAGAGTTAGGTTCATATACACATTTTAAGATCATGTGAGAATGTTACGTGGGGCTATCCAGGTTACGAGCTATATGCTAAAAACTAGCAATATTGAAATGTTTAGTTTAGAGCTAGTGTGACTAGCTTATATCATTGCTGATGTCCTTATTTTTTTTCAATTTCACTACCCCAGACTACTTTTCTCCCGTCGGTTGGCACCTTCCCCTTCAGCTCCGCATCTTCCGTCAGGGCCCCGTGACCATCCCTCGCGTGCTTGAAAATCCCGTCCGGGAAAGTCTCTCCCGTCGGTTGGCACCGTCACGGGGTCGTTGGCCCACAAAACAGAGGAAGCGCGCTTCGCGCGGCTACAGGCGCGAATAATTTCACGGCCACGCCCACATAACTTAACTTTCCCCAAACTTTACCTCTTCAACCGAGGCACTGCTATCCATCCGCCGCCGTCCCCATTCTCTCTCTCCTGCGTCCTGGCCCTCACCCTCACAGCGCCAGCGCCGCAGCCATCGTCGCAGCCATTAGGCTGCCCAAGCACCTCTCTTGCCCCTCAGCGTGCCGCAGCCATCTGCCGTCCCCAGTCCCTCACCTGCTCCTCACCGCGCCATAGCCACGTCGGAGTCATCTGGTGCCGCCATAGCAAACTGCCGCCAACTCGCCACCACCACCAATCCTTCTCCCTTTGTTCCTTCCCTCACCGTACTGAAGTAGCAATCAGGTTCGGATTTCCCATTTATCCTCTCTCTTTGAACTCATCCCCCAAAGAAGTGCTTCAGATCTGAATATCTATGAGTGTGTAGGGTTTGGGTGGTACCTGGGCTTTTGGGGTGACCACCAGGAAATTGGTTGTTGCTGTCGTACGCATGCAGGATGATGGCTCCGCGAAACATTGAAGGTTTGGTGGAAATTTCTTCTCTTTTGTTTGCTGAAATTTCATTTTTCATTTTTTTTTTGTTTTTGGTCTGAATCAAATTATGTTGTTTAATTTACACCATTTCAGAGAGTGGAGATATTGTCAGAGATAATTTCATGAGCATACACTGTAACGATTGTGCAAGCTTCCATCCTACATTCCTCAAACCCTAGACATTGTGCTGGTTAGTTATCTCTGATTTTTTTTGTTGTACCATATAGCTATTGCATCTGGTTCAGATTACAGATGGGATGACATAGTATGTCGGGGAAGTATTAATGCTTTACTTCATAATAACGATTTCTCATGTTAACTATGCATTGCTATTGTGGTTCTGATGACAAATTGTTCATTTATTTGCATATGAAAATATTAGTTCCATACTTTGTACAACACAGTAGAATACAATTTAGTAGTTCAGTATTTTATTAGGACTGGTTTAGTGTGTTTCACATGACAGTACGACATTGCACACAAGTGTTAGTTTTTTATTAGGGGTGCTTCTGGTTCACTAATTATGGATGAATGGTCATTTAGTTATTATATCTACTAGTGACAAACACATGATTGTTCTACATGCATTTTTTCCCTACTGCCTATAGGCAGAGCCGTATGTTTAACTATTTATTTGCATGAATCTTAACTAGTTATGTACACAAATATTTTGCGCAACACTACAAATAAGCTTTAAAGTTTCAGGAATATGCTTATTTCAAGTTTCATTCTAATCTGGATACGAAAACTATTTTTTTGGTGTACATTTCTTGTTAAGTATGCACAACTGTGATGATTCATAATATATTTGTATTTGGATTGGAATAAAAAGGATTCTGCCATCATGCAGATAATCGAGCAGGATAAGTGATGTCTCCAACTGTGTTGAACTTGCTTTCTTGACTTAACTCTGACCCAGTGATGCTGCCATCTTCCTTCCACCCTCAAATCAATAGACGTTGTGAATTGGTAAGTTCTTAACCTTTGAATTTTTTTTAACCATCCTGTGTGACCATCACTGAAAATATGAAATGAGATTTGGATAATCCAAACTGAACCACTATTATTGAACCAAGATATACAACTATGAGCCATTTCAGCTCAATGCTAAAGTGTTGGTAAATATGACAACTTAGATTCAATATTATTTTGATTCAGTTGTAGCATATTATGTATTGAACTTCTCATGCTCTCACAAGGGCTTTATTTATAAATTATCTGTTTTATCTTTTGCCAATCATTTTCACTCCATTGCTATGGTAAGTGAAGGATTAGTCCATCCCTCTACCTCCTCTGCATCTAGCTAGAATGCTTTCAGACCTGAGTGTCTAGACTAAGATTGGCACAATTTATAGTGCTTGCACATCAGATTATCTATAATAAGGTTGGTGTCATTTGCAATGAAACACTAAATAGATTGTATATACTAGATCTGTTCTGTTGTCTTACATGTATTTTTTCTGCTGCAAGGGTTGTAGCACTTTATAATATTAGATCTGTTACTGTAATCTTGGTTTGATAATATTAGGCTGCATTCATGAATTTCAGGTCATCGACCAGATTTGATAGTTGCAATGGATATCTGTGAAAGGATCAAGATGCCCAAGAGGGGGGGTGAATTGGGCTTTTCTAAAACTTCTTGCTATAATAAAACCTATCAAGCCCCAATTAACCCCCTAGTGCCTAGAAGTGTGATTCTATTTATTCTACCGCACAAAAGACCAAGTCTAAGCCACTCTTACTCTAGCAAAGCAATTCAATATAGAATGAACAACAAGTAGCAATGCGAAGTTGAATTGCTTGAAAGTAAATGCGTAAGTAAAAGAGTAGAGATGACTCGACGATCTTTTTGCCGAGGTATCGAGGTGTCGGCACACCCCCCTAGTCCTCGTTGGAGCACCCGCGCAAGAGTATCGCTCCCCCTTGATCCGCGCAAGGATCAAGTGCTCACTACGAGCTGATTCTTCGCCACTCCGGCCCGGTGAATCGCTCGCTACCGGTCACAACTTGACTTGGGTCATCCACAATGCCTCCGGATGATCTCCAAGCTCTCCGATCGCCACCAAGCCGTCTAGGTGATGCCGATCACCAAGAGTAACAAGCTAGAACTCTCACTTGACCAAGACAAGGCCAAAGAGATGGATGGAATGCACACTTGCTACTCAATTCTCACTAGGAGGTGTCTAATTTTCACAATTAGCAAATCACTCAACCTCACTAGGGCTCTTGCACTCACTCACACTCACAAGGTGTTTCTCAGCTGATGGAAGTGGCAAGAACTCTCAAATGGATGGAGGGAAGAAAGTATATATACCCCCCAACCCGGCCATCCAAAAACAGCACAAGACAGGTATTTTTCAGGGGCATCGGACGCGCCGATGCCAGGCATCGGACGCTCCGATGACCTCGTCCAACGGTCTACTGTACCTTCTTGTCAGACATGTTTATGGAGCATCGGACGCTGGGGAGCGTCCGATGACCCTGCATCAGACGCGTCCGATGCCGAAAAGACCTCTCTGGAACCTCTCTGCATGGCCATCGGACGCTGGCCCTCAGCCTCCGATGCCAGCGTCCGATGCCCTGCACAGTTCACTCCCAAGTGAACAGTGACACCGGATGATCCGATGTGGCACCATCGGAGCCTCCGATGCCACGCACCAGACCAAACCCTAGGTCGGTGTGGGCATCGGAGCCTCCGATGCCCACTGATCCAGCATCCGATGCCCATACCAAGGGCAAGATCACCTCGGATCGCGACGCGGTCTTAACGACTTTTGTCCCTCTCGACATAAGGCATCTCTCTGAGCTACCTAGGGCTATAAAATAACAAGTGTGCACCACACCTACCTCAATAGACTCATCTAGGTCAAGCTACTGATTCACACCCCTCTTTATAGTACGGCCAAAGGAAAAACAAAGACCTAAGACTACCTAAGTGTCCTCCAACACCCTGTGACACTTAGCCTAGCCTACCACCGTCTTCGTCGTCCGTCCTTTGAAAACCGAAACGATTTCCATCGCCAGGGGACATGAACTCCATATGCCCGTATCATCGCCATTACCGTGACCTAACTCATCTCTGTTTCTGCAAAACACACGTTAGTCACAGTAATCTTGTGTTTCATCCAATCACCGAAACCGCTAGGGGCCAAGATGCGTTCAATCTCCCCCTTTTTGGTGATTGATGACAACACGAGATCGAGTATAAAGAGAAGAGGTTTTTAAATCATGACATGTATGAACTTGCAATAAATAAGAGAAAATGATTAGGGGCAAGTTCAAACATGTCATGCCATCATCCTGCACTCAACAAGTTAGAGTGAATAGCAAGTGCAAGAGTAAATGGCTCATATACATAAACGAGTGAGAATTAAGCACAAGTAATGAGCGAAGCGAAACGACATGTCATATATAAAATCATAGTGAGCACAAACATGTCATGAGATCCAGCATAAGTATATAACATAAATATGCACAAAAGATGCGATAAGTAAAGAGCATACGTGAATATAACACATCAAAAGACACAAGGCCCTCTCACAACACTCCCCCTATCGCTATACTCGACCACTCTCCCCCTTTGGCATCAAGCGCCAAACTACGCGTCGGAGGGCGGAGGTGGTGTAGACGAGCCAGGTGCCGTCTCCGGAGTCCTCTGCGTGAACTCAAACTGCTGAAGTAGGGCCTCGGAGTCGGAGGACGAGTCGCCGGGAGCCTGCTGACCCTCTGTAGCTGGACGCTGTGGAGAAGCGGTCTGGGACGGGTCCGGCACTGACTGCTCTGTCTGCTCGATCTGCTCTGACGCTGTCTCTGGCGCAGTCTCAGTCTGTGTAGTCGTGTCAGCCTGAGGCTCAGAGTGCGGAAGCTCTGGGATAGCTGACAACTCAGGCTGCACGGACGTGGTCGTCTCGGACTGGACTGGCTCTGTCTACTCTGAAGACGCGACTGAGCTCGGAAGAGTCTCTATGGTGGAGGTCACAGGAGCCGTCGACGTCTGAACCGGAATCGGAAGATCTAGAGTGGGAAATCCGGTGAGCTCGCTGAACGTGGCCGACAGGTCTCGAGTGACAGAGGTCGTCGTAGCGAAGAGCGACTCTGTCGGCCTGGGAGTGAACCCTGTCCGTAGCGGACTGAAGAGCGGGGCCCCGCCTGGAGTAGTAAAACTCGTGAACTGCGAGGAGCTGGGGCCCGGAAGCTGCTGCTGCTGCTGACCAAACTGCGGCTGAGGAAGGACAGGTGGCTGCCACTGAAGATGCTGCTGTGGGGGAGGCTGCTGCCATTGCCACTGGGGAGGTCCACTCGCCAGCCTCTCCATGAAGCTCAAGGTCTGCTGCTGTAGAGCCATCATCTGGCGCTGAAGAGCATCAGATCGCTCCTGTGCCTGCTGCTGAGCGAGGGCCTGCTGCTGGGCTAACCGCTGCTGCTCCTGGGCAAGCCTCTGGACGTCCTGAGTGACAGTCCTCTGCTGCTCCTCCATCCGGGCTAGAATAGCAAGGAGCGCGGGATCGGAGGAAGCAGTACCGCTGGACCCTGCCTGGTGGTCATGTGCACGCGGCTGGTAGCGAGGCGGGAGCGCTGGTAGTCCTCATCTGAGCTGTCTGTGGGATCCGAGGCCACGTGGGGGTCACCTCCCTCGAGATCGGCAAGCTCCTGCTCCGCGAGCGCCTGAACGGCCTCGTCCTGCTGCTGAGCGGACTCTAGCACCTCAGGTCTCTGACGTGTGGTAGTCTGTGCCTGTTGCTCTGGCTGTCTGCGGTCCCGACCGTATCCCAACAACTGGCTCATGTTATACTCGGGGAATACGGTCGCTGACCCTGTGAGGGACTGACTAAGGCGAGTACCTGTAGTGGCAGCTACCTTCCAAAGAATGTAGGAGATCCAGTGCGCGTACGGTAGCTGCCTGCGGGCCTTAATGCCCTCTGCCACTGTGTCCTCTATCTCACACAAGATGACGTCCTCAGACGTCGAACTCCTGCTGCCTGACCATATATGCAAGAAGCCATAGCTGCAGCCGTGAAAGTCCCTCGCCAAAGCCGACCCGAGAAAGTAAAGTCCGTCGTAGGATCGCGTTGAGGATCCGAGCCGTAGGGGTGAGATCCCTCGGAGTGCGGCTCGAACCCTCACCGAACGGCTCTATGAAGCATGGACGGACCAAATCTGTCGAAGGTTGGGCGCCACCGTGAGGGCGACGGGGTGGCTCTGTCCGGTCGTAACACAAGTCGTGGATCCGGGTCTATGAGCGTGTCAATCCAAACCAATCCCGGATCTCGGACGAGAACAGTCTATAGTGGTCCCCCTCAAGTGCAAACTCAATAGTCTCTCGGTCGGGGTGCACCCACAACGAAGCGTAAAACTGAAATACCCAGTCCTCAATATAGGAGCCAGACCGCCCCAGTAGGTCTGCCAGACCAGGTAGGTAGGTGAGTATGGGGCGAATCTGCTCTCCGGCTGCGCCTACAACGGCCTCAAGTGATGCAAACACGCTTGGGGCCGCAAAGAGATCCCAGCGTTCCTGTATCCCTGGTAGAAGTCCTCCTGCAGCACTGTATAGAAGGACGGACCAGCCTGCTCCTGTCGCTCCCTGGGAAACCACTGCTCCACTGGCATAAGTCGAAGGGTCTGGATCTGTGAGCAAGTGGCGCCCCTGAGGTCTAGTCGCGGTATCGGCGGAGGTGCACGCCGCGACGGAGGACAGGCTCCCCGCAGAGGGACGTCGGGCCGGGGTGGCACCGCAGTCCTGCGACGGGTCGACCGGCGTCATGGAACCTCCTCAGGAACCTCCTCCTCTGCCTCTGCCTCTGGAGCCTCTGCCTCAGGTGCCTCTGCGGCCTCGGCCTCTGCCTGGCCCTGCCCGGAGCTCTCGGGCTCAACGCCGGGCGAGGTGAACGTCGTCCGACGACCGGCAGCCATGAGCGTGCCAGTCGGCGAACCTGTGGCGACGCTCAACCTCCTCGATCGCTCTGCGCTGCTCGGGGGACAGCTGATCCTCAATCCTAAGTCCGCCCGCACTGCCACCGCGCTCTGCACGCTCGGCGGCGTCTGCCACTGCCTAAGCCTGAGCTGTCTCTCGCTCCTGACGAGTGCGCTTCCGGCGCACGATAAGCTTCCCTTTCCCAGGCCGCTGACCGGAAGGGGGACGACGGGGAGGAGAGTCGTCGGGGCCACCACCAACATTCTTGCAGCGCATGGCTGACAAGAACGAGAAACTAAGGCTCTGGACTGGCGCTGACAGACAAACTGCCACTGAACAGAAACAACTGACGCTGAAAGCCCCTGACAATCAACTGACAAGAAAACCACGGGCACAAACTCCCCCTGACACTGAGAAACACTGCCGCTGTCACTCGCGAGGCTTGGCCTCGATCCGTACCCGCGGGCTTGGCCCCGGGTTAACTGACACTACCCAGCTGCCACTGACAACGGACACTGACTCGCTGACGATCCAACGAAACGAGCATAAGAGCGAGGTAAGGAAGGACGGTCCGGGGTCCACACGACACACGGAGGGGTCTGCAAAGGGTTCGGGTGAAAAACGGGTGTCAAAACTTGATGAACGGCCTTTGAAACATTACGTCGAACACCTTATGGGCAAGGTATTTGAAAGAGGGGGTGGTAGGTGCTCACTGCGAGGGTAGTCGGCCGAGGAGATCGCCGGAGATGGAGGGAGGTGCTCGGGGACGACGGGGAAGACCTCCGGCGAGGGAGCTCGGTTGCCGGCGAGGAGTTCCAGGCGAGATGGGGCTCCGGGGGGGGGTGCGGGCAAGAGCGCGCGCGCGGGTGCGGCGTCCGGCGAGGAGTGGCACGGGTGCGGCGGAGCAGCCGTGGCCGGCGGCGAGGGGTGGGGCACGGCGGCGCTAGGGTTTTGATGGGAGCGCGGCGGATCGGGCACGGGCAGGTGAGCGCGAGGAGGAAGACGAAGGGAGGTATGACGTGTGGGACCGACTCGTCAGAAGAAGAACTAACTGCGCCGCGTAAAGGAGCATCGGACGCTCCGATGAAAGCACATCGGACGCGCCGATGCCCGATCAGAGAGCTCCAGAAATGCCGAAAACGCATCGGATGCGTCCGGTGCCTGACCATCGGATGCTGATCAGCTTCCGATGGGGCATCGGAGGCTCCGTTGAGAGCACATCGGACGCGGGCAATTCACTGTTTCAGCCGGGGCTGCCTACAGTGCAGGCATCGGATGCTGAACCAGCGTCCGATGCTGCATCCGATGCTCTATGTGAGCAGTTTCGAAGATCTCTGTTGCGGCTCCCTTTCCCAACCAAGTTCCAACTCAAAGAAGAGGCAAATAAACACCAGTTGGAACCTAGTATGAGCATCTTCGCATAAACCCTTTATTTTATAAATATTTTGCCATAGGCTACATATCATTTTTAGGTAAAAATAGGCGATTAAAAAAACTCGAGGAGACAACATGTGGCCACCAAAACTAGGGGTCTCAACCACCAGGAGCCTCAAATGCTCCCCCTAACGGTGGACGAACACAGCGGTTGCTCAAAACATAACCGAAAAGAAATGACAAAGCAACAAACATGCATATGCAATGCTATACGGAAATTTGAATCTAGGTTGCTTGTCAAGTTTGCTCATGGGTAAGCTTCTTCACACGCTTTTTAGGGCGGTTATCTTAACCACGTCTGACAAGACTATGTGCATAGCATAATTTAAACATGGCATATATTACAATGTAATGCAGAGACAACCTCTTTCACCTTTTGATAAAGTTACTTAGATCAAGCACATTAAGCTCACTTCGCAATCTACAAAGGGTGTTCTCATCTAGGGGTTTTGTGAAGATATCCGCCAATTGATCTTCGGTTCTAACTCCCTCTAAGGATATATCTTTCTTGGAAACATGATCCCTAAGAAAGTGATGGCGAATATCTATGTGCTTTGTGCGAGAGTGTTGAACTGGGTTGTTAGCAAGCTTAACCGCGCTCTCATTGTCACACAACAAAGGTACCCTTTCTAGAACTACACCATAGTCTAAAAGGGTTTGTTTCATATAAAGGATTTGTGCACAACAAGCACCCGCGGCTATGTATTCCGCCTCGGCGGTAGACAAGGCTACACTATTTTGCTTCTTCGAACTCCATGACACTAGTGATCTCCCAAGCAAATGGCACCCTCCGGATGTGCTTTTTCTATCAATTTTGCAACCCGCGTAATCCGAATCGGAATACCCAACGAGTTGGAAGTTAGCTCCTTTGGGATACCAAAGGCCAATGCTTGGGGTGTGCTTTAGGTACCTAAGGATTCTCTTCACCGCTATGAGATGTGATTCCCTAGGATCGGCTTGAAAACGAGCACACATGCACACACTAAACATGATGTCGGGCCTAGATGCGGTCAAATATAACAAACTACCAATCATAGAACGGTAGAGAGTTTGATCAACCGGGTTACCTCCCACATCTAGGTCGAGGTGTCCGTTGGTTGGCATTGGAGTCTTGATAGGCTTGCAATCATCCATGTTGAAGCGCTTGAGGAGGTCTTTTGTGTACTTCTCTTGAGATATAAAAGTCCCCTCCTTCAATTGCTTGACTTGAAAGCCTAGGAAGAATGTGAGCTCGCCAATCATAGACATCTCGAACTCCTTCGACATCAAGTCACCAAATTCCTTGCAATAGGCTTCATTTGTTGACCCGAAGATGATATCATCGACGTAGACTTGACAAATGAAGATCTCTCCATCAAGCTTCTTGGTGAATAGTGTGGTGTCAACCTTCCCAATGGTGAAGCCCTTCTCAACGAGGAAATCCCAGAGGCGCTCGTACCACGCTCTGGGGGCTTGCTTGAGTCCATATAGCGCCTTGGACAACCTATAAACATGATTAGGATATCTAGGGTCTTCAAACCCGGGAGGTTGATCAACATAGACTAGTTCATTTATGAAGCCATTTAAAAATGCACTTTTCACATCCATTTGATATAATTTAATGTCATGATGTGATGCATATGCAAGGAGGATACGAATGGCTTCGAGTCTTGCAACCGGTGCAAAGGTCTCTCCAAAATCCAAGTCTTCAACTTGAGAGAACCCCTTTGCCACTAGCCTTGCCTTGTTTCTAACAACCTTGCCTTGATCATCTTGCTTGTTCCTAAACACCCATTTTGTTCCAATGACTCTTGCGCCTTTTGGTCGCTCTTCAAGTGTCCAAACTTGGTTGCGGGTGAAGTTGTTTAATTCTTCATGCATGGCATTCACCCAATCCGGATCACCTAGAGCTTCATCTACAATGGTAGGCTCAACAAGAGAAACAAAGGAGTGATGTTCTATAAATAAAGCAAGTTTTTGAGAGCGAGTCATTACACCCCTTGTCGGACTCCCTATGATGAGATCTTGAGGATGAGCTTGTAGTAGAGGAGTAGTCCTTCGATCAACCACTTGAGGGGCCGCTTGTGGAGCACCAACATCTTGAGCTTGTACCACCATTTGATCATGGGAGACATGAGTATCTTCATTTGGATCCCTCCCATCTTTGTCATCATCAAGTGGTACATTGGATGAGGTTGGCTTGTCAATGACTTGCACATCATCATCATCATCTTTAGGCTTGATGGCTCCAACCGGCATGTTCTTCATTGCTTCCCTCAATGGTTCATCACCTACATCATCAAGATTTTCATGCTCTCCTTGAGAGCCATTAGATTCATCGAATTCCACATCATATGTTTCTTCTACCATCCCGGTGGCATGGTTGAATACTCGATATGCTTTGGACTTCAATGAGTAACCAACAAGAAAACCAATATCACATCGGCGTTGAAACTTCCCTAGGTGTTGGCGCTTCTTGTAGATGTAGCATTTGCACCCAAACACTCTAAAGAAGGATACATCCGGCTTCTTGTTGTTGAGTAGCTCATAGGGGGTCTTGCCAAGGAGACGATGGGGGAACAACCGGTTCGATGCATAGCAAGCGGTGTTGATTGCTTCCGCCCAAAATCTTTCCGGTGTAGTGTACTCATCTAACATAGTCCTTGCTAGAGTGATTAGTGTTCGGTTCTTCCTCTCAACTACCCCATTTTGTTGTGGTGTGTAGGTTGCGGAGACTTCATGCTTGATCCCAACTTCATCACAATATTGCTCAATGTGGGTGTTGTCAAACTCTCTTCCATTGTCACTTCTTATCTTCTTGATCTTCAAGTCAAACTCATTTTGGGCTCTCTTGGCAAACTTCTTGAATGAAGGGGTTGCCTCGGATTTGTCATGAAGAAAGAATACCCAAGTGTATCTAGAGTAGTCATCAACAATCACTAGGCAATAGAGATTTCCACCCAAGCTAGCATATGTTGTTGGTCCAAATAGATCCATGTGAAGTAGCTCCAACTCTCTTGATGTTGACACATAGGCTTTGGTTAGATGTGTATTAGCAACTTGCTTGCCGGCTTGACATGCACTACACAATTTGTCCTTCTCAAATTTGACATCCTTCAAGCCTCTAACCAAATCCTTCTTCAATAGCTTATTGAGAGTGTTCATTCCAACATGTGCTAATCTTCTATGTCATAGCCAACCAAGTGATTGCTTAGTGAACAAGCATGTCTTCAAGTTGGCATCTTCGGAGGTGAAATCAACTAGATAGAGATTGTTGTATCTAAAGCCTTTGAATATCACTTGTGTATCATCTTTCTTGGTTACAACCACTTCCTTGTCGGTGAACAAACATTGAAAGCCAAGATCACATAGTTGCCCAACGGATAGCAAGTTGAAGCTCAAAGATGCAACAAGAAGCACATTGGAGATAGTATGGTCATTTGATATAGCTACTTTGCCCAATCCTTTGACATTGCCCTTTGAGTTGTCACCAAATGTTATCTTTTCTTGGTCATCGACATTCTCTTCTAGTGAGGTGAACATCCGGGGATCTCCGGTCATATGTTGTGTACATCCACTATCAATTACCCAATGTGATCCACCGGTCTTGTAGTTCACCTACACACACAAGAAATCAAGCTTGAGCTTTTGGGACCCAAACTTGTTGCGGTCCCTTAACCTTCTCAACTAGTGACTTAGCAACCCAAATTTGCTTTGGCCTACTCTTGTTAGGTGGCCCCATAAACATAACCTTCACTTTGCCACTAGAATCTTGTCTAAGCATGTAGTGAGCATTGAAAGCAAAGGGCCTAGCATGCTTGGGCAAGGGTGTGGGCTTTGGTTCTTCACAATCATGAGCAAAGTGTCCTTCCTTTCCACACTCATAGCATCTTCCAATCTTCTTCTTCTTTGGCTTAGTGATGCTCTTGCGTTGCTTCATCTTCTCTTCAAGAAAGCCAATGTCATTTCTATTTGTCTTCATGACGGTGTTCATGAGAAGCTCACTTTGAAGACATTGACCCTTGGTGAAGTTCCTCAATCCGGTGGTGAGGTGTTCTTTTTCCTTCTTGAGCTTGTCATTCTCTTGTTGAAGCTCTAATTGAGATGGTGTCATCTTGTAATCTCTCTCCATCTTCAATCTCTTGTTCTCTTCTTTTAACATGTCAAGCTCAAGCGTCACGCTATACTCATCATGTTGGGTCGCAACAATGACTTGCTTTGTGGTTGCAAGCTTCTCTAGATCAACTTTGAGCTTTGCATTCTCATTCTTGATCTTGATGTAATCATCATAGTGATCGGCCACAACCACACTCTTGCCTTTGCCACTAGCTCTTTGCTCATCATGCTCACTAACCAAGTCCTCACAAGATGTTGCTATGTCACACTTAACAACAAGGTTAGGAGCATCATGTGTCTCATGTGAAAGCATATCATAAGAAATGGTGAGAGCATCATAGTCAACTTTCACTTGAGTGTATTGTTCTTTTAGCAAAGCATAACTAGTGGTAAAGTCACTATGCATCTTATCAAGTTTTTCATTTTTAGCTTTGAGCTCCTTGTTAGAGGACTTGAGCTCCTTGATAGCGGATGACATAGTAGCAAGTTCATCTTTTAGTTCATCACTAGCATGAATAGCATGATCACATTTTTCAACGAGAGATTCATTTTCATCAACAAGCTTCTCATTCTTAGCTCTAGTCTTTCTTATGATTTTAGAGTAGTCATTTAGCAATTTGACAAGTTCATCATAAGTAGGAGCCTCAAATTCACCATCACTATCACTATCACTAGAGTCATCATCATTTTGTACCTTCCAGTCACCCTTGGCCATAAGGCATAGGTGTGTAGGTGATGATGGCGACGGTGGTGGTGGTGGTGGTGTAGAGGATCCAATGACTAGAGCAACCACCTTCTCCTTCTCATCATCACTATCTTCATTTGATGAGCCACCGGAGGAATCAATGTCGGTGAGCCAATCACCAACAATGTAAGCCTTTCCACCTTTCTTGTGGTATTGCTTCTTCTTCTTGCCATCCTTCTTGTAGTAGGGCTTTTCATCCTTCTTCTCATCTTCACTTGATGAGTCATACTTCTTGCCCTTGTTCTTGTTCTTGTAGCTCTCTTTCTTGGGCTTGGTGCATTGATGAGCAAGATGGCCAAGCTCACCGCAATTGTAGCAATCCATTTCGGAGATTGGCCTCCTCTTGCTACTTGTGAAGAACTTCTTCTTCCTTGAGTCAAAGTTGAATCCATTCTTGTGAAGCTTCTTCAACATCTTGGTGGTCCTTCTCACCATGAGAGCAATGTTGGAGTCATCTTCTTCATCACTTGTGCTCTCATGATGCACCACAATAGCCTTGGACTTGCCCTTCTTGTCATGGCTAGCTTTGAAGGCCAAGTCCTTCTTCTTGTCGGTGGAGGAGCCACCACTTGGTGTGATGTGCATGTACATCTCATGCGCATTGATCTTTCCCAAGATTTGAGTTGGTGTAGCGGTGGAAAGATCACCTTGATGTAGCACCGTCACGATGTGTCCATACTTCTCAATTGGAAGGACACAAAGAATCTTCCTCGCAACATCGGATGGTTGCATTTGTGTGAGGCCAAGTCCATTTAGCTCTTCTACAAGAACATTCAACCGTGAGTACATTTCATTTGCACTTTCATTAGCATGCATATCAAAAGAGTGAAGTTTTTGCATAACTAAATGATAGCGTTCCTCACGCTCACTCTTGGTTCCCTCATGGAGCGCACAAATGTTTTCCCATAGATCATGGGCATTTTTGTGGTTCCGAACACGGTTGAACACATCTTTGCAAATGCCTCTAAAAAGAATGTTTTTGGCCTTTGCATTCCATTTATCATTTTCCTCCTCATTAGGAGTGAGGCTTGTGCCTTCCTTGGGCTTGGCAAAGCCGGTTATGGCGGCATCACGGCATTTCACATCAACCGCTTCTAGGTACGACTCCATACGGATTTTCCAATATGGAAAGTCGTCTCCCTCAAACATGGGAGGTGGTCCATCACCTCCGGACATCTTAACTCTAGTCGGTTAAGCCTAAATCGAGAGCACGAGGCTCCGATACCAATTGAAAGGATCAAGATGCCCAAGAGGGGGGGGTGAATTGGGCTTTTCTAAAACTTCTTGCTATAATAAAACCTATCAAGCCCCAATTAACCCCCTAGTGCCTAGAAGTGTGATTCTATTTATTCTACCGCACAAAAGACCAAGTCTAAGCCACTCTTACTCTAGCAAAGCAATTCAATATAGAATGAACAACAAGTAGCAATGCGAAGTTGAATTGCTTGAAAGTAAATGCGTAAGTAAAAGAGTAGAGATGACTCGACGATCTTTTTGCCGAGGTATCGAGGTGTCGGCACACCCCCCTAGTCCTCGTTGGAGCACCCGCGCAAGAGTATCGCTCCCCCTTGATCCGCGCAAGGATCAAGTGCTCACTACGAGCTGATTCTTCGCCACTCCGGCCCGGTGAATCGCTCGCTACCGGTCACAACTTGACTTGGGTCATCCACAATGCCTCCGGATGATCTCCAAGCTCTCCGATCGCCACCAAGCCGTCTAGGTGATGCCGATCACCAAGAGTAACAAGCTAGAACTCTCACTTGACCAAGACAAGGCCAAAGAGATGGATGGATGCACACTTGCTACTCAATTCTCACTAGGAGGTGTCTAATTTTCACAATTAGCAAATCACTCAACCTCACTAGGGCTCTTGCACTCACT
Organism: Coix lacryma-jobi var. lacryma-jobi; assembly: GCA_009763385.1. Taxonomy (NCBI): domain Eukaryota; kingdom Viridiplantae; phylum Streptophyta; class Magnoliopsida; order Poales; family Poaceae; genus Coix; species Coix lacryma-jobi. The sequence goes on along the minus strand of CM019825.1, from coordinate 663,507 downwards.
CACACTCACAAGGTGTTTCTCAGCTGATGGAAGTGGCAAGAACTCTCAAATGGATGGAGGGAAGGAAGTATATATACCCCCCAACCCGGCCATCCAAAAACAGCACAAGACAGGTATTTTTCAGGGGCATCGGACGCGCCGATGCCAGGCATCGGACGCTCCGATGACCTCGTCCAACGGTCTACTGTACCTTCTTGTCAGACATGTTTATGGAGCATCGGACGCTGGGGAGCGTCCGATGACCCTGCATCGGACGCGTCCGATGCCGAAAAGACCTCTCTGGAACCTCTCTGCATGGCCATCGGACGCTGGCCCTCAGCCTCCGATGTCAGCGTCCGATGCCCTGCACAGTTCACTCCCAAGTGAACAGTGACACCGGACGATCCGATGTGGCACCATCGGAGCCTCCGATGCCACGCACCAGACCAAACCCTAGGTCAGTGTGGGCATCGGAGCCTCCGATGCCCACTGATCCAGCATCCGATGCCCATACCAAGGGCAAGATCAACTCGGATCGCGACGCGGTCTTAACGACTTTTGTCCCTCTCGACATAAGGCATCTCTCTGAGCTACCTAGGGCTATAAAATAACAAGTGTGCACCACACCTACCTCAATAGACTCATCTAGGTCAAGCTACTGATTCACACCCCTCTTTATAGTACGGCCAAAGGAAAAACAAAGACCTAAGACTACCTAAGTGTCCTCCAACACCCTGTGACACTTAGCCTAGCCTACCACCGTCTTCGTTGTCCGTCCTTTGAAAACCGAAACGATTTCCATCGCCAGGGGACATGAACTCCATATGTCCGTATCGTCGCCATTACCGTGACCTAACTCATCTCTGTTTCTGCAAAACACATGTTAGTCACAGTAATCTTGTGTTTCATCCAATCACCGAAACCACTAGGGGCCAAGATGCGTTCAGTCTGGATGGCCATCTTGATCCTACTGTAAAAGAATTGGCGAAATTAGCATTAAAACTAGATTGTGGTGACCTTATTTGCAAGAAATCAAGGATGTAGCATTGTAACATAACTGAAATATTTGTTGTGTTTAGAACTTGATGAATAATGATTATATATGTATGAGGCAGCTGAGTATAATAAGTGCATAATAATTGTTGCTTGTGTGGATTCCTGTATACTATAAATGAGCTAACTACATGTTTCAATGGTTAATTGTGCATTTCTGGATATGCAGGCTGAATTTTCCCTGACGGTTAATGACTGACAGGGCAAGTTTGAAATTTCTGTGACGGTATGACAACTGACGGGGAAACTATCCCTGACGTGGAAGGCCAAACTGACAGGGAACACCTTCCCAACCGTCAGTAAACAGTCCCTGACGGTTTGCCGTCAGAGATACTCGACTTTCCCTGACAGTTTGTCCCTGACGGGAACCGACGGGGAAGAGCATCCCTGACGGTAATAGCAGCTTTCCCTGTCGGTTTTGGCCGTCAGGAAAAAAGTTGGCTGGGGTAGTGTTTATTTGCAAGACGACACTTCCTTTCCATCCTAGTTAAAAGTCAAAATCAAAAGAGAAAAAAAAAAGATTAAGAAACATGTACGTTATGATAAATAAATTTGATGCATGTTTTTTGCAAAATGTTATCACTTGTAATCTACTGATCTCTCCGTCTCTATATAACTAGTTCGTAAATTTTGTCTTAAGCATGATGTATGAACGCACGTGTCGACGGCAATTTGGGAAGAAATAGCAAGAAGAGCAGCAAATTAAAGATTCTGTGGGAGGTTTCAGTTAGTTCACTCGACGATTACACCAGACGATGTTGCGCAAACTGCTAGTCTTGCGTGGGGAGTCGGCCGGGAAGGGATGCGTCGTCACTCGCGAGCCACCTTGGCTTGGCCAGCCTTGGCAAATGGCAATGGCGTCCACCACCTCCTCCAGCTCCAGCGTAGCTCGCTAGCCTCCGATCCTATTCCTACGTACTCCGGCCTTGATGTCGCCGGAGCCCGCGGATGCATATATATATATTCGTCCGTCCCCACTACTGCTGTCGTCAGTGCCAGCACACGCGGAGAAGCAAGGCGGGTAACGGGAAGCTTTATTTTGATGAGATCGAGTGGCCGGCCACAGTGTCCGTCGTGCGCCTCCAGAGCGCCGCTACGCGGTGGCGCAGCAAACGGTTGTTGGCTCTGATTCTGGCGCCGACGACCACGTACGAACCCTGCTGCTACCGCTAGTCGTGCATTGCAGCGCTCACATCATATCGGAGCCATCTCCATCTGTGTGCCCACAACGTTAGTTGACATAGGAGCATTATGACAAAATAAAGCTAGGAACCCCATGCATGTGACACACACACATATATGAATCTGTATTATACTCCCTCCGTCCCTAAATAACTATGTCTAGAAATCCATCCATGTTTCCCTCACAGACACGCTTTCTGGACGACAGTTAAAACGGGACGGGGAGGCGGAAACGAAAAGAAGAGCAACTTTTGCTTAATTTTTTTGAACTCTGTTGCTTCTCTTTCTTCATCATTGAGCTTCTACTAGCTACTGATGATCGAGTACTATACTGTAAGCGACTAGGAAATTATTAATTAATGTCCTCTATCTAGTAACAGAGAGGCAGTAGCACAGGTTTTATGCATGCATCTTCACCTGATGATTGAGCGCTTGGCACGCACGTACTCCGTAAGTAGGCATGCAAAGACAGAGAGGCCGGGGATGTGATGTGCGTGCATGATAAATAATTGCATATACTACAGTAGTACAGTATGGACGAATATAATTGAACGGTGTGACGACGACGACGATGCATGGAATGGAGGGGGATGAAGGACTGGACCGGGCCTCTCCATCTCTAGCTACTAGTAGAGGCTAGAGCAGCGTTGTGTCGACACGCCAGACCATGACTTGGGAACAGTTGGAGGAGGAGTAATCATCTGGGATGGGGATGGGGATGGGTCTCGTTTTGTTGTAGTCCGCCACCACCAACCTTTGCACAAACTTGATGGAATCCTGAATGAACGAACAAATGAATGAATGGGAAAAAAATCAACGTACAACAGGGATATATGTATATACATAATAGCTGCATAGTAAAATATATATATGTATCATAGACTCTGTCCGGCAGGACTTAAAACTCTTTTCTATGGCTGATTTATAGTAAAAGAAAAATATTGTTTCATGACTAATTTAAATTATACGAATTAAAGCTGACTTATATAGGCATCACTGCTTGCTAACGTGGCAAATTAGTCGCATCATCAATGCGATAACACATGGATCGGCACTAATAAATGTATTACATTAGATTAAAGATCGAAATTAGGGTAGATTTTTTTTTTTTGTCATAGAAAAAATTGTCATTTGTTTCTTGTGATTTGTGCTAATAGATTTAGATCATTGGATGAAGATCTGAAGGTTGTAGTTGTCGCATGAAAAGATACTATATTTCAGGCGTCTGAATTGAAATATAGCAAATCTCTATAGTTATATACTACTACTGTAGCCAATAATAACATACTGTTACCGTAGAGGAGGAATGGGACAATAATAATGCAGGAATGGAGGAATGCAAAGGACGGTGGTGGGACCACGACGACGACACAGTGGCCGGCAGTGCTGTCCTCTAGCGCTAGTGGCGTGCTAGTGCTAGGCGACGGACGCGCCAGAATTCGTGTGGGACGACAGCTCTTGTTTCGTGCATTATTGCTGTAGTATATTGATTAATAAATTAAATTGAAATTGTACGTGCTAAGTATACTCCACTTATATATATAGATGCATGATTGAGATTGGCTTCTGAATAGTACTGTAAGACTACGTACCTGCGACTGGTCGGGCTCGGAGGTGGGGAAGCGGTCCCACCTGGCGGGGTCCCATAGGAGGTCGCTGGCGAAGGCAAAGCCGTGGACGGAGTCGTCGGTCATCACCGGGGGTGTGGACGACGACGACGGTGTCGCTTCTTCTTCTTCAGAGCCGCCGCCTGAGGTCACGGAGAACCATCCTGCTACTGCTGCGGCGGATGCGTTGCAGTTGCAGTTGCAGAGGGGGCCTTCCACGGCCACCCTCTTCTCCTGCTCCCATACCGTAGCCACTGGCCACGCACCCAGCGTCCTGCATGCATTCTTCAGATCGATCGAGTATGGAAGACTATGGATGCATGCATGGGGGAGTCGATCCATCGCCAGCAATAATGGGCCTAGCATGAGCATGGGCCTTGCATGCAATGGCCCTACGTCTATTCGTCTGGTCTGCCATGCATTGACTAGTAGTAGTACGTTGGGCGGACAAGAACGGTCCGGGTGGCACGATGGCCGCCTGGACTCCGTTCCGGCCGGCCCGGCCCCTCAAGCAGAGCACATGCATGCAGCAGTGACACGGTACGAACGAAAGCTAGCTGGTGGAGTACTAGCTAGCACGAACTGTACTACTGCTCCACCGACAAAACATGCATACTCCCTCCGTTTCAAATTACAAGTCATCTTGGAGAGTCAAAGTTTAACTTATTATAGAGAAAAGCACAAAATTTTATGACATCAAATATGTATATGATGAAAATATAACTAATGAAGAATCTAGTTGATATCATAGATGTTATTATCTTGTTATATCTTATAATTTGGAACAGAGGGAGTATTTGAGTGAGAGCAGGGGATTATATTGATCAACGACCGTCGTTGAATTTGATCTCAGTGTTTGCCCTAAACTCTCTAAATAAACTCTCTCATGCACAGAATGATCGATAGATAGCTCAAGGAAAACAATTAACCGAATGAAATAATTAAGCCAGCCAGCCAACAACTGAACAGATGGATAGATACCTGATGTGCCTGAGGTGGTGCAGCAGGCGGACGTCGTAGACGTCGGCGAGTCCCGCGAAGAGGACAACGCCGCGCAGGCGGTGCTGCTCAATGTGCGCCAGCGCCTGGTTCCTCTGGTGGTGCCGCTCCTCCGCCCACGCCTCCGACGTGAAGTTCTCCGCGTAGGTCAGGTGCCGGTACACCACCCCGGTGCGCCGGAGCAGACGCGCCGTCGGACCCGCCTCCCGGGCCGCCTCCACCACCAGCCACACCACCACCACGGGAGGGGACACCAGACGCAGCGCGTGCGCCGTGCGCGTCAGCCCCGCCGACCGCCGCTCGCGCTCAGACATCGACGTCGTCGTCACCACCACAACCAGATCTCGATGATCATCCAGCGGCGGCGGCTGCTTCCCCTGGTAGTGCTGCAGCGCCATCAGCCGCAGGTGGCCCAGTGCCCCCGCCGCCGCCGCGCTGCTCATGTTCATGGCGTGCAGAGCCCGGAACGCGGCGGCGTTGGCGTGGACCGCCGCGCGGGAGGCGGCGTCCGTCCAGTCGGAAGGGGCGAACCCGGTCAGGAGACCCACCAGGAAGCACACGCACGAATTCAGCATCGCACGCCGCAGCGACAGCGGCCGCCGCTGCTTCGCCGCCGACGCCCGTGCCTGCTGCTTGCCGCTGCCGCTGTTGCTCATCATCATCATCATGTGCTTGGAATGATGATGATGAGAATGCTTGGGCGACGCCATGGCGCTCGATCAGCTAGCTAGTGCGGTCGCACGCGTTCTGCTCTGCCGTGGCCCGCCGTGTGCAACTGTGGGCCGGCCGGAGCAAACAAGCTGTTATATGATCGATGATATGATGACATCACTACTCTGCTACTGCTAGTGCTAGCTAGTACTCGATCGTCGTACATGCTATGCTGGTGGGGAAAAGCTAATAAGAGCATCTCCAATAGTTTGGTAAAAAACAGTTGTCAAATATTATGATTTGACAAGTGACTAAAGTATAAGACAAGTGAAAAAAAATTGTTTCTCCAATAGTTTGCTATTTGGGTTGTCTATCCAACATCATGGATGCCCACGGCAGCACCCACAGCGGCACCACCATCCCTTGACTGTGTTTCCTCTGGCCGTGGTTGAACACGGAGGCAGCGCAACATGCACCACGCGAGCCCCGACTGTCTCTCTCGGTTCGGATGTGGGGAGGCGGAGGCGGCGCGTGCGGGGAGGTGGAGGCGACGGACGCGCGGGGGTGGAGGCGGAGGCGGACGCGCGGGGGAGGTGGAGGCGGAGGCGGCGCGTGCGGGGAGGTGGAGGCGACGGACGCGCGGGGGTGGACGCGGAGGCGGTGCGCGTGGGGAGGGGAGGCGGAGGCGCCGCGCGCGGGGAGGTGGAGGCGGCGCGCGCAGGGGGAGTCGGAGGCGGTGCGCGCGGAGAGGGGAGGCGGAGGCGCCGCGCGCGGGGAGAATCGCCGATAGCAACTCCCGCGCAAATATGCGCGCGAGGAGGTTGAGAATAGCAAGTTGCTATGATTTGGCAACCCAATTAGCAAACTGTTGGAGCTCAATTTTTCATGTTTTGCCAAAAAATTAAGGATGGCAAGTGCATTTACCAAACTGTTGGAGATGCTCTTAACTAGCTAACTAGTGAAAGGTCCAAATTGGCTAGATGGGGTGAATAGCCTAATTAAAAACTCAACAAAAATACTTAGACAAACACTATTAATATAACAAATGGCGAAGCTTTTTGCGCTAGCCTAATAGTGTGTTGCAAGCCACCTATCCAACAATTCTACCTAATATTTCTATGTCACACAAACAACTAGAGCTAATATCTAAATGCGGAATAAAACAATCTAGCTCTAGAGCAAGTATGATATATAAGAAAGTAAATGTGACAAGTATGAGCAATAGATAAACTAAACAATCTAATCACACTATCACTACACAAGGTATATGACAAAAGATATACAACAAGTAAAAGTGTCTACACAAAAGAAATAGCTCAAGATAAATACACAAAGTAAATGAGCTAGATAAAGGGGGTTTCACCGATCCTTCGGGATCGCCACGTAGAGAACCAATCACCGGTGAAATCCACTTGTGAAGCCAATCACCAATATGTGAATACACAATCACAATAAGCACACGGGACACCAATATTTATCCCGAGGTTCACGTGCTTGCCGACACGCTACTCCCCGTTGAGTCGACCAACACTAGGTGACCCGGTGGCTAATCGGCACAACGCCAAGCTCACAAAGAGCGCCACAGGAATGTACCGCTAGTGAGGTAGCTCAATGACACGAGCAATCCACTAAGGATGCCTCTTGCTGCTCCGGCGAGGTGAGGCTCCAAAACCTCTCACAATCACGATCGGTGGTGGCCAAGAACAATCTCCTTCTCTTGCCAAAACCACCTCAACGCCTCCAAGCCGTCTAGGCACCGGCAAATGCCAAGAGTAACAAAAGAACTCAATGCCGATGCGAAGAACTAGTGCCACTAGATTGAACTCTTTTCAAAACACGCACTAGATCACTCAATCTCACTTGGTTTGATCAAATCAACTTGGGAGATGAGTTGGGAGGCTTGCCAAAGCTCACTAGTATGCTTAGGAATCAAAATGTGCAAGAGAGAAGCCAAGTGAGCCGGCCAAGCCCCTTAAATAGGCCACCCAAGTTGGCCTAGCCGTTGGGCTGAAATCGCGACCATCGGACGCTCCGATGCGTCTGATGCTCCAGATGGAGCCACGTGTCCCTCTGGTATGAATTTAGCCCGTTAGATCCCAACGGTCACATTCCTTCGTGCCATGGTTAAAGTGACATCGGACGCGCCGATGCCAGGCATCGGACGTTCCGATGCCACTGCTCGATTCAGCTCTTATCTACGCCACATCGGACGCGCCGGAACGTTAGCATCGGACGCTCAACCCCAGCGTCCGATGCTCCCTGAGCACACCACTTCACTTCCAAAAACCACTGAATCCTGCCTCGCAAGCTCAGCAGGAGGGAGAGGAACTATACACTAGTTTCTCCCACTTCTCCACAACTCCTTAACATCCCCTTATCCCAAAAGTGCCAACACCACCAAGTGTACATCATCATATGCAAGTGTGTTAGCATTTTGCAAAGCATTTTCCAAGGGGTTTTGTTAGTCACTCACTAGGTCTAGCATCGATATGTTAGAGAACACCTAGTGGCACTTGAACACCGCATAAGCCGTGAATAATCTCCTCTTAATAGTACGGCTATGTATCCTAAATGTGATCACACTCGCTAAGTGTCTTGATCACTAAAACAAAGAGCCCTATAGGTTATACCTTTGCCTTCGGGCCTCTTTGCTCCATCTCTTCTCTTCTTCATTTCACCAATGGTAAAGCACTTGATCACTTGAGTTGCATATAGCCATCACCATCCTCCATGGTTGCCACCTTGCTAGCTCTACCACTTGGCTTGGTCTTAATCCTTTCTTATAAGCTACACACATGCTTAGCAATAGGATTAGACCAAATAGGTTTCATCAATTAACCAAAACCAAACTAGGGCTTTCAATCTCCCCCTTTTTGGTAATTGATGACAACCTTTACAAAGATATGTGATTTAAATTTGAGTAACCACATTGATAGTATTAGCTCCCCCTACATATGTGCTATAGAGTTTGGTTCTAAATTTGGCACATATGTATGGATATGAAATGTGGGTGAGCAATACTACCAATGATGATGCTAAGACATAAGAATGGACCTTTGAAGCGTGATACCAATCAGAGTGCACATGATAAACCATCCTTAGCATCATTTGTCACTAGACATACATCAAAACTCAAGAACCCCGTGAGATCAACATAATAATACGGCTCTTGAACCACTTAAAAATACAAGTATGTCTAGTTATCATCCTATTCATGCTAGTGAGTCATATCATCAATCATGTTCTATCACTAGCATTCACCACATAAGCATGGATATCAAATTAAATAGCTTATGTATTGCAATCAAACATATGAATATGCAACAATCATGTTTATGAGCTTGCTCCCCCTATTTGTAAGCTACGATCCCACTTGAAATCTAGCATGTTTTTCATTTTTGTTGCCACTCTCGTGTTGTCTCCCCTTAACTTATCTTTGTTGCATCATTTTCTCCCCCTTTGTCAACAATTATCATAAAAGATGGGGCAAGTTTTAAGGAAAGGAGACAATCCTTTTAACATGAGGTACATATGTAGGGATCAAATTAAGTCAAGTTACGACTTAATCTAGCTTATGAGCATAAGATATTTAACACGGTTTGCTCTAGAGTAAGCTTCTTCACACATCAAACAATGGTTATCTTACTCACGTTGGTTAAACACCCATTGCTCACTTACTATACCAAACACTTAGAGTTAGAAGCTCACAAACAAGTTATATGTTACCACTAGATCAAGTCAAGCATAGAAGCAATAGTGGCACCATATATACTTCAAATTCATTTGATTTACCATGAATGAGCCTAAATAAGCAATGTGATGGCTATATGAACTAGATCACAACCTAATAAGAATGAATGCATATGCCAAACAATTTCACCTTTGCTTTCTTGGAGGAGAGGCATGTCATAAGTGGGGGTGCGTTCAACTCATGTTGGAGAAGTCTAGGATATTCAATTCATTCCTTAGCTTGCAAAACCTTCTCTCATCTAGTGGCTTAGTGAAGATATCGGCAAGTTGATCATCGGTGCCCACATTCTCAATAGATATGTCTTTCTTTGCTTGATGATCTCTAATGAAGTGATGCCTTATATCAATGTGCTTTGTTCTTGAATATTGAACCGGGTTGGTGGCTATTTTGACGGCGCTCTCATTATCACATAGCATTGGGACTTGTCCAAACTTGACTCCATAATCTTGCAATGTTGCTTTCATCCATAGCAATTGTGCACAACAACTACCCACGGATATGTATTCGGCTTCGACGGTAGAGAGTGCAACACTATTTTGCTTCTTTGATGACCATGCGACAAGTGATCTTCCAAGCAATTGACAAGTGCCCGATGTGCTCTTTCTATCCACCTTGCATCCCGCATAATCAGAATCCGAGTATCCAATCAATTCAAATTGAGAGCCCTTAGGATACCATAGTCCAACATTTGGAGTGTGCTTCAAATATCTCAATATTCTTTTGGTTGCCTTTAAATGACTTTCTCTTGGTGAAGCTTGGAACCTTGCACACATGCACACACTAAACATGACATCCGGCCTTGATGCGGTCACATAGAGTAAACTTCCAATCATTGACCGATATACCTTTTGATCCACCATGTCACCACTAGAGTCACTATCCAAATGTCCATTTGTGCCCATTGGAGTGGTTATTGCCTTTGCTTCATCTAACCCAAACTTCTTGAACATGTCCTTGATGTACTTGCCTTGACTAACAAATGTGCCTTTCTTCATTTGCTTGATTTGTAGACCAAGGAAGTAACTAAGCTCTCCAATCATAGACATCTCGAACTCTTTAGCCATCATTTCTCCAAACTCTTCACAAAAATCTTGGTTGGTTGATCCAAATATGATGTCATCCACATAGATTTGCAACACAAACAAGTCACTTCCAATCTTCTTGGTGAAGAGAGTGGTGTCAACCTTCCCCATCTTGAAACCTTTTGATAGCAAGAAATCCCTCAATCTTTCATACCATGCTCTTGGTGCTTGCTTCAACCCATATAGTGCCTGCTTGAGCTTGTACACATGGTTGGGCTTCTTTAAATCTTCAAATCCGGGAGGTTGCTCAACATACACTAGCTCATTGATGAATCCATTGAGAAAAACACTTTTGACATCCATTTGATAGAGCTTGATGTTGTGTGAACAAACATATGCAAGTAGGATTCTTATGGCCTCCAATCTAGCAACCGGTGCATAGGTTTCTCCAAAGTCAATGCCTTCCAATTGAGTGTACCCTTGTGCAACCAATCTTGCTTTGTTTCTAACAACAATGCCAAGAGTAACAAGAGAACTCAATGCCGATGCGAAGAACTAGTGCCACTAGATTGAACTCTTTTCAAAACACGCACTAGATCACTCAATCTCACTTGGTTTTGATCAAATCAACTTGGGAGATGAGTTGGGAGGCTTGCCAAAGCTCACTAGTATGCTTAGGATTCAAAATGTGCAAGAGAGAAGCCAAGTGAGCCGGCCAAGCCCCTTAAACAGGCCACCCAAGTTGGCCTAGCCGTTGGGCTGAAATCGCGACCATCGGACGCTGCCCCAGCGTCCGATGCTCCAGATGGAGCCACGTGTCCCTCTGATATGAATTCAGCCCGTTAGAACCCAACGGTCACATTCCTTCGTGCCATGGTTAAAGTGACATCGGGCGCGCCGATGCCAGGCATCGGACGTTCCGATGCCACTGCTCGATTAAGCTCTTATCTACGCCACATCGGACGCGCCGGAACGTTAGCATCGGACGCTCAACCCCTGTGTCCGATGACACAACAGAAAGGTTCCAGAACGCTCCAAACCACATCGGACGCGTCCGATGGATTGGCATCGGACGCAGCCCAGTGTCCGATGCTCCCTGGAAAGCACGCTTGCGCCACGTCACCTGCATCGGACTCTGCAACAGTGTTTCCTCAGCATCCGTTGCCAGCGTCCGATGCTTCTTCAACTTCTGACAGAAACTAGGGTTAACCATCGGACGCTCGCCCCAGCGTCCGATGCTCCCTGAGCACACCACTTCACTTCCAAAAACCGCTGAATCATGCCTCGCAAGCTCAGTAGGAGGGAGAGGAACTATACACTAGTTTCTCCCACTTCTCCACAACTCCTTAACATCCCCTTATCCCAAAAGTGCCAACACCACCAAGTGTACATCATCATATGCAAGTTTGTTAGCATTTTGCAAAGCATTTTCCAAGGGGTTTTGTTAGTCACTCACTAGGTCTAGCATCGATATGTTAGAGAACACCTAGTGGCACTTGAACACCGCATAAGCCGTGAATAATCTCCTCTTAATAGTACGGCTATGTATCCTAAATGTGATCACACTCGCTAAGTGTCTTGATCACTAAAACAAAGAGCCCTATAGGTTATACCTTTGCCTTCGGGCCTCTTTGCTCCATCTCTTCTCTTCTTCATTTCACCAATGGTAAAGCACTTGATCACTTGAGTTGCATATAGCCATCACCATCCTCCATGGTTGCCACCTTGCTAGCTCTACCACTTGGCTTGGTCTTAATCCTTTCTTATAAGCTACACACATGCTTAGCAATAGGATTAGACCAAATAGGTTTCATCAATTAACCAAAACCAAACTAGGGCTTTCAATCTCCCCCTTTTTGGTAATTGATGACAACCTTTACAAAGATATGTGATTTAAATTTGAGTAACCACATTGATAGTATTAGCTCCCCCTACATATGTGCTATAGAGTTTGGTTCTAAATTTGGCACATATGTATGGATATGAAATGTGGGTGAGCAATACTACCAATGATGATGCTAAGACATAAGAATGGACCTTTGAAGCGTGATACCAATCAGAGTGCACATGATAAACCATCCTTAGCATCATTTGTCACTAGACATACATCAAAACTCAAGAACCCCGTGAGATCAACATAATAATACGGCTCTTGAACCACTTAAAAATACAAGTATGTCTAGTTATCATCCTATTCATGCTAGTGAGTCATATCATCAATCATGTTCTATCACTAGCATTCACCACATAAGCATGGATATCAAATTAAATAGCTTATGTATTGCAATCAAACATATGAATATGCAACAATCATGTTTATGAGCTTGCTCCCCCTATTTGTAAGCTACGATCCCACTTGAAATCTAGCATGTTTTTCATTTTTGTTGCCACTCTCGTGTTGTCTCCCCTTAACTTATCTTTGTTGCATCATTTTCTCCCCCTTTGTCAACAATTATCATAAAAGATGGGGCAAGTTTTAAGGAAAGGAGACAATCCTTTTAACATGAGGTACATATGTAGGGATCAAATTAAGTCAAGTTACGACTTAATCTAGCTTATGAGCATAAGATATTTAACACGGTTTGCTCTAGAGTAAGCTTCTTCACACATCAAACAATGGTTATCTTACTCACGTTGGTTAAACACCCATTGCTCACTTACTATACCAAACACTTAGAGTTAGAAGCTCACAAACAAGTTATATGTTACCACTAGATCAAGTCAAGCATAGAAGCAATAGTGGCACCATATATACTTCAAATTCATTTGATTTACCATGAATGAGCCTAAATAAGCAATGTGATGGCTATATGAACTAGATCACAACCTAATAAGAATGAATGCATATGCCAAACAATTTCACCTTTGCTTTCTTGGAGGAGAGGCATGTCATAAGTGGGGGTGCGTTCAACTCATGTTGGAGAAGTCTAGGATATTCAATTCATTCCTTAGCTTGCAAAACCTTCTCTCATCTAGTGGCTTAGTGAAGATATCGGCAAGTTGATCATCGGTGCCCACATTCTCAATAGATATGTCTTTCTTTGCTTGATGATCTCTAATGAAGTGATGCCTTATATCAATGTGCTTTGTTCTTGAATATTGAACCGGGTTGGTGGCTATTTTGACGGCGCTCTCATTATCACATAGCATTGGGACTTGTCCAAACTTGACTCCATAATCTTGCAATGTTGCTTTCATCCATAGCAATTGTGCACAACAACTACCCACGGATATGTATTCGGCTTCGACGGTAGAGAGTGCAACACTATTTTGCTTCTTTGATGACCATGCGACAAGTGATCTTCCAAGCAATTGACAAGTGCCCGATGTGCTCTTTCTATCCACCTTGCATCCCGCATAATCAGAATCCGAGTATCCAATCAATTCAAATTGAGAGCCCTTAGGATACCATAGTCCAACATTTGGAGTGTGCTTCAAATATCTCAATATTCTTTTGGTTGCCTTTAAATGACTTTCTCTTGGTGAAGCTTGGAACCTTGCACACATGCACACACTAAACATGACATCCGGCCTTGATGCGGTCACATAGAGTAAACTTCCAATCATTGACCGATATACCTTTTGATCCACCATGTCACCACTAGAGTCACTATCCAAATGTCCATTTGTGCCCATTGGAGTGGTTATTGCCTTTGCTTCATCTAACCCAAACTTCTTGAACATGTCCTTGATGTACTTGCCTTGACTAACAAATGTGCCTTTCTTCATTTGCTTGATTTGTAGACCAAGGAAGTAACTAAGCTCTCCAATCATAGACATCTCGAACTCTTTAGCCATCATTTCTCCAAACTCTTCACAAAAATCTTGGTTGGTTGATCCAAATATGATGTCATCCACATAGATTTGCAACACAAACAAGTCACTTCCAATCTTCTTGGTGAAGAGAGTGGTGTCAACCTTCCCCATCTTGAAACCTTTTGATAGCAAGAAATCCCTCAATCTTTCATACCATGCTCTTGGTGCTTGCTTCAACCCATATAGTGCCTGCTTGAGCTTGTACACATGGTTGGGCTTCTTTAAATCTTCAAATCCGGGAGGTTGCTCAACATACACTAGCTCATTGATGAATCCATTGAGAAAAACACTTTTGACATCCATTTGATAGAGCTTGATGTTGTGTGAACAAACATATGCAAGTAGGATTCTTATGGCCTCCAATCTAGCAACCGGTGCATAGGTTTCTCCAAAGTCAATGCCTTCCAATTGAGTGTACCCTTGTGCAACCAATCTTGCTTTGTTTCTAACAACAATGCCAAGAGTAACAAGAGAACTCAATGCCGATGCGAAGAACTAGTGCCACTAGATTGAACTCTTTTCAAAACACGCACTAGATCACTCAATCTCACTTGGTTTTGATCAAATCAACTTGGGAGATGAGTTGGGAGGCTTGCCAAAGCTCACTAGTATGCTTAGGATTCAAAATGTGCAAGAGAGAAGCCAAGTGAGCCGGCCAAGCCCCTTAAACAGGCCACCCAAGTTGGCCTAGCCGTTGGGCTGAAATCGCGACCATCGGACGCTGCCCCAGCGTCCGATGCTCCAGATGGAGCCACGTGTCCCTCTGATATGAATTCAGCCCGTTAGAACCCAACGGTCACATTCCTTCGTGCCATGGTTAAAGTGACATCGGGCGCGCCGATGCCAGGCATCGGACGTTCCGATGCCACTGCTCGATTAAGCTCTTATCTACGCCACATCGGACGCGCCGGAACGTTAGCATCGGACGCTCAACCCCTGTGTCCGATGACACAACAGAAAGGTTCCAGAACGCTCCAAACCACATCGGACGCGTCCGATGGATTGGCATCGGACGCAGCCCAGTGTCCGATGCTCCCTGGAAAGCACGCTTGCGCCACGTCACCTGCATCGGACTCTGCAACAGTGTTTCCTCAGCATCCGTTGCCAGCGTCCGATGCTTCTTCAACTTCTGACAGAAACTAGGGTTAACCATCGGACGCTCGCCCCAGCGTCCGATGCTCCCTGAGCACACCACTTCACTTCCAAAAACCGCTGAATCATGCCTCGCAAGCTCAGTAGGAGGGAGAGGAACTATACACTAGTTTCTCCCACTTCTCCACAACTCCTTAACATCCCCTTATCCCAAAAGTGCCAACACCACCAAGTGTACATCATCATATGCAAGTTTGTTAGCATTTTGCAAAGCATTTTCCAAGGGGTTTTGTTAGTCACTCACTAGGTCTAGCATCGATATGTTAGAGAACACCTAGTGGCACTTGAACACCGCATAAGCCGTGAATAATCTCCTCTTAATAGTACGGCTATGTATCCTAAATGTGATCACACTCGCTAAGTGTCTTGATCACTAAAACAAAGAGCCCTATAGGTTATACCTTTGCCTTCGGGCCTCTTTGCTCCATCTCTTCTCTTCTTCATTTCACCAATGGTAAAGCACTTGATCACTTGAGTTGCATATAGCCATCACCATCCTCCATGGTTGCCACCTTGCTAGCTCTACCACTTGGCTTGGTCTTAATCCTTTCTTATAAGCTACACACATGCTTAGCAATAGGATTAGACCAAATAGGTTTCATCAATTAACCAAAACCAAACTAGGGTTTTAAACTAGCTAGGGAAAATGCATGCATGTGATGTGTTTTTCTTACGACAAACTATTTATTTCAACACCAACATGTTGTTAGTAGTCTTATGGAGTTGACTCTTAAAGATTCACTACCGGATTTCTTCCAAAGAAGCCTTAAATATATTCAGCAAAGGCTTTACCGAGTACCACATTTAATAAAGAGCACACGACCAACAAAAAAAAAGTACTCGACAAAGAGCTCTTTACTGATTACACCCGGCAAAGAAAAAATACTCGGTAAAATATAAATTGGAAAAAACATTGAAAAATAGGAAAACAAAACTTTTGTAATTAACGTCACCGGGGGATTCAAACCCACAACCTCTCTCTCAAGTGTATCTCCTCTACCACCCACCACACTGTTACTTGTTTGTATAAACCATTTTCGTTCCTCACATATTATACTAAACTGGATGTAAATTGCTCGTTTCAGGGTCTAAACAAATTCAAATTAAAAAGTTATCAACTAAAAAGCTTCATAACTTTTTTAGATCTACACTTTTTTTTAGAAAGTTTCTCATCCGAGATCGTTTACAAAATTTGAATTTGAAATTCGAGATGTTTCAAACATAGTTTTCGCCAGCAAGATGATTTTAAATGAAAAAGTTGTCAGCTACAAACTTTTATAACTTTTCAAGATCTACAACTTATGTTTTGGCCGTTTCTTAATCTGAGGTATTTTAAAATTTTAAAATTTTAAATTCAAATGCAGATTTGCATGACAAGATGATTTTAAATTAAAAAGTTATCAACTACAAAGTTTTTACAACTTTTTAAGATCTATAACTTTTATTTTGGTCATTTCTCCATCCAAGGTCTTTTGAAAAATTTAAAGTTTAAATTTTTCAAATTCGAACGAAGTTTTACGTGACAAGGAGACTTCAAATCAAAAAGTTACCAACTACAAAGTTTCATAACTTGTCAAAATCTACAAAGTTTATTTTAGTTGTTTGATCATTTATGTATCCGACATAGTTATTCTAACATTATTCATAAATCTTATATATTACTCTCGTAATTTCATGAACTACAGAGAGATGGGTAACATTTGTGAACAAATGTATTATCAGTTTATCAAATGATGAAATCACCAAAACAAAAAAAAAGTTTATCTTGATGAGTTAAACAACTTTGTAGTTTAATTTTTTTATTTGAATTAATTTACTGCTTCAAAATGTGATTTGAAAATTGACTTTATCGAGTGCAAAAAAACAATCGCAAAGACCTCTTTGCCGAGTGTCAGAAAAATACTCGGCAAAGAAGCTTTTTTACCGAGTGCCAAAAAACACTTAGCAAAGAACTAGTTGTTTGGACACGTGCTAAAATTTGTAGTGCGAACAGTTTGCCCTTATGACCCCGGATAGTCCGTCCTTATGCTGAAACTAGTCATTAGGTGCTGCAACTGTCACCCCGGACAGTCTGTTGTTCACCTAAAACTAGCTGTTGCGGTTCAGACGGTTGTCCCAGACAGTCTGAGAATTATAGGTGAATAGTCCGTCGTTGAAATTCGACGGCATGTCTAGAACCTGTTCCAACCTTCCTTTGCGAACAATTAGCCGTCAGACAGTCTCTCTTATAGGCCCAAATAGTCCGTCGTTCAGCAGTCAGCCCGTGAACAATGTGAACGTCGCGTTCGATGTACCCCATGGGCGAGTACGAGGACTCGGGGCCGTCCGCCGCCAAAGGGCAGACAGTCCACCTCTGTCTAAAGAGCACCACAAGCTCCCTGTGAGAACAACTGTAATTATTAGCTCCAAACTTCGAATTCGGTGATCTTGAATATTTTGAAAAGTTTATTCAAAGGGCTACACAACCCACATGAATAAATGATCCAAAGAACAAAGGATCAATACCGATTTCGAATCTAAGGGCCATCACTTCTCTTTTTCAACTAAAGTTTTCTCCAAAACTTCTTCTCCTTTGCAAATGTGTCCACACCACCAAGCGTACACCATCACGTGCAAGTGTGTTAGTATTTTCACAATCATTTTTCAAAAGATTTTTACTTGCACTCACTGTGCCACTCCCTAGCAAGTTGCAATGTTAGATCGCTCAAGTGGCACTAAATGACCGATATATAAAGAAGTTTGCTCCTCTTGATAGTACGACCATCTATCCTAAACCCGGTCATAAACTTTTCTACACAACTATGACCAGTGAAATAAAATATCCTACAAATATATCTTTCCCTTACGCATTTTATTCCATCTCCTTCGGTGTTGATGCAACACATGCTCCAACCTATTATCAAATGATATGATCCACTTCATATCATCACTTGGCCTCCATGGTCCATCAATGCTGACCGCCTCACTCGTTCTTCACCATTGCTTTGATCTTTCGGTGCCAAGTCTTTGCTCAAGCCTCTAGACACTCGGTACCAACGACTTCAAAGCCTCCAACTTGTCCTTCACCTTCACAATTGGTCCATCAAGCTAAGTCTTGCCTTGATCTTCACCATCATAGCCACATGACTCTATGTCATGTCACATACGCAATAAGCTCCTCCATCACATGCATGAGCCTCGCAACATCCTCCAAGACATTTCACCTTTATGACATATGTTGCTCACACACGATCACTTGTGGACTAAGCACATGTGTAATTCACTTAAACACATATTAGTTCACCTAAGTTGTCATTCAATTACCAAAACCAAACTAGGACCTTTTAGTAACGTGATGATGTATCCAGTTATAATCCAATACAGTTCCTCTTTCGTCTCAAAAATAGATGTGATGATGAGGAGGAGTATTTGTTTCAACAAACAAGTGACACAACATCAACACAAGGATAAGAGTCAAGATGTGGAGAATGAGGATACCATAAATACAATTTGCTATAGGGTAGTTGGTGCTTTTCTTGTTGCAAGAGGGAGATAATTATATGTTGACAGATGACAACATTATATGATGTCTTTATCTTTTGTAAAACTCTATTGTTCTATTTATGTGGACCATATAACCATAATGGATGCAAAAATTGTAAAAGTCTAATTTACTTTTTTAAATAGCCATTTTACATGTGAATAAGTGAACAAAACATTTTGTTAGGAGCAAATTGCATATAAAAAATTTCTCAAGGATTTAGGGGCATTATAGTTGTTCCTTTACACAACCTATAGCTACTTCCAACAAACCAGGTTTTTTTTCTCACAACTCAATCCATCCAAACAAGACCTAAGTCTAGATCCTACTATAAAAAAAGGGACATGAATGTTTCATCGTGGGTGAAAAATGTTTAGACGTCACATCGAATGTTTCAGCACTAATTTAATCTACTATAAAAATAGACTAATAATAAAACAAATTACATATTACGAAGACAAGAGAAGAGGAGGAGAGAGACTGCGACTGGATCAAACCTAATATGTTATGTGACGGAGGGAGTTGCTATGTTATGTTTGAAAAAATTGCCGGGACGAAGGAGAAAAAGGGGAAGAAAATGCTTCAGGCCTTGAAATTTCCGATTCCGAGGTTGGCCGTTGGCGGGCTAAAGCCAAAGTTTTGTTTTAGCGAAAAAAATGAGACGGGAGAGAGAAGAGAAGAGAAGAGGAGGAGAGAGACTGCGACTGGAGGAAGGAGGAGTGAAGAAGTGTTGAGTGGAGAGCAGCAGAGCAAAAGCAAAGAGCATCCCTCCTCTTCCCTTCCCCTTTCCCTTCCATCCCCACCCTCATTCCATTCGAATCGATTCGATCCGCAACCCTAACCCCCATCTCCAAACCCTAACCCTACCACGAGACCGCCTCCATGTCCGCCCGCATCGACCTCAACAACACCGCCGGATCCGCCTCCGCCTCCCAAACCCTGGGGCCACCCAAGCGCGGCCGCGGCCGCCCCCGCAAGAACCCCCCGCCTCCCGCTCACCCGCGCCCTCCGGATCCGGACACCCCCATGGTCGGTGGCTTCGCTCCGGGCGACATGGTTTGGGGAAAGAAGCTCAACCACGCCGCCTGGCCCGGCCTCATCTACTCCGCCGGAGGAGACGGCACCGGCCACGAGGGCCAGCTCCTCGTCTCCTACTTCGGCGACAAGGCTTTCGCCTGGTGCGACGCCGCCGAGCTCAGGCCCTACGAGCCCTACTTCCCCGTCGCCGAGCTCTACGACGACGGCGGCGAGGACTTCGACGCCGCCGTCGAGGCCTCCCTCGACGAGTTCTCCCGCCGCGTCGAGGCAGCCCTCGCCTCCGCCGCCCGCTCCTTTGACCCCGCCGATTTCCTCGCCTCGCTCCACGATCTCGCCGCGGATCGCATGGGCTTCACCAACAGGGTGCAGGCCGCCGTCGCCAAGGCGCATCTCAGAGCCTTCGACGCCTTCAGGGCTCTGCCGGACCCACCTCAGTACACCTTGGAGCTCGGTCTACTCCCGCACATCCCGCTCCCGCTGCCCAATCCTAAATCTGCCACGGATGCCGACACCACCCCCGCTTCCAGGAGGGGCAGGAAGAGGAAGGAGGAACTTGTCAAGGACGACGACTCCGACGAGGACTGGGACCCCAGGAAGAGGGGTGCCACCGACTCTGATTCCGATGTGGATTTCCACCGCAGGAGAGGAGGATCCAGGGGCAGGGGCGGTGGCGGTGGCAGTGGCAGTGGTGCGCCGCGTGGCAGGCCTCGAGGGAGGCCCAGGAAAACAGATGTCTGCAGGGACACCGCCCCACCGCTCAAGGACAACAACGACGACGACGACATTCAAGACAAACTTGAGTATCCATCGGCTACTGAGATGTTGCTGCAGCTTTTGTCCGTCGCCGCTGATCCTGTAAGTGGAAATTATGACTCTGCTCCTGTGATTGTTAGCTTCTTCTCAAAGCACAAGGACTCCGAGGCGCCTAGTGTATATGAAGATAAAGAGCTGCTTGAGACTTTTGGTTGCAAGAAGGGAAGGAAAAAGTCCGTTGGAAGCTTGGGCCCAGCTACAAAGTCAGAAGCCAACGATGATAAGGATCAGTTCATGACTGTGGATGGTCAGAGGGGCCGAAGGAAGTCTGCTGGGAGCTTGTACTCAGCTAGAAAGGCTGAAGATTCATATTGGTGTGATATCATCATCAGCGATTTCGACGATGGAGATAGTGACTATGAAGGTCGCAAGAGGAAGCGGTCTCAGAACACAAACAGGAGTGCCAATAAGAAGATGAAGCAGGAGGAGCAGCCACCTCAAGGAGCCCCATCGGATTTGAAAAATGTGGCTCCTACAGATCCTTCATCGAATGAAAAACCTGCAGATGGCCCAGCCGCTCTTATTCTACACTTTAGCAGTCCAGAAGCTATTCCTTCTGTTGATGACATTAATAGCATATTCCGCATTCATGGACCTATTGTGGAGCGTGAAACTGTGATCACTAAGAAGTCAAAGATTGCAAAGGTAGTTTTCTCTAAGAGTGCTGATGCAGAGCGGGCACATCGCAGTTCAGGAAAGCATAATGCATTTGGTCCATCGTTTCTCACATCTGAAATTAAATACTTGGCAACGGCGCCTCAGGTTTCTTAAATGCTGCATTCTGGACTGGATATGCTGCGATTCAGAGGTACACATTCTTTGATTGTTTCTAACTAAAGTTCCGTATTCATGTGCTTATCAAATTTTCATATGGTGAATCCAGGAAATGCACCATGAAGTTTGGAGCAACGGAGCATAAGTTGGTGTCACTGACTTAGAGTTAGGATGGCTCACTGACAGGGTCACATTAGTCACCGAGTTGAGTGAGCAAATTTTAGGCTTTCTGTGGTTGCATGCATCCAGATGACTGGTTGTGTACTTGGTACCGGAGTTAGATTATGTTAAATCATTAGATGGTAGAGTAGATTATGTAGCGTGATGCGCTTCCCTTTCTGTTAGCAACCTATCTTTTTTGTATTGCCTAGTAATTGCACAGCTGTGGATCTCTCTATTATGTTTTTTTTTTCCAGCTATGCTTCCCTTTTTAGCTCCTAATTCACTTCGACATCGACTCATACAGAATGCAGTGCTTTCCTACTTTATCAGCAACAACTGTTTTTTTGATTGTCGTGAAGCTAGTGAAGCAGCTTTTTTCATTACCATGATGGGCGAGCTAAAGCCATGATGTTGTCCATGGTCATATCTGATACGCCAAGTAAGTGCTTGCGCTTGTGTACTGTGCTTTACAAAATACGGTATCCAAGAAGATAATAATGCTATTGTTGTGCCTGCTAAAAGAAGATAATAGATAGTGCTACTGTTGTGCCACCATACGGAGAGCTGTGAATCAACTGGTCCATTTTTTCAGTGTATATGCTTCATCTCCATGGATGTGATCTCTTGGGGTTGGGGGTGATTGCTTGCTATTGCTATGCATTTTGTGATGTCGGGACCTGTTTCTATACTTACAGTTTAGCTGCCTTCTACATGTGAATTCAGATTGTTGCGTGATGTAAATTCAGCGGGCGTGTTTGGATGGTGCCTACAACCTTGGACACGATAGCTAAGCTGTGTCCGTCAGTGTCACACTTCCAAGTTCTTTCGTTTGCCACAGGTTTATATGCTCCACGTGTGAACGTGTCTATACGACTATACGCGTGCGTTTGATGGCCAAAAAGAGCTCGAGGTTAGTGAGCCGGCTTAGGGCCTGATTGGATCTCACTCACTAAACTTTAGTTATTTTTTTTAAGTAACAATACCCTTATTAAAAGAGACTAAAAGGTTAGTCTTTTTAGTGAGGGTGTTTAATATTTTAGTAACTAAAAATGACTAAAGTTTAGTGAGTGAGATCCAAACAGATTCTTAGTTCTGTTCGTTCCTATCATTATATGTTTTCAGACTATCATTATATGTTTTCAGACAAAACGAACTATCTTAGCTTAGTTTTTTCTTTGATTAATGAGCTATATGCTTGGCTCAGTGAGCCAAACGACGAGCCAGCTCGAGCTTTGTAAACAAAACAAACGGATCCAGCCTCAAGCTTTGTAAACAAACTGACTACCCCTCATTTTAGGGTATATTTGGAACATACAAATTTTATAGAAATCATACAATAATTTTATATAAATTAGTTTAATTTCATACTTCCTACATCTCAAATTGTAAATCGTTTGACTTTTTTTATGTCAATGACAACTTGTTTTATTCAAAAATTTTGTGTAAATATAGTCAAATTTAAGTCATTCTTAAAGAAGTTTTATTAAAGAAAGTAAGCCACAAAAAATAATATTTTGTACAAAATTTTAAATAAGACGAGTGGTCAAAGTTAAGCTCAAAAAAGTCAAACTACTTACAATTTGAGATGAAGAAAGTGAAAAAAAATAGACGAATACGAAAAACTCCCCGTGTTCTAAACAAACCTATTTTTTTTTAATCTCAGCGAGACTGCATTTGTTGTACGCCTGGGACCACGCAAACAAATATGTCAATATGCAAACATTTTCATGTAGCGTTTTCGTTGTTATTTGACAAACTTTGTCCAAATATGGACTACGTAGACTCCAAAGATTCGTCTCGATATGTACATACTAAAAGTATAATTAGTTATTTATTTTACCTACATTTAATGCTCCATGTATACGTTTGAATATTGATGTGATGGAAAATTTTGGGAAATGAGGGAAACTAAACAGGGCCTTAGCCAGCCCCCCACAACGCCTGGAACTACAAGGTATTTTCACTAGTCACGACACAAAAGAATTAATTAATCATCACTATATTTCTTTTCTTTTCAGTTGATCACACCATACCATTGGTGTGCGGAAGGCGTTTTGTGTTTGAATGAAAAAAAAAAGAATATAAGTAATTATTGGCAGTGCCGTCGTATGTGCTCACAAAACTATAGCCGATATGTCCAAGAAAGACTACTAGGCTTGCTTGGTCCTAATTGCTGCCGATTTCATTGCTTGGTTCGCTTCTTAGCTTCACTGTAAAGAAGCACCCCTATGACAGTCAGCGTGTAGCCCAGCATCCCAGTTATAGACACCGGGTTCCTGAATATCAAGATGGAGATCACAACTGCAACAGCTCCTTTTGCGTTGCCCAGGACCTGCAGCCAAGCGCAGTCAGGTCAGACATGCTCGCTCTCAGCATGAACGTGTCATGTGTTTCCTAACTGACTAGGAATCCAGGGCGGGAAGCATGGCATACCTGTAGGGTTAATGCGCTCGTATGCTTCGTCACCAGGAAGTTGGTCAGATTCACGAAGTAGGCCAAGGAAGAGTTGAAGAGCAGGTACCAAATTATGTTGATGTCCTTCTTAGCCAGTTGTATCGTAATGGCAACAACATTATCCTCCATGAAGATAGTTGCAGGGACCAAGAGAAGAACAGCGATTGGCGCCATGTACATGAGCAGGTTCATGGAATTAATCTTCTCCCTGCGGAGTTGACAAACGCAATGTCAACACAACGCACAACAGGTTTGGAAGAGGCAAACCGGTGATCCCTGACATTACCCATCAGAAGACATAAGAATCCCTTGCAAGACTGTCTTGAGTGCCCTCGCAGCAGTTGCTCCAACGCACATGATGAACCCAAACAGATGAAAGCTGGGCTCTCCCTGCAAGAACCAAGAAAGCTTGCTTCAATGTATTTAGTTTTAGGAGACCAACTTCACCCTTAGAGGTGATCATCAATCAAAGGTGAAAATTTTTGTTAGATCAGTAGTATATCAAACATAACTCAACTACTCAAGAGTGATCGATTAATAAGAAGATTATCCTTCATGTATAATGGCGATGGCAAAAAAGAGAATCAAGAATGCCGTGTCCTCGTGGCTGCCTATAAAGTAGTACAAGTACAACTACAGTGTGACCCTTTATTTTGCATGTCTTATTATTGAATTGATGAATTGAATTGAGAATTGAGGGGGGGGGGGGGGGAAGGACCTGCGAAGATTGATTGAGGTGCGTAGCTATATACAATCCTGGTGAATATGTCCGGTACTAGCACAACTTATACTTATTAGAATCCAATCCGATTGGGAATGCTAAATGCTGACTGAATATAATGAGATCTATAAGCACAGATCCGTGTGCCGGGAATTTGGGATCTCGCGCCCCCTCACCCCTCACCCCTCGTGCGGAAGGGAAGGGAGGCAAGGAGGTCGGTAACTGAACTTACGCCGCTGGCGATGATGACACCGGTGACGACGGGCACTAGCGCGAGGTAGGTGAGGAAGGACTCGCGCTTGACGGTCATGAGGTAGGCGAAGACAGCGGTGAAGAAGGGGGTGGTGGCGCCGACAGCCTGGTTGAAGGAGACGGGGAGGTAGCGGAGGGAGATGTTGCCTGAGACGACGGAGGCGCAGAAAACGAGGCTGAGCGCGGCGATCTTGGCGAGCTGGAGGCGGGAGCGCGGGAGCTGCATGGGGACGATGCGGAGCCAGGCGATGGCGGCGTAGGAGAAGAGGGAGCAAGCGGACATGTGGCACATGGTGAGGAAGATGGGGTACTTGAAGCCGTAGTTGCTGAGCAGGTACTTGTTGAGCAGCAGAACCCCGATGTTGGACGAGTACCACGCCGTGACGAGGCCCACCGTAAAGAGGCGGCCCTTGCCGCCGCTGCCGCCGCCGCCGGCGGCATCCTTTCCCGTCATACCCTTCCCCTCCCTTACCTCTGGGTGTGGGTGGGACGATGGGGATCGGGTTCTGGTAGGAATTGTCGGTATTGGGTCGCCGGGCGGGGAGAGACAAGTGAGGCGGAGGAAGAAGAAAAGGAAAAGGAAAAGGGGAAGAAGAAGAAGAAGAAGAAAAAGGCCTATCCGACGGACGGCGGACGATACGAGTGATAGTGACCATCTTCTCACTCCTCACTCTCTCTCTCTCGACCCATAGTCACTATTGATTTATTACAAAGACCCATTGTCACTACATTATAGCACGAATCAAGGAAAGTAGGGTAGAGTTTTCTCGTGTTTGGCATTTGATGTTTTTTTTCCTCTCGAATTTAACAAAACTCGTGACATGAGACGTACCACCTTAGGACCTAGTTTAGTAGGGTTTTAGGTTGTTCCCTTAAAAGGCCCTAGCTCCTCATACGAAGGAGCCTCTCTGGTGGAGTATGACGTTAGAGCCATTGTAAAAAATATTTGGCATAAATGGCTATAAGAGCAGTTTTATAATATGTTGTATTAGATTTGTGAGGAGCTAGGAGAAGTCACTTTTTTTCTTTTCTAGCTCCTCTATACAAAAATAGCTCCGACTGTTTTGAGGTCCTTATAAAGAGCCATTTTTTCGGATTGCCAAATGAGACCTAAGTCTCACATGATTTCTCATTTCACGGACCAAATAACCCACCCTAGCCAACCGTTCAAACCCGTTCTATTCATTTTTTTTTCGAATTCCTCAACTGTCTCACAAACTAAAATTGCTCAAATACCATCACTACTTTGTTTTTTTCGTCATCAACGTATAAAAAGTATTATAGATTGGAAATGTAAGATAAATATTACTAGATTCACCACCAAAACTGCGTCCAGAATACCTAGTTACCTTTCTTTGAAATGCCATATTTTGTATTGAGGTTACCATGTCATTGTCCCGGAACATTTAACCAGAGGGAGGGAGTATTTCGTTCGTTGAGGCTTTCGCAAGGAAAGTAAAGGTTTCCTTTTTCTCATATATAAGCAACTATGAGCTTTTATATATATAAATATATTGACTGAAGGCAGAAAGGCTGGTGCAAGTTGGAGGACAAAGGCAGAAAGGCTGTATCTGTATGGGCTCTTTTCAAAAAGTTAAGTTTTGATCACAAGTCTTGATTTAAAGAACGTTGAGTTGAAGGCACTCGGCCTTGATCTCCTGTTTGTTATTTGAGCCACACACACACAAGGAAAGGAAGGCAGAGGTGATTGGATCTGCAACGCACCGTTACGCAACAACCTACGTATATATAGATTTTTTTTTTGTTTTGATTGATAGGACGTATATATAGATTTTAATATAAAAAAAAATCAAACACAAGTGGTGGAAGAAACCGCCCAGGCACGAAAAGTGGAAAGCACATGCTATAGACCAAAACAATAACCACTAATCTGCAATGTTTTCCAGACGTCCAATCCTTAACCATCGCAGTTGCACCATCAATAGGTCAGATTAAAATTCACCATCAGCAACGTTCTATTGTACCAAAGATTGACCAGTCATCATCTCCTTTTCTTTTCCGTTAGGTTCTATACATGTAATATAACAGATACTGTATCTTTTCACAGAGTTCTTGGAATGGAATTCTGAGACATGAATTGTAGGTTCTTGAGACATGAATTGTACTCGAGACACGAATAATATAATTAGAGGTCCTGCCGAGAGATACTTCAGCCAGAAATGAACAAATGCCATGCTTCCTTCTTGTCGCGTTGGCAAAAGCCAACAGGCAGTCTCTAGTGCCACCATAACACTTTTCCACGACAACCAGAGAGGTCAAAACGTACAACTCCAGGGTGGGGATATGAACTACAGTCAACTATGGGTTTGCAAAAGTAATCAACAAGATCTCTTCACCACTAAATAATACTAAGAAAGAAGAAGAAAAAGGATACCATCCTCAAAGTCTATTCATTAGCCATCGAGGCACTTGTCGTTTCACCCTTCACTCACATCAGTAGGGTAGCTCCCAAGAACTTTTAGGAAAGTGGCGAATTCCTGCGGATCAAAATGAATCTGAATCAGCTCCTGCTTACCGCATTGACATAGTAATTGAGAAAACAATACCTTCAAGTTTCCAAGAGCATTTTGAGCATTTGGATCAGCCATTGACGCTTCAAGATCTACATAGAAGAGGTAGTCGAAATGCCTGGCTCAACAGTGTGAAAAAGGATGATATGAGGAGCATGTCTATACAAGCAGTTTAGAGAAATCTCAGATTCTACACTCTCCAATAGACTTAAATGGTAAAATCAGTTCCTACTTCAGTGGTGCAGAGCAGTTATCATCAGCTACACGTAGAGGGCTTTTCTTGTGTGGGCGGCTTTCCATCTGCAGGAAATATAGAGCAAAGCTGCGCTGCTGATAAGTTCTCTCTTGGAAGGTGGGATGGACTGAGGAGGGGGAGCATAAGCGTTTTCAAGAATGAAAATGTCAAAAGATACCTTTGTGAGGTTGATTTTTCGCAGAGCAAACACCGCGAGTGCTTTGAACAGTTGACCAGGTCCTTCTTCCAGAGAGAATACTATGCTGGTCTGGAGGTTATGATCTTACATTATTTCACTACCAAGGGGAGGGCATGGATGGTTTGAAGATTACCGGGCATCTCATACCTTGAATGGCTTGTCAGTGCGAGGAATAATGGGTTCTCGAGCCAGCATCATAAAACGGGTAACATTGTCTGTGTCATCCTGTACATGGAGTTGGATCTCTCTCCAAGGAAAGAAGGAATTGTTTCGTAAATTCAGAATGAAGTTGCTGTACCTGAATGTTTTCTGCAAGAATATCCAGCCCATAAAGTTGAGCAGCTAATGAGCTAGCAACTGCAGCAGTATATTGGAGCTTTTGTTCCGCAATAAGCTAGAAAAGGCCAGGCATACATGATTAATAATTAACTTGATAGCATGGACAACAAAACAAACGGATATTCAATTTGCTACGTAAAATCGCCGATGGCGGATTCACTGTCTTGGGTAAAGCAGAAGAAAAAAACAATGATACCTTTGCTGCACCTGCTGTATCGTCAACAGCTTCCCTATGCTCAATTCCTAACTTGGTCAGCGTTTGCTCACATTGTGCGAGAGCCTAATGTGATTGGTAAGCAGAAAGATTGCTTTAGAGAGGCGAACAGGGCTGAGAATAGATGTACAGAGTTGGTTTCTAAAAGAAGACTTACTTGAGGATGGCTCATAGCGCTCCGCAGGTTTTCAATCTTGACACCTCGATTCACCAGCAAACAGTGACGAACTGCAAGCCGTACCTCACCAACGATATGCAACCTGTGGCGAAGCAGGAGGTCATAGTTGCGATGTATGCTACCACCTAAGGAGTTCTCAAGAGGCAACACTGCCCGATCAGCAACACATGTTTCGACAGCCTGTTTGTTTCCAAGGACAGCATGGCAGAAATGGCCGTCGTCAGAAGAATTTCTTCTATCAATGCCAATCGTCGTGTCGTGTTAATCCGAAGCTTGAAGCTAGCACCGGCCGGCTCTACTCTGACTTTGTAATTATAGAAGGGGGGGGGGGGGGGGGGTACCTGGAAGGTGGTCTCGAAGAATTCACAGGGCACGGTGTGACAACTCGGGTAGGCCTTCCTGGCGGCCGCCTCACTGTAGGCTCCGGGGCAACCCTGATTAAGCAGGAAACCAAATGCCAATTAGAAGGAGGTGAGGCCGTGAGGGAGATTTGATTTGACGATGTACTACCACTACCGCTACCTGGTAGGCGACCTTCAATCCGTCCCCAGTCGGCTCCATCAGATCCGCGCTCGTCAGAGGCCCTGAACCCACCCATTCGTTCGTTCAAAACTCAGCGCATCCAAGATCCATCCCACACGCATGAGCATGATATTGAGGTGAGGCGGTAGAAATCTGATCTAATCTTACGAGGCAGCGAGATGGGGTCGCGGGAGGCCGGCACAGGCACGTCGGAACGATCGGGGTCGCCGTCGTCTAGTGGCTGCTGCGGCGAGGGCGATGCGGAGGCGGAGGCGGAGGCGGAGATGGAGCAGCGACTGGCGCGCACGGGCATGACGAGGGTACGGGGAGGCGGCCTGCTGCTGCTGCTGCTGCTGGCAGCGGCGCTTCCTCGTGTGGGGATCGGAGGCCAGGACGCCGTGGACGAGGTGGACACCACCATCCTCCTGCTCTGCTCTGCTCTGCTGGCTCTCTCTCTCTCTCTGATGGCGGCGGGGCACGGCCGCTCCTGCTGAGAGAGAAGTTTGACAGGAACCAGTTCAATTTCAAAAAAAAAAAAACACAGACAGAACAAACACACAGGAATAGAAAAAAAATCCCGCGTTCTAAACGGAGACTAATAATATAGCCGGACCTGTGGCTGGTTGTACGAAATTCTTATCTCAGTCCCACTCCCACCACGCGCTCATGGTACAAGTAGAACCACCGCGGGCTGTTCTTGGAGTGGTCATGGCTACCGGTGAGCGCGGCCACCGGCCAGGTTTGCCACTGCCCTACGCCGCCTCCCCACCGCCGGCGAGTTCCCAAGTGGTCGTATTTGGTTGCAAGCCATGCACAGTGCGTGCTCTGCTCGTGCCCGCTATCGACGGGAATGGTGCTCTAATAATAGTATCCGCGGTTCTCCTCTTTAAAATTTTCAATTTAAAGATAGATAATTTTTTTCCTTATTTTTACTAGGTAAAATACCCGTGCGTTGCAACCGGTAAAAATTACGTAAACAACAAAAATTTAAGTATAAATATGTGATGTTTATTATAAGAAAAAAAATATCACATAGACCAGGATATTTTTTAAAACCGTTGTAACATAGACCAAAATTATCCTGGTTCATTTAAATGATATCTTTTTGGTAGTTATCAACATATAAACCAGAAGATTTTTGGAGTGCTCGGTCCGCTAAGCCAGACCTTGATTATTAAGTTATACTATATATATCTTTATTAGTAAGGTATCTATTAGCAACTAAATTTAGTATTGCATAACCTTATTACTTTCAGGTAAACCTCGCGTGTGTCTTCCCTTAGAGTTAGGTTAATAATACTGTCAACTTGCAAATTGGTTGCAAGGTTTCTTACAATCTTCTCCTAGCCTGCTCATATAGTAGTTAACTCTTAATAATTAATACAAAATGCTCATGTGTTGCTACGGGAGAATAATACATGTTTTTATGATTAATTTTTGTGTCTTCATTATTTTTCAATTTTTTAAAAGGAAGATAATACACATCTTTATAATTTATTATATATTTTGTAAGTGGATGCATTGCTACGTGTATATAATGTATATTTTTATTATGTCTTTGTTTTTTTTTATTTTTAATTTTAATTTTTTTTGTTGGTACTTGTTGATAATACGTATTTTAATTTTTAATTTCTATCTCTCCCTGTTTAGGTTAATTTTTAGTAATTTTTCTGTTTTAATATTTTTGCAGCTACATTGTTTAATATGAAATTGTTTACGAATAATTACATTATACAAAGAATATGTTACCCCCTCTTAGTCGTCACTTCATGCAGGATTACTTTTATTCCATTGTTAGTCTTGATAGCATATAATTATTAACTCATGTATACCCTATATAAGGTATATAACATTTCATTGAATCTTATATACCCATATTAATCTAATGCTCGTACGTTAATACCATGCAAAAAAAAATGAATTTTCGAAAGCGAGGAACTCTTATATGCATTTATTATGGTGCTAAAAAATTATATGATTCTTTTGAGAATCTTAACGTTTTAAAATGAAAAAACTCAAAACTACAAAGTTGTAGATCTCGTCGAGAGCTACAATTTTTATATAAAAATCATCTTCATCCGACGTCATATTGAAGAGTTATGATTTTTTGAAAATTCAGTCTTGTCACGCCACTCCCGGTGGTACGACAAGACCCTACTCTCACGCCACATGTATTGGCGTGACAAGGTTTTCTACGTTGGAAACAACATCCGATGTGTAAGTACTTGTCACACTACTCCCGGTGGCGCGACAATGTTATTTGGTCACGCCACCAAAAGGGTCAGTAAATTTTATTTGAGTTAGAATATTATTGAAATATTTTGTAAAAAAGATTAATAAAATAATAAAATAATAAAATAATAAAGAATTGCAAGTTTAGTAGGGATTAATGGTAGTTTTATTCTGGTCGGCAATTCATGCATGGTTATTTTTATTTTGCTGCTAGTCTTGATATTAAATTATTATTGTAGTAGAGATAAATGTACTCACCTAAATTGACGTTATTTTTGCTTTAAGTAGCCATGTCAGAATAGTATTCGTATTTGAAATTTGTTTTTTTTAAAAGGAATTGTCCAGGAAACCTATTATATTTTATTTTTTGTTTTTGCTACTGCATCTGTTGAAAAATAGAATACTCTATGGCCGACCGTCGTTCGTTTTCCATTTTTTTTCCGCATCATTCTCTGCCGGCCCCTATTTTGTGGTTGGCTTCTTTGTTCTCTTGTTTCCGATCTCATCACACGTCGCACCGGCGGACGGGAAAGGAACCGCCAAACCGGTAGCATAAAAAAACGGCTGTAGCGGGGAAAGGTAAACACGCTATCTGTGTTCGTCCGGGAAACAGAGCGGAGGCCCGGCGCTTTAGCGGCGCTCAGAGGGCGTGCAGGCCAGCACGAGCCCCTGTAGTGGTGGGCGCCACTTCATTTTCTAACAAAAAAAAAATGCTATATCTCACAAACGGAAAATTCAAATTAAATTCCGATTGCACCATTGAACTCGTTGCAATTAATTCTTTAAAACTAGATCTCTCATGGATATATTTAGATAAAGTGACAAATGGGCCCACAGTGGATAGAGGATGATATAGAGGATTGATGGATGCGGAAGAAATGAGTATAGAGGAGAGAATCTTGATGACTAGACAGTATAGAGGATGAAAATAGAGGAACGTGAGTGCGGATAGTCTTAAGCGGCGGCTGATGAACTCGCAAGTCCATGGGCCTGCCAGGAGCCGGACATTCTTCTCGGCTTTCTGCACGGTCACAGTCACCGCTCCGTTCACCATTCTGGGTTACGGCCATCTTGGATCCACGCACGCACGCATTTACGGCCTGGTTCTCAGCCCGCCACCGCGCGACACTGCCGGTCGTGCACTTTCTTTGCGTTTCCGCGCAGGTCCGGCGGCCCCATTATGCTGGCCGCCGGCCTTGCCGACGTCCACCGGCCCAACGCGGACTCGGTGGACCGGGTGGAGGGGACGAATAGCGAGCTTTTTCGTTTTGCCTTTTACTTTTATATTTACGCGAGTATGAGTATACATAGGATACGTTTGGTATTGGTATTGGTATTTTTATCTGTCCATGTAAACATGCTCCAACCTGAGAGACCGGTTGTATGTTCGTTAGTTAGAAAACCAGACCAAAATAAATGGGGAGAAATTTTGTCTCTTTATTATTACTAGCACAATATGTCCGTGCGTTGCAACGGAAGAAAAAAAACTCAAATATAGAGACGTAAATATATTGTAACTTTAATTTTTATACTATTTACATGGTCTTAGCATGACCTTGTGTTATGGGTAGTAGGACCCGCTCCTCACCATGGCTAACGAGCAGCCATTGTCTCGGAGCGTAGCGAGCAAACCAAGCTCAAGCATTGAGTAAGTCGATGATGGTAAAGGGCAAGAGAATGTTGAGCTCCTCATTCATGTGAGTGTCTAACATCAAGCATCCTCGCCTTTGTCATCGTGGCTGCCTCCGAGCGTTGCTGCCGTTGAGCTCACCGACCGTGCATCTATGATTTAACCTATCAAAATACATGAAAGTAAATTTGCTATCCTAGATCGATTTGTCTTTTGGTTTAAGCGATAGAGTTTTATTGTATTGGGTTTTGTAATCTTTCTCGGTTAGGTTTATTGGAAACCTACCAGCACCGACTTACAGACGTGACTCTTTGCACTTGACTCCCAAGTGAATAATACAAGAGTAGTAAGAAGAAAATACAATTGTAGTGACAGGATTGTAGTGACTGGATTAAAAAGGGATGGTAGAAAATCGGAGAAAAAGCAAGTTGATTTGGAGCTTGGATAATTTTTTTCTTTCCTTTCTTTTTTGTATTTTACTTGGTCCGTCCTCTGTTGGTTGTCTTCTGTTGTCTTGTAATTGGACACTGCCTTGTCCACGCGAAGTCCACGTACATATACTACAATCTTCTTCGTTGTCTTTTACCCTATTGGCTTCGGCATGAGCGCCTCTTTTGTCTCACTGTGGTGAAGCTAACTTCACGAGGATTTTATTTGGTCTAAATGGCCTCGCGAGCGATGCATATCAAAGTTACCTTCCCTAAGGACGTCTGCAAGGCAGCTTCGTTGGTATCCATAGTTGAGGGTCATACTATGCTCTGCAACAAAGCACACCCACATTTAGAGGTGAGGTCAAAAACCATCGAGGGTCTGGTCGAAGTCGATGACAAGTCACGTTGAGGGTGTCCCTCTAACACAGATCATGAGTCCAGTTCACATATGCGATATAGAAGGTGTAAAAACAGAGTAAAGTTATCTTCTCGTATTTAGATTAGTTTATTGACATGGAGATGGACCCAAGATAAGTTTTTAGAATGAACGGAAGGAGAATGATTTGATTGGTTAGACTACCGTTGGTCATGTTCTAATAGTATTATGTTTTTTCATAACCAAAATTATAAACTTAGCGATTGAAATATTTATTCATTTGAGACGTACCTATAATACAATATTTATTAATTATTTATTCGTAGAAGAAACATGAGAAAAAAAAGAGATAGAAAAGTGACGGAGCTGACGGGGATAAGGGAAATAAGTGACTGAACTACCCATAATACAATATTTATTAATTATTTATTCTATTTATAGATATAGATGAACATGTGAGAAACAAAAAGTTACCGAACTAACGGAGAGAAGAAAAATAAGTGACCGAACTAACAGGATGAAGGAAAATAGAAATAAAAAAAAATATAAAAAAGAATTGGGAAAGGACACGGCCAGAAGTTTCTATCTGATTGGAATACGGAAAACCGATTGGAATACGGAAAAACAGCAGCATACGGTGGTTGGACCAAAAAAAATTTGATGGCAGAAATTTTGCCTCTTCAATGTTGTATATATATATAGTATAAACAGATTAGGACTTCTAGTTATCTTTACATTCATAGAGTTAGTTATAGGAGGCCATACCAAAAAAATGGTACCAAAAAAGAGGCGGAAATTTTGCCTCTTTATTATTAGGTATAGATACTAGGACAAATGCCCGTGCGATGCACCGGGTCGTACATAAAATTTATTATATATTATACATGCTAAATCCAAACATGTTGGGTATCGTGACAACTGACAAGACATATTATAATGTAGTCATTTAAAGCTAGCTATTTTTTGTCTGGTCTAATTAGAACAATCCTCTTTCAGTTAGATATCAAAGGCCAACTGAAGGAGGCTCAACATGAGAAATATTGTCCCTGCCAGCCACAACGCCAGTCAGCTCATCACCGCCACGATGACATGTTGATCGCCTCCGGATTTCATAGCTTGCTAATTAATAATATTTGTAACTGATGGATTTTGAGAGTATGTGAAAAGCATCGTCTACGGAGGATTTCTTTGGGTGCATAACAAAGATTGCTATTATGTGAATTTTGAAATCAAAAAACCAGTGCTACTCTACTCAAAGTGTTGTACGCAAAACATGTTTGTATCCTATCTACGGTTGACAAGCAGCATAGAGCCTCCTTCAACAGGGGTAAGAACTTTGCGATACTCTCTCAACGCCATCAAACAGGTAGGTGTCTCTGAAGATAGATGTCATGCATTCTTGAGATTTTTGCATCACATGAATAGCATCAATCGAGTGGTGTGCGGGTCCACAGGTACTTACTTGGTCGATGTGCGGGCACTGGACGACGATGGCGAGCAAAATAATGAGGAAGATCACAACGAGCTTGGCGTCGAGGAAGATTTTCTGCAGGTTTGGCGAGGACAAGGCACCATGAGCACCAGGGACCCGTCCAGCTTCTTGCCGGTCGGCCTCTACGGCAGCACGCAAACAATGGTGACCAATACGATTCGACCCTGCCGGAGGATATTGTCGGCGAAACTATGGGTCTGTGAAGTTAACGAAGACAACAATCTTTAGATATAGGAAGACCACGGGATTTTCTGATCCACGATGTTTTCGTTTTTTATTCCGATTCGAAATCGACCTTGCCATGGAATATGGCCGCATCGACGGCGACGGTGGCGGGAGGAACTTCTTTGGATCTTCGGGAAACACGACATTAGCGGGAATACGGAGGGAATCTGGGAGCTTTAGGGCTTGTTTGGATGTACATATATTTAGTTAAATCCACATGTGTTAGAGTGTATTTGAACTAAGTTTCACTTCAATCCATGTGGTTTGAGGTGGATACATGCACATCCAAACAAAGCTTTATGGGGACGGCGAGCGTGCCGAGCCTCCCGCGCGTGGGGTGGCATCCACGGCATCGAAGCGGTGGGTGCGGGCGAGAAGGCGGAGCAACGCAGAGTGTGCGAGCGGGCGGCACGCGCCCGAGGCTGCACGGCGTCTGCGGCGACGTGCGTATGAGTACGAGAAGCGGCCAGCCGTGGAGGAGGCTCGTGTCTGTAACGAGCGCGACGGTGGCGTTTTTTGTTTTCTTGTTATTGAGAGGATGTCGATAGGGATGGGATTCACGGGGAGCGGCGTGACCGCGTTGTAACACCTCTGGTGTTTAGCATGTAATTAACTTGACATATCATCATTATCATCTTTAAGCATCTTGATCATGATTTCATGTGTATGCATTTTGCTAAGTGTATCATTTTATGTGAAGTACCTCTATTGCAAAAACCCTAATTAGCCCACTTCTCTCTACAAGG
The DNA here is from genome assembly GCA_009763385.1 of Coix lacryma-jobi var. lacryma-jobi. NCBI lineage: Eukaryota > Viridiplantae > Streptophyta > Magnoliopsida > Poales > Poaceae > Coix > Coix lacryma-jobi. Next base: position 627,211 of record CM019825.1, on the reverse strand, counting down.
GCAAAATGGTAATTTCATCTCTGTGACTAGCTTTGTGTAATTCTTGTTCCTTTGGTGTCTTGAAGTTTTTTTTTGTGATTGGCCAAAGTTCAAAAATCAGAATTTGATTTCAAATTTCTTTGCAAAACCCTGATTTCCAAATCCTGGATTTTATCCCTCTTGTTGTGATTAAAAAATTATTCAAAATTTGAGGTTGGTCCAAAAAGCAAAGTTGTAGATCTGTCAAAGAGAAACAACTTTGGTATTCACAAGTTTTCAAGTTTCTGTACAAAATATTGAGTTATTTCAAATTCATTCAAACCCCAACTTTTGTTCCCTTTTCAGTTTTCAAAATTAGTTCAAAAACTAATGAGTTTCTGAAAAAGTGTATAATAGCAAAGTTGTAGGTTTTGATAAAAGGAACAACTTTCATGTTTACAGATTTTCAAGTTTTAGTTTGAAATCCAGAGTAATTTTGATTTGAATCAAGTTTGAAAAAGTGTCCCCTTTACTGTTTTCAAATATTGTTCAAAAACTATTTGGAATTTGAAAATGTTCATATTGACAAAGTTGTAGATATCTTTTTTGTGAACAACTTTGGTATTTTGAGTTTTTCCTGTGCAGTTCAAATTTTGGGAGAAATTTGCAAAGTTCTGAAATCAGCCAAAAGTCAAACCCTAGCCTAGACCCTGTTCATCTTCCTCGCCGTAGGGGGGGGCCCGGCCATGGCCGAGTCGCCGGCGCTACGCGCGCCACGCGCTCGAGGCTCGCTCGCCTGTCTCCGACCTGTCGCCGCTGACCCCGCGATCATTTTGCGTCCGCGCGTGCGAGCGCTGACCTCTCGCCCGTCCCCCACTGCTCCCAGTTCATCACCGCCGCGTGGACAACGCCGGCGAGCTCACGCCCAGGCCCCGGCTGCACGCCGTCCTCTCCGCCAGCTCGCAATCGATTGCGCGTGCCTCGGCCGAGCTCGTCCACACCTCTCCGAGCTCTCTACCGGCCGCTAGCCGTGTCTATAAAAGGCCCGCCGGAGCCCGACTTCCTCACCCACCTCCGCCACCGTGGCCAGCTCATTCCATAGCCTCCGCCGCTCAACCAACTAGCCCAGAAGCTCCGCCTTGAGCTCGTGAAGCTTTCCCACCCCTCAATTTCACCTCTACCGTCCCCGTTTGCCCGGCGTAGCTCGCCGTTGTCATCTCCGGCGAGAATCCCGTCGAGGTCGGGATCGTGAAATACTCCCTCTCCGCCATTGATCATCCTCCACTGACCCCCGTATCACCTTCCTTACTCCTTTGCGCCTCTGACTGACCCCTTGCGGTCGCTTGTGTCGCGCAGGACCGCCGGAGCGTCGGTCGCCGCCGTGAAGCTCCCGCCGAGCTCCGTCGACCACCTCCCTCCGTTCATCCCCTCACTGCGCCGAGCCTCCTAATCGACGCCGGTGAGCCTCCTGAAGCCTCCCATCTCCTCGGTTTCGCCTGAGGCGCCTCGTCGTGGCCGGCGTAGCAGCGCCGCCGTCGTCGGTGATCGCCGGCGAGCGGAGGAGAAGAACAGTGCTCTTTTTCTTTTTCTTCATACATGTGAATAGTGCTCTGATTTCTTTTTTTTGTGGTATTTTCTGTGTTGATCCAAAAATTCTGAAATTTTTGTGGTAGACTCTTTATGCTCTGAAGTATTTTATAAAAATATGAAACTTGAGTTTTGTGCAAAAATTTGAAAATGAAAAATTCCCCTTTTAATTGAAAAATGAAGGCTTTGGTATTTTTAGAGAGTGTTCTATAGCTCCAAAAATCTTGAGATAAAATTTGCAAGCTAGCTATGTCATGCTGAACCTCTGGTAAAATTTTGAAGGCATTTGGAGCAAGTTGATTTTTGAGCTTTATTTTAATTAAGGAATAGTGCCTTTTGTTAATTAAATGTCTAGATTTAATTGAGCACCTTAATGACCTCCAAAAATTATGAAACTTGTTTTGCCATATACTTGTACCCTAATGAACTTGTGTGATTAATTTGGTAATTTTTGGAGCACCTTCATAAAATGACCTTTTTAAATAATTAAGAAAAATAGAAAAGGTGATTAGGGTTAGCGTTGAATGCCCTGTGATGTGACTTTTGGGATTGCTTGATGTTCATAGACCCCTACCCTTTGGTCTATGATGTTTGTGATGCTATGTTTAGATAATGCTTAGGATAATTATGATAAGGTCTAGTTTAATCAATATTGCTTAAGGAAGAAATGGTTACCTTTTATGCTCAACCTAGATTTCGATTATGCCTTGCCTAAGAGTAATCTAGAATCAGTGGTATTGTCTTGCACCATAAGTTCATATCATCATTCTCATGAGCATTCATCATTGCATCCGTATAGTTGACGAAGAAGGCCCTGAAGTCGAGGTAGCCACCGAAGGATCTGTCCCCGAGGCAACCCCGAGCTCCGACACCTATACCTACCCCGAGTCTGCTCTTTTTGCCATCCAAGGCAAGCCCCGGTGCATTTAACCCTTTCCTTGAATTTATAAATGTTTCCTTAAATGTCTTGAGTTAAATTATTGCATTAGGTTGATAGGAGTTGAGTGAAATCCTATCTGATGCATTATCTACCTTGACCAATGATACACCCGATACCTGCTTTTCAAAAACTATTTGCAAAATGCTTAGCAATGCTATATGATAGTTTTGCAATAAAAATGCCAATTTCAAAAGTGTGATCACTTTAAGAATATTTATGGGAATTTCTGGTTTACTCCCACTATTGGCTAAGTATCTGATCCGTACCTAGTCAATGGGAAGGAGAGGTTGTCCTTGCGTACGGTGCCGTCATGTTGTAGTCCGGGACTCAACAGTTGACACCGACCGGGACAGGGTTGAAAAACTGACAGGACCTGTACTCTTGGGTTAGAGTCCCGAGGTGCTTGTCGCTGGCTGGAAAATTTAGGGACCACCTGTATGGGGGCCTGCTGACTAAGACTTGCAACTATTCACATACTACGGAAAGCTTTGGCTCCGAGGAATCCTTTATTGGACCGACAACCGCGCACTGGGAGTGGAGAGATGGCGGAAGTAGCATGTACCCACGTGGGTTAAAGTCCCGGATTGGAGTGGTGTACTGTACTTCCGGGTGGCGTAGGACCGGGCCCAATCTTGGAGGAATCGTGGTAGACGAGTTGGCATATGCAAGCTTGGGTGCTACATATGCAGTGTGGATAGGGACCCTCAGCTGAGTATTATTTATCCGGATTAACGCTGCTCCTCGGTTATGGAGACTTAGTCACTGACTGTCAACAGGGAGTGGTTCTCAACTAGGAATGTTTTGAAAAGTAAAATGAATCAAGGATTATGATGGAACAAGGAATATCTGAGTCTTTTCAAAATAAGGAACAAAGTTTGAAAAATGCTTTTCTGCAAAATACTTGAACTTGCTTAAGCCTTACCTTGACTACCCTAAGCCTGCATTCCTGAGTCTTCTCCCTTTTTCTTTAGTCGGGTAAGTCTTGTTGAGTACCTTTGTACTCAGGGTTCTTTTACCCATGTTGCAGGTATGGCAGATTCCTCAGTATGCCTTGGACCCTGCTGTGTGACTGTTGTTCAGGAAGAGGCCGATGAGGCCGATGAGTGATTATTCACCCTCGGGCTGGGTGAAGCATCTTTATCTTTTAGTTGTTGTCATATGCTACCCTGCCAACTCTATCTATTTGAACTATGGTCTGTAATAACTTCACTTTAATTTTATGTTGAACCCTGGTTTGTAAAACTATTGTTATCTAAGTCTTCCGCTATTTACTCCGATGTTATTTGTCAAAATGTTCAAGAGATTGTAACTGAATTGTGAGATGATCCTGCGGACATCGGGCACTAATGTAGCCCAGTGGCGAAATCCGGTCTTAATCTCCTGGCTGTACGGATCGACTGTCAGTGGTTGACAGTGATCAGTGGGCCATGGGATTAGGGCCGTTACGTCACACGCGTGAACCAGCGAGCGTGTCGGGCAGCGAAGGAAAGGTAGCGGGAGCGAGTGGGTTGGTAGTTGGGCCCGAATGAAATGGGCCAGACAGAAGACCAATGTGGGCAGAGTGTTGAGTTGTATGTCGACTTGGGTAATAATAATAAAGGAAACATCAGAATATACGCAGTGCAGTAACAAACGACCGAAGCTAATTAGACACGGACACGATAACAGAAATACGGATGAGGCCAGACGATAATATATATATATATATATAACAACAACAATGTTATAAATAGATTAGGACTTCTAGTTATCTTTACATTCACAGAGTTAGTTATAGGAGGCCATACCAAAAAAAATGGTACCAAAAAAGAGGCGGAAATTTTGCCTCTTTATTATTAACTAGCACAAATGCCCGTGCGTTGCAACGAGAGAAGAAAGAGACTCTAAAAATCTTTTAGGTTAAGTTTAATCTGAAGTTTAAATTTTTAAACTCTAACTATAAATAAACTCTTTTGGGTTTAGTTTAAAAAAATAAAAGTGATGTAAGTAGATCTATTTCAAAATTTAATTTCATAGTACATATGGCCGTACGCTGTAACGGGAAAAAAATACATTGATTGATCTATTGGTCACCATCGCGCATCATGGTCACCTGATTTTTTCACGGAGCACAGCGCTATATCAAGTCGAATCTGGACATGTGGACACGACAACAAAACAAAATTGTATGTGTTTCTGAAAAACAAATTTTACAAATTTTAGAATAATAAATTTAGTCAAAATTATTTCATGGGAGAAATATTTGTCAAAACTGACCCAATCTCGAAAACAAATAAATGCAGAAAGACCAAAGTTTATAAATTGTTAATTGTTAATTTTGGTAGTGGTCCACGAGCCTTAATGATCTCACGTCGACCCCGTCCAGGTAAATATGGAGCAACGGGGCACGAGGCGCTCTTCTTATAGCTTGAGCTCGTGGCTCGTCCGCCTTCAGCTGGTGAGGTGGTGCTAAATGCCCAGATCGAAACTGAACGAGCGCTCGTCTCTACTGCCGCTGAGGTCTCGTGGGCTACCTAGACTGGGCCTTCAAGTTCGGGCCGATTTCGTTGCAAAGAGGTTTGGACCGAGACGAAACAGTCAGATTGGATCGGTTTTTGCTCCAACCGGTGCTTATTTTTCTTTAGTAGCTGGTAGTGTAGCTTCTCAATAAAAATATCTTTTTTTTCTTATTGACCCATGTCATAATAGGATTAAAATCCTAATATATATACTTAAGTGAGAAATAAAAAATAAGCAAATAATAAAAACAACCAACAACAGCCCAACACACGCACGCACAACCCAAACACACGCACCCAGAACGCAAACACACGCACCCTACTCGGGTACAGCCCAAACACACGCACCCAGAACGCACGCAGGCTTGCAGGTACCAACACGTGACTAAATAAATTTAGACCGAAACCAAATTGATAACGAGGTTGGACGAAAATCTAAAGTTGATAGAAATTTTGGCTCAATGTTGTAAACAGATTAGGACTTCTAGTTATCTTTACATTCACAGATTAGGTATAGATATTAGGTATAAATATAGATATAGATATAGATATAGATATCTGTCCATATAAACATGCTCCAACCTGAGAGACCGGTTGTATGTTCGTTAGTTAGAAAACCAGACCAAAATAAATAGGGAGAAATTTTGTCTCTTTATTATCTACCCTACTAAAGCACCACTCTTAAACTTTGCTTGGTGTACCAAAGAAAACTTCCCCGTTGAGATGATACTCATCCATACACCCAAAAAATATACCCAGAAAAATAACTTCATAGAAATCAACCATTCAGATTGGTTGTCAATCTCCTCTGTCATTGCTCACCCGAGGCAAACGTCTTCCGCATCAGCGACGGTTCGATCCATAGTTCCTCCATCTCGAATTATTTTTTTCAGTGACAAGGAACAGTGAATATTTTGGGATCGCGTTGGCAGGCCCGCCGCCCCCGCCCTCATGGGTTCCTCCCACCCGCCACCGCCGCAGGCGCCGGCTGCCTCCCTGGCACCGGCGCCCAGCCCTCCCCCGCCCTCCTCTCCACGGTCCTCCGCAAGCCTCCTTGGCCAGGAAGCACGCTCCACCCGAGGACGACCTCGACAGCTCCAAACCCTAGCCCCATCCCCGCCGCCGCCGCCGCCGGCGGTGCCGGCTGCCGCCCCACCGCCGTCGCCACCTCCCCCGGACCTCCTCTCCCCAGATCCGGCTCGCCCCCATCGAATCACGCCGTCCCCTCCCCTCCCCGTGCGCACGCGGGTGTTGACGGGTCGCCGCCGCCGCTGACCTCGTCGGTCACCGCGGCTTCGCCGGCGCACTCCTCCCCTGCCACCCCCGGCTTCTCCCTCCCCTCCTCCCCAGAGCCTATGCGCGCGCAAGTGCGTGGCATGGCCGCCGGCGCCGCCCAAGTTCCGGCTCCAACGCCGGCGTGGCCCAGCCAGCCGCGTGCCTCACGCCCCAAGAGATGCCGGGGCAGGACGGTGCCGCCGCCGAGAAGGCCCAGCGCGCCACGGTCGTTGGCAGCCACTCATTGCTGGAGCTACAGGAGTCCGGGTGGGAAGAGCTGCGGCGGGAGGGCGACATCGACGTCAAGCTCTCCTCCAATGCGCACCGATCTACTCAGCTCTGTCCAAGACGACAATATTGATGTTAACCTGCACCTCGCGGGAGTCGCCATGGTAGGTACGTCACACCCCAGCTGCCACTCCTCACCCTCGAATGAGACAGTTAATTTTTTTTCTCATTTCACTGATCGTGTTTGTTTTTGTTCTTTACTTCGCGTCTGTGCTGCATAGATGGTCATCGAGCAGCCTCTGCTCGCTCTCCCAGTGGTGCGTTGGAGCAGCAAGCACTAAAGGCAGGAATAACACCGCCCAGTGTAGTACTGGGCGCCAACAGTGGAGCAATTTGAGATCAGATTGGCAGACTTTGGTCATATATTTGGATAGCGAATCACTGTGTAGTTTTACTTTTCAGTTCATTTTACTTGGTATTTAAGAATATGAAGAAATTTTTTCATTTGCTCCAAATTTAGGGATGGATGGAGGTTTTACAATTTGTTGAACTTAATCACACCCATTGTTTGGTGATTAGTATAGCAGACTAGCCAATTTGACTAAAGTGATATATATATATTGATATTTTTTAGTGTACGCTATGCTAAGAATAATACAATGATATTAAATATGGTTTAGGTATGGGAAGAAAGTAAATAAAACTCATGTTGGCAACCTGTATAAGAAAGTCGGATACTCCTTTTACTTTCCTGGGGTGATGGAGAACGAGCTGCAGATCCCCTGTTACGAAGCTGTCTCTGATATTCATACCTTGTGCGATGATTTGGATCCAACTACTTACTTTCGTTTGTTTCTTTTTTTTTCCTATAAACAACCTTTCTGTTATCTCTGTTCTCATCTCTCTTATTTTTTTCATCTTCTACCATTGATAGGTGGCTATGATAAAGAGGAGAAAACCACTAGGGCATATGATCTGGCTGCTCTTAAGTATTGGGGTCCCACAACAGCAACAAATTTTCCATTATATATATATGTAGAATGCAGTTTTCCTTTGCTAAAGATCATATCGATGCTATATGTCTCAAATGTTGTTTATTAGTTAGTGATCTAGAGCGAAGCAAGGTTCTGTGATTTTTGTTAATTATGTACATTGCTGGAATTGTACCAAAGTCATTTGTTTTTGTATTTCAAGGTGAACAACTGCAGAAAGGACTGGAGGATATGAAGCACATGACAAGGCAGGAGTTTGTAGCGGCCCTGAGAAGGTCAGTTTAACAACATTGATCAACTCTGTGTTAATTGTTACATTTTGAGAAAGATCAACTGCACAATATTTTGTTCTTAATAGACCACTGTATATGAATGCAGGAAGAGCAATGGTTTCTCGAAAGGTACATCCATTTACAGGGGAGTAACCAGGTATCCATTCATATAGTGGCATCCATCCCTTGGAGCGTGGAGCTGACTACATTGAGGACACTCGCTGGCCGAATCGAACCAATAACCCTATGGCCACTACTGAGTAATACATATCCCCTCCAATTTGTTGTTTTCTTGCTATGTAATTCAATTTGGATAGTGATGATGAACTGATGCATAATACAGCACTTATCAGAGGCCAACTTCTGTCAAACGAGTGATGTACATAAATCCTTGTATTTGAATCTTTAACATCCTTAATTGTATCTCTCGGTGTTTGACGTTGCATGTATTTGTCTTTCTTTGTATCAAATGATGAAACCTCTAAATCGGTGTTGGACATTGTTGAACTATATCTGTCTTTTTCTTTGTATCAGATGATGAAACTTCAAAACAATCTTAGGGCACCTTCTACACAGTGTTGGTAGCTCTATTAGTGAGAAGGCAATTCTTTTCCGATGATAATGCAATTGCTCTTTAATTTTTCCTTTTATTATTGTTTTTGGGTATCTTCTGATCTTTAAAACAGTTTGCTCTAGGCAGGTATCTTACAAACTTACACTGTCATGTGGCCTGTACGTATGCCAATGATGATTAGCTATATATTTAAAATTACTGTAAGATTACTTATGTAAGATTACTTATGACAAAAATTGTCTGGCTTGTTGAGGCTTATATAGCTATACATATTATACATTTCATGTTTTGTTCATGTACTCTTGTTACAAAAAAAGAATACTGCAATGAAATGAAATTTTGGGCCTGATGCCACACCTATGTTAGCCATGGCATTGACCACAGATGCTATGCTTATTAGTCCGAAACGAAGTTGTTTCAACATTAGGATGGGCACACTACTAGCGTTAGCGTGAAGAAATATCAATATTGTTCTAAAATAAAATTTTAATTTAATATGTTCCGTAGCGTTAGCACGAGCAATATACTAGTTAGGTATACATATAGATATATCGGTTCGCTCCACCCTCATTTTTAGTGCCCGTCACCACTGCTGCATGCTCCGTGTCTATCCTTTATGGGTCGATCTTGTTTCTTTGTTTGAGAGGAACCGTTCTAACAGGTATGGCCGTGTGATAAGGACACGTCTACGATGTCCAATTAATTTCTCAAATCTTTCATGGTACAGAAATCTCAAGAAAATAAGCTTCTCTCAATTTCATAGCTCCTCAAGTTAATATTTCAGCTTTGAATGATTCATCTGGAATATCCTTCTTCCATAAAGCTTTGTGCATTTTCATTTGGTATAAGGCCAAATATGATGAAGGAAGAGGTTTGTATTGCTATTACATCAAACACGCTAATCTTCTAGGGAGTTAATTTACGCAAGCAATATGAGAGCATCTCCGACAGTTTACCAAAATTTATTTAGCAAATCTTGTGTTTTGCCAAGTTACTAAAATATTTGGCAAGTCAAAATTTATTCTCTCTCCAGGAGTTTGCCATTTATACTTGTTAAAATTAAAATTTAGGCCCACAAATAAAGTTGAGCAGAAAGCCTAAGGCCCGATGGCACGGCCCGGAGCCCGGGAATTTGGCTCGGCCCAAGCACGGTCCGGCTTGAAGCCTGCAACGGACCAGGCCTAGGCTGCGCCCTCGGCCCACGGGCTGGCCTGGCCCGGTCCGGTATATATAAATAAATATATATATATATATATAAATATTTATTAATGTAATTTTTTTTTACTGGTGGGCCCATGGGCCTTTGGGTTGTCCCGAGTCCCGATCGGACTGGACCTGAGTTCATGGCGCGGCCCGGTCCGGTGGCCCGCTGTGCCTTGGTCAGCCCGGTCCGATTGGGTTGTGCCTAGCCCGGGTCTGGGCCGGACCGGGCCGGTCGGCCCGATTGCTCATCACTACCTACAAACCTCTTTTACCAAGATGTTGCGAAAGATATCAACTTGCGAAGGATAACAAATTTAAGCCTTTGGATGGTAACTTGACAAAGATAGCAACCTCTTTTACCAAGCTATTCGAGGGTGAATTTTTATATTTTGCCATAAAACAAGGGATGACAAGTTAGAGCATCTCCAACAACTTGGTAAAAATCACTTGCTAAATCTTGAGTTTTAGCAAGTTGCTATTTTATTTGGCAAGTAAAAAAAAAGACTTCTCTCCAACAAGTTGCTATTCTTACTTGGTAAAAATAGAGGATGACATATGGGACCCGCCTGTCATTGTCCGAGGAGATGGTCTTCCTCCGCCGAAGCACGCTCCGCCGCTCCGCCACCACCGCCGTCCTCCTCGCCCTCCACCTCCTCCTCACCACCGCCTCCGTCGCGTCCTCGCCGTCATCCCTGCCGGAGCAGCTCAGGCGCCGATGCAGCGCCCCCGTGGAGGAGAAGAGCACGCTCCGCCGCTCCAAGTCTTCATTCATTGATGACCAGGGAGACGATGCTGCACCAGGTGCGGCAGTCAATATAGGCGCTGTGAGGCGACGACATCGTTTCTTGTTGGTGCTGCTGCAGGCAGTTAAGAAACTTTGAGCCGATGATCGCTTCTGATGCTCCAGCAGCAACATTCCGGAAACAACAGATCTGGATCACCAACGATGTCTTTTACCAGGGGAGGTTTACCAGGGGAGATTCAGCTAGCGAAATTTGTATGAACTGTAATCGATGGCGAACAACGGACCTCATTGGATTGTGTCATGGAGGAATATAAGTCCGGTACTGAAGATCCATCGGATCGAATTCAAAGTGGAGACGAAATCCTAAGAGGAGGACTGCAGCAGAGAACGGGTTCCGGGCGGAATAGGGAAAAAACAAGGAGACCTGAACTCAGCGCCTTTGCTCGGCGACGTATGGCGGCGCAGCGGAGGCGCTATGCCGGTCGTTGCTCGGAGGCGTGGTGGGCCGGCGGGGCAGGTGCCGAGCGATGCGTGACGCGGGAGGGAGGCCTGGGCGCGCGGGCGAGCGGGACGCGAGCGCGAGCGCGAGCGGATACGCGCTCCTTCCGCACTGCGGAAACATACGCGCGCGAGGGTGGATTTTAGCAACTTGGGAAAAATACCAAGTTGATTTAGAGAGTTGTTGGAGAAGGTTTTTTGTGTTTTTGCCAAGTTTATAAGAATACCAAGCTGATTTAGGGAGTTGTTGGAGATGCTCTTAATTCGAGAAACTCTTGGAGATACTCACAGTTCTTGCAGATTGGGTCCATGTTTGTGAGATTAAGTCGGACTATACTAAATCAGGTGCTACATATTTTAAAACAATCCAAGTTGAATGATGATCATTGCCCTTTATTATTATTGAGGATAGCTAAACTTATTATTGGAGCAAGGATTTTTAATTCAATTTATAGTTTACGTGAGTTTTATTCAGGTTACTTCATTCAAGTTACTTTCCATATTAGTCATCCTCCCCTAAAAGACTTCTCTCCAACAAGTTCCCCACGCCTTCTGCTTCCCTCTCCCTCTCTCTCTCTCTATATCTATCTATCTATCTATCTCGTTCTCTCCCGAGGGAGCGACGAGCGTGAGGCAACGCGCCGACACGGGTGGAGCCCAGCGGCCACCCTCCCTCTCCTCCACCCTCCGCGCGGGCTTCTGAACGGTCTCTCCTCGACCTTCCAGCGTCGTGGCGGCTCCCCACACGGTGGCCACGCACACCTAGAGTTTTGTCCCGCCATCGCCGGGGTTCCGAAAAGGCCGACCTACGGCCAACGGCCTCCACGCGAGTGCTACACCGGTGCGGAAACCTCCAGGCCCACCTAGGTCTCGTCCCACCATCGCTGGAGTCCTGAAATGGCTGGCCTACGGAGCGGCGCCATCTGCGCGAGCGCTACTCGCTGCAGTCTCCAGGTACATTCTCGTTGTGCCTCCGCTACCCTTTCCTTCGTCGAGGAGTTGTTGTCGATCCGTGCTCGCGGACGACTCCACCCTCTAGGGTCTTTCGGCTCCGCGCCGTGCCCTAGCAGCACTCCCTCGACATTGCTGCTCCCATGGCACCCCTGCTTGGGCCGCGCTCGTCCGCTGAATATAAAGATACGTGAGAATGTGAACTGTTACCGAAAATATTCAAAAATTGCTACTTGATTTTGAAATCTAAATGTTGAGGAGAATATGTGTTCATCCATTACGAAATCTAGATTAATACCCGCGGGAGGATCCCCGTCCGTAGAGCCATCTTTGTTGCCGAACCAGTGTTCTCTCGACGCGTGCCTCTGTTAGTCTGTTTCCTTAGCGTTTTCGTGGCCTTAGCCTACTAGGATCCATATGTAGCGTGGGATTCGACCACTCCTTGCATCTGTGGCTCGATCGATTCGCTCGCTCAACGCGTGTCCACTCTCGCGTGAGGCCTACGCGGTTCACAATTTCGTTCACGTCAAAAAGCGTCATTTTTTCTAGAACAGACCCGTTGGCCCGTGTTTCATTAAGAAGAAAATAGAGTTTGTTACACGACGCATACTATTTGGACTCACCGGAAAACATCGAAAAGCATCGTCGTTGCCTCACCCTCAAATCGGTCACACCAGACCTTGACACTCCCTCCATCTGCTTGCCCCCGTCTCTTCCCTCTCCGCTCTCACGTTGCTACACCATGTGTCGCATCGCCCTTCGCTCCATGGAGTCGCCCTGTCTTCTTCACCCCGCTTTTGTCGGTCTCTACCCTTGGCGTCGCCATCCTCCTCCTTTTCCCATGTTTCTGTCGCGCCATTGGTGACCTGCTTTATCTGTGAATCATTACCATGGCCATGGCAGTGCGTGCATTGGTGACCTATCTGTTGAGGAGTTCTGTTGATGAGTTGTAGTGTGGTGATTCATTGTCTCTATTTGTGCGGCCGTCGAGCTCACCGAGGCATGGTGCCAACACCGTGGAGGCCACTTCCCATGTCTACTACTTTGTGCTTGCTGCTCATTGACCCTGCAACAGAAAATGTTTTGGTGCTGTTTGGCTGATCGTTTTTACGACTGATTTTGGTTGTTTCAATAGTGTTCTGTGAGAGAGATCAAACCGAGTACGGCTGATAAGCCGACTGATAATTGCTTTTCTGTACTGCTACTGCATGCACTCTAGATGTTTGATGAAATATCAGTTCAAGCCTATAAATTCATTGCACCTTCTTTAACTTTAAGTATATCTTTCATTTGAGAGAGAATCTTTCATCCAACAGTGAGTGAAGGTCGATGCTAATGGTTTACGACTTTTGCAAGCTTAGCTTATTACTGACTAGCTCCAATTTCACACTTCTTTTTGCACAGTGAGGATACATGTTCCTAATCAAACATAAAGTTCAGAGTTAGTATAAACAATAGTTTCATTTATTTACCCATATAAGCTTCTTGATGGTCTTCAACTCTTCATACTTTTAGCAATGTGCATCTTGCAACTTATTAGACCATATAAGCAAGACTCTTACGATTTTATACTTACTGTTGCCACCTTCCCAGCAGTTCGCCTATTGGTTGATGTGTGCAGGGCTGCTACCTGCTAATGCTTGTGCTACCTGCTACCTGTGTTGGCTGCTACCTGCTAATGCTTGTGCTTTAGATGTTTCAATTAACTGGTTCTGCCTATTGGAGGAGGCCAGGGACACTAAGCGCAAGAAGAGTTGTGGGGAAGGGGGGAAGGGTGCTCCTCTCCCTGGGAATGGAGAGACCAAGGCCAAGGGCCACTTTCTGAATGAGGAAGAGTTTCTACCGTTCTTGACATGGAAGGCTAATCAGGTTTTAGACAAATTTGTTAGCATGGTTCTTGATGAGGCTGCTGATAAGGTGGCAAGGGAGGATGAAAATAAGCCGATGTTGGAAACTGATCTGGGGTCGGCTGAGGGGGCAACTTCTCTGGTTGTTGCTCCAGAGACTGAACCAAGTCTGGTAGTTAAGATTGGGGAGGAAGGGAAAGAGCTGGAAGGAGCAGCAAAGGAAACAATGGCTGATGTTCTCACGAATCAGTCTGGTGGAACAGTGGTGCAAGCAGTGACGATAGTGGTTGATTCTCTGGGTACAACACACGTGGGCAAGGCACCAGTCCAAGGCGGGAGCATGAGTGCAGCCTTATTACCAGAGAACATGTTCTTGCCATCTAGATCCAGTCCAAGGCTAGTGGGTGTTTCGGATGAACACACGCTTCGGAAGGCGGAGCGGCGTGTGGAGGTGAAGAATCTGGAAATAATTGAAGGTATGGCTTCAAATGGTTCGTTTTGTTCTGTTCCTTTGAATTCTGCAATTGTTAATTTACAGTCTTTAGGATTCAATAGGGGGAGTACTGTTAACACCAGATTTTTGCACGCACAAGAATATGACAGGTGGACCCAGCCAGCAGAGAAGAAAGGATTCGGCAAGCAATCGGATGACTATTTGGTCCTCAGGGTTTCGGTGCATACTTGTGCGGTCGGCTATTTTACAAGGCGGTGGTTCCATTCGGGAGATGGATGTCGCAAGCAAGGCCGGCTTGCACGAGAAGACACGTGACAATGGAAGACGCCAAAAGGATTAGGAAGTAGGATTTGTATCTTTCCATATTTTATTACGTAAATCGTAATCGTTTAGGATTCGTATTTCGTCCAGGGTATAAATATAAACCCTCGACCATTGTAAAATTGTTCACAACCACATCAATACAAACCGGCCCCGTGCCGTCTTCGAGTCCTTAGTCGTGTCGTCGAGTTCTTCGAGAGGAATCATCGATTCGTCGACCTCCGTAAGTACCGACAACCTTGCTATCATGTCTAGTATCATGCGGTGGATTTAGATATGATGCAAGTAGTCTCGTATGTTAAGCTTAGTATCGTGCGGCGGATTTAAGCTTATGACGGGAAGTTTTTGCTTGTGCCTTGTATCGTGCGGCGGATTGAGTCATGAGTAAAAATAGTTATCGACTCTATTAGATTTGGCAGATCTGATAGATTCATCAAGTTATCATGTGTTACATGTTTTATTTATTTAATTCTTGTAACACTCTTTTGCCCAATCTAGATTGATCTTTGTTCGGCCTTGTTTTTTTTCACAAGTTTGCTTGTGCTTTTGCTAATCATAACATCATGGTGGCCGGATCAAAGTTCAATCCAGATTGTTACATGTCGCGGGTTCACGCATGTCATTTATGATTAGGCTCTGATAAAACTAGGTATCGTGCGGCAGATGCAGGTTTTAGATTAGTTTAACCGTGCTTGCTTGTTTGTTCCTTCTTCATGGACCCCAATTCGGCTGTTTTGCCGATTTTGGTTATGCTTACATGAGTAATGAGCTTTTATAGATCTATTCAAATATATGCATGCTTTTAGCTTGTTATAATTAGATTGTATCATGCGGTGGATTAATCTAATTATAAGAAGTGGCGTAGACTCATAGCAAGTGGTATCATGCGGTGGATTAGCTTTGCTTGAGTTTATACCTGATGGGTTTATGAAGACTAAACGTGCGGCAGATTAGTTGGATTGGCCTATGCATGTGTTATTTGAGTAGATCTATTTTGGCAAGTTACCTGTTTACATCATCTCTAATTTGTTCGAGCATGTCTTTCCTTACATGTGTATTCGGCAGTTAATATGCTTTACATACTCTGTTTTCATACTTGCCGAATGATTTTATAAACATGCTCTGACAGACAGCTTCTATAGCTGTGTGCCGTCGTGATTGGCTTTTAAAGCCGTACATATGGAACTGTCTGGTCTCACCCGGCACGTTCCAGAGGTATTCTCATGTTTTTATCCCTTGTTGGTTTTCAGGTCAAACCGACTGGCACGTCTCCGGAATCAACACACTCCGGGCACCCGATTGAAGCCAGTTTTTCGGCTTGCTGTGTGCTTGGCGCGAGGTGTCACGTTTTGCGTCAACACACTTTTTGGCACGCCTGGTGGGACCACTTCGTTTCAAGATGCCTGAGATCAGCGATGATCAAGTACAAATAATTTATCGTTTGAAGGTTCACTAGAGGCGTTTTTTAAAAGAGGAAAGAACTAAAGGCTCTTTTGCCTGTGATTTTCCGAGGGACGGTGAGATCTGTTCAGAAAGTGATTCAGATGATAGTGCTAGCTTTGAAAAAAAGGCAGTGGAATTCCTTTGTGGAGATCTAATGGAGGAAATTTTCGACGAAGATAGTTATCACCTAAGTTGTGATTCTAAGATCGTCCACAGAACGCCAGGGCTAAGTCGTCCAGGAAAAAGGAATGTAGAAAGTTGAAAGTAAAGATTAATAAAATTAGTACATCATGAGAGGAGTTTTCTGGAACAGCAGAGGTCTACGTGACTTGGCTAAAACTAGATTTCTTTATAACTCGGCAAAAGAGGAGAGTTTAGACTTCATTGCTCTTTTGGAAACCGGGAAAAAGGACTTCTCTCAAGCTAAGCTTGGTAGGCTGTGTGCAGGAAGGAATTTCCTATTGCATTGGACTGAGCCGAATGGGAGGTCTGGTGGCATTTTGTTGGGGGTTAACCTGGATGTTTTTGACATTGGCAGCATAGTTGATGGGGCATAAAATTTCAACTCAGAAACAAAGAGGATGGTTTTCAGTGGTGTCTAGTGGCGGTTTATGGTGCGGCCCAACCTGAGTTCAAAGAGAGGTTCCTAACTGAATTGGTGAAGACCTGCAGTAGAGTCTCTCTTCCTCTGTTAATTGGAGGTGATTTTAACATTATTAGAAATTCAAGCGAAAAGAACAACGATAAATTCGACAAACGTTGGCCCTTCTTATTCAATGCCATCATAGATGGGTTGGGCTTGAGGGAAATCGAGATGTCGGGTCGCAAATTCACTTGGGCTAATTCAAGGGAGATACCAACCTATGAAAGATTAGACAGAGTGTTAGCCAGTACTAAATGGGAGCAAAAATTACCTCTTGTCACAGTTCAGGCTTTGAATCGAGAAATTTCTGATCATACTCCCCTGCTAATTTGCACGACCACAAGAATTCAAAGAAAGGAAATGCCCCAATTTAAGTTTGAATTTGGGTGGTTCCTTCGGGAAGATTTCTTTGATACGGTGGCAAAAGTTTGGAATGGTGTTGATGGAAGTTATAGCATGTTTTACCTTATCAAAATACCGTCAACAGGCCTCGGTTTCAAGGAAGTATAGCATATCATGAGCATATTTATCACTAATAAGTTCCACTTGTACTCTTAGCTTGTGAACTTGTAGGAGATGGCAAAATGAACAAAATGAGACCAAGTGGGCCCACCAAGGGGGTCGACCAACCCAACCTTGGGGCCACCTCGGCCAGGGTGACATGGCACGATCCAAGAGAAGCATGTTCAAGCCAATATCAACCCTTGGATCAAACATGTGCTTTTACTCAATGGTACAAGATGAGAAGCACATGGATTCATGGGTCCACACCGAAACCAAATGCAACCATCAACACAAGACTTGCTCCATGACATGTGGGGTCACCAAGGGAGAGAAGAAGGTGGGCCAGCCCTATCATAGGGGGGTCGGCCGACCCCCCCCTTGGTGGGCCCTGGCTACACTGTTCAGCCTGGTGACATCAGCACCTTCTAGAAGCAAGGTGGTGGGCCCACCTGTCATTGGCTGGGGTCGGCCGACCCCAGGGTGAACCCCATCCAATGTCGGTTGTTTGCACATGTTTCACACGTGAAGAAATCAAGGCCATCCATCCATGGCGGTTGCTATGGCGGTTTGATCCAATGGCCAAGGAAGGAGAGCACGCGGATCGCTGACGTGGCACCGGAGTAGCCGCTACTCCACCTCCAAGCTATAAATACCTAGAGCTCTTCATTTGTATGCATCCAAGGAGAGAAAGCCTACTTAGTAGCTTTAGTGTTAGAAGAGAGGAAAGGGAGTGAGGAGTTCCACAGATGAGTCCCGACCTGTCGGGAATCTTCTCCAAGGTGCGCCTCAGCGGATGCAATTCTTCTTGTAAGTGTTACATCTGAGTCCTTCTAGTATTTAATATTCTGGTCTGGTAATTTAAGTTTACAGTTCTTTTACTTGGCGCATTGCTTTACTTTGTTGAAGTGCTCTAGGCCTAATAAGCTTAGCTTTAGAGTAGTAAGATTAGTGTAGACGTGGTGTCTAGGCTATATCTTGCCGGTGTGGACTTCTTGTCGCACTTGTGTAGACGCCTGGTGGTAGAGTGACAGACACAACTAGTGCTTGGAGTTCCTCTCAAGTGTTGTAGGCAAGTTGAAAATAATAGTTGGGTAGCAGCATTGCAGCCTCAGTAGTTGTTAGGTGGAAAACCTTTTAATCAACTACTGTTTCGTCCTTCGCCCCCAGTAAGGAATGAGGTGGTAAACCTCAGTACTCTTAGAAAACCAGTACCAGATATTGATATTAGGAAGACCTCTCTATCCCAGTTATCATATACTCTTTGATCATCCTTTGACGACCCTACTTCTAGTTAATCCACTTCACGTTCCCTGTGGAAATACGATACCTGGAATACTCCCGGTGAAAGGCTACAATTGACTACCGTACGCTTGCGGTATATCCGTTTGCCACTTCTGGTGTCAACAAGCATCTCTGGTGCCGTTGCCGGGGATTAGGCTCCATAGTCTAGTTCTAGTGGTGGCATTAAGAAGCGTCAACAAATGGCGAGAAAAAAGGCTCTACTTCTTTACAGAAGTGGCAGAACAGGATCAGAAGGTTGAGACAATTTTTGAGAGGGTGGGAAAAGAATGTGGATGGGAATTGTAAGAAGGAAAAAGAGGAACTGTTAAGGCTTGCATATAAACTGGATAAGAAAGCGGAGACTCAACTTCTGAGTCAGTAGGAGCTTGATCTCAAACAAAATACTAAAGAGAGAATTACTCAGTTGTTTAGGGAAGAAGAAATTCGATGGTTTCAGAGAGCCAAGACCAAGGATCTGTTGGAAGGAGATAGCAACACGAGGTATTTTCAGATGGTAGCTAATGGCAAAAAAAGAAAGACAACAATTTTTCAGCTAGAACAAGATGACAAAATTATCGAAGGTCAGGAAAACTTAAAGAAAGTTATCACAAAGTACTATAAAGGTTTATGGATCATCACAGAGAAATGATTTCTCCCTTGATGAGTCACAGGTAGGGGACATTCCCCAAGTTAGTGAACTAGAAAATGAATTGCTGACGGGGGATTTTACAGAAAAAGAAGTAAGAGAGGCCATTTTCCAGATGAAGCACAACAAGGCTCCTAGACCTGACGGTTTTCCGGTAGAATTTTATCGGGTTTTTTGGAGCCTTATTAAGGATGATTTAATGGCAATGTTCAGAGACTTCCAGTGTGGTAAGTTGCCCCTGTTTAGTTGAATTTTGGTACCATTGCCTTGATTCCAAAACTGAAAGAGGCAAAACAAATTCAACAGTTTAGACCAATTTGCATGCTCAATGTTAGTTTCAAGATATTTACAAAAGTCTTGGCTAATAGATTGATGAGTATTGCAAATAAGATGGTCAGACCATCACAAACGGACATTTTACGGGGAAGAAATATTCTGGAAGGTGTGGTGGTATTGCATGAAACAGTTCATGAACTGCATAAAAGGAAAAAAAATGGAGTCATTCTTAAACTAGATTTTGAGAAGGCTTACGATAAAGTTAATTGGGCTTTTTTGCAGCAAACTCTTAGATTGAAAGGTTTCTCCCCCCTTTGGTTTAAGTGGATTGAGGCAGTGGTCTCCCAAGGTAGCGTAGGGGTTAAAGTGAATGAGGAAATTGGCCATTATTTTCAGACTAGGCAGGGACTCAAACAGGGAGATCCCTTATCTCCAATCTTGTTTAACCTAGTTCCTGACATGTTGGCTATTCTAGTTTCCAGAGCTAAGACCAATAACCAATTCAAGGGCCTAGTGCCTAATCTGGTGGAGGATGGTTTTTCCATCCTTCAGTATGCAGATGATACTATACTGTTCTTGGAAAATGATCTCGAGGGAGCTAATAATTTAAAATTGGTACTAGGTGCTTTCGAAAAATTGTCGGGTCTAAAAATTAATTTTCACAAAAGTGAACTATTTTGTTTTGGGCTAGCAAGAGACCAAAGTAAGGAGTTCGTAGAACTCTTTGGCTGTAAGGAAGCTACTCTTCCTTTCCGATTGAAACATCCTCAATTTTCTACGAAGGGAAAATCCACAGAATGAGTTATAATATGATAAACCAGGAACTGATCTCATCATATTATCATATATCAGCCGATATCACAGTCATACATCGTAATATTATATAATGATAAGCATTACATCATAGGGGTATCACCTATTACATAGTTTATTCTAGCGGAAGTCTATCGAGTGAAGGCTCCTCCTTCATGGGCATCATCAGAGTTGTCGTACCGCAACATCGACCGGATCCTCCGAACCAAACTTGAGCGTAGGCACGCAACCTCCTAATCCTCCTAGAGTTAGTACTTCTTGAAGCAGGAAAATCTGCACACCGCCAGATGTGTGCAGGCCATGGTCAGCACCGATGAGCTTTAGTGGAAAAGATAAAACAAGGGATCTGGCGATCCTAAGATTTGGCTGTGGATTTGCATCCTAGCGCATGAGCAGTAAACAATATAATAATGTTATCAAGTTTTAACACATTCCCAATCACACACACCCATCCACCATATTAATATCCATATCCATCCCAATCATCACAACACCATCACCTCATCTCACACACTCAACCGCTCAGTCGATAGAGGCCAGCTCCCTCCCAGCCTTGTCTCAACGGTCCGCAACCTCACACCAGGTTCACGGCCGGCACTCACATACCAGGAGAAGAAAAGAGAACTCTCGCTACGTCGGAAAGCTGGTCAGGGAAAAGGTCCGCAGCCAACGAATTGGCTAACGTATCGATCGATCAACCATACACTCTGCAGAGGTTCTACAATATCCACAAGATCGCCATCATCGGCACCCTAGGTGTGCCTAGGCGGATATCGGTCGCTTGCCAGCCTAGAGTAATGCCACCCTACCTCTCATCCCTGGAACACCCAAGTCTGTCTGGGATGGCTAAGTCCGTGAAGTCACGTTCCCTCTCCCGAAGTGGGAGCCGTGATCGTCTCGGAAGGGTGTGGGACTCCCATACCCGTACCTTCCTCGCACTCTCTCGCCTAGCAGTAGTGGCATTGCTCTACCAGGTAGTCCGACTGTCCCCGTCCATAAGGAGCGCGGTGGCATGTAAAGGTATTCCCCGTGGTCAGGTTCCCGCTCCACCTAGGGTGACTAAGCCGGAATGTCTTCTCAAAGGTTTTCGTTATTCGTGCCACCACAGCACGCTCATGATCCGGGTTCCACCAACGGCTCACACCCGGATCCACCTCAAGTCACCACTTAACCCGCCACAGGTTTCACAACCACAAGGGCATCCAGATATGCCCCACGGCAAGACTCACACCAGGCTCGTCGTATATTCCGGCTCGGTCGACTCAACCCTCACCCTCCACACACCCTAGTCACACACGCAACACGCTCACACATCACCAAGTCTGGCATCACCCGCCAAACCATTCCCAAGGGTTCACCATCCACATCACATCTTAGATATAATACGAAGTGGAGTTAATAATATAATGGTGAAACATGCAAGCAAGCAGGCGAGTAAGCATGAATAAGTGAGCGAATGCGCAAAGCAGGGTGTTGTGGTAGAGTGGGTTGGAATCAGGTAATAATGGCTTAGGTAATATCATGCTTCAATATATTAGCAAAAGAATAAATATAAAGCGCTAGCAAGTCTACATATTTGCAATGTCTAATAGGATTCTCTAAAAGAGGGTGCTGCCATGGCACCTGCGAAGTAGTCGTAGTCGTGGTTATTTATTCCTCGTTGGTGTTCCATTAGCGGGGTCATCTCCTCCTGAGTTGACTTCATCTCGCGGTCCTTGTTGTCGTCCAGGCTCTCTCGGTCCAATCGTATGCTACTCCACGAAACGACATACAAGGCAAGAGAACACTCACACCATAATTGAAAATACGACGGGACGTTGGAAGATCCATTAACACCAACGAGACACTAAAACACACAAGGTTTAGCTCACTCGGCGGTTGTCCGATTTCCTCGAGCTAGGAACAAGGTGGTGGTTTGCAAGTTTAAGTCTTGGCCAAGCCAATACGACTTTATGGCATAGGGTTCAAACCAAGGCCTATCCTTAGCAAACACCACGGCTCACATCCTTCGATTTGGTCATCATTTAAAAGGGCGTAAATCGGAGGACAGGCCTAACGAATAAAGATCAACGGGGTTTCAACTCTTGTAGCCTTATCCCAAAGGTCAATCGATCATAAGAATGATTAACACCATTGTGACTTGTCTCCAAGGTATCTTGGCTTGCCCGCTATGGCAACAGCGGTGCGCACAGGATCTGGAGATCTACAATCCTCTCGATCCACACGACACAGTACGTCGGGAACCAAGACTCAGGGTCACTCATAAGAGCGGGGTTTGCTCAGCACATCTATGCTATGTCCTTAGGCACATCTCTAAAGAAATGTGTTTAGGTGGTCGATCGAGTCGACGTGCGGGTCCTGAGATACAACATAGACCATAGCTTTGCTAACAAAAGGAATAGCGAGGGTACAAACATATAAGTCAAGGGTTCATTCCAACACACACGTCATGGTAGAAGACGGGGTGTTGGAAGGAGTGGCACAATATAAGATGCAAGTACGCAAACTACTTGTAGGGTACCCGACCGAGTGCTCTAGCACTAAGTAATTTCTAGATTCATAGTGGTGCGGTTGTCACCGCGAGAATCAAGATATGCAGTGGTCAACGGGTACAAGCATACAAGAGTTTGTGCACGAAGAAGCATTTATAAAACATATTCAAATAAGTGAAAAGAGAGCATAGCTCCATGGTCATGGCGAGGTGTACTCGCGACCATAAGATACACTAACAAGGGTCGTGTTACATTCGGCATCACGGCCATCGCGAGACGGGTCTCGCGATCGTAACGTCCGAACAAGGTACGACCACTCAGCCAGCTCAAGGGCTCGGCACACACTGACTAACACCCGAACATTCATCCATACAACGATAAGAACCATATAGCGACACAAAGACACATTGAACCAAATAAGTGGAGTAGCACATTCCCATAACATGAGATTAGATGGATCCTGTATCACAAGTGCATATACAGGTGGTCGTAAGAACGAGGTATAGCATGAGTACAGATAGATAAATAAGAGACTTTCTAGGGGCTCGGTAAGTCGACGATCAGATGACACGGGTCCCAACTGTTTGTGGTGGTGGTAAACAGGGTCATGACATCGAGGGAGACTCGTGGTAAGGCGCATCGAGAGAGCGTCGAGGGGCGTCGTGGCCAGTGTACTATGCGACACGATCGAGGGTCACGGGGTCTCCTTTGCCATATGCTATCGTTTCCATCGGGGGTATCCTACGGTCAAAGATGAGAAGGGAATTACCTTTCGTCCAACATGTCGACTAGGGTTCGTTCCATTTGGTCTAAACACGTTGTGGTCATGGTTTCGTCGTGGGCGTACTTCCGGGGCGGTCAATAACACATCAGTAGCCGGCGCGAAGGCTTAGCCCAGATAGACACCGATCGTACGGATGATAAAGGGTGTACAACTGAACGAGCGTCGTGCTAACGTCGAGGGTAACGTTTACAGAAGTTCACGGGTTCGACCTTGACGATGGTGGGGAAGACGAGGCTTCAGCGGAGAGTTGTCGAAGGCGCCGGGGCATGTCGTGGTCAGCCGAGGAAGACCTTGGCTGACCGTAGAGGGAGCACCGTCCTGTTGTGGCTTGCTGTTGTGGTCGGATGGTGCTGCGGCTTGGCCGTACGTGGCTGCAGCATGTTGGGAGCTAGCTTCCGTTGCGCGGACGCGGAAGCAAGGGTCCAGGAGGTGGCCGGACTTGGCAGCAGCTTCTGGAATGTGCCATGGCTCCGGCGGAGGCTTCATGATAGGGTCGCCTTCCCTGCAGAAGTGTGGATCATGACGCGAAGGCCGGTTTCAGCACAGATGACATTGTGAAGAAAAAGGGAGGGGGTTTGGGTGTTGTTATCTCACCGGCAGCAAGGAGGAGCAAAAGTCGCGGTGATTGTGGCCGCAACCGGCATTCTACACGGGACGGAGATAGAAGCTCAGCGAGGTTGACGGAAGGGCGAAGCCGATGAAGGAGCTTGGTGAACCGGTCGCGGCTGTTGAGGGCGATGTCGGTCGTGCGACCGTAGGTTGGTCTCGGTGTGGCGAACGCGATGTTGTGGTGTAGGGCCCCGACGTTTCTCTGCGCGGGCGAGGAGGAAGCCGGCTCTGCAGCACTTGAAGAGGGCGAGGCGGCTCCCGGCGGTGGAGGACAACACTGACGTCGGGGTATGGCGAGGCCGACCGACGAGAAGGGGCTCAAAGACGGTGCGGGTAGGCGACGCGGCTGACCGGCACGGCGACGAGGAGCGCAGAGGCGAGGACATCCGGGCGCCGCGGCGGAGGAGCACGATGTCGTGGTGATGACGACAAGGTGGTGGTCGGCTGAGGCGGCGGTTGCAGCACCCGGCGACCATGGTTGGTTAGACCAGTCGATGCGGCTGGCTGGGGCGCGGCTGCTGCCGTCGATGTGGAGCAGAGGAGAGGTGACGGCTTGAGGGAGGAGAAGAGGCAGAGGGCGGCTACAGGAGCTCTTTATACGGGGCGCGCTAGGGCTCGGAAGCTTCGCGACCTACTATGGACGACGGCGATCCTCGAAAGGCATGTCGAGGGCACGTGGCGGCCATCCGGCCGGGTGGGCAGGTGGAGAGGGTGTGGCACTCGCCCTCCTGGCGGCGGCGGCCTGGGAGGCGCTTGGGCTCCTAGGGTTTGGGCGCCAGGGCAGCCAGCGGCTGGGCCAAGCAAGCCGGATGGGCCGCGCGTCGGCCCGCGCAAGTGGAGAGGGGAAAGGGGAAAGGAGGGGGCGCAGCTGGGCTGGTTCTGGAGGGGAAGGGCGAGCAGGCTTGTTTGCTTAGTTGGGCCGCGACGAAGGGGAGAAGGGGAGGGGAAAGATGGTGGCCAGGTTGGGCTGGGCTGTGCGGGCAGGCCGACGGGGGTGAGGGGAGAGCAGGCTGGTGGGCCTGGTGCAAAGAGAAGGGAAGGGGTTAGGTTCAGGGCTTTAGGCCCAAGAGATGGGTGGAGGGTTTGTCTATTTTGCTTAAGGAAAAGAGAGGTATTCAAATAGGAGTTTGGGAGAAATTCAGAATGTACGTGGGTGACTTTCGAATTATATTCTAAAAATGGATTCTCACTTAGTTGCTATGGAAGTTCACTCCTAGTTGCTCAGATGAATCTGAAGGAAGAGCTTGAGGTAAAAGGAGGAAAACAACAGGAAAAGGATTTTCCCCAAGTTACGAATTATTATGCCTCGGAGATTCTTGGAATGGAGACAAGAGGAACTGAGAAGAGTTGGGATGTGGTCGTATTAGAAGGTCGGAGATCATTGAGAGAGACTCGAGATAATCCTGAGAGAAATACAAGGAGGTTGCTATGGTCATGTGCTCTCCAACATAAGACTCAAGTTGTAAAAAGAGAATCTGCAGCAAACTCCTACAAGCAATACTACATGAATGCAACAATTTATTTATAAATTGTTCCTGGTTTAGCTAGCAACTACATGCTCCTCTCAATCACAGAAAAATTTTAAAAAGTCCAAATTTTTGGGTTGTTACACCGATACCTTGGAATTCCATTGCACTATCGAAAATTGACAAATAAGGATTGGAGTGTGATTGAGGAAAGGTTCCAAAAGAAGCTTAGTAGCTGGTAGGGCAAGCTGCTATCGTACGGTGGTAGACTAGTACTGGTAAACTCAGTTTTGTCTAGCTTACCAATGTACATGATGTCTTTCTTCACTATTCCTAAAGGAGTAATTAAGAAACTAAACTACTATCGATCTAGATTCTTTTGGCAATGTGATGAGCATAAGAAAAAATATAGACTTGCACGGTGGAACATCTTGTGCAAACCTAGAGATATGGGTGGGCTAGGCATTTTAGACTTCGAGGTACAGAACTCTTGCCTACTAGCTAAATGGTTATTTAAACTGCAAAATGAAGAAGGCCTTTGGCAAGATGTCCTCCGAAAGAAATATCTGAAAAACAGAACACTTTCCCAAGCGGTTAAAAGGCCAGGTGACTCGCATTTCTGGGCGGGGCTCATGGACGCAAAAGATACTTTTTTCAGAAAGGGAGATTTCTGGTCAATAGCGGAACCCAAATTAGATTTTGGGAAGACACTTGGATAGGCCAGGAACCTCTAATGAAAAAATTCTCGGCATTATACAATATAGTGAGGCGGAAGAATGATACAGTAGCTAGCATATTAAGTACCTCTCCTCTCAACGTCTCTTTTAGGAGGGCTTTAGTTGGAGAAAAGCTACAAGCTTGGCTCAATCTTGTCTCTTTAATTTTATCTGTCAACCTAAATGAAAATATGGATAAATTCACTTGGATTTTACGGAAAAATGGAGAGTTTACAACACAATCTTTGTACAGAGATATCATGAAACAAGTGAGGATTCCGGGAAAGTTAGTGTTTTGGAAGGCTAAAATACCTCTAAAGATTAAGATCTTTCTTTGGTATTTAACGAGAGGTGTAATACTCACAAAGGATAACCTTTTAAAAAGGGGTTGGAAAGGAGACACGAAATGTGTCTTTTGTGCCTTAGATGAATCGATCCAGCATCTTTTTGTTGATTGCTACATGGCTCGATTGATGTGGAATGTGTTGTCCATTACTTTCAAGTTTCAACCACCTAGCGATGTGACCCTTTTATTTGGTTCTTCGCTTTTGAGTTTCGATAAGTCGATTAGAAACCAAGTAATAGTGGGTCTAGCGGCGATGTGCTGGGCTCTGTGGTTATGTAGAAATGATATGGCATTTAACAAAGCAAGCACTAACTCTTTCTTGCAAGTTATTTTCAGAGGGACATATTGGACCAGGCACTGGTCTCAGCTGTCTAAAGAGAAAGAGAGAAAGGCTTTGACAGAGTGTTGTAGAAGGATTGAGGTCCTGCTACTCGATTTTTTCGGAAAAATGGATTGGAGACACCAGAGAAAAATTGAGAACTAAGTTTTCTTAGAACAGTTTTTCTTTATTTACCAGGTGTTGTATTGTTTTGATTCCCGGTTAATGGGAATGGATCTAAGAGTTCCTTGGAGCTGTATTGTATGGTTGTACTCAGGGTTGTACTCATTCTTTCGAGAATGAGGTAGGCCGGAATATTTGTGTTCCTTAATCTAAAAATACGCACATGTACTCAAGCATTATGTTGTCACGATATTTCTTCATACAGCATCATTAAAATGCATTTTATTGATAGATCATATGGAGCCAGATAATAGTTATGCTTCCATTCCCGAGCACAGATGGTGTAGTTTACAGTAGATATTTTTTTACTGACACAACATTATTTTAAGTATATCTCCTTTCTCATGTTCCTATCTTTTCTTTACTTATAGGAGTCACTGATAGCTGGAGGAGATAAGAAATCGCTCATTGATTTTACATACCTGCTAGAGAAAATGATTGGTAGTACGGCGTACTTTCAGGCTGTAGCTAATTACAGAAGTAGGAAGAAGAGAGTGGATTCTCTAGAAGGTCCTCTTGGTATAGTGGAAGACCAAAAAGGAATGATGGATGTGGCTGTTAGTTTTTATAAAGACCTTTTTAGAAAAGAAGAGAAAGGTAAGGTGGCTTTAGGCCTGAATTTTTGGAAGGAAGAAGAGTTAGTGTCTAAGGAGGAAAATGATTTTTTAACCAAACCTTTTAGTGAAAAGGAGGTTAAAGAAGCCGTTTGGAGTTGTTATGCTGAGGGTGCCCCAGGCCCAGATGGTTTATCCTTCTTGTTTTATCACAAGTTTTGGGACGTGATCAAGAATGATTTAATGGCCTTGTTTGATGATTTTGTTAAGGGTGATTTAGATTTGAGCAGATTGAACTTTGCTATGATTTCTTTAATTCCAAAAGTGGAAGAGGCGAAGTCTATGAAAAATTTTAGACCCATTAGTTTGATTAACTGTAGCTTTAAAATGTTTTCGAAGGTGTTATCTCTTAGATTAAGTAGGATCATAAATAGATTAATTTCCCCTGAACAAAGTGCTTTCATCCAAGGTACGTACATTTTAGAGAGTGTGGTTATAGCTCATGAGATAGTGCATAGTTTACATTCTTCAAAAAATCCTGGTCTCATCCTTAAATTAGATTACGAAAAAGCTTATGATCGTGTTAGTTGGGAGTTTTTGTTTGAAGTTTTATCTTCTAGGGGTTTTAGCCCTTTGTGGATCAGTTGGTTAGATAAAGTGATTAGAGGTGGTTCGGTAGGAGTATCCCTCAATGGGGAAGAAAGTAATTTCTTTAAAACTGGGAAAGGTTTGAGACAGGGGATCCTATTTCTCCTCTCTTATTTAATTTGGTTGGTGACGTGTTGACTAAACTTTTGGGCAAAGGTGTGGAGAAGGATCTTATTAGAGGGGTAGAGATGAGTTTTAGACCAGGTGGTATTATCTCTCTTCAGTATGCAGATGATACAATTATTTTTTCTGATACAAATCCCGCTTATACTAGGAATCTAAAATGTATCTTTATGCTGTTCAAACTTTTATCGGGTATGCGTATTAACTTTCATAAAAGTGAGCTTATTCCGATGAATGTGGATTTAGAAGTTATTGATAGTTTAGTTCATCTTTTCGGTTGCCCTATTGGGGATCTACCGATCAAGTATTTAGGTGTGCCTCTACATTTCCAAAAAATTTCTAGAGAAGATATTCAGCCCTTAGTTGATAAGATGCTCAAAAGGATGGCGGGGTGGAGAGGAAACCTGTTGTCTTATGCTGCTAAACTTGTTCTGATTAAGGCTTGTTTGACTAGTATTCCAGTTTATTTGATCTCTTTTATTAAATTCCCCAAGTGGGCTATTAAGGTTTTAAATACTCATCTAGCAAATTGTTTGTGGGGAGATAATCCCAATGCCCATAAGTACCATTTAGCTAATTGGGAGAGTGTTAGTATGAGGAAAGAGTTTGGGGGTTTAGGGGTTCCTAATTTAAGAGATCTGAATATTTGTCTTCTAGCGTCTTGGATCAAGAGGTACAACTTAGATGGTAATAAACTTTGGAGACAGCTTCTGGATCATAAATATAATTCTGGTAAGGCCAACATTTTTGATAGTTCCACGGTGGGAACCTCTCAGTTTTTTAAAGGTATGATTTGGGCAGCTTCGGCTGCGAAGATGGGGTATACTTGGAAAATAG
The DNA here is from genome assembly GCA_009763385.1 of Coix lacryma-jobi var. lacryma-jobi. Taxonomy (NCBI): domain Eukaryota; kingdom Viridiplantae; phylum Streptophyta; class Magnoliopsida; order Poales; family Poaceae; genus Coix; species Coix lacryma-jobi. The sequence continues at coordinate 598,185 of CM019825.1, read as the reverse complement.
GCAATGACAAGAAGGTGAAATTTTGGGAAGATAATTGGTTAGGTTCTTCTAGTTTAGCTTTTCAGTTTTGGGAGATTTACATTCTTGTCAATGAGAAGTCTGAATCAGTAGCTAGTTTGTGGGATGGTGTGAATCTCAAATGTACTTTTAGGAGATGTGTTGATGATAGACTCATGAATCTTTGGCTAGAAGTTGTACAGCTTGCCTCAACTATCTCCTTGACTGATGAAGAGGATTCTCTGATTTGGAGATTTTCTTCGGATGGGATTTACTCCTCTCAATCTCTATATAAAGTTGTAAATTTTAGAGGGAACATGTTGGAAGGATATGAAACTCTTACTCCAAAGTGTGGCAGTTATGCTTCAAAATTGGAGTCTCTTGTGTCCCAAAGAGAAGATGATGGAATTCAACCAGAAGCTGGGAATGTTGAAGTCTCTTGCCACAAGCCCACATCAGCTGCCTGGATGATTCTAGTGGGAGCCGATTGGGAGAGGTTTCTGTATGCAAAGGCACATGATTGGCAGCTTCAAGAAGTTCCGGAGGAAGTGGAGACTCGCTTAGCTGTTGATGAGGGATATAAGGCGCAAATTTCTGGTCGTAGGTGGATCAATTTGTCTCAGTTTAAGGAAGCGTGACTCATGTAATAGGTGGGTTTAGAAGGGTGCGTGGTTCTGGTTGATCACCTTGGTTGTTCTCTTGAGATGTTCTTAAACGCTGTAAACATGTTTTGTCTTGGTTAAATCTAAGGCTGGGGCTCTGCCCTTTAACTCTAAAAAAAATGATTGGTGGTCCAAATGTTCAAATTCATGGGTGATGCAGTCACTTTCTGTTACACGATTCCCTGTATTATAAATAATTTTATGACATATATTTGTTAGTGTCATATTTAGTTTTCCACGAACAGACAAACGTTTGCTTAACTGGTGAAATATTCTACATCTAGATCAATGCTCTGCAGTGCAGTTACTGGTGCTATAGGGTACATGTTTTGTTAATCTGAGCTAATTATATTGTGTTGTGATGTATTTCAATGTTTTCAAATTTCTTATTTTTCTTGGCAGCTTGGCATTAATATTGAGTTAATATAGAACCATGAGCGTTATTGACCTTAAACATATGATTGTTGCTTACACCATGCAATTTAGAAAAAAGGATGCTCTATTTATAAAGTGTCATCGTTCAATTAAACAGTAATATAAATTAAACAGTAATATAAATTCAATGGTTTTAATAGCCAGATAGGCTGATTGTGAGCTTACATTTGTTGTCACCTAAGTTTCTAGGTGCCACTGATTACCTACTACTAATAATTTCATCAATATGTATAAAGATGGTATGGAGGGATCATTAAATGATTTCAAAGAGAACTGGTTTCTTTGTGCATATTTTTCTATATTAATTTATTTTTTAGTTTGTGGATGCGACAGAGAAAAAGGGTCAGGCGATGGTAGTATACTGGTTTTTTCTTCATATATATTCTTGCATGGATAATGTAGGTGGAGGCAGTGAAATCGGTGCAGCATCTTGCAACCTTACTTATTATATTGTATTCAAAATTGAGTTTTTATGTCAAATCTTTCATGAGATTTTCTTTAGCATTTTTAGTTAGATTAAGGTTTGCTATAGTATCCATCATTCTACGAACTGGCATACTACTCTGTCCCAGAAATAGTGTCGCTATAGGATACATGCTAGTCAAACTTTCTCAACTTTGACTGATTTTATACAAGATGTGTATAATATTTTTATCTCCAAATAAGTTTATTATAAAAGTATATTCAAAAATCTATTCAATGATACTAATTATATACCATAAATATTAATATTTTATTATATATATTTGGTCAAAGTTAAAGTTTGTTGACTTTTTGGGAAGCGAGAATGACTCTTTTTTAGGGACAGAGGGAGTATTTAATTTCTATTTATTTCTTTTTTTGTATTCATGTAGGATCAGAGAGGGGTTTAATATAGTGTCAAGTATTTTATTTAGGCATGCTCTTTGCTTTCAATATAACGATGATACATATTATATGTACTTGGTAGAAAAATAAACTATTGCAGTTCTTAATGCCGCTAATCATCTTTCTTATGGTGCACTCAATTAGCTTTTCATCATATTATTTTGCAATATATATATATTACATATAGAGTCCTTGAAATGATAGCGATACTCGGCTGCTCGACATTTTCTCACTAGGAAGCCGTCTTCTCCATTGGTTTTGTTTTCATCGCTCTGGTATGCTCTCGATTCCTTTTACTGCACTCCTCGTCGTTGTTGTTTTGCCAACACGCCACGGCTCTGTCACTTCTGGTTGTGGTTTTTTTCGCTGTCCAGGTTATGCTATTGGAGTTACCTGGTTTGGATTTTGGGTGCCCTCTTCATTCACTGATCTTTAGGCGTTCGTTTTCATTTCTCCCCTCCAGATAACATTGGGGAATATTTCTGAAATTATTATTTTTGCTTATCTTGCCATTGTAGTTTCGTGATGGTGTTTAGTCTCTTCTTTTTTTTTGTCCGTGCGGTTTACAAGCATAAGAACTGTTTCAACATCTTTTGTATTCGTTTTTACTGTTGTTTTTTATTGTGTATTACAGTTTATGGATTTTCTACTTATGTTGTTTCGTCCGATGCGCGGCGAAGCGCGCGTGTCTTGCTCGTAATTTACGGTTGTGGGAACATAAGATGTTTTTCTAGCTGCAAACAGCAGACACGTACTACTGCTTCCAAAAACAATTACGGTTCTAGCAGTTCAGAGCAAACGATGCACCGCTTCAGAAGAGTGTGGACAAGAAAAGAAGAATCTTTACTTTCCTGTTAATAATTTACATTGCAAGTTGGTTGACAGATGTTGCAAGTTGGTTGACAGGTTGTGGGATAGACTTTTACTGTTGCGGAAGATGATTCAGAAGACTTTTACGGTTACAGAGAAAAAGAAGTTTATGAGAGCTCAGACCTTTACGGTTGTGAGATAGATTTTATGGTTGAATAGTGTTGCCCTATGTAGTGTATACATAAGGCCAAAGCACGAAAAGTAGCACAACACAAGTCCAATAAACATAATGAGAAGTTTCCTCTATGAGCAAAAATGTGTATGTATGATTACACGAGCGCTTAGATTTGATTAAGTATAAACAAACTCTGGAAATTTTATAAAAGCTTCATTTATATTAAATAGATTGTTACATAGATATTTTTTGATGATATGTCAATGTATTTAAGAAGAGATGAAATGAGGTGAAACTCTCTTGACACGATTATCAACTCTCTATAAGTTGTAAAATTAAAATACCAATGAAATTATAGATGAAACTCCCTATTAAAAATAGGTGTTCTATCCTAAGTTCTATTTAAGGCCCTGTTTAGTTTCCATCCTAAAAGCTTTTCACATATCACATCGAATATTTAGACATATACATGGATTATTAAATATAAACTAAAAAATAAGTAATTACACAGATTGCGATAATTTTGTGAGACAATTTTTTGAAGCCTAATTAATTCATAATTTGACAATGTTGAGCTCCAGTGAACATGTACTAATGACAAATTAATTAGTCTTAAATTTGTCTCATGGTTTCTGGATGAAATATGTAATTTATTTTTTTATTAGTCTATTTTTAATAGACTAAATTAGTGCCGCAACATTTGATATGAGATCACAAAAAAATTGGCCTCCAACTAAATATCCTCTTATTTTGTACGAGATGACAGTGTTAGAAACAACGTTACAATACTCCCCACTGAGAATGGCCTAAATACCTCGCCACATAAACAAATTTACTAATGTCATTTATTGAAAATGAAACTCCATTAAAATCTGCATTAAAGCCTTGTTTGGCATATCTTCACCAATAGCTTGAGCTGTTTTTTTATCAAACATTTTTTTTTTCAAAATAGCTTCATGAGTGAAGCTATTTTTCAAAATAGCTTTATGAGTAAAGTTATTTTTTTCCTCTCATAAAGTGATAAGTTAATATAAAACTGAAAAAATAGGTTTTCATAGCTCTCTTCCTCATTTCTCTCTCCATCGTACATAAAGTTATTGATGGAGTTGTTTTCCTAAACAAATTTACCAAAACAATTTAGTTTTTTCTATAAAGTTATTTACGAAGTTATCTTTTTTAAAAAAAATAGATTTAGATGTGAAGCTGAGTTGTAGCAAACAGGACCTAGGACTGACCTTAATCACAACATATGAGGAATCTGGCTAACGTCCTGCCTTGCTGGTGATGGGTGCCCCTTCATCGTTTCATCATGTGTAATATTGGACCCGGCCACCAAAAGTGATTTTCCTATGTTTTGATTCCTACTAGTATGTTCCAAACATTCCTCCATGTTCACTTCCTTGGTTTTATATCTGCCTTACTGGTGATGGGTGCCCCTTCATCGTTTCATCATGTGTAATATTGGACCCACCAAAAGTGATTTTCCTATGTTTTGATTCCTACTAGTATGTTCCAAACATTCCTCCATGTTCACTTCCTTGGTTTTATATATTCTCTGTTTTTCTGTCATATTTCTATTTATTTCATAGGATTTATTTTTCTATATCTCTATCTTGTATTCTTACGTTCTAAACAAGCCCGTAGCCATAGCGAGGAAATGAAAATAGGTAGATGATTTGTTGGGAGGTTAGTTTGGTTTAGATTATCAAGGAAATGTCATTTACTATGCGGGACTCTTCATGGACGGACGTGCGCTCGTAAAATTCCGAACGCACATGTACGAAACGAATAGCAGCGTACCTACATGACTTGTTTTCTTCCTTCTCACGTCTAGCTTTTATGGACCGGTTTAAAAGCAGCCCAATAATTTTTCTCCGAACTAGATTCTGGACTGATAGACCGATTCAGATTCTACATTCTATGAGCTTTTTATTTCTCTTTTGGGATAGCGGGTACGTGGGAGATGAAAAGGGCGGGGAGGTGGTTTGAAATCCATATAGATGCAGAAATACACATTCATACTATTTTACTTTCCATAATACTTTGTCTGCTATTAATGATTCAACTGAAACAAAAAAAATAAAAAAACATCCATAAAAGACACAAAAGGTTATCAGAAAAAATAAAAAATAGTGTGTATATATAATTTATATTTATGTACGTAAAACAATAACATTAAAATATGAAACATGAAATAATTTTGAACTATGTAAAATTATAAAATATGTCAAAATATATTAAAATAAATGAAGTTTGTTGAACTTTACATTTGTGTAGGTAAAAAATTATGAAATAGTACAAAAAGTAAAATTTGATTCTTGAATTTGAAAACTTTGAATTATGATATTACAAACTTTGCAACGCTAGATTCAAAACTCTGAACTATGAGATTATAAATTTTATACCGCTACATTAAATAAACTAAAATTAGAATTCACAAACTGTGAACTATGACATTGAAAACTTTGGTGGTGCTATAGAAAAACTTTGTACTGCTAGGTTGTTGTCCATTTGTATGTATCAAAAAGATGCATATCTTAAATTTTTTCAGGCAACATTTATACTTGAAAAAATAACATATATACATATTTAAAGAACTTTTACTGTGTTTTTGAAAACTCTATACAAACTTTATTTTTATAATTCAGGAAGTTTATATTAGCACGTTTGAAACTTTGTATTTTAAGATCTAAAATTTATAAGTTTAAATTTTATACTTTAAATTCAAAAACTTTATACTACCACAATTAAAACTTTGTATTTTAAAATTTAAAGGTTTTAATTTTAAATTTATTTTTAAAATTAAGAAACTTTATATTTGCACATTTAGAACTTTATATTTCTAGCTTTAAAACTTTGTAATTGCAAACTTTGTATTAGCACATTTAAAATTTTGTATTTCAAAATTTAAAACTTTATTTTTAAAATACAAAAACTTTATACTAATATATTTTAAACTTTATATTTCAAGGTTTAAACTTTATAATTTTTAACTTTACATTTTAATGTAGAAACTTTTACCCACACATTTAAAACAATATAAACTGTTAAATTTAAAACTTGGTGATTTAAAACTCTACGCCTAAACGTAGAAACTTTATATTAGTCTTTTAAAACTCGGTACTCACATGTTATGAACTTTATACTCCTAAAGTGAAATCTTGTAATTTAAAATTTTACATTAAGTTTTGAAAACTTTTAAGTACCCTATTTAAAACTTTGTAGACCTAAACGCAAAACTTTATAATCACGTAAATTACCTTAATACATATCCAACATGGATCTACTTTTGTAGATCTCGTCATAATAAAGATTATGGTGCAAACGAAATAAAAAATAGATATTCCACGAGAAAGATATCATATTCTAAAGTTTGTAAACCGTTTGGAAATGTCAAAAATCATATCTGACACACAACTTCCATATATAGCCGCATGTTTATCGTTTGGTGCCCGCAGATCTGACGCACGCGTGCTCTCTCTCATCAGCTTATCGTTTGGTCCCCACATTACAATGCTTTACGCTTGTTGCTCTTGTACTCTCGTTGTGCCACGCGTTCGTGCGCTGCTATGCGACACAGCGCACGTGCGCTCTATAATGATTTGGTTTACTATAGGAGGACCAAACCGGCAAGGTGAAGGCAAGATAATTCCTATCTTAAAATAAAAAGACTATGCTTTAACCGTAACACAATATTTAATAAAGAAACTTAGACTGCATTACGAGCAACTCCAAGAGCTTATATCAATTTGGATCCCTAAATTAGCTCTTTAAGCGTCTGTTTGGTATAACTCACAGTAACTTCATGAGTTGTTACGAGCATTTTCTACTTTTTGCCAAACATATTTGTTCCAAAATAGCTTCACTCATAGAGCTATTTTATTCTCTCTCTCACAAAAACATAAGCTGAGATTAAGCTGAAAAAATAGTCTTTCACCATTTCTCTCTTCCAGCCTATACATAAAGTTGTTGGTAAAGCTGTTTTGTCGAACATTTTTTTCAAAACATGTCAGCTTCACCTAAAAAGTTACTCATGAAACTATTTTCTAACAAAAAAAAAACAGCTTCACTACTAAAACCGAGTTATACTAAACGGGGTCTATTTTTTTTTTACAATCAAAACAGATACGTTCCACAACAGACTCTAAATTAGGCTTGCTATTTATCGAAATTGACTTCATCGCTACTCCCTCCGTTCCATTGAGAGTGTCGCCCGGGAAACGTGTTTGTGAGGGGGGACACGGTTTTCTAACGACACTTTCAATGTCAATGGGACGGAGGGAGTACTTAGCTTTCCTGTTCACCAGCGGGACACGGATTCACTAACTTAGCTTCGGTAAGTCACGACGTAACTTGGTGTGCTACATCCACCGTCCACCCCTGGGATTTGGCCTCTTGCGCCTTTGGCTGTGAAGACAGATTTATCTTGCACGGGGAAAGTCGGCCACCACATTTGCATTCTCCACCGATGGACCGATGGATCTCCGTTGCGGCTCCTTGCCCATGTGATGTGATCTCCTTGCTCTTCTTGTCGAGGCTCGGTAAGGGCCGGGGCACGGCCCCGTCGCTCTCACTGCTCAGCCAACTCTACTCTACCGCTCCAAGATACACTGCATTGCTCCCTGGCCTGGCCACGACTGCTGGTGTCGGCGCACGACACAACCGAGGAGTGCTTCATGACCGCGTACGACGCCACCTTGTCACAGACTGTGGGCGTCAAGGGATCTTCGGGGATGCTCTGGAGCGCGGCGAATGAGCGTGACTGCACACGCGCGGCGGCAATGGCTGCCCAGCGTTAGCCGACAGAGAGAAGTGAAGGTGCAAGACGAGGGTGGACCGGAGAAGTGGTGCACACAGGCAGGACTACAACGGTCATGGACACCCAGCTGATATGATGAGCAGAGCGCAAAATCAACCCATCAATCGGTCAGAATCCGCTTCATATCAAAGCTTCTTCGATATCGATATATATATGGATAAATAATAACTAGTCTTTTAGCTGAGTTCATCAGTGCCGGAAAGGAAATCACATTACTCTAACCATTCAAGGGAAACACACAAAAGATGGGCCTGCATCACAAGGCCGACGAATGTTTATTACAGCCACCACACTCTTCTGGTTCTCATATGTCTTAGGTGCCAAATAGCCAGCAAGATAAATCAGCTACGCAACAATCTTCATCCACCCCTGCCCTGCCCTGCCCCGCCCCGCCTCCTTTGTGGGCACCTCAACTTACGCCTCAGCAAATCTGCATAGTCCAAGAGATTTAGTGTTTGTTTCCCTAGTAGTAAACAAGCATTCAGTCACGGATAGACCTATTGGCACCACTTACCCCAATTCAGAAAGCTTCAGGTGGGCCTCGGCGTAGTCAGCAAAGAAAGCGTCCTCGTCCTACAAATCAGGCAAAATCATCACTAGGTAACATAAACCTGCAAGCTAAAGGTTGAGTCCCCAGCAAATGACAACTATGCAAAGATCAAAGATATACCGCTGCATATTTGTCAACAAGTGGGCGGAAGGATGGATCAGACAGGAGGGCTTTGTCACTTGGTAGCTGCAGAAGGCTTTCCTTCTCTCCACTCAGAAGCTCCCTGTCAGAGTGTATTCAACTTTAATGAAGACTTGTGTCAAGGAGTTCATGCTCCAGGAAACCAACAAGAAATGGTATGAGTCGAAATAAGAGTTGCCTTCTTTGAAAGAAACAGATCACATACGTGAAGTAAGAGTTGTCGAAGATTAAAGGGTTGGATGTCCAGGGTCCCTCAAACCCAGACCTATCCTTGTGGCATCTTCCCTACAAGAAGAGACAATTGTGCATAAGCACCACCTTCCAAGTGGCCAAACACTCAAAAATACACAGGCTAGGTGCCTAGTTCAACCAACCAGGGTGTGACCACCAGAAAGTGCAACAATGTCCTGGTCGCTCAAACCCATCTGTGTGGAGAAAACCTGCCTGAGGTGATCAGAACCTGATACAAGAGAAGAGGCCCAACCAGTAAGTCCACCTTTCCCATTCCTACCATTGAGAAACATTCAAATTTATTCTTGACATGACAAAGAAAGCAATCCAAGAACTCGGATCAAATGTTGCTCATGAATTCCTATGAATTAACTGAGATTTCTTTTGTAGTCAATAAAGGATCACACACAATGCACCCAGAAGCATGCCTACATGAAGTCAGAAGCTTCAGCAATATCAGAGGTATTCTATAATTGTACCTTGGGTGGCATCAGGAAGGCGGCCTTCCGGCGGAGGCTCAGGCTTGTCCTACAGAATAAATAAATGATTTCATCAACATCCACAGCTAGAAGACCAATACAGTAAAGAAACAGCAGTCTAAAACAAAGCATAATAACATATTCCCACAGGAGATAATGTAACTTCTACAGCGTACGGATAGAAATACTACTAATCCAAGGCAAGAGTCCTAGGCGATAAACTAAAACAAGTAATCAAGTATTTTAAGCCCTGGATAAAATACTACATAACACAGGTCACAGGACATAGCTAGTTACTAATTAGATACTTGCCATCTATTGAACCAGAAGCTGGCCAGCAAACAGTCAAAACATCTGCAGAATGAGTAATATACTACTATATGGACAAACACGCAAAAATAGAATCTAATGCATATGGGGCCCTATGCAGCAGATCAACTGGCTCCATGGCACAACTATCCTCCTAATATTACCACACTCTCATGAGAAGGACTGGTAATGTAGCCAGGGAATTTTATTTGGCAAACCAATACAGCATCACAAAATCACAAGAATTTTCCCACGTGGCATATAATTTTATTGTCACATCTATCTAAATCTAATCTAAAGGGGCAAATGTATGTAATGTAGACGGTAACCAACGAATTGCCAACCAATCAACGGTCCATCCAACCTGAGAAACATCTGAAAATCATTATCCACATGATAAGGGATTGCAATAATTACCATCACTTGAATCCAGAACCTATAAGTATTTAGTGAAATGTAGCTAAGGCAACAGAACCAGGAGCTAAGCACCATCCTAGAAGTATTCTAACCAAGTTATTTGGAAATACGGAGTATATGCTACGCAATATTCCCGTACATGTGCATCCACAGGAAGAGCGGTGTCGCAGGAACAATTGGTAGCGAGGCTAATGATGGTTAGGGTTGGGTTAGGCTGGGGCTTGATGTTTTTTTTTTCTCTCTCTAATAAAAGAGGTTATTAGAAAAGAATCCGCCTCACCTGCCTCCCAGGGTGGAAGGGGACATCAGGTCCGCCGGTTACCTCAACTGCCACGACTCCAGCGAGCTGCAACACCGCCGCCACCGTAAAATAAGACATACGCAGTATGATCGAGATAGAATCAGAACAATGAATACTCCAGGTAACAATGAATAGGTAGGCAGAGGTAACCTGGTAGAAGTCAGCGTAGGATAGGGTGGGGAACTGCTCCTTGATGGGTTCTAGGAGCCTGACGGCGATTTCCAGTCCGGCGTTGGCTCCATGCGCCTGCTCGGCAGGGTTCTTCATGGTGCCGAAGGGGCCCCCGGTCTTGGTGGCCACATCGAAGGTGCCCGCGGAGTGCCAGCTGCGAGGAGGAAGGAAGGAGTTGGAGTGGTACTAGTTTCGGGATTGCTGAATCGGATCGGGATCGAGCGAAGAAGGGAGAGGGGGCTTACGCGAGGCGGAGCATGAGCGGGGCGCAGTTCTTCTCGGCGATGAGGCCGCGGAGCTTGCGCTTGGCCTTGTCGACCGCCTTGAGGTAGTCCTCGCTCACCGTGGGGTAGGCCTTCACCATGGCTGCTGACGTCACGACCACGATCGGAGACGGAGAATGGGTGGGGGGGGCGGCAGCAGGCGCAGCGCTCTACGCAGGACGAAGGAGATGGGTGGGTAGGCGTCATTAATATATACGTGTAGACCGGCTGCACAGAGAAGCTTCTAGTAGGTGGAATCGAGGCCGTTGGGCGGGAGATCGTGCGGCCAGGAGGAACCCGGGTCGGTTCTGCCCCTTGCCTCGGATCCAGCCGGGGGCGAGGGGTGTGTGTGAAGTGTGAACACGGCAGAGTGCACGGAGATTCCTCCGGCGAGTGGTGCCACGTGGTCGGTGGGGATTGGCAGGATGGGGCACCCGATTGACCTTGATCCGAATATTTCTATGCCTGGGCCCACGTCGGCTATCTTTTGGATTAATAATAATTAATTAATTAGGAAATGCCTGCATTTTTCTTGCCGCCCCTATATGGGTGTTGTCATGTTGTTTCGCAGGACCCCGACCCCGAGATAGTCAATTGGTTTCACAATAACCTCTCTTTACTGCTTCGCTGGTTCTAAGGGCTCTTTGATTTCACAAACTACTTAAGGCACCCACAATACAGAAATTATACAATAGTTTCTATACCTTAAGAAACTATGTATAGAAACCATGTTTCCCAATGCACAATTTGTTGTTTAGGGGTCCAGTCAAAGAATTCCACCAATCGTTGGTATCTCCTCTCTGGATTGAGAAATTTCAATATTTGGGACTCAATTCGCGCGCCTCGCAAGATTTAGGAATCAATCCGTCTGCCTTTCAAAAAATAGGACTGAACATACGAATTGCTTCAAGATTTAGGATTTTCATTATTTTCACTTTGTCTTTTAATCGTTTCACCTCTCCATGCCACCTAAAAGGACCAAACTGCCTCTGACTCAATAGAACATCCAAGCTGAATGTCGGCGAGAGCAGAGCCAGTCCACGCTGCTCCTCGATTCGATTCGATCGATTCGGTTCCGTCTCCACCTTCAGGTGGGGCGACCTTTCCTCCTCAGATGCACCCCCTCCGCCGCCGCCGTCCAACCTCGCCGCCGGCTGTTAGAAGATTTGGGTCTGGCCCAAATAAATATTCCAAATAAATCCCAAAGGTCCATCACACATGCATGATATGGTAGAGTACTTTAGTCCCACATTGCTACTTTAGAAGGAGGAAGACCAACTTATATAGTTGAGCTATCTCTAACTGGTTGAAGCTATTGAGAAGAGGCAAAGGAAGAAACCCACACGCGCGCTCGCTCGCCTCGCCCCGCCGGGCCGGGCGTGGCCACTCGCGCAGGGGCGCACGACGTGCGCGCGAATGGTCCGACCGAGGCCTTGCGGGTGCGCGGCTTCCTTTTGCCACTCGATATTTTTTGCATGCATAGAGAAAATTGCGCTGACCTGTTTTAGCAAGCAATTATTCTCGTATTAATGGTGATTGACTCGTACACTGATGCTAGGTTCGATCGCATTAATATTGTGATTACGCGGTTGTCTCTTTCTAAAGATACAACTGCGGCGTGTGTATAAAAGGAGGACGAGACGTCGTCCTCCATACGACACATTCTCCTCCTCCTCCACCCTAGTGTTGCGCTGCTGCTGTCGACCCCATCCCGCCGTCGACGTGCCATCGGTGCCGGGAGAGCAGGATCTCCGAAGCCCGCGTCTCCTCGCGTCCCTGCACGGGGTAGGGGGGCGTATAAGATTTTTGGAAAGCGCCGTCGCGACTGCTCGCTGGACGTCTTCTTCCCTCTGCGCCGACTTCGCCGGTCTTCTTCAACGGTCTGCTTCGTCTTCTCTTGCGCTAGTTCCTAGTGCCGACAATCCCACTGTAAGCATGTCGTCAATCCCACTGTTCTTCCATTTCATGTTCTTAATGTTATCAGCGATACATAGCCTGGTTATGTCTCGGATTACACTTCTAGCGGTAGATTACATATCTACGATACATGTTGTTTATCTTTTCCTCATTGTCGGAATTAATTTATGCATCACTAAATTGCTATTATTTCCAACACCGGCGACCCCGCTGGACGACGAGGACCTCCTCGCCGAGTTCCTCCTCCGCCTCCTGCCGCGACCTAGCTCCCTCCCCTACGCCGCAGCTGTCTGCAAGTCCTGACGTCGCGTCATCACTGATCCCCATTTCCTCCTCCACTTCCGCGCCCGCCACAGCACGCCTCCCCTCCTCGGCTTCTTCGACCCAAATGGCAGATTCTTCCCCACGCTCAAGCCTCCGGACCGCGTCCCCTCAGCGCGCTTGTTCGGGAACTAGAATATGGTATGTAGGAGAGGGGCGTAGTTACAAGTGCTCGACCTCTATTGAGCCAGGGGCAGTTTGGTCCTTTTAGGTGGCATGGAGAGGTGGAAAGATTAAAGACAAAGTGAAAATGAGGGAAAATGACTGAAATCCTAAATCTTGAAGCAATTCGCATGTTCAGTCCTAATTTTTGAAAGGCAGACGAATTGACTCATAAATCTTGCGAGGCGTACGAATTGAGTCCCAAATATTGAAATTTCTCCTCTGGATTACTCCAAATCCGGAAAAAGTTTATATCACCCCCTAAGGTTTGGAGAGGTGTTTACTTAACCCCCAAAGTATAAAACCAGATATTGAACACATTAAAGTTTGCAAACCGGTCAATTTACCCCCTTGGGCGGTTTTGCTGGCTGGTTTTGCCATGCTGGCGTGCTGAGGTGGAGTCTAATGCTGACGTGGATGATTGACGAGTGGGCCCCGCTGGTAAGTGATAGGTCCTTCTCTCACCGACAGGTAGTCCCCACCCGTCATCGCCTACCTCCAGCCACTCGTGGTTGGTCTGCGCAGTCAGCTTCTTGCCACAGAAGACAGAACAACACCAACTTCATTCCCCGCTCCGCCAGTGCCGCCTCCCCTTCGGGAGTTGCAGCTCGCAGGGCAGGCAGCCGCGCGCTCTGTCCTCGGTCTCCGAGGACATATGGCGCCGTTCACGTCCGTGGACGTAGCTGTGATATTCGAGCTCGGCAATGTCGTGTCAGCCGCGGTGTACTGGATGTGCAGGACTCGAGAGCATGTACGTACCCTACCTCGTTTGTTTTGTTACCTATCGGCTATCGGGGTCGCTAGATTAAGGTGTGGTAAAATGCTTCTTAACGATGGCGAGGAGCTACGTCTCCCTACTATAGCTACTCCATGTCCATGTTATCTGTTGTCTGCCTCTTTGTTACTTTTTTTTATTACTCTTGTTTGTTGTATTGGTGGTTTGGCCTCACAGGCAGCACAGGTCCTATGCCTCGGAGAGCATGCTGCTGACCCGGGGAGTAGTTGTAGACCATGAGCATATCGCCATGAGCAGCCAGGTTGTAGTGTACCGAAGCTTAGCCATGTTGTAGAGCTTCCGAGCAAAACGGACGTGTGCAGCCGGAGTCAAAGTGCGCAGCCGCAATTAGTGCGACTGGTGTGCTCTGTTAGATGTTCAACAAGTTCACCGGCGGAAGATCGAGTGGAGAAACATCTTCACCGTCGTGTTCCACAACCAGGAGGACAAGCACGGCCACGGAGAGCTCCTGCAGCCGACTGGTCCAGGCCACCTCCCATTGTACTCCACAACCAGGAGGACAAGCACGGCCACGGAGAGCTCCTGCAGCCGACTGGTCCAGGCCACCTCCCATTGTACTCCACAACCAGGAGGACAAGCACGGTCGCGGAGAGCTCCGTCCTGCAGCCAGCGCTCCAGGTGGACCAGCGAGCGCGCTATCATTGGCGCCCCCGTCGATGGAGAGCACGCGATGCTGCCCTCCCACTGTAGCGGGAGGTGCTGGAGGTAGGGGATGACGAGTGGGGACCACCTGTTAGTTAGAGGACTTGTTACTTACAAGCAGGGCCCACATGTCAATCGTCCATGTCAATGTTAGACTCCACCTCAGCGCGCCAGCATGGCAAAACCATCTAGCAAAACCGCCCAAGGGGGTAAATTGACCGGTTTGCAAACTTTAATGTGTTCAATATCTGGTTTTATACTTTAGGGGTTAAGTAGGCACCTCACCAAACCTCAGGGGTGATATAGACTTTTTCCCTCCAAATCCCGTGTGACGGGTCTGCGTTTGGCCGCGCAGCTGGACAGCAGTGGCGCGCAAGCTCTGCCGTCATGGGAGGACCGCTAGTGCTAGCATGCTGAGCGAACGTGCTATTGCTGGGCGGGCCTGCTAGCTTGTTGTGTGGCCGAACTAGGCAGCAGTGTGCGTGAGGTCGGGCGAGGCCACGGCGGGCCCGACGAGGCGTCGTGGCTAGCGCGGGAAGTCCGGCGAAGCGTTGCGGTCAGCATGCGAGGTCCGGCGAGGCATCGCAACCGGCACGCAAGGCGGCGAGGTCACTGGTCTAGCGAGGTTGGGCGGCGGTGCTGCACGGTGTCGAGACTCGAGACTGGCGTGCCAGGCTCGGTGACAGCGAGCTCAGTGTCGGCACCCGCGCGTGCGAGTACGAGCTCCGCGTCGGCGTCCACGCGAGCGAGAGCGAGCTCTGCGCCGGCTTCCATGTGTGCGAGGTCCGCGCCGGCGTCCGTCGTGCCGGCTTCCGCACGCGTGCGAGCTCCGTGTAAGCGTCGAGCGTGCAAGTGCAAGCTTCACGCTGGTGGCCGCGTGAGCGAGCTCTGACAGGCGGCCGCGAGACCTCGCCGACCGACACCGCACAGGATCTGCATAGAAGACGTGGAAACGATGCGAATCTCCAACGCGAAAATTTCCTGGTTTCTTCACTCTCCTATCGCGCGTAGACATCGTTTCTAAATACGAAACAGTTTCCTTCTCTTTCCTCGTTTAATAAGTGTGTTCCACGTTATCAAAATGCTGATATGACAGTATAATAAATGAGGATAGAAACCATTCTAAGGTCTACATTGGGAGTGCTCTTAGAAACTAAGGACTAATTTGTAGTTATTTTTGTTGTTTGGTTGTAGAGACTACGGCCCATCAAAAAGTCCATCCTGCCCTTTATTTATTTCTACGTGCAAAGTACGGACCAATGTGGGAGGAGAGAGAGGACCGACGTGGAAGGAGAGAGGAGGAGCCGGAGGATCCCGAGGGACACAAGAGGAACACAAGAGGTTTTATACTGGTTCAGGCAAAAAGTGCCCTACATCCAGTGAGAGAGAGAGAGTTTTGTATTATCTTGTGCCGGAGTGCAGGTATGAGTTACAAGCGGGTAAGAGAGGGAGTTGGTCCCAAGTCTCAAGTGGTGTGTGTGAGCAAGTGTGGAGAGCGGAGAGCGTGATCTGCTGATCAATGGATGTGTGTGCTTGTTTATAGATGGCTATCTTCTATGCTCTAAAACTTCTCTGGCTCCTCCTCTTATAGGCGCAAGGTGGACATAGGGTTACATTAGAGCGGCCACGTGTGGCTTCCTAATTGACTAAGGGTGGAGTGGACGACCTCCTGTAGAGGCGCGGAGGGGTGGGAAAGGGCCCTAAAATTTAGCCTAGCAAATTTAAGGATCGGGCTCAATAAAGATCGGTTCCTAATACTATATGATTTTAAACTAAAAGTGGAAAGGGCTAAGTTGGATTGTGAAAGAGTGATAAGGGTCATGATCCATTACCACCCCTAGGCACGGCTGGCGCGGTGGTTTTCGTCCTTGTGGCGCAAGAGAGCTTTGCTTGGCACGTCCAGCCCTGAGTCCTGTGGGCATCGTGGTGGCGACTATAGAGGCATTGTTGGAGGAGTGGTGCTCGTCCTTTGGTGCGTTGTGGCGACGTTCTCTACACATCCGGCCCTTTGGAGTCCTATGGGCATCATGGTGGCGACTGTAGAGGCATGGTCTTTTGTGCTTTTGACTCCGCAGAGCGCCGAGGCCTGGCTGGCGCCGAGGCTTTCTGGCATGAGTCTCGGAGGGATGGGAGCTTGGACGTGACGCTTGTACGTCGTTGAAGCTTTGGTAGTGAGTATAATGCGGAGTAAGGCGGTATAGTGCTCGACACCACACCGTCGAGTCAGGACCAGGTGATTACTTGATCTCTGTCTTGCCACACTATGTCGCACATACCAAGCAGGTACACGGGGCAACGCTGTGCGAGGAGAGAAGGTATGTGATCTTGTCGGAGTGCACAGTCACGCCAGAGGCTGTGACCGTGGTCGTCCGAGCCGGGCTCGGGCGAATCAGTGTTTTGGCCTTCGTACGAGGCCTGAGCGGGGGCCTCGGGCGAGTCGGAGAACGCGGTCCTTGTACGAGGCCTAACGCGGGAGGCCTCTGCGTGAAGGCTCGGGCGAAACAGAAAATAGTCAAGTTTCCTGGTGGGCCTGAGCGTATCACTTCTTGGTGCGCATTTTCAAGGTACCTAATCTTAAGGTACCCGATAATAGCCCTCGAGGGACTGAAAAGGGCGACCAGAGGGGACTGAATGGGAGCCTCAAATTTCTTCTCAAGAAATGAACGATCGCTGTCTCAATCTCAACCCCAAAAGCAAGACCAAGACTCTGTAGTGTCCACAAACCTAGATGTAAGGTGAATGCTTTCAAGAAGCACAACGAGACACTACACTAGTCAAGAAACCCAACGCAAAAGCCAGAAACCAAATCCGAAGTCAGACGAATGAGCAACGAACGAAACAATGCAGAATCACCTGCATCAGACGCTGGCAACGTTCGATGCTAGAGCGTCGGACGCGTTCGATGCAAAATGAACAGTTCTGGAACCTTACTGTTCCGCCATCGAATGTTGCTACAGTGAAACCCTAGCGTCCTGAGCACGGAGCGTCCGATGCTGCCTCAAAAAACTCAGTTTTGAACACTTGGCAACGAAGCGTCTGATGTTACTCGACCTAGCGTGCGATGCCAAGAACACAACGTCTGATGCCCCCGAAAAATATGTTGTTCCTCCGCCGATTCGACCCGATCTCCCTTAAATCAAAAGCACTAGGGCTCAAACTTAGTAAGGGAAGTCACAAGCAAGTTAGTGAGCTACTCCTATAAGATCATGGCTCTCTTTTAACTGTAAATTGGTGAATCAAAGAAATTTGGGGCAAAGGAGCAAGAACGTGATCCAAAACAAAATCCCTGGTCTACTAGCTTGTGAGGAATTAGAGAAAACCCTTCGGTGAAAAGATGTCTCTCACGAAGTACTAGAAGATGGTACAAAGAGATTTTCATATCATCCCTCAAATCAATAAATCTCATGACGAATCAAAAGAGGGAAACGAAGAACACAAAGAACAAAACGCGAAACAACAAGAGAATTCAGCTGAAAATCTTCCCCATGAGGAGACAAGTCTCCTTTCCTAAAATCACAAAATACACAGTGGAATTGTGTTGTCTATGCGAATCGTAAGCAGCTAGAGGAAGAAAGCCCTAACAGATGAATGTAGAGTCTGTGAATGTGATGGCTACTGCTTGGATAGAGAGAGGGGAGGGGTGCCTCTCTTATTTATAGTCCTAATACATATTCCCCTTCTACCCCTAGATACAAGAGCAAACTAGCTAACCCTAGGGGTATTCTAGTCCAACTCTGTTAGGTCTTCATCTGACGGCCACACACCTTCTCATCGTTCGCTTCACTTCAACGCAAGCTCCAAGATGCCGCCATGTGTCGTCGCAACGGTCGCCGCGCCTTCTAACTGCTCGCTTCGCCTCGACGCAAGCCTCACGGTGCCGTCACGCGTCGTCCCATTCTGCATAGGAACCGCTGCTGGGTTTTCAGGCCCAAACCGACAAACCTGTCAGCCCAGGTTTTAAGGCCCAAACCTGGAAACCGTCCAGCCCAAGTTTTGAGGCCCAATCGGAAACCGGTCACCCCGAGTTTTGTGGACTAAACTCAGAAACCGTAGCGAGTAGTTTTTTGAGACTCAACTACCAAACCCGCGTCGTAGACGGAGCGTGGGTCTCATGCCTCGGCCACCGACACCGATGTCGATGCTTGTCTGGCCTCCACCGAGCACAATGCCTTTGTCTTCCTCCTTGACTTGACCGACGACACTCGCCCCATGCAAGCCCGTGTCTGGCCTCCGTCAAGTGCCACAATGCCATCGTCTTCCATCTCGACTTGACCGATGCAGTCGCACATCCCATGTGCTCTCGCTTACTGAAGCCAAGTGCCAGCTACCGCAGCTGGTCCTCCGGCCTTCCGATCCGTCGGTCCAAGCCTCACGTCCGCCCTTCACCAGTCTCGGTCCATCGACATGGCACGTTTCCACTTGACCTTTACCTCGCCATCGACCAATGCCTCCGAGCTCCACACCTGCACAACAACACAGCTAAGAGACATGTTGCCGCTCACCCCTCTCGATGAGTTTGTTGATCAATCACTCATCACAAAGGGCCGAACCACAAGGTCAACCTTGTGTTCGCAATCTCCCCCTTGATGAGTGCATTGTCAACACTCCGTCCCAACAATCAAAATAAAATAAAAACATAGGAAGAAAGAGAGAGAAAGCTTACTCAAACGCCCAAAATCCAAGAACCAAAAGCTGAAAACAGGCTATTTGAAATAAGCAAAGCTTGGTCCCCAAATACATGGGCAACGACTCGACGCAACCAAGCAAAGGATCGGAGCAACAACTCTCAAAGTGCAAAACTCGATCACACGGAAAAAGATCAAAGCGAAAACTCATCACAAGAGTAGAAAACTCGATCTCAAGAGGAAAGACTGTCGATGTTTGTTAACCGGCAACTCGTCACGGGGTTTCTCGAGACGATTTGTTCGGTGGAGATCGATGTTCGTAGAACTCGGCGAGAACACAGGGACAACGATTTATACTGGTTCAGGCCGCTAAATAGCGTAATACCTTACGTCCAGTGGCGGCGTGTGTCTTGTGTATGATTCCAGATTCAATGATGGGGGTATGCGTCTGCCTCTTCTTATATAGTCTGGTAGAGCACAATGCATACCGAGTCCTAGACGGTTACAATAGAGGAGTCTTATTATATTTACAAGACTTCCTTCAATAGTCCGACTAATTTATAAAGAGAGTCATAATCCATGTATACTTTGTATTATGTCTTCGAATCTCCCGTGACTTCCCAGGAGAAGTCCAAGTAATCATCTAGTGATGATGTTTCTGACATCAGTGGCGGAGGCAGGTATTTGGCAAGCTTTGGCAGCTGCCATACCTAAAGTTTGTATAAAATACTTAATATATGTATTATATACTAGTAAATATACATGAAACACATACATCAATATGTTATATAAGACGGTATATTGTTTTTTTATATAAATTCCACCACACCTAAATTTTTTTCCTACCTCCGCCACTATCTGATATTCTGGTCCGTCAAGCCCCCGAGCTCTTCAATGTTTGTCTAAAACATTATCTTCTAGTTTCTTTCAAGAATCAATCGAGTAATGTCTTGAGAAATCTTGATGTTCTCTGTAGGAAGGAATAAACTCCAATGGTGTGCATTTTTTTAGAAAAAGTGCTTCATTTATCTTCCTTCTATCTATTCCGCAGATTATGAGGTAAGCTTCTGCCTTCTGGTTCTCTACTCCCATGGTGATGACAAGATTCAAGGTGTGTTCGGATGATAGCGTGGAATTTTTTACGCTACACTAGATTGGATTAGAAATGTCGGTGAACGACGAAGAATACATAGTGTAAAAGGGATTGAGTTAGACACTGTGTGGAATGTCCATGGCTTCGTATACTCTTCTATTTCTTTTGACTGTTCAAAAAAAAAATACTGTGATTTTGAATGGACCTACATCCTTTGATCTATTTGTTCAATGTGTACGGTTCCGTTTGCTTCAGCTATTTAGTCACTTTAATCAGTACAAATCAACTGTGAAATAATATTTTCTTTTCACAACAAATCAACTAAAGCCTTCAACCATGCAAATCCTTAATTTCATTGCAATGTTTGAATTGGATTTCTGGCAGCTACACGATTCAAGTAAATTAATAAACAAAGTTTAATTCCTAGGCGTCATGATATGAATATATTGTTTTTTTCATCGGGAACGTATCTAGTGCAAACCACACCCTTCGTAAAAACCCGTGTAAACCACAACAAAAAAAAGTTGTTTAAATTTATCAAAAAATCATGGATGTAGATGGTATAATGATACACAACCTTATAAAATATCTTATCCAAACTCGTCTTCGTTTGTGAGTTATAAAAATAACAAATTTTAAGCCAGAAAGTTTTCCACATAATTTGTTAGAAATTTGTTATTTTTATATCTCACAAATAAATTTGATTTTGGACAAGATATTTTACAAGGTTGTGTATCATCATATCATCTACATGTGTGATTTTTTTGTTGAATTTAGACGATTTTTTTACCGTGGTTTGCACGAGTTTTCATGAAGGATGTGGTTTGCACTAGATATATTCCTTTTTCATCAGCGTTACAATTTGTCCCAGTCCCTGTACGCTTCTCTCATAGCATTGTACTTTTTTTTGTTGTCGTTGCAACACACAAACATAGAGACATGGACACCGGCGCTACAAAGATAGTGAAGACACTCGTACCGTACCAGTACATGTCCAGCATCAGCACTTTGCCTAGCCGTCAAAGAAAATGTAAACAAATAGGAGCATGCTCATATTCCTTTTCCAAAAGAAAGGCACCCTGAGACTGTCTCCAACGGTGTCTCCAACGGTGGAGACGCAAAAATAAGACTCATTCCATGTTTTCGTTCTGTACAGCGAATGGATCACGCCCCAAATACTCACCTTCTCCAACAACGAGCCTCAAATCTCGCCTCCACCTACGCCGCCATCTCCCTCTCCGGCACCCATCACCGCCGCTGCTTCCCCTCCCCGTCGTGATCCCACCGCCGCTTCCTCTCCCCGCCTCCTCGACGCAGTCCAACCGCCGTTTCCCCTCCCAGCTCCAGATCGAGGAAGAGGTCACGCCATTGATGACCTCTGTTGGCGGCTCCTCGCCGTGCCGGCTGCTTTCCCTCGCCGTCCCCGCCGCCACCGCTTCCCTTTCCCGTCGTGGTCCCACCCCCGCTTCCCCTTCCCGGCTCCTCGGCGCGGTTCAGCCGCCGCTTCCCCTCCCAGCTCCAGATCGAGGCAGACGAAGAGGTCGTGTCGCCGTCGCGCCATTGGCGACCTGTGCTGGTGGCTCCTCCCCGCTGCCACCGCTTCCCCGCCACGCCGTGCTAGCGGCTCCCCGCCTGGCCCCGCCGCCACCGCTTCCCCTCCACGCCGTGCCGGCGGCTCCCCGCCTGGCCCCGCCGCGGAACCGCCTAGAAGCGGCCGCCGCAGGCTCGCCTCGTCGAGCCGGCCACACTCCGTCGCCGCACCTCGCTGCGGGCCCACCACCACCGGCGCAGGTTTGCGTCCTCCCTCTTCGACTACGCTTTTCTGCGTCTCCTTTGACCAAGTACCCAAAATGAGTCGTGTATTTGGGTCAGCTGTTGGAGAGTACTCTCTCCGTCCCTAAAAAAGAGTCATTCTCGCTTCCCGAAAAGTCAACAGACTTCAACGTTTGACCAAATATATATAATAAAATATTAATATTTATGGTACATAATTAGTATCATTGGATAGATTTTTGAATATACTTTTATAATAAACTTATTTGGAGATAAAAATATTGCACAAATTTTGTATAAACTCAGTCAAAGTTGAGAAAGTTTGACCAGCACGCATCCCATAGCGACACTATTTTTGGGACGGAGTAGTATTTTGGATAGGCAAATGCACTGTAAAGGACCTATTTTGGATATGGGTTACGTTCTTGGAGACAGTCTGAGACGAAATGGTGACCATCGGATGCTGTGACTGACAGCATGCAAATGCAATCATCATCAATATGGGGGGGGGGGTGGTTGTATTTGGTTAGATTTAGTTCGTGTCACATCAAATATTTGGTTCCTAATTAAAAGTATTAAATATAGACTAAAGACTAATTTGCAAGATGAACCTATTAAGTTTAGGTAGTTCATGATTTGACAAGGTGGTGTTACAATAAACATGTGCTAATAATAAATTAATTATGCTTAGTACATTCATCAAGCAAATTAGCCTCCATCTATATGATTAGTTTATAATTAATTTATGTTTAATCCTCCTGATTAGCATCCAGGAATTCGATGCGGCGGGAACTAAAGTTTAGTCCCGAATCCAAATAACCTTTTACCAAAGCGTTTGTGCTGTGCGATTACCAAACCAAGTCAGAGGACAGCAATTAAATTATATATGTTGTGTGCGACCATGGTTTACCATTTCGAATCGGATCCAGTCTGTAGTACGTATGTTTCTTTACAAAAACTGAAGCTGTAGCGCTGTGCCAACGGCAGGGTAAACACGAAAATCCATGGTCTAAGACATGCATCTCGTGTTCAGGATGGAACAAAGCCCTACATCTGCTCCTGTATTATGTTATAAACAGATATCAAGATCTCAACACTGATCAGGATGATGATAAGCCATTCCAGAAAATCTGATTTCCTGTTCTGAAGGATCTCCTGAAGAAACCTGATGTTGTGCTGCGGATCTCAAAACAAACACACATCAGAATATACAGAAACAAACAGCCAGAAAACACTCCTAATCAAAAGATTCGCTCAGCCACTAAATGTTCTGCATCTGTCTTACCTCAACAAATTTCAGTTTAAAATCAAGGTTTCCAAATCTCTGCGTTAGCTCGTATTCATCTCGAAGGTATTCCCAGATTTGAGCATAGTTTGCATTCTTCCATGCTATGTCTGACCTGGAATCCACAAAGTAAACGTGTGCTCTAATAGTATAAACATACAAGTTCAATTCAGTATCAAACAATGCAACAACTATGCCAGGCAACATTAAAACAAGGAGAAAAGTGCCAAAAGAAATAACACTGACAAATTATATTAGTCAAATTCAGATCCCAGACAAAAAGTAAATTAATAATCTTTTTGAACTCACAAAAGCCGGCTAAATGAAACACTTTCATGTGCCCAGCAATATTACAAGGGTACTAATCTCAGAGGAACTACACAAATACCATCTGAAATTCATGCAGTGCTTAATTTAAAATTTTGGGTTCATTTTTTAAAAACAATTACGCAAGATCGATCTTTTTCCATCTACTTTACAAACCTGTACAGAATCAGTTGAAACTAAAGGTAAACTACAAATAAAGCAAAAGCTTGCCTCTGATATGATTGAACTAAGCAGTAGCTTCATGGACAACAGTATACATTTCTAACTACAGGATGACGTATGCAACATCCACTTCTGGGGCAGGAGAATGTACGTGCAACAATCAAATTCAAAGACCAATAGCACAACCAAACGTTTGAAAAGGCCAAGATACCTCTCAAAGAGTCCAAGCTTAAGAATAACATCAGCCAAGTTAGAGTTAGCCTTCCCTACAAGCTGAAAAAGCTTCTTCCTCTCCATAGTGAAGGTACCAGTTTTTTCCATTCCACGATTGATATCTGTGAACTCAGCTACCATTCCATCAACCTATCAACGAAGATAACTAAATAGATTAGCATGTTCCTTAATGTATCATAAAAACATCTCTGCTACTGACTTGTACATACTTGACGGATATAGTAGTCAAGAGCAATACTCTGACCCAGGACACTTCCGATTGTACGGATCCCATCAATACTCAGATCCCTAAGCACGATATAGTCAAGACCACCTTGCATCCACGTCTCTAGGGTAGGCTTCTCAACAACAGCATAATCTGAAATTGGAAGATTTTAAGATTGTGTCCACGGCAATGCTAACGATTAGACGACACGACAGCATCCACATGATAAATGCAAAGAAGCAGCAACCAAAAAAATCATGATGATTGGTTTAAGTTGCTAGGAAAATATTTGCTGAAGCAAATGTCATGTGCTATTTGCAAAATCACGAAATGGGATTGCAAGCCTCAACAAGTCAAGAACAGTTCTCATCACAAAACTAAAAAGTTCCCATAAAATTTGGTCACCGTCAACTATAGATTGCAAACCATAAAATACAAATACCATGCGATATTTTTTGTTTGTGGTCATTGGTCAAACGATTCTATAGATGTCTCTCATACCATGTGACATATTTTACTTGTAGTGGTATCAACCAATTCAACTAATTTAGGATAGTACTAATGTGATGCAAATATTTAAAGCGTTCGAAGCAGATAAAAAGAATGAAAAACTGTACTCCCTTAGGAAACGTGTGTGTTCTTGGGCTTACCATCCTTTCTCATCTCTGGAAGTAAACCCGATGCATGCTTCTCAACAATTTTCAGGTATCCATCTGCTTCATGATCAGAAACATTGAATAGCACAATGGACCCATATTGGAAAACAACCATGTAGTGGCAATGGCTCTCATCTATGACACCAGATTTAAAACCCTGCGAAACAATTAGAATGAGATAAAAACCAACCCAGAAAGTCTCCCCAGTCTCTCACAGGTCCTTAATAAATCATCTCAGAAAAAAAAACACAGCCCTTTTCAAGTGGATATCATCGTGTAATGACAAATGATGATGCTACAATCAGCTTGCAGCTGTTATCATGGTATAGTAAAATACAAGCATTGAGCTCTCAAGGAGCTTAATATGAACATATTTATACAAAGGCAACTATCATATGCTACCAACATGCCATTGCAGGAATCAATAAAAGACAGACCCAGCTATATCCAAATTTACAATTGTAGGAGCATAAGAAAATCAAGAATGAAACTTTTTGATAGCTCTGCTACAAGGATGCACCCAAGTTATGATTATATACAGGAATCCAGATGGGTTGGGGGCAAAGCGGCCTACTGTGGTGTTCCAATTGAACATTGACAACAAAGGCACCTTTCTTGGATCTTACATTTTGGAGAAAAAAAGGCCCCAGAGAATAAAAATAGATTCACTGAGCAGGGCGCAATCAAAGATTTTATCATTTCAACAAAGTGAAAGTAGCTTGCAGTTCATCACTTACCAATTCCATGGTGATGAGAAAATGTGTCAGAATCTAAATTAGGTGTGTCATTAGGAAAACAGGGAGTATCTACCTCGGGGTCTCCCTTGACATCGTAGTATCTAAGGACAACGTAGTTGGTGGCACGCGATGTGGGTGGGATGACATTGAAGGAATTCTGGGACTGGAGGCTCCGCAGGTCGATGCTGCGGGAGGGGGAGGCCCCACCAACCATATCAGATGTTAGTTCATCACCAAACAAAGAAAACAGAGTAGCAGAGGAGGGTGGGGGTGGGGGTGGGGAGTTATAACACTCAACAAGCTGGTACCTGGTGCATAGGAAGAATGCCTTGACGGGGACGACCCGTGACTGGTTCTCCTGCGCCACCTCGAGGAGGTGCTCGTGGTAGTACGACTCGTCTTCGGAGGCGAGCTCCTCTGGCGGCGGCGGAGGCAATGGCGCGGGCGGGAGCGGGGGTCCCTGGTCCTTGGAGCTGAGATGGTCCCTCCCTGGAACGGGGGCGGGGGCGGGGGCGGGGGCGGGGGCCGGGGACACAGAGGCGAATGGGCGGTGGAAGAGGAGGCGGGATGGGGCGCCATAGGGATGAGGAGGCGGTAGACGGCGCGTTCGAAGGAGGAAGGAAGGTGGGAGGCGCGGAGGAGGAGGCGGCGGGGAGCGAAGGGCTAGGGTTTGGAAGGCTCTCCCTGCGGCACGGGAGCGGCAGAGTAGGAGGGGCCTGAGGAGGCTTTGGAGCCTCGACGACACCTCCATGGACTGAGAAGGTCTCTCACTCAGGTCTTGGACATTGCAAGGAAATGGAGATGGATGGAGGACGAGGACGCCGACGCCGACGCCGAGCGCGAGCGGAGGGCGGAGGGCGGAGGCGGAACGGAGAGAAGACAGGGTTGGACTCCGGGCTGGGCTGCGCTGGGCCATGTTCTTTCTTGAGGCTCACGTCCAACTTCATGGACTGGGCTCCCGCCAAATCGGAGGGCCTATTTCGTATGGCGGCGGAGTAAGACCATGTGCACTCATCATCATCATCATCTATTTTCATCCTTTATACAGTACATCCTAGTCATCAAGATTTTCTTCTCTATATCATTTTCTCTCGTACTCATCAATCCTCTGTACAGGCCGTCCCAACAATTTCTAGGGCCCTTGGGCAATTATAACACTATAGGCCCGCAATCTAATGTTAGTCCACAATCTAATATTTTAGTATGACAATTGAAGGACATAGTATTAATAATATGAATTAATTTGTAACATACATTTAGTTTATGAAAAAAATCAACAGTACATCAAAGAAGCTAAAAGAACCGTAAAATAACTATTATGATTACCTCAAATAGAACTATAGTGTTTCGTTCCTTTTTAGAATTTTAGAAAATTACAATTTTACAAAATTAGAAACCTATCACACTGATATGAAATGATTCCAATTTAAAACAAATTACCTAGAGCCTATATGGGACAAGGGACGCCTGAATATCACTCATCGGACACTACGGCCGCGCAACAGCTGTGCAGCATGCTGTCATGTGAGTCAAAGGGACGAGAGACGCGTGAATATCATTCATCGCACACTGCGGTCGCGTAGACTAAACTTAAAACATGACTCGATATAGTTGGTATGAGCCAAATAGACAAATATGTACTCTATATATTAAAGATACCTATATTCATGGCCCCCAAGCATCATGGGCCTCCGGCCATCGCACCGGCTGCCCTCCCCTCTGGGACGGGCCTCTCTCTATATCTCATACTCTATAACCACTACCAAATACGGCTCCATTTACCATCTTCTATAAATTTTATCTAAATATATCCATGTGAGATCTTGTTTTAAAGAATTTATTGAAACGATTTAATGGTATAATCGAAATCTAATTTGGATTTTTGGTTTGGGAGATATAACATTTTTAGCTTAGAAAATTAGCGGGGCCCGCTGCTGTCCTCTCCTCTCTCCCATGATGCTCTCTCGCACGCCAGCGATTCACGTGCGCAGCAGCAGCAATTGCGCACTACAAGGAATAGTGCTTTACATGACGATCACTTTGGTCATAAATTGTCGAAAATACGTCACGATTAACTTGTCATGACGATCGGAAAATTCGTCATGTATCTCACGTCATATATTTCCTGGACCAACTGGAGCCGTCACCGTTTGTCATTTCATTTCGTCATAGAATAATCGACAAAATTTGAACGAAAAAAAATCCAAAAAATAGGGAATTTTTTTTAAAAATAAGAGGAGGGGCCCCATCAGCTAGCTACACTATCCATCTAGTCTCATAATATTTTTTGTGATTTTTTCGCAATTTGCATCAACCAAGATTCAAACCGGCGACCTCTCACACATGCACGTGTAACCTCCACTGTCACTCCACCTCTTTGTCATTTGTGTCTATATTCCATTTTAATTCTCTCATATTATACTAAACCATATATAAATTACTTGTCTGATCCTCTAAACAAATTCAAATCAAAAGGTTTTCAACTACAAAGTTTCATAACTTTTCGAGTTCTACACTTTTTGTTTAGGAAGTTTCTCCATTCGAGGTTATTTACAGAATTTAAATTTCAAATTTGAGAAATTTCAAACGTAGTTTTCATTGACAAGATGGTTACAAATTTAAAATTTATCAACTACTTCATAACTTTTTTAGATTTATGACTTTTATTTTGGCTGTTTTTCCATTTGAGGTATTTTGAAAATTCTGAATTTCAAAATTTTTAATTTTAAATGCAATTTTGTATGACAATATGATTTTAAATTTAAAAGTTGTTAACTATAAAGTTTGATAACTTTTTGAGCTCTACAACTTTTATTTTGGTGATTTCTCCATCCGAGGTCTTTTAAAAAATTCTAATTTTAAATTTTTAAAATTAGGACGCAATTTTGCATGACAAGATGACCTCAAATTAAAAGGTTAGCAACTACTTTCATAACTTCTCAAGATCTACAAAGTTTATTTTAGTTGTTTGACCATTTCTACATCCGACATTGCAGTTCTAACATTATTCATAAAACTTATATATCACTCCTGTAGTTTCAAACTACCAAAGATACGTAAGATTTGTGAACAAATTTATTTTCAGTTTGTCAAATTATTTTTTGACACTCGGGAAAGAACTTCTTTGTGGAGTGTTTGAAAAAAAACACTATGTAAATCAATTGACACTTGACAACGTAGTGATGTTGAATGCTTCATCTGTGACCAAATCAAGTCTTTCGTCATAGATCGACAAAAACCAAACTAATCGTCATAGATTTATCACCCTTACATTGAATCGTCATGGACAATAAACTTTATGATGATTTATTAGAACGTCACCAATAAAGGTCATGTAAAGCACCTTTTCTTGTAGTGATGGGTGGGTCCGCCGGCGTTTGGCGCTTCTCCGGCATAAGGTTAGTCTCAATGCAAGATTTTATCTCCCGGTTTCCAAGACTGAAATTTTAGAATAAAACAGGACTCTCTCTCAATGTATAATTTCACTGTACGATTTGATAGATTAATTATCCTGTTGTAGGTACCATCGATGTCTCCTTTCTTTTTCTTCCATGTCTGCTGCTCGTGACGGTGCTCGGCTGAAAGAAAAACAACGGACACCAGACAACGCTCCTTCTCGCGCTTGTGAAAGGTGCAGCTCGCACCTGCTCATGCACTGGAGGTGGTAGAGGCCTGCGGCGGAGGCGCCTGCTCCCAACCGGCGGCTCTGCGCCCAGCGGCCTCGGCGGAGGTGATAGATTCACAGAGGTCCACGGCGGAGGCACACTGCTCACGTCCGGTAGCCTCGGTCCGCGGCGGAGACGGCCCCGCGCCCGATGTCCTCGGCTTGCGGCGCTCGGCGGCCTCGGTGAAGGCAACAAATGCCTGCGACGAAGGTGCACTGCTCGCCCCCGGCAGCCTCGACCTGCGGCAGAGACGGCCCCGCGCCCGGTGGCCCCGGCTCGCGGTGGAGGCGCCCCGCCCGCGCCAGGCGTCCTCGCCGACGGCAAAGGCCTTGGCTCGCGGTGGAGGCGCCCCGCCCGCACCCGGTGGCCTCGCGCCCGCCTCGACCTCGGCTTGTGGCGAAGGCGTCCGCCCGTGCCCGGCATCCACCACGCCCGCGACGGATGCTTCCCGCTTGTGCCCGGCGGCCTCCATGCCTGTGGCCGGTAGCTTCGTCGCTCATGCGGATGAAACACCTAAACGGCCTCAACGCGAGTTTCTTTGCGGTTTCACGCGTGGGAAACATCGCCCGAGTCGTGTCGTGGGGATGAAGCGAATTCCTTCTCTCTCCTCTTCATTTCATGCAAAAAGTACAGATCTGCTTATGTGGCACACTAATAAATGTGCATGACACACCCCATGAAACCCCTGAGACTGGCCTAACGCGAATAATGATCATGTGGCACTTTACCGTTCCCATATCCCGTTCCCAGTGTAGATCGTCTAACAAGTGGAGGCGAACTGCTCAAGATAGGAAAGACGGTAGTCCACGGTGGCCTGCGCTCCAAGCGTTCACACCGTCGAAGTTAGATCCGAGCATTCTATGGGCTGGGCCTAGCTCAGGCCAGGTAAAAAAAAGTCTGATTATTTTAAACTGAAAAAAATCATGTTCAACACCATTCACCAGATTGAGATCAGCTCATTTTTTTCTAGATAGCAAGATCTGTGTCCAGATCATGTCCACTAAAGTTCATGGACAGGTCAAAACTCGACGGAATTAGACCGGGCTCAAAATACTCATGTCTACTTGAAGTGCCTCTCCAAGCGCTCCTAGCGCTCAACTAAGTGCGCTTTAGCAAATAGCTTGAATCCCCCGAGCAAAGTTCATCAGGTCATTAGTTGGCTTGCTTGAACTAGGGCATAGGGAGTCTTGTGGTGTCACGCTATGTTCTTAGGGAATATTCACCCAATCATTTGAGTCGTGGACATCACGCCGAGTATCTCTTGCTTTTGAGGGTTTGAATTTGGGACAAAGGTTATCTATTTCTCAAAAGAAATTTGAGGGTCTCATTCAACCCCCTCTGATCGCCACTTTTGGTCCGTCAATTGGTATCAGAGTAGGTTAAGGATCTTTCCACCTTAACTGGTTCTATATCCGCAAAGGCAACATGGAGCGTAGTTCAGGCAAGCCGTCGTTTTTCGATGGGTCCAATTATCCATATTGGAAGATTCAGATGTGTACTTATCTCAACAACATCGATTTTTCGTTTGGGAGATTTGTGAGGATTTATCGTACGAGGTACTTGCAGCTCACGTCGGTTAGTTCCAGATTGATCAACGCAATGCGAATGTCAAGTCATGTAACACTCTTTTGGCCAACATCTCCTTTCATGAGTTTGAGCGTGTTTTTGAGCTTGAGTCTGCTCGATAGATCTGGGTGAAGCTTCTTAGCTATCATGAGGGGACCGTTCAGGTCAAGATCAGACTCTTTGAGACGTACAAGCGGGAGTACGAGAACTTCACGCAGTTGGAGCGAGAGTCAGTTGACACCATGTTCGCTCGTTTCCAAACGATTGTGAACAAGATACATGTCAACCAGGTCAACCTACCTTACGACGATCATGAGATGACACTCAAGTTGCTATATGCCCTAGATCGGAAGACATAGGAGGTGAAGGTGTCGACTATCATTGAGTCGCCAGGTTATGACACCCTCACCATAGACGAGCTTTTCAGCAAGACCCAGGCCAAACGGAAGAATCCATCTTCTCACGCCATGGCTTTGGTCTTAGGCAAGCACAGGTCGATTCTTTTTGCTAACACTTCATCGTCGTCTTTTGCTTTGTCTTCTTTCCTTTAATTGATGGAGGAGCAAGTGGAGGTGTTAGGCGACGATGAGTTGGCGCTCATCATCAACCGATTTTCGTGGTTTCACAACAATCGCTTGAATCACCGAAGTGGTGATGTGAAGGATCGTTGCTTCGGGTGTGGCGACCCCGACCACTACGTCGCAAACTGCCCCAAGAAGGACAAGGTCTTCCCCAACAAGTACAATAACTCTAGGCGCAAGTACAAGCATGAGTATACTACCGTCAAGAAGACCAAGGGCAAGTTCGACAAGGAAGCCCTCAAGGAGAAGTACTACAAGAAGGCCAAGGCGCAAGAACACACTTTCCTCACATCGATCAGCGACCTCGATGACAACTTCGACTATCGCACTACTCGCTCCAACAATGAAAATTCCGAAAGGAAGATGGAGGACTGCTTCAATGGTCTGTGCTTCTTTAGCAACTCCACCTCCGGATGATACTGCTCCACGACACTTGGTGAGGAGGCGAGCACACACACGGAGGAGCTTCACGACGACGATGACACATCTTCAGAGGATCTCGGGTTGGAGAACACGTGGCTTTGTTCATTTCGGTTGTTCACGCCACATGACTGGAAGATCTAAATGGTTCTCCAGCCTCGACCCTGTGCCCCAAAAGGAATTCATCACATTCGGGATAATAGCAAAGGTAAGGTTGTTTCCCGTGGGTCTGTTCGACTCAATGAGAACTTTGTTCTCAAGGATGTTGCTTTGGTTTCGAACTTGCTTTCGATTTCGCAACTCCTTGGGGATGTCTTTGAAGAGCGTTTAAACCTGGCTTTTCTAGTGTTCTTGACTTTCGAGGAGATCTTGTTTGTTGGATCATCTCTTTAGGTCGTGTCTTTCGAGCCGATTTTTCTCGCTCTTTCGGCTCTTCTCGGTGCTTCGTGGCGGGTCCTTCTGATGATTTGTGGAAGTGGCATATGAGACTTGGACATTTTAAATTTGACATGCTTCTAAGGCTTAGTTCACTTGGCCTAATCAGAGGATTGCCTAAGCCAAAGTTTTAGAAGGACCTTTTTGTCACCTAGAAACCTGCCACCCTAGGTTTTGAGGCCCAAACCTGAAAATCATAGCTTTTGGTTTCTCGAGGCTCTACCACCAAACTCGCATCATAGATGGAGCGTGGGTCTCATGCCCTGTTGTCGACACTGATGTCGACGCATGTCTAGCCTTAGCCAAGCACGACGCCTTCGCCTTTCTCCCTAACTCGACCAACGACACTTGCATCTCCATGCAAGCCCGTGTCCGGCCTCCACTAAGTGACACAATGCCATCGCCTTCCATCTTGACTCGATCAATGTCGTCAACATCCCCATGTCCTCTTACTTATTGCCGCCAAGTGCCAGCTACCGCAACTGGTCCTCCGACCTCCTAGTCCCTTAGTCCAAGCCTCACGTCCACCCTTCGCCACTCCCGATCCATCGACATAGCTTGTCTCTACTTGACCTTCACCTCGCCATCGACCATTGCCTCTGAGCTCCACACCTGCACACCAACACAGCCAAGAGCCATGTCATCCACTCACGCCAATATGTGTGCCTGTTGACAATCACTCATCACAAGGTTGAACCACAAGGGCACATATCAACCTTGTGTTCACAACCATTTAGGCAATGCTACACATATTTCATTTTATAGTAGTGTTATGCCTACACTAATCCTTCGCAAGGTAGAATATAAATTATGATACTTGAAACATTCATGGGTGAAATGCTACAATGGTATATTATTTGTGCGCTTGTGGATACCTTTAATCTATCTATTCTTTAATGTGCAAATGTCTAAAACATTTCTAGCATTATTATTGGGGATGACAACCTAGTTGAGTAGTGCTAAGAAATGTATACATGCATCTAGGTGGATA
Source organism: Coix lacryma-jobi var. lacryma-jobi (assembly GCA_009763385.1). Lineage (NCBI taxonomy): Eukaryota > Viridiplantae > Streptophyta > Magnoliopsida > Poales > Poaceae > Coix > Coix lacryma-jobi. Next base: position 564,965 of record CM019825.1, on the reverse strand, counting down.
CATATATATGCCATGTGATCAAGTTAATATTTACCATAGAGCTTTGCTGGCAGCATACCGAGTTAACCTAGTAGTGATGTTAGTAAACGCCAACAAGCATTTCTGACGCCGTTGTTGATGATGGATTGTTAAATCTATCTTCGGTAGTGTCACTAAGAAATATCAACATTGGTCATTTGAGTGTTGACTTGCTTGCAAGACTTAGCTCACTTGTCCTAATCCAAGGATTGCACATGTTAAAGTATGAGAAGGATCTTGTTTGTCACTCTTGTCGTTGTGGTAAGATGGTAGCCGCTTCTCACCCACCTACTAACTAGGTGATGACTAAGCGACTCGTTGAGCTACTTCATATGGACATTGTTGGTCCGGCTCGGATCTGCTTGGCGGGTGGGAAGTGGTACGTACTAGTCATCGTGGACGACTTTTCGAGGTACTTATGGATGTTCTTTATGGAGGGCAAGGATGAGACGTACTTTTCCGTTTTCTTGAGATTTGATTCTTCGGTTGAGAGTTGAGTTACCCAAGGATGTCATGAGAGCTATACGTAATGACAATGACACGAAATTCAAAAACACTTAGTTTGAAACGGTGTCGTTGAACGCAAGAATCGGACCATTATTGAGATGGCCAGGACGATGCTCGGTGAGCATAGGACTCCTAGGAGATTTTGGGCCGAAGCGATCAACACAACATGTCGTGCCTTGAATCACATCTTTCTTTGATCTTTTTTGAAAAAGACTTTATGAGCTGCGATTTGGATGGTCTTCCAAGGTGAGTCACTTCAGGGTGTTTGAGTGTAAGTGCTTTATCTTGAAGTAAAGTAATCTAGACAAGTTTGAATCCAGATCCACTAACAATATCTTTCTTTCTATAAAATTATTTCCTCTAATCGATCTTGTCATGGTTATTTCTGAGTCATCCAGATATGTAAAGTTGTATCATATTACTCTTTTTTCTGATTTGTTGAGACTACTTTTGTTCATAGGGATTTGTATGCATAGATCCCAAACAGCAGCAGGGAAGTGTTAGGATGATCTCTTTCACTAATAGCCCAACGGCTATTAGGCTTGATCTCGTGCCCTGATCGGGGGCGCCCAGCCCATTTAATGGCTGGCGGCCCCCTGTCGCACTGCGCATATAAAGAGGGTGGGGGCCGGTGGCTCTCAGTACGAGGTTCACCGTGAGCCGCATTCCCCACCGACAAACCCTAATCCGATCTAGTGAGGGGCGCAGCCAGCGACGGGAAGTTCCGCCACCGCCGTTCCTCATCGCTGCAGCTTTGGACCACGTCCGGCTTCGTCACCACCGAAGGACTCCTACACCACCTTCTCCCCCTCGCGTCGCCGACAACCCTAGGAGCCCGAAGGCCATGGCTGGTGGCGGCTCCGGCTCTTCTACTACTTCTTCAGGTTCGAACAACCTAGGTATGAACTCCTAATCACTTCTTCCCTTCGGATCTAGTTCCTAGAACTTATTTATGCACTGTTAATCATTATACCCGGCTAGATCTACTACTAGCGATCCTGCGTATTTATCAATGGTATCAATCGCCTCACTAGTTTGTGGATTTGGTTTCGGGAAACCCTAAGAGGGTAAAAGAACATATTATCCTTTTTGGATGAACCCTAAGAGGGGCCACAAATCGACGGATCGCGCGATCCGGACAGACGAACCCTAACTGTGTGGGTGAATACAGTCTCCACGCGGTACGGTTTCAGCCGCCGTTTGCCGGCGAGCATGAAAAGGGCCCGGCCGAGTTCCACTCGCCGGTGCACAGGGCTCCACTCCTCCTGCTCCTATTCTCCGTTCCTTCCTTGCCGCGCATGGCCGGGGTGGTGGTGGTGGAGGGCAGAGACAGAAAGCAAAAGAAAGAACGGATCCGACAGATCCGGATCCACTCCACCCAAACCCTAATCGAACAATCTCGCCGAGGGGATGATAGGGAGTCTCAGACCTCCATCTCCGACTCGGACCAGGGGCGTCGCCCGCAAGGCCGCTAGACGGCGGCGCGCTCTGCCAAGGGCGAGCACGTCTGCCGGCTAGGGGCCCCGTGGCGGTGCCATCTTCTTCGCGTCTCCTCCGGCCAAGGGCCGTCGCCGGCGGTTCCTCTCCTGGGCGCCGTTGAGAGATCGGGAGAGTGGAGAGCAGAAAGAAAAGGGGACGGGGAAAAGAGAAAGGGCACGCGACCGGGCCACCATGGTCGCCGGCCGCCTTTGCCGCACATCCCGCCGCCGCTCAGGCTCTGGTGGAGGTGCGAGAAAGAAGCAGAGAAGAATGAGCTAGGGTTTGGGAGCTCAGCCGGCTGCCGCGCCTTTTTGATCGGGCGATAGGAACGGGCGGCCGTCGGATGGGATTCGACGGTCAGCGCCGTTTTGGGCCAGTTCTGGCCCAGGAGGGAGGCCGCGGCTGGCCGGTTTTCCGGCCCAGGCCCAGGTTGTGGCCTGGGCGCGGAGGGGAGATGGCGCGGCGCGCCCGTTGGGCCGCCGTGGGCCAGCGTAGGCCTTCGGGCCTTATTCGATCAAATCCGTTTTTTTCTTTTTCCAGAAGCGGTTTTAAATATATATGGATGAAAATGTCATTAATTTGTTGTATAATTTCTGTGTAAATTTATTCCAACGAAATTTTTGCATAGAGAATATTAAAGAATGTGAATTGCTTCTGGAAAAATGAAATATAAAGAATTGTTAATTGTTTCCGCTGCGTACTTTGATTTTAATTTTCACTGTTAAATTCGAACCAACGGGAGAATTTAATTTTGAAAATAACATGTTTTTTGTCATTATGATGTTATTATTTTTCTGACCAATGTTGATAAATAATAATATTATAATCACTGTTCCATTAAAGGTTTATGCATTATTTCTATTTCTGCCCAACGGTGATTTAGTTATAATGCATAAAAGCAACTCATTTACTATGTTTTATATTGTTCTCACTATTTTTGAACTATGTTTTCAGGCTCCATTCTGATGAACATGGTTAAAGACATCCCACCTCTCAAGGGGGATAACCACTTGGAGTGGGAGAAGAAAATTGAGCTGGCTTTTCTGTTGGCTGAGGTTTACTGGATCCTCATTGAGCCTCGTCCCGCAGTGCTCAAGGAGCCTGTGAGAGAGGCAGGTGAGGATGATGCCGCTTGGAAACAGCGGGAACTGGACTTTGGTCTAGAAAAGTTGAAACATGATCTGGAGCGGGTTAGGTGGGAAAAGACCAACAAGAAGTTGGTTGCAGTTGTTAAGAACACTGTAGATCCCGCCATCCTGAACTCGCTCCCACCAGAATGTGACACGGTCACTGAAATTCTGGAAAGGTTGAAGAATCAGATTACTGGTTCCTCAAAGACTTATGCCACTGAGGTGATCAAGAAATTGATCACTGAAAAATATGCTGGTGGTGGTGTAAGAGACCATATCCTGAAAATGAACAGTATGGCATCTAAGCTTAAACCAATGGATAAGGAATTAGCTATTTCTCAGAAATTTCTTATTCATCTGATTTTCGCTTCCCTGCCAAAAGAGTTCGAAACCTTTGTTGTTTCATACAACAATAATCCTGAGGATTGGTCATTGGACAAGTTGATAGTCATGTGTGCCCAAGAGGAGGAAAGGATCAAGGGTGCAACTGGTGGTGCAATCAACTATGTGAAGAAAGGCAATGGCAGCCCTAGCAATTCAAAGGCTCAGGGTAAGAAGCCAATGCAACAGTATAGGCCTCAGCAACAGCAACAGTATAGGCCTCAGCCTCAGCAACAGCAAATGCAAATGCAACCGCAAAGGAGGATGGTGGACCCTAATCAGTGCCTTGAGTGCCTGAAGCCGGGACACCACAAGAAGGATTGTCCAGTTTTTTTAAGAAAGATTTTGACAAGCAATGGTGAGAATGTTATTACATTTGTAAATGAATCTTTATATGTGCAATTTGATAAATCTACTTGGTGGATTGACTCTGGTGCAATGGTTCATGTTGCAAATTGTTTACAGGGATTCAGTTCGACAAGGACTATGCAAAGAAGCGAAAGATGGGTTAGAGTCGCCAATGGAGTTCGAGCTGATGTTGAAGCTGTTGGCGATCTTCCTCTACAACTTAATAATGGATTCATTTTGATTCTTAAAGATGTTTTATTTGTACCTTTATTGCATAGAAACTTGATAAGTGTTTCACGTTTAGATAAACATGGTTGTTGACGCTGGTTATCTATCATAATTAAGGGATAAATAAATATGAAAAGGGCAAGAATTTGATCACCAACAAAGGTTTAGGGTTTTAACTGACAATATTCCACGAGTTTTGGTGAACTATGATTCTGCAGGGACTAAACCAGGAAATCAGCACCAATAGCTTCCCATAGAAGGAAACCGACGGGAGATAACGCAACCACCACGTCAGGATTATTCTAGAAGACTCCAGAGGACGAAAGAAGACACCAGGAGGTCGACCACCGCGAGAGGCCGACTGGTGGGACCGACCGGTCCCACCAGGAGACCGACCGGTCCCCCCTGGGCCCGCTGGCTTCCGTCTTCTGCAAGCTACCTCCAACCGACCTCTCCAACACGTTTTGGCCCATTTAGGCCCATGTGCGTATGGCGAAGGATTTAGTCCCACATCGCTTGCCCAAGGTGGAGGGGAGGCCAGGAGCCCCTATATAATAAACCCCAGACCCCCCTTCTCCATCATCATCAGATCTCAAGTCATTAGAAGAGAAGGAGGATCAATCAGAAATCCTAATTTCCTTAGAGCCACATCAACTTAGGCATAGCTAGATAGAATTAGAATTAGAACAGGCAAGCTTCGCTTGGATTCCAGATCTAGTCGCGAGAAGGCTCGGTAAACCCAAGATCTTCTCTCTTGTATCAACATTATGGATCTAATTATGTTTCTAGTTCATAATTGTTCTTCTAGTTCTTCATTGTTCTTCATAGTTCATCTTCTAGTTCTAGTTCATCGTCTAGTTCATACTCTAGTTCATCTATGTGTTCTAGTTCATCATACTGTTCATCATTGTGTGCTAGTTCATGGTCTAGTTCATAATAGTTTAGATATAATTGATATGACTAAGACATTAATTATTATATTCTTAATTATACTGCTTGTAGTATGCTTTGATTATATATTTGGCATAGATAGATTATCATCATGTTTATACTCATGTTCGTATAGCACTCATCTTAATGATCAACGGGTGGGTGATAAATGTTGTGTAGGTGTGATGCCTATACACTATTTATCTGCGAATGCGTCCTATGTTCCGGATAGAGTGGTAGATCGCAGGTGTGACAGGCCTGTTGAGTCCTTTGTATTCCACCTCCCGAATGTAGTGTTCAGTATGGCTCAGTTAACTCATGGTTTAGGGGTTACTCTGTTTGGCACCTTTACTATGGAGTTGCCTCTTGAATATGAATATGGGATAACCTAGCCAATGATTGCCAGATATAATTGCACTAATCAATGTATATTATAACTTATAATTAGAATAACTTAGGAATACTTCTTTATAATGTCTATTCTAATCCGCATGCCTTGTCTAAGTTGAAATGCTCTAAGGACTATCATAGATTGATCTTTTATCATTTATAGTGTACCTCATTATTGTGATTGATCCCTGTTTAGGATAAAGGAGTGTGTTCTTGCTTTGTTCTCAATTCTCCTATCACATGTGTAGAGTAGTTCTTGTCCTTATTTATCTCACTTCATTCCTAGTGCTAAATATAAATAACGATACTTGGAACATCTCTGGGTAAAATGCTGCTACAACGGGTGTATTTATCTGTGCGCTTGCGGGTAAATATTTATCTTTAGAGTCAGTGTCATGATATAATCATATTGCTAGTTTCATGTTGGGGATGACAACTTGACGTTAAGTGATGCTAGTAGTGTCCCGTACACTTCTTAGTGCCTTCACTAGGTTATTGTTTATAAAGTCTATCTTAGAGTGATTCCATTAAGGAGTGTCAACAATGGTTATGGTTGTCATTTTGGAGATGGCAAGTGTGAAATACTATTTAATAATGAATGTGTTGGTCTTGCCTTCGCGCAAGAAGATCTTTATTTGTTATCTCTTTGTGATAATGTGAATGTTGTCAGCAATGAGAATGAGAATGAGATTGTATCCTCGTCGAACAATCCAAATAGAAAGCGAAAGCGAACTCAAGATGCGTCGTCGAAATTATGGCACTGTCGTTTAGGCCATATTTCGAGGGAGAGAATAGAAAGATTAGTGAAGAATGAGATTCTTCCTCCATTAGAGTTCACAGACTTTGAGCAGTGCATCGACTGCATCAAAGGTAAATATGTAAAGCAAATAAAGAAAGATGCCAAAAGAAGTGCGAGAATATTACAGATAGTCCACACTGATATTTGTGGACCGTTCCCTGTTAAAAGTGTGGATGGTTATGACTCGTTTATAACATTCACAGATGATTATTCTCGCTATGGCTATATTTATCCAATTAAAGAGAGATCGGAAGCATTGGATAAATTTAAGATCTTTAAGCTTGAAGTTGAAAATCAGCACAACTTAAAGATTAAAGTAGTACATTCCGATCGCGGTGGAGAGTATTATGGGCGACATACCCCATATGGCCAAATTCCTGGACCTTTTGCAAAGTTCTTGCAGGAAAATGGCATAGTTGCTCAGTACTCCACACCGGGGGAGCCTCAGCAAAATGGAGTGGCAGAAAGGCACAACCGTACCCTGATGGATATGGTGCGCAGCATGATGAGTTACTCATCCCTGCCACTAAGTCTGTGGATAGAGGCGTTAAAAACCGCTATTCACATTCTAAACAGAGTCCCAAGTAAGTCAGTGCCTAAAACACCGTATGAATTGTGGACAGGAAGAGTACCCTCACTGAATTATTTTCGTGTGTGGGGGTGTCCCGCTGAGGCAAAAGTGTTTAACCCGAACATTGGGAAGCTGGATCCCAAAACAGTGAGTTGCCATTTTATCGGTTATCCTGAAAAGTCCAAGGGTTATCGTTTCTACTGTTCAGACAAATATACAAAGTTCGTAGAAACGAGACACGCTGTGTTCTTGGAGGATGAATTGATCAGGGGAGTAAAGCAGTGCGCAAGATTGATCTTGAAGAGAAGCGGGTATATGTACCCACTCCGATGATTCAAGAATCATTCTTCTCACTACCCGTTCCCAATGTCCCTACGGTGCCAGATACTGTAGTGACAGAACCTATTGTTAACGTCCCTGTGGCAACACCTAGTGAACATGAGGAACCTATTTCACAGGAACCCATTGAAACTAGCGTTGCGCATGAGGAAGAACAACAACAAGTTCCGATTGAACAGGAGCCATCTGATGATGGACCGAGGAGGTCCCAAAGAGCTAGAAGATCTGCTATTCCTGCAGATTATGAAGTGTATAACACTGAAGAGTTTCAAATGGAGGATGATCCCACCTCATTTGAACAAGCCATGAGAAGCGAACACTCGTTCTAGTGGCTTGAGGCCATGGAAGATGAGATAAAGTCAATGAGTACCAACGGTGTTTGGGACTTGGAGATAATTCCTAAAGGGGCCAAAATGGTAGGCTGCAAATGGGTCTACAAGACGAAATATGACTCCCAAGGGAATATAGAAAGGTTCAAAGCGCGACTTGTGGCAAAGGGCTTTACGCAAAGGGAAGGGATTGATTACAATGAGACCTTTTCTCCAGTCTCATGTAAAGATTCCTTCAGAATCATAATGGCTCTAGTAGCACATTATGATTTAGAGTTGCATCAGATGGATGTGAAAACGGCTTTCCTCAACGGTGAGTTGGAGGAAAACGTTTACATGGCACAACCGAAAGGTTTTGTCGTGAAAGGAAAAGAACAGATGGGATGTCGCTTGAAGAAATCCATTTATGGATTGAAACAAGCATCCAGACAGTGGTATTTAAAGTTTGATGGCACAATAAAGAAGTTTGGGTTTATGGAAAATGTTGAGGACAACTGTGTGTACTCCAAGTTCAAGAATGGAAAATTTATTTTTCTGATCTTGTATGTGGATGATATCTTACTCGCAAGTAGTGATATCAGTCTACTAAGGGAGACAAAAGATTTCTTGTCCTCAAAATTTGATATGAAAGATCTCGGTGAAGCATCATTTGTTCTAGGCATCGAGATTCACAGAGATAGAAGAAAGGGGTTATAGGATTATCGCAAAAGGCATACTTAGAGAAGGTTATGAAAAGATATAGTATGCATGCGTGTAAGCCTTCACCTGCACCAATAGTCAAGGGTGATAGATATGGGGAATTTCAGTGCCCCAGGAACCAATATGAAATTGAACAAATGAAAGCGGTTCCATATGCTTCAGCTGTCGGAAGTTTACAATATGCACAGGTGTGCACACGCCCTGACTTGGCATTTGTTACCGGGCTACTTGGCAGATTTCAATGTAATCCAGGACTAGAGCACTGGAAATTGGTAAAGAAAGTCTTGCGTTATCTACAAGGCACAAAAGGTCTCATGTTAACGTATAGAAAATCAGATTCCTTGCACATAGTAGGGTACTCGGATTCTGATTATGCGGGAGATGAAAGAAAGTCCACATCAGGATATGTGTTCACTCTCGCTGGGGGAGCAATATCGTGGAAAAGCTCCAAACAAACCGTCACTACATCGTCCACAATGTATGCCGAGTTTGTAGCCTGTTTTGAGGCAACTGGGAAGGTGAATTGGCTGAAAAAATTCATACCCGGTTTGAAAGTGGTTGACGACATCTATAGACCACTGAAGTTGTACTGCGATAATAACCCGACAGTACAATATGCTCACAACAAAAGGTCAAGTGGTGCTGCCAAACACATTGACATAAAATATTATGTTGTGAAAGATAAAGTCTAGGATCAATCTATAAGTCTCGAGCATATCAGTTTGAGTAAGATGCTCGCGGATCCGCTAACGAAAGGCTTACCACCCACTGTGTTCAAGGAACACGTTGCCGGCATGGGGTTAATGGAAAGCCTATGATTCCTGGACTAAAGGGCCCAAAAGTAAAAGTATCTATTTCAGAACAGAGATGAACATTATGGCTGCTAAGTCTATCGGCAAAAGACCATGACGATGAGGCATGCCTCTTGAGCAAATCTGTGATGGAATGAGAAAAGTAAAGTAAAAGAAATTGGTGAGATCAAGGGGGGGATTGTTAGGATGATCTCTTTCACTAATAGCCCAACGGCTATTAGGCTTGATCTCGCGCCCTGATCGGGGGCGCCCAGCCCATTTAATGGCTGGCGGGCCCCCGTCGCACCACGCATATAAAGAGGGTGGGGGCCGGCGGCTCTCAGTACGAGGTTCACCGTGAGCCGCATTCCCCACCGACAAACCCTAATCCGATCTAGTGAGGGGCGCAACCAGCGATGGGAAGTTCCGCCACCGCCGTTCCTCATCGCTGCAGCTCTGGACCACGTCCGGCTTCGTCACCACCGAAGGACTCCTACGCCACCTTCTCCCCCTCGCATCACCGACAACCCTAGGAGCCCGAAGGCCATGGCTGGTGGCGGCTGCGGCTCTTCTACTACTTCTTCAGGTTCGAACAACCTAGGTACGAACTCCTAATCACTTCTTCCCTTCGGATCTAGTTCCTAATAGTTCATAGAACTTGTGTTATGCACTGTTAATCATTATACCCGGCTAGATCTACTACTAGCGATCCTGCTTATTTATCAGGAAGTACTACCCGTGCAGGGAAGGGCAAGTAGGCCCTAGGGTGGGATGGGGGTGGGGGTTAAAAGTAAACTAAGCACTGAACCTATTTTAGGAGCATACTTGATGAAGATCTCCATTGCTGTTGGCGCCCATATTTTAGCACGACCTTATGGTTGTGATATATTATTTGTAAAGTAATTCAAATTAGCTGGAGACATAAAATAATGTCCCTTCACTTCTGACCTTATAATAAACATACTAGATCAGAGGAACACCCACTGACGCTTGAAATATATTTATTCGTGACATTGATCCTTCATTACAAGGGGATAAATATTTGTTCACACCGATGCATTTTTATTACCAATTGAAGTGCATTCGAGATTCTAGAGAAAACACTAGCTATCTGGCGTTACTGTCATATTGAGCAAATGAGCTAGAAACGGAGTTTCAAATATCTTAATCATTTGGTGATAAATAATATTTTTTAAAAAAATAATAAATTGCACCTACATGCTTCATTTGTATAGCTGTATAGAACCATCAACACATGTATTCTAGCTAGGCTTTAGAAACATAAGTTAACTTTTTGGTGGCCATGTCGTTAGCTAGATCTTTGGTTGATATTTTCTTAACACGCTCTAGTTTGTACAAATCGCAACAAACAAGTTTTCTTGCCCTCCTGCTGCTTGCAAAATTATATCTTTTTCTAACATTTTTTAGAAGAAAAAGAGATTAAATTGGGACTACTTTTAAATTAATTGGAGAAAAACAAAAAAAGGTGGGAAATTTCAAAAAACAAAATCGAGAAAACATCAAGCTCAGAAAACGCAGTGAAGAATAATAGAGTGAAGTGTGAAGAAGGATGATGAAGAATATAGAGGATGGGCCGTTGCTCTCTGCCCCAAGTGCAGCTGAAGGCCAAAAAGCTCTACGAGGAAGCAAGATAAAGCATTAGGAGGGAAAAGGATTCACCTGAAGCCACACAAGAGGAAAACAAAAGAAGATGCAAAGCAAGGCACACAAAAAGCACTGCTCTTCAGCCACACCACGCAAAGGATAAGAGAAAGCAGAGGATGCGTTCGGAATCTGATGACATGCATGCAGCTTTAGGCTGCCCACCCCTCCTGTGCTCAAGACGGATTCAGGAGTGGTTCCCAGTATATATATATATATATTATGTCTTAATTGTTAGCCTCGCGCGTGCAACTACTAAGTTGCCCATTGCTGATGTCGCTTGAGGTCACGTTCAGTTTCTCAAATTCCTCAAAAAAAATTTGCACAATACCCGTCATATCGAATCTTTAGACGCATACATAAAGCATTAAATATAGTTAAAAAATATAACTAATTGTACTTTTAGTATGTATATGTCGAGACGAATCTTTTGAGCCTAGTTAGACCATGTTTACACAAAGTTTGTCAAATAATAATGAATGTGCTACAACGAATTGAACAAGGGCTGAAGATGCATATGTAACGTTGCATTGTTTTAGTTTGTTTCTTGTCTATTCTAATCATATATATATTCTCTTTGTGTAAGTTCGTTGACCTCTAATATTTATGGCTTTTTAGATACTACTTGTATATATTGTCTCAAGCTTGCTAGCTTTAATGGAAGATGCACTTTGCACGCAGAAAGGGATGCTATATATGGTACACACCCATGGTAGGGTACTCCGAATATATATGTAGACTGCGGTTGGCTCTTTAGGTTTTATATCGGTACATCTTTCTACTCCGAATATATATCTAGACTGTGGTTGGCTCTTTAGGTTTATATCGGTACATCTTTCTTTCTGGCCATAATAAAGCTAGTATATATATGGGAGAAGGTGGAGCACAAATATATAATCGGAGAAAGCTGCATATATAGGCTATGTTTGGATTTGTGATATATACATTCACTCTTATGAACACACACATATATATAAACTTTATCTTTAATTTATCCCTATGTCGGTTCATAATTTATGCGGCTGATAAACCAACTTGTTTTATTACGAAAGAAAAACACTATATCATGACTGATAAACTTGGTTGATAAGTTCAAGTGAACAAGATGTGTCTCTTATATAACGGCTCTCCTAGCTACTACTATTTGTGTAGGATCTAATCAACCTAGAGGGGGTGAATAGGTGATTTTCTGCAATCTAAAACTTCACAAACTAAAACTTGTAGTTAGATAACTACCGGTATTACCAGTTTGTTTGGGTAGGTACTACCGGGTATGAAACACCGATACTACCGACACAAACAAATGGCACTACCGGAACCCTAAGGAGAAACTACAAATCCAATGTATGTGAGCTATGAATGTAATACAACTAAACACCCCACTTCCCTAAGTATTTTCGATGAAGATTGTAGCCTCTCGAAGACTTGGTTCCTTTTCACGATGTAGATCGAGCCTTCTCAACCTAAGAAAGAGATAGGGAGAGGAGGAACACGAAGAACACAAGTAATATGCAAAGTAGAGACAACAACAAGCACACGGGACACAGCGATTTATCCCGAGGTTCGGCCAATCCACTAAGGAGAGCCTACGTCCTCGTTGTTGAGGTGACCACAAAGGCTGGAGTCTCTTTCACCTCCTTGCCTCACTCAAGCAACCACAAAGGCTACTAGAGTTTCTCCACTAGAAATCACAGGGGAAATACAAACACGTCGGGAAGCCCTCACAAATGAATCAACACGGGCTACCATGAAGAACACCTAACCGGCTAGGGTTCAAAGAACCCAAGAGTAATAGACACAAACTAAGCCGGCTAGATGGGAACCAAGTGCTCAAGTCGTAGATCGTAGCTTCCCACTCTCTAATCTCACTTCCCTAGCTCAAATCTTGCAAAGGAATGGATCTTAGAGCAAAGGGGGAGAGAGAGTGGAGAAGTCAATGCTTAGAGAGTCTTTGTCTGAAGTTAGGTCGCAATAAGTGAGTGGAATAATTGAGTAACGGTCAAAAGAGAAGAGGAGGACTATTTATAGTCTCCCAGTCCCGAGGCTACCCATGGCCGGTAGTACCGCCCAACCAAAAACGGTTGCACAGACTGACTTTGACCTAGATCCAGCTACCGACCATGGGTCGGTACCACTGAGGGTCGGTAGTACCGGCCATATGGCGGTACTACCGCCAGGCCAAAATGGCCATGAACAGAGAGCTCCGCAGAAAGGGACTTGGTCCCTCAGTTACTACCGACCAGGGTCGGTACCACCGAGGGTCGGTAGTACCGACAATATGGCGGTACTACCGCCAAGTCAAAAATGAGCCAACACAGAGAGCCCTGCAAACTTGCCTAACCACTGGCTTGGGTCGGTACCACCGAGGGTCGGTAGTACCGACAATATGGCGGTACTACCGCCAAGCCATTTTGAGCACGAACAGAGAGGTCTGCAAAAAAGACCTTCCTACCGACCAGGGTCGGTACCACCGAGGGTCGGTAGTACCGACAATATGGCGGTACTACCGCCAAGTCATTTTCGAGCCTACACAAAGAGGGTGTTAGAATGCTCTGGGTTCCTGATACTACCGACCTTATGACGGTACTACCGCTAGTTCAAAAAGAACTCAATCTAGAGAGCATTGCGCACTGCAGCCTTGGTCGGTACTACCGACCCCCATGGTCGGTACTACCGACTGCATAGAAAAACCTCTATGTGTTCGTGATCGTGCAGTGTCTCTCAAGAAAATTTTAGTTAGTCGATTTGAGCACTTTTCTCCATATCTAGCCAACCTAATTTGTGACCCTCTTGATAGTCCGGCTTACACCTATACTCAAGTTTCAAATCAAACTTTAAAACCACCACTTGAGCTAGGTAACTTTTGTCCAAATGTATCCAATGTGCTTTGTCCACGTGATTTCAACATTTCAAATCTTTCTAAGGACTAACACCCGCATATATGCTTTTATAAATTCGTTAGTCCCTTATTTGATTGTCATTAATTAGCCAAAACCCACATTGGGGGCGAATGCACTTTCACTTAGACTTGGTATGAGGAGTTCCAAGGAGGTTAGTGAGCTACTCCTAAGAGATCATGGCTCGAACCTAACTCCAAATTGGTGAATCGGAAGAATTCGGGGCAAGGGAGACAAAAACTGATTTGAAACAAAAATCGATCGATCTACTAACTCGTGAGGTTAGGGAAAAATTCATTTGGTAGAAAGATGCACCTCACGATCTAGAACAACTCAGTTCAAACAGAATCAAAAATCGTCCCTTGGAGAAGGAGAACAAAGCAAATCACCAAGAGAGCGAAAAGCAAAATGTGAAGAACACACCTCAAAACGTGAATCGATCTCGATTTCCAACCGAAACTTCTCCACACGAGGAGACAACGAGATTACGGCCTCGTTTCCTCAAAAAGCAAATACACAGAGGTACGATTCACCGTCTCTGCGGATCTCAGTAGCTACAACAGGTGGGAGAGCAGGAAACCCTAGAATGAAAATAGCAATGGCTGAGATAGCTTGGAGGGAGGGGTTGCCTCTCCTTATATAGCCTAATACAATTATTCCCATTCTACCCCTACTGCTAATGAGCGAGCAGGCTAACCCTAAGGGTATTCCTGACCAACTTGAAGTTGATGGTGATCCAACGGCCACGCCCGCACAACTGGTAGCTTCGCCTCGACGCGACCTCACCGATTGCCGCCACGTGCCGTCACTGCTCTGCTCGTCCTTTTCACGGACCTCCCCCGGTTTTGAGGCCGAAACTGGGAAACCTAGGCCATCCATCGGTTTTGAGGCTGAAACCGGGAAACCTGTCGTCCGTCGCCTGAGTTTTGTGGCCCAAACTCAGAAACCCGCCAGCACCCAGGTTTTGAGGCACAAACCTGGAAACCGTGCTCAGCCCGAGTTTTGTGGCCCAAACTCGGAAACCGGCCGCACCCAGGTTTTGAGGCCCAAACCTAGAAACCGCCCACTTAGTGGATTTTCTATGGCTCAACCACCAAACCGAGGTGTAGAGGGGATGCACCGCCCGTGCACCCCGTCCACACGCAAGTCTTCACTTGTCGTTGTCCCAGGCTGTCAGCCACCACGGCCGATCCTCAGGCCACTGGTCCGTCAGTCCAAGCCTCACGTCCGCCCTTCACCGCTCCGGGTCTATCGGCACGACACGTTTCTACTTGATCTTCACCTTGCCTTCGATCACAGTATCCGTGCTCAACACCTGCACAACACAAGCCAAAGAACATGCGCATCATCCCAGTTGACAATCACTCATCATCACAAGATCCGGCATACACCCATGTATCCGCAATGTACAAGTGTGTTAGAATTTTCATAATTATTTTCAAAGTATTTTCACTTGCACTCACCACGCCACTCGATCCTAGCAACAACGCAATGTTAGATCGCTCAAGTGGCACTAGATGACCGATATGCAAACGACTTGGCTTCCCTTGATAGTACGACCATCTATCCTAAACCTGGTCATCAACTTCTCTACACGCCTATGACCAGTGAAATGAAATGTCGTACAAATATATCTTTGCCTTACGCCTTCTGTTCCATCTCCCTCGGTGTTGATGCGACACATGCACCAACCTATCATCAAAATGATATAATCGACTTCGTATCACCGCATGGCCTCCATGGTCCATCAATCTTGACCTCACTTGCTCTTCACCATTGCTTCGGTCCTTCAACGCCAAGCCTTCGCTCAAGCCTCCCGACACTCGGTACCAATGGCTTCAAAGCCTCCAACTTGCTCTTCACCATTGCAATCGGTCCATCAAGCCTAGTCTTGCCTTGATCTTCACCATCTTAGCCATATAAATTAATGTCATGTCACATATGCAATAAGCTCCTCCATCAGATGCATGAGCCTTGCAACATCCTCTAAGCCATTTCACCTCTATGGCATATGTTGCTCACACATGATCACCTATGGACTAATCACCTGTGTATCTCACATAAACACAATTGGTCCACCTAAGTTGTCACTCAATTACCAAAACCAAACAAGAACCTTTCACCCATGCATTGCAACAGGAACAAAAATGACTGCAAGTTGCTATTGTTCTCTCCACTTTTGCAAGGGTTTTGAGCTCTTTCTTGGTGTCGTAGTGTTCCTATCTTAGCCTTCAACAATTTGCTATTGAGCACCTACAAGAGAGAGGACATGGATCAAGAAAATATAACCACAAATAATAAAGAAACTGAAGTCAAAATTATAAGAGCTTTGTCAGTAGTTTGTTGTGATTTTCTTTCTTCATTTTGAAACCAAGTTGGCTTTTGAAAATCACAACCAATTTGGTAGAAATAAAGGAAGTTTGAATTTGAAACACTCGATCTATCATAAAATATAGCATTGTGTCTGAAATATGTGGTGGTTCCATGAACCAGGACTTGCTCATAGGGAGCAAACAAGTATTGTTGCAAGAAAGAAGTGGTAAGAAAAAAGATTGGTTGCATCCTATGCATTTCCTTTTAGTAGGTTGTGTACCTTTTCCAACTTCAAGTAACCATCATTTTCACCGAGTAGCAGTATGTTCCTGTGCTATTTTTCAATTGCTACAATTCATTGCTTCGAGGTTATGTTTTCTGTAATTAGCAGTAGGCTCTGTACTAAACAATCACTAAACAATCAGTAGGTTCAGGCTTGCTATTCAGGATTGCATATTTACTACAATAGCAGACTATGTATCAATACTAGATGGTTCTCTGAGACAAAAAGGTAGGGAGAGAGAAAAATAAATTGAAATGTGAGAACGGTTGCTTTACATTAGACCTGAGCACACACAATCTAAACGACTTCACTACAATTGTTCTTCCCACTTAAAATAACATTCTTGGCATTCATCTTTGTACAATAGCAGAGCAGAATGAAACACACATTATATCAGCACATTGGTTCATAAACATCTAACAATCCAATGAAGATTCAAAGTTTAGAATTTCAGATGCTAGGCATTGAACAAATAAATACACCTTTTATGTCATGGCAACAAATATATTAAAATGTACAATGATTAAAAATGCAGTGATTAGCTGGTAATTCTTTTACATTAGGGGGCTACTCATGTTGCTAAAGCACTATGAAACTCAGAAACTTTGTAGCTTCTCTTGTTGCAACCCTGAAACTATTTTTTTTTGAAAGTACTAAAATTAATGCAAATATGTATCCAGTTTCAGGTTTGTAAAAGGATATTATATTTCTGTTACTAAACATATAACTTTTATTGAAACTATCCAGAAAAGAAATACCATATAGTGATGCCAATAGAGAAATTATCTCTGAACCAAACCTGAACAATTTTCAGACAACAAGATTTTCAAATTAAAAAATAATTATAACAGTTTTCCAAATGTTTGCTTTCAAACCAGACACATTGTTTGATGTAGAGGACAAGAAAGCATATAAACACCATGTATGGCAGCCAGAAAACATGACAAACCAATAATATTGCAGCCAGGAAACACTTGGCGCTAAAAGAAAATACTTAGGAAGACGAGAGACATAGATCGCAGAGGTGCATGGTGAAGTGTCAAAGAGGCCTTATCTCAAATACATGACATACATGCATGTCCACGTCCAGAATTCCCTACAAGGCCAAAGAAATATAGTAAATAGATTACAACTATAAATCCAGGATACCAAACATAGAAGCTAAAAAAGGGTAACCCTTGGAAATCAACATACACTAAAATATCAGTACAAGTGTTCTACAGGAAAATCTACATGGAAAACCGATATATTGGACAAGCCAAATAAAATAATAATTAGACCAATGCCCGGAACCTAGCAGTGAGCAGCGTAACCAGGACGGAAACATGCTCAGTTAAAGTATGAACATAGTGTTACACAAAAGCAATTGACAAGCTAATATGTAAGTTGGGAAGATATTATGAGTAGGCATATATGTTGTCATATACAACTAGACAAGCAATGAACTAATTTACTGCCATACATGACAGGAAACAAATGTAAAAATAGTTACTAGGAAATTAGAATAACTAAACAATATTGTCTAATGTTTGATGGTGTGCAAGTCTGAAGATAACATCTTACAACATATTAGTAGAAATTATATATATGACTATAGTTATTATTAAGTCATCATAAATGCAATAACCAATAATCTACTATATAATTGTTTGGAGAAACTTTATAGCTTAGATGGTTGACTAGTCATCATTACCCACTGGTTGGCAAAACTAATATGATCAGAAATCACTTGAATCCATCAGATTTGGTAAAACTAAGACAAATACAAATATGATCGGAAATATTATTAGGACTCAACCACACACACATGAACACTAGAAAATCCCTGCTGACTTAACTAGAGAAGTCCCTGAACAAATATTCATAGCATGGGAGAAACATATACATCATGGAAATGGAAACAAAGATGAATCATCATTATAACTCAGAAAACCAGCTCCACACATTCATTGACTGCAGGATGGATCGATCTAGACATGTCATCCCCATCCACCATGAAGACAACTCAGTCTCAGAAGCACATGTCAAGCATGCAGCAAGAGCGTGACCAAGGTGCAGACACTCCTATGGCCCACACGCGTGACGTTGAGGCAACTCTCCGGCAGCTCGCTCACGTGCGAGGAGATGCAGCTACGGAGGCGTTTGCGTCTTCTGATCTCAACAATGCTGGCACTAGCACCCAGCCGCTCATCGCCTACGCCTTCCACAAACGTGAAGAAGAGACGAGACCCATAGACCGCGAAGGTGTCGCTGACGCAGACAAGGCTGCCACGTCGTCGTCGTAGGTGCTGGTCCTCTTATCTCCTACCCCTCAATCCCGCCGTCTGTTTACATACCAAAATCCTCCACTAAATCTCTACCCCTCTGACCTAAACAAAGTACAGATCCACAAAATCTACTTCACGTTACGAAAAGGGATCGATTACACACTTTTAGAAGCACTTCGCGTTGGGGAAGTGCGAGTTCGCCAAAGCAAATCGTTACATCGCTAATGGATCGTCTTAGGCGCGCGTCGTAGAGCAGGACGTCAAGGGGAAGAAGGCGAGGCAGAAATGGAACGGTCGACGTGACTTTTAATTTAAAACAGTAATGTTCATAGTGATAGAAACGAAAAAAATCATGTGTTAAGGGCAAGTACATTGGTCTTGTCTTGTAGGTGGTCTCATATAGTGCCACGTAATTTTAAGACGACTTAGTAGACGACATGTACAATAGCTTGTTTTTTAAGTTGTCTCGTAGCAATTCATGATTCCTTAATTTATGGATAGAATAAAAATAAATTATGAGTTGCATTACAACAACAACTCATACAATGGTAGAATAGTTGTCTCGTAGTTCTAAATTTTAGCTCATGAGGTGATTGTTTCGCGAAACAACGACCTCTTCCTCTTTCACTTCTCTTTTTCCTCCACATCAGCAAAAATCCTACGTGACACTGCATGAGACGATGAACGAGATAACTAACGTGTAGCAATGTACTTGCCCTAAAAAAAACAACACAACACAAAGAACAATTTCGAAAAAAAAAACACGCGTTTGGAGGAGACCGGGAGCGCGCGGATTTTGATTTGATTTCATTCATGGGGATCTTAGGGCGGGGCCACCAGGAACCTCCTTTTTTTTTTTTTTTTGCTCCACGTCACCTCCCGACCCCCTCCCTGTATATCTTCTATTCTCTCTTCCTTCTCTCCACCGCCGCCGCTTCGTTCCCGTTCCTCGGAGTCTTCCTGCCCCCCCCCCCCCCCCCCCCCCCCCCCCCCCCCCCCTCTTCTCTCTCTCTTCCCAAACAACGGGCAAGATCCGATCCTCAATCCCGTCTCCGGCCGCCACCAAGTGCTGCTGCTGCCATCCTGACTCAGCCACCGCCCCCCCTAATTAAGGTAAAAGTCCTTTCTAGTACTACTTAGTACTAGAAAGCCGCCACAACCTGCTTGCTGCTACAGGTGTGCTGGCGGCGGCGGTCCATAATCATGGATGTAAAATCTTTGTCACTGTATGTACTTATTATATTATAGGAAGCATTTTATTTTATTTATTTTATTTTACTTATTATCACTCTCTCACTCTCAGGGAGTGTGGCTGGGAATTAATTTGGCGGACTAGGACTAGGACTAGCTGTATCCCCTTCCATTTTTTAAATTACACATACGGCACAGGTACTGCTAGTGCTAGCTTTGCTATGAAACTTGGCTTCATTCTCCTCTAACAGCACTCTACGATACGGTACAAAAATGGATTCCTACAAGTTTGCTTGCACTTTTTGCCTTTTCGCAGGCCAGGCCACCACCGACCTCCGCCTCCTCCCTCCATCCATCTGCTGCTGATTCACCTAACAGCAGCGCCACACAGACAGACTGACAGACATACAGACAGGTATTTCCTTCCCGAGTCTCCTGCCAGCCTCTCCCCATGCATGGCCTTCTTTGTTCTTTTCCCATCATTTTTTATAGAGGGCACGATTTGATGTGAATATCGAAATGACGCTACCCTCTTTCTCCCAGAGGTCTAGAGATATGATCCTTAGTTGTTTTAGCTATGATCGAGGACAATTCTTATTAGATTCGTTTTGTCTGGCTGCCTAGCTATTCGTTTTGTCATTCGCTCGCAGCAATCACACTGGTAACATGCCATAGCATTCCTTCTTCGAGTATCATCTGTACATGTATAATCCAGGTCTCCTCAACACTTGTTTAATTTGCACGCAGAAATAATTCTGGGCTGTTGGATGCAGACGGGTGCTCTTGAAGGCAAACCAAGAGTAATATGCGCCCCACCGTCTGTTCAATAACCAAAGACTTGCCTCGAATCAATCCCACCACTTTCGTCTACCTCTTCGAGTCAGGCTGATGCGAGGTGCCTGTCAGCAACTGGCCGTGGACGGACCTTCTTCCCTCAGAGATGCCAGGATGCTTGGGAATGACAATCTGAGGAGCAATGGCCAATCAGATGGCTTGCTCAGCAGGCCAATCCCTGGACTCCAGCATGATGATATGGAAAACCACCACCAGCAGGTCTGCTGGGAGCGCTTCCTCCAGAAGAAGACTATCAACGTCTTGCTCGTGGAGAGTGATGATTCAACTAGGCAGGTGGTCAGTGCCCTTCTTCGTCACTGCATGTACCAAGGTTTGTTCATCCTTCTGCCCGTCCTCTGTATGTTACTTAAAAACTTGGTCTTTATCTAGTGTAGCCCTGCTCTGTTAATCTTGCCATGTACTCATGGATTCAAATCTACAGCAGCTAGCTTTGCTCCAAAAGTTTTATTTCAGGAATGGATAAAACCAAACAAAATTCCTTCACACAACACGAGGGGTGACATGAAACCTGAGGGAATTTCAGGGTTCATAGCGACAAACTGACAACTTCAATGCCCTAGCCCCTAGTGGCTGATCCATCAAAAGCATTGGCCTACCCATCGGCTGCCGATCGGAAAATTGTTTGCACCATATCAAGATTCCAGCTAATACTCAACTGAAGCTTTAGATGGATCAAAAGAACTGTTTAATTTGAGCTGCTTAATGTATTAGCTGCTACCTTGTTACCCTTTGTGCCGTTTCTTTCATTCCTTGATACCCTTCACACTTTGGCCCTATTCATGCCTAAGTGTTGGCAATCATTCTTTTATGTTTTGGTTAATGCATATGTTTGGACTCCACTCGAGAGCAACCCCCACTTATGTACTCTTTCCTTGCCCACTTCCTCCAAGCTTCAATGGCTTAGATTCTATTTACAACAAAACCTTAAATTTGTACCCTTTCTCTTCTTTCTCTCTGGTAAGCCACCTCTAACAAGTAGTTCGTCGGGATCAGTGAGACATTGACGTGAGTGGTGTAAAAGCTGAGCTAATATACCCGCCGAAGAGATCTGGTTTTTGCTCACGTCACCAAGGGATGAAAGGGAGGAGGTTGCATTTGCGAAGTATGATGCATTGACACCTATATGCATGGGTGATGAGCGTGTCAAGCAACGCACAAGGCCATGCACATGTATGGGACGAGATCATACATACACTAGATGAGTGTCCTTATCGTTGTGTCCAGAAGTGAGGTGGTTGATGCTGGTATAGACGGGTTGGCTTGTTTGAAGCCTACACATATCATGGTGGGTTCAGGTGACAGTCTAAATCAGCCTATTTCACAATCATAGTTGGGAACTTGGGATGCCATCACTAGTCTTGAGCGTGCTGCTGGACAAAAACAGGCCCACAGTGAACCATGACATGGTCTTTAATGGGCTCACTGGTTACTAGAGTAGACACTGGACATGCATGCTGCTGCAGAGGCATGACTAGAGGATTATGTGGCATCTATAAGCAGTTGGGACATGCTTGGGGGGAGAGCAGGGCTAGAGGCCTAGAGATGTCAACGGGAATTCCCCGTCGGGGGTTGGCATCCCATCCCTGTCCTCGCGGGGAGAAAATCCCATCCCCGTCCCCGTGAACGCTCACGGGGTAACTTTCTTCCCATCCCCGTCCCCGCGCGGGCATTGCATCCCCGCAACAAAATCTACCCTGTTAGAGAAGAAAGGGCAAAAGCAAAACAAACTCTAATTACACAAAATGCAAATAACGAATGATATGCTAATTCTCTTCTCTCAGATCCAAAGAATACATGCCAAAAGCACGAAGACTAAAAAATTAGTTCTCTTCTCTCAGATCCAAAGAAAATACATGGCAAAAAGAAAGAATACCACCACGAGGCTGAAAGAAAATACATGGCAAAAAGAAAGAATACCACTACGAGGCTGAGTTAATCTTCTATCCACTCCCTACGGTTCTCAGCAACTGCAATTATCAGCACCTTGACCAATGACCACGCCTACTCGTGGATTTGGATGGGGACCATGACGGAGATTCAAGATGTGAGCGGATGGCAGGCTAGGACCACAGAGCGGGTCCGCTCACGCGTACCTGCGGCGGCATGTCTGTGTGGGTATGCAGACACGGAGGAAGCATGGTGGGGTTCGCCGAAGGCTGGTGGAGAAGCAAAGTTGCGGCTGCCGGTTGGGGAGAAGAAGTGAGGAGAGATAGAGGAGTGGTGGCGCGCAGATGTGATACTACGAGAGGGAGGGCGGCGGCTGAGATGCAGAGAGGGAGACCGAAGGAGCGATGGGGGTGTTAGGTTTTGCTATTTATACGTGGCATTTTTATGTGGACTTTGTTGGGTTGATGGGCTAACTTTTTTTTTTTGATCAGGTACAATTTGGACGCACACAACCCACACACACCACACTCACACCACCACACGCACACACACACGCGTGCGCGTCCGTACACACGCAAAGAGAGATTGGGAAGCTCGCCGTCTCCAAGTCGCGGGAAACGCGCAGTACCACCTAACGCGCACGCGTGCGTGTACCTGCAAAATCTGGATAAAAATCCAGAGAAAAGGTGCGACACCAGGGTTTGAACCCTGGTGGGTAGCGTCCCACTGGACTGCCCTACCACCAGACCACAGGCCCTTTCGCGATGGGCTAACTTTTAATGCAGGCTGTAAACAGGTACGCGGGGAACAGGGATGGGGGACAGGCTACCATACCCGCCCCCGCCAGACCTGACGGGGAATGGTTTTACCCCGTTTAGTCTCCTGTGGGGGTGAATTTTGTCCCATCCTCGTCCCCTAATAGGGGAATTCCTCATGGGGCATTGGGGATCGGGTCGCGTTGACATTTCAAGGCATGACAGAGCCACATTGTTGCCTACGTATTCCTGGGAATACCCAATTTTTTTACCAAAAAATCAAGTATATGTAAAGTACATACATATGACATATGTTATGTATATGTCGTATTGAGCCAAAAATCTTGTTTATTTACATACAATACAATTCAGCCTAATGCCAATGCAAAGCACCCCCTCTCAACCTTATGCCCCTCCAAGTTCCAGGTCGGCTCGCTAACTATAGTTGACAACCCACGAGGCCACATGTGCCCACATCTCCTACCTCGATGATGCATTAGACATGTGAGGAGCACTTATGCAAACATTCCTCTTGGTTTAAGGTCTCTCCTCTCCCACTCCTTCCTGTTTTGCATTCTTCCAACTTGGCAAATTGGTAAAATTCTAGTTTCAGCTGTGATGAGCAACGTTTAGGTCCAAAGGCAAAGGGCGCATGGCACGCTATGTGGCAAGGGCAAGCCAATGCTTGGTGTCTAGGTGGGTGGTCCCGCTCTTGGTGGCCAGGTGAAGAGCAAGGCTTGCATAGGCAACGCTTTAGCAGTGTGGCGTTGTTGATTGAAGTTGTGTAATAGGCCGCTAGTAGGAAACACCCAATGGCCTAGTTGCCCTCGCTGCAGTGGGAGTCGACTAGCATCAACTGAATCGTGTAGTAGGCCAACAACGTTTAATGGCTTTATAGCATTTTTCGTATTGTTTTTTTAACTTGGAAGTACCAGACTTGTAGATTTTTGCTCCACCACTGTGGGAGGGGCACCACTTTAGCGGGATGCAGGTGCTTAACGCTGGAGGACAGTGGAGCGACTAACGTGAGCAGCTAGTGCTCAACGTCTGGAGAGGACAAAAATACTCTCAGTAGTGCATGTGACTATGTGAGGAAGTCAAAAGAGGACATGTGGTAGCCAAGGCGGAACATGATTCATTGAACGTGTGTCACTTGATGGGATATGATAATGTGCCGATAGACACTGTAGAGGCAGTTGTATCCCTATTGAGAAGATGGGTATGCTAGAAAAACACATGCAGTGGAGCGAGGAACAAGTTTATTTGGGGCATGAGAAGGAGCTACTAAATGGCAGGCACACATGTTTGCCTAGCGAACATGAATTGCAAAGTGTCTGTGAGCTACTTTATTACATATGATAAGGATTCATTCTAGAGGCTGTCGAGAACTACCATAGCAGGGTGATCCAGGCTGTCAAGAAGAATGTAGCAGGAATGCAGGATGATCAAAGCGGTGGTGCTAAACAGGGGATGAGACGAAGAGGTTGGCTTTGGCTGCAAGGGTGGCAACTGGTGTGATGGTGCAACGACCATTGCGCCTATTCAAGCGAAGAATTACGCGCCTGGTTTGAAAGTCCTTAACAGAAAACCCGAGTGCCAAATTCGATGGAACAACTAGTCTCGGGTGAACTGACGAACCAAAAGAAAGTTACAAATAAGTGATATAAGTTATGGTGTGACAAAAACATTGTTGCAAACGAAATTTAATTATGGTGTGGTAAGAATGAAAGTACCTCGTGAAGAAACAACAATACTATTGCCATTGCCTATTGTGATGAAGGAATGGGTCGGCGGAAGGTAACAGAGTAGTTTACCATTTGTAGACAACTGTGGGAGGTTGCGCTAGAATCCATCACCAAAGGCTTGGGAGTCTAGAGGGACATGTCGTTAAGGGTCAAAATTAGTCCTGCCTGACCCCAAACCAGAAATTGTTGCTATTGTGACATGGAAGCCTACGTCATCGAGAGGTAGAACAATTATGTCGTGTGGGCCTAGAAATATGGACCTAGCAGGCCAGAGCTTGGAGGGCGTCTAGTTGATGTGTCTAGGTGTGTGCAAAGTAGATGTACTCATGCGGATTGATGTGCTAGCCAAGGGTTGGCAGAAGGCACACGCATGGCAAAAAAAAAACGTGTTGACAACGACAACACGTAAGGAGAAGGACGCATGGTGGAGTGGTGGCATATGAACACAAGGGAATTGTGGCATGGAGGATGGTGGTCATGGCTGTAGGAACTGCAGTGCGATCGGTCGTATAGCCTTAGCGTAGATCCATGCTCTAGGGTTACTAGGTGGGATATGCAACAAATGAGAACTTGAGTAGAATGATAGAGAGAGATGAAGCAAACACTATACACCCTTTGGAGGGGGAGTGACCTTCAGATATATAGCCAATGTGGTTTGTTGTACAAGATACAATGCATGCAATGTTAGCATAGCTATACATCACTATACACCCTTTGGAGGGGGAGTGACCTTCAGATATATAGCCAGCTTTGTTCGCTTGAGCTATAAGCCGGTTTTAATCCATACAAATTAGCCGTGAAACAGTATTTTTCTCTCACAACAAATCAGCCGTTTCAGCTTATCAGCCGACTTATAAGTCCTGCCGAACAGATCCACTCGGGGGATTCACTCTATACAATGCTTTTCTTCCTAGTTACAGATGTGTTCTAGAGGTTCATCAGGAAAGCAAGCTCTATGGGCATGCTAAGCCCACTCGGTCAAGTGGTGATATGTCAACAATGCTCACTTTATGCCGTTGGCGCTGTTCTATTCGTCTCATCCAACGGGCAGGACCTCAGCAGTCAGCACGACCAAAGAGAACCTATCCCTGTTTGCCAGTGCCCGTGGTCTGCACACCAATCTTCAAAAGAGTGCAATTGTGCCCATAAGTTGCTGAAAAAACTCGACCTGTAGGTGAAAGATTGCCCCCATGGTATTGCACTAAGAAGAAGCTTCTCGTGGGCAGGCCAAGAAAGACACCAAGGGCTAGCTGCCCTGGACCATGATAGAGGATGAACTAGCTCTTGCATTCATTCATATTGAGTAAACCAGATACCGGGGTTTATATGGAAGCGAGACTAACACGAGCGAGCGAGCGAGCGAGCGAGAGAGAGAGAGAGAGAGAGGACACACAGGCGACAGCCAAGGAAGATTCCCAGGCATCAGCGGCCGTCTAGCAGTAAAGAGGGTGAGTAAATAGGTGACAGCCAGGGGAGGTTCCTAGGCGTCAGCCAACTAGTAATAAACGAAGCAGTAAACATGCTAACAGAAATGGTGCTAGATCCATGAATTCCTTTATTCGACTTTGTTCTTTTGAGTTGGGAGCTAACTTATGGCCCATTTGGATCCCGCGAATTGAAATGCTTCCTAGACTATTTGAGCAACCATGCTGGATAGTGCTCCTTCGGTCCTTCCACCGTGGTGGTAATGGTTGTAGGACAGTTGATGCATCGCTGGATAGGTGCAGCAGACAAGTAAATACTTAAAAAAACAGGAATTAGGAATTCTAATTTTGAGGCCAGGAATTTTAACTAGGTCCTGTGGGCTTCACCAGAATTGATTGGAATTGTAGTTTTAATTCCAAACAGACCTAAACAAGTTGCCCAAACAATAAGATTCTAATTCAATCTTGAGATCCAAACAGGATCTTAACGAAAATCTTACATATATAATATTTTTTAGTTGTCTTTGACCAATTGTTCTTAAAAAATTGAGTTATGCTAGCCAACCTTTTCAGTTATCTCAGCCGAAAATGGCCAGCAAGCATGGACTTATCTTGAAGATATGCAAAACAACATAGATATTGTTTTGACTGAGGTTTTTATGCCCGGTGTATCTGGAATTTCTCTGCTTAGTAGGATCATGAGCCACAATATTTGCAAGAATATTCCAGTCATTAGTAAGTAACTTTCCTCAACTCTATAGCATAGTTCTTATCATGATCAAAATGTTGCGTTCATCATTTATTTAGTTCCAATGCTTTTAGCTGCTACACTGATGTGGTTTGTGTGCAGTGATGTCTTCGAATGATGCTATGAATACAGTCTTTAAATGTTTGTCAAAAGGTGCTGTTGATTTTTTAGTCAAGCCTATACGTAAGAATGAACTTAAGAACCTTTGGCAGCATGTATGGAGACGGTGTCACAGCGTAAGTTGTTGACGGTCTGGTTTGCATATTATATTTCTTGAAAATCTATCAAGTGATAATTGTTGCTTCAATTTCAATGTTTATTCTAATTATTTGACTTTATTTATGGTTCTATGGGAAAATTTGTGTAATTACTGTAACAAGAGTTTACTTGTTTGGAACTCAGTCCAGTGGTAGTGGAAGTGAAAGTGGCATTCAGACGCAGAAGTGTGCCAAATCAAAAGGTGGAAACGAATCTGGTAATAACAGTGGTAGCAACAACAATCATGATGATGACGAAGCAGGCATCAGACTTAATGCAAGGGATGACAGTGATAATGGCAGTGGCACTCAAGTATGGGTTTTGATGCTTTTTTTACTTCTCTAAAGCTTATTACTAGCTGTTATCATGTTGTTCAAGGTATGGACATAGTAACACTTAGAATACAAGAAACTTTTTTGGTGCAACTGTCTATAATCTCCAAATGGAATGTACTAGACGTCAATTCGCATAGCAGCTAATTTAATTGCCATTTATTACCAAAGAATTAGACAGTGTATTCCTGTCACTACTAAATGTTGATTTCATATGGATAACTATGTCGATTTCATATGGATAACTATTTCTATATATGCTAGAAGAATCATATTTCTGGTTGAAATAAATGAGTAAATTACTCTGGATCTGCCTTAATTCTAAAAGTTTGCACATGAACTAGAGAATGCCTTTGATTTGGTTTTATTGCACCTAACACACTTAAGTTCATCTTGCATCTATTCTATTTTTAGGCCAAAAGAAAAGTGTTGACTGTAATATCTTACTTTTTTTCTCGAATACATAGGAGAGCTGCGTGTCTGATAGTACCCTTTTTTATACATGTATATGTTAGTCTAGTTGCATTCTCACTTTTCCTTAAATAGTAGGGGTTCAATGTACCAGTTCTTGGTTCAGAATCCATTTAGAAATATTTGGTTCTAGAAAAGCTTGAGATGAATTGTTTGGTTCTGAAACAAATGGATTTTTCATATGCACAGCACAATCAATGAGTTTTGACATCAGAAGCTCATATACGCAACAACCAAATTTGAAAATTTTCATGTTTGCCATTGATATTCTAAATGTGCTGTGTCCCAAATCTGTATTGGTCTGTCCGACATGAGAACATTTTGTATCTTGGGAGTGATATATACAGTAACTTTTAAACATGATGGAAAACATATTTTTAAACTTGTCATTTTCAATAATCTTTTGCTCCTTTTGTAAATTTCTTTTGAACAGGTATTGCATTTTAATATAAACATTCTCCTATGTGCCACTCAGTTACTACTGATAAAATAGCACAGGGAATCATTACTGCATTTACAAAATGAACTAAGGGCAACAGCAGATATTTGTTTTGCAAATTATACCCTACCATCACACCACTAGACATGACCTGATATGACAAGCAAATAAGAGGGGTTTTCCTTACAAATAATAATCAGGCGGACGAACATTTGATAATTGTTTATCTTTACCACATACTCCCTCAGTATCGCTTTTAGATGACGTTTAGGACAGTGACACGGTCTCCAAAATACAACTTTGACCACTTGTTTCTTTAAAAATATTTGTTGTAAAGTGGTATATGTATATTTTTATGAAAGTACTTTTCAAGACAAATTTATTTATATGATTTTTACATCTCTAAACTCAATAATTTAAAATTTATTCATGATTTATATTCCCAATGTTTGACTCAAACCTTGTCCAAAACGTCATCTAAAAGCGATACGGAGGGAGTAAGCATTACATAGGGAAGACAGAGCTTGGTAACGTGTGAAAGATGGCAGATCACTGTGGTGCGTGGATTACTTATGAGGCAAAAGAAGTGCATAATTTCAAATTTGTAGTCTTGGAAACATAAAGCTATATGGTTGCTTGTCAAACCTTGCAAGCACTTCTATGTATTAGGATAAACTATGATGTTTTCATGTTGACAGGACTTAGTTATCTAGTGAGGTTAGGTGGTGTTCAGAGAATGGTAAGTACATTTTTATGAGGTGAAAATAGTGAGGCATTTGAGATGTCAGACTGTCGGGAGTGCTTAGGTCCAGAAAGTATTGTGGATTATTTGTTGCTGACGGCTACCCGTCTAAATGCAATATTGACCCATACCTTTTATTTGAAGTATTTGGATAGCTATTAACAAAGTGTAAACTCCAATCTTAGGAAGTAAATATTGGACCTGAAGCGTTAAGCATGCATGGACTGCCGTTTGACAGAACTTATGAATTCATGATTTAAACCATATTGTTTTCATTAAAGCGTTATGAATGGGGTGAGCTTCTACTCTTTCTATAATTGGTGATGAACCAAATTTTGGTTTTCTTTATTTTTGTTACTGAGCCATGTATCATTTATTTTTGCACTAAGCCATACCTCTATTCTGTTTCTGGCTTTCTGTGCTAAGCTATCTCACTGAAGGTGGGGTCTAAGCCCATGTAGCACTGAAAGATCCCAGTGGCAACATACACAATGTTTCTAACTAAATTGTTTGACAACAGCAGCACTTAGTGGAGTAGCTATATCAAAATTAAACCACGGGCACATTTTAACTTGTTTCCTTGTTAATCTGTTATAAGGCACAAAGCTCATGGACTAAGCGTGCTGTGGAGATCGACAGTCCACAGGCTATGTCTCTGGATCAGTTAGCCGATCCACCTGATAGCACTTGTGCTCAAGTAATCCACCCAAAGTCAGAGATATGTAGCAACAGATGGCTACCAGGTACGAGCAACAGAAACTGCAAGAAGCAAAAAGGCACTAATGGTATGTCACGCTCAACTGATTCATTATGCAAATAAACTACTTGGATTTTTTATTTTTATTTATTAAGTTTGGTGGTTGATTCCAGACGACTTTAAGGGAAAGGACTTGGAGATAGGTGGCCCTGTAAATTTATATATGGATCACCAATCTTCCCCAAATGAGAGGCCTATCAAAGCAACAGATGGACGTTGTGAGTGCCCACCAGAAAACAATTTGAAGGAGTCAATAATGGAAAATTTAGAGGAGCCAACTGTTCGAGCTGCTGATCTAATTGGTTCAATGGCCAAAAACATGGATACCCAGCAGGCAGCAAGAGCTGTAGATACTACCCCTAATCTCTCTTCCAAAGTGCCAGAAGGGAAAGATAAGAACAATGATGATAATGTTTTGCCATCACTTGAGTTGAGTTTGAAGAGATCGAGATCATTTGGAGATGGTGCCAATGCAGTCAAAGATGTTGAACAACGGAATGTGTTAAGACGATCAAATCTCTCAGCTTTTACAAGGTGCAAAACATAATATCAGTGTCATTAGTGAGTTATGAAAGCAACAGTACATTGCATACTAACTTTTACTTTTATTGCAAGGTACCATACATCTGCGGCTTCCAATCAAGGTGGGACAGGATTGGTAGGGAGCTGTTCGCCACATGATAACAGCTCAGAGGCTATGAAAACAGATTCCACTTACAACATGAAGTCAAATTCAGATGCTGCTCCGATAAAACAAGGCTCCAATGGCAGTAGCAATAACAATGACATGGGTTCCACTACAAAGAATGTTGTGACAAAGCCCACTACAAACAAGGACAGGGTGATGTTGCCCTCATCAGCTATTAATAAGGATAATGGACACACGTCAGCATTTCATCCTGTGCAGCACTGGACGATGGTTCCAACTAATGCAGCAGGAGGGAAAGCGAAGGCTGATGAAGTGGCCAACAATGCAGGTCGCCCTGCAGGAGACATGCAGAGTAACCTGATGCAACAGTACCCTCGCCCAACCCTTCATTACGTCCATTTTGATGGTGCACGGGAGAATGGTGGGTCGGGAGCCCTGCAATGTGGCTCCTCCAACGTATTTGATCCTCCACTTGAAGGTCAAGCTACCAACTATGGTGTGAACGGGAGCAACTCAGGCAGTAACAATGGAACCAAGGGGCAGAATGGAAGTACTACAGCTGGTGCAAGCACGGCTGCTGCAAATGCACATGCAAATGCAGGACAGACAAACACG
The DNA here is from genome assembly GCA_009763385.1 of Coix lacryma-jobi var. lacryma-jobi. Classification (NCBI taxonomy): domain Eukaryota; kingdom Viridiplantae; phylum Streptophyta; class Magnoliopsida; order Poales; family Poaceae; genus Coix; species Coix lacryma-jobi. Next base: position 533,736 of record CM019825.1, on the reverse strand, counting down.
GAGACTGCTAATGGGGCCATCCACAAAAGTGGACATGTAGGAGGTGGCAATGGGAGTGGCAGTGGGAGTGGCAATGACACATATGTCAAACGGCTTGCTGCAGGCATGACACCACGACAAGCACAACTAAAGAAATATAGAGAGAAAAAGAAAGATCGGAACTTCGGGAAAAAGGTAGCCTGTTGTTTTCAATTGCATGTTTGTGGTTCAGGCTGTGTGATTTAAAACCTGAACCAGCAAAATAGCGCGTCATAAAAGTAATAAGCTATGAAAAAAAAGAGTGCATATACTTATTTTTCTTGGTTTTTATATGATGTGTTTATTGTTTAAGAAAGCATTATATTGGATAGGACCGGTTTCTTTCTGATGGCTGTCTGCCATTTTCAGGTGCGGTACCAGAGCAGGAAGAGGCTGGCCGACCAGCGGCCACGGGTTCGTGGGCAGTTCGTGAAGCAAGCTGTGCAAGATCAGGGCGGACGGGACGGAGCTGGAGACAGATGACCCTCGCCCCTCTTCCCCTCTGCTGCTTCAGCTCTGACTCCACCTCAGGCATGGTTGCTTTGGACTCCAAACACTTGACAATTAGACGGTTGATGATTCTTCCTTCGTTTGTGTGATCTGATATGGTCACCAACACCCCCTCCTTCCTTTCACCATTGGTTTCTTCACATCTAGAATCTACTACCTAGTTAACCGGGAAAGAATAAATAAACAAGGAACTCCTACAACATACATGTATGCGCATTCCTAAGCATGTAGAAGAATAAGTGTGTGTCTTGACTCTAGATGGGCTGTAATTCTAGGCGGAGTCATGCTTGCTCCTGCATGTAACTAAAGTACTGTTGTCTGTTGTTGTGTATGGTCTTGGATCAAGTGTCAGTAGAACTGCACTGCACAGCAGTTAGCTTACGGTGGAGCTGCTGCTGGCGCGGCGTGTCAGTTTCAGTCAATATATTATATCGTGGCGTTCCTTGATAAGGGCAGGCAGTCGTGTTACATTGTTACTTGGTTATTAACATATTATAAGATCATGCATACTTTTCCTTTTTTGTTAGTACTACTATTGTTGGGAAATTCTCCTTGGATAGTGAGGAGCGAGAGGTGCAGCTCAAGAAAGTGGATCAATCTTTTATGCATTTAGTATTTTATTTTATCTTCGCTTGCAATAGAAAGGAGAAGCATCTGGACACTAGCTGAGAGACAACAATACACATTTTCAGCCCCTTAGGACTAGTGAGAACCTCCAAAAGATATAAAAAAAAAGAGAGGGAGATTAGAGAGATCTTGCAATAGATTAAGAAAGTTCTGTCTCAAGATTATGAAGTTGTGGATCCACATCCTTGGTACCTCTAATCTGAGTGAGGCCTTTCTTCAACCTAGCAACGTGTTTTTTGTAACTGTATTGGATTATAGCGGCATTTGATAACGTTAAATTGTGTTTGTTTCGCATCCACAGTAAAGAGATACGACCTAGTAGAAACCTGATACCGCACCAAACTGAGTGTAACTATTCGTCTGGTCTATTCCAATTGTGAGGGGTTTTGGTGTTTGATGATCAACATAATCATATCTACCCTACTAATACACCAACTCTATTCTTTGCTTCGTGTAGCAAAGAAACTTCCCTCGCTGAGATGACCACCCTCCGCACACCCTAGAAAAAATGTACCTAGAAAACCAATTTTATAGAAATCAACCATCTAAATTACTTCTTAATTTTCTCTCTCTTTACTCACTCAAATCTGACGACCAGAATCGTGTGTATGGTATCTATCTCATGACTTCAAAGAAATTACCCGCCTGCCATTGATTATGAAAAAACGACTCATTCTTTTATTAATTTGTCCCATCTTCTTCGCCGGAAAAAAAAAACACCTCGCGACTTCTGCCGTCGCTACCTGGTTCCAATGCGGCTAGGGTTTTTCCAGCCGCCGCCATGCCTGATTCGATCGTGTCGGCGTCGGTGTCGGTGCTCCGTTCCCGTCGCGCTCACAAGGGTGGCGAGTGGTAGCGCGAGGGCGGCCGTCCAGGACACGCAATACAGGGAGGTCGTGACCGTAGACGGCAGCGCGGTAAGGAAGCGCTGACACCGGGCGGACGCGGCCTCAGGCAACATCCGCGAAGAAGGCCGGCTGCACGCTGAAAGCCCTAGTTTGGTTTTGGATAATTGATGAAACCTATTTGGACTAACCATATGCTTAAGTATGTATGAGATAGGTTGGTCTAACACCAAGTGATGGAGCAAGATGGATGGTGATGTCCACACTATGGTGATCAAAGGCTCAAATGCTTGGAAAAGAAGATAGAGAGAAACAAAATGGGCTAGAGGCAAAGGTATATGCATAGGGCCATTTTGTTTTGGTGATCAAGACACTATAGAGAGTGTGATCACATTTAGGATTGATAGCCGTACTATTAAGAGGAGTGAAACTCATTTGTGAAATACGGTTATTAAAGTGCCACTAGATGATCTTACTTTGCATGTGCATTTAAAATCTAGTGTGTGCTAACATCCCTTGGTAATGTGCTTGATAAATGCTAACTTACGTGCACAAGTAGTGGAAACTTGATGAAGTTAACATATATGCACAAGGGATGAAGTGGAGATTGATTCCGTGCTCTCTAAGGAGCATCGAACGCTGGTCTGATGAGCATCGGACGCTGGGGGTAGCGTCTGATGGTAAACCCTAGTGTAGCTGAGCTGTCTGAGCAGCATCGGACGCAGGCAACGGACGCTGGGAAAGTACTGTTGCTGAGTCCGATGCTGGTGATGTGTCCTAGGGCTGTTCTCAGAGGAGCATCGGACGCTGGGCTGCGTCCGATGTGGGTGCCTCGGACGGAGAGCATTCTGGATGCTCTCTGCATAGACATCGGACGCTGGTCCTGTAGCGTCCGATGTGGCACTCTGCGAGCGTCCGATGTGAGCGCGACTAGCCGTTGTGAAGTCTGACAAGACATCAGACGCTGGGTCGGTGCGTCCGATGCAACATTAACAGCGCGCAAGTGGATCTAGCCGTTGAGATCTGGTGGTCGCAGTTGAATGGAAGGGGACGCGTGGCGTTCATCCAGGCGCTGAGCGTCCGATGTAAAACCATCGGAGCGTCCGATGGCCCCGCAGAATTCGAGTGAAAGGGGGTTTTCGGCCCTCTCTTTGTGGGGGCTCTATATAAGGCATGTGGCCGGTTTGGGCTCACTCTCTTGGCCATTTGGATTGCCTAAACTCTATAGTGAGCCTAAAAAAACATCTCTCACTCCATTTGATTGATTGTTCATCATATTGAGAGTGATTGAGAGAGCCAAGTGGATTGCATGAGTGTGTTCATCTAGAGGCACTTGGTGTTCGTGTTTCGCTGCGGATTTCTCTTGTTACTCTTGGTGTTTGTCGACACCTAGACGGCTTGGAGCAGCGAGGATCATTGAGCGGAAGTTGGTGATTGTTTCCGGCTCCGATCGGTGACTTGTGAGGGGTTTCTTGTACCTTCCCCGCGGGAGATTGCGAAAGGTAACTCTAGTGGATTGCTCGTAGCTTGTGGATCCCCATCTTGTGGTGTGGTTGTGCGGCACCCTATTAAGGGTTTGGCATGTGATGCCAATTAGCTCGTGAACCTCCAAGTGGGTGTATCGCTACAACGGGGACGTAGCTTGCCGGCAAGCAAGTGAACCTCGGAGAAAAATCATTGCGTCATCTTGTCTCCGTGGTTTTCACTAGTACACTTCTTATTGATCACTTACCCGGCTCGGTATAATCACTCTTCTCACTTGGACTTACTTATGCTATACTCCTACAAGTGATGATTGTATCTTTGTGTAGCTAGCTAACTTTGTTTATCTTTTGTAGTTGTAACTATAGTTGATCACTAGCTCTTTTAGTTGTAAAGTAGCAACATAGCTTTTGTGTGATAGTAGAAATCATAGCCAACTAGAATTGTCAATAGGAGGCTTGCTTTTGACCTAGAGCTAGAGCAACCTTTACTTCGCCATTTAGTTTACTAATCAAGTTGCTTAGTGTTGTTGTAGAATTTTTATAGGGTATTCACCCCATCTAGCCATCTGCCACCTTTCACACGCTCGCCCCACACTACGGCCGGTGGCCCACGGCTAGCCGGAGCGGCGATGGCTAGTTGGGCAGCCGCGACACCTCTTCTCTCCTCGGAATACGGCGATGGCTCCCCGTGCAAGATGGGTTGCGGCAGTCCGCCTCCCTCCCTCCAGACCGGCCGGTGCCTCCTCGATCCACCCAGATCTAGCCGAAGCACGGTCGTCGCTTGCGAACGTTACTCTCAGCACCAGGTCTGCACCCCGACCCAACCCTAATTGCTAATCTCTTTCTTTTCCCCCAATTCTTAATTAGCGTGTATTCATTTCGCGAGTGCATGGGGGTGGATCCATCCAAGACAAAAATAGGAGAAAATCCATGAGCTCTTGCAAACCATCAATCAATAGTCTTGCTTTAGTCAATCAATCAATAGTCTTGCTTTAGTCAATCAGTTGATGAATTATTGTGACATTTTGACGAACTGGTACTGATATATTTAAGATGTTTTGGTCAATTAGTAGTGGTATAGTTAGTGCACTCGACTCCTTTATTTCTGTTTCTCTATCCCCTGTTAATAAACAGTGACTGTTGTGATTATTCTGATTTAGTGCATTTTCATCAAGTAGGTACCGACTCTGCTTCCTTTAATGTTTCTGCTAATGCTAGATTTCCTATTTGAAGTGACCATTTGGTGTTTCGTGGGGGTTGCCAGATGTTGGTTTTGTGCTGCTTGGTGTGTGCAGGTTGACACACATGTGTGTATAGTTCTTGTTCTAACCCATACAATTTTGGATGTCTTGGAAAAAACCTCATTAATTTACATTAAGTTGTACAATTATCATGAGGACAAATTTACGAATATTTTGTAGTGAGTTGTATAATTAATTCTGGAGCAATGAAAGATGTACTTGCCAAAGTTCTTTCATGCGTTAATTTGGGTACCTCTGTCTGGTTAATCACCTTGTGCGAAAATGATTGTTTCAGTAAACTTAGCTTAGGGGTTAAGGTTAAGTTATTGATTTTTGATATTGTTTAGCAAAAAATATGAAATTAGGAGAATATCAATGATAGTAGACTGTCTGATGCAACTCAAGTGATTATTCCTACAAACGTATCAAAAAATAACTTGTTAAGGCCAGAGTTGCTTGCCGAGAATATCAATGAGAAATCAAGGCTCTTAATTGAATGCTCCTCATCTACTCCAACAGGGCCAGTATATCAAAAGGAGTTGCTTAACAAAATAGCTGATATAGTCAAGAAGCATCCTAGGCTTGCAATTTCTTTGATTTATATGAACCTGTTAACACTACTGGAAACAATATTTAAAATTTATTGGCATATCTCATGAAAAGTCTGTGGTTGTATCTCATATGCAAGGAGGCAGTGAGAAATGTTTTTTTTTCAATGAGGCCATATCATCTAACTGAACTTAAGCAGTTATGGACTATTAAATGGGCACAATAAAATTCTTGAATTTGTTTGCTACCTGTACAAATAATCATGTAATATTAGTTCTTTTTCTTTATTTTGCTACAACTCAACCAGATTTACAGTTATTCGAAGAAATAGAGTGTTGTCAGATTTCACAAGTATGTAGAATGCATGTGTGTGTTCAGTATGATAGACTTTACTAATCTGGATTTGAATATCTAATTGTAGCCTTGTCAGTTCTGAAACACAGAGAGATGTGCTTAGGACCAAAAACAGATACAATCTTCTTGCATGTATATTTTATCTCGTTATCATACATCTATTCTTCATGTCTGAAAATCACTTAGTGAAGTTGATCAAAACATGTTCCGTATGGTCTTTCCACTAATTATATATGACGGTGTATTTTTTTTTATTTAGTGCAGAAATGTTGCCTGTTAAAGAAGATGGCACTCAGTCGTGTATTTTCTTCTTGGAAGGGATATCGAAGTATTGACCGCTAAAATCAGCATAAAACATGGAAGAGAGCAATCGGTTAACTAAAGCGGCTAAAGTCAATCGTGAAGGCAGCAATCGTTCTAAAAAAAAAATAAAAGAATCTGGTTGTCTTAGTCCTGTTGCATCGGAAGAAGTTGTTGAAAATCCTAGCATGGAAGAACTGAGGAAGAAAATCCATGTCTCAGTACATAGCGAGACGGGCAGGCGAGGTTGGGGCGTTGACGTGGTTCTAACCAGCACGCGAGGCTGGGGCGTCGATATTGTGGCAGCTGGCGGCTAGGCGAGGTGTGGCCTGCACAATGGTGCATGGTTGAGGCACAACAACTAGCGGGCTGATGTGCCACAGATGTGGAGACGGTGACACGTGCGCAACGGAGCTAACCTACAATGGCGAGACGGTGACACACGCATGGTGGAGCTGACCCCAAATGACAAGACAGCGTTGACCTGAGGTAATGGGAACGCCGACAGTCCCATCGCGACGATGGTGTGCATTGTGCTGTCGACAGCATACGGCGGTGAGCGGCAACAGCCATCTGACATGGCAATGATGGTGACAAGACCATGAGTTTTCTGATCCCCGCTGATGATAGAGTTTCGAAATTTGAGGAAAATTTTGAATGAGATCAAATTAGCCCCGAGATAACCGTAGCGTTAGCACGGGCAATATACTAGTTGGACTAATGCGTTTGCTAGTGTTTGTTTTGTAGTCCAATAGGGTGCAAATGTGACTTGGACGAAGGCAAAGTGATGATCCGATGATCAACACCTCAAGCAAAGACATTTGAAGTTTAGTAGAAGACTCTCAAGATCAAGCAAAGTCCAAGGCACAAGACTGGAACCAAGACGACACAAGAAATCACGAAGAAACGAAGCAAATGGGACATCATACGCTGCATCGGACGCTAGCTCCTAAAGCGTCAGACGCACTGATGGTAAACCCTAGCTTAAGTCAGCGCCAGCAGAAGCATCGGATGCTGAGACCGAGCTCATCGGACGCGACGGTAATACTGTGCATCGTGCACAGTGCCACATCGGATGCACTGATGCACATCGGACGCTACAGTACCCGAGCATCCGATGCCTATGTAGAGAGGTTCCAGAGAGGCTCTGAAGACATCGGACGCGTCAGATGCCGCCACATCGGACGCTGTCAGAGTCCGATGTGACTCAGTGCCAGGTCGGCAACTAGCCGTTAAAGTGACATCAGACGCGCGTCCGATGCTCCCGACAGGAGCGTCCGTTGCTACGCAGAAAAGTCCATCTTTAGTGTCCAATAGCTCTATTTGGTTGGGGCTCCATATATACCCCCATGGCTGGCCAAAAATATATGGTTGGAGCTCAAGGAAGTATACCAAGTGCATAGACTCATATTTAGTTGCTCTAGCCACCAAAGTGCTTAGTAAAATATTATGTGATTAGTGTAGGTGCTTTGCGAGGTGCTTAAACTAGTTAGACCACTGTTTTGCGCTTGCTTAAGTGAAATTTTAAATTTCAAAATCTATAAACATACAACAATATTTTGGAACCCTAAACAACTTTAATTCAAAAACTTTTCAACTACAAAGTTGTAGATCACATCGAGAGCTACAATTTTGATATAAAGGTTATCTTCATTCGAGATTATATTAAAAACTTATGAATTATTTTTTGATATAAAGTTTTTAGATCGTCATGTTTTAACTTAGATGAGACTTAAAATCAAGTTTAGAGACTGGTATGACGTAACCGAACAAGTTTAAGGACCTAAATAGGTGATTTGCAATTTTAGCGACCGGAATGACACAAGCGAACAAGTTTGAGGACCTAAATGGTCAATTTACGAGTTTAGGGACCGAGATGACACAATAATAGAAGTTTAGAGATCGGTGATGAACTTTACTCTTTTTTAAATTAGGCTATTCACCTCCTCTAGTCATTTCGGACCTTCCTCTGACGCATAGGGTTACAAATCAAACATCATCGACCTAGGCACTATGCTTAGTCTAAATTCAAATGTGCATTAAAGATCTAGAGTATAACACATATGAACACACAGACAAACTTTAGCCATACCACAGATCTGAGTGAGATATAAGCGGAAAACAATTACAAACAAGTAGATCAAGAGTAGGAGATCATAGATAGAACAAGAACTCTTAAATCATGGCACACAACAAACAAAATCCGTATAATTCAAGATATTACACACACAAGGAAGAAAATAGATGTAGGCGTAGGTGAGATATACTATCGCCGCAGTGGACCACTAGAAATCTACAGGTGGAGGTTGACTCCAACAGTCAACCAAGAGCGGGAGCAAGAGGAAAAGGCGCACCGGAGCTATGGAGAAAGGAGAGTTGTGAAATGGGGAGTGACAACCCTAGCTGATACTTATGCCTACCCTTTTATCGTCTGGACGGGGCCATCTCTTGCGCTTGCCTAAATCATTCCTACCAAGTGTTGAGACGTTCCGCACCGAGAGGAAGAAATCGAGAAGATGAAGTCGTCCAGAATGAAGTGAAAAAGAGGTATAACATAGAATAGAGAAAAGGTACAACGAGTATAACCAAATATGATGATGAAACAATACGACATAGGTAACGGACTGCTACAGGTCTCAATTAACCATAGCCTCTAAAGATGACGATACGCACAGATAGAGAGATACTGTAGAGCAGTTACTCGTAGACACGGATACAGGGTTCGACTATAGAACTACAGTAGATTAGAAGCAGCCCGTTACCTTTAGAGGCTATGGTTAATTGAGACCTGTAGTTTGACTATAGAACTACAGTAGATTAAAAACAGGCACTCCCGCCGCCACCGTTTCGGCCTTTCCCCCCTCCTCTCCCTCTCTCTATCACACACACACACACACATCGGAGGCCCGCCCGCCCCTCCCGCCCGACGCAGCCTTTGCCTTTCCTTCTCTATCCCCACGCAGACGCGGAGACTAGAGCCCCTCTCCTCCTCGGGAAGCAAGTCGGGCAACGGGAGCCAGCCATGGACTGCTGCTTCCCCTGCCTCGGAGGGGCCAAGAAGAAGGAGAAGCAGCCGCCGGAGAAGCCCCAGATCCGCTCCGCCTCAGGTGAGGTCATCCTTCCCTGGAATTCACTTGTTTCGTATCATTGGGGTTCTTCTCCCCAAACTTTCCTCTTCTTTCGCAATTGGGTCGTCTTGAGATACATACTCTTCCCTTTTCTTGGCTACATCACTTTCATAAGGCATGCCCTTCATAATTCGGTTGTGTATACATATCCAATCAATCATGCCTGCCTGTCCCTCCTTTCGCTCAGCCGTGTATTCTTCCAGTTGTTGATGCAGAGGACCCCAAACAGGGCCCGTCGTCTAGTGTGACGAAGCAGGATTCGTTCGATTTCAACAAGGAGTCTGCAAACAAGGGCACTGTCCTGAGCAATGGATCTGACCACCACCAAATCGCTGCGCAAACCTTCACTTTCAGGGACCTCGCAGCAGCCACGAGCAACTTCAGAGTTGATTGCCTTCTTGGCGAGGGTGGCTTTGGACGGGTGTACAGAGCCTATCTGGACAGTGTCAGCCAGGTTTTCTTGCTTCCCTGTTTTATTTGATTGATTGATACCATTACAATTTTGCAAGTTTGAAGAAACACCATTACTATTCTGTGAAACATATCATTATAATTCTTCCTCACTTTGAATCATGCCATTTTGTACGTATTCATCAGTGTTGGGCCTACGTGCAGATGACTAAAGTCCAGTGTATTCTCGTATGTCCTAAAATACCCCTGCTGGATTCACTGACTAGAGGTTGAAGGAGAAGCTGGCTTGTGGGGCCCACACGTCAGTGAGTGAAGGGAGAGAGAAGCTGCAGGGGTATTTTGGGACATACGAGAATACACTGACCTTAAGTCACCTGCACGTGGGCCCAACGCTGTTGAATATGTAGAAAATGACATAATTCAAGGTGAAGAAGAATTATAATGGCATGTTTCCAAATAGGCGAATAGTAATGGTGTTTCTCCAAACTTACAAAATTGTAATGGTACCAATCCAAAAAACTCTTTATATATCCCTAGTCCAAATTGTGACTGATGATACGAAGCTTGCTTTAACATTAACATTACCATTCCCTAATTAGATGAAATCATGAATATAGTGCTAGGCCTAGATTGTTATCAACAAACATTCCTTGGATGTGTATTCTCTCTATATAAACTATTGGATATTGATGCTCATCCAACAGTTTAGCAATACCATGTCATATTGTAGCTGGAAAACCTATCCTTTCTAAGGGAAAATGCTTTGACATGGCATGCCATTCGTTCCATGATAGGTTGTTGCTATAAAGCAGCTTGACCGTAACGGATTACAAGGCAACAGGGAGTTTCTTGTTGAAGTTCTGATGTTGAGCTTGCTGCATCACCCAAATCTTGTCAGCCTTATTGGCTACTGTGCCGATGGGGGTCAGAGGCTTTTGGTTTATGAGTATATGCCTCTAGGTTCTCTTGAGGACCACCTTCATGGTAAGCTGTTCAAATCCTGAACTACTGTACTTTCCTTTCAAATTTATACGGTTAAAGTTTCTCCACTCAAGGCTGCTTATTTTACTCAGATCCTTCCCCAGATAAGGTACAACTTGACTGGAATACAAGGATGAAGATAGCTGCTGGTGCAGCGAAAGGGCTAGAGTATTTGCATGACAAAGCCAGTCCTCCTGTAATATACCGGGACTTGAAATGTTCAAACATCTTGCTTGGAGAGGGGTATCACCCAAAGTTGTCTGATTTTGGGTTGGCAAAGCTTGGTCCAGTCGGTGATAAAACTCATGTTTCCACAAGAGTGATGGGGACATATGGGTATTGTGCCCCTGAGTATGCTATGACCGGACAGTTGACCCTAAAGTCAGACATTTATAGCTTCGGTGTCGTCCTTCTGGAGATCATTACAGGACAAAGGGCTATTGACAACACCCGAGCTGGAGGGGAGCAAAATCTTGTTGCATGGGTAAGCTACTAATGCTGATTGTTTGTTATGTTTTCATCCGTATCTGTGCTAATTCTAATATAGACGTTGAGTATGGAGAACAGCACATTGTGCTATCTTCCGCCTGTTGTGAGTATTGATTGTTAATGTATTCTGGAAAATTACCAGATGTCTGGCTTTTTTCCAACACGGCCAAAGCCGAATTTCATTACTAAAAAGCAACGAAATTACACAAGTTCGTACAGCGAGAAAAACCACAGAGCAAAAAAACACCCGCATTGGCAAGAACACAAAGGGTTCCAACCAATGGGTACCACCTGGTCTAGAACTTCCAGCCACACACCCAACATAAGTCCAACATAAACCCTCACCACTCTGTCCCAATATTGGCAGCTTATTACATGCCCCAGATAGGTTCCAGCAGCATACAGACTGAAAACACCAGACGGACGACAAAGTGAATGACTATTCAGGCATCTCATCACATGGTCACCATCCGATTGTCCCCTCCATCCATCCTTTCTTGTTGATGGAAGTGAAGCGCCGTCTTCTTGAGACTTTCCGCGCCGTACTCCATTTTCTTTGAGGTCGCATCCTTCTGTAGACCTGCCCAGTGCGTTAACATAGAGCTTGTTAGACAAATAATTTCAGTGGGTGTCTTGATTCTCTTCCTTTCAAAACAAATATTGCTTCTTGTCTTCCAAATGGCCCAACAAATAGCTGTCAATCCAACCAGATAGAATTGCCTGCCCTCTGGTAAAACACCTATCCATCTCCAAAACTGGGTAAAGGAATTAGGTCTCACTGTTGCCCCAAAGATGTAAGCCAAAATGCTCCAGATATATTTACTTACAGGACAATCAAAAAAATAAATGTTTGATAGTTTCATTGTAAGGCACACCCAGGGTTACCTTTCCACCTTTTCTTGAGCAGATTATCCTTTGTTAGGATAGCATTCTGAAAAGTAAGCCACATAAAGATCTTGATTTTCAATGGTAATTTAGCTTTCCAAAGAAAATTGTTATTCTCACTCTCCTCATTTTTGAAGAGGTGTTTGTACACTGATTTGACAGAGAAAATACCTGATTGCTCCCATTCCCAAATGACTACATCTTTATGATCATTGGTTTTGAATCTGAAGAGCATATTCTGGAGGTCCCTTAATTGATTCTGTAAGTCTTCAGAAAGCCATCTTCTGAAATACAGTTTCCAATTCCGACTACAAATGGTGTGAACAGAACACTTTTGATCAAAACATATATCAAAGAGAGCAGCGAACCTATCCTTCAGGGATAGAGGTCCACACCAGACATCATTCTAGAAGTCAATATTTTTCCCATTGCCCAATCTCAAAATTCTCCCCTTCACATAAATGTGCTTAACTTTAACCAAGTCATTCCACACAGGGGAATTAGAAGGTTTTTGACTGATTTGATATAACCATTTATTTTCCATATATTTATGCTTAACAATCTCTTGCCAGATTCCTTCTTCATGCTCCAATTTCCACCACCATTTGCAGAGTAAGCTTACATTCATCCTTTTTAGATCTTTAATGCTTAAGCCTCCTTTATTTTTTGGCTTTGTTATAATCTCCCATTTCACTAGATGGTATTTTCTTCTTGTTTCCCCTCCTTGCCAGAAGAATCTCTTCCTGACTTTATCAATCTTATCAATTACATTTGAAGGAAGAAGATACATGGACATAGCATAGGTTGGCGTACTGCTGAGGCAAGAATTAAGCAGTATGGTTCTCCCCCCAATGGACAGAGAGCTACCTTGCCAGCCATCTAATCTTTTCATTATTTTTTCAATTAGAGGCAACCAATCAACAATATGTAACTTGGCTCCTGTCATAGGCACAACTAAATATTTTATAGGCCATTTACCAGTAGAGAAGTTAAAGGTTTTAGCATATTAAACAACTTTGTTCATATCTTGACTAATCATATTAGCTTCACTTTTGCTTAAGTTTATTTTAAGGCCATACATTGTTTCATATAAGTACAGCAAGAATTTCAAATTGGTGGCTTGCTCTTTGTTATCTTGAATACACAGAATAGTGTCATCTGCATATTGTAAGGCCAACTATCAGCTTGTTTTTTTGAGCTTTCATTAGCTTTTTGGCCAAAGAGTCAGCAGTTATATTGAATAAAAACGGGGACAAAGGATCCCCTTGTTTCACACCTTTTGCGTATTGTTCACTTTCACACTCAAAGTGCCAGATGTTACAGTAGATCTAATCCATCTGCACCATTGACTATCAAAACCCCTTTGTTCCATGCATTTGAAAAGGAAATCCCAACTGATTTTATCATATGCTTTTTCAAAATCCAGTTTAAGCACCAACCCATCTTTCTTTTTATTTCTAGTGTCATGCAAGATTTCATGCAGAGCCATACCACCATCCATGATATTTCTATCTTTGATAAAGTCAGATTGGCATCTGTTAATGATCTTGCCCATAACTTTTTCAAGTCTCAATATTAGAGTTTTTGTGAAGATTTTAAAGATCACATTCAGAAGACAAATTGGTCTATTTTGCTGAATTGTATTAGCATCTTTCACTTTTGGGAGCAAAGTGATTACTCCATAATTAAATCTACCCATGTCAAGAGAATTTTGCTGAAAATCATTAAACAAATCTAACAGGTCATGTCTAATGACTTCCCAGCAACTCTGATAGAATTCTATGGGTAAATGATCAGGTCCAGGAGCAGTGTTCTTTTCCATTGAAAAGATAGCAGCCTTGATTTCTTCCATGGAAAATCTCTTAATAAGATCTTTATTTTCCTCGATCCAGATGTACATTTGAGTTGCTAGTTGGGCCAAAAAGATTTTTATAATACTGTGTGGCATGATTGGAGATTTGCTCTATCAGCTTCTATTTTGCCATTTTCCCCTTGCAGACAAAAGATAGTATTTTTTTGTCTTTCGCCCATTGGCTATCCTATGAAAATAAGCCCGTGTTATTATCTCCTTTCAACAGCCAGTTAGAATTGGATCTTCTATGCCAATAACTTTCCTCTTCTTCCAGGAACTTAACAAGTTCCTTCTGAATAAACATCTTCCTCTCCAGGTGGCTGGCCGATAAGCTAGACTCCTCCTCAAGAGTTTCTAATTTTTCTAATTCCTCCTGTAAAACTTTCTTATACTTCCTGCCATGCCCTTTGATATTCTGACCCCATCCTTTGAGAAACTTTTTGACTCTGTTGATTTTGATGCACCATTTTCCAGTGTTACTTTTAGCTACCACTTGATTATTCCAAATTTCTTTTATTTTGTTTATAAACTCATGATGCTTTATCCAAGAATTTTCAAAGCTAAAAGGCTTTGAAATCTTGTTTTGCACTGAATCCTTGCCATAAATGATTGGATTGTGATCAGAAGTATATCTGGGAATTTTTCTTATGTTGCAAAGAGGAAATTCTTGCTCCCAACTGTTAGAGATGAGGACTCTATCCAGTTTTTCCAAAGTAGGATTTTTCCTATTATTGCTCGAAGTATATTTCCCCCCTTGTAAGGCTAAATCCCTCAGCCCATACAAGTTAATTATCCTATTAAACGTATCAGTGAATCTGTTTTGAACAAAATCTTTGTTCTTACCATCACTAAACTTCAAAATGTTAAAATCTCCCCCAATCAACATTGGATATTTAGCCTTCAAGCACATGTTTGCCAATTCACAAAGAAATTGATCTTTATATTCTTCCTGTGCCGGTCCATAAACATTTGCAAGAGTCAAATGTTTATTAAGTTTTTTGTCTAACACATTAGCCATTTCACCACTTTCACAATTTTCCAGATCAAATCTCTCCTTATTAATCCGACTAAGCATTCCACCTGATTTTCCTTTAGAAGGAATCCAAAACCAATGAAATTTTTTCTGGCTATCCAGATCTCTAAAGAATTTTTTAGTATAATGCCCCCTCATTGTTTCCTGAATACAGATAAAGTCTACCTTATGTTCCCCAATCAGATCTTTAAGGAGGGTGCTTAAACCTTTCTTATATACCCCTCTGCAGTTCTAGATGAGACCTATCATTTGATAACTTTTTTATTTGTCTTCCTGTCTCTGAGATTGAATCTAGGGCAAACCCATAGATTCATCTCCCACAGAGGTGGATATACCTTCAACAAGATGGTTCTCCTTTCCTTTGCTTTGTAACCCCTTTATCACTTTCTTATAGTATCTTCCTCTCTTCTTCCTTGAACTAACTATAGGGCATTCCTCAGAATCAGATTCTTCGGTTTGGCAACCATTAACATTGTTCTCTAACAATGAAGGTATTTCTTCCAATTCAACATTATTTGCAATATAATCAGAACTTACATGAGTATTTAAAGCAGCTCTAGCTGTTTCTAAATCTTTAAGCATATCAATGTTTTCAAAGGATAGTTCATCTTGATTGATGCCCATTTTTACAGCCTTATCCATCAAATTTTTAGACGCCAGAACTGCAAAGGAGTTCTCTAAAAAAGAAGTACCTTTGTCCTTGCTAGGCATGTCAACGGGGACCCGTTCCCCGATTCCCCGTGGGGAATTCACCCATTAGGGGACGGAGATGGTATAAATTTTATCCCCATGGGGAATTACAACACAACAACAACAACCAAGCCTCTTAGTCCCAAACAAGTTGGGGTAGGCTAGAGTTGAAACCCAACAAGAGACCCTAGTCACGGTTCAGGCACGTCAATGGCTGCTCTCCATGCATTTCTATCCAAACATAGATCTCTAGGTATATCCTAACTTTTTAGATCTCTCTTTATTGCCTCCCCCCACGTCAATTTCGGTTTACCTCTACCTCTCCTCATATGAAAAACTTGAGCTAAAACTCCACAATGAACTGGTGCCTCTGGAGGTCTTCTTTGGACATGACCAAACCACCTCAACCGATGTTGGACCAACTTTTCTTCAATTGGTGCTACCCCTAGCCGGTCACGAATATCGTCATTTCGAACTCGGTCCATCCTTGTGTGGCCACAAATCCAGTGCAACATACGCATTTCTGCAACACTCATTTGTTGGACATGTCTTCTTTTAGTAGGCCAACATTCTGCTCCATACAACATAGCCGGTCTAATCGCCGTCCTATAAAACTTGCCTTTGAGCTTTTGTGGTACCCTCTTGTCACAGAGAATACCAGATGCTTGGCGCCACTTCATCCACCCTGCTTTGATCCTATGACTAACATCTGCATCAATATCTCCATCCTTCTGTAACATCGATCCAAGATACCGGAAGACATCTTTCTTAGGCACCACTTGGTCTTCCAAGCTACCTCTCCCTCTTCGTGTGCAACATTGCCGAAATCACATCTCATGTACTCAGTCTTAGTCCTGCTTATTCTAAACCCTTTGGACTCAAGGGGACTCAAGGGTCTGCCGCCACAACTCCAGTTTCCTATTTACTCCTGTCTGACTTTCATCAACTAACACTACATCGTCTGCAAAAAGCATACACCAAGGGATATCTCCTTGTATGTCCCTCGTAACCTCATCCATAACCAAGGCAAAGAGATATGGGCTCAAGGTTGACCCTTGATGAAGACCTATTTTAATCGGAAAGTAATCAGTGTCACCATCATTTGTTCGTACACTGGTCTCAACGTTGTTGTACATGTCCTTGATGAGGGTAACATACTTTGTTGGGACTTTATGTTTGTCCAAAGCCCACCACATAACATTCCTTGGTATCTTGTCGTACGCCTTCTCCAAGTCAATGAAAACCATGTAGGGTATGACGGGGGAATTAAACGGGGGAAAAATCATCGCTGTAGGGTATGACGGGGACGGGGATGGTATGCAGTCTCCCGTCCCTGTTCTCCGTGGCGACCCGAAATGGTTATGTCCTATTTAAAAATGTCCAATTCCTATGTACAATACAAGACTAAGTCTTATGTGCATACAGATTATGATAAATTGTTGGATACATATGTCTATTAATTATTTAAAATCATATATTATTTACTTATGTGTATTTGAGATCTATTGTCTTGCTTTGCTAAGTGCCTATTTTATCATTATGTAGTATAATGCTGATGCGGGTATCGGATGGGGATCCCCGCGGGGATAAATCCCCGAGTGGGGACGGGGATGGGGAAGAAGTGTTTCCCGCGAGCCTTCACGGGGACGGGGATGGGGCAGTAACCCCCGACGGGGAATTCCCCGTTGATTTCATTATCCTTTGGTGATGCCCCTTCCTTGACAACACTTGATTGCTCTTGAATTCTTCCTCTTTTGCTCTGCCTTACTTGTTGCCATTCCATCACAGCTATCTTCTCATGCTTGTCAGTCTTGTCTGCCACCTTGTTTCTTTTTTCTGCTTGACTCATGCTGTTAGCTGACTTATTTTCCTCATTCAGATTTTCCTTTTCTTCCTGGTTTTCCTCATCTTGCATCAGAATTTCCCAGTTTACTTGATTATTATCTTCCTCATTGATTTTGTTGCCTTCAGCTTCTTGGCTTGAAATAGCAATTGGTGGCTTTTGAGTACCATGTGCTAGGCTCATAGAAACTGGCCTTTCCACCACAGTTTCTTCCACCACATTAGATAACTCTTTCTTATTGCATGTTTGACTATTCTCACCCAAGCATTTGTGCATAGCTTTTATAGGATTGTTTTCACCACTCATAATGGCCCTTTTTGCCTCAATAGCTGCTAGGGAATCAAATGTTGAGTTGAACATATTTGACCCATACTCATTTATGACAGTGGATCTTGCTCTGTGAATCTCATGCAAGTTAGTCTTCTTAAGTCACCAGTAGCAAAAGTTCCGAAGGTCAGACAATCAACACCAGGTTGGCATAAATCACCCATGACCACACCTTCATCTTCACTTTCCTCATTATTATTATTATTGCTTTCCACAACCTCATTCACTTTTTTGCCTTTTCCTGAATTGTTGTAGTTGCTAGGTCCTGCCCCCTCATTACTAGCTTCGAAATTTCCTCCATTCTTTGGCCTCTTAGCATGAGGATTATCTCTATTTGTCTTCTCCCCACTGATTCTAATCCATTTGTTACCAGCAGGGTTAGTGAACCCTTCCTGCTCAACCTCCCATCGAAAATGAAAATCATGCCAGTGAAAATCTAACACCCCATCCACTGAAGCTGGGACTTTAGGCCGTGTTTGGTTCCGCGGCGGCGACGCGTTTGAGCCGTCTGAGCGGAAAAATCCCACCAAACAGTCTGCGGTGACCGCGCGTCCGACGACCGCGCACAACGCGAATCGCAGTAAAATGAACTACGCGGTCGGGAATCGCAAACGCGGGTTTCGAGCTGCAGTCGCTCAACAGGGACTCCCACTTTTGAAGCCACCAGACAAACATTAGAATATGACCTTTTCTCGTAAGGAATACCCCTTATCCTAAACCTGCTAGGGTCCCTTGGATCCAGCAGCAGAATTCCACTTTTCCACCTTAAACAACACAGAGGGTAAAGATCTCATTCTCATCTCAGTAAAGTAAGCCACATCCTCTGTAACTTTGTTGTTTGGAAACCTCATTTGGAATTTGTAGTCATCAATTTTTTTTAGCATACCATCTCCATGTGGATTCAGATCCTGCTTTGAGTTTGAACTTAGCCTCTATTTGCTTAGCTGAAGCCACCCCTTCAGTTATGGTAATTAAGGCAGTGTTAGACATGTCCTTAATTCCTTCCTTAGTCACAACACTTTTTATGAAGTGAAATCCCTGTCCATATGCAGATAACCCAAAGAAGGGGACATTAAATTCCCAAGGCATTTTTTCCATGCAGACTCTTGCCACATGACCTTCTTTGTTACATTTCTCACATATCACTGGATTGTGACAAGCTTCAGGTAAATGTCCTGGTTTACCACACCTGCCACAGACCCCAGGAGCATTCTGGTTCTGCAGGATTTGACTTTCCCTCATGTTTTCTCTTATTCCCACTTCTCTATCTTGCCCAACATTGGCATTAGTGTTCAAGTTAGCTGACTCCTCCTTATCCACTGATTCAGAGTTCTGTGTTTGTTGTTCCTTCTCCAACTGATGAGGTACTTCATCTTGTCTTTCTTCTCCAACTCGCTGATACCTCTCTCTGTACTCCTGATTCCAATTACCACCTCTGTTTTCATATCCGCGACCTCCCCTATTCCATCCACCTCCTCTATTCCAGTTCTGGTGACCAGGAAAGCCACAACCCCCACCATAGCCCCTTCCCCCCAGTTCTGATTAGTCCTTTGATTCATACTGTTCCTTGGCTTCGAAGGAGCCTGAACAACCTGGGAGAAGGAGCGAGTCTCACCTCCGAGAGTAGACCAGAGAAATCTTGCAAGCGCTCCACAAAGGGGAGCCGCAGAATCAGAGGAAATAGTAAGAGATTTGGGCCTCGAGACAACCGCAACTGTTGAACATGCACCCAGTTCTTCACTACGCCTCCACAGAAGCACTAAACACGAACTCAGATCCGCGTCAGGATGATCCCTAACCTCATGCGGAAGCCGCCTCTCATTTTGAGTCCCCCGCACCTTCTGCAACCCGCCCGATCTAAAGGATTTGGAAGCACTAGGGTTGCTCAGCTCAGATGCGGATGAGATGGGGGCGCGTGAGGGAGAGATGGGGGATGAGGAGGATGCAGATGAGTTGGGAGCGCGTGAGCGTGAGGGAGAGATGGGGGAGGAGGGAGAGAGGATGAGGGATTGCGTGATACTGACGCCTTCTCTGTTGTGTTGTGGCCGCCATGGCCCAGCTTCTAGAGGCAGAACTGCCTGCACCGCGTCCACCAACCCATGACTCACCGCCTGCCCTTCGTTCCGTGACTCGCTGCGGGCCCCCCTCTCCAGACGTGTCCGTGTAGAAGGTTCGGTGCGAAGCACCCATGGTGGCGCACTTGTCTCCCCCAGGTCGCCCTCGTCGAGAGGAGCAGGACGAGACATCCCCTCCCCGATCCCCGAGAGGTAACCCATGAATTTCTTAGATGTCTGCCTCTTAGCTCGGAAGTCCTGTAAAACGAGTGTTATTGCTTCAGTCTTTGGTATCATATCACCCGAAGGGAAAGCATAGGAGGTTATTTTCAGTGCCTCCTTATTTCTTTCCAGTTTCAGCATTTCTTGTTTATGTCAAGCTTTATCAGCAGCACACCAACACTGCATTAATTTTTGCTTGCTTTCTGTTATTATCCTGTCATGGTTGATTTGGTTGTTTAGGTGGCATTACTGTAAAGATGCTGCTGAATAATAGATTATGACATGCCAATCGACCACTCTGCTAAATAAGAGCGCAGGTGTGCCCAGGGGGGCTGGTGTCCTCATTAGCTAAAATACCATGTTGCAACATTTCAAAAATCACCACACAAATCATGTATGTAGTAAACATAATGATAGGGACGTGATTCCCGATCTTCCGTCAAGTTCAAGATAACTATCGATTTGGTGGAGCGACATACCGATCCGGCTTCAGATCACAAAGACTCAAACCCTGCAACCTTAGCACCACGTCTCCTCTAGTTATCAACCGTGTCACAAACCGGTTGACCTCACCAAGAAGGCTAATATCCCTACTGCAAATCGAAGAACACAAGCAAGAACAAGATAACACGCAACTCAAGTATAGTGACAATTGCAGAGATATGATTACGAATGTGGGGTTTCACAAACCGAAAACAGAGACTGTTCAACGACAGATTGATCTAAAGCAAAACCTCAAACCTGATTATATAGCCTAAGGGGTGTCCAAGGACCCCCAATCACGTCCCTAAGGAGTCCCAACACGTTAAGGCCCAAATGGCCCAAAAGACGGCAACGCAACACCCTGACAGATTCTGGATGTCAACTTGTTTCGACGATTCCTGTTGACACTAATGGAATTTGGACCTCAAACCAGAGTCATTGGTTAGCTTATCAAATTATCTTTCCATCCATATGTGGATCATTGAAAATGGAGTCCGTATATGACCTGAGCGTCTGTTTTACCGCTGACTGCTCCTGGATTCCGAGATGGACTCAAACTTGACACGAATTGGGCCTCCAACTTGGGTTGGACGCCCTTGGGGCCCTCCTAAGGTGGTGGCCAAGGAGGACGACTTCCTTGAACATCCTTGTGCTGTTCTCCACATGTTTTGGGTGTGCTCCCACTTAGGCCAGGGTCCCAAGGTTGCATGACAAGCCTAAGCTAATGCCGTAGCACCCGACAGAAATAGTAGCAGATTGTCGTGACGATTTGAAAATCTTGTCGATGTGATATTGAGGTGGGACCAGATCTATTTGAAAGCTTATCAAATAAGCTTACCATCAAGTGCTCATTGACATCAATCGCACTCCAGATGGATAAGCCATGGTCTTCCCAATGAAGCACTGTCGGGTTGCCGGCGAACTTTGATAGACTTACACTTTGAGACATATTTATACCTACAAGCAAATAATGACATGTACATGTGGAACCAAGTGAATTGTACCAAAAATCACTATGTAAATATAAGAATGATGTCACCTTATAATCAATGGTCATATCTAAAGATGTCATATCCTCATCACATAAAGTTAAGTATACCGCAACAATTCATTTTAAAATTCATCTTAGATACCAAGAAACAAAATAGACAAACAGTCAACCTGGCACTGCTCATCATGTGCTCAGAGTGAAACTTCTGTTTTTTTTTTAATCTCAGCATCAAAGATGAATTTCAAACTGAATTGTTGTGGCTACACTTAACTTTATGTGTACTACATACATGATTTTGAAACATTGGAACATGGTATTTTAGAACGAGGGTGTCAACTCCCTTGGGCCACATATGATTTTTGTGCTAAATAAGCTCTTGCTTGCTCTGAAGTCTGAAAAAGGACCTCTCCATGTATCTGTTGTTCACCATTAGTGTTACTCTTGTTGATGCTTCATTTCAGGCCCGGCCATTGTTCAAAGACAGGAGGAAATTTCCCTTGATGGCAGACTCTGCACTAGAGGGGCAGTATCCTCCAAGGGGATTGTACCAGGCCCTTGCTGTCGCTGCAATGTGTGTCTAAGAGCAACCAAGCATGAGACCGCTGATCGTGGATGTGGTTACAGCCCTCACTTACCTTGCCTCCCAGACCTACTATCCGGAAGCACATGCCAATTCGCGCTTGGTGGCTCCAGGGACACCACCACGGACTAGGATCAGGAACCGAAGCTATGGCACTGCAGATCAGAGAGGAAGTGGCTAACCAAGGCGATGCATGGTTTGGGAAAGCCCAGAATTTTGGTAAGCATGTAATCTAAGATGTGCAAGAGCTGGGGTGCCTGTGGAGATGATGAGAGAATTTTGTCTCATATTTGTTGGAATGGAGGGCATGGATGGTCTGTTCAAAACCTTTGGTTTAGCACCAGTGAGATGATGTATCTTAAGAAGTTGGGAATGCCAAGTGTTTCCCTGGTGGATTCCATTGATGAAGGTATCTAGTGCTGTACATATATCGTTCCAGAGTGTGTGTCATTTCCGTCTGCGGAACAAACAACACAATGGGATTTATATAAGTATATTATTCTCTTTCTTTTACTGCTCCACATTTTAGGCTGCGTTGGATTAAAGGGCATGTTTGGTTGAGACCCTGGGTCTCTTTTGCCTGGGAGGCAAGGTTCCTGGATGATGATTGGATGCAACCCTGAAATATTGCCTGTACCAGGCAGCGTTTCAGAGTCCAGGCGGCCAGCTCGGTTCACACTTCTAATGTTGCTTTGCTATTCGTATGCCTGGTGCACCTGCTTTGCTATTGAGTAATAATTGGAGAAATATCTATAAGGCACTATACTATTTTTAATGTTGCTTGCAACTGTTACCACCACTATTAAAAGGCATTAAACTGCTAAAATATTTCTTATCCAACAAGGCATTAAACTGCTGCTTTTCCTTTCATTTATATCATTGTTCATTTTATGGTTTATGTTATGGTTTTTTATTACTTATCTAAACCCTTTATTTGTCTTTGTGTATTATTTAAACAACAAATATTACATTTTTATTAGACAAGAAACCTAACTTTATCTATTTATACATTTTTATTAGACAATAAATCCAACCAAATGGGTTATTTTATTTATTTATTTATTATTATAACTATAGCAGTGTATGTTTAAATATGGTATTATACCTTTATTAGCCTTTAAATATGGTATTATATTTTTTATTAGCCTTTCCGGGCACATGCTTTCAACCAAACGTACCATCTTTTAACTTGTCTGACCAGATAGATTCCATTGGTTTTTCAGGGAATACTTTTTGGAAGGTAAATACTCCAGATTTCTATCAAATAGGCCACAAGTAGAGTATCGTCTTTTCAGGGCTTGGGCCTTACCTGATGAACAAATCCGTCATTACGCAAGAAGGAAGCAAAGCTGATTGATGCTCATGTAATTTCCTACCTTTATAGAGTAGTAACTCTCATGTGTATGTCTCAACATTTGTAGTACATGTAGTCCAACAAAGTACAAGTATGTGGAGTATATAATCATACTAGAATATCTACGGTAGTATATATGTCGAGAATACATGTATAATTACCGGAAGCTGATGAGGGGCTCTCATTAATTAACGTACAGGAAGGTTCACGCATCCATTGCAGTAAGAATACGTTTAACCTGGATTCACCATGTTTGTTTCAAGCTGCTAAATGCAGGCCTGGTCATAGTTATGTGGGATCGTATCCTTGTGGCTGGTGGAGTTGTGGTTGTTCACACTTTTTTCTTACCCTACCCCGTCCACATCTTCTGTTCTGTGCGGCGCAAATAGTTCGTCTTTCTCCTTCCTACTTTTTTTTTTTTGTTTTCTTCTTTTGCCTCTGTCTTCACCTCCTTTTGCTTTCTCCTCATTAAAGCAATGTGGAATTGGCTTGTTCGTAGCATTTCTTGTTCCAGGCCGATACAGTCCTACAGCGTGTATCCCTTAGCTCTAGAAAGTAGAAACAAAGTCATATGCTTTGGATTCTTGTGTCTGGCCACTCGCCTCTTGGTCTAAACTTAAACTATTCCTGAAAGACGGATCACGCTGGTATAGATTAGGTCCTCACATGATGATTAAGCACCTCAAAGGTTCGCTCACAAATGGGCTTCTAATTAGTGACTAAATTTCAGATACGTTTGCAGTCTCCAAAGTTAGTTTACTGATTGACATTGTTCGAGGTAGTAAATTAATAGCAAAAGTTCAGCTTGTCTGGTCCCTGTATCGGATCCAAGCTTATATATAGTACTCCGTATTATATACTCTGCTGTTCTGCATCCGCTGGATGGCTCTATATAGACTGTATCTTGGACTCCTTGGCTACTGCATCCAACACCCATCAGCTTTGAAGTATTCTCATCTTTACATGCTACACATCTACGAAATGGAAGCTTGAGCTATGAGAGCTTCTGTTACCAACTAAACAATTAGTTTACACAATGTTTTTTTTTAAAGTTTGTAGTCACGTGGTAGGTCAGGTCATCAGGATGAGATGATATCTTCGGTTCTATTCTTCTTCTTTTGCTTTCAAATTCAAACGAGTCCAATCCTCATACATCATTTGCTCTGGCATCTGGTTATCTGACTCTTGTTGGATATGTTGGGGAAATTTTTTTTCTCCCTGTAATTCACTATGTTTGTTTTGTATTAAGTTGGCATATGTTGAGTGCAATGTTTGTTTAATAATTATCTATATGCAAGTGTTCTGCTTCCAGTTAGTCCAGTGATGAAACTAATTCCTCTGTTCCTGTCCTTCGAGTTGGTTCTGTGTGAAGTGCCTACACAAAGCATGCATTGTTCTTTTTGTCACTCCGAACTATGGCCTACAGTTTATTTATTATGTACCTTGACCTTTGGTTCAGAGACTGGATCCTCTAAGAGGCAAGGAGCACCCAGAATACTTTCTGATTCATTGGTGAGCGGTGCACTCTTATGTTCAAAACCACTGATACTTCTATCCTATGGGATGTAGCTCACACAAGTTCCAGAGCTTAAGATTTAAGAACATAGCAGTTGCTGAGATAGTTAGCAGTAAACTTCGCTAAGCCTGTATGCATTTATTCTTCCCTGTCCTGTTTCCGCACATGTCATATGAAATGTGGATTCTGGTCAAACACTTCATCTTTCTGTTGTTAAGCTATGCCTTATCGAATGTGCTTTGCTTCAGATGTGCTGTTTTGGTGTTCTGTCAGTTTTGTGGGGACAAGTTCGGTTCATCCAAAAGAGTGGGCAGCATTCCAATGAAAATGGTAACGGATGGTGAAGTTTCAGGAGAAGTCAGGCATGCATCTCCGGGTATTGTAGGAAGGCTTATGGACCTTGACATGTTGCCTTCATTCAGAGTCCATAGCCATAGTACATATAGCGGCATGCGTTCACATATCATGTCTCCTGGGAGTTCTTGTGACAAATATGGTTTCACTGGAGATTTTCACATAGGAGAAGCACTGATGAGATTGCGGTATTCGAAGATGTTTTTGAAGTTATGGAAGCTGCAGGTATGAAGACTCAGAGCTTAAGTTCTGGACACACTAACACCTGTTCTGGACTTGACGAAGTTAACAATGCTGACATGAATTTTGTGAGGCAGAAATTTATGGATGCTAAGCGTATTTCAACTGAGGAATCTTTTCAGAGATCAAAAGAGTTCAATGGTGCACTTGAGGCATTGGTATCAAATAAAGATCTTTTGTTGGAATTTATTCAAGAATCTAATCATGTTTCTATGAAAGCCTGTACTGATCTTAGTTGTTCTCCATTCTCTGCTGTAAACCGTATTACTGTGTTGAACCCATCCAGAAGAAATAAGTTTGTTGATTCAGATTTGATCTATGCACCAGTAGACACTAAAAGGTGTTGCCATGCACCAACAGAACTGAAGCATTCTCAAAGGAAGCCTTGTGCTAACCATTCTACTCAAACCACTAATTAAAGAAGACACTATTTCTTTCAGACAAAAATCTTCAAGGTCAAGTTTTGAGACACATGCTTCTCCCACTCGCATTGTTGTCTTGAAACCACGCCTTGAGAAAACTGAAAACATGGAAGGCGCATTTCTGCTTACAAAAAAAAAAAATGTTTCAGTCTAGTTACAGAAAGCCCAAAGGCCCCACTTGTAGTCCACATATACGTAGAAGAATACATGTATCAGGTGTCAACAGGAAAATGTGATGTGTTAGGCCGAGGTGGGAAAGGATCAACAGAAATTGCCCACGAGGTTACAGAACAGATGAGAAGAGCTGTCAAGGGAGCCATCGGTGGAAACCGGATATTGAATCCAGATATTGGACCGTTTGGCTGGAATGCACAGGCATCTTTGTTATCATCCATGACTAAGCTAAATAGATCAGAGGCATATCAAAGATCAAATGGTTGCGATTGTTAGAATAGCATATATGGGCTGGTCATGGGCCTAGGCGTCCACGCCTTGTCGCTGGACTGTTAATAGGGTTTTATGGTAGATGATCTGTATATTAGGCAGGATCTCCATTGATTGGGGTGTGTTTTTATAAACCCCACTTTAATCCTCCCTATATATTCTGTACCTCTTGTACACATATGAATCAATCTACTATTTTCGTGTGCCATACTTTCCTTCAGTGATGATGCTTAGGATGCTCCTAGCTCTGGTTATTCCCCAACATATTCAACTAAGGGTGTGTTTGGTTCCACCCCTCTAAACTGTAGTCACTAAACTTTAGTCCTTTTTAGTGACTAAAATGTCAAACACCCCCACTAAAAAGCCTTTTTAGTTTCTTTTAGTCCATTTTAGCAAGGATGTTGCTACTAAAAATGATTAAATTTTAGTGACTAAACTTTAGTGGGTGGTAACCAAACAGACCCTAAGATATCGGTTAGGAAGGAAGCAAAAAGACGCATGTCTGCTAGATGGAAGATAACTCACCAATATCCACACCTTCACAAGATGCAAATTCATTTACTCCCTCCGTCCACGAAAGAATCAATTCCTAGAGTTTGTCTTAAATCAAAATTTTTAAATTTTAACCGAATTTCTAGAAAAAAACTATCAAGATTGATGGTACCAAATTCACATCATTAGATATATCATAGAATATATTTTCATAATATGTCTATTTTATATCATAGATGTTATTACTCTTTTCTATAAAGTTAGTCAAAGTTAAAAAAAATTGACTGACACGGATTTTAGGAATTGATTTTTTCATGGACAGAGGGAGTAGAACATTAGGGGACATGCTAGCTCTCTCTGACAAAGAGGCATCAAAATTTACTTCAGCATCATCAACTTGCCGCAAATGCCTAAAGGGAGAGTTGAATTGGGATGGAATACCAGGGTCATGTGGTTATCCTTTTGGTATTAGCAGCAATGATGGCTGGAAAGATGAGAGTTTGTGCAATTCAACGAGGTTGAAGTCTTTTTCTTCGTCCATTAGCCAAAAGGGTCTAAACATGAACAGCAGAAAGGAAAATTCTAGGCTCGGTGAGTTTTTTGTACTCAAAGACATTGTCACAGTGGCATCTAATAATTCTGAAGATGAGCTAGTTCACAGGAGACGATCACCGGCCACATCATCACCCCATGGCTGGATGGAAGTGATATGCCATCGCTGGATGGAGATGAAAGTATGGTAACTGATACATGTGAATTTTGAAGGACCAGCTTGCTGGTGTTGTTGGACATGATTCATCTGAAGAGAGACGTGTACAGCCTGAAGACTCCAATCATATTTTAAGTGCACAAGGCTATTTGTATAGCAGCTACGTGGTGCTGGAATGGCAAGATGAGGCCCAGGCTTCTGTTGCAGGGAACCTGGTGAAGCCAATGTGGGTGCTAGATGACCTTGTTTCCTTTGACCCCCCTCGACTCTGCAAATCAGGTACTCCCTCCGTATTGGTAAAAGATGTCATTTTGAACAGCAACACGGTCTCCAAAACATAAATTTGACCACTTATTTCTTAAAAAATATTTATTGGAAAGTGGTATATGTATATTTTTATGAAAGTACTTTTCAAGACAAATTTATTTATATGATTTTTACATCTCTAAACTCAATAATTTAAAAGTTATTCATGATTTATATTTCTATTGTTTGATCCAAACTTTGTCCAAAACGACATCTTTTACCAATACTTGATTTATATTCTTAATGTTTGATCCAAACTTTGTCCAGAACGACATCTTTTACCAATACGGAGAGAGTACTTCAACTTCAGGCTATCCAGTTACCGCTGACCATGCTTAAACAATCTATTGAAAACAGTACATGATTATATCTTAATACTGCAAGTACCCATGCTTGATAGTATAGAAGTTCTATGTTTGTCTTTGGATGTAGCCTATTGTTTTTTAAAATCTTTTGAGCAATGATTTATGGACTGATGGTTGTGCACGTGCTGCACTCAGGCTGAGGAACATGTGCTTGATCAATGTGGGGGCATTGCATTGACATCAAATGCTCCAGAAGAGTCAGTATCCCACATGAACTCACGTGAAGATGATCAGCCAAGTCCAGTTTCAGTTCTTGAATCTTCCTTGGACACAGATAAGTTCGGGAGGCTTTGAGAAAATAAGCGCAGGTCTGCAAGGCAAGGAGACCAGACCATGTTCCCAGCTGGTGATTCATTTTTTCTGTTACTATCTGATTGATAAGTTTGGTTGTTTCAGAGCTGAGGATTCAACTTCGACTTCTCAAGATGGAAGCCACAGATAATGCTGATGAAAGCAAACTCACTCTGTCAAGTGATGATGGAACTCCTGGTAGCTAGCTGCAAGCCGCTTAATGAGGCTGATCAGATGTCCAACACCTTTTGGGATGAGGATGACAGGGATTTTGCCTATGTCCTTGACATCCTCACTTGTCTGGGTATTCACAGCGATGAGCAGGATTTTCTAGTGAATTCATGCTATTTCTAGTGACATATATGATAGCCTTTAAAAGAAGTACGGGAAGCTCATTCTGTGGCCGCAAGCCGAGAGGAGGCTCCTCTTCGACCTGACAAATGATGCCCTGATGAGTGTGATCGTTTCTCTAACACGTTGTGGGAGGCAGGGGATAATACTACTGAAGAAGTGGCAGTCCAAATGGGATAAGGATGAGAGGTTTGGGGAAGGCTGTGTCGACAACGGCAGAAGCAAAATCCCTCCAGCTCCAGGAGGAAAGATTGATGGGGTGTAGGGTGGTTGGATGGCGAAGATGTCACATATCAGATTGCCGCAGAGGTCGGGAGCATGTTGTGAGAGGATCTCCTTAAAGAAGTGATAGCCGATCTGCTGCCGTGACAATGAGCAGCAGTGCGTGTCGGGTACTCTTTAGGTACTATGTACTAATAGAAATTGAGAACTCCATAGGAGTTCCTGATTTCCATCCCCCTAAGGCTTCGTTTGGATTCACGAGTATTGGCGTGGATTGGGGCCGAAACCCCATGAACCGGGGGAGCATGCCCACGCCGGGGACAGACCCACGTCATGCGCCGAAAGCATATTTGGTAAGGCCGGGGGTGGAATTCTTCCGCTTCAAACCCTGTCAAACTGTGTGGGCCAAGACTATCTTCGCTGCTATCCGGGATAGAAATCTCGCGCTCCTCTTTGCTTGCTCGGTTCGCTCCCACAAAAGGTGGCGACGGCGCCGCTGCACGAGCGCGGCCATCGACGACAAATCCAGGTTTGGCTCCTTCGGCTCCCATCCCCCATCGCCCCTTTCTCCTTCTCCTCTTACCCCCACGGCCCTGCTTCTTCCTAGGGTTTGAGTATACTGCGAAGGCGGCGACATCGGCTCCTACCGACATTAAGGGAGATGGTGGTAGCTCAAGACCGTGAGGTGTTATCTTCTGCAATATCTAGATCTACGATACTATTTACTCTAGAATCTCACAACACCATCTTAGCAAGGGCATTTTTTTTCCAGGTCCGGCCAGATCTCTCCCTCTCAGCTCTCTGCCGTTGTATTGCTAAATTCTTTGTGTTAACCGGTGAATATTTTGCTTGATGACATATTCTTGCTTCTGATATCCTGCGTGTGATGCCATGTTTGTACCTGCATTTCCTAATTTCCTGTTGTCACAATGTTCTTTCATTTTCTTGTGCAAGAATACTAGCAACTGAATGCTTTAATGAAGAGCTTAGTTCTATCCAGATCCGTGTCCTGTGTAACTGCTGCTTAGATAGCTTGTTCAATGGGAGTTTGTAGATTCCCCTTTCTCTTATTTGACTAGTACATCTCTGAAATCTCATCAAGTTTGCACATAGCTGAATTGTTCTAGCACATCAAATTATCTTACAAGGCGACAAGTAGTCATGATTTGATTGCATTAGGAGATTTGCTCATACAACTAACTAACAATTAACAAGGGTACTCTGTGGACTGACTTTGGCAGGTTACACAGGTAGGTGAATGACATCTGATTTGCTACGGGTTCAGTCAACTGCTTTTCAGAATGGTTAGTACTTAGTAGGAATGATAAATTATTTAGTATTAGTATTCTTAGTATAAGTATTAGTATAATTTTGACTGTAGATACACCATCAGGTTTTCTTAGTATTATTTTGCCAGCTATAAGAACTTTTCTTGTATGAAGCAGTGTCCTTGTCTTAGGTTTTCAATGACCTCATTAGAATTACTCAAATATAATGGTTGGTTTAGTTACTGAATCTTTTATGTGTTGTTTGTTCAGAGCTAGCTGAGTTCATGCATTACAGTGTGCAAGTGTATTCATAAAGAAATCTGGTGCCTATCTAATGACCCAACTTTATAGTATTCATAATTAATACATAGATACATGTACTTTATTTTATAGTCTACTTAGTAGTTGTGACTATCATCAAGCAACAATGATATTGTTATTTTATTAATTCCTTGCAAGGTTTCAGTTTGACGAGCTGGTTCGGTTTTTACTGTGTTACTGAACCACACACAAATCTTAGTTTAGGAGCTGATTAGGATTTTGATGTATCATAATAATTTTGTATTATTATCTTGAGTATTATTATCTAGATGATGTCTTGATTTGCCAAATTGCTTCAACTTATTCTTCTGAATGAATATTTTGACTCTCAAGTACATCATGTGTTGCTTGCCTACTTTTGAATTGTGTGCCTGATGAGTTATACTATGCGTTCAGTGTGTGCAGTAGTAACACATGCAAGGCTTAAGATAAGTCTGGAAGGAAGTGCACTATCAATTAGTTTTCAGTATTATTGTAAATCTAATTAATTGTAGTGCTTTTTCACTGTAAGGCTATTTTATTTTTTATCTTAATCTTAATGCAGCTACAAACAAAAAATGTTAACAGTGAGAATTTTCTTTCTTTTTGTTTGTGTAATGACAATTAAGACTTAGGGTTAACTAAGTTTTCTTTGATCCTTAGCTTTGCAGGAGCTGAAGGTTGAAAGATTTGTTTTGCAATATTGCCCGGAAAAAGGAAGCAAGGTTGCAGAATGTGTTAGCATGTGGTTTGAAGTCCAACAAAGATATTTAATTTTGATATGAACCTAGTTTGCAACTTTATATAAATTGTTGTATTAAGTTGTAGATGAGATGATTCTTTGAAGATTTAGATCATCCACTGTTCCTTGTTTGCACCGTTTTTTAAGATTTTTTTAATGGAAGTTCAGTTTTTTTATCTTTTTGTATTTCATAAAAAAATATTGCTTGGTTGCTATATTTTATGTTTTTTTGAACTTTGGAATGAGTAATACTCTAGCTCAATTTTTGAACAATGTGCTATCTTGTTATAATAATTTTCTATTTCTCCACTCCTCAAAGCGACAACAGCAGTAATCCAAGCCAAATAAAAGACGCGGGAGAGGATTAGAAGGGATTGGGTGGGAGGTGTCAAGGGGATTGTGTGGGTGTGCGGGGATCACCTAACCCCGATGTGGTTTGCTTCTCACGTGAGTTCTGGTCTCGTGTTGCCAAACGAAGCCTAAGCTAGGCCATATATAGCTTGCGATGCGTCACTGTTACAATATGGGATCATGCACGTACTTTTTTCTGTACGAAACTCTCCCCTACTGCTTATCTTTGCTGTATCAATATCTTTATTATTACCATGCAAGAATGGGTGTGTGGGTTGCAGATGCCATGACGTTCCAAATAAATGATTAGGATGAATCACTTACTCAATAAAAACGACCGCATAGCGCAGTGGATCAGCGCGTCTGACTTCGGATCAGAAGGTCGTGGGTTCGACTCCCACCTGTGGTCGCAACTTCTGTTGTGTTATTCTTTTAATAATTTCTCCTTTTCTTATTTCCTATTTCCAAAACCTCTCTCTATTTTTTTATTTCTCCTTTTCTTATTTCGTCGCAACTTCTGTTGTGTTATTCTTTTAATAATTTCTCCTTTTCTTATTTCCTATTTCCAAAACCTCTCTCTATTTTTTTATTTCTCCTTTTCTTATTTCTTATTTCTAAAACCTCTGTTATTTTTTTAATAATTTCTCCTTTTCTTATTTCCTATTTCCAAAACCTCTCTCTATTTTTTTATTTCTCCTTTTCTTATTTCTTATTTCTAAAACCTCTCTCCCACTGTGGTCGCGAAACCTGGTCGCAACATCTGTTGTGTTATTTTTTTAATAATTTCTCCTTTTCTTATTTCCTATTTCCAAAACCTCTCTCTATTTTTTTATTTCTCCTTTTCTTATTTCTTATTTCTAAAACCTCTGTTATTTTTTTAATAATTTCTCCTTTTCTTATTTCCTATTTCCAAAACCTCTCTATTTTTTTATTTCTCCTTTTCTTATTTCTTATTTCTAAAACCTCTCTCCCACTGTGGTCGCGAAACCTCCTATACCATTTTTGCTCCTTTTCTTATTTCCTATTTCCAAAACCTCTCTCCCACCGTGGTCCCAACACCTCCTATGCCATTTTTCCTTCCTTTTTATATTCTGTTATGCTATTTTTTTATTTCTCTTTCTCTTATTTCCTATTTCCTATTTCTAAAACCTCTCTCTGGTCGCAACACCTCCTATGCTATTTTTTTCTTCCTCTCTATTTTCCCCTTCCTTTTTATATTTCCCATTTCCAAAACCTCTCTCCCACTGTGGTCGCAACACCTCCTATGCCATTTTTTCTTCCTTATTATATTTCCTCTATTTTGCTATAATAATTAAGGTGTCATCTATTTCAGTATTGGCAACTACAACGTAAATGGAATGGTTCCTTCCTTTTTACATTTCTCTTTTTTATATTTTTATATTTCCCAGTTCCAAAACCTCTTTCTTCCACTGTGTCACGACACCTCCTATGCCATTTTCCCCTCTTTTATATATTTCCTCTTTTTTTCTATAACAACCAAGGTGTTATTTGTTTCAGCGTAGGCAACTGCAATATAAATGAAATGGTTCCACGATAGCAATAGAAAGAAAATGATTTATTTACATATCTCGTTGAATCTGTCTAGCAAGAAATTGAGTGTTTCTCCCTTCTCACACACTCGATTCTCTTTTCCCTTCTCACCCCTGCCGCCGACCACCGCCCCGCCACAGGTGCTAGGGTTCGCCGGAGCTCCGACGAGCCCTAGTACCCGCGGCGGTCTCTCTCTTCCCCTCCCCCACCGCCGCCACCTTCTCCAGCTCCGACGAACCTCCCCTGCCCCGACCTGGCCTGGACGCCACTCCCGCTGCCAGCTCCCCTAAACCACCGGCCACCATCTGGCCTACCTACCTCCTCAGCCCAGGCCCTTCTATACCCGCCAGAGTTGGAGAAGTAGGGGAAGAGCTTCCCATAACTCTAGCTACTCCAGTCGTCGTCTTTGTCTTCGATGAAGGAGGAGGAAGAGAAGGAGGAGGAAGAGGAGTGCAGGATCGGACGACTCTAGTGTTGTCTCTGGGTGAAAGGTTCTAAATGGCTAGAGGGGGGTGAATAGCCTATAAAAAATTCTACAACAACACTTAAACAAAACTTGTTAGACAACTAAACGGCGAAGCAAATTTTGCGCTAGCTCTACAAAAGTGCAAGCCACCTATCCACAATTCTAGTAAATTATGATCTCTATGTCACGCAATGTATATGTTGCTACTTTACAACTATATGAGCAAAAGAGCAACAATAATTACAGCTACACAAGATAAGTAATTTAAACTAACTACAAGAAGATATAATTATCACTTGCAAAATATAGAAAAAGTAAATACAAGTGAGTGAGATGCGTATACCGAGCCAGTCAAGAGATCAATAACAAGATATCAATGAATATCACGGAGACAAGACGACACAATGATTTTTCTCCGAGGTTCATCTGCTTGCCGACAAGCTACGTCCCCGTTGTAGCGATACACCCACTTGGAGGTTCATGAGCTAATTGGCATCACACGCCAAACCCTTGATAGGGTGCCGCACAACCACACCACAATATGGGGGATCCACAAGCTACGAGCAACCCAATAAAGTTACCTTTCGCGAACTCCCGCGGGGAAGGCACAAGAAACCCCTCACAAGTCACTGATCGAAGCCGGAAACTATCACCAACTTCCACTCAACGATCCTCGCCACTCCAAGCCATCTAGGTGTCAACAAACACTAAGAGTAACAAGAGAAATCCACAGCGAAACACAATCACCAAGTGCCTCTAGATGAACACACTCATGCAATGCACTTGGCTCTTCCAATCTCACTCAATAGGATGAACAATCAATCTAATGGAGTGAGAGATGTTTGGCTAGGCTCACAATTGAGTTTAGGCAATCCAAATGTCCAAGAGTGTGAGCCCAAGCCGACCATGAGCCTTATATAGAGCCTCCTCAAAGAGAAAGCCAAAACCCCATATCACTCAGTTTCTGCGGGGCCATCGGACACTCCGATAGATTTGCATCGGACGCACGGCTAGCGTCCGATGCCTGGATTGACGCCACACGTCCCCTTTATTTCAACTGCACCCGCCAGATCCTAATGGCTAGATTCAAACGCGCACTGTTAATGTTGCATCGGACGCTACATCGGACGCACCGACCCAGCGTCCGATGACCTATCAGACTTCGCAACGGCTAGTTGCGCCAACATCGAACGCTCGCACAGTGTCACATCGGACGCTACAACACCTGCGTCCGATGTCTATGCAGAGAGCATCCAGAGAGCTCCTACGGACATCGGACGCGTCCGCTGAGGCCGCATCGGATGTTGCCCAGCGTCCGATGCTCCCCTGAGAGCAACCCTAGGACAAGTCAATGACATCAGACTCAGCAATAGTGTTTTTCCAGCGTCCGTTGCCTGCGTCTGATGCTACTCAGTCGGCTCAGCTCAGCTAGTGTTAGCCATCGGACGCTACCCTCAGCGTCTGATGCTCCTTTGACAGCACGGAATCAATCTCCACTTCATCCCTTGTGTAAAAGTGTTAACTCCACCAAGTTTCTAGCATTTATCAAGCATATTTCCAAGGGATGTTAGCACACACTAGATTCTAAATGCATATGCAAAGTAAGATCATCTAGTGGCACTTTGATAATCGTATTTCACAAACGAGTTCCGCTCCTCTTAATAGTACGACTATCAATCCTAAATGTGATCACACTCTCTATAGTATCTTGATCACCAAAACAAATGACCCTATGCATATACCTTTGCCTCTAGCCCATTTTGTTTTTCTTTTTCTTCTTGTCCAAGCATTGGAGCCTTTGATTACCATCATATGGACACCTCCATCCATCTAGCTCCATCACTTGGTGTTGGACCAACCTATCTTATTTACACTTAAGCATAGAGTTAGTCCAAATAGGTTTCATCAATTATCCAAAACCAAACTAGGGCTTTCACCGGGCAGATTTGATGGCCCACAAATCGTGTGTTAAAGGTTGGTAAATGTCGATGAAATATGGTCGGCAGTCTACCGAGGGGTATGCCCAAGGTAGTAGATTAGTTTGAGGAGACGTGCTAGACGTCTACACAAGCGTAAATACAGGGACGAGAGACGACGATTTAGACAGGTTCGGACCGGCAAGTCACCATAATTACCTACGTCTTGTGTTCTGGTGGCTGGTTTGCATTGTCATATTGCAATGTAGCGTGTCTTTGGAGGGGGTCCCTGCTCGCCTTATATAGCCGGGGAGCAGAATTATAATTTGCCGAATCCTAACAGATTACAGTTGGTTCCTTTAGGCAAGAAATCTGAGTCTATCTATTAAGATCTTCCTTAGCGAGCAAGGCTTCAGGAGAGTCCTCGGCGGTTGCGACAGCCTGGTCGCGGGCCGCAAGGCCTTCCGGTTGGGCTGTACTTGGCGACCAGCCCTGCAGTGTTGTGCTGCAATTTCAAATATTATAGACAAATTAATGTTGAAATTGAAACTCTGCCATTTTTTGAGTCTTATATATTTTATTTTTATTCTTGACTATGGAAACGTATATTTTTCTTTTCTTGTTTTGATGTATATGAACGAAGTGTCTCGTAGCGTTAGCACAGGTAATATACTAGTAGTTCAAGGTGCAAATAAGAAGGTAAATTGACAATCAGACCTATGAAGAAGTATCAAGTTGCCCACAAACTAGTAAGAAAGGCGCGCTTTGCCGCGCCCGCTTGTGTAAGCAGCATTGCCCTGTGACATGTCACATGTCATCCGTGTGTTAGACTACTAGCACTGGAAGACGGTAAAGCAGACGGTACCTGAGTTAGCGTAAAAAAATTGACGTAGCGGGAGACGTTATCATCTACGCTACGCATGGGCATCCGGTAAAGGCAGAGGAAAGGCCAGGATTTAGCGGGGACGGCGGACCGGCTGCATGCGCGCGGCGCTCGCCTGCGCGAGCACTGCTGTGGTGGGCTCCACTTTTTCTCCTAACGAAAAAATGTTATATCTCACAAACCGAAAACCCAAATTAAATTCCGATTGCACCATTAAATTCGTTGTAATTAATTATTCAAAACTAGATCTCTCATGAATATATTTAGACAAAGTGACAAGAGGGCCCACAGTGGATAGAGGATGATATAGAGGATGGATGGATGCGGGAGAAATGAGTATAGAGGAGAGAATCTCGATGACCAGGACGTATAGAGGATGAAAATAGAGTAACATGAGTGCGGATAGTCTTATTCATCTATTCATATATATGGTGTCAGATTCTTGTGTCAGCGTGACTATCACTATATTTTTGGATTATCAAGGATGTCATCTAAGAGAAATGTATTTAATTTATATAAAATAAGTTTCAAGATGATAGGAACGACAAAGCTAGGCTAGAGGTACATACAGAGAGCCAACGTGCAGACATGCATACTTGTTTAGTCGTCATTCAAAGAAAATAATTAGTATTATGTAGTTGCTGAATCAGTTTAGTCTACTGTCTCAAAGAAACATTATACCCAGCAATTTAGTTAACTGATCACACCGATTCATTGAGTCAATTTCATCTTTAGCTGTAACGTTTCCTGTAATAGCAAATAGCAAAGACCACATATATAAAATAAGATGTATGATGTCAGCAAACTCTGATTTGTGTTTCACGTGATGCAAAGAATAGGATAGGTCCTCGATTCAAAAAAAAAAGAAGAGAGAGAATAGGATAGGTCCATATGCGGCAAAACATTTAATTCACACATTAGCAATAATGTTTGAAAAAAGTCTGCATAACCCCTTCAACTATTGAGCGTCGACTACTTCACACCCCAAACTATAAAACCAGATGTTTTACTCATGAACTTTCTAAAACTGGTCAAATAATCACTCAGGCGGTTTGAGACGGTGGTTTTGCTACAGTAGCATGATTTTGTCTTTTTTCTTTTTTTTGGCTGAATTTTTAAAAAATCATAGTAAATCATAAGAAAATCATAAAATAGAAAATCTAATTTTTTTGGACTCCACATAAGTAGATCTACATAGTGAACATATAATATAGTATACTTTAGAACAAAGTTTTTCCTGTAGATTTAGATCTATGCTTTTCTGTAATTAATTAGAATAATTCATAGATGCAGTTTCTTTCATCCAATTGTGATGAAATTTTTATTGTGGGCTAATTGTAGTATGCTTGAACTGTAATAAAAATTTTATACTCATTGGATTAGGTATAACTTAGGTATATATTTATTTAGCTTTATGCTAAGTTATATCTAAATAAATTTATAGCTAAGTTATACATGATCTGATTAATATAAAATTTTTACTGTAGTGCAAGGATACAATAATTAGCTTATCACAAAAATTTCACCACAGTTGGATGGAAGAAACTTCATCTATGAATTATTCTATTTAATTACAGAAAAACATAGATCTAAATCTACAATAAAAACTTTATTCTAAAGTATACTATATTATATGTTTACCATGTAGATCTACTTATGTGGAGTCCAACGAAATTAGATTTTTTATTTTATGATTTTTCTATGATTTACTATGATTTTTTTAAGATTTAGCTAAAATAAATAAAAAAGAAAAGGACAAAATCCCGTTACTGTAGCAAAACCACCGTCTAAAACCGTCTGAGGGGGGTTATTTGACCGGTTTTGGAAAGTTCATGGGGTAAAATATCTGATTTTATAGTTTGAGGGTGAAATAGTCTACGCTCAATAGTTGAGGGTGTTATGTAAACTTTTTCCCAATGTTTTATGCTAGAGTCTCATGTAGGTAATAGAGTTAGATGTATACATGGATACAGAAGCCGGTAGAAGTATCATGCTACCATCAAGGCATCAACTAATCCAATATATGAAGGGTGCGTCTAACGTCAAGTAAGTATGAAATGAAATAATATGAATGACAAAGCAAACAATTCAAGTCAGACCAGCAAACAATCCATAGTTATGCGTTCTTCGTAAAACATCAATCCACAGATTGTTTTTGGTAACATACATAGGGTCAGGCATTACTGGAGTCAGGGACTACCGAGGAAGTGGTTCGGATATAGTCAATGACTGATATAAAATGACGAACCAGTTTCTTTTAAAATTTTTTATGAAATGTTAATGGACTCCAGAGCCATTACAAAAAGAAATTTTTAGGGAGCACTAAACATACTGTGCTGTGAGCCACAGAAGCAGCAGGTTGCCATTCAAGAGATCATTCTCCTAGTTGAAATTTTTATATGGCATATATTCTCGAGGTTGAAGCTTCGAGAGCCAAATTTTAAGGCCATTTCATAATTATTTTAAAAAACCATACCTGTCTTACGACCTACAAAAAGCAACCTAAGAACTGTAAATGCAGGAAGCACATTTAATCGGTAAAGCTAAACGATACTAAAAAATAATAATATGCTCCATCACAAACATATGGAAGCCTATGGTGTTTGGATGTAGTGGTAGACAGAGCTGAAAAGGGAGCAAATTTGGAATATACTACAAAATTTCCCAGATCCACTAAGGACATGGCTAAACTCATCATACTCATGAGTCCATAGGCATTCTAGATATATTCAGATTTAGTGTCACTATTTGATAAAGAAATACAAAGCATCAGTGGAAGAATACATGCGAATCATCAGCGAAATAGAACACAAGGATTTGGTCTAAAACACAACTGTACCCAGCTGCGGTAGCACCTTCCTCTTACCAGAGTCCCAGTGTATGGCAGATCTACATGGCAACTTTCTTGGAAATAGTCTCTAAAAGTTGAAGTATCCAAGAGAAAAGCTAGACCGTCGATTGCAGAAGGGAAATATATAGATGTTGCTAGAAGAGAATAACCTTATAATGTATTCTTTTCACGGAAAACCTGCAGGTGTGGGCGTGTAGCCACATAGAAATCAATAGGAATTTGTAAAAATCTATGAATATGACATGTATTCACCTGCAACACTCCCTTGTACAAAAATTGCACAAAGCTATTCATGTAGCCGACATACTAACAGAGCATATGTGCCCTGCGTATGGAACTAAGTCGATTTGATCATAGTTCCCTCAGAAATAGAAGAACCCCAACAGAAGGGCTCCTTCCAAGACTACATTTAAGAGATCTGTAGCACTTCAGTGGAACTCGGTAAACAGGACAGGGGTGCGAAGGGAAATGCAAGAAAACATTCAATGGTTTTCACTATTCAGATATTGTATACAAACGAACGAAGGAAATGCCCAAATGAAAGATGCAGGCAGTTTGTAAATTTTGGGATACTCCATGAGATGGGCAGCATGTAACATACAAAATTAGATAATACACCCCAATATAATGTATCAATGAATTATTTATATGTGATATATTTTCCTGCATAAGTGATTAACAGTCTCATCTGGTGAGGTTACTTTATGTAGCAGTTGTCCCCCAAAAAGTGCTATGTGAGCAATAGCCAGCCGTGAGGAGCAGTGGCCACCTAGCAACAACAACCATCACGATTCACGACAAATCAAGAGGAAAAATGGAAAATAAGTGTGGGAGATGAGAGCCAGAGAAGAAGAGGCGACGCTCGCATTCAGGGAGAAAGGACGCGGTGGCAACCACGGAACATGGCGATTGCATGGATGACGGAAGTGAATCTGGTGGCATAGAGACCATGGGCTGAGGGCACGTGGGTGTCCCAACGAAGGTGAAGGCCTTCCGCGGTATTAGTTCCACTCCGGTAGTCTTGTATCCTAGATGAACTCGGGCGGCCGCTGTAGAGGGCTTAGAGCGCGGAGACACGACTGTCGGCTTCATCTCCATCAAAATCGGCGGCAACAAAGAACATACGACGTCGCGAGGAGAAGCCGAGTTGCAGACTTGCAGGTGTCTTGGCGCGACTCTATCTCATGCTGAGGAGGAAGCAGAAATATTTTTTGATCTTCAGATACAGACAGGAATGCCAGAGCGTAGAGGGTATATGCTTTTTGTGCTTAGGACCGACGCGACCATAACGTCGTATGAACGTGGCACACGGCTAGGCAGGACACGCATCGCAGGACGCTCTCGGAGGATGCCAATCCTCCGGCGGGTAAAGAGTTTACTGTGGGCCTGTTTGTAGGGATGCAAGTTTAAAATATTTTGGGTCATTTGGTCGACCCAAAAAATTGATGAAATGAACTAGAATGACGTTTCGGTAGTTTGATGAAAGTGAAAAAATGAACTAAAATGATATTTGACCGTAATTAGTTAGCTGACCCAAAAAATCCATTGGGTACCCACTTGCATCCCTAGCCTATTTGGGAGAGCTGTGCTCCCTGATTCTCTAGCCGTGCTCTCAGATTTTCAGGTGATTTAATTATGTGGCTGAAAGTAGATTCTCTTTGATTCTTCTTTAGTCTAAACTCTCAAAATCAGGATACTGAATCACTTCACAGTCTCCTAATTCATTTCAGAAAATCACTTTATAGAAATCATCGAAGAATTATTTCTGGTTGAAAAATAGGTTCTCTCTAACAATACGCTCCGAACAGCTCTACCAAACGGTCCATATGACACATCTAGCGCGTCGGCGGTCAAGATAGCGCGGGCGGCCGTGTGTTCCCTCTTCTCCGCCGTGCGCGTGGAGTATGTGTGCGCTGAGTCTGAGATGAGATCTGCCATCAGCCCATGGCCCCCATGCCTGTTTCCTGTTCCTGAGGAAGAGAAGAGCTCAGCTGCTGGTGCTGAGCACGACGCAGCCGCCACCGCCACCGCCACCGCCACCGCCCGCCCACGCCATCCAGCTTTAGGTAGGTTACCTTTTTTTTTTTTTTCTTTGCACGCGGTGAAGGCATCCCATCCCATCTCACTGTCTGCCTTTCCCATCTCAGCAAGAGAGAAAAGGGGTCCAGGCCAAGAAGATTAGTGTCTCCTCTCTGCACGACCACGAATCTTCCGATCCTCTCAAGACTCAACTTAAGCTAGTCAACCAATATCAGCGGCATCAGCACGGGGATCAGGGAAGTAAGACGAAGGAGGGGATCATAATTCGATCCGATCGATTGCGGAGCGCCGGAGCTCGGGGCGATTCATGCCAAGATGCTGCAGCGGGCGGCGAGCAACGCCTACTCGTGGTGGTGGGCGAGTCACATCCGGACCACCCAGTCCAAATGGCTCGACGCGAACCTGCAGGGTCAGTTCCGGTTCCGATTCCCACCTGTTCTTCATTCATCCATCTCCTGCTCTAAATTATCGCTGCCCTGTCCTCAAGACCTCAACTCTCTGATGACCGATCTTGTGTTGTGTGCAGATATGGAGAATCGAGTCAAGATCATGCTTAAACTCCTCGGACAGGAAGCCGATTCCTTTGGCAAGAGGGCCGAGATGTACTACCACACCAGACCAGAGGTGATAAGCCATGTGGAGCAAGTCTACAGGGCTTACAGAGCTCTCGTCGAACGCTATGATCACATATCCAAGGAGCTCCATAAGGCCAACCACACCATTGCTACTGCTTGTCCAGAAGAGGTGCAGTATGCAATGTTAGAAGAGGAGGATCATGATTTCCCCAAAGCAATCACACCAATAAACTCGCACAAGATAGACAACTCCACGGTCCAAGAGATTCTGAACGCAAAGAGACAAGGTCCTTCAGGGTGGAACAAGCCACTCACCGATCCACACATGAGTACCGAGGACGCACAAGAAAAGATCAGCAGACTTCAGAAGGCTATACTTGTTCTGCAAACCGAGAAAGAGTATGTTAAGAGTTCTTATGAGAGTGGTATCGCTAGGTACTGGGAGATCGAGAAGCAGATTGCAGATGCACAGAAGGAAATCTGTCTCATTCAGGACAAATTTGATGCACATGCAGCCATCGGCGATGATGAAGCCCGTGCCTTGATGACAATAACAGCTCTTAGATCTTGTCAGGGAACCATTTCTGAGCTTGTACGTCATTTTGAGGAGTTGATCAGGCTTGCAGCCGTGGAGTTGGAAAAAACAAAGTCTCTCCAAGCACAGCTGTATGCTATGAATGGCAACACTGACATATCTTCAAGAGAGGCAAGCAGCAAAGACACGTCAGTGAATGCAAGGTCTTACCCAGTTACCCAGACAATACTTGAGTTGCAGCCCATATATGAGAAACTTGACAAGTTTTTTGCCAGTGGTTCTGAATCTTCTGCGGAGGAGATTGCAGAGAATGTTGATGAACTTGTTGATAAAGTCATCAACTTGGAGCTCAAGTTCCCAAAACAGACAGCACAAATCAATCAACTCCAACAAGAGAATGAGAACCTAAAGAATAAATTGGATGAGTTACAAGACGAGATGGCACTTCGTGATGACCAAAGTGACTTAAATGAACAGATCAAGCAATTAGAGGATGAGTTTAGCACAGTCCGAGTTCTTGAAAGATCAATTATTGAGGAAGAAGCCTCTGTCAGCATAGGCTTTTCTGAAATTTTTAGCTGCATAATTAATATCTCAAAGGCACTTGGATCTGTTGGCCCTGAAGACCTGCATAATTTGTCGACTGCAGTAGAGGATTGTGCGATGGTTTCAAAAGATGTGGTCCTGGAGCACTCTACAGAAGAGAGCAAGGGTGGGGACTTCAGAGACATAGAGGCCCCAACTCTAAGTCATAGTTTCGGCCAAGATAGAGAAGATGTCTTGGAAGTGGTTAATGATAATGGTAATGATGACATCTATGGCTCGAGGAATGCTGATGAGGAAAATATCCCTGGGAGTTGCTTAATGAAACAAGTTAGATACAAATTGTCTCTACATTCTGAGGACCACATTAATCCGTTTGTCAGTTCAGAAAATGAAAACAGAGTTCAATATTCAGGTGAGGTCAATTTTGATAGCTCATCAGGAGAAGTATTCCAGAGTTCATCAGAAAATGAGAATGGAAGTAGAAACTTCCCTAAAGGCGAAATTGTGAGAGGTGAATATCCATTGGCAATAGTCAGACCGACTCATCTCCTCCACTCAGGTAGTATGGATACTTTAGACAAGAAATATGGC
The DNA here is from genome assembly GCA_009763385.1 of Coix lacryma-jobi var. lacryma-jobi. Taxonomy (NCBI): domain Eukaryota; kingdom Viridiplantae; phylum Streptophyta; class Magnoliopsida; order Poales; family Poaceae; genus Coix; species Coix lacryma-jobi. The sequence goes on along the minus strand of CM019825.1, from coordinate 490,158 downwards.
TCTAATGAAGCTTGTCAGTCATTAACGGAAGTTGCTGAGGGAAATATTGGTGATGGAAGTTCTTTTACCAGCAGTAATGTAATCCAGGAGGAAGGACATGGAGATAGTAAATCACAAAATACCAGTGGGCAGATTAGTCCAATTGCTTCCTCAAACTTGTACAGTTTAAAGGAAAAAGATTCCCTAGAAGTATCCTCATTGCTGGAAGCTACTTGTTTCAGTGGTGCCGATAAGAGCCTGCACTTGGGGCATGCAAATGAAGCACAATCTGTTGAAGAATTGCCAGACCAAGGTGGTCAACTAAACGGACCACACAATATTGAAAGTTTGAACGAATGCGGCCAAGTTGGATTGCTTAAAGAGGATGACTGCATTTCATTAGGTCATGTTGCTAATATCCAAGATATGACGAACATGTATTCCTCAGAAGTGAGGGATGAAACTTCTCTCTATGTGCCAGATGGAGATTCTAAGCAAGTTCTGACAAACTTAGAGAAGAAGAGTTCACATGGCAAAAAGATTGCAAGCGAAGCAACTACCTCGAACAATCATGGAGCAAGGAGTCAGGGTGAAAAGTCTGGTTTGATGGGAGAGGAATTTGTACCTAGCTGGCAAGAATTTCTTCTTGATGGGCTTGAAGGTAGAGAAGCAATCCTACTAGCCGAGTATACTTCAGTTGTGCGGAACTACAAAGAAACAAAGAGAAGGCTTACCGAACTGGAAAAGAAAAACCAGGAGCATCTTGAAGAGACAAAGGCAGTTATACGGGAGTTAAGGAATGCAAATTCCATGAAGTATGTTGAGATTCGGTCACTAAGAGATCTCCTGGATTCCTCGGAGATGCCTCCCAGTAAATTGGATAGTAACTCAAACGGTTTCTTAAGTGTGAGATCTTTTAGAGAAGTTGACAGATCAAATGACACTTTGGGTAGAGATATTTCAACTGTGGAGGAAAGCAGTTCTAGCAACATCGAGGCACCTAACAACACATCACTTTTTGAAGCGAGGTTCAGAAATGACATTGACGCTTTGGTGGAGGAGAATTTGAAGTTCCTGGTAAGGTATAGCATGACTTGCCATCACATGGAGGAGTTTGACAGAAGATACCAGGAGGTACAGAATGAAATGGAGAACATGGAAGATAATAAAACTGGAGAACCTGATACTCGAGCAGAGCCCAAACCAGCTGAAAAGAAGTTGAGAGAGCTCCGAACTGAACTGGATGTTTGGTTTGAGCAGAATGCGCTTCTCGATCAAGAAGTGCAGCTTAAGTCTGCATCTCTTTGCAGACTGCAAGAGGAGATAGCCGAAGCCCTGAGTGGTAGCTTGGAGATGGACAGAGCCAAGTTGTTTACACCATATGAAGCTGCCAAGTTTCAAGGGGAGGTTCTAAACATGCAGCAATCTAACAGCAAGATTGAGAACGAGCTGCAGGCAGCATCAGAACGAATGAGGGGGCTTCAAGCCAAGGTTAACCATGCTCTAGAGAAGCTACATGAGAGTTTTGAGATTTCATCCCAACGCCAGCCAGAGACCGAAGGTAGCTATGGGAAACAGTTCAAGCATTTTCCAAGTAGGACAAGGGTACCGTTGCGGAACTTCCTGTTTGGAACAAAGCGAAAGAAGAAATCTATATTTGCATGTATTAATCCCACACTCCAGAAACAGTTCAGCGATTTGTGAGGTGTGTGAGTGTTCTTTTTGCATCTGAGTTCCAGAAATGTATTCATTTCAGTAGCTGACATGATTCTATAGTTTGCACTTGTAGTGAAAAAAATGTTGAAGGATGCATGTGGTAGCAGCTAGAATTTGGCTCATCTAGTCAACAGATGTAAGAGCTTGTTGGGTGGGATAACATGACCATAGTTTTCCTTTTGAAAAACTTATCATTACACCATTGCTCACCGGGCAAAAAATGAACAATAGCTGTATATATCACCGTTGATTTCCTTGTACCTGGGGGTAGTTTTGTTTCCCAGGGCACAATTGAGACCAGGTTTTGTTTGAATTTTAGCTTGTGTTTGTTTGTAATGGTAATTTGTTCATTTCATTTGATTGAGAATTTCAAAGAAATAAACAAGGCAAATTATTTGGAGAATACTTTACGAGTACAGTGTGAATAACATTATACTAACAAACACTCATCTCATTCAGTTGAGACTTATTCCAACTAATACAACATGAAACGCAACTAACAGATGTTGAGAAGCTCCCCTCCCATGGCGATGATCAGATCAGGCTACCGGGCTTTGTATCTGCAAATACAAAGATGAGTCAGTCCCGGGCCGTTACTACTTTCTATTTCTGTACAGCTAAAAAGACCTAGATGGTATCGTAATCATCCGCTCCTGATCGTCCCGCCCGACAGTATTAGTCGCGATGTGCTGATACTCCCCCGGCGCAACCGCTCGTGCCCGCCCACGACGCGAACGCACCCGGCAGCTTCGCACCTCGGCGTAGCTCCTCCCGGCTCACCCGCACGGGCGCCGATCCGGGTTATGGACATCCACATTAATATTTCATAACACTCCCCTTGGATGTCCATTAACAGGTGGATTGCATGCGTCATTAAAATCCTTGCCTAAGAAAAACCCAGCGGAAAAAATCATGGTCAAGGAAAAAAGAGTACATACATATCCACTTCCCCTAATGGCAACATCACTTGATGTCTTTTAGTCACTGCAATCCAGTACCATGTGCCAATTCCTTGAATACTGATGTAGGGAGTGCCTTTGTGAACAAGTCTGCTGGATTCTCACTTGAACGAATTTGTTGGGCTGTTATAATACCATCCTTTCGAACAAGTCTGTGAAGAAAAACTTTCGTGAGATGTGTTTTACTCTATCTCCTTTTATGTACCCATCTTTCAATTGAGTTATGCAAGCCACATTGTCTTCATGTATAACAGATGGCGCTTCCTTTTCTAAAAGTAAATTGTATACCTTACTAATATGATGTGTCATATTTCTCAATGAGACACGTTCTCTGTTAGCTTCATGGATAGCCAAAATTTCTGCATGGTTAGATGAAGTTGTTGCTAAGCATAATTCATGCAAGGCTAATGTTACATATCTAGAGTAAATTTGGCCTTGGTTTATCTCTATCATCAAATACTTCTATTGTTTATGAAAGCAATAACTCAAAGCTCATTGACCAAAATTAAACACAATGCTTAAATTTAATTAAAGAAAGATCATTTTAACCTAAGCACCATGCTTAATTAAGACCAATGGATATACTATATACGATTACACCCAAACCAGAGCATACTATATAAATAAGAGAAGTATGTACGAGCAAATTTATATTCTTGTGGAGACAAACATGAGTAAAGGTGTTGGTGAACATTGAATTACCTTTGCATATCTGAGTAGTTTATGTTAGAATTATACATGGGCTTGACCCAATAATAAATTCTGAAATTCCTAATAAATCTCAAAGGCCCATTCATGTGTGCAAAGAGGGAAAGTGGAACTCTTTAGTCCCACCTTGCTAGTGGAAGATGAGAAGAACTTGCTTAAATATGAAAGTCCTTTCCACTTCCTCAAGTCTAGTGTGAGAAGGAGAAAGAGAATCCCACACGCGCTCGCTCGCTCGCCTCGCCGCGCGTGGCGTGGCGACTGGCATGAGTGCGCGGCACCTGCGTGAATGGTCCGCCGAAATTTGGCTCCTCGTCTTGCGGGAGCGCGGTCTCCTTTTGTAGTTTTAGTTTTTGGTTTCTTGGCCTTCATGCTCTCGTCTTTAATAACGGGTCGTCTACCATCCAAGTCAGGCGACGCTACGTCCAGATGTATTCGTCGTCAACTGCTCTGAGCTCTTCCTCCACCGCTCATCGATGATCAGCCAACACCGACTCCACCACCGTCTTCTCCAGATCTAATGTCTTCACTTATACAGTTCAATCTATCTGGTGTACGAACTATGCTTATACCAGATCTTAGATCTTTGTTCTTGCTCTTTAATTTATCTGGTGTACGAGCTATGCTTACACCGGTTGTCATGTTTGAGATCGTGTTATGCCTATTTTATTATGCTAGTAAACAATACAATCTGAGATATCTAGATCATCAATTTATCATGATTTATATTCTGGTTTTAATCTGAAAATTGCCTATTCTTTTAATAATCCAAAAACCTTATTATATGTTTCTAGAATTAACTATGGCTAGTTTTGTTGATGCGCCGAAGCCAGAAACTTTTTTTGGAGAGCACTTTAAGAGATGGCAAATCAAGGTCACTAATTGGTTGACGACCATGAAAGTGTTATGGGCGAGTGCTGGTATGCCCGAGGGAAATATCTCTGAAGAAGATTAGAGAAGATTCCAGGATGCCAACCAAATCTTTGTGGGAGCTGTGCAAAATGTCCTTGCTAATCATATTTTTGATACAATTCTGCACATTAAAGACGCAAAGACTTTGTGGGATTATCTGGTAGCTACTTTTGGTGCTTCAGATGCTGGCAAAGAGTTGTACATCATGGAGACTTTTCACGACTACAAGATTGTTGCGAATAAATCTATAGTCGAGCAAGCTCATGAGTTACAACGTCTGGCTAGAGAGCTTGAACTCCTTAATTGTGTTATACCCGATGAGTTTGTGGCTGAGTGCATTATTGCAAAGTTACCTTCCTCTTGGAGGAATTTCGCCACAAGCCTTAAATACAAGAACATAAAATATCAGTTGAAAACCTGATAGCATCTCTTGATGTTGAGGAGAAGGCTCGGGCTAAAGATAACACTGAGAAGGGAAACGAGGAAAGAGCTAGCGCTCACTTCGTCCAGAAAAACCATGGCAAGTACAAAGGAAAGTCTAAGTCTTTTAATGCCAAACTACAACTGCATTTAAGAAGAAGAAGAAGAGTAAAGTAGAGTTTGTCGTGCTTCACTTGTGGAGAGCTTGGGCATTTTTCCAAAGAGTGTTGAAAATTTATTATTCCTCTGTGATTGTTTGGCGAACTTGTTTTTCCAGATAAATTCAGTATGGCATGATTTATCGTTCTCTACAATTGCTACGACATCACCTAATGGTCACTTGTTACCAACATGTGCAGATGACAACTACTCGAGTGGGGCTGGCGGCAGTGGTGGTAATGACAACAACCGTGACAACCGCGATCCACCACCTCCTCCACCCGCTACTCCAGAGCAGCTCTTCGCTCAGTTCTTGGGGAGTCAACGCAACATCGATGCATTACTGCGTGAGAACTTGGGACGTGACAACCAACGTCCCGAGCCAAACCAGTACAACACTTTCAAGGACTACTTGGATACCAAGCTGCCTATCTTCAAGGAGGTTACAGAGCCTTTGGAGGCGGAAGAATGGTTGTACACCATAGAACAAAAGTTTCGCTTGCTCAGGCTGACCGAAGAACTGAAGACCGAGTATGCCGCTCATCAGCTGCAGGGGCCAGCTGGGATATGGTGGGGACATCACCGTACTACCTATCCTGCCCGCACCTCCATCACGTGGGAGATGTTCTCTCGTGCTGTCCGAGGGCATTACATACCGCCAGGGCTGACAGAGATGAAGGTTGTAGAATTCATGAGTCTGACACAGGGAACACACTCAGTAACGGAGTATCACCGACTGTTCAATTCTCTATCCCGCTATGCACCAGAGTTTGTGAACATCGAAACCAATAAGATAGCGAGTTTCAAGAGAGGCCTAAACACCAAGATGAGTAAGACTATGGGTACATCACCCCGTACCACTTTCAACGACTTCATCAGTGACTGCTTAACTCAAGAGAACAATAACAACAAGCATGCATCGGGCAAGGCCCGAAAGAGAGCTTTTGAGTCTGGACCATCACAGCCTAGGGCACCACCTGCTCAGCATTCTCAGTACCGTCCACCCATGCCAGGTGCTCGTTTCAGACCGCCTCAGAAGAAGAGTCAACAATAGTACCAACACAATTAAAGGCCATACAAGGTGGCAACTACTCAAGCTAGGGCTAGGCAACACAGTTCTACTGGCGGCAAGCCCGTTGCCTATGGACGACCCTGCTTCAATTGCAATCAGGAGGGAGACTTTGCCAGGTATTGCCCTCATACCAAGAAGCAGCAAACCAACTACCCAACGTGTCTGCATCACACAACAGCTGAAGAAGCTCCTGCAGGAGAGCCCGTGACTGCTGGTATGTTTCTTGTCAACAATCATCCTGCAGTTGTTTTATTCGATTCTGGATCATCACATTCTTTCATGAGCAAAACATTTGCACAAAAGAATAACGAAGAATTGTCTGAAATGGACTATGGGTTTCAAAGAAGTTCTGTTGGGAGTAGTGTATTATCCAGACAGATAGTTCGTAATGCGGCCATCGAGATTGGAGGGCATTAATTTGGAGCCAATTTAGTGGTTTTGCCCGGACTTGTAACACCTCTGGTGTTTAGCATGTAATTAACTTGACATATCATCATTATCATCTTTAAGCATCTTGATCATGATTTCATGTGTATGCATTTTGCTAGTGTATCATTTTATGTGAAGTACCTCTATTGCAAAAACCCTAATTAGCCCACTCCTCTCTACAAGGGCAAAATGGTAATTTCAGCTCTGTGACTAGCTTTGTGTAATTCTTGTTCCTTTGGTGTCTTGAAGTTTTGTTGTGTTGGCCAAAGTTCAAAAATCAGAATTTGATTTCAAATCCCTTTACAAAACTCTGATTTCCAAACCCTGGATTTTATCCCTCTTTTTGTGATTCAAAAATTATTCAAAATTTGAGGTTGGTCCAAAAAGCAAAGCTGTAGATCTGGCCAAGAGAAACAACTTTGGTATTTACGAATTTTCAAGTTGCAGTACAAAATTTTGAGTTATTTCAAATACTTTCAAACCCCAACTTTTGTTCCCTTTTCAGTTTTCAAAAAATTAGTTCAAAAACTAATGAGTTTCAGGGAAAGTGTATAATAGCAAAGTTGTAGGTTTTGATAAAAGGAACAACTTTCGTATTTGCAGATTTTCAAGTTTCAGTTTGAAATCCAAAGTAATTTTGATTTGAATCAAATTTGAAAAGTGTTTCCTTTTCTGTTTTTGAATATAGTTCAAAAAACTATTTGGAATTTGAAAATGTTCATATTGACAAAGTTGTAGATCTCATTTTTCTGAGCAACTTTGGTATTTGGAGTTTTTGTCGCATAGTTCAAATTTTGGGAGCAATTTGCAAAATACAGAAACCAGCAAAAGTCAAAACCTACACCTAGCACTGTTCTTCTTCCAGCTAGGGCCAGGGGGGGGGCCCGGCCATGGCGCCCCGCCGGCGCCGCGCCTGCAGCGCGCACGGCTGCTCCCCACGCGCCACCAACCTGCCGCCGCTGTCTACCTGTTCCCTCCGCGCCCGCACGCGAGCGCTGACCCTCGCTCCCGTCCCCTACAGTCCTCTGCGCGTCGCCGCCGCGTGGCCATTGCCGGCCGAGCTTGCGCCCGAGCCCCGGCTGCACGCCATCACCCCCGCCAGAGCGCAATCGAGTGCGCATGCGCTCACCGTGCTTATCCACACCACCTCGAGGTCTCTACCGGCCTCTGGCCGCGCCTATAAGAAGGCCGCCGGAGCCCGAGCTCCCTCACTCACCTCCGCCGCCGTCGCCAGCTCACACCAGCGCCTCCCGAGCTCAACCACCTAGCTCAGCAGCTCCGCCTTGATCTGGTGAAGATTCCCCACCCTCCAATTTCACCTCTACCGCCCTCAATCGCCCGGCGTAGCTCGTCGTTGTCGTCTCCGGCGAGAACCCGGCGAGCTCGGGTTCGTGAAATTCGCCGTCTCCGGCCTTGATCATCTCCCTCCGACCCCCGCATCACCTTCCTTACTCCCGTGCAACTCTAACCCGGCCATCGCGGCTCCGTTTGTTGCACAGGGTCGCCACTGCGCCGATCGCCGTCGCTCGTCGTCCGCCGGTCATCGTCGACCACCTCCACCGTCCATCCCCGTCCCTCACCGAGCTGCCCCATCAACGCCGGTGAGCTCCCTGTTGCCTCCCGTGCCCTCAGCTCTGCCGCGGAGTGCCCAGGTTGGCCGGCGTAAGCGCGCCGCCGCGCTCGGGTCGCCGCCGGCGAGCAGAGCACCGCCATGCTCCGTTTTCCCTTTTTATTTTCAAGATGTGAATAGTGTTCTGTTTTCTCTTTTTTGTATGATTTTCTGTAGATCTCCAAAAATTCTGAAATTTTTGTGGTAGACTCTTTATGCTCTGAAGTATTTTATAAAAATATGAAACTTGAGTTTTGTGCAAAAAATTGAAAATGTAAAATTCCCCTTTTAATTGAAAAATGAAGGTTTTGGTATTTTTGGAGAGTGATTTATAGCTCCAAAAATCTTGAGATAAATTTTGCAAGCTAGTTGTGTCATCCTGAGTCTCTGGTAAAATTTTGAAGTCATTTGGAGCAAGTTGATTTTTGAGTTTTTTTTTTAATTAAGGAATAGTGCCTTTTGTTAATTAAATGTTTAGATTTAATTGAGCACCTTAATGACCTCCAAAAATTTTGAAATTTGTTTTGCCATCTATCTACACCATAATGAACTTATGTGTTTAATTTGGTAATTTTTGGAGCATCTTCATAAAATGACCTTTTAAATAATTAAGGAAAATAGAAAAAGTGATTAGGGTTTAGTGTTGAATGCCCTGTGATGTGACTTTTGGATTGATTGATGTTCATAGACCCCTACCCCTCTGGTCTATGATGATTGTGATGCCTTATGATGTCCATGCTTAGGTTTAATGAAAGTTGCTTAATTAAAATTGTTAATATTGCTAAAAGGGAAAAGTAATCTATTGTCCACTTTAACCACCATTCATACTTTGCAAGGCTATACTCTAGTTTCGTCCCATGCATTTTGTTCTTACTAGCATACTCATGTGCATGCATCATTGCATACGTATAGTGACCGAAGAAGAAGGCCCTGAAGTCGAGGTAGCCACCGAAGGATCTGTCCCCGAGGCAACCCCGAGCCCCGTCAACTGCACTGCTGACCCCGAGCCTGTCCTTTTTGCCATTCAAGGCAAGCCCCGGTGCATTTAAACCCTTCCTTGCTTTTATAAAGTTTTTCCTAAATGTTTTAAGTTAAACTACTGCATTAAGTTTTAGGAGTTGTGTGATGACCTAACTCTTGCATTACTTACCTCCACCGTCAAACCCTAACCCTGTTTTAAAACTATTTGAAAAATGCTTAGCAATGCTATACACTAGATTTGCAATAAAATTGCCAATTTCAAAGGTATGATCACCTTAAGGAATGTTTATGGGAATTTGGTCTTACTCCCCGACTGTTGGCTAGGTATCTGATCCGTACCTAGACAATAGCGAGGAGAGGTTGTCCTTGCGTACGGTGCCGTCATGTTGTAGTCCGGGACTCAACAGTTGACATCGACCGGGACAGGGTTGAAAAACTGACAGGACCTGTACTCTTGGGTTAGAGTCCCGAGGTACTTGTCGCTGGCTGGAAAATTTAGGGACCACCTGTATGGGGGCCTGCTGACTAAGACTTGCAACTATTCACATACTACGGAAAGCTTCGGCTCCGAGGAATCCTTTATTGGACCGACAACCGCGCACTGGGAGTGGAGAGATGGCGGAAGTAGCATGTACCCACGTGGGTTAAAGTCCCGGATTGGAGTGGTGTACTGTACTTCCGGGTGGCGTAGGACCGGGCCCAATCTTGGAGGAATCGTGGGAGACGAGTTGGCATATGCAAGCTTTGGTGCTACATATGCAGTGTGGATAGGGACCCTCAGCTGAGTATCATTTATCCGGATTAACGCTGCTCCTCGGTTATGGAGACTTAGTCACTGACTGTCAACAGGGAGTGGTTCTCAACTAGGAATGTTTTGAAATGTAAAATGAATCATGGATGATGAAGAATTGAGGAATACTGAATCTTTCCAGAATAAAATAAGGTTTACAAAAAAAATGCTTTTCTACAAAATACTTGATCTTGCTTAAGCCTTACCTTGACTACCCTAAGCCTCTCATACCTGAGTCTTCTCCCTTTTTCTTTAGTCGGGTAAGTCTTGTTGAGTACCTTTGTACTCAGGGTTCTATTACCCATGTTGCAGGTATGGCAGATTCCTCAGTATGCCTTGGACCCTGCTGTGTGACTGTTGTTCAGGAAGAGGCCGATGAGGCCGATGAGTGATTATTCACCCTCGGGCTGGGTGAAGTATCTTTATCCTTTAGTTGTTGCCTTATGCTACTCTGCCAAGTCCATCTATTTGAACTATGGTCTGTAATAACTTCACTTTAATTTTATGTTGGACCCTGGTTTGTAAAACTATTGTTATCTAAGTCTTCCGCTATTTTCTCCGATGTTAGTTGTCAAAATGCTCAAAAGATTGTAACTGAATTGTGAGATGATCCTGCGGACATCGGGCACTGATGTAGCCCAGTGGCGGAACCCGGTCTTAATCTCTTGGCTGTACGGATCGACTGTCAGTGATTGACAGTGATTAGTGGGCCATGGGATTAGGGCCGTTACGTCACAGAGTGGTATCGGAGCATCTCACTACGACGTTGCAATTTTTTTGCGAAAACTTCAAAAGGTTTTTAAGTCCAAAAACTAAACTTGACTATTTTGAGTCCAAATTGCTTCTCTCATCTCATCTTGTCTTTGGCAACTAGTAGCAAGACAACTTGTATAAGCCCTATGTACCTTACCTTAGTAATTGCATTGCCTTGTTCCGTAGGAACGAATCATGCATCATGCCATAATCACTTAAGATAATAACTTCCTCTCTAAGTCTGTTGGGTTAGTATACCTTTACCTTTTCTTGCTAGCCTTATCCTTCTCTTCTATCTATCTGATCCAGACATGGCCCGTATCAAGTTCACCGCTCGCAAGTCGACTGGACCCAATGGCGTGCCACGCTACCAGCTGGCACCACGCGCTGGGGAGGAGACTGGAGAATCTTCCAACGGTCGTCGCTTTCCCCGCCGCACCCGCAAGAATCTGAAGGAGGAAATCAAGAATCTGAAGGCTGAGATAGAGAACATGGAGCATGACTTCTACCTTTCCCGCCTGGAGTTTTATGAGGCACGAGCTTCCCTGGAGCAGGCCAACCGGAACACGGTTCGCGCTATCGAGCAGCGCAATGATGCTTGGACCCGCGAGGACGTCACCAGAGCCGAGCTCCACGGACTGCAGCAGTACACAGCTCAGATTGAACAGTTCAATGATATGCTTCATGAGGAAGTGCATCAGCTGTATGATCAACTCCACCCCTTGGTACCCCCAGTTATGGAAGACCCTGAGGACGGAGTAGTGGAGGAACCTGAAGTAGAACATGAGCCAGACCAGAATGAAGAAGTGGAACCTGCAGAAGATGTCCAGGCCGAGGACGAGGATGAGGAGGAAGAGCCCGAACTCATCATCGAAGATGAAGACGACGATGAAGACATGATCGTCATCGATGACGACTAGACTCGTTGTGTCTGTGCCATCTGCTCACCTAAAGCCTTAAGTCTAGGTTTGGGGCGTTAGTTGGTCTTCTGTCTAGTCGAGTCTGTATCTTGTCTTGTACCTTTCCTTTGTCAGTCGGTGGTTATCTATCGAACCTCTGTATCAGTTATCTACCCTTGCATCAATGAATCTTATCAGCCAGTTTCGTTCAAAAATCAATCTTTGGATGCTAAGTTCCCAAGTTTTTAACAGATGCCTGTGAACACCCGCACTGGAGCCGGAAGTTCCGGAGGTGCCAACCTTCCAAACCCTCCACCAGTTCCTGCTACCCTGGCAGATGCCGTTGCAGCCTTAGCTGCCGCTGCCAACCTGATGGCTCAGAACCAAGGGCAGCAGAACAATGGCAACCGTGGTCGTCGCAACAACCAGGAGACAACTTACGTGGACTTCACTGAGACTCGACCACCGGTCTTCACGAGGGCCGACGAACCTCTCGAGGCTGACGACTGGTTACGCACCATGGAACAGAAGTTCAGTCTTCTGTACTGCACAGAGATCCAGAAGCCTCGGTTCGCTTCTCAGCAGCTCCGTGGTCCCGCAAGCGCCTGGTATGCCAACCTATTGGCTGCCCAGCCTGAAGGTCACCAGCTGACCTGGGAAGAGTTCCGCACCGCTTTCAGAGCACATCACATCCCTTCAGGATTGATGAAAATGAAGTTGGATCAGTTCCTGGCCCTGCAACAGAAAGATTCTACCGTTATGCAGTACGTGGGACAGTTCAACCACCTGAGCCAGTATGCCTCCGACTATGTCAACACAGAAGAAAAGAAGAGAGATTGTTTTCTCAGGGGTCTGCACCCTAAGATTCGCAGAGGTCTATCCAACAACCTAAACGGATCCTATCATGATGTTGTTGACCGTGCTGTCGCTTTCGAGGAAAGTAACCGCCAGTATCAGGAAGAGAAGAAGAAGAAGAAGGCTGGATCTAGCAACTTCTCCAGCAACCATAAGCGCCCAAGAATCATCTATCACCCCAGCCACCACCAAAACCGTGCCCCATACCCCCATCAGCAAGTGGTCGTTCGTACCGCGGCCACCACCCATAATGCCAACCAGCAAAGTGCCACTCAGCCGAACGCCCCAGGTGTTCGTATCACCACCCCTCAAACAGCTTACAACCATCCATGCTACAACTGTGGCCAAGTTGGTCACTGGTCTCGCGAGTGCCCAAAACCCAAGAAGAATGCCCAGTATGCACAGAAAGGCCCTGGAGGATCACAGCAGCAGCACCGTGCACCGCAGCAGCACGTCCAGAAGGGCAAGTTTGTCAAGAAGCACGGGCAAGTCTACTTCACCACCGTCAGTAACATCCCAGAAGGAGAGCCCGTCATGCTCGGTAGGTTCCCTGTTGCCAATCATCCTGCAGTCGTCTTGTTCGATTCTGGTGCATCGCATTCCTTCATCAGTCGCACTTTTGTCATCAAGCATAAGTTACCCATGGGGGAGTTAAAAGAAAGTTTTTGCATACTTTCGCCTGGAGGGCGGATAAATACTAAGGAAGTGGTCCGCAGTATGCCAGTAATGTTGGGGGAACATGTCTTTCCTACCACCATGATAGTACTGCGCAATCAAGAGATTGATGTCATCTTAGGCATGAATTGGATGTGTCAGTATAAAGCCATGATAGACATCTTGAATAGAGTCGTGAGAGTGGATATTCCTAACAGCACCACCAAACTCCTTCTCCAACTTCCTATGCCTCAAAAACCAGCAACCACCCAGTTGAACACCGCCTGTGTTCCGGAAGTCAGGGATATTCCCGTGGTCTGTGAGTTCCCTGATGTCTTCCCAGAAGATCTACCTGGTCTGCCTCCCGATCGTGATGTTGAGTTTGCCATAGAGCTAAAGCCCGGGACTGCTCCTATATCCCGTAGAGCTTATCGAATGCCTCCCAAAGAGTTGGCAGAGCTGAAGATCCAATTGCAAGAGCTATTGGATAAGGGTCTCATTCGCCCAAGTTCATCTCCTTGGGGCTGTCCTGCTATCTTTGTGAAGAAGAAGGACAAAAGCCTTCGTCTGTGCGTTGACTATCGCCCGCTCAATGAGGTCACCATCAAAAATAAATATCCCTTGCCTCGCATTGACCTTCTTTTTGACCAGTTATCTGGAGCCAGAGTGTTCTCCAAGATTGACCTCAGATCTGGTTACCACCAAATAAAAATCCGTCCTGAAGATATTCCTAAAACAGCTTTCACCACCAGATACGGCCTATATGAGTACTTGGTCATGTCATTTGGCTTGACCAATGCCCCCGCTCATTTCATGTATCTCATGAACTCGGTGTTCATGCCAGAACTCGATAAATTTGTAGTCGTGTTCATTGACGACATCCTTGTCTATTCAAGAACTCCTGAAGATCACGCCAAGCATCTTCGAATCGTTCTCTCTCGTCTCAGAGATCACCAGCTGTATGCCAAGTTCAGTAAATGTGAATTCTGGCTAGATCGAATTCAATTCCTTGGTCATGTCCTGTCCGCCGAAGGTGTGTCAGTTGACCCTGGAAAAGTGGCAGATATCTTGGATTGGAAGCCACCTACCACTGTCCGCGAAGTTCGCAGCTTCATGGGAATGGCTGGATACTATCGTCGTTTCATCCCAGATTTCTCCAGAGTCGCCAAGCCTATCACAGAGTTGTTGAAGAATTCCGTGGATTTCGTTTGGTCACCAGCCTGTGAGCAAGCCTTTCAAGCCTTGAAGAAACTGCTAACTACATCACCAGTCCTAGCTCAACCAGATATCGAGAAACCCTTCGATGTATACTGTGATGCATCTGGTACTGGTTTGGGCTGTGTTTTGATGCAAGAAGGACGAGTAATCGCTTATGCCTCACGACAGCTTAAGCGACATGAGGAAAACTACCCAACCCATGATCTTGAGCTAGCAGCAGTCGTGCATGCCTTGAAGATTTGGCGTCACTATCTGTTGGGCAGCACCTGTAACATGTATACGGATCACAAGAGCCTAAAATATATCTTCACTCAAGAAGAATTGAATATGAGGCAGAGAAGATGGCTTGAGTTGATTAAAGATTATGATCTCGAAGTACATTACCATCCTGGTAAGGCAAATGTAGTTGCCGATGCCCTCAGTCGCAAGTCATACTGCAACTGTCTGACGACGAAGCCCTATGATTTTTCCTTGTGCCATGAACTTGAAAGGATGGGTATTGAAATGATCCCGCAAGGAAGCCTGAACAATGTCAGCATAGAAACATCCATCAAGGATCAAGTCATTGCTGCTCAGAAGGATAACCCTGGAATCAAGCACGTCATCGAAAAGGTCCAGACCGGAAAGGCTGATTGTTTCAGGATCGATGATGTAGGAGTTGTTTGGTTCAAAAACCGTTTAGTAGTTCCCAAGGTGCCTGAATTGAGACAGTTAATCCTTGATGAAGCACACTTGACCAGATTTTCTATTCACCCCGGTAGTAACAAGATGTACCAAGACTTAAAGCAGAAATTCTGGTGGACTAAAATGAAGATTGAGATTGCCCGGTATGTCGCTCAGTGTGACACCTGCCAAAGAGTCAAGGCAGTACACATGAGGCCTGGAGGAGAATTGCAACCTTTGCCAGTACCCGTTTGGAAATGGGACGACATTAGTATGGATTTTGTCAATGGACTACCCAAGACCCAGAAAGGTTTTGATTCCATTTGGGTAATCGTGGACCGACTCACCAAACAAGCTCACTTTCTGCCAGTGAAGACTAGTTACACCGTCCCCACTTATGCCACTTTGTACAAGAACCACATAGTGAAACTTCATGGCATACCCAAGACCATTGTCTCTGACCGTGGTACCCAGTTTGTCGCTAAGTTTTGGAAAGCGTTCCATACCTCGCTTGGAACCAAGCTCTTACATAGCACAGCTTATCATCCTCAAACTGATGGACAAACGGAGCGAGTCAACCAAGTGCTGGAGGACATGTTGAGAGCCTGTGTTCTTACCTTCGCAGATACTTGGGATGACTGTTTGCCTTTGGCAGAGTTCTCTTATAATAACAGTTACCAAGAGAGCATCAAAATGGCGCCCTTTGAAGCACTGTACGGTCGTCGTTGTCGTACACCCCTCAGTTGGTCTGAGCCCGGAGAAAGAGAATTCTTTGGAGTTGACCTGGTCAAAGATATGGAAGAGAAAGTCAAGCAGATACAGGAGAATATGAAGATTGCCCAATCTCGACAGAAGAGCTACGCTGACAAGAGACGTCGACCTCTGAAGTTTCAAATTGGAGATTATGTATATCTCAAGGTCTCACCAACCAAAGGAGTCACTCGTTTTGGAGTCAAAGGAAAGTTAGCACCCCGCTACATTGGTCCGTTTGAGATTTTGGAATGTTGTGGCAAGGTAGCTTACAAGCTGAAGTTGCCTGATCATCTCTCCGCTGTCCACAATGTTTTCCATGTCTCCCAACTCAAGAAGTGTCTCCGAGTACCAGAACATGTCGTGGAAGTTGAAGGTGTCGAGCTAGAGCCTGATCTATCCTACTCGGAATATCCAGTTCGCGTGTTGGATCACAAGGATCGCGTTACTCGAAGAACTACCACGAGATGGTACAAAATCCAGTGGAACCAGCACTCTGAAGAAGAAGCTACTTGGGAATCTGAAGACTTCTTAGCAAAGAACTACCCCGATTTTCTCGAATCCCTGTCTATGTAAAGTTTTGCCTTTATCCCTTCTTTGTCCTTTCGTAAGACGTGGAATCTCGGGGCGAGATTTCTTTTAGGGGGGAAGGCTGTAACACCTCTGGTGTTTAGCATGTAATTAACTTGACATATCATCATTATCATCTTTAAGCATCTTGATCATGATTTCATGTGTATGCATTTTGCTAGTGTATCATTTTATGTGAAGTACCTCTATTGCAAAAACCCTAATTAGCCCACTCCTCTCTACAAGGGCAAAATGGTAATTTCAGCTCTGTGACTAGCTTTGTGTAATTCTTGTTCCTTTGGTGTCTTGAAGTTTTGTTGTGTTGGCCAAAGTTCAAAAATCAGAATTTGATTTCAAATCCCTTTACAAAACTCTGATTTCCAAACCCTGGATTTTATCCCTCTTTTTGTGATTCAAAAATTATTCAAAATTTGAGGTTGGTCCAAAAAGCAAAGCTGTAGATCTGGCCAAGAGAAACAACTTTGGTATTTACGAATTTTCAAGTTGCAGTACAAAATTTTGAGTTATTTCAAATACTTTCAAACCCCAACTTTTGTTCCCTTTTCAGTTTTCAAAAAATTAGTTCAAAAACTAATGAGTTTCAGGGAAAGTGTATAATAGCAAAGTTGTAGGTTTTGATAAAAGGAACAACTTTCGTATTTGCAGATTTTCAAGTTTCAGTTTGAAATCCAAAGTAATTTTGATTTGAATCAAATTTGAAAAGTGTTTCCTTTTCTGTTTTTGAATATAGTTCAAAAAACTATTTGGAATTTGAAAATGTTCATATTGACAAAGTTGTAGATCTCATTTTCTGAGCAACTTTGGTATTTGGAGTTTTTGTCGCATAGTTCAAATTTTGGGAGCAATTTGCAAAATACAGAAACCAGCAAAAGTCAAAACCTACCCCTAGCACTGTTCTTCTTCCAGCTAGGGCCAGGGGGGGGCCCGGCCATGGCGCCCCGCCGGCGCCGCGCCTGCAGCGCGCACGGCTGCTCCCCACGTGCCACCAACCTGCCGCCGCTGTCTACCTGTTCCCTCCGCGCCCGCACGCGAGCGCTGACCCTCGCTCCCGTCCCCTACAGTCCTCTGCGCGTCGCCGCCGCGTGGCCATTGCCGGCCGAGCTTGCGCCCGAGCCCCGGCTGCACGCCATCACCCCCGCCAGAGCGCAATCGAGTGCGCATGCGCTCACCGTGCTTATCCACACCACCTCGAGGTCTCTACCGGCCTCTGGCCGCGCCTATAAGAAGGCCGCCGGAGCCCGAGCTCCCTCACTCACCTCCGCCGCCGTCGCCAGCTCACACCAGCGCCTCCCGAGCTCAACCACCTAGCTCAGCAGCTCCGCCTTGATCTGGTGAAGATTCCCCACCCTCCAATTTCACCTCTACCGCCCTCAATCGCCCGGCGTAGCTCGTCGTTGTCGTCTCCGGCGAGAACCCGGCGAGCTCGGGTTCGTGAAATTCGCCGTCTCCGGCCTTGATCATCTCCCTCCGACCCCCGCATCACCTTCCTTACTCCCGTGCGACTCTAACCCGGCCATCGCGGCTCCGTTTGTTGCACAGGGTCGCCACTGCGCCGATCGCCGTCGCTCGTCGTCCGCCGGTCATCGTCGACCACCTCCACCGTCCATCCCCGTCCCTCACCGAGCTGCCCCATCAACGCCGGTGAGCTCCCTGTTGCCTCCCGTGCCCTCAGCTCTGCCGCGGAGTGCCCAGGTTGGCCGGCGTAAGCGCGCCGCCGCGCTCGGGTCGCCGCCGGCGAGCAGAGCACCGCCGTGCTCCGTTTTCCCTTTTTATTTTCAAGATGTGAATAGTGTTCTGTTTTCTCTTTTTTGTATGATTTTCTGTAGATCTCCAAAAATTCTGAAATTTTTGTGGTAGACTCTTTATGCTCTGAAGTATTTTATAAAAATATGAAACTTGAGTTTTGTGCAAAAAATTGAAAATGTAAAATTCCCCTTTTAATTGAAAAATGAAGGTTTTGGTATTTTTGGAGAGTGATTTATAGCTCCAAAAATCTTGAGATAAATTTTGCAAGCTAGTTGTGTCATCCTGAGTCTCTGGTAAAATTTTGAAGTCATTTGGAGCAAGTTGATTTTTGAGTTTTTTTTTTAATTAAGGAATAGTGCCTTTTGTTAATTAAATGTTTAGATTTAATTGAGCACCTTAATGACCTCCAAAAATTTTGAAATTTGTTTTGCCATCTATCTACACCATAATGAACTTATGTGTTTAATTTGGTAATTTTTGGAGCATCTTCATAAAATGACCTTTTAAATAATTAAGGAAAATAGAAAAAGTGATTAGGGTTTAGTGTTGAATGCCCTGTGATGTGACTTTTGGATTGATTGATGTTCATAGACCCCTACCCCTCTGGTCTATGATGATTGTGATGCCTTATGATGTCCATGCTTAGGTTTAATGAAAGTTGCTTAATTAAAATTGTTAATATTGCTAAAAGGGAAAAGTAATCTATTGTCCACTTTAACCACCATTCATACTTTGCAAGGCTATACTCTAGTTTCGTCCCATGCATTTTGTTCTTACTAGCATACTCATGTGCATGCATCATTGCATACGTATAGTGACCGAAGAAGAAGGCCCTGAAGTCGAGGTAGCCACCGAAGGATCTGTCCCCGAGGCAACCCCGAGCCCCGTCAACTGCACTGCTGACCCCGAGCCTGTCCTTTTTGCCATTCAAGGCAAGCCCCGGTGCATTTAAACCCTTCCTTGCTTTTATAAAGTTTTTCCTAAATGTTTTAAGTTAAACTACTGCATTAAGTTTTAGGAGTTGTGTGATGACCTAACTCTTGCATTACTTACCTCCACCGTCAAACCCTAACCCTGTTTTAAAACTATTTGAAAAATGCTTAGCAATGCTATACACTAGATTTGCAATAAAATTGCCAATTTCAAAGGTATGATCACCTTAAGGAATGTTTATGGGAATTTGGTCTTACTCCCCGACTGTTGGCTAGGTATCTGATCCGTACCTAGACAATAGCGAGGAGAGGTTGTCCTTGCGTACGGTGCCGTCATGTTGTAGTCCGGGACTCAACAGTTGACATCGACCGGGACAGGGTTGAAAAACTGACAGGACCTGTACTCTTGGGTTAGAGTCCCGAGGTACTTGTCGCTGGCTGGAAAATTTAGGGACCACCTGTATGGGGGCCTGCTGACTAAGACTTGCAACTATTCACATACTACGGAAAGCTTCGGCTCCGAGGAATCCTTTATTGGACCGACAACCGCGCACTGGGAGTGGAGAGATGGCGGAAGTAGCATGTACCCACGTGGGTTAAAGTCCCGGATTGGAGTGGTGTACTGTACTTCCGGGTGGCGTAGGACCGGGCCCAATCTTGGAGGAATCGTGGGAGACGAGTTGGCATATGCAAGCTTTGGTGCTACATATGCAGTGTGGATAGGGACCCTCAGCTGAGTATCATTTATCCGGATTAACGCTGCTCCTCGGTTATGGAGACTTAGTCACTGACTGTCAACAGGGAGTGGTTCTCAACTAGGAATGTTTTGAAATGTAAATGAATCATGGATGATGAAGAATTGAGGAATACTGAATCTTTCCAGAATAAAATAAGGTTTACAAAAAAAAATGCTTTTCTACAAAATACTTGATCTTGCTTAAGCCTTACCTTGACTACCCTAAGCCTCTCATACCTGAGTCTTCTCCCTTTTTCTTTAGTCGGGTAAGTCTTGTTGAGTACCTTTGTACTCAGGGTTCTATTACCCATGTTGCAGGTATGGCAGATTCCTCAGTATGCCTTGGACCCTGCTGTGTGACTGTTGTTCAGGAAGAGGCCGATGAGGCCGATGAGTGATTATTCACCCTCGGGCTGGGTGAAGTATCTTTATCCTTTAGTTGTTGCCTTATGCTACTCTGCCAAGTCCATCTATTTGAACTATGGTCTGTAATAACTTCACTTTAATTTTATGTTGGACCCTGGTTTGTAAAACTATTGTTATCTAAGTCTTCCGCTATTTTCTCCGATGTTAGTTGTCAAAATGCTCAAAAGATTGTAACTGAATTGTGAGATGATCCTGCGGACATCGGGCACTGATGTAGCCCAGTGGCGGAACCCGGTATTAATCTCTTGGCTGTACGGATCGACTGTCAGTGATTGACAGTGATTAGTGGGCCATGGGATTAGGGCCGTACGTCACAGAGTGGTATCGGAGCCATTTTTGAGGCCATGGAACGAAACTTTCGGGCTCGTGACACTGTTTTATTAGTTTGGCTCAAGGCTAGTGGATGAAATTGATCTATTACTAGTTGATGAAGAGTGTGGAGGAGTTTAGGTGCCTTCAGAAGGCATTTAGAGAAGTGGGGGCGTCGCCGAAAATCGAACCGAGTCCCAAAACGACCATTTTTGAGGCTCTAGAACGAAACTTTCGGGCTCGTGGCACTGTTTTATTAGTTTGGCTCAAGGCTAGTGGATGAAATTAATCTATTACTAGTTGATGAAGAGTGTGGAGGAGTTTAGGTGCCCTCGGAAGGCATTTAGAGAAGTGGGGGCGTCGCCGAAAATCAAACCGAGTCCCAAAACGGCCATTTTTGAGGCCCTAGAACGAAACTTTCGGGCTCGTGGCACTGTTTTATTAGTTTGGCTCAAAGCTAGTGGATGAAATTGATCTATTACTAGTTGATGAAGACTGTGGAGGAGCTTAGGTGCCCTCGGAAGGCATTTAGAGAAGTGGGGGCGTCGCCGAAAATCAAACCGTCCCAAAACGACCATTTTTGAGGCCCTGGAACAAAACTTTCAGGCTCGTGGCACTGTTTTATTAGTTTGGCTCAAAGCTAGTGGATGAAATTGATCTATTACTAGTTGATGAAGAGTGTGTAGGAGTTTAGGTGCCCTCGGAAGGCATTTAGAGAAGTGGGGGCGTCACCGAAAATCAAACCGAGTCCCAAAACGACCATTTTTGAGGCTCTAGAACGAAACTTTCGGGCTCGTGGCACTGTTTTATTAGTTTGGCTCAAGGCTAGTGGATGAAATTAATCTATTACTAGTTGATGAAGAGTGTGGAGGAGTTTAGGTGCCCTCGGAAGGCATTTAGAGAAGTGGGGGCGTCGCCGAAAATGAAACCGAGTCCCAAAACAGCCATTTTTGAGGCCATGGAACGAAACTTTCGGGCTCGTGGCACTGTTTTATTAGTTTGGCTCAAGGCTAGTGGATGAAATTGATCTATTACTAGTTGATGAAGAGTGTGGAGGAGTTTAGGTGCTATCGGAAGGCATTTAGAGAAGTGGGGGCGTCGCCGAAAATGAAACCGAGTCCCAAAACAGCCATTTTTGAGGCCATGGAACGAAACTTTCGGGCTCGTGGCACTGTTTTATTAGTTTGGCTCAAGGCTAGTGGATGAAATTGATCTATTACTAGTTGATGAAGAGTGTGGAGGAGTTTAGGTGCCCTCGGAAGGCATTTAGAGAAGTGGGGGCGTCGCCGAAAATCAAACCGAGTCCCAAAACGGCCATTTTTGAGGCCATGGAACGAAACTTTCGGGCTCGTGGCATTGTTTTATTAGTTTGGCTCAAGGCTAGTGGATGAAATTGATCTATTACTAGTTTATGAAGAGTGTGGAGGAGTTTAGGTGCCCTCGGAAGGCATTTAGAGAAGTGGGGGCGTCGCCGAAAATCAAACCGAGTCCCAAAACGGCCATTTTTGAGGCCCTAGAACGAAACTTTCGGGCTCGTGGCACTGTTTTATTAGTTTGGCTCAAAGCTAGTGGATGAAATTGATCTATTAATAGTTGATGAAGACTGTGGAGGAGCTTAGGTGCCCTCGGAAGGCATTTAGAGAAGTGGGGGCGTCGCCGAAAATCAAACCGAGTCCCAAAACGGCCATTTTTGAGGCCATGGAACGAAACTTTCGGGCTCGTGGCACTGTTTTATTAGTTTGGCTCAAGGCTAGTGGATGAAATTGATCTATTACTAGTTGATGAAGAGTGTGGAGGAGTTTAGGTGCCCTCGGAAGGCATTTAGAGAAGTGGGGGGCGTCGCCGAAAATCAAACCGAGTCCCAAACGGCCATTTTTGAGGCCATGGAACGAAACTTTCGGGCTCGTGGCACTGTTTTATTAGTTTGGCTCAAGGCTAGTGGATGAAATTGATCTATTACTAGTTGATGAAGAGTGTGGAGGAGTTTAGGTGCCCTCGGAAGGCATTTAGAGAAGTGGGGGCGTCGCCGAAAATCAAACCGAGTCCCAAAACGGCCATTTTTGAGGCCCTGGAACGAAACTTTCGGGCTCGTGGCACTGTTTTATTAGTTTGGCTCAAGGCTAGTGGATGAAATTGATCTATTACTAGTTGATGAAGAGTGTGGAGGAGTTTAGGTGCCCTCGGAAGGCATTTAGAGAAGTGGGGGCGTCGCCGAAAATCAAACCGAGTCCCAAAACGACCATTTTTGAGGCCCTAGGAACGAAACTTTCGGGCTCGTGGCACTGTTTTATTAGTTTGGCTCAAGGCTAGTGGATGAAATTGATCTATTACTAGTTGATGAAGAGTGTGGAGGAGTTTAGGTGCCCTCGGAAGGCATTTAGAGAAGTGGGGGCGTCGCCGAAAATCAAACCGAGTCCCAAAACGGCCATTTTTGAGGCCCTGGAACGAAACTTTCGGGCTCGTGGCACTGTTTTATTAGTTTGGCTCAAGGCTAGTGGATGAAATTGATCTATTACTAGTTGATGAAGAGTGTGGAGGAGTTTAGGTGCCCTCGGAAGGCATTTAGAGAAGTGGGGGCGTCGCCGAAAATCAAACCGAGTCCCAAAACGGCCATTTTTGAGGCCATGGAACGAAACTTTCGGGCTCGTGGCACTGTTTTATTAGTTTGGCTCAAGGCTAGTGGATGAAATTGATCTATTACTAGTTGATGAAGAGTGTGGAGGAGTTTAGGTGCCCTCGGAAGGCATTTAGAGAAGTGGGGGCGTCGCCGAAAATCAAACCGAGTCCCAAAACGGCCATTTTTGAGGCCCTAGAACGAAACTTTCGGGCTCGTGGCACTGTTTTATTAGTTTGGCTCAAGGCTAGTGGATGAAATTGATCTATTACTAGTTGATGAAGAGTGTGGAGGAGCTTAGGTGCCCTCGGAAGGCATTTAGAGAAGTGGGGGCGTCGCCGAAAATCAAACCGAGTCCCAAAACGGCCATTTTTGAGGCCATGGAACGAAACTTTCGGGCTCGTGGCACTGTTTTATTAGTTTGGCTCAAGGCTAGTGGATGAAATTGATCTATTACTAGTTGATGAAGACTGTGGAGGAGTTTAGGTGCCCTCGGAAGGCATTTAGAGAAGTGGGGGCGTCGCCGAAAATCAAACCGAGTCCCAAAACGGCCATTTTTGAGGCCATGGAACGAAACTTTCGGGCTCGTGGCACTGTTTTATTAGTTTGGCTCAAGGCTAGTGGATGAAATTGATCTATTACTAGTTGATGAAGAGTGTGGAGGAGTTTAGGTGCCCTCGGAAGGCATTTAGAGAAGTGGGGGCGTCGCCGAAAATCAAACCGAGTCCCAAAACGGCCATTTTTGAGGCCCTGGAACGAAACTTTCGGGCTCGTGGCACTGTTTTATTAGTTTGGCTCAAGGCTAGTGGATGAAATTGATCTATTACTAGTTGATGAAGAGTGTGGAGGAGTTTAGGTGCCCTCGGAAGGCATTTAGAGAAGTGGGGGCGTCGCCGAAAATCAAACCGAGTCCCAAAACGGCCATTTTTGAGGCCCTGGAACGAAACTTTCGGGCTCGTGGCACTGTTTTATTAGTTTGGCTCAAGGCTAGTGGATGAAATTGATCTATTACTAGTTGATGAAGAGTGTGGAGGAGTTTAGGTGCCCTCGGAAGGCATTTAGAGAAGTGGGGGCGTCGCCGAAAATCAAACCGAGTCCCAAAACGCCATTTTTGAGGCCCTGGAACGAAACTTTCGGGCTCGTGGCACTGTTTTATTAGTTTGGCTCAAGGCTAGTGGATGAAATTGATCTATTACTAGTTGATGAAGACTGTGGAGGAGTTTAGGTGCCCTCGGAAGGCATTTAGAGAAGTGGGGGCGTCGCCGAAAATCAAACCGAGTCCCAAAACGGCCATTTTTGAGGCCATGGAACGAAACTTTCGGGCTCGTGGCACTGTTTTATTAGTTTGGCTCAAGGCTAGTGGATGAAATTGATCTATTACTAGTTGATGAAGAGTGTGGAGGAGTTTAGGTGCCCTCGGAAGGCATTTAGAGAAGTGGGGGCGTCGCCGAAAATCAAACCGAGTCCCAAAACGGCCATTTTTGAGGCCCTGGAACGAAACTTTCGGGCTCGTGGCACTGTTTTATTAGTTTGGCTCAAGGCTAGTGGATGAAATTGATCTATTACTAGTTGATGAAGAGTGTGGAGGAGTTTAGGTGCCCTCGGAAGGCATTTAGAGAAGTGGGGGCGTCGCCGAAAATCAAACCGAGTCCCAAAACGGCCATTTTTGAGGCCCTGGAACGAAACTTTCGGGCTCGTGGCACTGTTTTATTAGTTTGGCTCAAGGCTAGTGGATGAAATTGATCTATTACTAGTTGATGAAGAGTGTGGAGGAGTTTAGGTGCCCTCGGAAGGCATTTAGAGAAGTGGGGGGCGTCGCCGAAAATCAAACCGAGTCCCAAAACGCCATTTTTGAGGCCATGGAACGAAACTTTCGGGCTCGTGGCACTGTTTTATTAGTTTGGCTCAAGGCTAGTGGATGAAATTGATCTATTACTAGTTGATGAAGAGTGTGGAGGAGTTTAGGTGCCCTCGGAAGGCATTTAGAGAAGTGGGGGCGTCGCCGAAAATCAAACCGAGTCCCAAAACGGCCATTTTTGAGGCCATGGAACGAAACTTTCGGGCTCGTGGCACTGTTTTATTAGTTTGGCTCAAGGCTAGTGGATGAAATTGATCTATTACTAGTTGATGAAGAGTGTGGAGGAGTTTAGGTGCCCTCGGAAGGCATTTAGAGAAGTGGGGGCGTCGCCGAAAATCAAACCGAGTCCCAAAACGGCCATTTTTGAGGCCCTGGAACGAAACTTTCGGGCTCGTGGCACTGTTTTATTAGTTTGGCTCAAGGCTAGTGGATGAAATTGATCTATTACTAGTTGATGAAGAGTGTGGAGGAGTTTAGGTGCCCTCGGAAGGCATTTAGAGAAGTGGGGGCGTCGCCGAAAATCAAACCGAGTCCCAAAACGGCCATTTTTGAGGCCATGGAACGAAACTTTCGGGCTCGTGGCACTGTTTTATTAGTTTGGCTCAAGGCTAGTGGATGAAATTGATCTATTACTAGTTGATGAAGAGTGTGGAGGAGTTTAGGTGCCCTCGGAAGGCATTTAGAGAAGTGGGGGCGTCGCCGAAAATCAAACCGAGTCCCAAAACGGCCATTTTTGAGGCCCTGGAACGAAACTTTCGGGCTCGTGGCACTGTTTTATTAGTTTGGCTCAAGGCTAGTGGATGAAATTGATCTATTACTAGTTGATGAAGAGTGTGGAGGAGTTTAGGTGCCCTCGGAAGGCATTTAGAGAAGTGGGGGCGTCGCCGAAAATCAAACCGAGTCCCAAAACGGCCATTTTTGAGGCCCTGGAACGAAACTTTCGGGCTCGTGGCACTGTTTTATTAGTTTGGCTCAAGGCTAGTGGATGAAATTGATCTATTACTAGTTGATGAAGAGTGTGGAGGAGTTTAGGTGCCCTCGGAAGGCATTTAGAGAAGTGGGGGCGTCGCCGAAAATCAAACCGAGTCCCAAAACGGCCATTTTTGAGGCCCTGGAACGAAACTTTCGGGCTCGTGGCACTGTTTTATTAGTTTGGCTCAAGGCTAGTGGATGAAATTGATCTATTACTAGTTGATGAAGAGTGTGGAGGAGTTTAGGTGCCCTCGGAAGGCATTTAGAGAAGTGGGGGCGTCGCCGAAAATCAAACCGAGTCCCAAAACGGCCATTTTTGAGGCCCTGGAACGAAACTTTCGGGCTCGTGGCACTGTTTTATTAGTTTGGCTCAAGGCTAGTGGATGAAATTGATCTATTACTAGTTGATGAAGAGTGTGGAGGAGTTTAGGTGCCCTCGGAAGGCATTTAGAGAAGTGGGGGCGTCGCCGAAAATCAAACCGAGTCCCAAAACGGCCATTTTTGAGGCCCTGGAACGAAACTTTCGGGCTCGTGGCACTGTTTTATTAGTTTGGCTCAAGGCTAGTGGATGAAATTGATCTATTACTAGTTGATGAAGAGTGTGGAGGAGTTTAGGTGCCCTCGGAAGGCATTTAGAGAAGTGGGGGCGTCGCCGAAAATCAAACCGAGTCCCAAAACGGCCATTTTTGAGGCCCTGGAACGAAACTTTCGGGCTCGTGGCACTGTTTTATTAGTTTGGCTCAAGGCTAGTGGATGAAATTGATCTATTACTAGTTGATGAAGAGCTTGGAGGAGTTTAGATGCCCTCAGAAGGCATTTAGAGAAGTGGGGGCGTCGCCGAAAATCAAACCGAGTCCCAAAACGGCCATTTTTGAGGCCCTGGAACGAAACTTTCAGGCTCGTGGCACTGTTTTATTAGTTTGGCTCAAGGCTAGTGGATGAAATTGATCTATTACTAGTTGATGAAGAGTGTGGAGGAGTTTAGGTGCCCTCGGAAGGCATTTAGAGAATGTGGGGGCGTCGCCGAAAATCAAACCGAGGTCCCAAAACGGCCATTTTTGAGGCCCTGGAACGAAACTTTCGGGCTCGTGGCACTGTTTTATTAGTTTGGCTCAAGGCTAGTGGATGAAATTGATCTATTACTAGTTGATGAAGAGTGTGGAGGAGTTTAGGTGCCCTCAGAAGGCATTTAGAGCAGTGGGGGCGTCGCCGAAAATCAAACCGAGTCACAAAACGACAATTTTTGAGGCCCTGGAACGAAACTTTTCGGGCTCGTGGCACTGTTTTATTAGTTTGGCTCAAGGCTAGTGGATGAAATTGATCTATTACTAGTTGATGAAGAGCTTGGAGGAGTTTAGGTGCCCTCAGAAGGCATTTAGAGAAGTGGGGGCGTCGCCGAAAATCAAACCGAGTCCCAAAACGGCCATTTTTGAGGCCCTGGAACGAAACTTTTGGGCTCTTGACATTATTTTATTAGTTTGGTTCAAGGCTAGTCGATGAAATTGATCTATTACTAGTTAATGAAGAGTTGGAGGAGTTTAGGTGCCCTCGGAAGGCATTTAGAGCAGTGAGGGGCAGTCGCCGAAAATCAAACCGAGTCCCAAAACAGCCATTTTTGAGGCCCTAGAACGAAACTTTTGGGATCGTGGCACTGTTTTATTAGTTTGGCTCAAGGCTAGTGGATGAAATTGATCTATTACTAGTTGATGAAGAGCTTGGAGGAGTTTAGATGCCCTCAGAAGGCATTTAGAGAAGTGGGGGCGTCGCCGAAAATCAAACCGAGTCCCAAAACGGCCATTTTTGAGGCCCTAGAACGAAACTTTCAGGCTCGTGGCACTGTTTTATTAGTTTAGCTCAAGGCTAGTGCATGAAATTGATCTATTTATAGTTTATGAAGAGTGTGGAGGAGTTTAGGTGCCCTCAGAAGGCATTTAGAGATGTGGGGGCGTCGCCGAAAATCAAACCGAGTCCCGAAACAGCCATTTTTTAGGCTCAAGAACGAAACTTTTGGGCTCGTGGCACTGTTTTATTAGTTTGGCTCAAGGCTAGTGGATGAAATTGATCTATTACTAGTTGATGAAGAGCTTGGAGGAGTTTAGATGCCCTCGGAAGGCATTTAGAGATGTGGGGGCGTCGCCGAAAATCAAACCGAGTCCCAAAACGGCCATTTTTGAGGCCCTGGAACGAAACTTTCAGGCTCGTGGCACTGTTTTATTAGTTTGGATCAAGGCTAGTGGATGAAATTGAGCTATTTATAGTTTATGAAGAGTGTGGAGGAGTTTAGGTGCCCTCAGAAGGCATTTAGAGATGTGGGGGCGTCGCCGAAAATCAAACGGTGTCACAAAACGGCCATTTTTGAGGCCCTGGAACGAAACTTTCGGGCTCTTGGCACTGTTTTATTTGTTTGGCTCAAGGCTAGTGGATGAAATTGAACTATTACTAGTTGATGAAGAGTGTGGAGGAGTTTAGGTGCCCTCAGAAGGCATTTAGAGCAGTGGGGGCGTCGCCGAAAATCAAACCGAGTCACAAAACGACAATTTTTCAGGCCCTGGAACGAAACTTTCGGGCTCGTGACACTATTTTATTAGTTTGGCTCAAGGCTAGTGGATGAAATTGATCTATTACTAGTTGATGAAGAGTCTGGAGGAGTTTAGGTGCCCTCGGAAGGCATTTAGAGCAGTGGTGGCATCGCCGAAAATCAAACCGAGTCCCAAAACGGCCATTTTTGAGGCCCTGGAACGAAACTTTTGGGCTCTTGACATTATTTTATTAGTTTGGTTCAAGGCTAGTCGATGAAATTGATCTATTACTAGTTAATGAAGAGTTTGGAGGAGTTTAGGTGCCCTCGGAAGGCA
This sequence comes from Coix lacryma-jobi var. lacryma-jobi, assembly GCA_009763385.1. Taxonomy (NCBI): domain Eukaryota; kingdom Viridiplantae; phylum Streptophyta; class Magnoliopsida; order Poales; family Poaceae; genus Coix; species Coix lacryma-jobi. The sequence goes on along the minus strand of CM019825.1, from coordinate 461,596 downwards.
TTTAGAGAAGTGGGGGCGTCGCCGAAAATCAAACCGAGTCCCAAAACAGCCATTTTTGAGGCCCTAGAACGAAACTTTCGGGCTCGTGGCACTGTTTTATTAGTTTGGCTCAAGGCTAGTGGATGAAATTGATCTATTACTAGTTGATGAAGAGCTTGGAGGAGTTTAGGTGCCCTCAGAAGGCATTTAGAGAAGTGGGGGCGTCGCCGAAAATCAAACCGAGTCCCAAAACGGCCATTTTTGAGGCCCTAGAACGAAACTTTCAGGCTCGTGGCACTGTTTTATTAGTTTGGCTCAAGGCTAGTGGATGAAATTGATCTATTACTAGTTGATGAAGAGTGTGGAGGAGTTTAGGTGCCCTCGGAAGGCATTTAGAGAAGTGGGGGCGTCGCCGAAAATCAAACCGAGTCCCAAAACGAGCCATTTTTGAGGCCCTAGAACGAAACTTTCGGGCTCGTGGCACTGTTTTATTAGTTTGGCTCAAGGCTAGTGGATGAAATTGATCTATTACTAGTTGATGAAGAGTGTGGAGGAGTTTAGGTGCCCTCGGAAGGCATTTAGAGAAGTGGGGGCGTCGCCGAAAATCAAACCGAGTCCCAAAACGACCATTTTTGAGGCCCTGGAACGAAACTTTCGGGCTCTTGGCACTGTTTTATTAGTTTGGCTCAAGGCTAGTGGATGAAATTGATCTATTACTAGTTGATGAAGAGTGTGGAGGAGTTAGGTGCCCTCGGAAGGCATTTAGAGAAGTGGGGGCGTCGCCGAAAATCAAACCGAGTCCCAAAACGGCCATTTTTGAGGCCCTGGAACGAAACTTTCGGGCTCGTGGCACTGTTTTATTAGTTTGGCTCAAGGCTAGTGGATGAAATTGATCTATTACTAGTTTATGAAGAGTGTGGAGGAGTTTAGGTGCCCTCGGAAGGCATTTAGAGAAGTGGGGGCGTCGCCGAAAATCAAACCGAGTCCCAAAACGCCATTTTTGAGGCCCTGGAACGAAACTTTCGGGCTCGTGGCACTGTTTTATTAGTTTGGCTCAAGGCTAGTGGATGAAATTGATCTATTACTAGTTGATGAAGAGTGTGGAGGAGTTTAGGTGCCCTCGGAAGGCATTTAGAGAAGTGGGGGCGTCGCCGAAAATCAAACCGAGTCCCAAAACGGCCATTTTTGAGGCCCTGGAACGAAACTTTCGGGCTCGTGGCACTGTTTTATTAGTTTGGCTCAAGGCTAGTGGATGAAATTGATCTATTACTAGTTGATGAAGAGTGTGGAGGAGTTTAGGTGCCCTCGGAAGGCATTTAGAGAAGTGGGGGCGTCGCCGAAAATCAAACCGAGTCCCAAAACGGCCATTTTTGAGGCCCTGGAACGAAACTTTCGGGCTCGTGGCACTGTTTTATTAGTTTGGCTCAAGGCTAGTGGATGAAATTGATCTATTACTAGTTGATGAAGAGTGTGGAGGAGTTTAGGTGCCCTCAGAAGGCATTTAGAGAAGTGGGGGCGTCGCCGAAAATCAAACCGAGTCCCAAAACGGCCATTTTTGAGGCCCTGGAACGAAACTTTCGGGCTCGTGGCACTGTTTTATTAGTTTGGCTCAAGGCTAGTGGATGAAATTGATCTATTACTAGTTGATGAAGAGTGTGGAGGAGTTTAGGTGCCCTCGGAAGGCATTTAGAGAAGTGGGGGCGTCGCCGAAAATCAAACCGAGTCCCAAAACGGCCATTTTTGAGGCCCTGGAACGAAACTTTCGGGCTCGTGGCACTGTTTTATTAGTTTGGCTCAAGGCTAGTGGATGAAATTGATCTATTACTAGTTGATGAAGAGTGTGGAGGAGTTTAGGTGCCCTCGGAAGGCATTTAGAGAAGTGGGGGCGTCGCCGAAAATCAAACCGAGTCCCAAAACAGCCATTTTTGAGGCCCTGGAACGAAACTTTCGGGCTCGTGGCACTGTTTTATTAGTTTGGCTCAAGGCTAGTGGATGAAATTGATCTATTACTAGTTGATGAAGAGTGTGGAGGAGTTTAGGTGCCCTCAGGAAGGCATTTAGAGAAGTGGGGGCGTCGCCGAAAATCAAACCGAGTCCCAAAACGGCCATTTTTGAGGCCCTAGAACGAAACTTTCAGGCTCGTGGCACTGTTTTATTAGTTTGGCTCAAGGCTAGTGGATGAAATTGATCTATTACTAGTTGATGAAGAGTGTGGAGGAGTTTAGGTGCCCTCGGAAGGCATTTAGAGATGTGGGGGCGTCGCCGAAAATCAAACCGAGTCCCAAAACAGCCATTTTTGAGGCCCTAGAACGAAACTTTCGGGCTCGTGGCACTGTTTTATTAGTTTGGCTCAAGGCTAGTGGATGAAATTGATCTATTACTAGTTGATGAAGAGTGTGGAGGAGTTTAGGTGCCCTCGGAAGGCATTTAGAGAAGTGGGGGCGTCGCCGAAAATCAAACCGAGTCCCAAAACGGCCATTTTTGAGGCCCTGGAACGAAACTTTCAGGCTCGTGGCACTGTTTTATTAGTTTGGCTCAAGGCTAGTGGATGAAATTGATCTATTACTAGTTTATGAAGAGTGTGGAGGAGTTTAGGTGCCCTCAGGAAGGCATTTAGAGAAGTGGGGGCGTCGCCGAAAATCAAACCGAGTCACAAAACGGCCATTTTTGAGGCCCTGGAACGAAACTTTCGGGCTCGTGGCACTGTTTTATTAGTTTGGCTCAAGGCTAGTGGATGAAATTGATCTATTACTAGTTGATGAAGAGTGTGGAGGAGTTTAGGTGCCCTCAGAAGGCATTTAGAGCAGTGGGGGCGTCGCCGAAAATCAAACCGAGTCACAAAACGACAATTTTTGAGGCCCTGGAACGAAACTTTCGGGCTCGTGACACTGTTTTATTAGTTTGGCTCAAGGCTAGTGGATGAAATTGATCTATTACTAGTTGATGAAGAGTGTGGAGGAGTTTAGGTGCCCTCGGAAGGCATTTAGAGAAGTGGGGGCGTCGCCGAAAATCAAACCGAGTCCCAAAACGGCCATTTTTGAGGCCCTGGAACGAAACTTTTGGGCTCTTGACATTATTTTATTAGTTTGGTTCAAGGCTAGTCGATGAAATTGATCTATTACTAGTTAATGAAGAGTGTGGAGGAGTTTAGGTGCCCTCGGAAGGCATTTAGAGAAGTGAGGGGCATCGCCGAAAATCAAACCGAGTCCCAAAACAGCCATTTTTGAGGCCCTAGAACGAAACTTTTGGGATCGTGGCACTGTTTTATTAGTTTGGCTCAAGGCTAGTGGATGAAATTGATCTATTACTAGTTGATGAAGAGCTTGGAGGAGTTTAGATGCCCTCAGAAGGCATTTAGAGAAGTGGGGGCGTCGCCGAAAATCAAACCGAGTCCCAAAACGGCCATTTTTGAGGCCCTAGAACGAAACTTTCAGGGCTCGTGGCACTGTTTTATTAGTTTAGGCTCAAGGCTAGTGCATGAAATTGATCTATTACTAGTTGATGAAGAGTGTGGAGGAGTTTAGGTGCCCTCAGAAGGCATTTAGAGATGTGGGGGCGTCGCCGAAAATCAAACCGAGTCCCGAAACAGACCATTTTTGAGGCCCTAGGAACGAACTTTCGGGATCGTGACACTGTTTTATTAGTTTGGCTCAAGGCTAGTGGATGAAATTGATCTATTACTAGTTGATGAAGAGTGTGGAGGAGTTTAGGTGCCCTCGGAAGGCATTTAGAGAAGTGGGGGCGTCGCCGAAAATCAAACCGAGTCCCAAAACGACCATTTTTGAGGCCCTGGAACGAAACTTTCGGGCTCGTGGCACTGTTTTATTAGTTTGGCTCAAGGCTAGTGGATGAAATTGATCTATTACTAGTTGATGAAGAGTGTGGAGGAGTTTAGGTGCCCTCGGAAGGCATTTAGAGAAGTGGGGGCGTCGCCGAAAATCAAACCGAGTCCCAAAACGGCCATTTTTGAGGCCCTGGAACGAAACTTTCGGGCTCGTGGCACTGTTTTATTAGTTTGGCTCAAGGCTAGTGGATGAAATTGATCTATTACTAGTTGATGAAGAGTGTGGAGGAGTTTAGGTGCCCTCGGAAGGCATTTAGAGAAGTGGGGGCGTCGCCGAAAATCAAACCGAGTCCCAAAACGGCCATTTTTGAGGCCCTGGAACGAAACTTTCGGGCTCGTGGCACTGTTTTATTAGTTTGGCTCAAGGCTAGTGGATGAAATTGATCTATTACTAGTTGATGAAGAGTGTGGAGGAGTTTAGGTGCCCTCAGAAGGCATTTAGAGAAGTGGGGGCGTCGCCGAAAATCAAACCGAGTCCCAAAACAGCCATTTTTGAGGCCCTAGAACGAAACTTTCGGGCTCGTGGCACTGTTTTATTAGTTTGGCTCAAGGCTAGTGGATGAAATTGATCTATTACTAGTTGATGAAGAGTGTGGAGGAGTTTAGGTGCCCTCGGAAGGCATTTAGAGAAGTGGGGGCGTCGCCGAAAATCAAACCGAGTCCCAAAACGGCCATTTTTGAGGCCCTGGAACGAAACTTTCAGGGCTCGTGGCACTGTTTTATTAGTTTGGCTCAAGGCTAGTGGATGAAATTGATCTATTACTAGTTGATGAAGAGTGTGGAGGAGTTTAGGTGCCCTCAGAAGGCATTTAGAGAGTGGGGGCGTCGCCGAAAATCAAACCGAGTCCCAAAACGGCCATTTTTGAGGCCCTGGAACGAAACTTTCGGGCTCTTGGCACTGTTTTATTAGTTTGGCTCAAGGCTAGTGGATGAAATTGATCTATTACTAGTTGATGAAGAGTGTGGAGGAGTTTAGGTGCCCTCAGGAAGGCATTTAGAGAAGTGGGGGCGTCGCCGAAAATCAAACCGAGTCCAAAACGACAATTTTTGAGGCCCTGGAACGAAACTTTCGGGCTCGTGACACTGTTTTATTAGTTTGGCTCAAGGCTAGTGGATGAAATTGATCTATTACTAGTTGATGAAGAGTGTGGAGGAGTTTAGGTGCCCTCGGAAGGCATTTAGAGAAGTGGGGGCGTCGCCGAAAATCAAACCGAGTCCCAAAACGGCCATTTTTGAGGCCCTGGAACGAAACTTTCGGGCTCGTGACACTTATTTTATTAGTTTGGCTCAAGGCTAGTCGATGAAATTGATCTATTACTAGTTAATGAAGAGTTTGGAGGAGTTTAGGTGCCCTCGGAAGGCATTTAGAGCAGTGAGGGCATCGCCGAAAATCAAACCGAGTCCCAAAACAGCCATTTTTGAGGCCCTAGAACGAAACTTTTGGGATCGTGGCACTGTTTTATTAGTTTGGCTCAAGGCTAGTGGATGAAATTGATCTATTACTAGTTGATGAAGAGCTTGGAGGAGTTTAGATGCCCTCAGAAGGCATTTAGAGAAGTGGGGGCGTCGCCGAAAATCAAACCGAGTCCCAAAACGGCCATTTTTGAGGCCCTAGAACGAAACTTTCAGGCTCGTGGCACTGTTTTATTAGTTTAGCTCAAGGCTAGTGCATGAAATTGATCTATTATAGTTTATGAAGAGTGTGGAGGAGTTTAGGTGCCCTCAGAAGGCATTTAGAGATGTGGGGGCGTCGCCGAAAATCAAACCGAGTCCCGAAACAGCCATTTTTTAGGCCCTAGAACTAAACTTTCGGGCTCTTGGCACTGTTTTATTAGTTTGGCTCAAGGCTAGTGGATGAAATTGATCTATTACTAGTTGATGAAGAGTGTGGAGGAGTTTAGGTGCCCTCGGAAGGCATTTAGAGAAGTGGGGGCGTCGCCGAAAATCAAACCGAGTCCCAAAACGGCCATTTTTGAGGCCCTGGAACGAAACTTTCGGGCTCGTGGCACTGTTTTATTAGTTTGGCTCAAGGCTAGTGGATGAAATTGATCTATTACTAGTTGATGAAGAGTGTGGAGGAGTTTAGGTGCCCTCGGAAGGCATTTAGAGAAGTGGGGGCGTCGCCGAAAATCAAACCGAGTCCCAAAACGGCCATTTTTGAGGCCCTGGAACGAAACTTTCGGGCTCGTGGCACTGTTTTATTAGTTTGGCTCAAGGCTAGTGGATGAAATTGATCTATTACTAGTTGATGAAGAGTGTGGAGGAGTTTAGGTGCCCTCGGAAGGCATTTAGAGAAGTGGGGGCGTCGCCGAAAATCAAACCGAGTCCCAAAACGCCATTTTTGAGGCCCTAGAACGAAACTTTTGGGCTCGTGGCACTGTTTTATTAGTTTGGCTCAAGGCTAGTGGATGAAATTGATCTATTACTAGTTGATGAAGAGCTGTGGAGGAGTTTAGGTGCCCTCAGAAGGCATTTAGAGAAGTGGGGGCGTCGCCGAAAATCAAACCGAGTCCCAAAACGGCCATTTTTGAGGCCCTAGAACGAAACTTTCAGGCTCGTGGCACTGTTTTATTAGTTTGGCTCAAGGCTAGTGGATGAAATTGATCTATTACTAGTTGATGAAGAGTGTGGAGGAGTTTAGGTGCCCTCAGAAGGCATTTAGAGAAGTGGGGGCGTCGCCGAAAATCAAACCGAGTCCCAAAACAGCCATTTTTGAGGCCCTAGAACGAAACTTTCGGGCTCGTGGCACTGTTTTATTAGTTTGGCTCAAGGCTAGTGGATGAAATTGATCTATTACTAGTTGATGAAGAGCTTGGAGGAGTTTAGGTGCCCTCGGAAGGCATTTAGAGAAGTGGGGGGCGTCGCCGAAAATCAAACCGAGTCCCAAAACGACCATTTTTGAGGCCCTGGAACGAAACTTTCAGGCTCGTGGCACTGTTTTATTAGTTTGGCTCAAGGCTAGTGGATGAAATTGATCTATTACTAGTTGATGAAGAGTGTGGAGGAGTTTAGGTGCCCTCGGAAGGCATTTAGAGAAGTGGGGGCGTCGCCGAAAATCAAACCGAGTCCCAAAACGGCCATTTTTGAGGCCCTGGAACGAAACTTTCGGGCTCGTGGCACTGTTTTATTAGTTTGGCTCAAGGCTAGTGGATGAAATTGATCTATTACTAGTTGATGAAGAGTGTGGAGGAGTTTAGGTGCCCTCAGAAGGCATTTAGAGCAGTGGGGGCGTCGCCGAAAATCAAACCGAGTCCCAAAACGACCATTTTTGAGGCCCTGGAACGAAACTTTCGGGCTCGTGACACTATTTTATTAGTTTGGCTCAAGGCTAGTGGATGAAATTGATCTATTACTAGTTGATGAAGAGTGTGGAGGAGTTTAGGTGCCCTCGGAAGGCATTTAGAGCAGTGGGGGCGTCGCCGAAAATCAAACCGAGTCCCAAAACGGCCATTTTTGAGGCCCTGGAACGAAACTTTTGGGCTCTTGACATTATTTTATTAGTTTGGTTCAAGGCTAGTCGATGAAATTGATCTATTACTAGTTGATGAAGAGTGTGGAGGAGTTTAGGTGCCCTCGGAAGGCATTTAGAGCAGTGAGGGCGTCGCCGAAAATCAAACCGAGTCCCAAAACAGCCATTTTTGAGGCCCTAGAACGAAACTTTCGGGATCGTGGCACTGTTTTATTAGTTTGGCTCAAGGCTAGTGGATGAAATTGATCTATTACTAGTTGATGAAGAGCTTGGAGGAGTTTAGGTGCCCTCAGAAGGCATTTAGAGAAGTGGGGGCGTCGCCGAAAATCAAACCGAGTCCCAAAACGGCCATTTTTGAGGCCCTAGGAACGAAACTTTCAGGCTCGTGGCACTGTTTTATTAGTTTGGCTCAAGGCTAGTGGATGAAATTGATCTATTACTAGTTGATGAAGAGTGTGGAGGAGTTTAGGTGCCCTCGGAAGGCATTTAGAGAAGTGGGGGCGTCGCCGAAAATCAAACCGAGTCCCAAAACGGCCATTTTTGAGGCCCTGGAACGAAACTTTCGGGCTCGTGGCACTGTTTTATTAGTTTGGCTCAAGGCTAGTGGATGAAATTGATCTATTACTAGTTGATGAAGAGTGTGGAGGAGTTTAGGTGCCCTCGGAAGGCATTTAGAGAAGTGGGGGCGTCGCCGAAAATCAAACCGAGTCCCAAAACGGCCATTTTTGAGGCCCTGGAACGAAACTTTCAGGCTCGTGGCACTGTTTTATTAGTTTGGCTCAAGGCTAGTGGATGAAATTGATCTATTACTAGTTGATGAAGAGTGTGGAGGAGTTTAGGTGCCCTCGGAAGGCATTTAGAGAAGTGGGGGCGTCGCCGAAAATCAAACCGAGTCCCAAAACGGCCATTTTTGAGGCCCTGGAACGAAACTTTCGGGCTCGTGGCACTGTTTTATTAGTTTGGCTCAAGGCTAGTGGATGAAATTGATCTATTACTAGTTGATGAAGAGTGTGGAGGAGTTTAGGTGCCCTCGGAAGGCATTTAGAGAAGTGGGGGCGTCGCCGAAAATCAAACCGAGTCCCAAAACGAGCCATTTTTGAGGCCCTGGAACGAAACTTTCGGGCTCGTGGCACTGTTTTATTAGTTTGGCTCAAGGCTAGTGGATGAAATTGATCTATTACTAGTTGATGAAGAGTGTGGAGGAGTTTAGGTGCCCTCGGAAGGCATTTAGAGAAGTGGGGGCGTCGCCGAAAATCAAACCGAGTCCCAAAACGGCCATTTTTGAGGCCCTGGAACGAAACTTTCGGGCTCGTGGCACTGTTTTATTAGTTTGGCTCAAGGCTAGTGGATGAAATTGATCTATTACTAGTTGATGAAGAGTGTGGAGGAGTTTAGGTGCCCTCGGAAGGCATTTAGAGAAGTGGGGGCGTCGCCGAAAATCAAACCGAGTCCCAAAACGGCCATTTTTGAGGCCCTGGAACGAAACTTTCGGGCTCGTGGCACTGTTTTATTAGTTTGGCTCAAGGCTAGTGGATGAAATTGATCTATTACTAGTTGATGAAGAGTGTGGAGGAGTTTAGGTGCCCTCGGAAGGCATTTAGAGAAGTGGGGGCGTCGCCGAAAATCAAACCGAGTCCCAAAACGGCCATTTTTGAGGCCCTGGAACGAAACTTTCAGGCTCGTGGCACTGTTTTATTAGTTTGGCTCAAGGCTAGTGGATGAAATTGATCTATTACTAGTTGATGAAGAGTGTGGAGGAGTTTAGGTGCCCTCGGAAGGCATTTAGAGAAGTGGGGGCGTCGCCGAAAATCAAACCGAGTCCCAAAACGGCCATTTTTGAGGCCCTGGAACGAAACTTTCGGGCTCGTGGCACTGTTTTATTAGTTTGGCTCAAGGCTAGTGGATGAAATTGATCTATTACTAGTTGATGAAGAGTGTGGAGGAGTTTAGGTGCCCTCGGAAGGCATTTAGAGAAGTGGGGGCGTCGCCGAAAATCAAACCGAGTCCCAAAACGACCATTTTTGAGGCCCTGGAACGAAACTTTCGGGCTCGTGGCACTGTTTTATTAGTTTGGCTCAAGGCTAGTGGATGAAATTGATCTATTACTAGTTGATGAAGAGTGTGGAGGAGTTTAGGTGCCCTCGGAAGGCATTTAGAGAAGTGGGGGCGTCGCCGAAAATCAAACCGAGTCCCAAAACGAGCCATTTTTGAGGCCCTGGAACGAAACTTTCGGGCTCGTGGCACTGTTTTATTAGTTTGGCTCAAGGCTAGTGGATGAAATTGATCTATTACTAGTTGATGAAGAGTGTGGAGGAGTTTAGGTGCCCTCGGAAGGCATTTAGAGAAGTGGGGGCGTCGCCGAAAATCAAACCGAGTCCCAAAACGGCCATTTTTGAGGCCCTGGAACGAAACTTTCGGGCTCGTGGCACTGTTTTATTAGTTTGGCTCAAGGCTAGTGGATGAAATTGATCTATTACTAGTTGATGAAGAGTGTGGAGGAGTTTAGGTGCCCTCGGAAGGCATTTAGAGAAGTGGGGGCGTCGCCGAAAATCAAACCGAGTCCCAAAACGGCCATTTTTGAGGCCCTAGAACGAAACTTTCAGGCTCGTGGCACTGTTTTATTAGTTTGGCTCAAGGCTAGTGGATGAAATTGATCTATTACTAGTTGATGAAGAGTGTGGAGGAGTTTAGGTGCCCTCGGAAGGCATTTAGAGAAGTGGGGGGCGTCGCCGAAAATCAAACCGAGTCCCAAAACAGCCATTTTTGAGGCCCTGGAACGAAACTTTCGGGCTCGTGGCACTGTTTTATTAGTTTGGCTCAAGGCTAGTGGATGAAATTGATCTATTACTAGTTGATGAAGAGTGTGGAGGAGTTTAGGTGCCCTCGGAAGGCATTTAGAGAAGTGGGGGCGTCGCCGAAAATCAAACCGAGTCCCAAAACGAGCCATTTTTGAGGCCCTGGAACGAAACTTTCGGGCTCGTGGCACTGTTTTATTAGTTTGGCTCAAGGCTAGTGGATGAAATTGATCTATTACTAGTTGATGAAGAGTGTGGAGGAGTTTAGGTGCCCTCGGAAGGCATTTAGAGAAGTGGGGGCGTCGCCGAAAATCAAACCGAGTCCCAAAACGGCCATTTTTGAGGCCCTGGAACGAAACTTTCGGGCTCGTGGACACTGTTTTATTAGTTTGGCTCAAGGCTAGTGGATGAAATTGATCTATTACTAGTTGATGAAGAGTGTGGAGGAGTTTAGGTGCCCTCGGAAGGCATTTAGAGAAGTGGGGGCGTCGCCGAAAATCAAACCGAGTCCCAAAACGACCATTTTTGAGGCCCTGGAACGAAACTTTCGGGCTCGTGGCACTGTTTTATTAGTTTGGCTCAAGGCTAGTGGATGAAATTGATCTATTACTAGTTGATGAAGAGTGTGGAGGAGTTTAGGTGCCCTCGGAAGGCATTTAGAGAAGTGGGGGGCGTCGCCGAAAATCAAACCGAGTCCCAAAACGGCCATTTTTGAGGCCCTGGAACGAAACTTTCAGGCTCGTGGCACTGTTTTATTAGTTTGGCTCAAGGCTAGTGGATGAAATTGATCTATTACTAGTTGATGAAGAGTGTGGAGGAGTTTAGGTGCCCTCGGAAGGCATTTAGAGAAGTGGGGGCGTCGCCGAAAATCAAACCGAGTCCCAAAACAGCCATTTTTGAGGCCCTGGAACGAAACTTTTGGGCTCGTGGCACTGTTTTATTAGTTTGGCTCAAGGCTAGTGGATGAAATTGATCTATTACTAGTTGATGAAGAGCTGTGGAGGAGTTTAGGTTCCCTCGGAAGGCATTTAGAGAAGTGGGGGCGTCGCCGAAAATCAAACCGAGTCCCAAAACGGCCATTTTTGAGGCCCTGGAACGAAACTTTCAGGCTCGTGGCACTGTTTTATTAGTTTGGCTCAAGGCTAGTGGATGAAATTGATCTATTACTAGTTGATGAAGAGTGTGGAGGAGTTTAGGTGCCCTCGGAAGGCATTTAGAGAAGTGGGGGCGTCGCCGAAAATCAAACCGAGTCCCAAAACGGCCATTTTTGAGGCCCTGGAACGAAACTTTCGGGCTCGTGGCACTGTTTTATTAGTTTGGCTCAAGGCTAGTGGATGAAATTGATCTATTACTAGTTGATGAAGAGTGTGGAGGAGTTTAGGTGCCCTCGGAAGGCATTTAGAGAAGTGGGGGCGTCGCCGAAAATCAAACCGAGTCCCAAAACGACCATTTTTGAGGCCCTGGAACGAAACTTTCGGGCTCGTGGCACTGTTTTATTAGTTTGGCTCAAGGCTAGTGGATGAAATTGATCTATTACTAGTTGATGAAGAGTGTGGAGGAGTTTAGGTGCCCTCGGAAGGCATTTAGAGAAGTGGGGGCGTCGCCGAAAATCAAACCGAGTCCCAAAACGGCCATTTTTGAGGCCCTGGAACGAAACTTTTGGGCTCGTGACACTATTTTATTAGTTTGGCTCAAGGCTAGTGGATGAAATTGATCTATTACTAGTTGATGAAGAGTGTGGAGGAGTTTAGGTGCCCTCGGAAGGCATTTAGAGAAGTGGGGGCGTCGCCGAAAATCAAACCGAGTCCCAAAACGGCCATTTTTGAGGCCCTGGAACGAAACTTTCGGGCTCGTGGCACTGTTTTATTAGTTTGGCTCAAGGCTAGTGGATGAAATTGATCTATTACTAGTTGATGAAGAGTGTGGAGGAGTTTAGGTGCCCTCGGAAGGCATTTAGAGAAGTGGGGGCGTCGCCGAAAATCAAACCGAGTCCCAAAACGGCCATTTTTGAGGCCCTGGAACGAAACTTTCGGGCTCGTGGCACTGTTTTATTAGTTTGGCTCAAGGCTAGTGGATGAAATTGATCTATTACTAGTTGATGAAGAGTGTGGAGGAGTTTAGGTGCCCTCGGAAGGCATTTAGAGAAGTGGGGGCGTCGCCGAAAATCAAACCGAGTCCCAAAACGCCATTTTTGAGGCCCTGGAACGAAACTTTCGGGCTCGTGGCACTGTTTATTAGTTTGGCTCAAGGCTAGTGGATGAAATTGATCTATTACTAGTTGATGAAGAGTGTGGAGGAGTTTAGGTGCCCTCGGAAGGCATTTAGAGAAGTGGGGGCGTCGCCGAAAATCAAACCGAGTCCCAAAACGGCCATTTTTGAGGCCCTGGAACGAAACTTTCGGGCTCGTGGCACTGTTTTATTAGTTTGGCTCAAGGCTAGTGGATGAAATTGATCTATTACTAGTTGATGAAGAGTGTGGAGGAGTTTAGGTGCCCTCGGAAGGCATTTAGAGAAGTGGGGGCGTCGCCGAAAATCAAACCGAGTCCCAAAACGGCCATTTTTGAGGCCCTGGAACGAAACTTTCGGCTCGTGGCACTGTTTTATTAGTTTGGCTCAAGGCTAGTGGATGAAATTGATCTATTACTAGTTGATGAAGAGTGTGGAGGAGTTTAGGTGCCCTCGGAAGGCATTTAGAGAAGTGGGGGCGTCGCCGAAAATCAAACCGAGTCCCAAAACGGCCATTTTTGAGGCCCTGGAACGAAACTTTCGGGCTCGTGGCACTGTTTTATTAGTTTGGCTCAAGGCTAGTGGATGAAATTGATCTATTACTAGTTGATGAAGAGTGTGGAGGAGTTTAGGTGCCCTCGGAAGGCATTTAGAGAAGTGGGGGCGTCGCCGAAAATCAAACCGAGTCCCAAAACGGCCATTTTTGAGGCCCTGGAACGAAACTTTCGGGCTCGTGGCACTGTTTTATTAGTTTGGCTCAAGGCTAGTGGATGAAATTGATCTATTACTAGTTGATGAAGAGTGTGGAGGAGTTTAGGTGCCCTCGGAAGGCATTTAGAGAAGTGGGGGCGTCGCCGAAAATCAAACCGAGTCCCAAAACGAGCCATTTTTGAGGCCCTGGAACGAAACTTTCGGGCTCGTGGCACTGTTTTATTAGTTTGGCTCAAGGCTAGTGGATGAAATTGATCTATTACTAGTTGATGAAGAGTGTGGAGGAGTTTAGGTGCCCTCGGAAGGCATTTAGAGAAGTGGGGGCGTCGCCGAAAATCAAACCGAGTCCCAAAACGGCCATTTTTGAGGCCCTGGAACGAAACTTTCAGGGCTCGTGGCACTGTTTTATTAGTTTGGCTCAAGGCTAGTGGATGAAATTGATCTATTACTAGTTGATGAAGAGTGTGGAGGAGTTTAGGTGCCCTCAGGAAGGCATTTAGAGAAGTGGGGGGCGTCGCCGAAAATCAAACCGAGTCCCAAAACGGCCATTTTTGAGGCCCTGGAACGAAACTTTCGGGCTCGTGGCACTGTTTTATTAGTTTGGCTCAAGGCTAGTGGATGAAATTGATCTATTACTAGTTGATGAAGAGTGTGGAGGAGTTTAGGTGCCCTCGGAAGGCATTTAGAGAAGTGGGGGCGTCGCCGAAAATCAAACCGAGTCCCAAAACGACCATTTTTGAGGCCCTGGAACGAAACTTTCGGGCTCGTGGCACTGTTTTATTAGTTTGGCTCAAGGCTAGTGGATGAAATTGATCTATTACTAGTTGATGAAGAGTGTGGAGGAGTTTAGGTGCCCTCGGAAGGCATTTAGAGAAGTGGGGGCGTCGCCGAAAATCAAACCGAGTCCCAAAACGGCCATTTTTGAGGCCCTGGAACGAAACTTTCGGGCTCGTGGCACTGTTTTATTAGTTTGGCTCAAGGCTAGTGGATGAAATTGATCTATTACTAGTTGATGAAGAGTGTGGAGGAGTTTAGGTGCCCTCGGAAGGCATTTAGAGAAGTGGGGGCGTCGCCGAAAATCAAACCGAGTCCCAAAACGACCATTTTTGAGGCCCTGGAACGAAACTTTCGGGCTCGTGGCACTGTTTTATTAGTTTGGCTCAAGGCTAGTGGATGAAATTGATCTATTACTAGTTGATGAAGAGTGTGGAGGAGTTTAGGTGCCCTCGGAAGGCATTTAGAGAAGTGGGGGCGTCGCCGAAAATCAAACCGAGTCCCAAAACGGCCATTTTTGAGGCCCTGGAACGAAACTTTCGGCTCGTGGCACTGTTTTATTAGTTTGGCTCAAGGCTAGTGGATGAAATTGATCTATTACTAGTTGATGAAGAGTGTGGAGGAGTTTAGGTGCCCTCGGAAGGCATTTAGAGAAGTGGGGGGCGTCGCCGAAAATCAAACCGAGTCCCAAAACGCCATTTTTGAGGCCCTGGAACGAAACTTTCGGGCTCGTGGCACTGTTTTATTAGTTTGGCTCAAGGCTAGTGGATGAAATTGATCTATTACTAGTTGATGAAGAGTGTGGAGGAGTTTAGGTGCCCTCGGAAGGCATTTAGAGAAGTGGGGGCGTCGCCGAAAATCAAACCGAGTCCCAAAACGGCCATTTTTGAGGCCCTGGAACGAAACTTTCGGGCTCGTGGCACTGTTTTATTAGTTTGGCTCAAGGCTAGTGGATGAAATTGATCTATTACTAGTTGATGAAGAGTGTGGAGGAGTTTAGGTGCCCTCGGAAGGCATTTAGAGAAGTGGGGGCGTCGCCGAAAATCAAACCGAGTCCCAAAACGAGCCATTTTTGAGGCCCTGGAACGAAACTTTCGGCTCGTGGCACTGTTTTATTAGTTTGGCTCAAGGCTAGTGGATGAAATTGATCTATTACTAGTTGATGAAGAGTGTGGAGGAGTTTAGGTGCCCTCGGAAGGCATTTAGAGAAGTGGGGGCGTCGCCGAAAATCAAACCGAGTCCCAAAACGGCCATTTTTGAGGCCCTGGAACGAAACTTTCGGGCTCGTGGCACTGTTTTATTAGTTTGGCTCAAGGCTAGTGGATGAAATTGATCTATTACTAGTTGATGAAGAGTGTGGAGGAGTTTAGGTGCCCTCGGAAGGCATTTAGAGAAGTGGGGGCGTCGCCGAAAATCAAACCGAGTCCCAAAACGACCATTTTTGAGGCCCTGGAACGAAACTTTCGGGCTCGTGGCACTGTTTTATTAGTTTGGCTCAAGGCTAGTGGATGAAATTGATCTATTACTAGTTGATGAAGAGTGTGGAGGAGTTTAGGTGCCCTCGGAAGGCATTTAGAGAAGTGGGGGGCGTCGCCGAAAATCAAACCGAGTCCCAAAACGGC
The DNA here is from genome assembly GCA_009763385.1 of Coix lacryma-jobi var. lacryma-jobi. NCBI lineage: Eukaryota > Viridiplantae > Streptophyta > Magnoliopsida > Poales > Poaceae > Coix > Coix lacryma-jobi. The sequence goes on along the minus strand of CM019825.1, from coordinate 446,176 downwards.
CATTTTTGAGGCCCTGGAACGAAACTTTCGGGCTCGTGGCACTGTTTTATTAGTTTGGCTCAAGGCTAGTGGATGAAATTGATCTATTACTAGTTGATGAAGAGTGTGGAGGAGTTTAGGTGCCCTCGGAAGGCATTTAGAGAAGTGGGGGCGTCGCCGAAAATCAAACCGAGTCCCAAAACGAGCCATTTTTGAGGCCCTGGAACGAAACTTTCGGGCTCGTGGCACTGTTTTATTAGTTTGGCTCAAGGCTAGTGGATGAAATTGATCTATTACTAGTTGATGAAGAGTGTGGAGGAGTTTAGGTGCCCTCGGAAGGCATTTAGAGAAGTGGGGGCGTCGCCGAAAATCAAACCGAGTCCCAAAACGGCCATTTTTGAGGCCCTGGAACGAAACTTTCGGGCTCGTGGCACTGTTTTATTAGTTTGGCTCAAGGCTAGTGGATGAAATTGATCTATTACTAGTTGATGAAGAGTGTGGAGGAGTTTAGGTGCCCTCGGAAGGCATTTAGAGAAGTGGGGGCGTCGCCGAAAATCAAACCGAGTCCCAAAACGACCATTTTTGAGGCCCTGGAACGAAACTTTCGGGCTCGTGGCACTGTTTTATTAGTTTGGCTCAAGGCTAGTGGATGAAATTGATCTATTACTAGTTGATGAAGAGTGTGGAGGAGTTTAGGTGCCCTCGGAAGGCATTTAGAGAAGTGGGGGCGTCGCCGAAAATCAAACCGAGTCCCAAAACGGCCATTTTTGAGGCCCTGGAACGAAACTTTCGGGCTCGTGGCACTGTTTTATTAGTTTGGCTCAAGGCTAGTGGATGAAATTGATCTATTACTAGTTGATGAAGAGTGTGGAGGAGTTTAGGTGCCCTCGGAAGGCATTTAGAGAAGTGGGGGCGTCGCCGAAAATCAAACCGAGTCCCAAAACGACCATTTTTGAGGCCCTGGAACGAAACTTTCGGGCTCGTGGCACTGTTTTATTAGTTTGGCTCAAGGCTAGTGGATGAAATTGATCTATTACTAGTTGATGAAGAGTGTGGAGGAGTTTAGGTGCCCTCGGAAGGCATTTAGAGAAGTGGGGGCGTCGCCGAAAATCAAACCGAGTCCCAAAACGGACCATTTTTGAGGCCCTGGAACGAAACTTTCGGGCTCGTGGCACTGTTTTATTAGTTTGGCTCAAGGCTAGTGGATGAAATTGATCTATTACTAGTTGATGAAGAGTGTGGAGGAGTTTAGGTGCCCTCGGAAGGCATTTAGAGAAGTGGGGGCGTCGCCGAAAATCAAACCGAGTCCCAAAACGGCCATTTTTGAGGCCCTGGAACGAAACTTTCGGGCTCGTGGCACTGTTTTATTAGTTTGGCTCAAGGCTAGTGGATGAAATTGATCTATTACTAGTTGATGAAGAGTGTGGAGGAGTTTAGGTGCCCTCGGAAGGCATTTAGAGAAGTGGGGGCGTCGCCGAAAATCAAACCGAGTCCCAAAACGACCATTTTTGAGGCCCTGGAACGAAACTTTCGGGCTCGTGGCACTGTTTTATTAGTTTGGCTCAAGGCTAGTGGATGAAATTGATCTATTACTAGTTGATGAAGAGTGTGGAGGAGTTTAGGTGCCCTCGGAAGGCATTTAGAGAAGTGGGGGCGTCGCCGAAAATCAAACCGAGTCCCAAAACGGACCATTTTTGAGGCCCTGGAACGAAACTTTCGGGCTCGTGGCACTGTTTTATTAGTTTGGCTCAAGGCTAGTGGATGAAATTGATCTATTACTAGTTGATGAAGAGTGTGGAGGAGTTTAGGTGCCCTCGGAAGGCATTTAGAGAAGTGGGGGCGTCGCCGAAAATCAAACCGAGTCCCAAAACGACCATTTTTGAGGCCCTGGAACGAAACTTTCGGGCTCGTGGCACTGTTTTATTAGTTTGGCTCAAGGCTAGTGGATGAAATTGATCTATTACTAGTTGATGAAGAGTGTGGAGGAGTTTAGGTGCCCTCGGAAGGCATTTAGAGAAGTGGGGGCGTCGCCGAAAATCAAACCGAGTCCCAAAACGGCCATTTTTGAGGCCCTGGAACGAAACTTTCGGGCTCGTGGCACTGTTTTATTAGTTTGGCTCAAGGCTAGTGGATGAAATTGATCTATTACTAGTTGATGAAGAGTGTGGAGGAGTTTAGGTGCCCTCGGAAGGCATTTAGAGAAGTGGGGGCGTCGCCGAAAATCAAACCGAGTCCCAAAACGGACCATTTTTGAGGCCCTGGAACGAAACTTTCGGGCTCGTGGCACTGTTTTATTAGTTTGGCTCAAGGCTAGTGGATGAAATTGATCTATTACTAGTTGATGAAGAGTGTGGAGGAGTTTAGGTGCCCTCGGAAGGCATTTAGAGAAGTGGGGGCGTCGCCGAAAATCAAACCGAGTCCCAAAACGACCATTTTTGAGGCCCTGGAACGAAACTTTCGGGCTCGTGGCACTGTTTTATTAGTTTGGCTCAAGGCTAGTGGATGAAATTGATCTATTACTAGTTGATGAAGAGTGTGGAGGAGTTTAGGTGCCCTCGGAAGGCATTTAGAGAAGTGGGGGCGTCGCCGAAAATCAAACCGAGTCCCAAAACGGCCATTTTTGAGGCCCTGGAACGAAACTTTCGGGCTCGTGGCACTGTTTTATTAGTTTGGCTCAAGGCTAGTGGATGAAATTGATCTATTACTAGTTGATGAAGAGTGTGGAGGAGTTTAGGTGCCCTCGGAAGGCATTTAGAGAAGTGGGGGCGTCGCCGAAAATCAAACCGAGTCCCAAAACGACCATTTTTGAGGCCCTGGAACGAAACTTTCGGGCTCGTGGCACTGTTTTATTAGTTTGGCTCAAGGCTAGTGGATGAAATTGATCTATTACTAGTTGATGAAGAGTGTGGAGGAGTTTAGGTGCCCTCGGAAGGCATTTAGAGAAGTGGGGGCGTCGCCGAAAATCAAACCGAGTCCCAAAACGGCCATTTTTGAGGCCCTGGAACGAAACTTTCGGCTCGTGGCACTGTTTTATTAGTTTGGCTCAAGGCTAGTGGATGAAATTGATCTATTACTAGTTGATGAAGAGTGTGGAGGAGTTTAGGTGCCCTCGGAAGGCATTTAGAGAAGTGGGGGCGTCGCCGAAAATCAAACCGAGTCCCAAAACGACCATTTTTGAGGCCCTGGAACGAAACTTTCGGGCTCGTGGCACTGTTTTATTAGTTTGGCTCAAGGCTAGTGGATGAAATTGATCTATTACTAGTTGATGAAGAGTGTGGAGGAGTTTAGGTGCCCTCGGAAGGCATTTAGAGAAGTGGGGGCGTCGCCGAAAATCAAACCGAGTCCCAAAACGACCATTTTTGAGGCCCTGGAACGAAACTTTCGGGCTCGTGGCACTGTTTTATTAGTTTGGCTCAAGGCTAGTGGATGAAATTGATCTATTACTAGTTGATGAAGAGTGTGGAGGAGTTTAGGTGCCCTCGGAAGGCATTTAGAGAAGTGGGGGCGTCGCCGAAAATCAAACCGAGTCCCAAAACGGACCATTTTTGAGGCCCTGGAACGAAACTTTCGGGCTCGTGGCACTGTTTTATTAGTTTGGCTCAAGGCTAGTGGATGAAATTGATCTATTACTAGTTGATGAAGAGTGTGGAGGAGTTTAGGTGCCCTCGGAAGGCATTTAGAGAAGTGGGGGCGTCGCCGAAAATCAAACCGAGTCCCAAAACGGCCATTTTTGAGGCCCTGGAACGAAACTTTCGGGCTCGTGGCACTGTTTTATTAGTTTGGCTCAAGGCTAGTGGATGAAATTGATCTATTACTAGTTGATGAAGAGTGTGGAGGAGTTTAGGTGCCCTCGGAAGGCATTTAGAGAAGTGGGGGCGTCGCCGAAAATCAAACCGAGTCCCAAAACGGACCATTTTTGAGGCCCTGGAACGAAACTTTCGGGCTCGTGGCACTGTTTTATTAGTTTGGCTCAAGGCTAGTGGATGAAATTGATCTATTACTAGTTGATGAAGAGTGTGGAGGAGTTTAGGTGCCCTCGGAAGGCATTTAGAGAAGTGGGGGCGTCGCCGAAAATCAAACCGAGTCCCAAAACGACCATTTTTGAGGCCCTGGAACGAAACTTTCGGGCTCGTGGCACTGTTTTATTAGTTTGGCTCAAGGCTAGTGGATGAAATTGATCTATTACTAGTTGATGAAGAGTGTGGAGGAGTTTAGGTGCCCTCGGAAGGCATTTAGAGAAGTGGGGGCGTCGCCGAAAATCAAACCGAGTCCCAAAACGGCCATTTTTGAGGCCCTGGAACGAAACTTTCGGGCTCGTGGCACTGTTTTATTAGTTTGGCTCAAGGCTAGTGGATGAAATTGATCTATTACTAGTTGATGAAGAGTGTGGAGGAGTTTAGGTGCCCTCGGAAGGCATTTAGAGAAGTGGGGGCGTCGCCGAAAATCAAACCGAGTCCCAAAACGGCCATTTTTGAGGCCCTGGAACGAAACTTTCGGGCTCGTGGCACTGTTTTATTAGTTTGGCTCAAGGCTAGTGGATGAAATTGATCTATTACTAGTTGATGAAGAGTGTGGAGGAGTTTAGGTGCCCTCGGAAGGCATTTAGAGAAGTGGGGGCGTCGCCGAAAATCAAACCGAGTCCCAAAACGGCCATTTTTGAGGCCCTGGAACGAAACTTTCGGGCTCGTGGCACTGTTTTATTAGTTTGGCTCAAGGCTAGTGGATGAAATTGATCTATTACTAGTTGATGAAGAGTGTGGAGGAGTTTAGGTGCCCTCGGAAGGCATTTAGAGAAGTGGGGGCGTCGCCGAAAATCAAACCGAGTCCCAAAACGGCCATTTTTGAGGCCCTGGAACGAAACTTTCGGGCTCGTGGCACTGTTTTATTAGTTTGGCTCAAGGCTAGTGGATGAAATTGATCTATTACTAGTTGATGAAGAGTGTGGAGGAGTTTAGGTGCCCTCGGAAGGCATTTAGAGAAGTGGGGGCGTCGCCGAAAATCAAACCGAGTCCCAAAACGGCCATTTTTGAGGCCCTGGAACGAAACTTTCGGGCTCGTGGCACTGTTTTATTAGTTTGGCTCAAGGCTAGTGGATGAAATTGATCTATTACTAGTTGATGAAGAGTGTGGAGGAGTTTAGGTGCCCTCGGAAGGCATTTAGAGAAGTGGGGGCGTCGCCGAAAATCAAACCGAGTCCCAAAACGACCATTTTTGAGGCCCTGGAACGAAACTTTCGGGCTCGTGGCACTGTTTTATTAGTTTGGCTCAAGGCTAGTGGATGAAATTGATCTATTACTAGTTGATGAAGAGTGTGGAGGAGTTTAGGTGCCCTCGGAAGGCATTTAGAGAAGTGGGGGGCGTCGCCGAAAATCAAACCGAGTCCCAAAACGGCCATTTTTGAGGCCCTGGAACGAAACTTTCGGGCTCGTGGCACTGTTTTATTAGTTTGGCTCAAGGCTAGTGGATGAAATTGATCTATTACTAGTTGATGAAGAGTGTGGAGGAGTTTAGGTGCCCTCGGAAGGCATTTAGAGAAGTGGGGGCGTCGCCGAAAATCAAACCGAGTCCCAAAACGACCATTTTTGAGGCCCTGGAACGAAACTTTCGGGCTCGTGGCACTGTTTTATTAGTTTGGCTCAAGGCTAGTGGATGAAATTGATCTATTACTAGTTGATGAAGAGTGTGGAGGAGTTTAGGTGCCCTCGGAAGGCATTTAGAGAAGTGGGGGCGTCGCCGAAAATCAAACCGAGTCCCAAAACGACCATTTTTGAGGCCCTGGAACGAAACTTTCGGGCTCGTGGCACTGTTTTATTAGTTTGGCTCAAGGCTAGTGGATGAAATTGATCTATTACTAGTTGATGAAGAGTGTGGAGGAGTTTAGGTGCCCTCGGAAGGCATTTAGAGAAGTGGGGGCGTCGCCGAAAATCAAACCGAGTCCCAAAACGACCATTTTTGAGGCCCTGGAACGAAACTTTCGGGCTCGTGGCACTGTTTTATTAGTTTGGCTCAAGGCTAGTGGATGAAATTGATCTATTACTAGTTGATGAAGAGTGTGGAGGAGTTTAGGTGCCCTCGGAAGGCATTTAGAGAAGTGGGGGCGTCGCCGAAAATCAAACCGAGTCCCAAAACGGCCATTTTTGAGGCCCTGGAACGAAACTTTCGGGCTCGTGGCACTGTTTTATTAGTTTGGCTCAAGGCTAGTGGATGAAATTGATCTATTACTAGTTGATGAAGAGTGTGGAGGAGTTTAGGTGCCCTCGGAAGGCATTTAGAGAAGTGGGGGCGTCGCCGAAAATCAAACCGAGTCCCAAAACGACCATTTTTGAGGCCCTGGAACGAAACTTTCGGGCTCGTGGCACTGTTTTATTAGTTTGGCTCAAGGCTAGTGGATGAAATTGATCTATTACTAGTTGATGAAGAGTGTGGAGGAGTTTAGGTGCCCTCGGAAGGCATTTAGAGAAGTGGGGGCGTCGCCGAAAATCAAACCGAGTCCCAAAACGACCATTTTTGAGGCCCTGGAACGAAACTTTCGGGCTCGTGGCACTGTTTTATTAGTTTGGCTCAAGGCTAGTGGATGAAATTGATCTATTACTAGTTGATGAAGAGTGTGGAGGAGTTTAGGTGCCCTCGGAAGGCATTTAGAGAAGTGGGGGCGTCGCCGAAAATCAAACCGAGTCCCAAAACGGCCATTTTTGAGGCCCTGGAACGAAACTTTCGGGCTCGTGGCACTGTTTTATTAGTTTGGCTCAAGGCTAGTGGATGAAATTGATCTATTACTAGTTGATGAAGAGTGTGGAGGAGTTTAGGTGCCCTCGGAAGGCATTTAGAGAAGTGGGGGCGTCGCCGAAAATCAAACCGAGTCCCAAAACGACCATTTTTGAGGCCCTGGAACGAAACTTTCGGGCTCGTGGCACTGTTTTATTAGTTTGGCTCAAGGCTAGTGGATGAAATTGATCTATTACTAGTTGATGAAGAGTGTGGAGGAGTTTAGGTGCCCTCGGAAGGCATTTAGAGAAGTGGGGGCGTCGCCGAAAATCAAACCGAGTCCCAAAACGGCCATTTTTGAGGCCCTGGAACGAAACTTTCGGGCTCGTGGCACTGTTTTATTAGTTTGGCTCAAGGCTAGTGGATGAAATTGATCTATTACTAGTTGATGAAGAGTGTGGAGGAGTTTAGGTGCCCTCGGAAGGCATTTAGAGAAGTGGGGGCGTCGCCGAAAATCAAACCGAGTCCCAAAACGGCCATTTTTGAGGCCCTGGAACGAAACTTTCGGGCTCGTGGCACTGTTTTATTAGTTTGGCTCAAGGCTAGTGGATGAAATTGATCTATTACTAGTTGATGAAGAGTGTGGAGGAGTTTAGGTGCCCTCGGAAGGCATTTAGAGAAGTGGGGGCGTCGCCGAAAATCAAACCGAGTCCCAAAACGGACCATTTTTGAGGCCCTGGAACGAAACTTTCGGGCTCGTGGCACTGTTTTATTAGTTTGGCTCAAGGCTAGTGGATGAAATTGATCTATTACTAGTTGATGAAGAGTGTGGAGGAGTTTAGGTGCCCTCGGAAGGCATTTAGAGAAGTGGGGGCGTCGCCGAAAATCAAACCGAGTCCCAAAACGACCATTTTTGAGGCCCTGGAACGAAACTTTCGGGCTCGTGGCACTGTTTTATTAGTTTGGCTCAAGGCTAGTGGATGAAATTGATCTATTACTAGTTGATGAAGAGTGTGGAGGAGTTTAGGTGCCCTCGGAAGGCATTTAGAGAAGTGGGGGCGTCGCCGAAAATCAAACCGAGTCCCAAAACGGCCATTTTTGAGGCCCTGGAACGAAACTTTCGGGCTCGTGGCACTGTTTTATTAGTTTGGCTCAAGGCTAGTGGATGAAATTGATCTATTACTAGTTGATGAAGAGTGTGGAGGAGTTTAGGTGCCCTCGGAAGGCATTTAGAGAAGTGGGGGCGTCGCCGAAAATCAAACCGAGTCCCAAAACGGCCATTTTTGAGGCCCTGGAACGAAACTTTCGGGCTCGTGGCACTGTTTTATTAGTTTGGCTCAAGGCTAGTGGATGAAATTGATCTATTACTAGTTGATGAAGAGTGTGGAGGAGTTTAGGTGCCCTCGGAAGGCATTTAGAGAAGTGGGGGCGTCGCCGAAAATCAAACCGAGTCCCAAAACGACCATTTTTGAGGCCCTGGAACGAAACTTTCGGGCTCGTGGCACTGTTTTATTAGTTTGGCTCAAGGCTAGTGGATGAAATTGATCTATTACTAGTTGATGAAGAGTGTGGAGGAGTTTAGGTGCCCTCGGAAGGCATTTAGAGAAGTGGGGGCGTCGCCGAAAATCAAACCGAGTCCCAAAACGACCATTTTTGAGGCCCTGGAACGAAACTTTCGGGCTCGTGGCACTGTTTTATTAGTTTGGCTCAAGGCTAGTGGATGAAATTGATCTATTACTAGTTGATGAAGAGTGTGGAGGAGTTTAGGTGCCCTCGGAAGGCATTTAGAGAAGTGGGGGCGTCGCCGAAAATCAAACCGAGTCCCAAAACGACCATTTTTGAGGCCCTGGAACGAAACTTTCGGGCTCGTGGCACTGTTTTATTAGTTTGGCTCAAGGCTAGTGGATGAAATTGATCTATTACTAGTTGATGAAGAGTGTGGAGGAGTTTAGGTGCCCTCGGAAGGCATTTAGAGAAGTGGGGGCGTCGCCGAAAATCAAACCGAGTCCCAAAACGACCATTTTTGAGGCCCTGGAACGAAACTTTCGGGCTCGTGGCACTGTTTTATTAGTTTGGCTCAAGGCTAGTGGATGAAATTGATCTATTACTAGTTGATGAAGAGTGTGGAGGAGTTTAGGTGCCCTCGGAAGGCATTTAGAGAAGTGGGGGCGTCGCCGAAAATCAAACCGAGTCCCAAAACGGCCATTTTTGAGGCCCTGGAACGAAACTTTCGGGCTCGTGGCACTGTTTTATTAGTTTGGCTCAAGGCTAGTGGATGAAATTGATCTATTACTAGTTGATGAAGAGTGTGGAGGAGTTTAGGTGCCCTCGGAAGGCATTTAGAGAAGTGGGGGCGTCGCCGAAAATCAAACCGAGTCCCAAAACGGCCATTTTTGAGGCCCTGGAACGAAACTTTCGGGCTCGTGACACTGTTTTATTAGTTTGGCTCAAGGCTAGTGGATGAAATTGATCTATTACTAGTTGATGAAGAGTGTGGAGGAGTTTAGGTGCCCTCGGAAGGCATTTAGAGAAGTGGGGGCGTCGCCGAAAATCAAACCGAGTCCCAAAACGAGCCATTTTTGAGGCCCTGGAACGAAACTTTCGGGCTCGTGGCACTGTTTTATTAGTTTGGCTCAAGGCTAGTGGATGAAATTGATCTATTACTAGTTGATGAAGAGTGTGGAGGAGTTTAGGTGCCCTCGGAAGGCATTTAGAGAAGTGGGGGCGTCGCCGAAAATCAAACCGAGTCCCAAAACGCCATTTTTGAGGCCCTGGAACGAAACTTTCGGGCTCGTGGCACTGTTTTATTAGTTTGGCTCAAGGCTAGTGGATGAAATTGATCTATTACTAGTTGATGAAGAGTGTGGAGGAGTTTAGGTGCCCTCGGAAGGCATTTAGAGAAGTGGGGGCGTCGCCGAAAATCAAACCGAGTCCCAAAACGGCCATTTTTGAGGCCCTGGAACGAAACTTTCGGGCTCGTGGCACTGTTTTATTAGTTTGGCTCAAGGCTAGTGGATGAAATTGATCTATTACTAGTTGATGAAGAGTGTGGAGGAGTTTAGGTGCCCTCGGAAGGCATTTAGAGAAGTGGGGGCGTCGCCGAAAATCAAACCGAGTCCCAAAACGACCATTTTTGAGGCCCTGGAACGAAACTTTCGGGCTCGTGGCACTGTTTTATTAGTTTGGCTCAAGGCTAGTGGATGAAATTGATCTATTACTAGTTGATGAAGAGTGTGGAGGAGTTTAGGTGCCCTCGGAAGGCATTTAGAGAAGTGGGGGCGTCGCCGAAAATCAAACCGAGTCCCAAAACGGCCATTTTTGAGGCCCTGGAACGAAACTTTCGGGCTCGTGGCACTGTTTTATTAGTTTGGCTCAAGGCTAGTGGATGAAATTGATCTATTACTAGTTGATGAAGAGTGTGGAGGAGTTTAGGTGCCCTCGGAAGGCATTTAGAGAAGTGGGGGCGTCGCCGAAAATCAAACCGAGTCCCAAAACGGCCATTTTTGAGGCCCTGGAACGAAACTTTCGGGCTCGTGGCACTGTTTTATTAGTTTGGCTCAAGGCTAGTGGATGAAATTGATCTATTACTAGTTGATGAAGAGTGTGGAGGAGTTTAGGTGCCCTCAGAAGGCATTTAGAGAGTGGGGGCGTCGCTGAAAATCAAACCGAGTCCCAAAACAGCCATTTTTGAGGCCCTGGAACGAAACTTTCGGGCTCGTGGCACTGTTTTATTAGTTTGGCTCAAGGCTAGTGGATGAAATTGATCTATTACTAGTTGATGAAGAGTGTGGAGGAGTTTAGGTGCCCTCGGAAGGCATTTAGAGAAGTGGGGGCGTCGCCGAAAATCAAACCGAGTCCCAAAACGGCCATTTTTGAGGCCCTGGAACGAAACTTTCGGGCTCGTGGCACTGTTTTATTAGTTTGGCTCAAGGCTAGTGGATGAAATTGATCTATTACTAGTTGATGAAGAGTGTGGAGGAGTTTAGGTGCCCTCGGAAGGCATTTAGAGAAGTGGGGGCGTCGCCGAAAATCAAACCGAGTCCCAAAACGGCCATTTTTGAGGCCCTGGAACGAAACTTTCGGGCTCGTGGCACTGTTTTATTAGTTTGGCTCAAGGCTAGTGGATGAAATTGATCTATTACTAGTTGATGAAGAGTGTGGAGGAGTTTAGGTGCCCTCGGAAGGCATTTAGAGAAGTGGGGGCGTCGCCGAAAATCAAACCGAGTCCCAAAACGACCATTTTTGAGGCCCTGGAACGAAACTTTCGGGCTCGTGGCACTGTTTTATTAGTTTGGCTCAAGGCTAGTGGATGAAATTGATCTATTACTAGTTGATGAAGAGTGTGGAGGAGTTTAGGTGCCCTCGGAAGGCATTTAGAGAAGTGGGGGCGTCGCCGAAAATCAAACCGAGTCCCAAAACGGCCATTTTTGAGGCCCTGGAACGAAACTTTCGGGCTCGTGGCACTGTTTTATTAGTTTGGCTCAAGGCTAGTGGATGAAATTGATCTATTACTAGTTGATGAAGAGTGTGGAGGAGTTTAGGTGCCCTCGGAAGGCATTTAGAGAAGTGGGGGCGTCGCCGAAAATCAAACCGAGTCCCAAAACGGCCATTTTTGAGGCCCTGGAACGAAACTTTCGGGCTCGTGGCACTGTTTTATTAGTTTGGCTCAAGGCTAGTGGATGAAATTGATCTATTACTAGTTGATGAAGAGTGTGGAGGAGTTTAGGTGCCCTCGGAAGGCATTTAGAGAAGTGGGGGCGTCGCCGAAAATCAAACCGAGTCCCAAAACGGCCATTTTTGAGGCCCTGGAACGAAACTTTCGGGCTCGTGGCACTGTTTTATTAGTTTGGCTCAAGGCTAGTGGATGAAATTGATCTATTACTAGTTGATGAAGAGTGTGGAGGAGTTTAGGTGCCCTCGGAAGGCATTTAGAGAAGTGGGGCGTCGCCGAAAATCAAACCGAGTCCCAAAACGACCATTTTTGAGGCCCTGGAACGAAACTTTCGGGCTCGTGGCACTGTTTTATTAGTTTGGCTCAAGGCTAGTGGATGAAATTGATCTATTACTAGTTGATGAAGAGTGTGGAGGAGTTTAGGTGCCCTCGGAAGGCATTTAGAGAAGTGGGGGCGTCGCCGAAAATCAAACCGAGTCCCAAAACGACCATTTTTGAGGCCCTGGAACGAAACTTTCGGGCTCGTGGCACTGTTTTATTAGTTTGGCTCAAGGCTAGTGGATGAAATTGATCTATTACTAGTTGATGAAGAGTGTGGAGGAGTTTAGGTGCCCTCGGAAGGCATTTAGAGAAGTGGGGGCGTCGCCGAAAATCAAACCGAGTCCCAAAACGGCCATTTTTGAGGCCCTGGAACGAAACTTTCGGGCTCGTGGCACTGTTTTATTAGTTTGGCTCAAGGCTAGTGGATGAAATTGATCTATTACTAGTTGATGAAGAGTGTGGAGGAGTTTAGGTGCCCTCGGAAGGCATTTAGAGAAGTGGGGGCGTCGCCGAAAATCAAACCGAGTCCCAAAACGGCCATTTTTGAGGCCCTGGAACGAAACTTTCGGGCTCGTGGCACTGTTTTATTAGTTTGGCTCAAGGCTAGTGGATGAAATTGATCTATTACTAGTTGATGAAGAGTGTGGAGGAGTTTAGGTGCCCTCGGAAGGCATTTAGAGAAGTGGGGGCGTCGCCGAAAATCAAACCGAGTCCCAAAACGGCCATTTTTGAGGCCCTGGAACGAAACTTTCGGGCTCGTGGCACTGTTTTATTAGTTTGGCTCAAGGCTAGTGGATGAAATTGATCTATTACTAGTTGATGAAGAGTGTGGAGGAGTTTAGGTGCCCTCGGAAGGCATTTAGAGAAGTGGGGGCGTCGCCGAAAATCAAACCATGTCCCAAAACGGCCATTTTTGAGGCCCTAGAACGAAACTTTCGGGCTCGTGGCACTGTTTTATTAGTTTGGCTCAAGGCTAGTGGATGAAATTGATCTATTACTAGTTGATGAAGAGTGTGGAGGAGTTTAGGTGCCCTCGGAAGGCATTTAGAGAAGTGGGGGCGTCGCCGAAAATCAAACCGAGTCCCAAAACGACCATTTTTGAGGCCCTGGAACGAAACTTTCGGGCTCGTGGCACTGTTTTATTAGTTTGGCTCAAGGCTAGTGGATGAAATTGATCTATTACTAGTTGATGAAGAGTGTGGAGGAGTTTAGGTGCCCTCGGAAGGCATTTAGAGAAGTGAGGGCGTCGCCGAAAATCAAACCGAGTCCCAAAACGGCCATTTTTGAGGCCCTAGAACGAAACTTTCGGGCTCGTGACACTGTTTTATTAGTTTGGCTCAGGGCTAGTGGATGAAATTGATCTATTACTAGTTGATGAAGAGTGTGGAGGAGTTTAGGTGCCCTCGGAAGGCATTTAGAGAGTGGGGCGTCGCCGAAAATCAAACCAGATCCCAAAACGGCCATTTTTGAGGCCCTAGAACGAAACTTTCAGGCTCGTGGCACTGTTTTATTAGTTTGGCTCAAGGCTAGTGGACGAAATTGATATATTACTAGTTGATGAAGAGTGTGGAGGAGTTTAGGTGCCCTCGGAAGGCATTTAGAGCAGTGGGGGCGTCGCCGAAAATCAAACCGAGTCCCAAAACGACCATTTTTTAGGCCCTAGAACGAAATTTTCGGGCTCGTGGCACTGTTTTATTAGTTTGGCTCAAAGATAGTGGATGAAATTGATCTATTACTAGTTGATGAAGAGCACACCACATTAATGATTACAGTGCCTTGTAGTCATTCCTTAACAAGCAAAAGATACGAACCAGAAGAGGCCATTGCCCGTGACCTAGATATCACCGAGCTGGAAGAGACAATTGATGCATAACCATGAAGACCTGGCATCTGCAACAACAAAGGGTAGAACCCTGAGTACGAGAAGGTACTCAGCATGACTTACCCGCCTTAAACCAGAAATAAGTTGACATCAAGGAGTATGCAAGGCTAGTATATAGTGGAGGCTAGCAATATACCAATTTTTGCATAAAAAGCCATTTGTTAATTAGTAGTTTCCTGCCCTTTAGCTGTCAATTTAAATGGTAATTATCCTATTACTAGTGTAACAACTACACATACAATATGGTAGTGATCCACAATCACCAAAAATGTAACAAACAGACCGAGTGACCATTTCCAAAAGTATAATGAGCTGTCTCGTGTTCCACATTTTTCAGTACCGAGGTCGATCAGCGTTTAAGTCAAGTGCTCACTATCCAGAGAGCGATGGCGATTATAATCGTTCCTAACCAGCTGGTGATTTATTTCCCACAAAACCACAACACACCCGTCGGTGAGCTACAGATGACCACAACATTGTTCCCGGAGTCGCGTGTCAACCGCCACCATCACACCCGGAGGCAAGCCCGACTGCCAAGGAGTTGGACTTAACCACCATCACCGGGTCTTTATATTCGGCCCCCCGCGTCCCACTAACTCTCCACCGTGGCTTCGGCTGATGCGTAGGACCTGAGAGCCGGCCTGGAACAATGAGCGGCTTCGCGGTCGGAACGAGTTATCCTTCCAGCTAAAGTTGGAATGCGTTCAACATGACAAGAATTCTATCTCACAAGATACTGATTCCCATAAACAACGACTAGAAATACTATAGCAACACTACAGGAATCTGCAGATCTCCATTTCCACAACACTCAGTTATCCCACTAATGGAAAATATCGGTTAATCGGTACAGTACCACCTATTGCTCGCGGGTAACATGAAGGTGCCCGACTTCTACCGGTCTAAGCAATTCTAAGCGTAACTCGGACCTGATTCTATATAGGTGTCAAGGATAATATTTCAAGATAACAAGGTATGAATAGTGATGCATCAACGGTATCAAACAACTCCTATACTTAATGCAACAAACATAAACAGATTAAGTTAATTAAAACTGTAGGTAGTTAGAAATGCTCGGGCTATGCTAACACACAAAGTACAGCTACTAAGAATGCACTGAAAAGACTATTTTACCTGCTGGCCCCTCCATAAAAGACACCAAAGCTTAAACCGAGTCCCAAAACTGGCCATTTTTTGAGGCCCCTGGAACGAACTTTCGGCTCGTGACACTGTTTTAATTAGTTTGGCTCAAGGCTAGTGGATGAAATTGATCTATTACTAGTTGATTGAAGAGTGTGGAGGAGTTTATGGTGCCCTCGGAAGGCATTTAGAGAAGTGGGGGCGTCGCCGAAAATCAAACCGAGTCCCAAAACGGCCATTTTTGAGGCCCTGGAACGAAACTTTCGGGCTCGTGGCACTGTTTTATTAGTTTGGCTCAAGGCTAGTGGATGAAATTGATCTATTACTAGTTGATGAAGAGTGTGGAGGAGTTTAGGTGCCCTCGGAAGGCATTTAGAGAAGTGGGGGCGTCGCCGAAAATCAAACCGAGTCCCAAAACGGCCATTTTTGAGGCCCTGGAACGAAACTTTCGGGCTCGTGGCACTGTTTTATTAGTTTGGCTCAAGGCTAGTGGATGAAATTGATCTATTACTAGTTGATGAAGAGTGTGGAGGAGTTTAGGTGCCCTCGGAAGGCATTTAGAGAAGTGGGGGCGTCGCCGAAAATCAAACCGAGTCCCAAAACGGCCATTTTTGAGGCCCTGGAACGAAACTTTCGGGCTCGTGACACTGTTTTATTAGTTTGGCTCAAGGCTAGTGGATGAAATTGATCTATTACTAGTTGATGAAGAGTGTGGAGGAGTTTAGGTGCCCTCGGAAGGCATTTAGAGCAGTGGTGGCGTCGCCGAAAATCAAACCGAGTCCCAAAACGGCCATTTTTGAGGCCCTGGAACGAAACTTTCGGGCTCGTGGCACTGTTTTATTAGTTTGGCTCAAGGCTAGTGGATGAAATTGATCTATTACTAGTTGATGAAGAGTGTGGAGGAGTTTAGGTGCCCTCGGAAGGCATTTAGAGAAGTGGGGGCGTCGCCGAAAATCAAACCGAGTCCCAAAACGGCCATTTTTGAGGCCCTGGAACGAAACTTTCGGGCTCGTGGCACTGTTTTATTAGTTTGGCTCAAGGCTAGTGGATGAAATTGATCTATTACTAGTTGATGAAGAGTGTGGAGGAGTTTAGGTGCCCTCGGAAGGCATTTAGAGAAGTGGGGGCGTCGCCGAAAATCAAACCGAGTCCCAAAACGGCCATTTTTGAGGCCCTGGAACGAAACTTTCGGGCTCGTGGCACTGTTTTATTAGTTTGGCTCAAGGCTAGTGGATGAAATTGATCTATTACTAGTTGATGAAGAGTGTGGAGGAGTTTAGGTGCCCTCGGAAGGCATTTAGAGAAGTGGGGCGTCGCCGAAAATCAAACCGAGTCCCAAAACGACCATTTTTGAGGCCCTGGAACGAAACTTTCGGGCTCGTGGCACTGTTTTATTAGTTTGGCTCAAGGCTAGTGGATGAAATTGATCTATTACTAGTTGATGAAGAGTGTGGAGGAGTTTAGGTGCCCTCGGAAGGCATTTAGAGCAGTGGGGGCGTCGCCGAAAATCAAACCGAGTCCCAAAACGACCATTTTTGAGGCCCTGGAACGAAACTTTCGGGCTCGTGGCACTGTTTTATTAGTTTGGCTCAAGGCTAGTGGATGAAATTGATCTATTACTAGTTGATGAAGAGTGTGGAGGAGTTTAGGTGCCCTCGGAAGGCATTTAGAGAAGTGGGGGCGTCGCCGAAAATCAAACCGAGTCCCAAAACGGCCATTTTTGAGGCCCTGGAACGAAACTTTCGGGCTCGTGGCACTGTTTATTAGTTTGGCTCAAGGCTAGTGGATGAAATTGATCTATTACTAGTTGATGAAGAGTGTGGAGGAGTTTAGGTGCCCTCGGAAGGCATTTAGAGCAGTGGTGGCGTCGCCGAAAATCAAACCGAGTCCCAAAACGTCCATTTTTGAGGCCCTGGAACGAAACTTTCGGGCTCGTGGCACTGTTTTATTAGTTTGGCTCAAGGCTAGTGGATGAAATTGATCTATTACTAGTTGATGAAGAGTGTGGAGGAGTTTAGGTGCCCTCGGAAGGCATTTAGAGAAGTGGTGGCG
This sequence comes from Coix lacryma-jobi var. lacryma-jobi, assembly GCA_009763385.1. Classification (NCBI taxonomy): domain Eukaryota; kingdom Viridiplantae; phylum Streptophyta; class Magnoliopsida; order Poales; family Poaceae; genus Coix; species Coix lacryma-jobi. The sequence continues at coordinate 429,425 of CM019825.1, read as the reverse complement.
TCGCCGAAAATCAAACCGAGTCCCAAAACGGCCATTTTTGAGGCCCTGGAACGAAACTTTCGGCTCGTGGCACTGTTTTATTAGTTTGGCTCAAGGCTAGTGGATGAAATTGATCTATTACTAGTTGATGAAGAGTGTGGAGGAGTTTAGGTGCCCTCGGAAGGCATTTAGAGAAGTGGGGGCGTCGCCGAAAATCAAACCGAGTCCCAAAACGGCCATTTTTGAGGCCCTGGAACGAAACTTTCGGGCTCGTGACACTGTTTTATTAGTTTGGCTCAAGGCTAGTGGATGAAATTGATCTATTACTAGTTGATGAAGAGTGTGGAGGAGTTTAGGTGCCCTCGGAAGGCATTTAGAGAAGTGGGGGCGTCGCCGAAAATCAAACCGAGTCCCAAAACGGCCATTTTTGAGGCCCTGGAACGAAACTTTCGGGCTCGTGGCACTGTTTTATTAGTTTGGCTCAAGGCTAGTGGATGAAATTGATCTATTACTAGTTGATGAAGAGTGTGGAGGAGTTTAGGTGCCCTCGGAAGGCATTTAGAGAAGTGGGGGCGTCGCCGAAAATCAAACCGAGTCCCAAAACGACCATTTTTGAGGCCCTGGAACGAAACTTTCGGGCTCGTGACACTGTTTTATTAGTTTGGCTCAAGGCTAGTGGATGAAATTGATCTATTACTAGTTGATGAAGAGTGTGGAGGAGTTTAGGTGCCCTCGGAAGGCATTTAGAGAAGTGGGGGCGTCGCCGAAAATCAAACCGAGTCCCAAAACGGCCATTTTTGAGGCCCTAGGAACGAAACTTTCGGCTCGTGGCACTGTTTTATTAGTTTGGCTCAAGGCTAGTGGATGAAATTGATCTATTACTAGTTGATGAAGAGTGTGGAGGAGTTTAGGTGCCCTCGGAAGGCATTTAGAGAAGTGGTGGCGTCGCCGAAAATCAAACCGAGTCCCAAAACGGCCATTTTTGAGGCCCTGGAACGAAACTTTCGGCTCGTGGCACTGTTTATTAGTTTGGCTCAAGGCTAGTGGATGAAATTGATCTATTACTAGTTGATGAAGAGTGTGGAGGAGTTTAGGTGCCCTCGGAAGGCATTTAGAGAAGTGGGGGCGTCGCCGAAAATCAAACCGAGTCCCAAAACGGCCATTTTTGAGGCCCTGGAACGAAACTTTCGGGCTCGTGGCACTGTTTTATTAGTTTGGCTCAAGGCTAGTGGATGAAATTGATCTATTACTAGTTGATGAAGAGTGTGGAGGAGTTTAGGTGCCCTCGGAAGGCATTTAGAGAAGTGGGGGCGTCGCCGAAAATCAAACCGAGTCCCAAAACGGCTATTTTTGAGGCCCTGGAACGAAACTTTCGGGCTCGTGGCACTGTTTTATTAGTTTGGCTCAAGGCTAGTGGATGAAATTGATCTATTACTAGTTGATGAAGAGTGTGGAGGAGTTTAGGTGCCCTCGGAAGGCATTTAGAGAAGTGGGGGCGTCGCCGAAAATCAAACCGAGTCCCAAAACGGCCATTTTTGAGGCCCTGGAACGAAACTTTCGGGCTCGTGGCACTGTTTTATTAGTTTGGCTCAAGGCTAGTGGATGAAATTGATCTATTACTAGTTGATGAAGAGTGTGGAGGAGTTTAGGTGCCCTCGGAAGGCATTTAGAGAAGTGGGGCGTCGCCGAAAATCAAACCGAGTCCCAAAACGACCATTTTTGAGGCCCTGGAACGAAACTTTCGGGCTCGTGACACTGTTTTATTAGTTTGGCTCAAGGCTAGTGGATGAAATTGATCTATTACTAGTTGATGAAGAGTGTGGAGGAGTTTAGGTGCCCTCGGAAGGCATTTAGAGAAGTGGGGGCGTCGCCGAAAATCAAACCGAGTCCCAAAACGGCCATTTTTGAGGCCCTGGAACGAAACTTTCGGGCTCGTGGCACTGTTTTATTAGTTTGGCTCAAGGCTAGTGGATGAAATTGATCTATTACTAGTTGATGAAGAGTGTGGAGGAGTTTAGGTGCCCTCGGAAGGCATTTAGAGAAGTGGTGGCGTCGCCGAAAATCAAACCGAGTCCCAAAACGACCATTTTTGAGGCCCTGGAACGAAACTTTCGGGCTCGTGGCACTGTTTTATTAGTTTGGCTCAAGGCTAGTGGATGAAATTGATCTATTACTAGTTGATGAAGAGTGTGGAGGAGTTTAGGTGCCCTCGGAAGGCATTTAGAGAAGTGGGGGCGTCGCCGAAAATCAAACCGAGTCCCAAAACGGCCATTTTTGAGGCCCTGGAACGAAACTTTCGACTCGTGGCACTGTTTTATTAGTTTGGCTCAAGGCTAGTGGATGAAATTGATCTATTACTAGTTGATGAAGAGTGTGGAGGAGTTTAGGTGCCCTCGGAAGGCATTTAGAGCAGTGGTGGCGTCGCCGAAAATCAAACCGAGTCCCAAAACGGCCATTTTTGAGGCCCTGGAACGAAACTTTCGGACTCGTGGCACTGTTTTATTAGTTTGGCTCAAGGCTAGTGGATGAAATTGATCTATTACTAGTTGATGAAGAGTGTGGAGGAGTTTAGGTGCCCTCGGAAGGCATTTAGAGAAGTGGTGGCGTCGCCGAAAATCAAACCGAGTCCCAAAACGGCCATTTTTGAGGCCCTGGAACGAAACTTTCGGCTCGTGGCACTGTTTTATTAGTTTGGCTCAAGGCTAGTGGATGAAATTGATCTATTACTAGTTGATGAAGAGTGTGGAGGAGTTTAGGTGCCCTCGGAAGGCATTTAGAGCAGTGGGGCGTCGCCGAAAATCAAACCGAGTCCCAAAACGCCATTTTTGAGGCCCTGGAACGAAACTTTCGGGCTCGTGGCACTGTTTTATTAGTTTGGCTCAAGGCTAGTGGATGAAATTGATCTATTACTAGTTGATGAAGAGTGTGGAGGAGTTTAGGTGCCCTCGGAAGGCATTTAGAGAAGTGGGGGCGTCGCCGAAAATCAAACCGAGTCCCAAAACGGCCATTTTTGAGGCCCTGGAACGAAACTTTCGGGCTCGTGGCACTGTTTTATTAGTTTGGCTCAAGGCTAGTGGATGAAATTGATCTATTACTAGTTGATGAAGAGTGTGGAGGAGTTTAGGTGCCCTCGGAAGGCATTTAGAGAAGTGGGGGCGTCGCCGAAAATCAAACCGAGTCCCAAAACGGCCATTTTTGAGGCCCTGGAACGAAACTTTCGGGCTCGTGGCACTGTTTTATTAGTTTGGCTCAAGGCTAGTGGATGAAATTGATCTATTACTAGTTGATGAAGAGTGTGGAGGAGTTTAGGTGCCCTCGGAAGGCATTTAGAGAAGTGGGGGCGTCGCCGAAAATCAAACCGAGTCCCAAAACGGCCATTTTTGAGGCCCTGGAACGAAACTTTCGGGCTCGTGGCACTGTTTTATTAGTTTGGCTCAAGGCTAGTGGATGAAATTGATCTATTACTAGTTGATGAAGAGTGTGGAGGAGTTTAGGTGCCCTCGGAAGGCATTTAGAGCAGTGGTGGCGTCGCCGAAAATCAAACCGAGTCCCAAAACGACCATTTTTGAGGCCCTGGAACGAAACTTTCGGGCTCGTGGCACTGTTTTATTAGTTTGGCTCAAGGCTAGTGGATGAAATTGATCTATTACTAGTTGATGAAGAGTGTGGAGGAGTTTAGGTGCCCTCGGAAGGCATTTAGAGAAGTGGGGCGTCGCCGAAAATCAAACCGAGTCCCAAAACGGCCATTTTTGAGGCCCTGGAACGAAACTTTCGGGCTCGTGGCACTGTTTTATTAGTTTGGCTCAAGGCTAGTGGATGAAATTGATCTATTACTAGTTGATGAAGAGTGTGGAGGAGTTTAGGTGCCCTCGGAAGGCATTTAGAGCAGTGGGGGCGTCGCCGAAAATCAAACCGAGTCCCAAAACGACCATTTTTGAGGCCCTGGAACGAAACTTTCGGCTCGTGGACACTGTTTTATTAGTTTGGCTCAAGGCTAGTGGATGAAATTGATCTATTACTAGTTGATGAAGAGTGTGGAGGAGTTTAGGTGCCCTCGGAAGGCATTTAGAGAAGTGGTGGCGTCGCCGAAAATCAAACCGAGTCCCAAAACGGCCATTTTTGAGGCCCTGGAACGAAACTTTCGGGCTCGTGGCACTGTTTTATTAGTTTGGCTCAAGGCTAGTGGATGAAATTGATCTATTACTAGTTGATGAAGAGTGTGGAGGAGTTTAGGTGCCCTCGGAAGGCATTTAGAGAAGTGGGGGCGTCGCCGAAAATCAAACCGAGTCCCAAAACGGCCATTTTTGAGGCCCTGGAACGAAACTTTCGGGCTCGTGGCACTGTTTTATTAGTTTGGCTCAAGGCTAGTGGATGAAATTGATCTATTACTAGTTGATGAAGAGTGTGGAGGAGTTTAGGTGCCCTCGGAAGGCATTTAGAGAAGTGGGGGCGTCGCCGAAAATCAAACCGAGTCCCAAAACGGCCATTTTTGAGGCCCTGGAACGAAACTTTCGGCTCGTGGCACTGTTTTATTAGTTTGGCTCAAGGCTAGTGGATGAAATTGATCTATTACTAGTTGATGAAGAGTGTGGAGGAGTTTAGGTGCCCTCGGAAGGCATTTAGAGAAGTGGGGGCGTCGCCGAAAATCAAACCGAGTCCCAAAACGGCCATTTTTGAGGCCCTGGAACGAAACTTTCGGGCTCGTGGCACTGTTTTATTAGTTTGGCTCAAGGCTAGTGGATGAAATTGATCTATTACTAGTTGATGAAGAGTGTGGAGGAGTTTAGGTGCCCTCGGAAGGCATTTAGAGAAGTGGGGCGTCGCCGAAAATCAAACCGAGTCCCAAAACGGCCATTTTTGAGGCCCTGGAACGAAACTTTCGGCATCGTGACACTGTTTTATTAGTTTGGCTCAAGGCTAGTGGATGAAATTGATCTATTACTAGTTGATGAAGAGTGTGGAGGAGTTTAGGTGCCCTCGGAAGGCATTTAGAGAAGTGGGGGCGTCGCCGAAAATCAAACCGAGTCCCAAAACGGCCATTTTTGAGGCCCTGGAACGAAACTTTCGGGCTCGTGACACTGTTTTATTAGTTTGGCTCAAGGCTAGTGGATGAAATTGATCTATTACTAGTTGATGAAGAGTGTGGAGGAGTTTAGGTGCCCTCGGAAGGCATTTAGAGCAGTGGGGGCGTCGCCGAAAATCAAACCGAGTCCCAAAACGGCCATTTTTGAGGCCCTGGAACGAAACTTTCGGGCTCGTGACACTGTTTTATTAGTTTGGCTCAAGGCTAGTGGATGAAATTGATCTATTACTAGTTGATGAAGAGTGTGGAGGAGTTTAGGTGCCCTCGGAAGGCATTTAGAGAAGTGGGGCGTCGCCGAAAATCAAACCGAGTCCCAAAACGGCCATTTTTGAGGCCCTGGAACGAAACTTTCGGGCTCGTGGCACTGTTTTATTAGTTTGGCTCAAGGCTAGTGGATGAAATTGATCTATTACTAGTTGATGAAGAGTGTGGAGGAGTTTAGGTGCCCTCGGAAGGCATTTAGAGCAGTGGTGGCGTCGCCGAAAATCAAACCGAGTCCCAAAACGGCCATTTTTGAGGCCCTGGAACGAAACTTTCGGGCTCGTGACACTGTTTTATTAGTTTGGCTCAAGGCTAGTGGATGAAATTGATCTATTACTAGTTGATGAAGAGTGTGGAGGAGTTTAGGTGCCCTCGGAAGGCATTTAGAGAAGTGGGGGCGTCGCCGAAAATCAAACCGAGTCCCAAAACGACCATTTTTGAGGCCCTGGAACGAAACTTTCGGGCTCGTGGACACTGTTTTATTAGTTTGGCTCAAGGCTAGTGGATGAAATTGATCTATTACTAGTTGATGAAGAGTGTGGAGGAGTTTAGGTGCCCTCGGAAGGCATTTAGAGAAGTGGTGGCGTCGCCGAAAATCAAACCGAGTCCCAAAACGGCCATTTTTGAGGCCCTGGAACGAAACTTTCGGGCTCGTGGCACTGTTTTATTAGTTTGGCTCAAGGCTAGTGGATGAAATTGATCTATTACTAGTTGATGAAGAGTGTGGAGGAGTTTAGGTGCCCTCGGAAGGCATTTAGAGAAGTGGGGGCGTCGCCGAAAATCAAACCGAGTCCCAAAACGGCCATTTTTGAGGCCCTGGAACGAAACTTTCGGGCTCGTGGACACTGTTTTATTAGTTTGGCTCAAGGCTAGTGGATGAAATTGATCTATTACTAGTTGATGAAGAGTGTGGAGGAGTTTAGGTGCCCTCGGAAGGCATTTAGAGAAGTGGGGGCGTCGCCGAAAATCAAACCGAGTCCCAAAACGACCATTTTTGAGGCCCTGGAACGAAACTTTCGGGCTCGTGGCACTGTTTTATTAGTTTGGCTCAAGGCTAGTGGATGAAATTGATCTATTACTAGTTGATGAAGAGTGTGGAGGAGTTTAGGTGCCCTCGGAAGGCATTTAGAGAAGTGGGGGCGTCGCCGAAAATCAAACCGAGTCCCAAAACGACCATTTTTGAGGCCCTGGAACGAAACTTTCGGGCTCGTGGCACTGTTTTATTAGTTTGGCTCAAGGCTAGTGGATGAAATTGATCTATTACTAGTTGATGAAGAGTGTGGAGGAGTTTAGGTGCCCTCGGAAGGCATTTAGAGAAGTGGTGGCGTCGCCGAAAATCAAACCGAGTCCCAAAACGGCCATTTTTGAGGCCCTGGAACGAAACTTTCGGGCTCGTGGCACTGTTTTATTAGTTTGGCTCAAGGCTAGTGGATGAAATTGATCTATTACTAGTTGATGAAGAGTGTGGAGGAGTTTAGGTGCCCTCGGAAGGCATTTAGAGAAGTGGGGGCGTCGCCGAAAATCAAACCGAGTCCCAAAACGACCATTTTTGAGGCCCTGGAACGAAACTTTCGGGCTCGTGACACTGTTTTATTAGTTTGGCTCAAGGCTAGTGGATGAAATTGATCTATTACTAGTTGATGAAGAGTGTGGAGGAGTTTAGGTGCCCTCGGAAGGCATTTAGAGCAGTGGTGGCGTCGCCGAAAATCAAACCGAGTCCCAAAACGGCCATTTTTGAGGCCCTGGAACGAAACTTTCGGGCTCGTGACACTGTTTTATTAGTTTGGCTCAAGGCTAGTGGATGAAATTGATCTATTACTAGTTGATGAAGAGTGTGGAGGAGTTTAGGTGCCCTCGGAAGGCATTTAGAGCAGTGGTGGCGTCGCCGAAAATCAAACCGAGTCCCAAAACGGCCATTTTTGAGGCCCTGGAACGAAACTTTCGGGCTCGTGACACTGTTTTATTAGTTTGGCTCAAGGCTAGTGGATGAAATTGATCTATTACTAGTTGATGAAGAGTGTGGAGGAGTTTAGGTGCCCTCGGAAGGCATTTAGAGCAGTGGTGGCGTCGCCGAAAATCAAACCGAGTCCCAAAACGGCCATTTTTGAGGCCCTGGAACGAAACTTTCGGGCTCGTGGCACTGTTTTATTAGTTTGGCTCAAGGCTAGTGGATGAAATTGATCTATTACTAGTTGATGAAGAGTGTGGAGGAGTTTAGGTGCCCTCGGAAGGCATTTAGAGCAGTGGTGGCGTCGCCGAAAATCAAACCGAGTCCCAAAACGGCCATTTTTGAGGCCCTGGAACGAAACTTTCGGGCTCGTGGCACTGTTTTATTAGTTTGGCTCAAGGCTAGTGGATGAAATTGATCTATTACTAGTTGATGAAGAGTGTGGAGGAGTTTAGGTGCCCTCGGAAGGCATTTAGAGAAGTGGTGGCGTCGCCGAAAATCAAACCGAGTCCCAAAACGGCCATTTTTGAGGCCCTGGAACGAAACTTTCGGGCTCGTGGCACTGTTTTATTAGTTTGGCTCAAGGCTAGTGGATGAAATTGATCTATTACTAGTTGATGAAGAGTGTGGAGGAGTTTAGGTGCCCTCGGAAGGCATTTAGAGCAGTGGTGGCGTCGCCGAAAATCAAACCGAGTCCCAAAACGGCCATTTTTGAGGCCCTGGAACGAAACTTTCGGGCTCGTGACACTGTTTTATTAGTTTGGCTCAAGGCTAGTGGATGAAATTGATCTATTACTAGTTGATGAAGAGTGTGGAGGAGTTTAGGTGCCCTCGGAAGGCATTTAGAGAAGTGGTGGCGTCGCCGAAAATCAAACCGAGTCCCAAAACGGCCATTTTTGAGGCCCTGGAACGAAACTTTCGGGCTCGTGACACTGTTTTATTAGTTTGGCTCAAGGCTAGTGGATGAAATTGATCTATTACTAGTTGATGAAGAGTGTGGAGGAGTTTAGGTGCCCTCGGAAGGCATTGAGAGCAGTGGGGCGCGTCGCCGAAAATCAAACCGAGTCCCAAAACGACCATTTTTGAGGCCCTGGAACGAAACTTTCGGGCTCGTGGACACTGTTTTATTAGTTTGGCTCAAGGCTAGTGGATGAAATTGATCTATTACTAGTTGATGAAGAGTGTGGAGGAGTTTAGGTGCCCTCGGAAGGCATTTAGAGAAGTGGTGGCGTCGCCGAAAATCAAACCGAGTCCCAAAACGGCCATTTTTGAGGCCCTGGAACGAAACTTTCGGGCTCGTGGACACTGTTTTATTAGTTTGGCTCAAGGCTAGTGGATGAAATTGATCTATTACTAGTTGATGAAGAGTGTGGAGGAGTTTAGGTGCCCTCGGAAGGCATTTAGAGCAGTGGTGGCGTCGCCGAAAATCAAACCGAGTCCCAAAACGGCCATTTTTGAGGCCCTGGAACGAAACTTTCGGGCTCGTGGACACTGTTTTATTAGTTTGGCTCAAGGCTAGTGGATGAAATTGATCTATTACTAGTTGATGAAGAGTGTGGAGGAGTTTAGGTGCCCTCGGAAGGCATTTAGAGCAGTGGTGGCGTCGCCGAAAATCAAACCGAGTCCCAAAACGGCCATTTTTGAGGCCCTGGAACGAAACTTTCGGGCTCGTGACACTGTTTTATTAGTTTGGCTCAAGGCTAGTGGATGAAATTGATCTATTACTAGTTGATGAAGAGTGTGGAGGAGTTTAGGTGCCCTCGGAAGGCATTTAGAGCAGTGGTGGCGTCGCCGAAAATCAAACCGAGTCCCAAAACGGCCATTTTTGAGGCCCTGGAACGAAACTTTCGGGCTCGTGACACTGTTTTATTAGTTTGGCTCAAGGCTAGTGGATGAAATTGATCTATTACTAGTTGATGAAGAGTGTGGAGGAGTTTAGGTGCCCTCGGAAGGCATTTAGAGCAGTGGTGGCGTCGCCGAAAATCAAACCGAGTCCCAAAACGGCCATTTTTGAGGCCCTGGAACGAAACTTTCGGGCTCGTGACACTGTTTTATTAGTTTGGCTCAAGGCTAGTGGATGAAATTGATCTATTACTAGTTGATGAAGAGTGTGGAGGAGTTTAGGTGCCCTCGGAAGGCATTTAGAGCAGTGGGGGCGTCGCCGAAAATCAAACCGAGTCCCAAAACGGCCATTTTTGAGGCCCTGGAACGAAACTTTCGGGCTCGTGACACTGTTTTATTAGTTTGGCTCAAGGCTAGTGGATGAAATTGATCTATTACTAGTTGATGAAGAGTGTGGAGGAGTTTAGGTGCCCTCGGAAGGCATTTAGAGCAGTGGGGGCGTCGCCGAAAATCAAACCGAGTCCCAAAACGGCCATTTTTGAGGCCCTGGAACGAAACTTTCGGGCTCGTGACACTGTTTTATTAGTTTGGCTCAAGGCTAGTGGATGAAATTGATCTATTACTAGTTGATGAAGAGTGTGGAGGAGTTTAGGTGCCCTCGGAAGGCATTTAGAGCAGTGGTGGCGTCGCCGAAAATCAAACCGAGTCCCAAAACGGCCATTTTTGAGGCCCTGGAACGAAACTTTCGGGCTCGTGACACTGTTTTATTAGTTTGGCTCAAGGCTAGTGGATGAAATTGATCTATTACTAGTTGATGAAGAGTGTGGAGGAGTTTAGGTGCCCTCGGAAGGCATTTAGAGAAGTGGTGGCGTCGCCGAAAATCAAACCGAGTCCCAAAACTGCCATTTTTGAGGCCCTGGAACGAAACTTTCGGGCTCGTGACACTGTTTTATTAGTTTGGCTCAAGGCTAGTGGATGAAATTGATCTATTACTAGTTGATGAAGAGTGTGGAGGAGTTTAGGTGCCCTCGGAAGGCATTTAGAGCAGTGGGCGCGTCGCCGAAAATCAAACCGAGTCCCAAAACTGCCATTTTTGAGGCCCTGGAACGAAACTTTCGGGCTCGTGACACTGTTTTATTAGTTTGGCTCAAGGCTAGTGGATGAAATTGATCTATTACTAGTTGATGAAGAGTGTGGAGGAGTTTAGGTGCCCTCGGAAGGCATTTAGAGCAGTGGTGGCGTCGCCGAAAATCAAACCGAGTCCCAAAACGGCCATTTTTGAGGCCCTGGAACGAAACTTTCGGGCTCGTGACACTGTTTTATTAGTTTGGCTCAAGGCTAGTGGATGAAATTGATCTATTACTAGTTGATGAAGAGTGTGGAGGAGTTTAGGTGCCCTCGGAAGGCATTTAGAGCAGTGGTGGCGTCGCCGAAAATCAAACCGAGTCCCAAAACGGCCATTTTTGAGGCCCTGGAACGAAACTTTCGGGCTCGTGACACTGTTTTATTAGTTTGGCTCAAGGCTAGTGGATGAAATTGATCTATTACTAGTTGATGAAGAGTGTGGAGGAGTTTAGGTGCCCTCGGAAGGCATTTAGAGCAGTGGGGGCGTCGCCGAAAATCAAACCGAGTCCCAAAACGGCCATTTTTGAGGCCCTGGAACGAAACTTTCGGGCTCGTGACACTGTTTTATTAGTTTGGCTCAAGGCTAGTGGATGAAATTGATCTATTACTAGTTGATGAAGAGTGTGGAGGAGTTTAGGTGCCCTCGGAAGGCATTTAGAGCAGTGGGGCGTCGCCGAAAATCAAACCGAGTCCCAAAACGACCATTTTTGAGGCCCTGGAACGAAACTTTCGGGCTCGTGACACTGTTTTATTAGTTTGGCTCAAGGCTAGTGGATGAAATTGATCTATTACTAGTTGATGAAGAGTGTGGAGGAGTTTAGGTGCCCTCGGAAGGCATTTAGAGCAGTGGTGGCGTCGCCGAAAATCAAACCGAGTCCCAAAACGGCCATTTTTGAGGCCCTGGAACGAAACTTTCGGGCTCGTGACACTGTTTTATTAGTTTGGCTCAAGGCTAGTGGATGAAATTGATCTATTACTAGTTGATGAAGAGTGTGGAGGAGTTTAGGTGCCCTCGGAAGGCATTTAGAGCAGTGGTGGCGTCGCCGAAAATCAAACCGAGTCCCAAAACGACCATTTTTGAGGCCCTGGAACGAAACTTTCGGGCTCGTGACACTGTTTTATTAGTTTGGCTCAAGGCTAGTGGATGAAATTGATCTATTACTAGTTGATGAAGAGTGTGGAGGAGTTTAGGTGCCCTCGGAAGGCATTTAGAGCAGTGGGGCGTCGCCGAAAATCAAACCGAGTCCCAAAACGGCCATTTTTGAGGCCCTGGAACGAAACTTTCGGGCTCGTGACACTGTTTTATTAGTTTGGCTCAAGGCTAGTGGATGAAATTGATCTATTACTAGTTGATGAAGAGTGTGGAGGAGTTTAGGTGCCCTCGGAAGGCATTTAGAGCAGTGGTGGCGTCGCCGAAAATCAAACCGAGTCCCAAAACTGCCATTTTTGAGGCCCTGGAACGAAACTTTCGGGCTCGTGACACTGTTTTATTAGTTTGGCTCAAGGCTAGTGGATGAAATTGATCTATTACTAGTTGATGAAGAGTGTGGAGGAGTTTAGGTGCCCTCGGAAGGCATTTAGAGCAGTGGGGGCGTCGCCGAAAATCAAACCGAGTCCCAAAACGGCCATTTTTGAGGCCCTGGAACGAAACTTTCGGGCTCGTGACACTGTTTTATTAGTTTGGCTCAAGGCTAGTGGATGAAATTGATCTATTACTAGTTGATGAAGAGTGTGGAGGAGTTTAGGTGCCCTCGGAAGGCATTTAGAGCAGTGGTGGCGTCGCCGAAAATCAAACCGAGTCCCAAAACGGCCATTTTTGAGGCCCTGGAACGAAACTTTCGGGCTCGTGACACTGTTTTATTAGTTTGGCTCAAGGCTAGTGGATGAAATTGATCTATTACTAGTTGATGAAGAGTGTGGAGGAGTTTAGGTGCCCTCGGAAGGCATTTAGAGCAGTGGTGGCGTCGCCGAAAATCAAACCGAGTCCCAAAACGGCCATTTTTGAGGCCCTGGAACGAAACTTTCGGGCTCGTGACACTGTTTTATTAGTTTGGCTCAAGGCTAGTGGATGAAATTGATCTATTACTAGTTGATGAAGAGTGTGGAGGAGTTTAGGTGCCCTCGGAAGGCATTTAGAGCAGTGGTGGCGTCGCCGAAAATCAAACCGAGTCCCAAAACGGCCATTTTTGAGGCCCTGGAACGAAACTTTCGGGCTCGTGACACTGTTTTATTAGTTTGGCTCAAGGCTAGTGGATGAAATTGATCTATTACTAGTTGATGAAGAGTGTGGAGGAGTTTAGGTGCCCTCGGAAGGCATTTAGAGCAGTGGTGGCGTCGCCGAAAATCAAACCGAGTCCCAAAACGGCCATTTTTGAGGCCCTGGAACGAAACTTTCGGGCTCGTGACACTGTTTTATTAGTTTGGCTCAAGGCTAGTGGATGAAATTGATCTATTACTAGTTGATGAAGAGTGTGGAGGAGTTTAGGTGCCCTCGGAAGGCATTTAGAGCAGTGGGCGCGTCGCCGAAAATCAAACCGAGTCCCAAAACGGCCATTTTTGAGGCCCTGGAACGAAACTTTCGGGCTCGTGACACTGTTTTATTAGTTTGGCTCAAGGCTAGTGGATGAAATTGATCTATTACTAGTTGATGAAGAGTGTGGAGGAGTTTAGGTGCCCTCGGAAGGCATTTAGAGCAGTGGTGGCGTCGCCGAAAATCAAACCGAGTCCCAAAACGGCCATTTTTGAGGCCCTGGAACGAAACTTTCGGGCTCGTGACACTGTTTTATTAGTTTGGCTCAAGGCTAGTGGATGAAATTGATCTATTACTAGTTGATGAAGAGTGTGGAGGAGTTTAGGTGCCCTCGGAAGGCATTTAGAGCAGTGGTGGCGTCGCCGAAAATCAAACCGAGTCCCAAAACTGCCATTTTTGAGGCCCTGGAACGAAACTTTTGGGCTCGTGACACTGTTTTTTAGTTTGGCTCAAGGCTAGTGGATGAAATTGATCTATTACTAGTTGATGAAGAGTGTGGAGGAGTTTAGGTGCCCTCGGAAGGCATTTAGAGCAGTGGTGGCGTCGCCGAAAATCAAACCGAGTCCCAAAACGCCATTTTTGAGGCCCTGGAACGAAACTTTCGGGCTCGTGACACTGTTTTATTAGTTTGGCTCAAGGCTAGTGGATGAAATTGATCTATTACTAGTTGATGAAGAGTGTGGAGGAGTTTAGGTGCCCTCGGAAGGCATTTAGAGCAGTGGTGGCGTCGCCGAAAATCAAACCGAGTCCCAAAACGGCCATTTTTGAGGCCCTGGAACGAAACTTTCGGGCTCGTGACACTGTTTTATTAGTTTGGCTCAAGGCTAGTGGATGAAATTGATCTATTACTAGTTGATGAAGAGTGTGGAGGAGTTTAGGTGCCCTCGGAAGGCATTTAGAGCAGTGGGGGCGTCGCCGAAAATCAAACCGAGTCCCAAAACGGCCATTTTTGAGGCCCTGGAACGAAACTTTCGGGCTCGTGACACTGTTTTATTAGTTTGGCTCAAGGCTAGTGGATGAAATTGATCTATTACTAGTTGATGAAGAGTGTGGAGGAGTTTAGGTGCCCTCGGAAGGCATTTAGAGCAGTGGTGGCGTCGCCGAAAATCAAACCGAGTCCCAAAACGGCCATTTTTGAGGCCCTGGAACGAAACTTTCGGGCTCGTGACACTGTTTTATTAGTTTGGCTCAAGGCTAGTGGATGAAATTGATCTATTACTAGTTGATGAAGAGTGTGGAGGAGTTTAGGTGCCCTCGGAAGGCATTTAGAGCAGTGGTGGCGTCGCCGAAAATCAAACCGAGTCCCAAAACTGCCATTTTTGAGGCCCTGGAACGAAACTTTCGGGCTCGTGACACTGTTTTATTAGTTTGGCTCAAGGCTAGTGGATGAAATTGATCTATTACTAGTTGATGAAGAGTGTGGAGGAGTTTAGGTGCCCTCGGAAGGCATTTAGAGCAGTGGTGGCGTCGCCGAAAATCAAACCGAGTCCCAAAACTGCCATTTTTGAGGCCCTGGAACGAAACTTTCGGGCTCGTGACACTGTTTTATTAGTTTGGCTCAAGGCTAGTGGATGAAATTGATCTATTACTAGTTGATGAAGAGTGTGGAGGAGTTTAGGTGCCCTCGGAAGGCATTTAGAGCAGTGGGCGCGTCGCCGAAAATCAAACCGAGTCCCAAAACTGCCATTTTTGAGGCCCTGGAACGAAACTTTCGGGCTCGTGACACTGTTTTATTAGTTTGGCTCAAGGCTAGTGGATGAAATTGATCTATTACTAGTTGATGAAGAGTGTGGAGGAGTTTAGGTGCCCTCGGAAGGCATTTAGAGCAGTGGTGGCGTCGCCGAAAATCAAACCGAGTCCCAAAACGGCCATTTTTGAGGCCCTGGAACGAAACTTTCGGGCTCGTGACACTGTTTTATTAGTTTGGCTCAAGGCTAGTGGATGAAATTGATCTATTACTAGTTGATGAAGAGTGTGGAGGAGTTTAGGTGCCCTCGGAAGGCATTTAGAGCAGTGGTGGCGTCGCCGAAAATCAAACCGAGTCCCAAAACGGCCATTTTTGAGGCCCTGGAACGAAACTTTCGGGCTCGTGACACTGTTTTATTAGTTTGGCTCAAGGCTAGTGGATGAAATTGATCTATTACTAGTTGATGAAGAGTGTGGAGGAGTTTAGGTGCCCTCGGAAGGCATTTAGAGCAGTGGTGGCGTCGCCGAAAATCAAACCGAGTCCCAAAACTGCCATTTTTGAGGCCCTGGAACGAAACTTTCGGGCTCGTGACACTGTTTTATTAGTTTGGCTCAAGGCTAGTGGATGAAATTGATCTATTACTAGTTGATGAAGAGTGTGGAGGAGTTTAGGTGCCCTCGGAAGGCATTTAGAGCAGTGGTGGCGTCGCCGAAAATCAAACCGAGTCCCAAAACTGCCATTTTTGAGGCCCTGGAACGAAACTTTCGGGCTCGTGACACTGTTTTATTAGTTTGGCTCAAGGCTAGTGGATGAAATTGATCTATTACTAGTTGATGAAGAGTGTGGAGGAGTTTAGGTGCCCTCGGAAGGCATTTAGAGCAGTGGTGGCGTCGCCGAAAATCAAACCGAGTCCCAAAACGGCCATTTTTGAGGCCCTGGAACGAAACTTTCGGGCTCGTGACACTGTTTTATTAGTTTGGCTCAAGGCTAGTGGATGAAATTGATCTATTACTAGTTGATGAAGAGTGTGGAGGAGTTTAGGTGCCCTCGGAAGGCATTTAGAGCAGTGGTGGCGTCGCCGAAAATCAAACCGAGTCCCAAAACTGCCATTTTTGAGGCCCTGGAACGAAACTTTCGGGCTCGTGACACTGTTTTATTAGTTTGGCTCAAGGCTAGTGGATGAAATTGATCTATTACTAGTTGATGAAGAGTGTGGAGGAGTTTAGGTGCCCTCGGAAGGCATTTAGAGCAGTGGTGGCGTCGCCGAAAATCAAACCGAGTCCCAAAACTGCCATTTTTGAGGCCCTGGAACGAAACTTTCGGGCTCGTGACACTGTTTTATTAGTTTGGCTCAAGGCTAGTGGATGAAATTGATCTATTACTAGTTGATGAAGAGTGTGGAGGAGTTTAGGTGCCCTCGGAAGGCATTTAGAGCAGTGGTGGCGTCGCCGAAAATCAAACCGAGTCCCAAAACGGCCATTTTTGAGGCCCTGGAACGAAACTTTCGGGCTCGTGACACTGTTTTATTAGTTTGGCTCAAGGCTAGTGGATGAAATTGATCTATTACTAGTTGATGAAGAGTGTGGAGGAGTTTAGGTGCCCTCGGAAGGCATTTAGAGCAGTGGTGGCGTCGCCGAAAATCAAACCGAGTCCCAAAACTGCCATTTTTGAGGCCCTGGAACGAAACTTTCGGGCTCGTGACACTGTTTTATTAGTTTGGCTCAAGGCTAGTGGATGAAATTGATCTATTACTAGTTGATGAAGAGTGTGGAGGAGTTTAGGTGCCCTCGGAAGGCATTTAGAGCAGTGGTGGCGTCGCCGAAAATCAAACCGAGTCCCAAAACTGCCATTTTTGAGGCCCTGGAACGAAACTTTCGGGCTCGTGACACTGTTTTATTAGTTTGGCTCAAGGCTAGTGGATGAAATTGATCTATTACTAGTTGATGAAGAGTGTGGAGGAGTTTAGGTGCCCTCGGAAGGCATTTAGAGCAGTGGGGGCGTCGCCGAAAATCAAACCGAGTCCCAAAACGGCCATTTTTGAGGCCCTGGAACGAAACTTTCGGGCTCGTGACACTGTTTTATTAGTTTGGCTCAAGGCTAGTGGATGAAATTGATCTATTACTAGTTGATGAAGAGTGTGGAGGAGTTTAGGTGCCCTCGGAAGGCATTTAGAGCAGTGGTGGCGTCGCCGAAAATCAAACCGAGTCCCAAAACTGCCATTTTTGAGGCCCTGGAACGAAACTTTCGGGCTCGTGACACTGTTTTATTAGTTTGGCTCAAGGCTAGTGGATGAAATTGATCTATTACTAGTTGATGAAGAGTGTGGAGGAGTTTAGGTGCCCTCGGAAGGCATTTAGAGCAGTGGTGGCGTCGCCGAAAATCAAACCGAGTCCCAAAACTGCCATTTTTGAGGCCCTGGAACGAAACTTTCGGGCTCGTGACACTGTTTTATTAGTTTGGCTCAAGGCTAGTGGATGAAATTGATCTATTACTAGTTGATGAAGAGTGTGGAGGAGTTTAGGTGCCCTCGGAAGGCATTTAGAGCAGTGGTGGCGTCGCCGAAAATCAAACCGAGTCCCAAAACTGCCATTTTTGAGGCCCTGGAACGAAACTTTCGGGCTCGTGACACTGTTTTATTAGTTTGGCTCAAGGCTAGTGGATGAAATTGATCTATTACTAGTTGATGAAGAGTGTGGAGGAGTTTAGGTGCCCTCGGAAGGCATTTAGAGTAGTGGGCGCGTCGCCGAAAATCAAACCGAGTCCCAAAACTGCCATTTTTGAGGCCCTGGAACGAAACTTTCGGGCTCGTGACACTGTTTTATTAGTTTGGCTCAAGGCTAGTGGATGAAATTGATCTATTACTAGTTGATGAAGAGTGTGGAGGAGTTTAGGTGCCCTCGGAAGGCATTTAGAGCAGTGGTGGCGTCGCCGAAAATCAAACCGAGTCCCAAAACGGCCATTTTTGAGGCCCTGGAACGAAACTTTCGGGCTCGTGACACTGTTTTATTAGTTTGGCTCAAGGCTAGTGGATGAAATTGATCTATTACTAGTTGATGAAGAGTGTGGAGGAGTTTAGGTGCCCTCGGAAGGCATTTAGAGCAGTGGTGGCGTCGCCGAAAATCAAACCGAGTCCCAAAACTGCCATTTTTGAGGCCCTGGAACGAAACTTTCGGGCTCGTGACACTGTTTTATTAGTTTGGCTCAAGGCTAGTGGATGAAATTGATCTATTACTAGTTGATGAAGAGTGTGGAGGAGTTTAGGTGCCCTCGGAAGGCATTTAGAGCAGTGGTGGCGTCGCCGAAAATCAAACCGAGTCCCAAAACTGCCATTTTTGAGGCCCTGGAACGAAACTTTCGGGCTCGTGACACTGTTTTATTAGTTTGGCTCAAGGCTAGTGGATGAAATTGATCTATTACTAGTTGATGAAGAGTGTGGAGGAGTTTAGGTGCCCTCGGAAGGCATTTAGAGCAGTGGGGGCGTCGCCGAAAATCAAACCGAGTCCCAAAACGGCCATTTTTGAGGCCCTGGAACGAAACTTTCGGGCTCGTGACACTGTTTTATTAGTTTGGCTCAAGGCTAGTGGATGAAATTGATCTATTACTAGTTGATGAAGAGTGTGGAGGAGTTTAGGTGCCCTCGGAAGGCATTTAGAGCAGTGGTGGCGTCGCCGAAAATCAAACCGAGTCCCAAAACTGCCATTTTTGAGGCCCTGGAACGAAACTTTCGGGCTCGTGACACTGTTTTATTAGTTTGGCTCAAGGCTAGTGGATGAAATTGATCTATTACTAGTTGATGAAGAGTGTGGAGGAGTTTAGGTGCCCTCGGAAGGCATTTAGAGCAGTGGTGGCGTCGCCGAAAATCAAACCGAGTCCCAAAACTGCCATTTTTGAGGCCCTGGAACGAAACTTTCGGGCTCGTGACACTGTTTTATTAGTTTGGCTCAAGGCTAGTGGATGAAATTGATCTATTACTAGTTGATGAAGAGTGTGGAGGAGTTTAGGTGCCCTCGGAAGGCATTTAGAGCAGTGGGGGCGTCGCCGAAAATCAAACCGAGTCCCAAAACGGCCATTTTTGAGGCCCTGGAACGAAACTTTCGGGCTCGTGACACTGTTTTATTAGTTTGGCTCAAGGCTAGTGGATGAAATTGATCTATTACTAGTTGATGAAGAGTGTGGAGGAGTTTAGGTGCCCTCGGAAGGCATTTAGAGCAGTGGTGGCGTCGCCGAAAATCAAACCGAGTCCCAAAACTGCCATTTTTGAGGCCCTGGAACGAAACTTTCGGGCTCGTGACACTGTTTTATTAGTTTGGCTCAAGGCTAGTGGATGAAATTGATCTATTACTAGTTGATGAAGAGTGTGGAGGAGTTTAGGTGCCCTCGGAAGGCATTTAGAGCAGTGGTGGCGTCGCCGAAAATCAAACCGAGTCCCAAAACTGCCATTTTTGAGGCCCTGGAACGAAACTTTCGGGCTCGTGACACTGTTTTATTAGTTTGGCTCAAGGCTAGTGGATGAAATTGATCTATTACTAGTTGATGAAGAGTGTGGAGGAGTTTAGGTGCCCTCGGAAGGCATTTAGAGCAGTGGGCGGCGTCGCCGAAAATCAAACCGAGTCCCAAAACGGCCATTTTTGAGGCCCTGGAACGAAACTTTCGGGCTCGTGACACTGTTTTATTAGTTTGGCTCAAGGCTAGTGGATGAAATTGATCTATTACTAGTTGATGAAGAGTGTGGAGGAGTTTAGGTGCCCTCGGAAGGCATTTAGAGCAGTGGTGGCGTCGCCGAAAATCAAACCGAGTCCCAAAACTGCCATTTTTGAGGCCCTGGAACGAAACTTTCGGGCTCGTGACACTGTTTTATTAGTTTGGCTCAAGGCTAGTGGATGAAATTGATCTATTACTAGTTGATGAAGAGTGTGGAGGAGTTTAGGTGCCCTCGGAAGGCATTTAGAGCAGTGGTGGCGTCGCCGAAAATCAAACCGAGTCCCAAAACTGCCATTTTTGAGGCCCTGGAACGAAACTTTCGGGCTCGTGACACTGTTTTATTAGTTTGGCTCAAGGCTAGTGGATGAAATTGATCTATTACTAGTTGATGAAGAGTGTGGAGGAGTTTAGGTGCCCTCGGAAGGCATTTAGAGCAGTGGTGGCGTCGCCGAAAATCAAACCGAGTCCCAAAACTGCCATTTTTGAGGCCCTGGAACGAAACTTTCGGGCTCGTGACACTGTTTTATTAGTTTGGCTCAAGGCTAGTGGATGAAATTGATCTATTACTAGTTGATGAAGAGTGTGGAGGAGTTTAGGTGCCCTCGGAAGGCATTTAGAGCAGTGGTGGCGTCGCCGAAAATCAAACCGAGTCCCAAAACTGCCATTTTTGAGGCCCTGGAACGAAACTTTCGGGCTCGTGACACTGTTTTATTAGTTTGGCTCAAGGCTAGTGGATGAAATTGATCTATTACTAGTTGATGAAGAGTGTGGAGGAGTTTAGGTGCCCTCGGAAGGCATTTAGAGCAGTGGTGGCGTCGCCGAAAATCAAACCGAGTCCCAAAACTGCCATTTTTGAGGCCCTGGAACGAAACTTTCGGGCTCGTGACACTGTTTTATTAGTTTGGCTCAAGGCTAGTGGATGAAATTGATCTATTACTAGTTGATGAAGAGTGTGGAGGAGTTTAGGTGCCCTCGGAAGGCATTTAGAGCAGTGGTGGCGTCGCCGAAAATCAAACCGAGTCCCAAAACTGCCATTTTTGAGGCCCTGGAACGAAACTTTCGGGCTCGTGACACTGTTTTATTAGTTTGGCTCAAGGCTAGTGGATGAAATTGATCTATTACTAGTTGATGAAGAGTGTGGAGGAGTTTAGGTGCCCTCGGAAGGCATTTAGAGCAGTGGTGGCGTCGCCGAAAATCAAACCGAGTCCCAAAACTGCCATTTTTGAGGCCCTGGAACGAAACTTTCGGGCTCGTGACACTGTTTTATTAGTTTGGCTCAAGGCTAGTGGATGAAATTGATCTATTACTAGTTGATGAAGAGTGTGGAGGAGTTTAGGTGCCCTCGGAAGGCATTTAGAGCAGTGGTGGCGTCGCCGAAAATCAAACCGAGTCCCAAAACTGCCATTTTTGAGGCCCTGGAACGAAACTTTCGGGCTCGTGACACTGTTTTATTAGTTTGGCTCAAGGCTAGTGGATGAAATTGATCTATTACTAGTTGATGAAGAGTGTGGAGGAGTTTAGGTGCCCTCGGAAGGCATTTAGAGCAGTGGTGGCGTCGCCGAAAATCAAACCGAGTCCCAAAACTGCCATTTTTGAGGCCCTGGAACGAAACTTTCGGGCTCGTGACACTGTTTTATTAGTTTGGCTCAAGGCTAGTGGATGAAATTGATCTATTACTAGTTGATGAAGAGTGTGGAGGAGTTTAGGTGCCCTCGGAAGGCATTTAGAGCAGTGGTGGCGTCGCCGAAAATCAAACCGAGTCCCAAAACTGCCATTTTTGAGGCCCTGGAACGAAACTTTCGGGCTCGTGACACTGTTTTATTAGTTTGGCTCAAGGCTAGTGGATGAAATTGATCTATTACTAGTTGATGAAGAGTGTGGAGGAGTTTAGGTGCCCTCGGAAGGCATTTAGAGCAGTGGTGGCGTCGCCGAAAATCAAACCGAGTCCCAAAACTGCCATTTTTGAGGCCCTGGAACGAAACTTTCGGGCTCGTGACACTGTTTTATTAGTTTGGCTCAAGGCTAGTGGATGAAATTGATCTATTACTAGTTGATGAAGAGTGTGGAGGAGTTTAGGTGCCCTCGGAAGGCATTTAGAGCAGTGGTGGCGTCGCCGAAAATCAAACCGAGTCCCAAAACTGCCATTTTTGAGGCCCTGGAACGAAACTTTCGGGCTCGTGACACTGTTTTATTAGTTTGGCTCAAGGCTAGTGGATGAAATTGATCTATTACTAGTTGATGAAGAGTGTGGAGGAGTTTAGGTGCCCTCGGAAGGCATTTAGAGCAGTGGTGGCGTCGCCGAAAATCAAACCGAGTCCCAAAACTGCCATTTTTGAGGCCCTGGAACGAAACTTTCGGGCTCGTGACACTGTTTTATTAGTTTGGCTCAAGGCTAGTGGATGAAATTGATCTATTACTAGTTGATGAAGAGTGTGGAGGAGTTTAGGTGCCCTCGGAAGGCATTTAGAGCAGTGGTGGCGTCGCCGAAAATCAAACCGAGTCCCAAAACTGCCATTTTTGAGGCCCTGGAACGAAACTTTCGGGCTCGTGACACTGTTTTATTAGTTTGGCTCAAGGCTAGTGGATGAAATTGATCTATTACTAGTTGATGAAGAGTGTGGAGGAGTTTAGGTGCCCTCGGAAGGCATTTAGAGCAGTGGTGGCGTCGCCGAAAATCAAACCGAGTCCCAAAACTGCCATTTTTGAGGCCCTGGAACGAAACTTTCGGGCTCGTGACACTGTTTTATTAGTTTGGCTCAAGGCTAGTGGATGAAATTGATCTATTACTAGTTGATGAAGAGTGTGGAGGAGTTTAGGTGCCCTCGGAAGGCATTTAGAGCAGTGGTGGCGTCGCCGAAAATCAAACCGAGTCCCAAAACTGCCATTTTTGAGGCCCTGGAACGAAACTTTCGGGCTCGTGACACTGTTTTATTAGTTTGGCTCAAGGCTAGTGGATGAAATTGATCTATTACTAGTTGATGAAGAGTGTGGAGGAGTTTAGGTGCCCTCGGAAGGCATTTAGAGCAGTGGTGGCGTCGCCGAAAATCAAACCGAGTCCCAAAACTGCCATTTTTGAGGCCCTGGAACGAAACTTTCGGGCTCGTGACACTGTTTTATTAGTTTGGCTCAAGGCTAGTGGATGAAATTGATCTATTACTAGTTGATGAAGAGTGTGGAGGAGTTTAGGTGCCCTCGGAAGGCATTTAGAGCAGTGGTGGCGTCGCCGAAAATCAAACCGAGTCCCAAAACTGCCATTTTTGAGGCCCTGGAACGAAACTTTCGGGCTCGTGACACTGTTTTATTAGTTTGGCTCAAGGCTAGTGGATGAAATTGATCTATTACTAGTTGATGAAGAGTGTGGAGGAGTTTAGGTGCCCTCGGAAGGCATTTAGAGCAGTGGTGGCGTCGCCGAAAATCAAACCGAGTCCCAAAACTGCCATTTTTGAGGCCCTGGAACGAAACTTTCGGGCTCGTGACACTGTTTTATTAGTTTGGCTCAAGGCTAGTGGATGAAATTGATCTATTACTAGTTGATGAAGAGTGTGGAGGAGTTTAGGTGCCCTCGGAAGGCATTTAGAGCAGTGGTGGCGTCGCCGAAAATCAAACCGAGTCCCAAAACTGCCATTTTTGAGGCCCTGGAACGAAACTTTCGGGCTCGTGACACTGTTTTATTAGTTTGGCTCAAGGCTAGTGGATGAAATTGATCTATTACTAGTTGATGAAGAGTGTGGAGGAGTTTAGGTGCCCTCGGAAGGCATTTAGAGCAGTGGTGGCGTCGCCGAAAATCAAACCGAGTCCCAAAACTGCCATTTTTGAGGCCCTGGAACGAAACTTTCGGGCTCGTGACACTGTTTTATTAGTTTGGCTCAAGGCTAGTGGATGAAATTGATCTATTACTAGTTGATGAAGAGTGTGGAGGAGTTTAGGTGCCCTCGGAAGGCATTTAGAGCAGTGGTGGCGTCGCCGAAAATCAAACCGAGTCCCAAAACTGCCATTTTTGAGGCCCTGGAACGAAACTTTCGGGCTCGTGACACTGTTTTATTAGTTTGGCTCAAGGCTAGTGGATGAAATTGATCTATTACTAGTTGATGAAGAGTGTGGAGGAGTTTAGGTGCCCTCGGAAGGCATTTAGAGCAGTGGTGGCGTCGCCGAAAATCAAACCGAGTCCCAAAACTGCCATTTTTGAGGCCCTGGAACGAAACTTTCGGGCTCGTGACACTGTTTTATTAGTTTGGCTCAAGGCTAGTGGATGAAATTGATCTATTACTAGTTGATGAAGAGTGTGGAGGAGTTTAGGTGCCCTCGGAAGGCATTTAGAGCAGTGGTGGCGTCGCCGAAAATCAAACCGAGTCCCAAAACTGCCATTTTTGAGGCCCTGGAACGAAACTTTCGGGCTCGTGACACTGTTTTATTAGTTTGGCTCAAGGCTAGTGGATGAAATTGATCTATTACTAGTTGATGAAGAGTGTGGAGGAGTTTAGGTGCCCTCGGAAGGCATTTAGAGCAGTGGTGGCGTCGCCGAAAATCAAACCGAGTCCCAAAACTGCCATTTTTGAGGCCCTGGAACGAAACTTTCGGGCTCGTGACACTGTTTTATTAGTTTGGCTCAAGGCTAGTGGATGAAATTGATCTATTACTAGTTGATGAAGAGTGTGGAGGAGTTTAGGTGCCCTCGGAAGGCATTTAGAGCAGTGGTGGCGTCGCCGAAAATCAAACCGAGTCCCAAAACTGCCATTTTTGAGGCCCTGGAACGAAACTTTCGGGCTCGTGACACTGTTTTATTAGTTTGGCTCAAGGCTAGTGGATGAAATTGATCTATTACTAGTTGATGAAGAGTGTGGAGGAGTTTAGGTGCCCTCGATAGGCATTTAGAGCAGTGGTGGCGTCGCCGAAAAAAACCGAAAAACAGGGGAAGGGCGGACGAAATTGGCTTAAGGGGAGAAAACAATGGTGAATGACTGATGAAGAGTGTGAAGAGGTGGGAGGAGGATTAAGTGGGAGGATGGGGCCGCCGACGCGGCCAAACACAACAAGCCCTGAACAGAAGACGGCGCCGGTCCTCTTGTGGTCTGGTTTGGGGGTTGGTGTCTGTGGTGGGTGGGGGACCGGAAGTGTTGTGGAAGGGGGCTCGGTTTAAAATCAAAGCGCCGCCCGTCCAAACAAACTCCATTTTTGAGGCCCTGGAACGAAACTTTCGGCTCTTGACACTGTTTTATTAGTTTGGCTCAAGGCTATGTGGATGAAATTGATCTATTACTAGTTATGAAGATGTGGAGAGTTTAGGTGCCCTCGGAAGCGCATTAGAAGCGTGGGGCGTCGCCGAAAATCAAACCGAGTCCCAAAACTGCCATTTTTGAGGCCCTGGAACGAAACTTTCGGGCTCGTGACACTGTTTTATTAGTTTGGCTCAAGGCTAGTGGATGAAATTGATCTATTACTAGTTGATGAAGAGTGTGGAGGAGTTTAGGTGCCCTCGGAAGGCATTTAGAGCAGTGGTGGCGTCGCCGAAAATCAAACCGAGTCCCAAAACTGCCATTTTTGAGGCCCTGGAACGAAACTTTCGGGCTCGTGACACTGTTTTATTAGTTTGGCTCAAGGCTAGTGGATGAAATTGATCTATTACTAGTTGATGAAGAGTGTGGAGGAGTTTAGGTGCCCTCGGAAGGCATTTAGAGCAGTGGTGGCGTCGCCGAAAATCAAACCGAGTCCCAAAACTGCCATTTTTGAGGCCCTGGAACGAAACTTTCGGGCTCGTGACACTGTTTTATTAGTTTGGCTCAAGGCTAGTGGATGAAATTGATCTATTACTAGTTGATGAAGAGTGTGGAGGAGTTTAGGTGCCCTCGGAAGGCATTTAGAGCAGTGGTGGCGTCGCCGAAAATCAAACCGAGTCCCAAAACTGCCATTTTTGAGGCCCTGGAACGAAACTTTCGGGCTCGTGACACTGTTTTATTAGTTTGGCTCAAGGCTAGTGGATGAAATTGATCTATTACTAGTTGATGAAGAGTGTGGAGGAGTTTAGGTGCCCTCGGAAGGCATTTAGAGCAGTGGTGGCGTCGCCGAAAATCAAACCGAGTCCCAAAACTGCCATTTTTGAGGCCCTGGAACGAAACTTTCGGGCTCGTGACACTGTTTTATTAGTTTGGCTCAAGGCTAGTGGATGAAATTGATCTATTACTAGTTGATGAAGAGTGTGGAGGAGTTTAGGTGCCCTCGGAAGGCATTTAGAGCAGTGGTGGCGTCGCCGAAAATCAAACCGAGTCCCAAAACTGCCATTTTTGAGGCCCTGGAACGAAACTTTCGGGCTCGTGACACTGTTTTATTAGTTTGGCTCAAGGCTAGTGGATGAAATTGATCTATTACTAGTTGATGAAGAGTGTGGAGGAGTTTAGGTGCCCTCGGAAGGCATTTAGAGCAGTGGTGGCGTCGCCGAAAATCAAACCGAGTCCCAAAACTGCCATTTTTGAGGCCCTGGAACGAAACTTTCGGGCTCGTGACACTGTTTTATTAGTTTGGCTCAAGGCTAGTGGATGAAATTGATCTATTACTAGTTGATGAAGAGTGTGGAGGAGTTTAGGTGCCCTCGGAAGGCATTTAGAGCAGTGGTGGCGTCGCCGAAAATCAAACCGAGTCCCAAAACTGCCATTTTTGAGGCCCTGGAACGAAACTTTCGGGCTCGTGACACTGTTTTATTAGTTTGGCTCAAGGCTAGTGGATGAAATTGATCTATTACTAGTTGATGAAGAGTGTGGAGGAGTTTAGGTGCCCTCGGAAGGCATTTAGAGCAGTGGTGGCGTCGCCGAAAATCAAACCGAGTCCCAAAACGGCCATTTTTGAGGCCCTGGAACGAAACTTTCGGGATCGTGACACTGTTTTATTAGTTTGGCTCAAGGCTAGTGGATGAAATTGATCTATTACTAGTTGATGAAGAGTGTGGAGGAGTTTAGGTGCCCTCGGAAGGCATTTAGAGCAGTGGTGGCGTCGCCGAAAATCAAACCGAGTCCCAAAACTGCCATTTTTGAGGCCCTGGAACGAAACTTTCGGGCTCGTGACACTGTTTTATTAGTTTGGCTCAAGGCTAGTGGATGAAATTGATCTATTACTAGTTGATGAAGAGTGTGGAGGAGTTTAGGTGCCCTCGGAAGGCATTTAGAGCAGTGGTGGCGTCGCCGAAAATCAAACCGAGTCCCAAAACTGCCATTTTTGAGGCCCTGGAACGAAACTTTCGGGCTCGTGACACTGTTTTATTAGTTTGGCTCAAGGCTAGTGGATGAAATTGATCTATTACTAGTTGATGAAGAGTGTGGAGGAGTTTAGGTGCCCTCGGAAGGCATTTAGAGCAGTGGTGGCGTCGCCGAAAATCAAACCGAGTCCCAAAACTGCCATTTTTGAGGCCCTGGAACGAAACTTTCGGGCTCGTGACACTGTTTTATTAGTTTGGCTCAAGGCTAGTGGATGAAATTGATCTATTACTAGTTGATGAAGAGTGTGGAGGAGTTTAGGTGCCCTCGGAAGGCATTTAGAGCAGTGGTGGCGTCGCCGAAAATCAAACCGAGTCCCAAAACTGCCATTTTTGAGGCCCTGGAACGAAACTTTCGGGCTCGTGACACTGTTTTATTAGTTTGGCTCAAGGCTAGTGGATGAAATTGATCTATTACTAGTTGATGAAGAGTGTGGAGGAGTTTAGGTGCCCTCGGAAGGCATTTAGAGCAGTGGTGGCGTCGCCGAAAATCAAACCGAGTCCCAAAACTGCCATTTTTGAGGCCCTGGAACGAAACTTTCGGGCTCGTGACACTGTTTTATTAGTTTGGCTCAAGGCTAGTGGATGAAATTGATCTATTACTAGTTGATGAAGAGTGTGGAGGAGTTTAGGTGCCCTCGGAAGGCATTTAGAGCAGTGGTGGCGTCGCCGAAAATCAAACCGAGTCCCAAAACTGCCATTTTTGAGGCCCTGGAACGAAACTTTCGGGCTCGTGACACTGTTTTATTAGTTTGGCTCAAGGCTAGTGGATGAAATTGATCTATTACTAGTTGATGAAGAGTGTGGAGGAGTTTAGGTGCCCTCGGAAGGCATTTAGAGCAGTGGTGGCGTCGCCGAAAATCAAACCGAGTCCCAAAACTGCCATTTTTGAGGCCCTGGAACGAAACTTTCGGGCTCGTGACACTGTTTTATTAGTTTGGCTCAAGGCTAGTGGATGAAATTGATCTATTACTAGTTGATGAAGAGTGTGGAGGAGTTTAGGTGCCCTCGGAAGGCATTTAGAGCAGTGGTGGCGTCGCCGAAAATCAAACCGAGTCCCAAAACTGCCATTTTTGAGGCCCTGGAACGAAACTTTCGGGCTCGTGACACTGTTTTATTAGTTTGGCTCAAGGCTAGTGGATGAAATTGATCTATTACTAGTTGATGAAGAGTGTGGAGGAGTTTAGGTGCCCTCGGAAGGCATTTAGAGCAGTGGTGGCGTCGCCGAAAATCAAACCGAGTCCCAAAACTGCCATTTTTGAGGCCCTGGAACGAAACTTTCGGGCTCGTGACACTGTTTTATTAGTTTGGCTCAAGGCTAGTGGATGAAATTGATCTATTACTAGTTGATGAAGAGTGTGGAGGAGTTTAGGTGCCCTCGGAAGGCATTTAGAGCAGTGGTGGCGTCGCCGAAAATCAAACCGAGTCCCAAAACTGCCATTTTTGAGGCCCTGGAACGAAACTTTCGGGCTCGTGACACTGTTTTATTAGTTTGGCTCAAGGCTAGTGGATGAAATTGATCTATTACTAGTTGATGAAGAGTGTGGAGGAGTTTAGGTGCCCTCGGAAGGCATTTAGAGCAGTGGTGGCGTCGCCGAAAATCAAACCGAGTCCCAAAACTGCCATTTTTGAGGCCCTGGAACGAAACTTTCGGGCTCGTGACACTGTTTTATTAGTTTGGCTCAAGGCTAGTGGATGAAATTGATCTATTACTAGTTGATGAAGAGTGTGGAGGAGTTTAGGTGCCCTCGGAAGGCATTTAGAGCAGTGGTGGCGTCGCCGAAAATCAAACCGAGTCCCAAAACTGCCATTTTTGAGGCCCTGGAACGAAACTTTCGGGCTCGTGACACTGTTTTATTAGTTTGGCTCAAGGCTAGTGGATGAAATTGATCTATTACTAGTTGATGAAGAGTGTGGAGGAGTTTAGGTGCCCTCGGAAGGCATTTAGAGCAGTGGTGGCGTCGCCGAAAATCAAACCGAGTCCCAAAACTGCCATTTTTGAGGCCCTGGAACGAAACTTTCGGGCTCGTGACACTGTTTTATTAGTTTGGCTCAAGGCTAGTGGATGAAATTGATCTATTACTAGTTGATGAAGAGTGTGGAGGAGTTTAGGTGCCCTCGGAAGGCATTTAGAGCAGTGGTGGCGTCGCCGAAAATCAAACCGAGTCCCAAAACTGCCATTTTTGAGGCCCTGGAACGAAACTTTCGGGCTCGTGACACTGTTTTATTAGTTTGGCTCAAGGCTAGTGGATGAAATTGATCTATTACTAGTTGATGAAGAGTGTGGAGGAGTTTAGGTGCCCTCGGAAGGCATTTAGAGCAGTGGTGGCGTCGCCGAAAATCAAACCGAGTCCCAAAACTGCCATTTTTGAGGCCCTGGAACGAAACTTTCGGGCTCGTGACACTGTTTTATTAGTTTGGCTCAAGGCTAGTGGATGAAATTGATCTATTACTAGTTGATGAAGAGTGTGGAGGAGTTTAGGTGCCCTCGGAAGGCATTTAGAGCAGTGGTGGCGTCGCCGAAAATCAAACCGAGTCCCAAAACTGCCATTTTTGAGGCCCTGGAACGAAACTTTCGGGCTCGTGACACTGTTTTATTAGTTTGGCTCAAGGCTAGTGGATGAAATTGATCTATTACTAGTTGATGAAGAGTGTGGAGGAGTTTAGGTGCCCTCGGAAGGCATTTAGAGCAGTGGTGGCGTCGCCGAAAATCAAACCGAGTCCCAAAACTGCCATTTTTGAGGCCCTGGAACGAAACTTTCGGGCTCGTGACACTGTTTTATTAGTTTGGCTCAAGGCTAGTGGATGAAATTGATCTATTACTAGTTGATGAAGAGTGTGGAGGAGTTTAGGTGCCCTCGGAAGGCATTTAGAGCAGTGGTGGCGTCGCCGAAAATCAAACCGAGTCCCAAAACTGCCATTTTTGAGGCCCTGGAACGAAACTTTCGGGCTCGTGACACTGTTTTATTAGTTTGGCTCAAGGCTAGTGGATGAAATTGATCTATTACTAGTTGATGAAGAGTGTGGAGGAGTTTAGGTGCCCTCGGAAGGCATTTAGAGCAGTGGTGGCGTCGCCGAAAATCAAACCGAGTCCCAAAACTGCCATTTTTGAGGCCCTGGAACGAAACTTTCGGGCTCGTGACACTGTTTTATTAGTTTGGCTCAAGGCTAGTGGATGAAATTGATCTATTACTAGTTGATGAAGAGTGTGGAGGAGTTTAGGTGCCCTCGGAAGGCATTTAGAGCAGTGGTGGCGTCGCCGAAAATCAAACCGAGTCCCAAAACTGCCATTTTTGAGGCCCTGGAACGAAACTTTCGGGCTCGTGACACTGTTTTATTAGTTTGGCTCAAGGCTAGTGGATGAAATTGATCTATTACTAGTTGATGAAGAGTGTGGAGGAGTTTAGGTGCCCTCGGAAGGCATTTAGAGCAGTGGTGGCGTCGCCGAAAATCAAACCGAGTCCCAAAACTGCCATTTTTGAGGCCCTGGAACGAAACTTTCGGGCTCGTGACACTGTTTTATTAGTTTGGCTCAAGGCTAGTGGATGAAATTGATCTATTACTAGTTGATGAAGAGTGTGGAGGAGTTTAGGTGCCCTCGGAAGGCATTTAGAGCAGTGGTGGCGTCGCCGAAAATCAAACCGAGTCCCAAAACTGCCATTTTTGAGGCCCTGGAACGAAACTTTCGGGCTCGTGACACTGTTTTATTAGTTTGGCTCAAGGCTAGTGGATGAAATTGATCTATTACTAGTTGATGAAGAGTGTGGAGGAGTTTAGGTGCCCTCGGAAGGCATTTAGAGCAGTGGTGGCGTCGCCGAAAATCAAACCGAGTCCCAAAACTGCCATTTTTGAGGCCCTGGAACGAAACTTTCGGGCTCGTGACACTGTTTTATTAGTTTGGCTCAAGGCTAGTGGATGAAATTGATCTATTACTAGTTGATGAAGAGTGTGGAGGAGTTTAGGTGCCCTCGGAAGGCATTTAGAGCAGTGGTGGCGTCGCCGAAAATCAAACCGAGTCCCAAAACTGCCATTTTTGAGGCCCTGGAACGAAACTTTCGGGCTCGTGACACTGTTTTATTAGTTTGGCTCAAGGCTAGTGGATGAAATTGATCTATTACTAGTTGATGAAGAGTGTGGAGGAGTTTAGGTGCCCTCGGAAGGCATTTAGAGCAGTGGCGGCGTCGCCGAAAATCAAACCGAGTCCCAAAACGGCCATTTTTGAGGCCCTGGAACGAAACTTTCGGGCTCGTGACACTGTTTTATTAGTTTGGCTCAAGGCTAGTGGATGAAATTGATCTATTACTAGTTGATGAAGAGTGTGGAGGAGTTTAGGTTCCCTCGGAAGGCATTTAGAGCAGTGGTGGCGTCGCCGAAAATCAAACCGAGTCCCAAAACTGCCATTTTTGAGGCCCTGGAACGAAACTTTCGGGCTCGTGACACTGTTTTATTAGTTTGGCTCAAGGCTAGTGGATGAAATTGATCTATTACTAGTTGATGAAGAGTGTGGAGGAGTTTAGGTGCCCTCGGAAGGCATTTAGAGCAGTGGTGGCGTCGCCGAAAATCAAACCGAGTCCCAAAACTGCCATTTTTGAGGCCCTGGAACGAAACTTTCGGGCTCGTGACACTGTTTTATTAGTTTGGCTCAAGGCTAGTGGATGAAATTGATCTATTACTAGTTGATGAAGAGTGTGGAGGAGTTTAGGTGCCCTCGGAAGGCATTTAGAGCAGTGGTGGCGTCGCCGAAAATCAAACCGAGTCCCAAAACTGCCATTTTTGAGGCCCTGGAACGAAACTTTCGGGCTCGTGACACTGTTTTATTAGTTTGGCTCAAGGCTAGTGGATGAAATTGATCTATTACTAGTTGATGAAGAGTGTGGAGGAGTTTAGGTGCCCTCGGAAGGCATTTAGAGCAGTGGTGGCGTCGCCGAAAATCAAACCGAGTCCCAAAACTGCCATTTTTGAGGCCCTGGAACGAAACTTTCGGGCTCGTGACACTGTTTTATTAGTTTGGCTCAAGGCTAGTGGATGAAATTGATCTATTACTAGTTGATGAAGAGTGTGGAGGAGTTTAGGTGCCCTCGGAAGGCATTTAGAGCAGTGGTGGCGTCGCCGAAAATCAAACCGAGTCCCAAAACTGCCATTTTTGAGGCCCTGGAACGAAACTTTCGGGCTCGTGACACTGTTTTATTAGTTTGGCTCAAGGCTAGTGGATGAAATTGATCTATTACTAGTTGATGAAGAGTGTGGAGGAGTTTAGGTGCCCTCGGAAGGCATTTAGAGCAGTGGTGGCGTCGCCGAAAATCAAACCGAGTCCCAAAACTGCCATTTTTGAGGCCCTGGAACGAAACTTTCGGGCTCGTGACACTGTTTTATTAGTTTGGCTCAAGGCTAGTGGATGAAATTGATCTATTACTAGTTGATGAAGAGTGTGGAGGAGTTTAGGTGCCCTCGGAAGGCATTTAGAGCAGTGGTGGCGTCGCCGAAAATCAAACCGAGTCCCAAAACTGCCATTTTTGAGGCCCTGGAACGAAACTTTCGGGCTCGTGACACTGTTTTATTAGTTTGGCTCAAGGCTAGTGGATGAAATTGATCTATTACTAGTTGATGAAGAGTGTGGAGGAGTTTAGGTGCCCTCGGAAGGCATTTAGAGCAGTGGTGGCGTCGCCGAAAATCAAACCGAGTCCCAAAACTGCCATTTTTGAGGCCCTGGAACGAAACTTTCGGGCTCGTGACACTGTTTTATTAGTTTGGCTCAAGGCTAGTGGATGAAATTGATCTATTACTAGTTGATGAAGAGTGTGGAGGAGTTTAGGTGCCCTCGGAAGGCATTTAGAGCAGTGGTGGCGTCGCCGAAAATCAAACCGAGTCCCAAAACTGCCATTTTTGAGGCCCTGGAACGAAACTTTCGGGCTCGTGACACTGTTTTATTAGTTTGGCTCAAGGCTAGTGGATGAAATTGATCTATTACTAGTTGATGAAGAGTGTGGAGGAGTTTAGGTGCCCTCGGAAGGCATTTAGAGCAGTGGTGGCGTCGCCGAAAATCAAACCGAGTCCCAAAACTGCCATTTTTGAGGCCCTGGAACGAAACTTTCGGGCTCGTGACACTGTTTTATTAGTTTGGCTCAAGGCTAGTGGATGAAATTGATCTATTACTAGTTGATGAAGAGTGTGGAGGAGTTTAGGTGCCCTCGGAAGGCATTTAGAGCAGTGGTGGCGTCGCCGAAAATCAAACCGAGTCCCAAAACTGCCATTTTTGAGGCCCTGGAACGAAACTTTCGGGCTCGTGACACTGTTTTATTAGTTTGGCTCAAGGCTAGTGGATGAAATTGATCTATTACTAGTTGATGAAGAGTGTGGAGGAGTTTAGGTGCCCTCGGAAGGCATTTAGAGCAGTGGTGGCGTCGCCGAAAATCAAACCGAGTCCCCAAAACGGCCATTTTTGAGGCCGTGGAACGAAACTTTCGGTTCGTGGCAAGTTCTTTATTATTTGGAATGGCTGAAATTGATCTATTACAGTTTGATGCGGCGGGCGAAGTGCCCTCCCCATTCAAATGGGGTCGCCGAAATCCAAACCGAGTCCCAACTAAAGCATTTTTGAGGCCAACTAATAAAACTTTGCACGAGCTCTGAAGTTTTTTATTCAGTTTGAACAAATGGTATCGTTGGGACTCGTTATTTTGGTGACGCCGCCACTCTCTAAAGCCTTCAGGGACCTAAACTCCTCCCACACTCTCATCAACTAGTAATAGATCAATTTCACCCACTATACTTGAGCCAAACTAATAAAACAAGTGTCCGAGCCCGAAAAGGTTCGTTCGCAGGGCCTCAAAAATGGCAGTTTTGGGACTCGGTTTGATTTTCGGCGACGCCGCCCATGCTCTAATGCCTTCCGAGGGCACCTAAACTCCTCCACACTCTTCATCAACTAGTATAGATCAATTTCATCCACTAGCTGCCAAACTAATAAAACAGTGTCCGATCTCGAAGTTTCGTTCCAGGGCCTCAAAAATGGCCGTTTTGGGACTCGGTTTGGATTTCGCGACGCCGCACTGCTCTTAACCTTCCGAGGGCAACCTCACTCCTCCAAACTCTTCATCAACTAGTAATAGATCAATTTCATCCACTAGCCTTGAGCCAACTATAAAGCAGTGTCACGAGCACGAAAGTTTCGTCCCAGTCCCAAAATGGCAGTTTTGGGACTCGTTTGATTTTCGGCACGCCACTACTGCTCTAAATGCCCTTCTTGAGGCACCTAAACTCCTCCACACCTTAATAAACTAGTAATAGATCAATTTCATCACTAGCCTTGAGCCAACTAAAAACAGTGTCACGACCTGAAAGTTTTCGTTCCAGGGCCTCAAAAATTGCAGTTTTGGGACTCGTTTGATTTTCGGCGACGCCACCACTGCTCTAAATGCCTTCGAGGGCACCTAAACTCCTCCACACTCTTCATCAACTAGTAATAGATCAATTTCATCCACTAGCCTTGAGCCAAACTAATAAACAGTGTCACGAGCCCGAAAGTTTCGTTCCAGGGCCTCAAAAATGGCCGTTTTGGGACTCGGTTTGATTTTCGGCGACGCCACCACTGCTCTAAATGCCTTCCGAGGGCACCTAAACTCCTCCACACTCTTCATCAACTAGTAATAGATCAATTTCATCCACTAGCCTTGAGCCAACTAATAAACAGTGTCACGAGCCCGAAAGTTTCGTTCCAGGGCCTCAAAAATGGCAGTTTTGGGACTCGGTTTGATTTTCGGCGACGCCACCACTGCTCTAAATGCCTTCCGAGGGCACCTAAACTCCTCCACACTCTTCATCAACTAGTAATAGATCAATTTCATCCACTAGCCTTGAGCCAAACTAATAAAACAGTGTCACGAGCCCGAAAGTTTCGTTCCAGGGCCTCAAAAATGGCCGTTTTGGGACTCGGTTTGATTTTCGGCGACGCGCACCACTGCTCTAAATGCCTTCCGAGGGCACCTAAACTCCTCCACACTCTTCATCAACTAGTAATAGATCAATTTCATCCACTAGCCTTGAGCCAAACTAATAAAACAGTGTCACGAGCCCGAAAGTTTCGTTCCAGGGCCTCAAAAATGGCCGTTTTGGGACTCGGTTTGATTTTCGGCGACGCCGCCACTGCTCTAAATGCCTTCCGAGGGCACCTAAACTCCTCCACACTCTTCATCAACTAGTAATAGATCAATTTCATCCACTAGCCTTGAGCCAAACTAATAAAACAGTGTCACGAGCCCGAAAGTTTCGTTCCAGGGCCTCAAAAATGGCAGTTTTGGGACTCGGTTTGATTTTCGGCGACGCCACCACTGCTCTAAATGCCTTCCGAGGGCACCTAAACTCCTCCACACTCTTCATCAACTAGTAATAGATCAATTTCATCCACTAGCCTTGAGCCAAACTAATAAAACAGTGTCACGAGCCCGAAAGTTTCGTTCCAGGGCCTCAAAAATGGCAGTTTTGGGACTCGGTTTGATTTTCGGCGACGCCACCACTGCTCTAAATGCCTTCCGAGGGCACCTAAACTCCTCCACACTCTTCATCAACTAGTAATAGATCAATTTCATCCACTAGCCTTGAGCCAAACTAATAAAACAGTGTCACGAGCCCGAAAGTTTCGTTCCAGGGCCTCAAAAATGGCAGTTTTGGGACTCGGTTTGATTTTCGGCGACGCCACCACTGCTCTAAATGCCTTCCGAGGGCACCTAAACTCCTCCACACTCTTCATCAACTAGTAATAGATCAATTTCATCCACTAGCCTTGAGCCAAACTAATAAAACAGTGTCACGAGCCCGAAAGTTTCGTTCCAGGGCCTCAAAAATGGCAGTTTTGGGACTCGGTTTGATTTTCGGCGACGCCACCACTGCTCTAAATGCCTTCCGAGGGCACCTAAACTCCTCCACACTCTTCATCAACTAGTAATAGATCAATTTCATCCACTAGCCTTGAGCCAAACTAATAAAACAGTGTCACGAGCCCGAAAGTTTCGTTCCAGGGCCTCAAAAATGGCAGTTTTGGGACTCGGTTTGATTTTCGGCGACGCCACCACTGCTCTAAATGCCTTCCGAGGGCACCTAAACTCCTCCACACTCTTCATCAACTAGTAATAGATCAATTTCATCCACTAGCCTTGAGCCAAACTAATAAAACAGTGTCACGAGCCCGAAAGTTTCGTTCCAGGGCCTCAAAAATGGCAGTTTTGGGACTCGGTTTGATTTTCGGCGACGCCACCACTGCTCTAAATGCCTTCCGAGGGCACCTAAACTCCTCCACACTCTTCATCAACTAGTAATAGATCAATTTCATCCACTAGCCTTGAGCCAAACTAATAAAACAGTGTCACGAGCCCGAAAGTTTCGTTCCAGGGCCTCAAAAATGGCAGTTTTGGGACTCGGTTTGATTTTCGGCGACGCCACCACTGCTCTAAATGCCTTCCGAGGGCACCTAAACTCCTCCACACTCTTCATCAACTAGTAATAGATCAATTTCATCCACTAGCCTTGAGCCAAACTAATAAAACAGTGTCACGAGCCCGAAAGTTTCGTTCCAGGGCCTCAAAAATGGCCGTTTTGGGACTCGGTTTGATTTTCGGCGACGCGCCCACTGCTCTAAATGCCTTCCGAGGGCACCTAAACTCCTCCACACTCTTCATCAACTAGTAATAGATCAATTTCATCCACTAGCCTTGAGCCAAACTAATAAAACAGTGTCACGAGCCCGAAAGTTTCGTTCCAGGGCCTCAAAAATGGCAGTTTTGGGACTCGGTTTGATTTTCGGCGACGCCACCACTGCTCTAAATGCCTTCCGAGGGCACCTAAACTCCTCCACACTCTTCATCAACTAGTAATAGATCAATTTCATCCACTAGCCTTGAGCCAAACTAATAAAACAGTGTCACGATGCCGAAAGTTTCGTTCCAGGGCCTCAAAAATGGCAGTTTTGGGACTCGGTTTGATTTTCGGCGACGCCACCACCATGCTCTAAATGCCTTCCGAGGGCACCCTAAACTCCTCCACACTCTTCATCAACTAGTAATAGATCAATTTCATCCACTAGCATTGAGCCAAACTAATAAACAGTGTCACGATCCCGAAAGTTTCGTTCCAGGGCCTCAAAAATGGCCGTTTTGGGACTCGGTTTGATTTTCGGCGACGCCGCCACTACTCTTAATGCCTTCCGAGGGCACCTAAACTCCTCCACACTCTTCATCAACTAGTAATAGATCAATTTTCATCCACTAGCCTTGAGCCTAAACTAATAAAACAGTGTCACGAGCCTGAAAGTTTCGTTCCAGGGCGCCAACAATGGCAGTTTTGGACTCGGGTTGATTTTCGGCGATGCGCCCCTGCCTAACTGCCTTCCAGAGGGCAACTAAACTCCGAATCAACAACGAGTCCAAAACGGCCATTTTTGAGGCCGGAACGAAACTTTCGGTCGTGCACTGTTTTATTAGTTTGGCTCAAGGAGTGGATGAATTGATCTATTAATAGTTGATGAAGAGTGGGAGAGTTTAGGGCCCTCAGGAAGCATTTAGAGAGTGGGGCGTCGCGAGAAATCAAACCACGTCCCAAAAACACATTTTTGAGGCCTGGAACGAAAATTTTGGGTCGTGACACTGTTTTATTATTGCTTAAGGTAGTGGATGAAATGATATATTAAAGTTGATGAAGAGGTGTGGAGGAGTTTTGGTGCCCTCGGAGGCCTTAGAGAGAGGTGGCATCGCCGAAAATCAAACCGAGTTCCCAAAACGCATTTTTGAGGCCCGGAACGAAACTTTTCGGTCGTGACATGTTTTATTAGTTTGGCTCAGGCTAGTGGATGAAATTGATCTATTACTAGTTGATGAAGGTGTGGAGGAGTTTAGGTGCCCTCGGAAGGCATTAAGAAGTGGGGCGTCGCCCGAAAATCAACCGAGTCCCAAAACGGCCATTTTGAGGCCCTGGAACGAAACTCGGGGCGTGACACTGTTTTATTGTTTGGGCTCAAGCTAGTGGATGAAATTGATCTATTACTAGTTGATAAGAGTGTGGAGGAGCTTTAGGTGTCCCTCGAAGGCATTTAGAGCGGGTGGCGTCGCCGAAATCAAACGAGTCCAAAACATGCCATTTTGAGGCCACGAACGAACTTTGGCTCGTGAAACTGTTTTATTAGTTTGGCTCAAGGCTAGTGGATGAAATGATCTATTACTAGTTTATAAGAGTGTGGAGGAGTTTAGGTGCCCTCGAAGGCATTAGAGGTGGGGTCGTCGCGAAAATCAAACCGAGTCCCAAAACGCCATTTGAGGCCCTGGAACGAACTTTCGGGCTCGTGACACTTTTTATTAGTGGACTCAAGGCTAGTGGTGATGGTCTATTATAGTTGATGAAGAGTGTGGGGAGTTAGGTGCCCTGGAAGGCATTTAGAGAGTGGGCGTCGCCGAAAACAAACCGAGTCCCAAAACGGCCATGTTGAGGCCCTGGAACGAAATTTTCGGGTCGGGACACTGTTTTGTAGTGGCTCAAGCTAGTGGATGAAATTGATCTATACTAGTCTGAAGAGTGTGGAGGAGTTTAGGTGTCCTCGGAAGGCATTTAAG
Source organism: Coix lacryma-jobi var. lacryma-jobi (assembly GCA_009763385.1). Classification (NCBI taxonomy): domain Eukaryota; kingdom Viridiplantae; phylum Streptophyta; class Magnoliopsida; order Poales; family Poaceae; genus Coix; species Coix lacryma-jobi. Next base: position 391,435 of record CM019825.1, on the reverse strand, counting down.
AGTGGGGGGCGCCGAAAAAAATCAAAGAGTACAAACCGCCATTTTTGAGGACATGGAACGAACTTAGGCTGTGAACATGTTTATTAGTTGGCTCAAGGCTAGTGGTGAAATTGATCTATTTACTAAGTTATTGGAGTGTGGAGGAGTTTAGGTGCCCTCGAAGGCATTAGAGAGTGGGTGGCGTGCCGAAAATGCAAACCGGTCCCAAACCTGCCATTTTTGAGGCCTGGACGAAACTTTCGGCTCGTGACACTGTTTATTAGTTTGGCTCAAGCTAGTGGATGAATTGATCTATTACTGTTTATTAAGAGGGTGGAGGAGTTTAGGTGCCCTCGGAAGCATTTAGAGAGTGGGCGTCGCCGAAATCAAACCGAGTCCAAAAACGCCATTTTTGAGGCCTGAACGAAACTTTCGGGCTCGTGACACTGCTTTTAGTTAGCTCAAGGCTGTGGATGGAAATTGATCTATTTACTAGTTGATGAAGAGTGGGAGGAGTTTGATGCCCTCGGAAGGCATTAAGAGAGTGGGGCGTCGCCGAAATCAAACCGAGTCCCAAAACGCCATTTTGAGGCCCGGAAAGAAACTTTCGGTCGTGACACTGTTTTATTAGTTTGGCCTCAAGCTAGTGGAGATGAAATTGATCTATTACTAGTTGAGAAGAGTGTGGAGGAGTTTAGGTTCCCTCGGAAGGCATTTAGAGAGTGGTGGCGTCGCCGAAATCAAACCGAGTCCAAAACGAGCCATTTTGAGGGCCCTGGACAAAAATTTTCGGGCTCGTGATATGTTTAATTGTTTGCTAAGGCTAGTGGATGAATGATCTATTACTAGTTGATGAAGAGTGTGGAGGAGTTTAGGTGCCTCGGAGGCATTAAGAGAGGGGGGCGTCGCCGAAATCAAACGAGTCCAAAACGGCCATTTTGAGGCCCTGAACGAAACTTCGTGTTGCACTGTGTTTATTAGTTTGGCTCACGCTAGGGATGAAATTGATCTATACAGTTGATGAAGAGTGTGGAGGAGTTTAGGTTCCCCGGAAGGCATTTAGAGAGTGGTGGCGTCGCCGAAATCAAACGCGTTCAAAACGGCATTTTTGGGCCGGACGAACTTCGGAGTGACACTGTTTTATAGTTGCTCATGTAGTGGCATGAAATTGATCTATTTTAGATAAAGTAATAGATCAATTTCATCCACTAGCTTGAGCCACAATAATAAACACAGGTCACGGCCGAAAGTTTCGTTCCAGGGCCTCAAAATGGCGTTTTGGACTCGTTGATTTTCGGCGACGCCACCCACTGCTCTAAATGCCTCCGAGGCACCTAAACTCCTCCACACTCTTCATCAACTAGTAATAGATCAATTTAATCCACTAGCCTTGAGCCAAACTAATTAAAACAGTGTCACGAGCCCGAAAGTTTCGTTCCAGGGGCCTCAAAAAGGCCGTTTTGGGACTCGGTTTGATTTTCGGCGACGCCCCCCCACTGCTCTTAAATGCCTTCCGAGGGCACCTAAACTCCTCCACACTCTTCATTCAACTAGTAATAGATTCAATTTCATCCACTAGCTTGAGCCTAAACTAATAAAACAGTGTTCACGAGCCCGAAAGTTTCGTTCTCCAGGGCCTCAAAAATGGCCGTTTTTGGACTCGGTTTGATTTTCGGCGACGCCACCACCTGCTCTAAATGCCTTACGAGGGCACCTAAACTCCTCCACACTCTTCATCAACTAGTAATAGATCAATTTCATCCACTAGCCTTGAGCCAAACTAATTAAACAGTGTCACGAGCCCAAAGTTTCGTTCCAGGGCCTCAAAAATGGCCGGTTTTGGGACTCGGTTTTGATTTTCGGCGACGCGCCCCACTTCTCTAAATGCCTTCCGAGGGCACCTAAACTCCTCCACACTCTTCATCAACTAGTAATAGATCAATTTCAGCCACTAGCCTTGAGCCAAACTAATAAAACAGTGTTCACGAGCCCGAAAGTTTCGTTCCAGGGCCTCAAAAATGGCCTGTTTGGGACTCGGTTTGATTTTCGGCGACGCCACCACTTCTCTAAATGCCTTCCGAGGGCACCAAACTCCTCCACACTCTTCATCAACTAGTAATAGATCAATTTCATCCACTAGCCTTGAGCCAACCTAATAAAACAGTGCACGAGCCGAAAGTTTCGTTCCAGGGCCTCAAAAATGGCGTTTTGGGACCGGTTTTGATTTTCGGCGACGCCCCACTTCTCTAAATGCCTTCCGAGGGCACCTAAACTCCTCCACACTCTTCATCAACTAGTAATAGATCAATTTCATCCACTAGCCTTGAGCCAATAATAATAAACAGTGCCACGAGCCCGAAAGTTTCGTTTCCAGGGCCTCAAAAATGGCAGTCGTTTGGGACTCGGTTTGATTTTCGGCGACGCCCCCACTTCTCTAAATGCCTTCCGACGGGAACCTAACTCCTCCACACTCTTCATCAACTAGTAATAGATCACATTTCATCCACTAGCCTGAGCCAAACTAATAAAACAGTGCCACGATCCGAAAGTTTCGTTCCAGGGCCTCAAAAATGGCCGTTTGGGACTCGTTTGATTTTCGGCGACGCCCACCACTTCTCTAAATGCCTTCCGAGGGCACCTAAACTCCTCCACACTCTTCATCAACTAGTAATAGATCCATTCATCCACTAGCCTTGAGCCAAATCTAATAAAATAGTCACGAGCCCAAAGTTTCGTTCCAGGGGCCTCAAAATGTCCGTTTTTGGACTCGGTTTGATTTTCGGCGACCGCCACCACTGCTCTAAATGCCTTCTGAGGGCACCTAAACTCCTCCACACTCTTCATAAACTTGTAATAGATCAATTTCATCCACTAGCCTTGATCCAAACTAATAAAACAGTGTCACGAGGCCTGAAAGTTTCGTTCCAGGGCCTCAAAATGCCGTTTTGGGACTCCGGTTTGATTTTCGGCGACGCCACCACTGCTCTAAATGCCTTCCGAGGGCACCTAAACTCCTCCACACTCTTCATCAACTAGTAATAGATCAATTTCGATCCACTAGCCTTGAGCCAAACTAATAAAACAGTGTCACGAGCCCGAAAGTTTCGTTCCAGGGCCTCAAAAATGGCAGTTTTGGGACTCGGTTTGATTTTCGGCGACGCCCCCACTGCTCTAAATGCCTTCCGAGGGCACCTAAACTCCTCCACACTCTTCATCAACTAGTAATAGATCAATTTCAATCCACTAGCCTTGAGCCAAACTAATAAACAGTGTCACGAGCCCGAAAGTTTCGTTCCAGGGCCTCAAAAATGGCCAGTTTGGGACTCGGTTTGATTTTCGGCGACGCCGCCACTGCTCTTAATGCCTTCCGAGGGCACCTAAACTCCTCCACCCTCTTCATCAACTAGTAATAGATCATTTCATCCACTAGCCTTGAGCCAAACTAATAAAACAGTGTCACGAGCCCGAAAGTTTCGTTCCAGGCCTCAAAAATGGCAGTTTTGGGACTCGGTTTGATTTTCGGCGACGCGCCCCACTACTCTAAATGCCTTCCGAGGGCACCTAACTCCTCCACACTCTTCATCAACTAGTAATAGATCAATTTCATCCACTAGCCTTGAGCCAAACTAATAAAACAGTGTCACGAGCCCGAAAGTTTCGTTCCAGGCCTCAAAAATGGCTGTTTTGGGACTCGGTTTTGATTTTCGGCGACGCCCCCACTTCTCTAAATGCCTTCCGAGGGCACCTAAACTCCTCCACACTCTTCATCAACTAGTAATAGATCAATTTCATCCACTAGCCTTGAGCCAAACTAATAAAACAGTGTCACGAGCCCGAAAGTTTCGTTCCAGGGCCTCAAAAATGGCGTTTTGGGACTCGGTTTGATTTTCGGCGACGCCCCACTGCTCTAAATGCCTTCCGAGGGCACCTAAACTCCTCCACACTCTTCATCAACTAGTAATAGATCAATTTCATCCACTAGCCTTGAGCCAAACTAATAAAACAGTGTCACGAGCCCGAAAGTTCGTTCCAGGGCCTCAAAAATTGTGTTTTGGGACTCGGTTGATTTTCGGCGACGCCCCCACTTCTCTAAATGCCTTCCGAGGGCACCCTAAACTCCTCCACACTCTTCATCAACTAGTAATAGATCAATTTCATCCACTAGCCTTGAGCCAAACTAATAAAACAGTGTCACGATGCCGAAAGTTTCGTTCCAGGGCCTCAAAAATGGCCGTTTTGGGACTCGGTTTGATTTTCGGCGACGCCCCCACTTCTCTTAATGCCTTCCGAGGGCACCTAAACTCCTCCACACTCTTCATCAACTAGTAATAGATCAATTTCATCCACTAGCCTTGAGCCAAACTAATAAAACAGTGTCACGAGCCCGAAGTTTCGTTCCAGGGCCTCAAAAATGGCAGTTTTGGGACTCGGTTTGATTTTCGGCGACGCCACCACTGCTCTAAATGCCTTCTGAGGGCACCTAAACTCCTCCGCACTCTTAATCAACTAGTAATAGATCAATTTCATCCACTAGCCTTGAGCCAAACTAATAAAACAGTGTCACGAGCCCGAAAGTTTCGTTCCAGGGCCTCAAAAATGGCAGTTTTGGGACTCGGTTTGATTTTCGGCGACGCCACCACTGCTCTAAATGCCTTCCGAGGGCACCTAAACTCCTCCACACTCTTCATCAACTAGTAATAGATCAATTTCATCCACTAGCCTTGAGCCAAACTAATAAAACAGTGTCACGAGCCCGAAAGTTTCGTTCCAGGGCCTCAAAAATGGCAGGTTTTGGGACTCGGTTGATTTTCGGCGACGCCACCACTGCTCTCTAAATGCCTTCCGAGGGCAACCTAAACTCCTCCACACTCTTCATCAACTAGTAATAGATCAATTTCACCACTAGCCTTGAGCCAAACTAATAAAACAGATGTCACGAGCCCGAAAGTTTCGTTCCAGGGCCTCAAAAAATGGCAGTTTTGGGACTCGGTTTGATTTTCGGCGACGCGCCCACTGCTCTAAATGCCTTCCGAGGGCACCTAAACTCCTCCACACTCTTCATCAACTAGTAATAGATCAATTTCATCCACTAGCCTTGAGCCAACCTAATAAAACAGTGTCACGAGCCCGAAAGTTTCGTTCCAGGGCCTCAAAAAATGGCAGTTTTGGGACTCGGTTTGATTTTCGGCGACGCCACCACTGCTCTAAATGCCTTCCGAGGGCACCTAAACTCCTCCACACTCTTCATCAACTAGTAATAGATCAATTTCATCCACTAGCCTTGAGCCAAACTAATAAAACATGTGTCACGAGCCCGAAAGTTTCGTTCCAGGGCCTCAAAAATGGCAGTTTGGGACTCGGTTTTGATTTTCGGCGACGCCACCACTGCTCTAAATGCCTTCCGAGGGCACCTAAACTCCTCCACACTCTTCATCAACTAGTAATAGATCAATTTCATCCACTAGCCTTGAGCCAAACTAATAAAACAGTGTCACGAGCCCGAAAGTTTCGTTCCAGGGCCTCAAAAATGGCAGTTTTTGGACTCGGTTGATTTTCGGCGACGCCCCACTGCTCTAAATGCCTTCCGAGGGCACCTAAACTCCTCCACACTCTTCATCAACTAGTAATAGATCAATTTCATCCACTAGCCTTGAGCCAAACTAATAAAACAGTGTCACGAGCCGAAAGTTTCGTTCCAGGGCCTCAAAAATGGCAGTTTTGGGACTCGGTTTGATTTCGGCGACGCCACCACTTCTCTAAATGCCTTCCGAGGGCACCTAAACTCCTCCACACTCTTCATCAACTAGTAATAGATCAATTTCATCCACTAGCCTTGAGCCAAACTAATAAAACAGTGTCACGAGCCCGAAAGTTTCGTTCCAGGGCCTCAAAAATGGCAGTTTTGGACTCGGTTTGATTTTCGGCGACGCCACCACTGCTCTAAATGCCTTCCGAGGGCACCTAAACTCCTCCACACTCTTCATCAACTAGTAATAGATCAATTTCATCCACTAGCCTTGAGCCAAACTAATAAAACAGTGTCACGAGCCCGAAAGTTTCGTTCCAGGGCCTCAAAAATGGCCGTTTTGGGACTCGGTTTGATTTTCGGCGACGCCACACTGCTCTAAATGCCTTCCGAGGGCACCTAAACTCCTCCACACTCTTCATCAACTAGTAATAGATCAATTTCATCCACTAGCCTTGAGCCAAACTAATAAAACAGTGTCACGACCCCGAAAGTTTCGTTCCAGGGCCTCAAAATGGCAGTTTTGGGACTCGGTTTGATTTTCGGCGACGCCACCACTGCTCTAAATGCCTTCCGAGGGCACCTAAACTCCTCCACACTCTTCATCAACTAGTAATAGATCAATTTCATCCACTAGCCTTGAGCCAAACTAATAAAACAGTGTCACGAGCCCGAAAGTTTCGTTCCAGGGCCTCAAAAATGGCAGTTTTGGGACTCGGTTTGATTTTCGGCGACGCGCCCACTACTCTAAATGCCTTCCTAGGGCACCTAAACTCCTCCACACTCTTCATCAACTAGTAATAGATCAATTTCATCCACTAGCCTTGAGCCAAACTAATAAAACAGTGTCACGAGCCCAAGCTTCGTTCCAGGGCTCAAAATGGCTGTTTTGGGACTCGGTGTTTGATTTCGCGACGCCCACCACTTCTAAATGCCTTCCGGGGACCTAAACTCCTCCACACTCTTCATCAACTAGTAAAGATCAATTTCATCACTAGCGAGCAAACTAATAAACAGGTCACGATCCGAAAGTTTCGTTCCAGGGCCTCAAAAATGGCGTTTTGGGACTCGGTTGATTTTCGGCGAGCCCCCACTTCCTTAATGCCTTCCGAGGGCACCTAAACTCCTCCACACTCTTATCACTAGTAATAGATCAATTTCATCCATAGCTTGAGCAAACTACTAAAACAGTGTCCGAGCCCGAAAGTTTCGTTCAGGCCTCAAAAATGGCGTTTTGGGACTCGGTTTGATTTTCGCGAGCCCCCTCTCTAAATGCCTTCAGGGCACCAAACTCCTCCCACCTCTCATCACTGTAATAGATCAAATTATCCACTACCTAGCCAAACATAAAACAGTGTCACGATCCCGAAAGTTTCGTCCAGGGCCTCAAAAATGGCAGTTTTGGGACTCGGTTTGATTTCGGCGACGCCCACACTGCTCTAAATGCCTTCCGAGGGAACCTAAACTCCTCCACACTCTTCATCAACTAGTAATAGATCAATTTCATCCACTAGCCTTGAGCCAAACTCAATAAAACAGTTGTCACGATCCCGAAAGTTTCGTTCCAGGGCCTCACAAATGGCCGTTTGGGACTCGGTTTGATTTTCGGCGACGCCACCACTGCCTCTAATGCCTTCCGAGGGCACCTAAACTCCTCCACACTCTTCATCAACTAGTAATAGATCAATTTCATCCACTAGCCTTGAGCCAAACTAATAAAACAGTGTCACGAGCCCGAAAGTTTCGTTCCCAGGGCCTCAAAAATGTCAGTTTTGGGACTCGGTTTGATTTTCGGCGACGCCCACCACTACTCTAACTGCCCTTCTGAGGGCACCTAAACTCCTCCACACTCTTCATCAACTAGTAATAGATCAATTTCATCCACTAGCCTTGAGCCAAACCTAATAAAACAGTGTCACGAGCCCGAAGTTTCGTTCCAGGGCCTCAAAAATGGCAGTTTTGGGACTCGGTTTGATTTTCGGCGACGCCACCACTGCTCTAAATGCCTTCCTGAGGGCACCTAAACCCTCTCCACACTCTTCATCAACTAGTAATAGATCAATTTCATCCACTAGCCTTGAGCCCAAACTAATAAACAGTGTCACGATCCCTGAAAGTTTCGTTCCAGGCCTCAAAATGGCGTTTTGGGACTCGGTTTGATTTTCGGCGACGCCCCCACTGCTCTAAATTGCCTTCCGAGGGCACCTAAAACTCCTCCACACTCTTCATCAACTAGTAATAGATCCAATTTATCCACTAGCCTTGAGCCAAACTAATAAAACAGTGTCACGAGCCCAAAAGTTCGTTCCAGGGCCTCAAAAATGGCCGTTTTGGGACTCGGTTTGATTTTCGGCGACGCCCCCACTGCTCTAATGCCTTCCGAGGGCACCTAAACTCCTCCACACTTTCATCAACTAGTAATAGATCAATTCATCCACTAGCCTTGAGCCAAACTAATAAAACAGTGTCACGAGCCCGAAATTTTCGTTCCAGGGCCTCAAAAATGGCGTTTTGGACTCGGTTTGATTTTCGGCGACGCCCCCACTTCTCTAAATGCCTTCCGAGGGACCAAAACTCCTCCACACTCTTCATCAACTGTAATAGATCAATTTCATCCACTACTTAGCCAAACTAATAAAACAGTGTCACGACCCAAAGTTTCGTTCCGGGCCTCAAAAATTGTGTTTTGGACTCGGTTTGATTTCGGCGACGCCCCACTCCTCTAAATGCCTTCCGAGGGCACCTAAATCTCCACACTCTTCATCAACAGTAATAGATCAATTTATCCACAGCCTTGAGCCAACTATAAACAGTGTCGACGAAAGTTTCGTTCCAGTGGCCTCAAAAATGGCCGTTTTGGGACTCGGTTTGATTTCGGCGCACGCCACCCCTGCTCTAAATGCCTTCCGAGGACCTAACTCTCCACACTCTTCACAACTAGTAATAGATCAATTTCATCCACTAGCCTTGAGCCAAATAATAAAACAGTTGTCACGAGCCGAAAGTTTCGTTCCAGGCCTCAAAAATGGCGTTTTGGGACTCGGTTTGATTTTCGGCGACGCCCCCACTCTCTAATGCTTCCGAGGGCACCAAAACTCCTCCACACTCTTATCAACTAGTAATAGATCAATTTCATCCCTAGCCTGAGCCAAAATATAAAACATGTCACGAGCCCGAAAGTTTCGTTCCAGGGCCTCAAAAATGGCGTTTTGGACTCGGTTTGATTTCGGCGAGCCGCCCATCTTAAATGCCTGAGGGACCTAAACTCCCCACACTCTTCATCAACTAGTATATAGATCAATTTCATCACTCATGAGCCCAAACTAAAACAGTGTCAAGACCCGAAATTTTCGTTCCAGGGCCTCAAAAATGGCGTGTGGGACTCGGTTTGATTTCGGCGACGCCCCACCTGCTCTATAATGCCTTCGAGGGCACCTCAACCTCCACACTCTCATCAACTAGTAATAGATCAATTTCATCCACTAGCCTTGAGCCAAACTAATACAGTGTCACGAGCCCGAAAGTTTTCGTTCCAGGGCCTCAAAAATGGTCGTTTGGACTCGGTTTGATTTTCGGCCCGACGCCATCTCTAATGCCTTCCTGAGGGCACCTAAACTCCTCCACACTTATAAACTAGTAATAGAATCAATTCATACACTAGCCTTGAGCCAAACTAATTAACAGTGTCACGAGCCGAAAGTTTCGTTCCAGGGCCTCAAAATGGGGTTTGGGACTCGGTTTGATTTTCGGCGACGCCCCACTGCTCTAAATGCTTCGAGGGCACCTAAACTCCTCCAAACTCTATAAATAGTAATAGATCAATTTCATCACTAGCTTGAGCCAAACTAATTTAAAACAGTGTCACGAGCTGAAGATTTCGTTCCGGGCCCAAAATGGGTTTGGGACTTTCTACGGTATAAGCAATTCTAAGCATTAACTCGCGACCTGATTCTATATAGGTATCAAGGATAATAATTTCAAGATAACAAGGATGAATAGTGATGCATCAACGGTTATCAAACAACTTCCTATACTCATGCAACAAACATAAGCAGATTAAGTTAATCAAAACTGTAGGTAGTTAGAAATGCCTCCGGGGCTTGCCCTTTCTCGAAGGTGATCGGTTGGTGTGATTCGGGCAATCCGGAAGTTATTCTTTCAAACTCTTCCCCGACAGCTCCTGTTCCTGCCTCCTGCGGCTGCTCCTCGCTTTCCTCTGCTATCACTGTCCCTCTTCTACCGAACCTGTTATGATGCATATGCGGACGTGACAATGGATGATTACATGGGCATAGGAAAATGCATCTGCAATTGAATTGAGACCGAATAGGCGCATATTTCCTCTCGGTAAGAGTACAACACTCTATTTAGAGAGAAGCTAACACCCACTCATGCAAAGCACACCTCAACAGTGCATTACACTGAAAAGACTATTTTTACCCTGCTGGTTCCTCCATAACACGACACCAAAAGCTTATTTTAAATAAACTAATTATTCCCTAAGAACAAGCTTATAACTGCACCTTATAGCTAACAGCTTTAGAAAAATCTACAAAAATTACTGTAGGTTCCTAACAGAAAGTAAAGCATACTGTACAAATTTCAGGACAATTGCATGTATATATAATTCTGTATGAAAAAGACAAATTTCAGGGTGAAAAGATACTTTGAACTACACCCTATCTTAAAAGTGTCAAACAACAGATTTCATATTTTTGTTTAGAGCTTTTTAGCATAAGAGCAGTTTAAAAAAATTATGAGACTCAAATTCCATATATTTTAATTACTACAAATTATACAAGAAAACAACATTTAATTAATTTAAAGGTTAACTTCAAATTAATTCACAACCAAACAGTAGTTATAATTTTTCTGTGACTCTACATCACCTACACAGTTCATCAAAACAAATCTCATATTTTTCTGAGCAAAACATGATTTACTATGCATTAAACAAGATATCAGCCTAAACACAAATTAATTATTACTGCATATAAAAACAATCATAACAGAGCATATTATATTTTTCATGCATAGAACTCATCAAAACAAACTTAACAAAATTGGTTTCACATTTATTGGATTAACAGAACTTAAGTTATGATTTAAACAAGCATTATCAGCATTTCTGAAAAACATATATTCAAAAACTCTAAACCCTAACTGCTACAAACACCCGACACAACTGCACCCAAGCGTCTGACAACCGGGGCCCGTGGTCAACATGACCCCACCTGTCACACACACCGAAACAGAGGAGGTGGTGACCTCGCCGGAGCTCGCCGACGGCGGCTCCTCCGGCGAAACCAACTCCACCGACGGACTCCTCTCTTCCTTCCGCGCCGATTGTACCACTCACTGGCCCAGCATTGGCACGGATCGAGCTCTCCGTCGCAAATGGCGGCTACGGCGGCGCGGACTTCCTACGCCGGCCATCTCCGACCACGACGAGCTAAACTAACCCACTATTCGCACTCCTCAGATCTACACAACCCTAATGCGAAGCAAAGAACGAAGGATTCGCCGTTGACACGGCGGGAACACGGGCATGCCATCGCCGGCGCACATGGCGGGCGGCGAATGACAGCGGACCGGGGCAACCGAACCCTAATCGGTTAAACCGACTTCACTACCTTCTTCCTGGATGCTTACTGACTCATGAACGCGAGTTAGAGAGGATGGATTTGCACGGGAAAGGAATCGGCCACGGCGGACCGAGCTTGGCGGCGCCGGCGACCATGGCGGAACTCGTCCCGCGGCTTACCAAGGGCTTAACACGAGGCGCTGGCTAAGGCAAACGATGGAGGAGGTTGAGGCGAGGCTAGCGGTGCGGTTTGCTCGGCGGTTGCGCGGCGAAACGACGGCGGACGGCGGACTTCCCCCTTTTCGCCCGCGCGGTCGCCGGCGAGAGCTTGGAGCGAGGCAGAGAGAGGGAGAGAGCGCTCTGGCGGAGGAGAGCGTGCACGGGCGCTTAAGGCTCGCCACGCCGCGCGCGCTGGCCGGGCCGGTCGGGAATCGGACGCCACGCGGCGCTCTTCCCCTGCGCGCGGTCGGCCACGACGCCGGCGATTCAAAACTGAATCGGGCGATTCAGTTGGCTAATGGCCGACTGACGGCCCATTTTCAAACGTGATTAACTCACTAACCATTCCATCAAACGCTAAACCAACTGCACCATTGGTTAGAGCTATACACCGACTGCAACTTTGGTTATAAGATTGACCACTGGTTCGGCTTGGATTAGGCTTGAGAAGGTGCTAAACATAGCCTGGCCGAACTGAAAACCAGCTTTAGGACTTAGGAAAATTTCCAAGTCTAAAACCCTTCCAATTCTGCCTTGTGGACCCTAAAACACCATGCTAAACCCATTTTCATGAGTTGGTCCTTAAACAACTTTTGTTCTATACTAAATTATACACACTTTTGCTTAAGGGCCCATAGCCATGCAAAGCTTCTAACAAGGAGGTCTTTGTTAGTCAAACAAAAGGACTTTAGAGGCTCTATAGGGTTGACTAGGGTTTAACTACTTGATTAGGCAAAATGTCCAGCATAACCATGCCTTCATTTTGACTTCTCAACAAGGTTAGATGGTTAGAAAGACTTAACCACTCCCAAGCAAGACAAGCAACACTTCATCAAAGCAAACTTATAAGCAAGCAAACACATGAAATGACATTTTATGTGAGAAAAAGAATAACATATGAATGCTTCATGATCATGAGATGATTATGCATGATGAGAAATGATGTCATGCTAGCTTAACACCAGAGGTGTTACAGCCCTTCCCCCCTTAAAGAAATCTCGTCCCGAGATTTACTGACCATTGCTTATGGAACGATGGATAAACTTTCTGGAGATAGTCTTCCGTTTCCCAAGTTGCATCTCCATCATCATGATGACTCCATAAAACTTTATACACCTTCACTAGGCGATTGCGAGTTACTCTTTCTTTGCTGTCCAAAACTCGCACGGGTTGCTCCTGATATGTGAGGTCTGATGCTAGCTTCAACTCTTGAGGTTCTATTCTTTCTTCCGGTACACGTAGACACTTCTTTAACTGTGAAACATGAAAGACCGGAAAGATCGAACTCATAGCTTCGGGTAACTGAAGTTGATAAGATACTTCTCCCTTTCTTTTCAAGATACGATATTGTCCAACATATCTCGGGGCTAGCTTCTTTTTAATACCGAACCTTTGTACTCCCCTCATCGGAGTTACTTTTAGGTAAACATGATCTTCCTTCTTAAACTCCAACGGTCTTCTTCTTTTATCGGCATAACTTTTCTGTCGGGATTGTGCTGCTTGTAAGTGTTGATGGATGATCTGGACCTTTTTCTCGGTTTCTGCCACGAAGTCAATTCCAAAATATCTCCTTTCCCCGGGTTCAATCCAGTTTAACGGAGTCACACACTTACGTCCATATAAAGCTTCAAACGGTGCCATCTTGATACTCTCTTGATAGCTATTATTGTACGAGAACTCTGCTAACGGTAGCCATGATTCCCATGATCCTTTGGAGGATAACACACAAGCTCTGAGCATATCTTCAAGCACTTGATTCACTCTTTCGGTTTGACCTGCGGTCTGAGGATGATAAGTTGTACTGTGAATCAACTTCGTTCCCAAACCTTTATGTAACTGCTGCCAAAAGTGCGCGGTGAACTGAGATCCACGATCTGAAACAATTGTCTTTGGTATTCCATGTAAACGCACTATCTCTTTGATGTAGATATCTGCATACCGAGGCGGTCGATATCCGGTTTTGACTGGAATAAAGTGAGCAGATTTGGTCAAACGATCCACTATTACCCAAATGGAATCATTCCCTTTTTCCGAGGTGGGTAATCCAGTTATGAAATCCATACTGATGTCTTCCCATTTCCAAACAGGCACAGATAACGGTTGTAACAACCCTGCAGGTTTCATATGCACTGCCTTAACTCTGCAACAAGTATCACACCTTGCAACATAGGCCGCTATCTCTTTCTTCATCTTGGTCCACCAAAAACGAGGTTGTAGGTCATGATACATCTTACTGCTTCCTGGGTGAAGAGATAACTTAGATAAGTGGGCCTCATCTAAGATTTTATCCTTGAGATCTTTGTTCTTTGGCACGACAAGACGATCCCTGAACCATAACACTCCTTGTTCATCCAACTTAAAAGAAGTTAAAGGATCTTTTAACATCTTTTGTTTGATATGAGCAACTCCTTTATCTGACTTCTGAGCTTCCATAATCTGACTCTCTAGCGAGCAACCTAACTGAATGTTGAACAAAACTTCTGGATGTATCAGGTTAAACTTTTCTTCAAACAACGGTTGCACCATAACACTGTGCGATTTCTGACTTAAAGCATCTGCAACAACGTTTGCCTTCCCTGGGTGATAGTGAACTTGCAAGTTATAGTCCTTTATCAACTCCAGCCATCTGCGCTGCCTCATGTTCAACTCAGGTTGAGTGAAGATATACTTTAGACTCTTATGATCGGTATAGATGTTGCACACATTTCCCAACAAGTAGTGTCTCCATATCTTTCGAGCATGCACTACTGCCGCTAATTCCAAATCATGTGTAGGGTAGTTGATCTCATGTTTCCTTAACTGTCTTGAGGCGTACGCTATCACGCGTCCATCTTGCATTAGCACACAGCCCAAACCTATCTTGGATGCGTCACAAAACACATCAAAAGGTTTCTCTATATCCGGTTGAGCCAAAACAGGGGCAGTGGTCAGCAGTTCTCTTAAAATTCAGAAAGCTGCTTCACACTCCTCTGTCCAGACAAACTTCATATCTTTTTGCAACAACGAGGTCATCGGTTTTGCGATCTTGGAGAAATCCGGAATGAAGCGACGATAGTAACCAGCCAAACCTAGAAAACTTCTGACTTCCGTGACGGTGGTTGGTGCCTTCCAATCCATAACCTCTTGTACCTTTCCTGGATCCACTGAGATTCCATCTCCTGATAACACATGTCCAAGAAAATGAACTTTCTTCAACCAGAACTCACACTTACTGAACTTAGCATATAGCTTATGGTCTCGAAGCCTTGTTAGAACTATCCTTAAGTGTTCCGCATGATCTTCTTCGTTCTCCGAATATATCAAGATATCATCCAAAAAGACTATCACAAACCGATCCAACTCAGGCATAAACACGGAATTCATTAGATACATAAAGTATGCAGGAGCATTTGTCAAGCCAAACGACATGACAAGATACTCATACAACCCGTACCTAGTGGAAAAAGCCGTTTTGGGTATATCTTTGGGCCTGATCTTGATCTGATGGTATCCTGACCTTAAGTCTATCTTGGAAAACACTCTGGCTCTTGTCAACTGATCAAAAAGGATATCAATCCGAGGTAAAGGATACTTATTCTTGACTGTTACTGCATTCAAAGGTCTGTAATCCACACACATACGCAGACTTTTATCCTTCTTTTTCACAAAGAGTGCCGAACATCCCCACTCGGATGAACTTGGTTGAATCAAACCCTTATCCAACAACTCTTTCAACTGAACCTTCAACTCCGCCAACTCATTAGGAGGCATACGATACGGTCTTCTGGATATAGGTGCTGTTCCAGGTATCAACTCTATTGCAAACTCCACATTCCTATCTGGAGGTAAACCAGGTAACTCATCTGGAAACACATCTGGAAACTCACATACTACAGGGATTTCCTGAAGATCTACCACTTGCACTGCACAACTCATAGCACTGAGATTAAGACGATCAGGAATAAACACTTGAAACCTCTTGTTTTCCTCGGGGTCCTTTAAAGAAATTATCCTTTTCCCGGTATCTAAGATCACTTCCCACTTTTTCATCCAGTCCATTCCGAGGATAACATCCAAGGATAGACCTGGCATGACTACTAGGCTTACTCGATACCGCTTACCTTCCAAACTAAGAGTAGTGTAACACCCCAGGTGTTCGCCGTCGGTTAAGCAGTCAGTTCAACACAAATATGGTATGTCGAGTGACAATGAAGGAAATTATTTGAATTCAACCAAGCGTCACAATTATGCCCAATCAACTATATATGGACCTACGATCAAAAGTTATGAAAGTTCCGTGTTGAGCAGATGGCCAGAAAATATTCCGACTGACGAGAAACCCTAAATCGAATCCTACCGGGTGACTACTTTGACTGGCGTTGAACGGTATTTCCAGCTGTTCGCATGTCAGTGCGCCTTAAACGAAAGTTGTAGTACAGATCGAGAGGAACAAATTTTGTTTTATGGCCGAGACCTCGATCGGTGCCGAAAATAGTGAAAACGAGCTCGCAAGACGGAGCACAGTGCAATTTTCAGGTTCCGGAAATTGGTTGAGTCAGTAGTGCAAAATTGGAATTTCGGTCACCGCGAAGCTGCCGTCGACGATCGTTACCGGGCAAACCGTTGGGAATTTGACCAAGTGCCATTAACAAAAGTCGGAGTATTCGGCGAGACGGCGACAACAAAATTGGTTTCGTCGAAATCGGAGTCCGTTTAAGCAGTGTTTGCAATTTTGGAATTTGACCGCAAGTTTTCGGAAACTTGCCATTTTGGGAAAGAAATTTTTGGGAAAAGTTTCACGGGACTTTTTCCCGTGGCCGACCAGATGGGACGCCCTAGGGGCGCGCCCCTCTCTTCCTCCTTCGACAAAAAGACCGAGCAGCCTCCTTTCTGCTCTCTCGGGCTTCTTCTCCCCCTCTCTCTGGTCGATCTCTCTTTCTCTCTGGCTCCCATGGCCGATCCAGCAAAGCAGTAGGGCAGGGCGTCCAGGCAGCAACAACTCCATGGCTTCCCTTCCTTGCTTCTCCTTCCCTTCTCCCTCCATGGCCATGGCAGTGAGCAGCGCCCCTTCCCTGGTGCTCTGCTCCCCTCCTCCCTGCAGCGCAAAAGGGCAGCGCCCTCTCTCCCTCCTTCCTTCTCCCCATGCCGAGCAGAGCAGGGAGCAGGCAGGGCAGCAGGTCACCGGTTCTTCCCTGCAGGGCGTGCAGCAAAGCAGCAGGTCCAGCAGCGCCGACCAGCAGCCCCTCCGGCCCTAGCGCCTAAACCCTAGCCATGGCGCCAGCAGGCAAGCAGCAAGTAGGCGACCAGCAGCAGGCCAGCAGCAAGCCCCGGTGTTCCTAGCCCAAACCCTAGCCCCCAGCGACTCCATCTTCTCCGAAGGTCGACCCCCTCGATTTTTCCCCTCTCTGTCTCTCGTCTTTGTTTTATGAAGATGGTATATAAATGTTGTGTGTGAATGATTGTATATATTGTGTACTCATGTTCTTGGTGGTTAAGAATGTTCAAAATGATTTATTTGTGTGCTCTCATGTTGATCCAATAGTTGATAAAGTGATGTATTGCTTTTCTGAAATTGCTGCAGGAGTAGGTTCTGTTGAGGTGTTAGTTTCGTAAATTAAATCTTATTTTCGGTAGGTTTGGTCAATACAAAAGTTGTATAGGATTGCATGATTTAGCTGCTGTTAAAATTTGATGATTTTTGGGTTAGTAGTTTAGGAGTTATGGCTATTTAAAGTTGGGTTCAGAAATAGTCGCTCTCTGAAATTCCTAGAGCAGATTCTGTAAAGGTGTATGTTTGACCCTTGTAATTTATGAATCATGTTATGGTGATTAAAGATGAAAGGTAGATAATTTCATAAGCTTTCCAAAATGTCTTGTTGCATGTTTGTTGGAGTTATGTAGCTCTAGTTATGATTTAATTACTCAGCAGTTGAGTGTATGTCTAGCTATGCTGAATGGCTGCTGAAGCAGTCCCTGTTGTGATAATGCTTTCGTGATATAAACCATGTTTTATGTAGATGGGTATAATATAAAAGTTTTAGATAACTTACATATCTAGCTTGTGTTAAATTTCCATGATTTTAGGCCAAGTGGTTTAGGAGTTATAACTTGTGCAAGTTCAATGTCCAGATTTGCTTGCTCTTTGGGCAGATCTGAAAGAATTGATTGTTTGGCCTAGTTAAACTTTGAATCATCCTTTGATATTAATATAACAGTTGTAGTTCTTTTAATATTCTTTCTAAATTGTCTTAGATCATACTTTTTGGTGGTCTAGAACTTCAGTTACACGTGTTTTAAGTTAACTGTCCAAGTCAGGACAGATTTGTTTGTTTGAGTTGTTTGGTTTAGATAACTATAGAATCACCTATATGTGTTTACAACAAAGTTGTAGTTCTTTTACTAAGCTTTCTATAAAGTCTAAGAACTCCTTTATTGGATATATAGAGCTTGAGTTAGTGCTATTTTAAGATAGATGGCTGAATCTGTCCAAGTCTGGACAGAGATGCCTTCCTTGACATGTTTGGTTATGTTAACATGTGAATCATCTTGAGATGATTATAGATGATTTGTATACAACTTAATAACCTTTTCTAAATAGTCTTTGGGCAAGTTCTCAGGTATTATAGATCTTTAGTTATGGTTGTCCTAAGTTACTGTTGTTGATGTGTGGCTAGTTCTATCCAAGTGTGGACAGAGCTGCACTAATCATGTTGTTTGACCTTGTTAATGATTGATTCACCTTGAGCTAACAATAATAAAGATTTAGATAATCTTGTACGCTTTCTAGAATGTCTAATTGCATGCTCATGTGACGTTTGTATCTTGAGTTATGCTTCTCTGAATCTCTGTCTGTCCTGCTGTCCAACAGCTGGACAGAGCTGCATTGTTATCTATTTTTGAGTTAGATAACCTCTGAATTAGCTCTTGTGTTGAATAGCACAGTTGTGGGTAATCTTTTTAGCTTTCCAGAAAGTCTTAATTTACCTTGTTTGGATGTCTGTAGCTCGAGTTATGTTTAAATTAGTGAACCACTGTCCTGCTGTCCAGAGTTTGAAGTGTGACTTGTGTGTGCAACTTGATTGCTTGTTACGTCTAACTTTAATGAGTTAATTAGTAAGCTAAATAACCCTTAAATGTGTGTAACCTGCTGGTTGTTTGTTGGTCGGCTTACTTAGGCTATGGTTGTTAGTGTCTTGCACTAACGTAAGTTAATTAACTTAGGTAGTATGTCGATAGACCTTATCATAGTTGTCTTATATGTCTTATGTTGCATCGTGAGTGTTTACCCTGCATTCATACGCTTGCACTATGCATCCCATCTAGGTACGATAGATGCATCATGAAAGAGGTGACGGTGAGGCTCAACCCGAAGATGGTGTTGGGTGGCCATCCCGAAGAAGGTGTGGCGAACCCCGCAAGTTCCTGGAGCAGCGATGATCCCGAAGCGGTGCCATCTAACACTAGCTTAAGTGTTGTTTCCCAGGCAAGCCCCGAAGCATTTTCTCCTACGGTTTGCAAATTACCGTTTGCAAGTAACCTGATATGATTGTTGCATTAAGTTATAGGAGTTGAATGATACCGTTGATAAATGCATTACTTACTTATCCTTGTCCACCAACAATTATTATCTTGATATCCCTGTTAGGTCTAGGCTCGATTATATGCTTAGCCCTGCTTAGACCGGTAAAAGTCGGGTGATTTCCTGTCTCCCGCATATAGGTGGATACTGATCATGACTAGCCTGGTGCTATCATGGAGATAACCATGTGATAATTAATTTGAGACCGGGCGGGATGTAGGAGCAGCAGGACATGGGTTCTGCGTGCTAGTAGTCTCCCGTCTGTGTCGACTAGGAACCGACGAAGGCACACCTCAGTCATTTTGAACGCGTCAATCACTTAACGGAGCAGGTGCGGGTACCTCCCGTGAAGCCGAGTAAGGTGTTTCGAGCCGGTGATGGAGACGTTGACGCCTAACACCCAGGGCCTTACATGTACCGTGGGCAACTATTTTGATCGACCTGGCATGGTCCGAGGGCAGGCAGGGCCTGATCGACCTGACATGACCGTGGGCAGTTAATAGCTTGAGCGACCTGGCATTGAGATAACCCTCGGTGTAGAAGGGTCCATGGCCGTCCCGCGATTTGGGTTCTCGAACCTCCTGAATTGGTTGCCAACGGCCACCTGGCAGGGTGTGACGGACGAGTGTGCGACATTTTATCCCCAGCTGGTAGGAATCGATTATAATCGCCATCGCTCCTGGTTAGTGAGTAACTTGACTGAGCATGTGTTACCGTAGTAACTTATGGAACTAAAGATGGTTATAGTACTGAATCTGAAAGGCTATTGATGAAATAGTCACTCTTGCTTGAGTAATTAGCCAAGTGATTGCTCTAGATCAGGTGCAAATCTAGTAATCAGGTTAATTACATAAAATTGACTGCTAATACCCTAATGATGATTATTTAATAATAAAATGCTTTTATGCAAAAAGGTAAGTGTGGCCAACCCCAGATATAGCCTTGCATACTCCTTGGTGTCACTTTATTTCTGGTTTATGACGGGTAAGTCTAGCTGAGTACATTCGAGTACTCAGGGTTTATCCCACCTTGTTGCAGGTGAAGGTTAGGCCTGCCGAAAGGTGATGGCCAGTGCCGGTGGGCTCGGCAGTTCCGTACTTCTTCTCTTATGCTGTTGTTGGAGGATGTCACTCAAGCTAGCAAAGTATTTCAACCTATGTTATGATATTCATTTCAAAGCTATGTTGTTTCTTCTAAATGAAATGGAACTCAACTTGTATTATTATTTGTGAACTCTATTGTAATATTATTTCCGCTGCAAGCTCCGTGGACATGATTTGTATTTGCTTGACCATGCGATCCTGGCTGAATGTTGAAATGTTTGAAATCCTTCGAGATTTCCGGACTACCGGGTTTATATGGGCTCAAGTGTGCTAATTCAGCTGCTTCGGCGGAGGTTTTCGCACTTGTGCTCTTATAAATTGGTCGGTTCTGTTACAGCTGGCATCGGAGCAAGGTTAAGCATAATACTGTCATGTGCATAGTTTTAAAACAAAGTTTTGGTTTTGCAAAGCCTATTTTATCTAAAAAGCTTTAGCTAGTAGGCAAGTTTGTCAAAACCTAATTTGTAAACTATGTGCTAGCGACAACCTCCAGGTATGCCCAACTAGGACTTTTAGGTGGCTATTTAAGTACTAACTTGGGGGTCGTGCATCATGTTTAATTTCTGTTGTTTTCTGTCGTCCATACGGCAAGGGTGAAATTGTATGGGTGCTATTCTTCGGAATAGTAATGTATGGATCAATTGCCTCTATGCTAAGGTAAGTGTGAGTTGTGAGAGCATGACCAAACAACCGTTGGTCTAGGGAAGAGCTAGTTTGGTACTGGAACCTGTACTCGTAAGCACACGAATGCGGGTGAAGGTGTTTAATTGTGGGAGTAATACTTTTATGATGGGTGCATATACTACTTACGTGTATACTGGGTGTGCGCCTAAGTTAGTATTAGATTTACTTTCAGCAATGCATGATATTCATACTGTGGGCTGGGCTGAAATGAGATTTTCTGCAGGTACGCTAACTTCGAATGCGTAAGCATAGTTGACGACTAGTTATATCGAGAGTGCGTGTTATGCCACCGACCTAGAACGTGATTGCTACCTCAGGTCGGCAATTATTAGGACGTATAGGACGAGCATACATCTTGTTGTGCATTGCTCATGAACATGCTTCTCTCACCTTTGTTCTAATAATAAACAACATGTTGTCAAGTGTGACTAATGTAATAATAAAACTTGATAGTTGTTTGTGCATCAAATGCTTCCCTACCCTTGTTCCTGTAATGGTAAAGTTGTTAGGAACTAGTGCTTCAATAGGATGTGCTAGCTTGCTTGTAAAAGTTGGAAATAAATCTTCTATCTGGTGTTATATGTTGCCTGGATTAGATGTAATATGGTCTTGTTCATAATGTTGGTAGTGAGCAAGGTTTTGTATGAGTGTTTCCATGTCGTCTAGATAAGTGATTGCTTGTTTAGACTAGAAGTAAATGCATGTATGATGTTGTTTAGATAACCCTGCTAGCTCATCATGATTGTGTGTTGTCTTTCTCATCATGATGGTGTGTTGTCTTGCTTTGCTTCCTGTATGTTAGAAGAGTGGTTAGACAACAAGCTTCTAACTGTTAAAATTTTCCCCTATGTTGAAATGCCTTGTAATTTCTCTCTAATCTAGCCTTAATTTATATTAGCTTATATGCTTGTTAGAATTAGATGCTTGCAACTAAATTAAGTGGCTGCAATTTAGCTTTTCTAACATATTTAGAATATCTTAAACTGTTGATTATGCTTGATTGTACCCTCAAATCAAGTTGTTGCATGCTGCTTGTTAGTTGTTGCTACCTAGTGTCTGTTTATTCCTTCTTGGAATATACACTATGCATGAGCTTGTTGCTTGATTGATAGCTTCATATGCTAGATAAGTGTGTTAACTTAAAGTTGTAAACTGCTTATAGTTAACAAACAAGTATGCTCTAGTTTGCTTGGTATGTTTGTTTCTAGATATATAGTTGTGCTCCAATCTAGTAAACAGGAAATAAAATAATGACAACCTTTGTTCACCCTATTTTGCATGTCTATGGTTGCTTGTGTGCTAATAGATAAATGCTTGTCTGGTTTGAGCTTAGTGGTTAATGTTGGTTGCTTTAGCTGATTGATTGTGTGTTCCAAATGCTTGTTAAGGCTGTGAGTAGATGTGTTGTTAACTAAGTGAAGCCTTGGTTAGTCAACCTTTGTCCTTGGTGAGTGCATGAGTGGTTTGTCAGCCTTCAGTTAGAATTGCGCTTAGGCCCTCTTGACCTCCCGAGATGTCTATAGTTAAACCCTTGTTGCTTAAAGGCTTGTGTTTGTGTGTCTAGTTTTGATGGTTTGGGATGCTTGTGCCAAAAACCTGTACCTAGGCCTGTCCATGCCCTTTGTTAGACCAGTTGGCCCTAGCTAACCTTCCAAATCCTAGATTCCCGAACCGTGGTATGTCTATGCTTGTTGTGTAGCCATGCCTCTAACCCAACCTGTTGACCCAAGTTTGGCCTTAAGTGTTGCCAAAGCCATAGATGTTTGGTACCCTTTTGTTGTAACAGCTTTTGTTTGTTTGACCAGCCAAGTTTAGTTCCTGTTAACCTCAGCCTTTGAGCATAGCTTGTCTTGCCCAGTTGCCGAGACCAAGCCCAAAACCATGTATCCCCTCGGTTGCTCCTTTGTTGCTGCTTGGCCAAATCAAGCTCATGAAATCTTTCGTCTTGTCATGACCTTGATGTGCACCAGACGAATTCTTGTTGTCTTGTGCCATGTTCTGTTCTTGAAATCACCTCCTTGTTGGTTTCCAAACCTTGTAATTATTCTTGTTTTGCCAACTTATGCCTTGCGTGTGACGTCTATCCATGCAAGATTTATCTGCGTCATGTGGGATTCCTCACTGGTTGTGGATTCGGTAATAGCGTCTTGGTTAAGAACTAATTGTGCCGCGACGAAACCGAGAGCCTCTTGTGGCGGCCGACACAAGTTTGTGCTGCTCGGCACGCGCTGGTACCGTGGGTTATAATCAAGATCTATTATAGAACTGCGCCAATGTGTTATCTTTCATGAAGCTTCCTCCTTGATTATCTCCCATATTCCTTCAGAAAAATCCTTATGTCGGCTCGGATAAAGCAGTGTTTCTTTCTGAAAATGGCAAGAAGGATGACCTTTTCCAGAATCGGTCAAAGATGAAAGCAGTAACATACTGTAAGAGGTGGTAGACAAAGGACTCTGTTTGATCAACAGCAAAGACCGAGCGACCTATATGATCATAGTGAAGCAAGGTGGCACTGAATTCTTAAATGTGGGCGAGTATCAGCTGAAGGATAACTAACAGAAATGGTGTGCTGTTGATCCAGATACTTGAGGTCCAGAAGTTTACTGTCTGAACTGAATATATATATCTGCATGATGATCTCGCAGTTAACCAATCTTCTCAGATGTGTCTGATTCTCCACTGGCTTTGGTGGTGACCATGTGCATTGATATTCAACAGTGCTTGCGGTAAAAGCGGAAATCTTGGAGCTTCTTAGTGTTGAGAGGCAACTGATTAGTTTCTGCCATTTAAAAGCTAATCCCCAGTTCAGAAATGACTCTTTGGTAGCTATGAAGGCTATGTCTCATAGAACTATGTTATGCCAGAAATCTGTAAACCAGCTGATTTTGTTGTAGCACTTGTACATCCCAGTCTCTGACATGTTCCAGCTAACCTTATCTTGGGAAAAATCTCAATGGTAATACAAGACGGTACGCCAACCCAGTAACTCAGTCAGAATTATGCGTCAAGTAAGGACTACCTGGTAATACATTGAGTACTATGGAAAGAGTTATTCCAAATTATTTTGGTTGAAGCCAGAAAAGATTTTCAGAATCAGTCCCTTATTCTTGAGCAGTCAAGGTGTCTTACCAAAAATCAACTCTTAGAAGTACAGATTGATGGCAAATTAAAGTGTCAAACGACAAATATCAGATTATGTTCCTGAGTCACGGAGTGAAATTGAGAAGAGCACTCTATGACCCAAGTAGTACAACAAGTCAGTCTCACTGAATTGCAACTACACCTTGAAGAAGAATGATGTTGATCTGCTTGGTAATACAGAGATTCAGTAACCTGGTGTTTTTACCCAAGAAGTCGCATCAAATTCAACCTGAGTGACTGTCGTTGTTTGGGCTGAGAATTTTGTAAAGAAGGATCAGTGGAAACATGGACTTGGTAGAGTCAGCTATCACATTCACTGCTCTCTTTATCATATTCAGATAAGTAGCGTTATCATTAGAGAAAGAGAATTGCACACATGGAACCTTACGTAGCTTTTCCATCGATTGGTATCTGATTAATCAAACATTCACAGTGATATAAACCGTGGTTGCCGTCAGTCAGTTCCTGACCTTAGCAAGGATGTATTTTTGCTATGGTCCCCATCGGACGAAGATCCAATATTTGAAGTAATATTATTTTGGATTGCTCCCAAAGTAATAATGCAGTTTTGGTTTCCTTTTAACCCGACAGTGATATTGTGAGTGCACCTCAATGTTCAATGGAAATCAGTGAAGAACAATTCTTCCAACAAGAGCGAGTGATTGGAAAATGACATGAAAGATCGGAAAGTTGTTCTGTTTATAATAGTTTCTATTCTGTCGAGAAGTCGGAACCTTGAGCTGTTAATAGCCTGTGATTAAGGATGGGTGCTATGCTTCTCTTCCCTTGAAAAGTCTTTCGTCCGGAATCTCGGGACGAGATTCTTTTAAGGGGGGAAGGGCTGTAACACCCCAGGTGTTCGCCGTCGGTTAAGCAGTCAGTTCAACACAAATATGGTATGTCGAGTGACAATGAAGGAAATTATTTGAATTCAACCAAGCGTCACAATTATGCCCAGTCAACTATATATGGACCTACGATCAAAAGTTATGAAAGTTCCGTGTTGAGCAGATGGCCAGAAAATATTCCGACCGACGAGAAACCCTAAATCGAATCCTACCGGGTGACTACTTTGACTAGCGTTGAACGGTATTTCCAGATGTTCGCATGTCAGTGCGCCTTAAACGAAAGTTGTAGTACAGATCGAGAGGAACAAATTTTGTTTTATGGCCGAGACCTCGATCGGTGCCGAAAATAGTGAAAACGAGCTCGCAAGACGGAGCACAGTGCAATTTTCAGGTTCCGGAAATTGGTTGAGTCAGTAGTGCAAAATTGGAATTTCGGTCACCGCGAAGCTGCCGTCGACGATCGTTACCGGGCAAACCGTTGGGAATTTGACCAAGTGCCTTTAACAAAAGTCGGAGTATTCGGCGAGACGGCGACAACAAAATTGGTTTCGTCGAAATCGGAGTCCGTTTAAGCAGTGTTTGCAATTTTGGAATTTGACCGAAAGTTTCCGGAAACTTGCCATTTTGGGAAAGAAATTTTTGGGAAAAGTTTCACGGGACTTTTTCCCGTGGCCGACCAGATGGGACGCCCTAGGGGCGCGCCCCTCTCTTCCTCCTTTGACAAAAGACCGAGCACCTCCTTTCTTCCTCTCTCGGGCTTCTTCTCCCCCTCCTCTCTGGTCCGATCTCTCTTTCTCTCTGGTCCCATGGCCGATCCAGCAAAGCAGTAGGGCAGGGCGTCCAGGCAGCAACAACTCCATGGCTTCCCTTCCTGCTTCTCCTTCCCTTCTCCCTCCATGGCCATGGCAGTGAGCAGCGCCCCTTCCTGGTGCTCTGCTCCCCTCCTCCCTGCAGCGCAAAAGGGCAGCGCCCTCTCTCCCTCCTTCCTTCTCCCCATGCCGAGCAGAGCAGGGAGCAGGCAGGGCAGCAGGTCACCAGTTCTTCCCTGCAGGGCGTGCAGCAAAGCAGCAGGTCCAGCAGCGCCGACCAGCAGCCCCTCCGGCCCTAGCGCCTAAACCCTAGCCATGGCGCCAGCAGGCAAGCAGCAAGTAGGCGACCAGCAGCAGGCCAGCAGCAAGCCCCGGTGTTCCTAGCCCAAACCCTAGCCCCCAGCGACTCCATCTTCTCCGAAGGTCGACCCCCTCGATTTTCCCCCTCTCTGTCTCTCGTCTTTGTTTTATGAAGATGGTATATAAATGTTGTGTGTGAATTGTATATATTGTGTACTCATGTTCTTGGTGGTTAAGAATGTTCAAAATGATTTATTTGTGTGCTCTCATGTTGATCCAATAGTTGATAAAGTGATGTATTGCTTTTCTGAAAATTGCTGCAGGAGTAGGTTCTGTTGAGGTGTTAGTTTCGTAAATTAAATCTTATTTTCGGTAGGTTTGGTCAATACAAAAGTTGTATAGGATAGCATGATTTAGCTGCTGTTAAAATTTGATGATTTTTGGGTTAGTAGTTTAGGAGTTAGGCTATTTAAAGTTGGGTTCAGAAATAGTCGCTCTCTGAAATTCCTAGAGCAGATTCTGCAAAGGTGTATGTTTGACCCTTGTAATTTATGAATCATGTTATGGTGATTAAAGATGAAAGGTAGATAATTTCATAAGCTTTCCAAAATGTCTTGTTGCATGTTTGTTGGAGTTATGTAGCTCTAGTTATGATTTAATTACTCAGCAGTTGAGTGTATGTCTAGCTATGCTGAATGGCTGCTGAAGCAGTCCCTGTTGTGATAATGCTTTCGTGATATAAACCTTGTTTTATGTAGATGGGTATAATATAAAAGTTGTAGATAACTTACATATCTAGCTTGTGTTAAATTTCCATGATTTTAGGCCAAGTGGTTTAGGAGTTATAACTTGTGCAAATTCAATGTCCAGATTTGCTTGCTCTTTGGGCAGATCTGAAAGAACTGATTGTTTGGCCTAGTTAAACTTTGAATCATCCTTTGATATTAATATAACAGTTGTAGTTCTTTTAATATGCTTTCTAAATGTCTTAGATCATACTTTTTGGTGGTCTAGAACTTCAGTTACACGTGTTTTAATTTAACTGTCCAAATCTGTCCAAGTCAGGACAGATTTGTTTGTTTGAGTTGTTTGGTTTAGATAACTATAGAATCACCTATATGTGTTTACAACAAAGTTGTAGTTCTTTTACTAAGCTTTCTATAAAGTCTAAGAACTCCTTTATTGGATATATAGAGCTTGAGTTAGTGCTATTTTAAGATAGATGGCTGAATCTGTCCAAGTCTGGACAGAGATGCCTTCCTTGACATGTTTGGTTATGTTAACATGTGAATCATCTTGAGATGATTATAGATGATTTGTACAACTTAATAACCTTTCTAAATAGTCTTTGGGCAAGTTCTCAGGTATTATAGATCTTTAGTTATGGTTGTCCTAAGTTACTGTTGTTGATGTGTGGCTAGTTCTATCCAAGTGTGGACAGAGCTGCACTAATCATGTTGTTTGACCTTGTTAATGATTGATTCACCTTGAGCTAACAATAATAAAGATTTAGATAATCTTGTACGCTTTCTAGAATGTCTAATTGCATGCTCATGTGACGTTTGTATCTTGAGTTATGCTTCTCTGAATCTCTGTCTGTCCTGCTGTCCAACAGCTGGACAGAGCTGCATTGTTATCTATTTTTGAGTTAGATAACCTCTGAATTAGCTCTTGTGTTGAATAGCACAGTTGTGGGTAATCTTTTTAGCTTTCCAGAAAGTCTTAATTTACCTTGTTTGGATGTCTGTAGCTCGAGTTATGTTTAAATTAGTGAACCACTGTCCTGCTGTCCAGAGTTTGAAGTGTGACTTGTGTGTGCAACTTGATTGCTTGTTACGTCTAACTTTAATGAGTTAATTAGTAAGCTAAATAACCCTTAAATGTGTGTAACCTGCTGGTTGTTTGTTGGTCGGCTTACTTAGGCTATGGTTGTTAGTGTCTTGCACTAACGTAAGTTAATTAACTTAGGTAGTATGTCGATAGACCTTATCATAGTTGTCTTATATGTCTTATGTGCATCGTGAGTGTTTACCCTGCATTCATACGCTTGCACTATGCATCCCATCTAGGTACGATAGATGCATCATGAAAGAGGTGACGGTGAGGCTCAACCCGAAGATGGTGTTGGGTGGCCATCCCGAAGAAGGTGTGGCGAACCCCGCAAGTTCCTGGAGCAGCGATGATCCCGAAGCGGTGCCATCTAACACTAGCTTAAGTGTTGTTTCCCAGGCAAGCCCCGAAGCATTTTCTCCTACGGTTTGCAAATTACCGTTTGCAAGTAACCTGATATGATTGTTGCATTAAGTTATAGGAGTTGAATGATACCGTTGATAAATGCATTACTTACTTATCCTTGTCCACCAACAATTATTATCTTGATATCCCTGTTAGGTCTAGGCTCGATTATATGCTTAGCCCTGCTTAGACCGGTAAAAGTCGGGTGATTTCCTGTCTCCCGCATATAGGTGGATACTGATCATGACTAGCCTGGTGCTATCATGGAGATAACCATGTGATAATTAATTTGAGACCGGGCGGGATGTAGGAGCAGCAGGACATGGGTTCTGCGTGCTAGTAGTCTCCCGTCTGTGTCGACTAGGAACCGACGAAGGCACACCTCAGTCATTTTGAACGCGTCAATCACTTAACGGAGCAGGTGCGGGTACCTCCCGTGAAGCCGAGTAAGGTTTTCGAGCCGGTGATGGAGACGTTGACGCCTAACACCCAGGGCCTTACATGTACCGTGGGCAACTATTTTGATCGACCTGGCATGGTCCGAGGGCAGGCAGGGCCTGATCGACCTGGCATGACCGTGGGCAGTTAATAGCTTGAGCGACCTGGCATTGAGATAACCCTCGGTGTAGGAGGGTCCATGCCGTCCCGCGATTTGGGTTCTCGAACCTCCTGAATTGGTTGCCAACGGCCACCTGGCAGGGTGTGACGGACGAGTGTGCGACATTTTATCCCCAGCTGGTAGGAATCGATTATAATCGCCATCGCTCCTGGTTAGTGAGTAACTTGACTGAGCATGTGTTACCGTAGTAACTTATGGAACTAAAGATGGTTATAGTACTGAATCTGAAAGGCTATTGATGAAATAGTCACTCTTGCTTGAGTAATTAGCCAAGTGATTGCTCTAGATCAGGTGCAAATCTAGTAATCAGGTTAATTACATAAATTGACTGCTAATACTCTAATGATGATTATTTAATAATAAAATGCTTTTATGCAAAAAGGTAAGTGTGGCCAACCCCAGATATAGCCTTGCATACTCCTTGGTGTCACTTTATTTCTGGTTTATGACGGGTAAGTCTAGCTGAGTACATTCGAGTACTCAGGGTTTATCCCACCTTGTTGCAGGTGAAGGTTAGGCCTGCCGAAAGGTGATGGCCAGTGCCGGTGGGCTCGGCAGTTCCGTACTTCTTCTCTTATGCTGTTGTTGGAGGATGTCACTCAAGCTAGCAAAGTATTTCAACCTATGTTATGATATTCATTTCAAAGCTATGTTGTTTCTTCTAAATGAAATGGAACTCAACTTGTATTATTATTTGTGAACTCTATTGTAATATTATTTCCGCTGCAAGCTCCGTGGACATGATTTGTATTTGCTTGACCATGCGATCCTGGCTGAATGTTGAAATGTTTGAAATCCTTCGAGATTTCCGGACTACCGGGTTTATATGGGCTCAAGTGTGCTAATTCAGCTGCTTCGGCGGAGGTTTTCGCACTTGTGCTCTTATAAATTGGTCGGTTCTGTTACAAGTAGCCCCACATACCACTTGATTAGACAACACACTTGCACTAGCTGAGTTTATTCGAAACCCAAAATCCATTGTTACCATTTCCTGATTATGCTTAAGTGCAAAGGCTTGACTTACAAAAGAATGGGATGAACCAGAATCAAACAAAACAACTGCAGAGATATTGTTGACAGAGAACATACCAGCTGTTACAGGCTCACCCTGAGATGTCTTCCAAGGAGGTATGATGCACACGAGCTTGCACTGGATTAGTCTTCCTTCTTGGGCTAGGACAGTCCGGGACAGATGCCCTTCTTTGCCACAGTTGTAACATGGCCCCTTGACGTAGCGGCCTGCGAAGTTCTGATTTCCCTGTCCTGCTTTGTACTGCGATGTTTGACCTTTTGCCACTTTCTCGACCTTGGCTTGCTGCTGATTTCCCTGAAAACGACGCTGAGGAGGCTTGAACCGCGCTCCCCGTGCTGCTACATGAAACTGAGGACGATTCGCCACTTGATTTCTGTTCTGCTGTGCTCCTGTATCAAAAGTTTTCTTGCGGGCTTTAGATGCACTATAGAGATTGTTGTGGTTTTCTTGAGTCAAATAGTCACTGACGAAGTAATTGAACTGGGTTCTGGAAGAATTTCCCATTGACTTCAGGAGCTTTGGACTTAGGCCCCTTTTCATACAAGCAATCTTCTTTGCATCTGTGTTGACATACTCAGGCGCATAACGAGCTAGATTGTTGAAAGCATGAAGGTATTCAGCCATAGTTTTGGTACCCTGAGTCAAACTCAAAAACTCGGTTACTTTCATAGCCATTAAACCGGGAGGAATATAATGACCTCGAAAAGCCGCTGTA
Source organism: Coix lacryma-jobi var. lacryma-jobi (assembly GCA_009763385.1). NCBI lineage: Eukaryota > Viridiplantae > Streptophyta > Magnoliopsida > Poales > Poaceae > Coix > Coix lacryma-jobi. Next base: position 360,862 of record CM019825.1, on the reverse strand, counting down.
AACTGTTCCCAAACTATAGGTTGATTTGCCGGAAAGCGGTACGGTGATGTGCCCACCATATACCAGCCGGTCCTTGCAACTGATGAGCTGCGTATTCCACCTTCAGAGATTCCGTCAGACGGAGCAACCTGAACTTCTGTTCGACAGTGTTGATCCATTCATCTGCTTCCAAAGGTTCCACTGCTTCCTTGAAGATTGGAGGTCTGGTGTCCAAGAAATCCTTAAACGTGCTGTACTGATTAACATCTTGACCACCCTGACCTGCTGCTCTACGTGTATTCTCAGCGATATCTCGGAGATTTGCTTCCATGTTGCGTTGCATAGCTTCCATACTGCGCTGACTTCCCAAAAACTGAGCAAAGAACTGCTCTGCCGTGTAAGGAGGAGGAGGAGGATTGGCTTCCTCGCCCTGTCCACTCCCATCTGCACCACTGGCGCTGCCGGTTCCACGACGAGTGTTCACCATCTGCATAGCCAATCAATAATCGATGAGTGATGCCATATATATAGATCAAAATGCGTAATGACTGCAGTACTGTATTCGAACATAGTTCATACAATAAGGCACATTCACAAGTTGTTCCACACAAATAACATCACAAACAGATTATGCGAAAAGCGCTTAAAACTCGCATGGACACGAACGGATAAGTCCAACGATAGCCGGATACTTAAAACGGTTCAAAGGTAGCAACAAGTTCTTAAGCTTACAACCCATCAAAGGTTCCACAGATCAAAAAAGACCACATACCGACACAGACCATCACGATAAACATCGAGACCCAAACTCTAATCGCTCTCAGCATCTGACACATGACCCTCGACATCATCGGCTCCATCATCTTCCTCTTCTTCTTCGTCTTCTTCTTCGTGATTAGCGAAGAGCATTCCTCCATCTTCATCACCAACGCCATCAGCAAGAACAACTCCCAACTCCCCATCCATCTCGGCTGCACCTGGAGGATGGTATGGATGAAGCTGGTGTGAAGACGATGCACTTCCTCATGGAGGTTGTTGTTGTAGGCTTCAGCTGCCGCCAACTGCTGCTCCAAGGCCACGATACGAACTCTCATATCCACCTCTTTCCCATGCTTGATTTCGCTGCTGAAGAAGCCTTACCATCTGATTTCTCCGCACTCCGATTAGCATGCTTCTCACGCCCTAGCTGCTCTTGCAGCCTGATGATCTCTTGAGCTGCGACTACATTCCTGCGAACCACCTGATCCTTCTCTATGGTCATCTGCTTCAGCTCTCCTGCATCTTTTCCACTTCTTCATCAAACTCGCGCTGAGCTTGCCTTTTCTCATCCTGACATGGTGATAGGACTCAGTCATACTGCACAAGCTGTGTTGCATGACCGCGTACCCCTTCATTACCGCATACATGGCCACTTGCTGCGGGCCATCACATGCCTGAAGCTCACTGGGACTACCCTCAACAGCTTCCTGCCTGGTCTGCACCCCAACATCCTTGAACGGGTCAGCCCTTGGAAACACTCCTGCCAGAGCCGACGAGGTCTTCCGGGAACCGCTCCATGATGTCCTGGAGAATGAGGAACGCTGCTGACTGCGCACCTTCCCAAGGATCCCTTCCTTTGCTCTCATACATCCAACCGGACCACACGATCCTCTTCCCTGGGCTTCACCACTGCGGTAACATACACCAGGGTGGGTCTCCCAGAGGCTCTTTCGACCAAAAGTAGCGAGGCTTCTTACCATCCGGGTATCCCACAGAACGCAGAACCCTCCAGAGCAACGTAGGTGTCCCAAACACATCCAGAAACCTGCCTTGCACCTCTCCGACCTAGGTGCCAACTGGTGTCTGGGAACCCTGCCGCCTGTTGACTTACGTGCGGTTTCCTTAGTCCGTCCCATCTGTAGCAGGATTATCATGATAACATAAGCATAGGCTTCCAACTCGAGCAATGAATCCATAAAGGGTGGAAGTAATGCAAAAAGGAAAGAAAGCATTATGCATGATATGTATATGTATGAAAACGTCCGTACGTCTTCCACTACATAAGAACTATGCGGTGGCAAACCACGATACTCTCATACGTTAAAATTTCGTTCTAACGGTGCGTAGTTAGTGTACCTGCAGAAGATCCATTTCAGCCTGCCCACAGTATGATATCATGCATTGCTGAAATTTAAATCTAGATACTCACCTAGGTGTACACCCCGTATACACGTAAGCAGTATATGCACCCATTTAACAGTATCACCCCCGTTACCGAGTACTTCCCGCACCCGTGTGTTGACGTGCGCAGGTTCAGTACCGACTAACACTCCCTAGGCCGACGGTTGTTCGACCATGCTCTCACAACTTTCCTTACCTTGGCGTAGAGGCAACTGATCCATACATTACCATTCGAAGAATAGCACCCATACAATTTCACCCTTGCCGTATGGAGACAGAATAAACAAAAATCAAGCATGATGCAAGACCCTCCAAGTTAGTACTTAAATAAGCCACCTGAGATCCTATGGCATAAAGGATATGACCATGGCACACTTATATATATATTTTTTAAAAATTTTCCTTTCACCGACTTGTGAATGTTTGAAAATAATTTTTGGACTCCAAATTATTTTTATACCCAATTTTTAGTCCTATGAACAGTACCCGCTGAATTATGCTCCGATGCCAGCTGTAACAGAACCGACCAATATAAGAGCACAAGTACGAAATTCTCCGCCGAGGCAGTAATTTGTGGCACTTGAGCCCCTATAAACCCGGTAGTCCGTGAAATCACGAGGGATTTCAAACTTTCCAACATCAACAACATAGGATCGTAATATTCAGCATCGACCGTCATACGACAGAGATTACACAAATAGTTTCGGAGTAGAAACTTAGTTATTACAACCATGTTTACTTAAGTAGCGGAAGCTTAGCTTAAACCATAGTCGAAATCACCACACCAACACACAATAGTTTACAGTGCCATATTTGTAGTCATCCTTAACATAGCAAAAGATACGAACAGAGAGGTCATTGCCCGTGACCTAGAATCACCCGAAGCTGGAAAGAGACAATTGATGCAATAACCATGGAAGACCTGGCCATCTGCAACAACAAAGGGTAGAACCCTGAGTACGAGAAGGTACTCAGCTAGACTTACCCGCCTTAAACCAGAAATAAGTTGACCTCAAGGAGTATGCAAGGCTAGTATATAGTGGAGGCTGTAATAGACCACATTTTGCATAAAAGCCATTTGTTAATTAAGTAGTTCTCCTGCCCATTTAGCTGTCAATTTAAATGGTAATTATCCTATTTGCTAGATTAGCAAACTGCACTATAACAAACATGGTAGTGATCCAACGATCACCAAAAATGTAACAAAAGACCGAGTGACCATTCCAAAAGTATAATGATAGCTGTCTCGTGTTCCACATTTTTCAGTATCAAGGTCGATCAGCGTTCGAGTCAAGTGCTTACTATCCAGGAGCGATGGCGATTATAATCGATTCCTAACCAGCTGGTGATTTATTTCCCACACAACCACACCCACCCGTCGGTGAGCTACAGATGACCACAACATTGTTCCAGGAGTCGCGGTTTCAACCGCCACCATCACACCCGGAGGCAAGCCCGACTGCCAAGGAGTTGGACTTAACCACCATCACCCGGGTCTTACTATTCGCGCCCCCGCGTCCCACTAACTCTCCACCGTGGCTTCGACTGATGCGTAGGACCTGAGAGCCGGCCTGGAACAATGAGCGGCTTCGCGGTCGGAACGAGTTATCCTTCCAGCTAAATGTGGGACATGCGTTCAACATGACAAGAAGTCTATCTCACAAGATACTGATTCCCATAAACACGGCTAGAAATACTGTAGCATACTACAGGAATCTGCCGATCTCCATTTTCCGCAACACTCAGTTATCCCACTTAATGGAATCCGGTTAATCGGTCAAGTAACCACCTATTGCTCGCGGGTAACATGAAGGTTGCCCGACTTCTACCGGTCTAAGCAATTCTAAGCATAACTCGGACCTGATTCTATATAGGTGTCAAGGATAATATTTCAAGATAACAAGGTATGAATAGTGATGCATCAACGGTATCAAACAACTCCTATACTTAATGCAACAAACATAAACAGATTAAGTTAATTAAAATGTAGGTAGTTAGAAATGCTCCGGGGCTGCCTTTCTCGAAGGTGCTTGGTTGGTGATTCGGGCACTCCGGAAGTTCTTCTTCAAACTCTTCCCCGATAGCTCCTGGTTCCTGCTCTGAGGCTGCTCCTCGTTTTCCTCTGCTATCACTGTCTCTTCTACCGAACCTGTTATGATGCATATGCGAGAATGAATGGATGATACATGGGCATAGAAAATGCATTGCAATTGAATTGACCGAATAGGCGCATATTTCCTCTCCGGTAGAGTACAACATTCTATTTAGAGAGAAGCTACACCATCATGCAAAATACAGTCAACATGCATACACTGAAAAGACTATTTTCCTCTACTGGTTTCCATAAAAGAGACACAAAAGCTTAATTTAAATAAACTAATTATTCTCCTAAAAACAAGCTTATAACTGCACCTTACAGCTAACAGCTTCAGAAAAATCTACAAAAATTACTGTAGGTTCCTAACAGAAATAAAGCATATGGTACAAATTTCAGAACAACTGCATATCTACATAATTCTGTATAAAAAGACAAATATCAGGTAGAAAAGGTACTTTGAAACTACACTCTATCTTAAAAGTGTCAAACAACAGATTCATATTTTTGTTTAGAGCTTTTAGCATAAGAGCAGTTTATAAAATTATGAGACTCAAATTCCATATATTTTAATTACTACAAATTATACAAGAAAACAGCATTTAATTAATTTAAAGGTTAACTTCAAATTAATTCACAACCAAACAGTAGTTATAATTTTTCTGTGACTCTACATCACCTACACAGTTCATCAAAACAAATCTCATATTTTTCTGAGCAAAACATGATTTACTATGCATTAAACAAGATATCAGCCTAAATACAAATTAATTATTACTGCATATAAAAACTATCATAACAGAGCATATCATATTTTTCATGCATAGAACTCATCAAAACAAACTTAACAAAATTGGTTTCACATTTATTGGATTAACAGAACTTAAGTTATGATTTAAACAAGCATTATCAGCATTTCTGAAAAACATATATTCAAAAACACTAAACCCTAACTGCTACAAACACCCGACACAACTGCAGCCAAGCGGCTGACACCGGGGCCCGTGGTCAACACGACCCCACCTGTCACACACACCGAAACAGAGGAGGGTTGACCTCGCCGGAGCTCGCCGACGGCGGTTCCTCCGGCGAACCCAACTCTACCGACGGACTCTCTCTTCCTTCCGCGCCGATTGGTACCACTCACTGGCCCAGCATTGGCACGGATCGAGCTCACGTCGCAAATGGCGGCTACGGCGGCGCGGACTTCCTACGCCGGCCATCTCCGACCACGACGAGCTAAACTAACCCACTATTCGCACTCCTCAGATCTACACAACCCTAATGCGAAGCAAAGAACGAAGGATTCGCCGTTGACACGGCGGGAACACGGGCATGCCATCGCCGGCGCACACGGCGGGCGGCGGATGACAGCGGACCGGGGCAACCGAACCCTAATCGGTTAAACCGACTTCACTACCTTCTTCCTGGATGCTTACTGACTCATGAACGCGAGTTAGAAAGGATGGATTTGCACGGGAAAGGAATCGGCCACGGCGGACCGAGCTGGCGGCGCCGGCGACCATGGCGGAACTCGTCCCGTGGCTTACCAAGGGCTTAACACGAGGCGCTGGCTAAGGCAAACGATGGAGGAGGTTGAGGCGAGGCTAGCGGTGCGGTTTGCTGGCGGTTGCGCGGCGAAACGACGGCGGACGGCGGACTTCCCCCTTTCGCCCGCGCGGTCGCCCGGCGAGAGCTTGGAGCGAGGCAGAGAGGGAGAGAGCGCTCTGGCGGAGGAGACGTGCACGGGCGCTTAAGGCTCGCCACGCCGCGCGCGCTGGCCGGGCCGGTCGGGAATCGGACGCCACGCGGCGCTCTTCCCCTGCGCGCGGTCGGCCACGACGCCGGCGATTCAAAATTGAATCGGGCGATTCAGTTGGCTAATGGCCGACTGACGGCCCATTTTCAAACGCGATTAATTCACTAACCATTCCATCAAACGCTAAACCAACTGCACCATTGGTTAGAGCTATACACCGACTGCAACTTTGGTTATAAGATTGACCACTGGTTCGGCTTGGATTAGGCTTGAGAAGGTGCTAAACATAGCCTGGCCGAACTGAAAACCAGCTTTAGGGACTTAGGAAAATTTCCAAGTCTAAAACCCTTCCAATTCTGCCTTGTGGACCCTAAAACACCATGCTAAACCCATTATCATGAGTTGGTCCTTAAACAACTTTTGTTCTATATACAAATTCTACACACTTTTGCTTAAGGGCCCACAGCCATGCAAAGCTTCTAACAAGGAGGTCTTTGTTAGTCAAACAAAAGGACTTTAGAGGCTCTATAGGGTTGACTAGGGTTTAACTACTTGATTAGGCAAAATGTCCAGCATAACCATGCCTTCATTTTGACTTCTCAACAAGGTTAGATGGTTAGAAAGACTTAACCACTCCCAAGCAAGACAAGCAACACTTCATCAAAGCAAACTTATAAGCAAGCAAACACATGAAATGACATTTTATGTGAGAAAAAATAACATATGAATGCTTCATGATCATGAGATGATTATGCATGATGAGAAATGATGTCATGCTAGCTTAACACCAGAGGTGTTACAATAAGTGTGTAGGAAAACATTAATCTGTTCATCGGCCAGACCCCGCCGATTTAGGTTAGTATTAGTTAGTCTTTTTTTTCTTTTTAGTAGTAGTAGAAACCAACCCCATTCACACTTTTAATCAACCCTGCTAGAATCACTAGTTGTTCATAGCGGCCCTAGTGTTAGTTCTGCCATAGTAGCTTCCCTGTGGAAATAAATACGATACTCGGTTACTCCCAGGTGAAGTGCTACAATAGACTTATTCTGTGCGCTTGCGGAACCTACCAATAGTCATACGAATAGTTAGTTATACTTGTTACATTAAGAAGTACCAACAAACCTTTCTGGCGCCGTTGCCGGAGATAGATTCCATAGTCTACTCCTAGCAACGATGTTAGCAAGAGTCAACAAGCATTTCTGGCGCCGTTGCCGGGGAAGCAATTGGCTAGAATTAATTCTTTGTGATTTCTATTGAATTAACCCCCGTAGTTCTAGCGGGTATATATATTGTTCGTTGTTTGTGATCATTCAAGTAGTCATGGCCGGATTCAATCTTCTGAGCGACTATCAAGAAGATCCTGAGGCCATTCTTAGGAGAGCGAGAGCTAATCTCACTCCTCCGAGGAAGAACCTGGAGCTTCGTGAGAGGAGTTATTCGTCGAGACAAGAATCCCAGTCAAAGTGACTGACGAACCAAGCTGCTCCAACGATCAATCAACATCGACATCGACCAAAACACTCTGTGAGTATTCCATGCCTACTCTTGCTCACATTCCAGTGTTACATTCTACTAGTAATGTAGATTTTGAGCTTAAACCTCACTTCATACGTATGACTCAAGCTATCGGATTTAATGGCAAACCTTCCGAGGATGCCAATGCTCACCTCCAGAATTTTCTGGAGATATGTAGTACAATTTCTGTGCAGGGAGTTTCGCAGGACGCCATCAGACTTCGTCTTTTTCCATTTTCATTAGTGGAAAAAGCGAAGCAGTGGTTCCTCTTCAACTCTGGCCACCTACTGACGTGGGTGAGATGCGCGGATCAATTCCTCAACAAGTTCTACCTGATAAGTCGAACTATTCTTGTTCGTAGCAAGATTTCCAACTTTGGATAGGGAGACGAAGAAACAATCACTGAAGCTTGGGGAGCGACTACAAGAGTATGTTGAATACTGTCCTCACCATGGTATGCAAGACTGGTACTTGATCCGAGCTTCTACAATGGACCAACAAGAATCTCGACAACACATTGATGCTGGCCGCCGGAGGTGCATACCTCTCTCTCATCGTAGAGAAGGCAACCAAATTGATCGAGACAATGGTGGCGAATCAAGGATGGACAGAAAAACGTGCTAGAGGTATGTCTAAAATTAAGCAAGCTGATCCTGTTACCTTGCAAACTTTGGTAAAATTGCTAGAGCAAAGGTTAAATGAGAAGAGAGATCGTGCTGCAAAGGAGTACTACGCCAAGCAAAGAGCCGCTTCGTCAAGCGAAGGTCAAGCAAAAATTAAGAAAGAGGATGCCAAATCCCTTCTTAATAATGGTGGCTACGGAGAACATCCAATTCCAATGATCCAACAATGGAATAAAAAAGGTATGCCTCAAACCTCCGTATTTAATTCTCCTATTGGAAAATTAGTTTCTAATCAAGTAGAATTAATGATAGCATAAATAATAAATTAATTGAACATGATAAAATGTTGGAAGGATTTATGTTAAACTAAAAGATTTTTCTGAAGCATTTAAGGAACAAATTAATTTTAATAAGAGATTAGAGCAAAAAGTAGATAACATTAAATCTCAAATTAAATACTATGAGGAGGTAAAAGCTGTAACCACGAGAGGTGGTAAATCCACTCGTGATCCCCCTCATCCTAATTTAGTTCCTAGTAGTAATGCTGCTACAAAGAAAAATATCGTTAATGTTGAAGAAGACGAAGAAGAGGAGACCCCAGCTGAACCTTCATCCAAGGAACGAACTGCTCCTCATGAATTCTATGATACACATGTATTACCTTTTCCAGATCGAACCAGAAATCCGACGGAAGACGACCAATTCAAGAAATTCGTCGAGGTAATTCAAAAATTATATATACATGTGCCATTATTGACGCTATGCAGGTTCCAACTTATGCAAATATTTTGAGAGACATGCTCAATAAGAAGAAACCAATTCCAAGTAGGGATGTGGTTAAATTGACCGAAGATTGCAGTGCGGTCATTTTAAAACCAACTCCCACAAAGAAGAAGGGCCCAGGAACCCAACGATCGCATGTTCAATTGGAGAGCAGCACTTCGAGCATGCACTCTGTGATCTGGGAGCAAGCGTCAGCGTCATGCCCAAGGTAATATATGATAAATTAAATCATCATACCTTGTCCCCTACTTCTATGTGTTTGCAGCTAGCCGATCAATCGCTCCGATATCCCGCGGGAATAGCAGAGAATATTCCGGTGAAAATCCGGAATCTCTTTGTCCCAGTGGATTTCGTGGTTCTGGATATTAATCCCGACCACCGACGCCATTGATCTTGGGACGGCCATTCCTGAGCACTGCAAAAGCCACCATTGATGTAGGAGCTGGAGAAATTCAGCTCCACATCAGTGGAAAGGAGGAGAAATTCGAGTTCACACCGCGACCGGAAAAACATCCGACATCAAGGTTCATCGGTGCCTACATTCATCCACAACCACCGTGAAGAGCCAGCTTGGGGGAGGACCCCCGTCAACGAGGTAAGTATCACTAGCATCTTTATTTCTGTCAGTTTTATTTATTTCAGTAATTTAATTTTGAATTCTATCTTAGTTAATTTCCAGCTTAAAAAATTAGTAATAAATAAATAGCAATAAATGAAATGCTCTCATCGTAAGTCTTTCTAATAAATAAAAATGTATGCCATGCATTAGAGTTATCATGGGAAACGTATGCTAGAACTAAACTTGAGACATGAGCATTAGACTAAGCAAAGGGGAAGTAAGTTTCTACTTTGACTTGAGCAAGTCAAGTTTGTGGAGTAGTTATTTTGAAAACGATGAATTTAAAAACTTGCTCTAAGTACTTCTATGGCAAAGAAAGTTCTACCAAAGCCAAATAAATTTTACTCTTAGAGTAGAGCTTCCACTTGCTGCATGTTAGTGTTGAGCTAGTTAGACTTTTGTTGATAGTCATGGTAGAGAAACTTGTCATATCTTTAGACCAAGGAATTCACTTGCACCCACCTATAGTAGATTCTTACACTGAGAATACGCACACAACATGCCTTTATTTCTATTCATTGTTAGGAATACTCCCTGGCAAATATCATGCTCCATAATGAAATCTCAGGGACATGGCTATAGTATTTTAAAAAAAGCAAGTGCTCTAGAAAGAAAAGAATATTCAAAAGAGCAAGTGCTCTAGAAAGAAAATTCAAAAGAGCAAGTGCTCTAGAAAAAGAGAATATCCAAAAGAGCAAATGCTCTCATTCATAGCCATGATCCCACAAACGAGATAGAAAGGAGAAGTGCCATGAAAGTAGTAGCCACAATAAATACCACACACTTGCACATTCCTGGTCTGAACCTATGACTTGTTGCTCCTTTGCTCCATTTGTCTACTTGGCAAAATTATGCTAGCATTGCATGCTCACTTTTATCCTACCCATTAAACCCCACATAAAGTCTTAGTGAGAGGATAATTCTTCCATTTCCACATACAAATATGAGTGATTGAGTGAGCCACAGAAGTTACTAAGCATGCTTTCTTTTGAACAAAACTTGGAAAAACTCCACATATCTTGATTAGCAAAATAGGCAAGGGAAAGACAAACCTTCTTTCTTGCTGGTCTTTTGTTCTAATCTTGAGTGCAGGGAAGGCTACCAATTCCATGATGATGAAATATAATATGGGCATACACAACAAAAACACAGAGTTTCCAAGCTTATTTAAGTCCATGCTTGCTCGAGGACGAGCAAGAGGTAAGCTTGGGGGAGCTTGTTGACGCTCACTAAGTGTCATATTCTTAGCATCAACAAGGTCATATAATGCAACACAAGGGCCTAAAATCAACCAAAAACCTTTTATAAACTAACGATTTCCACTTGTCCTTGAGTTTTATTTGAATGTAGGAAATTGCAGGGTTTTTGAGCAAAATGACCAAATGACCCACCAGGAAGCAAGCCCACTTGCTTGGGCTCACTTTGGGCCAAGGAGGGGTGGCGCTCGCCACCCCTAGCTGGCGGCCGCCAGGGGGGAGAAGCCCAAACTCCCCCCTGCCACGTCACTGATCCAGGGGAAGCACTCCACGCCCATTTGCAGCCGTTGCTCACCTAAGTCAGTTCATCCAAGGGCTAAGAAGCAGTGTCACATGGCGGATCAAGGCCTAATTGCCCATGTGACGGTTATTGGACAACCCTAACCGAACCCTAACCGACTTGGAGGACCTCCTGGATGCCGTTGGTGAAGAGGCAGTGGATCCAAGGGCCAGGGGGTGGCGCCCGCCACCTAGGGCTGGCGCCCGCCACCACACTCACCCCCCTGACCTAACCCTAGGTCCCTAGGCTATAAATAGGACCCCCCTAGCTCATTTGTACTCAGACCTCACCTCATTAGTCCCACTCTCTTGTAAGCGAAGCTCTGGTGAAGGAAACACTCTAGTTGAGAGACTTAGAGTGAGAGCGAGAGTGTAAAAGAGAAGAGCTGGAGTTGTATAGAGGATCTTCCAAGTCTCTGGTATAATTCCAAGTCTTCCTTCATTATCTTAGTGTTCTTTACTTTAAGCATTTACTGTAAGTTCTTTCTTATTGTTCTTGTTGAGTGCTTCGGTCATAGAGAAAAATTAGTATTTAGTCTATATCTAGTTCGGGTTCTTCGCTGAGTAATCAGTGCTCTAGTTTTGGACGCAAGATTAGAGTAGTTATATTAGTGTAAGCGCGGTGCATAGACTAGTTATACCTTAGTTGTGGCTAGCCCCCGGATAGCTGTGGTAGCAAACAGGTGGTGACAGCCTGGGAGCCTTGAATCCACCACGTAGTTGGGTTAGTTCTTAAATCATAAACCTCGTTGTGCACGTCTGAGGTTAAATAGTCCAGAGGGTGTGTACGGTTCGAAGAACTAGATAGAACCTTTATTGCTAAGTTAGTTGTGATCGTAAGTGTGTAGGAAAACATTAATCTGTTCATCGGCCAGACCCGCCGATTTAGGTTAGTATTAGTTAGTCTTTCTTTTCTTTTTAGTAGTAGTAGAAACCAACCCCCATTCACACTTTTCGATCAACCCTGCTAGAATCACTTGTTGTTCATAGCGGGTCCTAGGTTAGTTCTGCCATAGTAGTTTCCCTGTGGAAATAAATACGATACACGGTACTCTGGGTGAAGTGCTACAATAGACTTATTCTGTGCGCTTGCGGAACCTCCAATAGTCATACGAATAGTTAGTTATACTTCTTACATTAAGAAGTACCAACAAACCTTTCTGGCGCCGTTGCCGGAGATAGATTCATAGTCCACTCCTAGCAACGACGTTAGCAAGAGTCAACAGGGATCACCCCAATCGGGTCTTCCTGCTCCTCCTCCACAAAGATCGTCTCCCCCATCTCTCGATCTTCTGCAACATCAAAAGCGGAAGACACACAAGGCATAGTTCTCGTCGAATGTGACCTCACAGGTCTCCACTATCCGGTAGTCCGAGGTCACGAGAATGCAAAGCATAACCAAGAAACACACCATCAGCAGAACGAGATTCAAATTTGTCCAAATTGCCTTGCTTCAGGATGAAGCACTTACACCCAAACACCCGAAAATGAGACACCTTGGGTACCCGTCCAAAACGCAACTCATATGAAGTCTTTTTCATGAAAGATCGAAGAAAGATGCGGTTTGAATGGTGCAAGCGGTGTTGATTGCTCGGCCCAAAAAACGCCTAGGAGTCCTATGCTCATCGAGCATCGTCCTGACCATCTCAACAAGGGTCTGGTTCTTGCGCTCAACAACACCGTTCTGCTGGGGGACATAAGGAGAAGACAACTGATGCTCGATTCCAAGAGAAGAACAGAAAGAGGTAAACTGCGAGTTGACAAACTTTGTACCATTATCGCTACGAATAGCTGTAATAGTATCAGGGGAAACTCAGTTTTCAACCTCAAAATAAGATCTCAAGCAAAAGAAAAGGCTTCATCCTTAGCCTCCATGAAGAACACCCAAGAGTACCTCGAAAAATCATCAACGATCAATAGAACGTACCACTTTCCACCCGCTGAGCAAACCCGAGTTGGACCAACAATGTCCATATGTAAAAGCTTGCCGGGGTGCTTGGTCATCACCTGATTAACAGGTGGGTAAGAAGTAGCAACCATCTTCCCATGACGATAAGGATGGCAAACAAGATCCTTCTGAAACTTAAGTGTCGTGTGTTGTTTTAACCGGCAACTCGTCTTTAGGGATCTCAGACGGTTTGTTCGGTGGGGATCGGCGTTCGTAAAGAACCCGGCGAGTACACAAGGACAGCGGTTTATAGGTTGAGGCCGCTTAATAGCGTAATACCTTACATCCAGTGTGGCGCGAGCCTTATGTTATGATTCAAGATTCAATGATAGGGGTCGACGCCTACTTCCCCTTATAATCGGGTGAAGTACGGCGTATCCCGAGTCCTAGTCGATTACAATAGAGGAATCCTATTCTAATTACAAGACTTCCTTTAAGAACTCGACTAAGTTACAATAGAGTCCTAATCGGGTAGACTTCATTTCACGCCCTAGGATCTCTTGTGCCGTCCAAGATTAGTCGGAGTAATTATCTTCTGATGATATCTCTGACATCCTGGTCCGTCAAGCCCCCGAGCTCTTCATCATTTCTTCAGAACGTTACCCTCCGGTTTCTTTTTGAGAATCTCCGAGTAATGTCTTGAGAAATCTGAAGTGCTCTGTAGGTAAAGAACTTCCATGGCGTGCACTTTTTCTTAAAAAGTGCACCCATAGGGTGTAGCCCCCGAGCCTCTTGTTATTTATAATAACTTTGAGGATCTTTGAGCCTTTTCTGAGTAATCCTTGGATAAAAATAAACATTTCCTTTATGGTATATACCCTGCAGCCCAGAGCCTGAGTTCCGAGTACCTAAGTAATCGGTTCTTGGGGTCTTAATATATTACGGGTAATCCATAAAGGTTGTGAGAAGTTAAAACATGATACTGATCCGTTGCTTAGTTCTTCCGAGTAATAAATATCCGGCTTCAGGTGGGTAATGTTTTCATCAACATCCCTTTTCACCCCCACTGAATAAGATACTGTAAAGTCAGCAATAAATGACCAATAACTGTTCCACCTATACATATTGATGTTTTGTCGTGTTCTGCAATTGCAAAACTTTGTCGTCTTCATCTTGAAGTACGCATGTGAATCAAACCCATTACTAGTGCCAGGCTTCACATGTGCAACAATGCGTAGTAAATTATTGCTCTCTGGCACTTCTATTCGTGAACTGTGTCCATAGACCAGTAGCGGCCGCTATGAATACCCTGCCTAGGAAGAATGGAAGCCACACCTTCATGAGTGTATGACTGCTCTTAGTCTCTTGAGTGTTATAGTATTTGTGGCGGAAATGTCTGAGCCCCCGGGTATCTTCCTTGTATAAAATAGTTGAGGTGTCCAGAAGAACTCTTGTGAAGGATCATTCGTCAGGGTGGGTTCCAAGTGGTCGCAAGCAGAGGGATACAGAGGTGCGCCTAGAAGAACTCTTGTGACTCCCGCATCGCGGCAACCTCGGGTCACAGGTTGTCAAAGGCGCTAGGGTTAGGGGCTACTTTCGAGAGTTCTTTGTGTACTGGGGTAGAGTCTTTAAACCCGCCTTGGGATGCACTGAGAAGATAGTGTCTACCCAAGGTTCTGTGTCTGCTTTACTGCGTCTCACTGAACCCGGTCCTTGGTGCAGCGTGCATCAAGACTCTGTACCTTGATTTCACTAGAGTAGCGTTTTACATCTGAAGGACCGAGAAAGCACTAGCAAGGCGACCAGAGGGGGGGGGGGTGAATGGGAGCTCAAAAATTTCTTTTCGAAACTTTGGCCAAATGTCCCAAATCAACCCCAGAAAGCTACAACCGAAACCGTGATGCCCACGACCCTTGGAAGAGGGTGGATGATCCCTAGGATCACAGCGAGGCACCACAAAGCGATAGCAAACCAAACGCCAAAAGCACCAGCACGAGTTCGACCCTCAAAACCAAGTCCCGAACGTAGATAGACGGCTACGTCGAGAAATCCTAAATACCTATGCTAACAAGTAGCAAAGATACCTAGAGAGGTTCCTTGGTCAACTCTAGGGCCAAACGGGAAGTCCAGAAACCAAGCGAACAAGTCGGGAGAGCAAACGCACTAAACCGGAGGCTTCAGCCAATCCGTGGACTTCCGGCCCTGGGGTCCCAGATTATCCGCCCTACTGCAGACTGTCCGCGAGGGGATGGCGGACTGTCCGCCGACCAAATACCAGAAATAGCAACTCTCCTAGAACCTCCCTGGACGTTCCCGGACTGTCCACCAAGCTCAACGGCGGACAGTCCGCGGTTCAAAAACGCTTGCTCAACAGCGCGGAGTCAGGCTACTGGTCTGGCGGACCCGACGCGCGGACTGTCCGCGACCCAAATGGCGGACTGTCCGCGGATGAACAGAGATGGCGAATTTGGTCGCCCCTCTCACGAATCTTCCCAAATCCGAATCAAAACTCAATCCCACGTTCCCAAACTTGGAGAGATGATCACGAGGTAGTTAGAGGACTATCCCCAAGAAATCATCCGTTCAAATCGATTCAATCACCGGGAAATCGAAAGGGGAGGAGTATGAACGAAAAAATGCCACGAAAACGAAATCAACCCGATCTACTTGTTCGTAAGGAGTTAGATGAATTCCTTTGGTGGAAGTGATCTCCTTTCAAAGACGAACAAGTTGATTCAAACGGATTTCGCAAAGACGCAATAGAGAGGGAGATCGAGTGACGGGAAAATCACGAAGAAAAAGAACGAAGAACGCGAAGAACACGAATCAAAACGCGAATCAAGTCATCGATCTGCAACCGTGTGGCTACCACACGCTACAACAGTGAGGTTATGGCCTCACTTCCTCAAAATCTCCAGTACACAGAGGTATGGTTCTCTGCGGATCTCAGCTAGCTACAGCAGGGGATTGGGAGAGCAGGAAACCCTAGAAGCAAAGAGCAAATGATTGAGATAGAATGGGAGGAGGGTGTCTCCCTCTACTTATCCTAATTCTAATTCCTACTCTACCCCTCAACTCATTATAGAGCGAACCAGCTAAACCCTAGGGTTATTCTGGACCAACTCGTGGTAGGTGGTGATCCGACGGCCACGCCCGCACAACTCGTAGCGTTGTCTCGACGCAACCTCCCGATTGCCGCCACATGCCTCCCTCGCTCTGCACCCCCGGTTTTGTGGCCCAAACCGGGAAACCAGCCTTTCCAGCCAACCCCTGGTTTTGAGGCCCAAACCGGGAAACCAGCCATCCAAGGCCTAAGTTTTGAGGCCCAAACTCAGCAAACCCGCAGCACCCAGGTTTTGAGGCCCAAACCTGGAAACCGTCCTCAGCCCGAGTTTTGTGGCCAAACTCGGAAACCCTCAGCACCCAGGTTTTGAGGCCCAAACCTAGAAACCGTCCACCCGATGGTTTTCTCTGGCTCTACCACCAAACCGAAGCTGTAGAAGGATGCACCGCCCGTGCACCCCATCCACCAACACGTGTCCCCAAGTCCTCGACTCAGGCAACACATGACCGCAAGTCTTCGCTCGTCGCTGTCCCAGGCTGTCAGCCACCATAGCTGATCCTCAGGCCACCGGTCCCTCAGTCCAAGCCTCACGTCCGCCCTTCGCCACTCTCGGTCCCTCGGCACGGCACGCCTCTACTTGACCTTCACCTTGCCTTCGATCACTGTATCTGTGCTCGACACCTGCACAACAAGCCAAAGAACATGCGCATCATCCCAGTTGACAATCACTCATCACTCAGAGACTCGGCATACACCTATGTATCCGCAATCTCCCCCTTGATGAGTGCATTGTCAACTACCAACACAAATCATAATGAAAAGAAAGAAGGAAGGAAGAAGGAAGAGAGAACTCGACCAAATGACCCAAAAGCATAGCAAAGCCGAAGAAGGTCAAGTGGAAAGAGCAAGACAACTTGGTCCCCAAAGACATGGGCAACGGCTCGACGTGACCAAGCAAAGCAAAGCTAGCCCTCAAGAAGAGGTAGAACAGGCTCAACACCGCTAGCAAATACCAATTGAAAAAGCGAAGCAAAATGCTAGTCCTCAAGATAGAGGCACAGAGGCTTCACACAACTAGCAAGAAAGCTCGACACAATTGCATCACCAATCGAAAATCGAAAAGACGAATGCTAGTCCCTCAAGAAAGAGGCAAAGGCTCAACACAACTAGCAAAAACGCTCCAAACCAATTGGAAATTTCAACAACTCATCATGAGCAAGCTCCCCCTTGCATAGTGCACACAACCGATTCGGTATGATTTGTCCAAATTCTCCCCCTTAGTTGTGAAAATGCACCATCAAGCAAAAGGAACCGAAAGCAATTTTCTCCCCCTTAGAAAATGCACCAACAAAAGTGCCAAACAAAGGAAGTTCTTCCCCTTCCAAAATGCATATGAGTTAAAATGCAAGTTAGCAGCTTCAGGAATATAGTCAAGAGAATGCAAAGATGCTCTATACAGTTCTGATCCGATGACTCATAAAAGCCAAAAGAAGCTAGCAAAGGCTCAAACTGATCACCAAATATGAAATATGAACATATGAGCAAAGTGAGCAGTTTTTAGCCAAAAGGATTCACCATCAAATAGCACTGAACATGTATAGACAGGAATTTGAACAAGTGCTACACATGTATACAGGGTGAACTACCCCTAGCATAGTTCAATCATCATGCTGATACCAATTGAAGTATGAAACATACACTTGTGATTTCAAATTTTAATCAGAGTTGCAGCGGTGAAATTACACAAGTTCAGAATTCAGCATGTGACTGCGAGAGTGTTGGCACCAAAAGTGACGCATTGTGCCAATCACACAGCAAGCCGGAGAAGCTGGCTTCAAACGTGGCCCGGGTGCTGAGAAGTCCGGTGCGTGCCAGTCAGTTTGCCCTGCAACTAATAAGGGAGATAAACTGTTAAATACAAAGCTGGAACGTGCCGGGTATGACCAGACAGTTCCAAGATGTACGACCCTGAAGCCACTTACGACGACATATAGCTATGAAAGCTATCTGCCAACAGGTTTAAAAGGTTATTCGGCAATATGAACAGAATTACGTGAATAACAGGTTGCCGAACACGTTTGCATGAGATTCGTACTTGCATGACGTATTAAATATAAGTTAAAACTTAACCAATCTCGATTGTACAACCGAGTTGGGGTCCATGGGGATTGAACATACAAACTAAGCATGACTAAGCTAATCTAAAGCCTGCGCCTGCCGCACGACACCTGGCTCTATCATAGGTCAAACATACTTAACATGCATGAACCCTCACCACGTGGCAATCCAGATACGATCCAATCGGCTATTACGAACAATAGATCTACCACATAAAAGACTTTACAATAATAAACGTGAAAGAACGGAGCAGATCTATAAAAGATAAAGCCGAACCGAACGGTATCTAGATTGGGCAAAAGTGTTACGATGAAATAAACATAACAAAACATATAACACAAGGTAACTTAATGAATCTATCAGATTTGCCAATCTAACAGAGCCGATAACTATTTTTACTCATGACTCAATCCGCCGCACGATACAAGGCATAAGCAAAAACTTCCCGTCATAAGCTTAAATCCGCCGCACGATACTAAGCTTAACGTACGAGACTACTTGCACCATATCTAAATCCGCCGCACGATACTAGACATGATAACAAGGTTGCCGGAACTTACGGAGGTCGACGGATCGATGGCCCCTCTCGAAGAACACGACGACACGACTTGGACTCGAAGGCGGCACGGGGCCGGGTGGTTGTATTGATTGTGAACGTCTTTACAATAGTCTCAGGGTTTATTTATACCCTGGTGTTCTACGAGTCCAGGAGGACACGATTACAACGACAAAACAGGAAACTTATCTAAAACACGATGCCTTTATTCTAAGCCTCCCTTAATAATCGGCACGTGCTAACAATGACGAGATCTTCTGTTGCCGAATCTTCTGATATGCCGTATTTGTCGCAAACCGACTTAGCCTGAGGTAGCCGACCGCAGCGCCATATTGCCGAATCCACCCCCGTTTGACCAGTCGCCTCCACAGCCTTACCGAATCGATTGGATTAGCCGATCGTGCTTGCTATCTACCGAATCCCTCAGGTGGTGATTTCTCCCGAACCTGCGCCGTGCTGGCCCACTTGTCATAGTGCGAAAATTCTGTGTTAACACATGCCCCCTCAATTTCTGCACAAAGGCATTTGTTCTGAAATTGACCACAAGTCCGCCGCGCATTCTAGGTCAGCACTGCTTCAAACTCTGCATCTTCTCCAAATCATCAACAGCTTCAAACTCCACCCGAGTTTTGCAATGGCGACCCACGACGAGATCCCAGAGGTAAATTTCACTTTTCCTTCAACGCATTCGGTCAATTCATATCGGCATTCGGCTCATTTAGCTTCCCCCGCACACCTTTTCCTTTCAGGCCCTTAGGGATGAAATTCTGATTCCTTGCAATGCGGATCCCGACTCCTACTTCTTGGGACCGATGGGAAACTCCAATCCACCAATATCATCGGTATGGAGACCAACAGAACCCCTTTCAAGTATGGAGTCATTTCATCGAACAGGTGGCGGTATACCTTCAAGAACTGGCCCCTGCCCGCGGTCACCGGCTGGAGGAATTGGTACAGAAGAATTCAGGCGAGATTTGGGCCTCACTGGGAAACCCAAGATATCCATCATGCTCTGGAACTGTCCCTGGCCGACATGCCCAAAAATGAGTCATTGCTCATAGCAGCTTCTCATTTTTGGTCAGATGCCCTCAATGCTTTCGTGTTCGGCCATGGCATAATGACAATCACACTAGCCGATGTCTTCATGATGAGTGGCCTGAACATTACCTCGATCATGAACGCCGACGAACTGCTAGAGAAAATTCCTCAGAGATCCATTGATGTCAGTGTTGGATGGATGAAGTATGTGAGATCCACAACAAAATATCAGGCCCAGTAGCAGAAATAGAGCACAGGGCTTTTCTAAACATGTGGCTATGCAGATATCTTCTGTGGGAGATCCAACGAGCCAACCCTTAACTACATCGCACTGGCTGACAAATTATCCAAGGAAAGCAACTCCCTCTAGGCAGGCTCTTCCTAGGATCCATATACCACATGTTGCATCAGATCTCCACTCAAATGTATCATGCCACTCATGATAGCACAGATGGACTGCCACCAATTGATTGTGTCAATGGCCCCTGGTGGTTTGTTCAAATGTGGTTTCAGCTATACATGCACCAAATCATTGCTGTGCCATTGGACAACCTCAGCTTTCCCTCCAGCAACTTCGCTGAGGATGAAGAGGCCACAGAGAAAGCTTGCCAAACTTATGGGGAAGCAGCCACTGCTATAACCATAAACAAGAGTATTGGCAGTCTCTTCAAATTATTCTTCAAGGGCTTTAATCAGGTGCTCTGGTTACCCTACAAGGAGAATGACACCTCACTTTCCCTATCAAATTCAGCTTTGATGATGGCTGCATAGACGAAATGGCCACAGGAGTTTTCAACTCATTTATCAAACCCTGTATCCTACCAGCCGAATTCAACAGAGGAAGACAAGTGAAGCACACTTATGAATTCTATTATCCTAACATAGCAGCTAGGCAATTAGGTTGTGGACAGCTCCCTCCAAAACTCATCTTTTCCACCATCATCAAGCCCAGGGAGCAGATTCAGTCCAAAGAGCGTATTACGATAGGGATGCAGGCCCATCGAGTATTCAGCCTGGGCAAGATCTGCCAGACTACAAACCAGTACCATTTCATTTGATCCAGTCTGCTCATCCTCTTTTTGAGTCCTGGTGGCAAGAATGGCATGATCATATCTTCAACGCCCAGTCCATCCCAAGTGCCTGGAACTTCAAGCAGAAATCAGCTCTGACAGCGAGGTACAATAACAAGCCACCTGTGCTTTAGTATTTGATCCTTGAGATTTCTAACTTTTCAAAACTTCCATAGGACTTCACACCCAATTCTGACATCAGGCCTATCCAATATCATCAAGCAGGGCCAATCACTGTCCTGGGACACAATGCTCCTTCATTGACTCAGCTTATGAATCCCAAGCAGTCTCATTAACCACCCTCTCAGCTAAAGGAGAGAAAAGAAAGGCCACTAAGGGCACTTCCAGCTCCAGGCGAACCAAGACCAAGCAAAACACCTCCTCCAAAGGTAAGATGTCCTAGTCCTTCCATCATTATCAACTTATTCTTGACCGGCTTGTATACCATTACAGGCCTCTTCCCCTGAACAAGAAAACGCTCAAACGACGGTGCCCCCAATCTTTATTACTTGGAAATGATGAGCATGAAGATGCCGAGGAAATGGACACCCAGAACCCGGATGATGTCAACATTGGTAGGTCCTTTAATTATCCCTTCAACCAGCAGATTCTTGCCTCTCTTGACTGATCGGTAATTTCACAGATGACACAACCGGTGAGATTTTCATCGGTTCAACTCCAGACCCTGCTGACCAATCCGGTTCTCAACCAGATCAAGACCCTGTCAATCAGCCGACTCATCAAGTAAGAATTAATTCCTCATTTCATCCCTTCTTCGCACTTCACCTTAGTCGGCTAACCCGTCTAAATCAACACAGACTTTCATCAGTTCAGCTTCCGAGTATGCATTTGATGTCAACGAGTTCCTGAACAAAAGGGCAGTGGCCAAAAGACCATCGGCACTGGTCCAAGATGTCCTGAGCAACATAACAAACTTTCTGAGTCAAGACATCTTGTCCTTAGTCAGAGACGCCGATGAGGTTAAAAAATCTCCTCGAGCCCATTGCCGAGGACATTCCAGAAAATCTGAGACTCCATCTGGAAACCGTGTCTACATTGGATGACTGTTTTGCCAAGGTGAAACGAGCAATCAGAAGCACTGATCTTCAGACTGCTAAGTCCAAGTGCACCCAGGAAGTGAATGATCTGTACACTCAGTTCCAAAAGGCCAAGAACTCTCAGGAGACACTGGAGGCTCAGTTGAAAGAAATGCAAGAAAAGAGATCTGAACTGGAAGCCCAACTAGCCCAGGTCAACTCTGATATTCAGTCATGCACCTCTCGGCTATCGGGTTTACCGAATATCATTGAAACAACATCTTCCAGGCTGTCATCGGCGCTCGATGAGGATATCAAACTTAGCACGAGGCTTTCACAGGCACAAGGCACCGAAGAGGAGGACAAAAAGGCACTGGAGCATGCTAATCAGGTCAAAGCCGATACCCTGGTGGCTATAAATCAGTTCTTGAACAACTGAGATGACTGTGTAATGAACTTTTAATTTCCAATCCTGCGTCAGAATGACTCAAACATCTTCTTGTAATATATCTATTTTTTGCATCCAATCGGTTACCGTTCCGACGACATCGTGATTAACCGTGTAAACCTGTTTGGCAATTTGGCCAGTGTTTGTCCCGAACACCTAAATCGGCAATTTTGCCGAAGCCAGGCGTCTAATCTCCGCCGAACACGTGAGTGCATCCAGACGGTTTGCACAGCACGTTACTGCAGAGGCCCATCTCCGGAAGCAGGAAAACCCCAATCCGCCGGTTCATATTCGGCGTGCTACCCCGGGACATTCGCCACGATCACTGTTCCATTTTATAAATCGCCCCTGGAGGCCTGCCTTCTCCAATCTTGCATTCGCTCCTCTAGTACTCTCGCCGCCTCGGCTTCCTGCTTACTCCGCCCCAGAAAACCCTAACTTTCGAGTGCAATGGCGAGCCATGATGACCGCGGCCAGCGCCCAGCGACTGAGGAGGCCGAAGGGAGCCGCGCTCGGCGCATCCGTCAGCGCGGGTAGGACTCCTCGCTTACGTCCTTTGTGGCAGTTTCTTGAAAACCTCGCTCACACTCTGTTACTGCTCGCCGACAGGGTCCTCGTTATCTCTTCCGCCGCGGGCACGCCCGGCCTTCTCCAGCGCGGGGAGACCAGAGGCTCCACCATCGGGCTCGTCGAGCTCCTCCGACAGCCTCTCCTACCACTCCCATCCTTGGGAGGCGAGCCCGGACCGGGACTCCGACGACGGCCTCTACGACCACAACGACGCCTTGAACTTCATGGCGCTGCGGGACGAGTCCCGGGAAGAGCTGGCCGCCGTCTCGAAGCAGTACGGGATTGGCCAGCTGGAATGGGAGGACCAGCGCCGGCAGTTCTGCGACGCAATCACGGGTATGAACGCCCAATCCTGGATCTGCTTTCGGTCGTTCTTGTTGATCTTTTAACCGATCCATTCCATTTTGTCGCTCACAGCGCTGTCTGAAGAACTGGAGCGCCTGAAGATGGTGGCGAACGCCGTCGCAGACCGGGTGAACGCCCAGGGCGTCACCGCCGATGCGCGCCTGGCCAACGTGCACGGCCGCATCGAGCAGGTCGCCCTGCAGGGTGTGCACCACGGCGTGGCGCTGGGGCTGTCGGCGCTGACGGTCCGCACGGAGGAGGACTTCTCCGTGACGCCGGTTGGCTTCCCCGGCGGGGCATGTCCGGAAGACGTCGAACAGATCGACGATTTTCTGGACTCCTACGAGGCTCACGCCCTCACCGCAGTCACCAATCCGCAGACGGTCATCAACAAGGTGCTTGGTAACTGATCTGCACTTTCGTACCGCCCCAACTTATGAACAATGCTCTACTTTGCCATGTTCACGCGTACAATCTGTTTTCCCTTTCTGTGCTTGTCTAGTGTTCGATCTCTTCATTGAACCGATTGCACAGCACGCGTGCATTTGGTTCTGTTTTAGCGTTTTTCGCGCTAAAGGCGACACATGCCGTGTCGGCTGTTTTTGCTCTAAGGGCGATAGAACCTATCGGCCATTTTTTGTGCTAAGGGCGACACAACCTTGTATCGGCCGTCGGTGCCCGCTAGTCCTTGATTCCGTTATGCACCGACCTCCACGCTAGGATGAAATCTCTTTAGATAACGTCCATTAATTGCCTAGCAAACTCTTCTCCTTGGAGAGTTTTTAGAATGTACGCATTACCGGAGCACGTCTCAGAATTCGAAAAGGCCCTTCCCAGTTAGGGGACCATTTGTCGAATGCCTTATCTTTGGTACGATCGGCAAGACAATTTCCAAACCAAGTCTCCTTCTTCG
Organism: Coix lacryma-jobi var. lacryma-jobi; assembly: GCA_009763385.1. Lineage (NCBI taxonomy): Eukaryota > Viridiplantae > Streptophyta > Magnoliopsida > Poales > Poaceae > Coix > Coix lacryma-jobi. The sequence continues at coordinate 336,746 of CM019825.1, read as the reverse complement.
AATCCTTTTCTTTCACTTTCGAATTGTAGTACTTGGCAACGCGTATCTTGTTCTTTTCAATATTTTCCAAGGCCTTGAGACGAATCAAATGCAAATCTTCTAGCTCATCCATCATCAAATCTTTATAATTCTCTTTGGCTAGATCGTTCTGCAATGTAACTCGTCTTGACCCCAATTGCAATTCCCATGGTAGCACTGCGTGATGATGCCATAGACCAACTCGTATGGTAACGTCTGAGTCGACCCATGACAAGCCATTCGGTAAGCCCACAAAGCTTCGTTGAGTACCAAGTGCCACCTTTTAGGTTTCTCTTCGATCTTCTTTTGAATGATCTTAATCATGATTTTGTTAGAAGCCTCTGCCTGCCCATTGGCCTGTGCATAATAAGGGGAGGAATTATATAGCTTAATCCCCATCCCTTCGGCAAAGTCACAAAACTCCGAGGAAGTGAACTGAGTTCCCTGATCGGTAGTGATGGACTGAGGGATGCCGAATCGGTAAATGATGTGCTCCCTGACGAAGGACACCATGTTCTCTGATGTCACCTTCTTCAAGGGGATGGCTTCAACCCACTTAGTGAAATAATCCGTGGCTAACAGAACAAACTTATGTCCCTTGCTAGATGGAGGGTGGATCTGGCCGATCAAATCAATACCCCATCCTCTGAAAGGCCAAGGCTTATGATCGGATTCATGGCCGATGCTGGGGCCCTTTGCACATTGCCGAATCGCTGGCAATCCTGACAACCTCTGTAATATTCGAAGCAATCTTCGAGCATAGTCGGCCAAAAATATCCAGTCCTCCTGATTATCCATCTCATACGGTGAGCCGACTGGTGTGCACCACATACGCCTTCGTGCACTTCATACATCAGTTTTCTAGCCTCGTCTTGGTTCAGGCACTCAAGCAAAACCCCATCTATGGATTTGTAATACAATTGATTGTCCAAGAGCGTAAACTTGAGGGCCTTGTACCTGAGTTTTCCGGAGACTTTTCTGGATGGGTCCCTGAGGTAATCGGCAATGTTGTCTCTCCAGTCTTCAATTGCCTGACTATCACTTGGGATTACTTGATCACCTTCTGGGGTTGTTTGCTCTTCCTCAAGTGCAAAAATGTTTTGATTCTCCCTATACCCGGATGCTGCCTGAGCCAACTGGTTTGCTTCTTCGTTTTGCCCCCTAGGAATATGTTGCAAGGTTGCTGATCGAAACTGTCTAAGGAGCTCTGGGCAACCTTCGAGATATTCTGCAGCGTGTCGTTTTTGCACTCGTACGCACCTGTCAGCTGCCTGATCACCAACTCCGAGTCACCGAAGATCTCTACGGGTCGCCTTAACGTCCACGAGCAACCGCAATCCTCGAAGCAGTGCCTCATACTCCACTTGATTATTAGTCACCAGGTACTCGATCGGTATATAGAGTATTTGAAGGTGCCCCCTTGGGAGAAATCAACATGATCCCGACTCCACCACCTTTGCTACATCGCACTGGCTGACAAATTATCCAAAGGAAAGCAACTCCCTTAGGCAGGCTCTTCCTAGGATCCATATACCACATGTTGCATCAGATCTCCACTCAAATGTATCATGCCACTCATGATAGCACAGATGGACTGCCACCAATTGATTGTGTCAATGGCCCCTGGTGGTTTGTTCAAATGTGGTTTCAGCTATACATGCACCAAATCATTGTTGTGCCATTGGACAACCTCAGCTTTCCCTCCAGCAACTTCGCTGAGGATGAAGAGGCCACAGAGAAAGCTTGCCAAACTTATGGGGAAGCAGCCACTGCTATAACCATAAACAAGAGTATTGGTAGTCTCTTCAAATTATTCTTCAAGGGCTTTAATCAGGTGCTCTGGTTACCCTACAGGGAGAATGACAACCTCACTTTCCCTATCAAATTCAGCTTTGATGATGGCTGCATAGACGAAATGGCCACAGGAGTTTTCAACTCATTTATCAAACCCTGTATCCTACCAGCCGAATTCAACAGAGGAAGACAAGTGAAGCACACTTATGAATTCTATTATCCTAACATAGCAGCTAGGCAATTAGGTTGTGGACAGCTCCCTCCAAAACTCATCTTTTCCACCATCATCAAGCCCAGGGAGCAGATTCAGTCCAAAGAGCGTATTACGATAGGGATGCAGGCCCATCGAGTATTTAGCCTGGGGCAAGATCTGCCAGACTACAAACCAGTACCATTTCATTTGATCCAGTCTGCTCATCCTCTTTTTGAGTCCTGGTGGCAAGAATGGCATGATCATATCTTCAACAGCCCAGTCCATCCCATGTGCCTGGAACTTCAAGCAGACTTCAGCTCTGACAGCGAGGTACAATAACAAGCCACCTGTTGCTTTAGTATTTGATCCTTGAGATTTCTAACTTTTCAAAACTTCCACAGGACTTCACACCCAATTCTGACATCAGGCCTATCCAATATCATCAAGCAGGGCCAATCACTGTCCTGGGACACAATGCTCCTTCATTGACTCAGCTTATGAAATCCCAAGCAGTCTCATTAACCACCCTCTCAGCTAAAGGAGAGAAAAGAAAGGCCACTAAGGGCACTTCCAGCTCCAGGCGAACCAAGACCAAGCAAAACACACCTCCTCCAAAGGTAAGATGTCCTAGTCCTTCCATCATTATCAACTTATTCTTGACTGGCTTGTATACCATTACAGGCCTCTTCCCCTGAACAAGAAAACGCTCAAACGACGGTGCCCCCAATCTTTATTACCTTGGAAAATGATGAGCATGAAGATGCCGAGGAAATGGACACCCAGAACCCGGATGATGTCAACATTGGTAGGTCCTTTAATTATCCCTTCAACCAGCAGATTCTTGCCTCTCTTGACTGATCAGTAATTTCACAGATGACACAACCGGTGAGATTTTCATCGGTTCAACTCCAGACCCTGCTGACCAATCCGGTTCTCAACCAGATCAAGACCCTGTCAATCAGCCGACTCATCAAGTAAGAATTAATTCCTCATTTCATCCCTTCTTCGCACTTCACCTTAGTCGGCTAACCCGTCTAAATCAACACAGACTTTCATCAGTTCAGCTTCCGAGTATGCATTTGATGTCAACGAGTTCCTGAACAAAAGGGCAGTGGCCAAAAGGCCATCGGCACTGGTCCAAGATGTCCTGAGCAACATAACAAACTTTCTGAGTCAAGACATCTTGTCCTTAGTCAGAGACGCCGATGAGGTTAAAAATCTCCTCGAGCCCATTGCCGAGGACATTCCAGAAAATCTGAGACTCCATCTGGAAACCGTGTCTACATTGGATGACTGTTTTGCCAAGGTGAAACGAGCAATCAGAAGCACTGATCTTCAGACTGCTAAGTCCAAGTGCACCCAGGAAGTGAACGATCTGTACACTCAGTTCCAAAGGCCAAGAACTCTTAGGAGACACTGGAGGCTCAGTTGAAAGAAATGCAAGAAAAGAGATCTGAACTGGAAGCCCAACTAGCCCAGGTCAACTCTGATATTCAGTCATGCACCTCTCGGCTATCGGGTTTACCGAATATCATTGAAACAACATCTTCCAGGCTGTCATCGGCGCTTGATGAGGATATCAAACTTAGCACGAGGCTTTCACAGGCACAAGGCACCGAAGAGGAGACAAAAAGGCACTGGAGTATGCTAATCAGGTCAAAGCCGATACCCTGGTGGCTATAAATTAGTTCTTGAACAACTGAGATGACTGTGTAATGAACTTTTAATTTCAGCAATCCTGCGTCAGAATGACTAAAACATCTTCTTGTAATATATCTATTTTTTTGCATCCAATCGGTTACCGTTCCGACGACATCGTGATTAACCGTGTAAACCTGTTTGGCAATTTGGCCAGTGTTTGTCCCGAACACCTAAATCGGCAATTTTGCCGAAGTCAGGCGTTCTAATCTCCGCCGAACACGTGAGTGCATCCAGACGGTTTGCACAGCCCGTTACTGCAGAGGCCCATCTCGGGAAGCAGGAAAACCCCAATCCGCCGGTTGATATTCGGCGTGCTACCCCGGGATACTCGCCACAATCACTGTTCCGATTTTATAAATCGCCCCGTGGAGTCATGTACCCACGTGGGTTAAGGCCCGATTGGAGTTGTACTGTACTTCCGGGTGGCTAGGACCGCCCAATCTTGGAGAATCGTGGAAGACGGTTGGCATATGCAAGCTTGGGTGCTACATATGCGTTGAATAGGGATCCTCAGCTGAGTATTCTTTATCCGGATTAACGTTGCTCCTCGTATGGAGACTTGGTCCACTGACTGTCAACGGAGAGTGGTTCTCAACTAGGAATGTTTTGAATTAAAATGAATCATGAATGATGAAGAATTGAGGAATTCTGAACCTTTCAAAAAAAAATAAGATTCCAAAAAAATGCTTTTTCTGCAAATACTTGATCTTGCTTAAGCCTTACCTTGACTCCCCTAAGCCTCTTCCTGAGTCTTCTCCCTTTTTCTTTAGTCGGGTAAGTCTTGTTGAGTACCTTTGTACTCAGGGTTTTATTACCCATGTTGCAGGTATGGCAGATTCCTCAGTATGCCTTGGACCCTGCTGTGTGACCGTTGTTCAGGAGGAGGCCGATGAGGCCGATGAGTGATTATTCACCCTCGGGCTGGGTGATGTATCTTTACCTTAAGTTGTTGTCATATGCTACTTGCCGACTCTATCTATTTGAACTATGGTCTGTAATAACTTCACTTTAATTTTATGTGGAACCCTGGTTTGTAAAACTATTGTTATCTAAGTCTTCCGCTATTTACTCCGATGTTATTTGTCAAAATGTTAAAGAGATTGTAACTGAATTGTGAGATGATCCTGCGGACATCGGGCACTGATGTAGCCCAGTAGCGGAACCGGTCCTAATCACTTGGCTGTACGGATCGACTGTCAGTGGTTGACGGTGATCAGTGGGCCATGGGATTAGAGCCGTTACGTTACATCGTGGATCCAATCCCTGCCCAGAAGCAAGCTATATGCCCCCTTGCCATCAATGACAAAGAAGGTCGTAATGAGCGTCTTGGATCCAATCATCAGTTCCACGTGCACGGCACCCCGAGTGTCGGAGGGATTGCCGGCAAAGTCACGGAGTATCATATCTGTTTTGAGTAGGTCTTCATCGTTCATGCCCAGCTTTCTGAACGTAGCGTAAGGCATGATGTTGATTGCTGCGCCACCGTCAACAAACATCTTGGTTAGCGGCTTCCCGTTGACGTACCCCTTGACATACAACGGCTTCAAATGCCGATGCTTGGCTGGCTTGTCAAATGCTGCCTTCTGAGACAACATGAGCTGTGCCGCGAGCTCGTCGTGCTCGGCCTCGTTGGAATCCGAATACACCTCGTCCTGTGCCCCCCGGCCGGCAGGAGCCATGAACTCCAGGGGAAGGAAGAAAGTCATGGCCACGTCAGCGCCCTTGTCGGTGTCATCTGGTTTTTCCTTCGGGCGCCATTCTTGCTTCTTCCCATTGGCGGCTGCTTCTTCCAACTCCCTGTTCCGGAGGCGCTGCACTCTCCTTTTCTGGCTCTTTCTGAGCCCTGGTGGGCACCACTGCCCCTTTTGCCACCTATATGGGCGAGGCTGTGCCTCCTCGCCGTCGTCCTGGTGGTGCACCCACTCTCGATCGGCATATCTCTTGGCCTGCCGATCCGGGCTCCTCATTTTTAGGCGCCGATCGTCCATTGGGATGCGCGCTCCCAACCTTTCGTGGACGGGACGACGGTTAACCCGATCCTGCCTATACCCACTGTACTGATCGCTGCATTCGGGGCAGTTATTGACGGTAGGCAATTTCAGGCCTTCGTTCCAGCAGTGGCGAAAGAACGGGCAGCCCCAGTGCTCTTGCTCCCACTCTTGGCGGTATTCTTGTTCCCAACGATGGGCCTGTTCTCTGTGGTAAGCCCTCTCCCCCAGACGATACCGGTGTACTCCCGTGTGACCGTCTTCACGCTGGTACTCCTCTTCGAGTTCTCGCTCTTCGCGTTGGAGACGCCTCTGCTCTTTCTCATTTTGCTGGCGCCATTTGTTAAGGAGATCTCTGTGGGTAGGCCTGCGCCTGGAAGATGGCTCTCCGTGCTCGTATCGGCCATTCGTGGCTTGGGCGCGCTGCCGGAGCTCATCGCCAGTGATTTGCCGATCGGGATCCACTGCGCCAGATTTGTTTGCCTTATCGGAGGTGAGGACTTTGACTTTGCCTTTGGGATCCGCTGGGGTTACCATGTTCACTGAGAAGAACACGGCGTTCTGGGAGAAGGGGTTTGCATCGATCTTCATCTTGCCATTGAACTTGATATGGCCGTCCTGGATGGCTTTCTGGATTCTCGTCCTGAACACACGGCAATCATTAATAGAATGAGTGTTAGTGTTATGAAAACCGCAGTACTTCTTGTCCTTGACTCCTCCGGGACGCAGCATCGGGTGATCCGGGGGTAGCCTGACCCTCCCATCGGCAACCAGAAACTCGAAGAGCTTGTCAGCTTTTGTGACGTCGAAGTCGTATGCCCCCTTCTGCTGGCGCAGCCATTGCTTGTTGGCTTGGGTCGGCTCCTTATCCCAGTTGAGCTCTGCAGCGGCCACCTCATCTTCCGCGTCGGTATAGTCATCGGCTTCGTCCAGGAAAGCCTGATACATCTGTGCCGCGACATTGTCCTTCTGGAAACGCCCTTCCCCCCGGAAGCCTTGCGCTTGGATAGTCATCTCATTCAGCCGGCGGGAGAGATGACCCAAGTCTTCAAACTCCTGACCGAACAGCTTGTCCCTGATGCTCGGGAGCATGCCTGCCACGGCCAATGGTGGAAGCTGATCGTCCGGGAGGTGCATGCCGAAGCACCGGCTTTTGACCTCCCTGAACCTGCGCAGGTAATCCTGCGGTGTCTCATTCGGCTTCTGGCGTACATACATGATGTCCACCAGTTTCTTCTCCTTGGTGCCCGTGTAGAAGTGTGTATGGAACTTTTGCTCCAAGTCCGCCCAAGAGAGAATAGAGCCCGGCGGTAGTGACGTGAACCACGCAAATGCCGGTCCAGTGAGTGACGACGGGAAGTACCGAACCCTGAAGGCGTCTTCGGTATTGGCCTCCCCAAGCTGGAGCAGATAACGACTGACGTGCTCCACCGTACTGGTGTCGTCTAAGCTGGAGAACTTGGACAGGTCCGTCGGCACTTTGACTCTGGGAGGAAGAGCCACACGGTGGAACCATTCGGGGAACGGAGACCTGTAAGCATACGTGCCCTTAGGCTTCAGGCCGAAAGTGCGCTGCATCATATCCGCCATCTTCTCTAGCATGACATCGACATTAGAGTCGGCGGTTTTCTCGGCCGTCGGCTTCCCATATCCTGGATGCGGGGCACCCTCTATATTGTGAGGCTCAAGCATCTCATGGTACCCGTTTCCGTAGTAGTCCTTTATGAGCCTATAGGTTTGCGGGGAGATCTTGCGTGCTGACTCTGGCGGCTGACCCTTAGTGCCGAACGTGAGCTGCCCCATGGTCGGCAACTGGCCTTCTGGCGTGTGCTTCTCCTGAATGGTCATCCCGCTTGATTGAGCCTTGGGCGGGGTCTCCTCACCGGCAGCTCCTGCCCCCTTGAGGTGATTCGGCAGATTGAAAAGATGCGGTCCTGCTATAGGGCCAAACTCGGCCTCCATAAGTTCATCGGCCTTGGGGCCGAATTGGGCGATCATGATGGTGCGGAAAGTGTTGAGAAACGCCCCATGCATGCGGCCGATGGCACCAGAGACAGCTTCTTTGATCATATGAGACATTTTCAGCACTGCCTCTGCTTCCCCGGGATCATTCGGGTTGGGCTGGACGGGCTTCGGCAGATCGTGCAAACGGCGAACCTTTCCGCTTTTGTTCTTGGAAAAGGCTTCTAGGCACTTGGCCTGGAATTCGGCACAAGCATCATTCACCTGTTCTCTGTACTCGTCGGGTAGTTCAGTGAGCTGCACCTGCACGAGCCCCGCCTTGTTGCTGGCCTCGGCTTCAGTGACTTCGACCATCGCCGCAGGAAAAAAGGGTGTCCCACTGGGCGTGCCAAAAGGTGTGTTGGCGCAAAAAGTGGCGCACTGCGCCAATCACACAGCAAGCCGGAGAAGCTGGCTTCAATCGTGGCTCGGGTGCTCAGAAGTCCGGTGCGTGCCAGTCAGTTTGCCCTACAACTAACAAGGGAGATAAACTGTTAAATACAAAGCTGGAACGTGCCGGGTATGACCAGACAGTTCCAAGATGTACGGCCCTAAAGCCACTTACGACGACATATAGCTATGAAAGCTATCTGCCAACAGGTTTAAAAGATTATTCGGCAATATGAACAAAGTTACGTGAATAACAGGTTGCCGAACACGTTTGCATGAGAATCGTACTTGCATGATGTATTAGATATAAGTTAAAACTTAACCAATCTCGATTGTACAACCGAGTTGGGGTCCATGGGGATTGAACATACAAACCAAGCATGACTAAGCTAATCTAAAGCCTGCGCCTGTCGCACGACACCTAGCCTTATCATAGATCAAACATACTTAACATGCATGGACCCTCTCCACGTGACAATCCAGATACGATCCAATCGGCTATTACGAACAATAGATCTGCTGCATAACAGACCTTTCAATAATAAACGCGGAAGAACAGAGCAGATCTATAAAGATGAAGCCGAACCGAACTGTATCTAGATTGGGCAAAAGTGTTATGATGAGATAAACATAACAAACACATAACACAGGGTAACTTAATGAATCTATCAGATTGCCAAATCTAACAGAGCCGATAACTATTTTTACTCATGACTCAATCCGCCGCACGATACAAGGCATAAGCAAAAACCTCCCGTCATAAGCTTAAATCCGCCGCACGATACTAAGCTTAACGTACGAGACTACTTGCACCATATCTAAATCCGCCGCACGATACTAGACATGATAACAAGGTTGCCGGAACTTACGGAGGTCGACGGATCGATGGCCCCTCTCGAAGAACACGACGACACGACTTGGACTCGAAGACAGCGCGGGGCCGGGTTGGTTGTATTGATTGTGAACGTCTTTACAATAGTCTCAGGGTTTATATTTATACCCTGGTGTTCTCTAAGTCCTAGAAGGATACGATTACAATGATAGAATTAGGAAACTTATCAAAATATGATGCCTTTTGCTCCAAGCTTCCTTTAACAACCGGCATGCACTATAATGACGAGATCCCCATCGCTAAGTCTTCTTGACATGTCGTATTTGTCGTCTTCTAACGCAAACCGACTTGGCTTGAGGTAGCCGACCGCAGCGTCACGTTGCCGAATCTGCTCGCCGTTAACTAGTTGTTTTCACAGCCTTGCCGAACACATTGAATTAGCCGACCGCGTTCGCTGTCTGTCGAATCCTTCAAGCGGCGGCGTTCGCTGAATCTTCAAAGTGACGGTCCACTTGTCATAGTGCGAAAACTCAGTGTTAACAGGTGCACATCTCACACTCCTCCTCCTCAGTGACAACAACGGTGGACTTGACAGATTCAAGTTCCTTCACCGTATCCTCCCACTTCTGCCTAAACTCCTTGCGCTCTCTAGCGGCACGCCTAAGCAACTTATCCTGACTAAGGAGTGCAGCAGTGGGAGGTGTCGTCGTTGTCGTCGTCGTTCCGAGGAGTCTCCTCCAGCTCGCCGTCGGCCTCCTTGCCGAGGGCCATGGTGCAGAAGCCGTCGTCGTCGGCGAAGAAGCAGAGACCGTTCAGCTTGTCCTCGATCCTCTTCTTCTTTTCGGACTCGTCATCGCTTGAGCAAGCAAAGTCATCATCCGAGCCGTCGACGTCGCTGAGCGTGGCGAAGAACGCACGCTGCTCAGCCTGGGCCTTCTACAAGTACTTCTTCTTGATGTACTCCTTGTCGAAGCTGCCCCTCCGCTTGTGCCTCGCGGGGACGTACTTCTCCTTGCGCTTGTGAGAACATATATGATGAATGATTGACTTTGATGAGGAAAGTTTGTGGCTTTTCCCGGTTTAGTCCATATCTCGCTATGCGCTTAATGTTTATGACTAGCCGATGGCGTTGAGTTGTGGTGTGGTTACCATGTTGGTGTGCGTGTGCGACATGTGTCTCTTGGCTGTGTTGATGTGCAGGTGTTGAGCTTGGATACAGTGGTCAATGGCGAGGTGAAGGTCAAGTAGAGACGTGCCGTGCCGACGGACCGGGAGCGGTGAAGGATGGGCGTGCCGTGCGGAGGACGTGCCATGCTGATGTACCCAGAGCGGTGAAGGGCGGACGTGAGGCTTGGACTGACGGACCAGAGGGCCAGAGGACCAGCTGTGGTAGCTGGCACGTGGCATTGGCGAGCGAGAGCACATGGGGATGTGCGATGCATCGTCTGAGTCGGGAGGAAGACGATGGCGTCGTGGCAGTTGGCGGGAGGACTGACACGGGCTTGCGTGCGGCGCAAGTGCCGTCGGCCAAGTCAAGAAGGAAGGCGAAGGCGTTGTGCCCGGCGTGGAGGCTGGACATGCATCGGCATCGGTGACGGTGGTCGGGGTATGCGAACCACATCCCATCTACGACGCGGGTTCAGTAGCTGAGCCGCAAAAAGCTACCTCGACGGTTTCCGAGTTTGGGCTTCAAAACTCGGGTGGCCGGTTTCCGAGTTTGGGCCTCAAAACTCGGGATGGACGGTTTCCAGGTTTGGGCCTCAAAACCTGGGCTCACGGGTTTCCGAGTTTGGGCCTCAAAACTCGGGGTGGACGGTTTCCAGGTTTGGGCCTCAAAACCTGGGCTGGCAGGTTTCCCGGTTTGGGCCTCAAAACCGGGGGAAGGTCCAAAAGGACGGTCGACGTGTGGCGGCACCGAGAGGCTTGCGTTGCGGCGAAGTTATCGGTGAGAAGGCGCGGCGGTCGACGATGACGGCACGTGGCGGCATCAGGGAGGTCACGTCGAGGCGAAGCTACCGGATGTGCGGGCGTGGCCGTCGGATGAAACTGCTAGGGTTGGACAGTTTTACCCCTGGGGGGTATTTGGGTTGAGTGCTTAATGTAAGGGCATTTTGGTCTTCAGACGTGCGCCTATATATATGAGGGGGCTGCTAGGGCAGCCGCATCCTTGGGAATTCTTGGACGCTGTCTCTCTCATTTTGTTCCGGTGAGAGAAGGCTAGGGTTAGGGAGATTTGGCTCTTGTTCTTGAGCTTTTCGCCATCCGAGCTTTGTGTTGCTAGGAGTGGCTTGTAGCCCGACACCGAGTGCTTAATCAATCATCCATTCCTATGAATCCAAGGATCAAATTCGTGCTTTAATTTGTCTTGCGATTTTATTCTTCGTGTTTGCACGTTTTCCCCTCTTTCGATCTTCACGAGAATTCTTGTTTCGAGGGAAGATCCGCAAATCCGTTTGAACCATCTTGTGTAGCTTCGTGAGAGTCTTCTTTCTACCGAAGGAATTTCTCTAATACCTCACGAACGCATAGATCGGGCGGATTTAGTTTTGGGATCAAGTTCTTCCCCGTTCTTCACCGTTTTCTTCGATTCACCAATTTGGATTTGGGTTCGAGCCATGATCTCTTAGGAGTAGCTCACTAACATCCTTGTGACCCCTCACACGAAATTTGAGCCCTAGTGCTTTTGAATTGAGGGAGATCGGGTCGATTCGGTGGACGAACAGAGGGCTGGTCAGGGTGACCGGACGCTGCCTCATAGCGACCGGACGCACCGACTAAGAGTCCGGTCGTTGAACACACGTGTAGTCCAGTTCACGCGTGGTGACCGGACGCTAGCCTGGACGCGACCGGATGCACCCCGTGCTGAGTCCGGTCAGCTCCAGAGAGCGTTTTGTGCGATCGGACGCACTTGGCCAATGTGACCGGACGCACAGGTAGCACTGTTCGCCGTGGCTACTCTGTGATCGGACGCACTGTTCACTTGACCAGACGCTCCCTAGTGCAGAGTCCGGTCGTGAACAGAGAGCAACCAGAGAGGCTTTTCTCTGACCGGACGCGTCCGATCGATCCTGACCGGACGCACCTCAGAGTCCGGTCAATGCAGTGATCGCGCGTTTTTGTCCGTGTCTTTTGCGTTTGAGCTCCGATTTGATATACGCTTTTTGCGTTGGATTCCTGACTCTGTGCTCTACAGAAACTAGGCTTCCCGCTTTGCGAAAAAGCCTGAATCCCCCGAGCAACGCGGGGGAGGTTGAGGCTACCCAAACTCCATCGTGTCACTAGTTGACTCGCGTGGATTTGGGTGAGGGAGCTTTTGTGGTGTCCCGCTGTGTTCCTAGGGAACATACACCCATTCTCTTGGGTCGTGGACATCATGTGTGTCGGCTTTGCTCTTGGGGTTGATTTTGTTGGGACAGAGGCCGGAATTTCTGAGAAGAAATTTTAGGCTCCCATTCACCCCCCCCCCTCTGGTCGCCTTGCTTTAGCATTTTCGGTCCTTCTGCGGATACATAGGTGTATGCCGAGTCTCTGAGTGATGAGTGATTGTCAACTGGAATGATGCGCATGTTCTTTGGCTTGTGTTGTTGTAACATCTCGGCTCAGGGCTTAATAGGATTAATAGAATACTCATACCAATAAGTTGCAACTTCTTTTCCGGAAGCCCATCTCCTAAAAACTCCAAAGTTAAGCGTGCTTGGCTTGGAGCGATGGGTGACCGACCGGGAAGTCTTTCCCGGGTACGCATGAGTGAGGACAAAGTGCGCAGAAAAGACTGGTGTTGGTCTGTGGGGATAGTCTAGGTCCTATGAAAGCTGCCTGATGTAAGCAGGCCCGGCCTCGAGGAGGCGGGACGTTACAGAATGGTATCAGAGCCGACTCTCGCGGTTTCACGGGCGCGTGTGTCGCAGTTGCGCAGGCATAGTGCGCATGACTGGTTTGGATCCGGAGTGGTCACACAGCATGGCATATGCGCTGGCATTGGGCATACGGACGTGGCCAAGAGAGGACGTTCCTGGCCTGGGATTGATCGACGAGGACGTCGATCTCTTAAGGGGGTGAGATTGTAACATCTCGGCTCAGGGCTTAATAGGATTAATAGAATACTCATACCAATAAGTTGCAACTTCTTTTCCGGAAGCCCATCTCCTAAAAACTCCAAAGTTAAGCGTGCTTGGCTTGGAGCGATGGGTGACCGACCGGGAAGTCTTTCCCGGGTACGCATGAGTGAGGACAAAGTGCGCAGAAAAGACTGGTGTTGGTCTGTGGGGATAGTCTAGGTCCTATGAAAGCTGCCTGATGTAAGCAGGCCCGACCTCGAGGAGGCGGGACGTTACAGTTGTGCAGGTGTCGAGCACGGATACAGTGATCAGAGGCAAGGTGAAGGTCAAGTAGAGACGTGTCGTGCCGATGGACCGAGACTGGCGAAGGGCGGACGTGAGGCTTAGACTGAGGGACCGGTGGCCCGAGGATCAGCTATGGTGGCTGACAGCCTGGGACAACGACGAGCGAAGACATGCGGTCATGTGTTGCTCGGGTCGAGGACCTGGGGACACGTGTGGGTGGACGAGGTGCACGGGCGGTGCATCCCCTCTACAGCGTCGGTTTGGTGGTAGAGCCAGAGAAAAACCATCGGGTGGATGGTTTCCAGGTTTGGGCCTCAAAACCTGGGCGTGGATGGTTTCCGAGTTTGGCCACAAAACTCGGGCTGAGGACGGTTTCCAGGTTTGGGCCTCAAAACCTGGGTGCTGCGGGTTTGCTGAGTTTGGGCCTCCAAACTCAGGCGCTGGTGGGCTGGTTTCCCGGTTTGGGCCTCAAAATCGGGGGTTGGCTGTGAAGGCTGGTTTCCCAGTTTGGGCCACAAAACCGGGGGCGGAGTCCGTGAAAAGGACGTAGAGCAGTCGCGGCACGTGGCGGCAATCGTTTGCATCGTGGCAACGCTACGAGTTGTGCGAGCGTGGCCGTCGGATCACCTACCATCGAGTTGGTCCAGAATAACCTTAGGGTTTAGCTGGTTCGCTCTGTAAGTAGTTAGGGGTAGAGTGGGAATTAGGAATAGTTAGAATTAGGATAAGTAGGGGGAGACACCCACCTCCCCAAGTATCTCAGTCATTTTGCTCTTTGCTTCTAAGGTTTCCTGCTCTCCCAATCCCCTGTTGTAGCTAGCTGAGATCCGCAGAGAACAATACCTCTGTGTACTGGAGATTTTGAGGTAGTGAGGCCGTAACCTCACTGTTGTAGCGTGTAGTAGCCACACCGTTGCAATTTCGTGGTTGTGATTCGCGTTTCGTTCGTGTTCTTCGCGGAATCCTTTTTTCCATGTTTTTCCCGTCGCTTGATCTCTTTGCTCGGTTCATCCTTTGTAAATTCGATTGAACCAAGTTGTTCTAGGTCGTGGGGCTCTTCTTTCTACAGAAGGAACTCACCTCTAACCTCGCGGTCTAGGAGATCGATCCATTTTGGTTTTGGGTCAAGTTTTTCTCCCTTCCCTTGAATTTCTTCGATTCATCGATTTGGAGATAGGTTCGAGCCATGATCTCTTAGAGATAGCTCACTATCCTTCTTGTGACTCTACTCACCAAGTTTAATCCCTAGAGGACTTGTTTTGGATGAGATCGAGTCGATTCGGTGGACGAATAGGGTGCTGTCAGGGTGACCGGACGCGTCCGATGTTTGAATGTCGCGCGGTGATTTTCTGATGTTGACCGGACGCTCCTTCTGCCGTGCGACCGGACTCAACACTTGCACTGTTCACCGTTCTGTCTTTCACTAACCGGACGCACTGCTTTCGACCGGACGCTCCTCTCTTGTGAGTCCGGTCAGAAATAGTAAGGTTCCAGAGAGGTTTTCTTGTGACTGGACGCGTCCGGTGGTGACTGACCGGACGCAGTCAGAGTCCGGTCCAACCTGTTTCGCGCAATTTCGTTCGTCGTTCATTCGTGCGATCTCGGATTTGGTTTTGGACTTTTGCGTTGGGTTTCTAGAGTCGTGTAGTGTCTCGCTGTGCTTCCTGGAAGCATCCACCCTACATCTAGGGTCGTGGACACTAGCGAGTTGTAGGTTTTGCTTTCAGGGTGATTCTCGGGATAGTGGCTACTAGTTTCCGGTAGGAAATTTTGAAGCTCCCATTCACCCGCCTCTGGTCGCTTTCTGGTTGCTTTCTCGGTCCTTCAATTGGTATCGGAGTGGGTTAAGTATCTTCCACCTTAGCTGGTTCCAGATCCATCAAAGGCGACATGGATCGCGGCGTGGGCAAACCGTCGTTTTTCGATGGGACGAACTATGCGTATTGGAAGATACGCATGTCGGCCTATCTGCAGAGTTTGGGTGCTTCCATCTGGGATATTTGCAACTCTGCCGATTACGTGGTCTTGGATGTTCGTGTCTCTCAGCTTCAGATCGATGAGCACGATGCCAATAGCCGAGCCCGTAATGCTCTTTTCTCATGCTTGAGCATGATTGAGTTTGATCGCGTTTCTCACCTCGCTATGGCTCGGGAGATTTGGGCTACCCTCATGTGTTTCCTTGAGGGAACCTCTCAAGTCAAAACCCGTCTCTACGAGTCATTCAAGCGAGAGTATGAGAACTTTTGACATATGCCTGGCGAGAGCATAGAAAGTTTATTCGCTCGCTTTCAGGTGATTGTCCACAGGATGAGGGCTAACAAGGAGCTGTTGCCTTTTGACGATCATGAGAGGGCTTTGAAGCTTTTGCACACTCTTGATCGATCGGTGTGGGATTCCAAGGTTCAGGCGATCATCGAATCGCCTAACTATGAGACCCTCACATGGGACGAGCTCTTCAGTAAGCTCAAGTCCAGTGAAATCGATGCCATGGCGAGGGCTTCTTATGAAAATGCTTCTGGCCCGTCAATGGCTTTGCTTTCTGGCTCTTCTGCTAACCCCTCTGGAGGCTTTTCTTTGCACTCTCTTCTTTCTATCACAGAGGAGCAGTTGGAGTCTTTCGGGGATGACGAGTTGGCAATGCTCGCCAACCAGTTCTCGCGGTTCCACAACAACCGCATGAACCGTCGCCGCGGAGGAGGACGCTCGGGATGCTACGAGTGCGGCGACCCCAACCACTTCATTGCCAGTTGCCCGAAGAAGAACAAGCAAGTCTTCGGCAAGGGCGATCATGGGCACAAGTACGACTCCGGCAAGCGCAAGGAGAAGTACGTCCCCGCAAGGCACAAGCGGAAGGGTGGCTTCAACAAGGAGTACATCAAGACGAAGTACTTGGAGAAGGCCCAGGCTGAGCAGCGTGCTTTCTTCGCCACGCTCAGCGACGTCGACGACTCGGACGACGACTACACTTCCTCAAGCAATGATGAGTCCGAGAAGAAGAAGAGGATCGAGGACAAGCTGAACGGTCTCTGCTTCTTCACCGACGATGAGGGCTTCTGCACCATGGCCCTTGGTGATGAGGTCGACGGCAAGCTGGAGCACACTCCTCTGAACGACGACAACGACGACGACAGCTCCCAGGTATCTCTCACCCATGACGAGCTTTCTGCTGAGGTCAAGAAGCTTACCGCCGCCTTGCTTAGTCAGGATAAGCTGCTTAGGCGTGCCGAGCGCAAGGAGTTTAGGCAGAAGTGGGAGGACACGGTGAAGGAGCTTGAGTTTGCAAAGTCCACTGTGGTCGTGTCTGAGGAGGTTGAGTGCGAGATGTGCACCAAGCACATGACTGACCTTCTCACTTTGAGAGGTAAGTATGCTGCTTTGGTTCGAGAGGCGGATGAGCTCCGGGCTAGGCCCATGTTGTTAGGTGCGTGCAAGACCTGTCCAGGCTTGCAATCTGAGTTGGCAGAGAAGAATGCCAAGATTGTGTCTCTTGAGAAGGCCAGCTCGGGTAGCACTTTTGTGACTAGGTGTGCTTTGTGCGAGGGTTTGGAGATGGAAATTGCGAATGTGAAGCATGACAAGATGCAAACCGAGGAGGAAAACACATACCTTCGGACCATCTTGTCATGGGTATCTTGTGGTGAGCCGCAGCTCGGGATGATGATCTCCCAATTCAAGCGAGCTGCTGGAGGTCCTGGTATAGGCTTTGCTCCGGGTGTTGATCTTTCTGCTTTTGGGAAGATTGGAGAGTCGAGTGGTGTTAACCCTTGTGAGAAGCCCAACTCCACCACTACTCCCAAACTTACCAAGCTTCCACCCAAAGAGCCACTCAAGCCTACCACCAAGGATGGGGTGTTTGAAGAACCTCCACGAGCTCCACCCAAGAACCAAGTGTGGCATCCCAAACCCAACCACTTGAAAAACAAGCTTGATACGATGCCACCTATCCAGGAGGAGTGTTTGCCACAGAAGGGCAAAGTGATCCATACCCACAACCGTGAGTACCAACAACCCCCTTTGAGAGCGGTGAGGTACCATTGTGAGCATTGTGGTAGAGATGGACACTTGAGTGAGTTTTGCTTTCGGCGCAAGAGAGAGGCGCGCCGTGCAAAGGAGATGAACAACACGGACATGTACCATCCTTTCCATGATGTACATGTGCCGAATGTTCAGAGGAGAGCTCCGAGGAGAGCTGCTAGGCCTAGAGGTCCAAAACCTCAAATTCCTAGGCCTAGGCCGCGTAGAGAGCTTGCCCGGCGGGAGCCTATAGTTGTAGGCTATGGACCCCGTGGTGGTGGCTTTGTAGTTGAGCGCTTTCCTCCACCGTGCTTTGAGTATCGCGGTGAGCGCTCCTTCCCCAGCGGACCACGTTCTTCTAAACGTGGTGATCGCTTCCTCCGTAGGTGTGCTAGGAATGGTTTTTCTGCTAACCGTTCTTTTGAGCAGCCGGCCCAACACTAGTATTCTCCCTACTTTACTAACCCCAGTGTTGGCCCCTATGCTCACCCTATGTCTTTTTATTGATGTAGGTAAAACGATTAGAGAACGTCTGGTTGGTGGATTCCGGGTGTTTGAGGCACATGACTGGAAATGCCAAGTGGTTCTCCAGTCTTAGTCCAGTCGCCGGAAAGGAGTTTATCACCTTCGGCGACAATAGCAAAGGTAAAGTGTTGTCTCGTGGGTCGGTGCGAGTTAATGAGCATTTTGTGTTGCGCGATGTTGCTCTTGTTTCTAACTTGCATTTTAACCTTCTTTCTGTTTCGCAACTCTTTGACAACGACTATGAGATTCGTTTTAAACCGAATCTCAGTCGTATTTTGGATCCTCAGGGCAATCTTGTGTGTTTGATTTCGCCCTTTGGAAAAGTCTTTCGTGCGAATTTCTCGGAGTCTTTTGGCATTTCCCATTGTCTTGTGGCTGGACCTTCCTTCTCTGATCTTTGGAAGTGGCATAGGAGACTAGGACATCTGAGCTTGGACTTGCTTGCAAGACTTAGCTCACTTGGCCTAATCCGAGGATTGCCCAAGTTGTTGATGGAGAAGGATCTTGTTTGCCACTCCTGTAGACATGGGAAGATGGTTGCCGCTCCCCACCATCCAGTGACTCAGGTCATGACCAAGCGCCCTGGAGAGCTTTTGCACATGGACCTTGTTGGTCTGGCTCGGGTGAGCTCGGTTGGGGGGAAGTGGTATGTGCTTGTTGTTGTTGACGACTTTTTGAGATATTCGTGGGTCTTCTTTTTAGCTGAGAAGACCGAGACTTTCTCTTTTGCTCGCAATCTGATTTTGCGTCTTTAGAACGAGTTCCCTTTGAACTCGATGCGAGCTATTAGGAGTGATAATGGTTCCAAATTCAAGAATTCGGATTTTGAGAAGTTTTGTAACTCATTGGGTTTAGAGCATCAGTTTTCTTCTCCTTACACACCGCCACAGAATGGTGTTGTAGAGAGGAAGAATCGGACCCTTGTAGAGATGGCCAGGACGATGCTCGATGAGCATAGGACTCCTAGGCGATATTGGGTCGAAGCTATGAGCATTGCATGCTATATTTCCAATAGCATTTTTCTTCGAGCTTTCTTGAAAAAAACTTCTTATGAGTTGCGTTTTGGAAAACTCCCCAAGGTGAGTTATTTTAGAGTTTTTGGTTGCCATTGTTTTACACTCAAAAAGGGCAACTTGGACAAGTTTGAGTCTCGTTCTTCTGACGGTGTGTTTTTGGGTTATGGCACTCATACTCGAGCTTATCGTGTACTTAACCTTGACACTAACCGAATCATGGAGACATCAGGTGTCACCTTCGACGAGACCATGATTTGTCCTTCTTCTCGTTTTGAGCGTGCAGGTGATCATGAGGTTGGAGAGCCTCTTTTTGATGACGAGGATGAGGGTGCTGAAGGTATGGACGATCCAGCACCCCCTCCACCTGCTGTGCCGCCAAGAGCGGCTTCTACGACGACTCACGGCCCCGACACCTCTTCTTCCTGGGGGCCGTGGGATCCGCCACCCCGAGCGGTACCTTTTGTACCCGGGGAGGTACCAGCTGCTATTGAGGGGGAGGCCACTTCGTCAAGGGAGGCGCCACGACACATTCAGCGCCAGCACCCGCCTCAGCAGATGATCGGCAGCATCGACGAACGCGTCACCCAGATAAGGCAAATCTCTCTCTTTGCTCATTCTGCATTTGTTGCTGATTTTGAACCCCAGGATGTTGGACACGCTTTGACGGATCCAGATTGGGTCAATGCCATGCATGAGGAGCTTGAGAACTTTGAGAGAAATCGGGTTTGGGTTCTAGTGTCTCCACCTTCTAAGTGTCATCCAATTGGGACAAAATGGGTTTTCAAAAACAAACAGGGACAAGATGGCCATGTTGTGAGAAACAAGGCCAGACTCATAGCCCAGGGTTATAGTCAGAAGGAGGGGATAGACTATGAGGAGACTTTTGCTCCTGTAGCACGTTTGAAGGCTATTAGGATACTCTTGGCTTTTGCTGCATCCAAAGGTTTCAAACTTTTTCAAATGGATGTCAAGAGTGCCTTCTTAAACGACTACATAGAAGTGGAGGTGTATGTTAGACAACCCCCCGGTTTTGAAAATCCCAAGTTTCCAAACCATGTTTTTAAACTCCACAAAGCTTTGTATGGTTTGAAACAAGCCCCTAGAGCCTGGTACGATAGGTTGAAAACCTTTTTGCTAGCTAAGGGTTTTTAAATGGGATGTGTGGATAAAACACTCTTTCTCCTCAAGCAAGGCACTGATACTCTCTTGCTCCGGATTTACGTGGATGATATCATTTTCGGTGGTTCTTCTCACGCTTTGGTTGCCAAGTTTGCAGATACTATGAGCAGGGAGTTCGAGATGAGCATGATGGGCGAGCTGACTTTCTTTCTCGGATTGCAAATTAAGCAATCCCGAGAAGGGACGTTTGTGCACCAGGGCAAGTACGCCAAGGACTTGCTGAAGAGGTTCGATATGGGTGAGGCCAAGCCTCTTCCAACACCCATGTCGACCACGACGGTCCTGGATGCAGACAAGGATGGAGAAGCTGTGGACCAGAAGGAGTACCGAAGCATGATCGGGTCGCTGCTCTACCTGATGGCGACACACCCGGACATCCAGTTCGCGGTGTGTCTGTGCGCGCGCTTTCAGGCATCGCCGCGCACTTCTCACCGTCAGGCGGTGAAGTGCATTTTCAGGTACCTTCGTTTCACACCTGAGTTCGGGATTTGGTATTCAGCTACCTCCACCCTCTCCCTTTGCGGTTATTCCGATGCCGATTTTGCTGGTTGCTGTGTCGAGCGCAAGTCCGCTTCTGGGACTTGCCAGTTTATTGGATCTTCTCTTGTATCGTGGTCTTCTCGCAAGCAGTCTAGTGTCGCTCAGTCTACCACAGAGGCTGAATACGTTGCTGCGGCTAGCTGCTGTTCTCAATTGCTTTGGATGATGGCCATTTTGCGTGATTTTGGTCTGAGCTTTTCTCGCGTGCCTTTGCTTTGTGACAGCATGAGTGCTATTAGTGTTTCTAAGAACCCCGTGCTTCACTCGAAGACCAAACACATTGATGTGCGCTTTCACTTTCTGCGAGACCACTATGAGAAGGGTGATATCGACCTTCGCCATGTTGATACTCATCATCAGCTGGCTGATATTTTCACAAAGCCTTTAGACGAATCAACCTTTAATCGGTTGAGGGGTGAGCTTGGTGTGTGTTTCCCCTTTTAGATGGGGGAAACATTTTGGATTTTGTATTATAAACTGATTCTTTTTTCTGTTTGTCTTTGTTTTCGTTTGCATTTCAGCATACGCTTTACATTATGAGCTTCGTGTATATAATCTTGAGAATGTGATTATGCTCTATGTAGTATGTTCCAATGCTTTATGTTGATGCTTGTAGCTTATGCTGTTTCTGATCACTGATACATGTTGTGAGCTGAGCTATTTTCGAAATGGTGGATTTGCTAATAAACTTAAAAATTGAAAATGTTCACCACTGAGATATGCAACTAGCATGTGTAGGATGTGTTGAGTTCACTCGTGCTTTTCATATATGCTAGGTTGCTATGTCTCTAGTTCTGAGTCTCTCACTTGCTTGGTTTGCTCATATCCTGTCAATAAAATTGAACCAAGTTTTAGTGAACTGAAAAGATCGAGATGAGACTGCTTGTCAACACATCACGGTATCGAGACTGTTTCTTATTGCACATTTGAGTTAAACTCGAGCCGTGTAGTGTATGACCGAAACCGATGCTTTAAGCTTCTGATTGCATTTTGCACAGGCTTCGCTCAGCTGAAAAGTTAGGCAATGACAAGCTTTCAACCTCTCGCAAACATCGGCTAAAATTCTGAACTTGTGTTATTTCACCACTGCAACTCCGATCTAAAAAATTGAAATCACAAGTTTATGCTTCATTCTATAGCATGATGTTTGAACTTTGCTAGGGGTAGTTCACCTAGTATACATGCTTAGCACTTGTTTGGATTCCTGTCTATACATGAGTAGTGCTATTTTGATGGTGACTATCTTTTTGGCTAAAAACTGCTCACTGTGCTTTCATGTTCGTATTTCGTATATAGTGATCAGTCTGAGCCTTTGCTAGCATTTTGTGGATGATGTTGAGTCATTGGAGCTATACTGTGCAGAGCATCTTTACATTGTCTTGACTATATTCCTGAAGCTGCTAACTTGCATTTTGGCTCATATGCATTTTGGAAGGGGGAGAACCTCTCTTGTTGGCACTTTTGATGGTGCATTTTCTGAGGAGGAGAAAATTGCTTTCGATTCCTTTTTCTTGATGGTGCATTTTCAACTAAGGGGGAGAATTTGGACAAATCATGCCTCCCATGTTCTAAAGGGAGAAGAATCGGTTGTGTGCACCATGCAAGAGGGAGTTTCTGCTCGTGCTGGATTTTTGATTTTTCCAATTGGTTCGGAGCGCTTTGCTAGTTGTGTTGAGCCTTTGCCTCTTTCTTCACGGACTAGCAGTCGCATCTTTGCTTCAGTTGGGTTCAGTTGGTATCGAGCTTTTCAGTTGATGTCAAGTCTTTTTGCTAGTTGTGTTGAGCCTCTGTGCCTCTGTCTTGAAAGACTAGCATTTTGCCTTGATTTTTCAATTGGTATCTGCTAGCGGTGTTAAGCCTGTTCTACCTCTTCTTGAGGGCTAGCTTTGCTTTGCTTGGTTGCGTCGAGCCGTTGCCCATGTCTTTGGGAACCAAGTTGTTTTGCTCTTTCCACTTGACCTTCTTCGGCTTTGCTATGCTTTTGGGTCATTTGGTTGAGTTCTCTCTTCTCCTTTTTCCTCCTTCTATTTCCATTATGATTTGTGTTGGTAGTTGATAATGCACTCATCAAGTGGGAGATTGCGGATACATGGGTGTATGCCGAGTCTCTGAGTGATGAGTGATTGTCAACTGGAATGATGCGCATGTTCTTTGGCTTGTGTTGTGCAGGTGTCGAGCACGGATACAATGATCAGAGGCAAGGTGAAGGTCAAGTAGAGACGTGCCGTGCCGATGGACCAAGAGTGGCGAAGGGCGGATGTGAGGCTTGGACTGAGGGACCGGTGGCCCGAGGATCAGCTGTGGTGGCTGACAGCCTGGGACAGCGACGAGCGAAGACTTGCGGTCATGTGTTGCTCGGGTCGTGGACCTGGAGACACGTGTCGGTGGACGGGGTGCACGGGCGGTGCATCCCCTCTACAGCGTCGGTTTGGTGGTAGAGCCAGAGAAAAACCATTGGGTGGACGGTTTCCAGGTTTGGGCCTCAAAACCTGGGTGCTGCGGGTTTGCTGAGTTTGGGCCTCAAAACTCAGGTGTTGGTGGGCTGGTTTCCCGGTTTGAGCCTCAAAACCGGGGGTTGGCTGTGAAGGCTGGTTTCTCGGTTTGGGCCACAAAACCGGGGGCGGAGTCTGTGAAAAGGTCGCAGAGCGGTGGCGGCACGTGGCGGCAATCGGAAGGTTGCGTCGAGGCAACGCTATGAGTTGTGCGGGCGTGGCCGTCGGATCCACCTACCATCGAGTTGGTCCAGAATAACCTTAGGGTTTAGCTGGTTCGCTCTGTAAGTAGTTAGGGGTAGAGTGGGAATTAGGAATAGTTAGAATTTGGATAAGTAGGGGGAGACACCCACCTCCCCAAGTATCTCAGTCATTTTGCTCTTTGCTTCTAGGGTTTCCTGCTCTCCCAATCCCCTGCTGTAGCTAGCTGAGATCCGCAAAGAACAATACCTCTGTGTACTGGAGATTTTGAGGAAGTGAGGCCGTAACCTCACTGTTGTAGCGTGTAGTATCCACACGGATGCAATTTCGTGGTTGTGATTCGCGTTTCATTCGTGTTCTTCATGGAATCCTTTTCTCCACGTTTTTCCCGTCGCTTGATCTCTTTGCTCGGTTCATCCTTTGCAAATTCGTTTGAACCAAGTTGTTCTAGGTCGTGGGGCTCTTCTTTCTACCGAAGGAATTCACCTCTAACCTCACGGTCTAGGAGATCGATCGATTTTGGTTTCGGGTCAAGTTTTTCTCCCTTCCCTTGAATTTCTTCGATTCATCGATTTGGAGATAGGTTCGAGCCATGATCTCTTAGAGATAGCTCACTATCCTTCTTGTGACTCTACTCACCAAGTTTGATCCCTAGAGGACTTGTTTTGGATGAGATCGAGTCAAATCGGTGGACGAATAAGGTGCTGTCGGGGTGACCGAACGCTGTCCTCGCGTTGTCCGATGTTTGAATGTCGCGTGGTGATTTTCTGATGTTGACCGGACGCTCCTTCTGCCGTGCGACCGGACTCAACACTTGCACTGTTCGCCGTTCTGTCTTTTACTGACCAAACGCACTGCTTTCGACCGGACGCTCCTCTCTTGTGAGTCCGGTCAGAAACAGTAAGGTTCCAGAGAGGTTTTCTTGTGACCGGACGCGTCCGATAGTGACTGACCGGACGCAGTCAGAGTCCGGTCCAAGCTGTTTCGCGCAATTTTGTTCGCCGTTCGTTCGTGCGATCTCGGATTTGGTTTTAGACTTTTGCGTTGGGTTCTAGAGTCGTGTAGTGTCTCGCTGTGCTTCCTGGAAGCATCCACCCTACATCTAGGGTCGTGGACACTAGCGAGCTCTAGGTTTTGCTTTCAGGGTGATTCTCGGGACAGTGGCTACTAGTTTCCGGTAGGAAATTTTGAAGCTCCCATTCACCCCCCTTTGGTCGCTTTCTGGTTGCTTTCTCGGTCCTTCACCTTCAACTTGCCGGAGTCGTACTTGTGCCCATGATCGCGCTTCCCAGATGTATGCTTCTTCTTGGAACAGTTGGCGATTAAGTGGTCGGGGTCGCCGCACTCAAAGCATCCTGAGCATCCTCCTCCGCGGCGACGGTTCATGCGGTTGTTGTGGAACCGCAAGAACCGGTTGGCGAGCATCGCCAACTCGTCATCCCCCAAAGACTCCAGCTAGTCCTCTGGGACAGAGAAGAGTGAAGAAAGTGCAAATCCTCCAGAGGGGTTAGCAGAAGAGCCAGAAACCAAAGCCATAGTCGGGCCAGAAGGATTTTCATAAGAACCCCTCGCCATGGCATCGATCTCACTGGACTTGAGCTTACTGAAGAGCTCGTCGCACGTGAGGGTCTCATAGTTAGGCGATTCGATGATCGCCTGAACCTTAGAATCCCACATCGATCGGTCAAGGGTATGCAAAAGCTTGAGAGCCCTCTCATGATCGTCGAAAGGCAACAGCTCCTTGTTAGCCCTCATCCTGTTGACAATCACCTGAAAGCGAGAGAATAAACTTTCTATGCTCTCGCCAGGCATATGTCAAAAGTTCTCATACTCTCGCTTGAACGACTCATAGAGACGGGTTTTGACTTGAGAGGTCCCCTCATGGAAACGCATGAGGGTAGCCCAAATCTCCCGAGCCGTAGCGAGGTGAGAAACGCGATCAAACTCACTCATGCTCAAGCATGAGAAAAGAGCATTACGGGCTCGGCTATTGGCATCGTGCTCATCGATCTGAAGCTGAGAGACACGAGCAGCCAAGACCACGTAATCGGCAGAGTTGCAAATATCCCAAATGGAAGCACCCAAACTCTACAGATAGGCCGACATGCGTATCTTCCAATACGCATAGTTCGTCCCATCGAAAAATGGCGGTTTGCCCACGCCGCGATCCATGTCGCCTTCTATGGATCTGGAACCGTCTAAGGTGGAAGATCCTTAACCTGCTCCGATACCAATTGAAGGACCGATAATACTACCAGAAAGCGACCAGAGGGGGGGGGGTTAATGGGAGCTCAAATTTTCCTTTCGGAAACTTGTCGCTACTGTCCCGTAAATCAACCCCAAGAGCAAACCCTGGAGCTTGTAAGTGTTCACGACCCTAGATGTAGGGTGGATGCTTCCAAGAAGCACAGCGGAACACTTCACGACTCTAGAAACCCAACGCAAGAGCCGAAAATCAAAACCGACAACAGACGAACGAACCGCAGACAAATCAGCGCAAAACAACACTGACCGGACTCACCCTGCGTCCGGTCAAGTGTGATCGGACGCGTCCGGTCCAACAAAACACAATCTGGACCCTTACTGTTTCCGACCGGACTCTGATGCACAGTGCGTCCGGTCTGGTCAGTAGCGTCCGGTCACAAAGAAACGCAACCGATGAACAGTGACAACGGTGCGTCCGGTCACTGAGTTAATAGAGCGTCCGGTCAATTACGCGAAAACATTACGCTCTGTTCAACGACCGGACTCATGATGGCAGCGTCCGGTCATATGAACAAAGCGTCGGGTCACCCCGATTCTGTGCAGTTCGTTCACCGATTCGCCTCAATCTCACCCAAAACAAATCCTCTAGGGATCAAACTTGGTGAGAAGAGTCACAAGGATGATAGTGAGCTATCTCTAAGGGATCATGGCTCGAACTTATCTCCAAATCGATGAATCGAAGAGAATCCGGGGGAAGGGAGAAAATCTTGACCCGAAATGAAAATCGATCGATCTCTTAGACCGTGAGGTTAGAGGTAAATTCCTTCAGTGGAAAGAAGTGCCTCACGACCTAGAACAACTTGGTTCAAACGGATTTGCAAAAGATGAACCAAGCAAAGAGATCAAGCGACGGGAAAAACGTGGAGAAAAACAACCCGCGATGAACAAGAACAAAACGTGAATCACAACCACAAATTTGCAACCGTGTGGCTACCACACGCTATGACAGTGAGATTACGGTCTCACTTCCTCAAAATCTCACGGACACAGAGATATTGTTCTCTTCTCTGTGGATCTCAGGTTCGCTACAGCAGGGATGTGGGAGAGCAGGAAACCCTAGAAGCAAAGAGCAAAATGACTGAGATAAATGGGGAGGTGGGTGTCTCCCCCTACTTATCCTAATTCTAACTATTCCTAATTCCCACTCTACCCCTAACTACTTACAGAGCAAACCAGCTAAACCCTAAGGTTATTCTGGACTAACTCGATGGTAGGTGGATCCGACTGCCACGCCCGCACAACTCGTAGCGTTGCCTCGACGCAACCTTCTGATTGCCGCCACGTGCCGCCACCGCTCTGCGTCCTCTTCACGGACTCCGCCCCCGGTTTTGTGGCCCAAACCGGGAAACCAGCCTTCATAGCCAACCCCCGGTTTTGAGGCCCAAACAGGGAAACCAGCCCACCAGCATCTGAGTTTTGTGGCCCAAACTCAGCAAACCCGCGACACCCAAGTTTTGAGGCCCAAACCTGGAAACTGTCCTCAGCCAGAGTTTTGTGGCCAAACTCGGAAACCATCCGCGCCCAGGTTTTGAGGCCCAAACCTGGAAACTGTCCGCTCGATGGTTTTTCTCTAGCTCTACCACCAAACCGAAGCTGTAGAGGGGATGCACCGCCCGTGCACCCCGTCCACCGACACGTGTCCCCAGTCCTCAACTTAGGCAACACATGACCGCAAGTCTTCGCTCGTCGCTGTCCCAGGCTGTCAGCCACCACAGCTGATCTTCGGGCCACCGGTCCCTCAGTCCAAGCCTCACGTCCACCCTTCACCACTCTCGGTCCATCGGCACGGCACGTCTCTACTTGACCTTCACCTTGCTTCTGATCACTGTATCCGTGCTCGACACCTGCACAACACAAGCCAAAGAACATGCGCATCATCCCAGTTGACAATCACTCATCACTCAGAGACTCGGCATACATCCATGTATCCGCAATTTGAACTTCAAACTCAGATTAAGGAACTTTTGGACAAAGGATTCATTCAACCTAGTATATCCGAATGGGGTTGTCCAGCGCTGTTCGTCAAGAAGATAGATAAGTCGTTAAGGATGTGTGTGGATTACCGACAGCTCAATGCCGTGACTGTCAAGAACAAGTATCCTTTGCCACAGATAGATATTCTGTTTGACCAGTTATCCAGAGCTAAGGTGTTTTCCAAGATCGATTTGAGATCAGGTTACCACTAGATCAGAATTCGGCCTCCAGATATCCCAAAGACTGCTTTTTTCAACCAGATATGGATTATACGAGTATCTTCTCATGTCTTTCGGATTGACAAATGCCCCAGCATATTTCATGAGTTTGATGAATTCGGTGTTTATGCCGGAATTGGATAAGTTTGTAGTGGTGTTCATTGATGACATTTTAGTATAGTCTGAGAACCCGGACGATCATGCAGAGCATTTGAGGGTTGTTTTGACGAGGCTTCGAGAACATAAACTTTATGCTATGTTTAGCAAATGCGAGTTTTGGTTGAAGCAAGTGCAATTTCTTGGTCATATTCTATCAGAAGAAGGAATTTTTGTGGACCCCAGTAAGGTACAAGAAGTGATGGATTGGAAAGCTCCTACTTCAGTTGGTGAGATTCGAAGTTTTCTTGGATTAGCAGGATACTATCGTCGTTTCATTCCTGACTTTTCTAATATTGCAAAACCAATGACAAGCTTGCTCCAGAAGGATCATAAGTCTGAATGGACAGAGGGGTGTGAAATAGCTTTCCGTACTATGCGGGAACTATTGACCACTGCTCCTGTCTTAGCTCAACCGGATATTGAGAAGCCTTTTGATGTCTTTTGTGATGCATCAAAAGTTGGTTTAGGTTGTGTTCTTATGCAAGAAGGCAGGGTGATTGCTTATGCTTCACGCCAATTGAGAAAACATGAGATTAACTATCCTACACATGATTTGGAATTAGCTGCTGTGGTGCACGCTCTAAAAATCTGGAGACATTATCTGCTTGGTAACGTCTGTAATATGTACACCGATCACAAGAGTCTCAAGTATATCTTCACTCAACCTGAACTGAATATGAGGCAGAGAAGATGGCTTGAACTAATCAAGGATTACAATCTGCAGATACATTATCATCCAGGAAAAGCAAATGTGGTTGCCGACGCTCTGAGCCGGAAATCACACTGCAACAGTTTGACGTTACGTCCAGAAGACGAGTTTAGTCTCGTACACCCTGTAATTCTGCACAACATCAGGCTGCAAGGCACCCTAGTTGATCAGATTCTTGAAGAGCAGAAAACAGACAAGGGAATTTATCATATCAAGGAAAGGCTGAAAACCGCAACTGAGCCAGTAAAACATTTTCGGATTGATGACAAAGGAGTGTTATGGTTTGACAAGCGCTTAGTAGTACCCATGAACAGGGAGCTCAAAAACCGGATCATGGATGAAGCTCATTTGTCCAAGTTATCTATTCATCCTGGAAGCACCAAAATGTATCAAGATTTGCGTCCAAGGTTTTGGTGGACCAAAATGAAGAAAGAGATTGCCGCATATGTAGCGAGATGCGACACGTGTTGTCGAGTAAAAGCTATTCACCTGAAGCCAGCCGGAACACTTCAACCGTTACCAATACCCGAGTGGAAATGGGAAGAAGTGGGTATGGATTTCATCAATGATTTGTCAACCACCGAGAAAGGAAATGACTCAATTTGGGTGATAGTTGATTGTCTTACCAAGACCGCTCATTTCATACCAGTTAAAACCTGTTATCGAGCGCCGGACTATGTAGAGATTTATATCAATCAAATCGTTCGACTACATGGTATACCCAAGGTCATAGTTTCGGATCGTGGATCGTAGTTTACTGCACCGTTTTGGGAGAAATTGCAAAAGGAATTAGGCACCAAGCTAATCCGTAGCTCTGCCTATCATCCCCAAACATCGGGACAAACTGAAAGAGTGAATCAAGTTTTGGAGGACATGTTAAGGGCCTGTGTGATTTCAGCAAAAGGATCTTGAGAGAAATGGTTACCTTTAGCTGAATTTGCATATAACAATAGCTATCAAGAAAGCATACAGATGGCACCTTTTGAAGCTCTTTATGGTAGAAGGTGCAGGACACCGGTGAATTGGGTTGAACCAGGAGAACGTCATTACTGCGGAATTGATTTCGTTAACGAAGCAGAAGAACAAGTTAGAACAATTCAACAACATATAGCAGCTGCGCAGTCTCGACAAAAGAGCTATGCAGACAAGAGGAGGAAACCGCTTGAATTCAACGAAGGCGATTATGTGTATCTGAAGGTGTCACCCATGAAAGGTGTCAGACGCTTTGGCATAAAAAGGAAGCTAGCGCCAAGGTTTGTGGGACCATACAGGATTGTGGAAAGGAGGGGAGAAGTAGCGTATCAGCTACAGCTACCTGAACATTTAAAAGCTATATTCCTTGTATTCCATGTGTCACAATTAAAGAAATGTCTTCGAATTCCAGAAGAAGAGGTACAACCGGCCAGCATCAAGTTGCAATCCGATCTCACCTACTCAGTGAAGCCGTGTCGGGTACTTGATGAAAAAGAAAGAGTAACTCGTGGAAGAATAGTGAAGCAATATAAAGTATCTTGGAGCGAACAAGACGATCGAGACGCCACTTGGGAAACGGAAGACTATTTAAAAGAAGTGTATCCACAATTTTATAAAGACTGGTTAGTAACTCAAATCTCGGGACGAGAGTCCTTTAAGGAGGGGAGGGCTGTAACACCCCTGGTGTTAAGCAACCCTAAATGCATAACTTGACATCTCATGAGCATAAGCATCATCATCACATGTTGCATTCTTTCTATAAAGTGTCATTTCATGTGTTGGTAGTTACTGTGGTGCTTGGTGTGATGCTTGTTTGACTTGTTTTTGGAGTGGTTGAGTCTTCTAAGTAGTTGAACCTTGTTGATGAGTCAAAATGAAGCTAGGTTTGTGTTGGTCATTATGGCTAACCAAGTCCCTAACCCTAGTTGCCTTAATAGAGCCCTAGGAGCCCTTTTGTTTGACTAAGTAAGACCTCCTTGATGGAAGCTTTGCATGGCTGTGGACCCTTAACCAAAAGTGTGTAGATTTTAGAGTAGAACAAAAAGTGTTTAAGGGCCAACTCATGAAAATGGGTTTAATAAGGTGTTTTAGGACCCACAAGGCAGAAATGGGGGAGATTTGACTTAGAAAAATTCTTCTAAGTCCTAACTGCCGAAACAGTTTCGCCTGTTGATCTTTGGAGAATTCTTGAGACCAATCCAGGCCGAACCAAAGCTGGAACTTGTAACCAAAGTTGTAGTCGGCATGTAGCTCTAACCAAAGGAACAACCGGTGTGTTGTTTCATCAAGTGGTTAGCAAGTTAATCGTGTCCAAAATCCGGCCGTCAGTCGGCCATCAGCGGCTGAATCGATCGATTCAGTTTGAATCGACGCCGTGGTCGTGGCCGACTGCTCCAGAGCTTGGCCGCCGCATGGCGCCCGACGCCTGGTGAGCCCGCGTCTGCGCGCGGCATGGCGAGCACAAGGCCCGCCCGCCTGCACTTGCACAGCCTAGCCGCTCCATTTCCATCCGCTCTGTCCCCCTCTCGCTCTCGCCGTCGCCCGAGCAAGGTAAGCGCCACCACGAGTCCGCCGGCGTCTTCCCGCCGCTCCGCTGCGGTTCCACCCCCAACCATCCCGCCAAAACAAGTCGTCGTGACCCGCTCCACCTCCTGCCCTAGCTAGCTTGAGCCGAAGGCCTCTGGGTAAACCGCGGAGCATGCGTCCGCCATGTCCGCCATGGCCGGCGAGCTCGGTCTGCCGTGGCCAACGCCCTCTCCGAGCTCGTCCGTTTGTCCAAGCTAGTGTTCGCGAGTCGCCTTGACCCGTAGAAGACGATGGTGGTGTTGATTTGGCCAATTAGGGTTTGGTAGTGGTTGTACGTCGTCGTCCGCCGCTGGCTCTGCTCGCCATGGACGACGAGCCGCGGTCTCGGCCGTTTCTCATGGCAACCCTAGCTTCTTTGCTTCGATTAGGGTTCGCCAGGGTTTGAGGAGTGTGAGTTGGCCGTCGGTTTGCTTCGGGAAGGCCGGAGATGGCCGGCGTGGCGAGCTCCTGCCGCCGCGGCCGCCATTCTCGCCGGCGAAGCTTACTCCATGCATGCGCTGGGCTAGAGAGTGGTGCCATCGGGTGCGGAAAGTCGAGGGGGGTCCACCGGTGGTGTTGGTTTCGCCGGGGAGGTCGCCGCCGGCGAGCAACGCCATGGTCAACGTCGGGCTCTGCTTCGTGTGTGTGACATGTGGGGTCGGTTTGACCCAGGGTCCCGCTAGTCAGTGGCTCGGGTCCCGGTTGTCAGTGACCTGGGTGCAGTAGTTTGGGTGCGCGTAGCAGTTTAAGCTGAAGAGTTTTCCAGGGTTTTGTTTTAATAGATTTCAGAAATGCTTCTGTGGTTTGTTTAATTCATATATTAAGTTCTGTAAATGCTAAAAAGGTGAAATAAGTTTTGTTAAGTTTGTGGTAAGGAGTTCTATGCATGAAAAATATAATATGTCCAGTTTGTGATAAATTTATGTGTAGTTATATTTAATTTATGTTTGGAATGAAATCTTGTTAAATGCATAGTAAACTGTGTATTGCTCAGAAAAATGTGATTCTTGTTTTGTTAGGTTTGTATTGATGAATAGTTTCTGGGAAAAATGTAATATGATATTGTTCTGTGGAATACTTTGGCAATAGCAATTAAAGTGATTAAATGTTGTTTTCTTGTTTAAATTGTAGTAATTAAAATATGAAAGTTATGAGCATGAGAATTTTTATACACTGCTCTTGTGCTAAGAAGTTTAGTGGAAAAATGGGAAATTTGTTGTTTGACACTTTTTGCTAGGGTGTGTTGTTCAAAGCACCTTTTCATGGTAGTATTTGTCTTTTTCATAGAGGATAGAGTTTAAGTCCAAATGGGGTGAAATTTGGACAGGGGACTAGATTGCATGTTGTCAACTTCTAGTAATTTCTGTAGATTTTTCTGAAGTTTGTATCTGAGGGTTGCTGTTCTAGGCTAAACAAAATGATTAAATGGTAGCAAATGGTTAAGTAATAATCAGATGATGTTAACTACCTTGTTGAAGAAAATGAACTAGATGACATGTGCTTATCTCTTGAGTTAACTTGTTCTATATTGCATCACCAATGCATCCCATGTGCATTCATTTTATTTATATGTGTTATGCATCATACAGGGTCGGTAGTGGAAGCCCAGCATCCGCCGCCGGAGGAGCCGTGTCCGGAGGAGACCCCAGACGAGAGGACCGAAGAAGGAGACGTCGAGGACCTGCCTGAGTGCCGCGACCATCGACCCTCCGACTTCAAAAGAGGCAAGCCCCGGAGCATCCCACTCCTACGTTTTGCAAATGCAATTACAAAATTAACCTGATATGTTTGTTGCAATAGGTTATAGGAGTTGAATGATATCGTTGACGAATTACTTACTTATTCTTGTCCTCCTGCAAATATTATTTTGATATCTCTGTTA
Organism: Coix lacryma-jobi var. lacryma-jobi; assembly: GCA_009763385.1. NCBI lineage: Eukaryota > Viridiplantae > Streptophyta > Magnoliopsida > Poales > Poaceae > Coix > Coix lacryma-jobi. Next base: position 303,774 of record CM019825.1, on the reverse strand, counting down.
AGTCTAGGCTCGTTTATGCTTAGCCCTGCTTAGACCGGTAAAAGTCGGGTGATTTCCTGTCTCCCGCATATAGGTGGATACTGATCATGACTACCCTCGGGCTATCATGCAGATAACCATGTGATAATTAATTTGAGACCGGACGAGATGTAGGAGCAGCTGGACATGGGTTCTGTTTGCTAGTAGTCTCTCGTCTGTGTCGATTAGGACCCGATGAAGGCACACCTCAGTCATTTTGAACGCGTCAATCACTTAACGGAGCAGGTGCGGGTGCCTCCCGTGAAGCCGAGTAAGGTTATTCGAGCCGGTGATGAAGATGTTGACGCCTAACATCCAGGGCCTTATATGTACCGTGGGCAACTATTCTGAGCAACCTGGCATGGTCCGTGGACAGGCGGGGCCTGATTGACCTGGCATGACCGTGGGCAGTTATAGCTTGAGCGACCTGGGATTGAAATAACCCCCGGTGTAGAAGGGCCCATGACCGTCCCGCGTGTTGTGTTCTCGAATTTCCTGAAGTGGTCGCCGACGGCTGCCTGGCAAGGTCTGATCGGGCGACTGTGCGACATTTTATCCCCAGCTAGGTAGGAATCGATTATAATCGCCATCGCTCCTGGACAGTGAGTAACTTAACTGGGCATGTGTTACCATAGTAACTTATGGAATTAAAAGATGGTTATGGTACTGTATCTGAAAGGCTATTGATGAAATAGTCACTCTTGCTTGATTAATTAGCCAAGTGATTGCTCTAGATCAAGTGCAAATCTAGTTAATCAGGTTGATTGCATAAAATTGACTGCTAATACTCTAATGATAATTATTTAATAATAAAATGCTTTTATGCAAAAAGGTAAGTATGGCCAACCCAGATATAGCCTTGCATACTCCTTGGTGTCACCTTATTTCTGGTTTATGACGGGTAAGTCTAGCTGAGTACCTTCTCGTACTCAGGGTTTTATCCCTTGTTGTTGCAGATGGGCAGTGCTTCTATGGCTATTGCGAGAACAGTCTGTACCCCGTCGTGAGTGATAATTAGACCATGGGCATGGTCATTTCTTATCCTCTCCTGATGCTTTTGTGGACTGATCAGGCAATGGCACCGTATTGTGAACTAAGAACTGATGTTTAAAACTATGTTGCTTCCGCTTTTGAATTCCGAACTATGGTTTGTAATAACTGTTAAACTCCGATGTATTTTGAACTATGTGCGAACTGAATGTACCTCGTGGACATGTACGCTAATCTATTACGATCTTGGCTATTGTTGAATGATTGAAATCCCTCGAGATTTCCGGACTACCGGGTTTGTACGAGCTTAAGTATTGGTTAATCTCTATGAAAGCGGGGATTCGGTGCTTAATCTGGTATAAATTGGTCGGTTCTGTCACACCAGACTTGTAGCCCAAGGGTATAGTTAGAAGGAGGGGATAGACTATGCGGAGACTTTTGCTCCTGTAGCTCGTTTGGAGGCAGTTAGGATACTCTTGGCTTTTGCTGCATCCAAAGGGTTTAAACTTTTTCAAATGGATGTCAAAAGTGCCTTCTTAAACGGCTACATAGAAGAGGAGGTATATGTGAGACAACCCCCCGGTTTCGAAAATCCCAAGTTTCCAAACCATGTTTGTAAACTTCACAAAGCTTTATATGGTTTGAAACAAGCCCCTAGAGCCTGGTATGATAGGTTGAAAACCTTTTTGCTTGCTAAGGGTTTTAAAATGGGATGTGTGGATAAAACGCTTTTTCTCCTCAAGCAAGGCAATGACACTCTCTTGGTCTAGATTTACGTGGATGATATCATTTTCGGTGGTTCTTCTCACGCTTTGGTTGCCAAGTTTCAGACACTATGAGCAGGGAGTTTGTTTGAGATGAGCATGATGGGCGAGTTGACGTTTTTCCTCGGATTGCAAATCAAGCAATCCCGAGAGGGGACGTTCATGCACCAGGGCAAGTACACCAAGGACATCCTGAAGAAGTTCGACATGGGTGAGACCAAGCCTCTTCCAACACCCATGCCGACCATGGCGGCCCTGGATGCGGATGTGGATGGAGAAGCTGTGGACCAGAAGGAGTAACGGAGTATGATCGGGTCGCTGCTGTACCTGACGGCGACATGCCAGGACATCTAGTTCGCAGTGTGTCTGTGCGCACGATTTCAGTCGTCACCGCGCACTTCTCGCCGTCAGGCGGTCAAGCGCATTATGAGGTACTTATGCTTCACTCCAGAGTTTGGGATTTGGTATTCTACTTCCTCCACCCTCTCCCTTTGTAGTTACTCTGATGCTGATATTGCTGGTTGCCATATTGATCGCAAGTCCACTTCTGGGACTTGTCAGTTTATTGGTTCTTCTCTTGTATCGTGGTCTTCTTGCAAGCAGTCTAGTGTCGCCCAGTCTACCACGGAGGCTGAGTATGTTGCTGCGGCTAGTTGCTGTTCACAGTTGCTTTGGATGATGGCCACTTTGCATGATTTTGGTCTGAGCTTTTCTCGCGTTCCTTTGCTTTGTGACAGCACGAGTGCTATTAGCGTTGCTAAGAACCCCGTGCTGCACTCTAAGACCAAACACATTGATGTGCGCTTTCATTTTCTGCGAGACCACTATGAGAAGGGTGATATCGACCTTCGCCATGTCGATACTCATCATCAGTTGGCTAATATTTTTACCAAGCCTTTGGACCAATCGACTTTTGCTAGGTTGAGAGGTGAGCTTGATGTGTGTTTCCCCTTTTAGATGGGGGAAACATTTTGACTCTTGTATCATAACCTGACTTTGTGTTTTTCAATTGGTATCTTTTCTGCATTTCATCTTGCATATTTACATTCAGAGCTTCATGTATATAATCTTTAGAATGTGACTATGTTCTGTACAGTGTATGCTCTGATGCTTTATGATGATGTTGTAGTTTATGCTCTTTCTGATCACTGATACATGTTGTGAGCTGAGTTATTTTATGAATGGTGAATTTGATTAATGAACATAAAATTTGAAAATGTTCACCATTGAGATATGCAACTAGCATGTGTAGAATGTGTTGAAATCACATGTGCTTTTCATATATGCTAGGTTGCTATGTCTCTTGTTCTGAGTCATTCACTTGCTTGGTATGTTCATATTCTATCTTTAATTTTGAACCAAGTTAAGTGAATTAGAAAGATCGAGATGGGATTGCTTGTCAGCAGATCACAGTTTTGAGATTGTTTCTCATTGCACTTTGAGTTAAACTTGAGCTGTGTAGTGTATGACCGAAACTGTTGCTTTAAGCTTCTGATTGCTTCTGCATAGGCTTCGCACATTTGAAAAGATAGGTAATGACAAGCTTTCAACCTCTCACAATCACATGCTGAAATTTGAACTTGTGTACTTTAACCGCTGGAACTCTGATAAAATTTGAATACACAAGTCTATGCTTCATTCTATAGCATGATGATTGAATCTTGCTAGGGGTAGTTCACCTTGTATACATGTTTAGCACTTGTTTGACTTTCAGTCTATTCATGTTTGGTGCAATTCTAATGGTGAATACCTTTTTGGCTAAAAACTTTTCACGTTGCTCAAAAGTTCATATTTCGTATTTGGTGATCAGTTTGAGCCTTTGCTAGCACTATGTGCATTTAGTTGAGTCATCAGATCAGCATTTTGTCGAGCACCTTCATATTCTATCGACTATATTCATGAAGCTGCTAACTTGTTTTTCTAACTCATATGCATTTTGGAAGGGAGAGAAACTTGCTTAATGGTGCATTTTCAACTAAGTGGGAGAAAATATTGACAAATCATGTGAAATCATGTGTTTTCCGAGTTAAACTAAGGGGGAGAAGTTTGCTCGCTGCTGCATTTTCGAGCTGGTAACAGTTGGTTTGGAGCATTTTTGGTAGCTAGCTGTGTTGAGCCTTTGCCTCTTTCTTGAGGAACTAGCAGCTTTGTCTTTATGCTCTTCAGCTGGTATCAAGTTTTCTTCAGTTGGTGTCGAACTTCCTCGCTAGCGGTGTTGAGCCCGTTCTACCTCTTCTTGAGGGCTAGCTCTGTTTTGCTTGAATATCAGTTGACTCTTCAATTGGTATCGAGCTTTCACGCTAGCGGTGTAGAGCCCGTTCTGCCTCTTCTTGAGGGCTAGCTCTGTTTTGCTTGAATTTCAGTTGATTCTTCAATTGGTATCGAGCTTTCACGCTAGCGGTGTTGAGCCTGTTCTACCTCTTCTTGAGGGCTAGCTTTGCTTTGCTTGGTTGCGTCGATCCGTTCCCCATGTCTTTGGGAACCAAGTTGTTTTGCTCTTTCCACTTGACCTTCTTCGGCTTTGATATGCTTTTGGGTCATTTGGTCGAGTTCTCTCTCCTTCTTCCTTCCTTCCTCTATTCCATTATGATTTGTGTTGGTAGTTGACAATGCTCTCATCAAGGGGGAGATTGCGGATACATGGGGTGTATACCGAGTCTCGAGTGATGAGTGATTGTCAATTGGGATAATGCGCATGTTCTTTGGCTTGTGTTGTGCAGGTGTCGAGCACGGATACAGTGATCAAAGGCAAGGTGAAGGTCAAGTAGAGACGTGTCGTGCCGATGGACCGAGAGTGGCGAAGGGCGGACGTGAGGCTTGGACTGAGGGACCGGTGGCCCGAGGATCAGCTGTGGTGGCTGGCAGCCTGGGACAGCGACGAGCGAAGACCTGCGGGCATGGTGTTGCCTGGGTCGTGGACCTGGGGACACGTGTCGGTGGATGGGGTGCACGGGCGATGCATCCCCTCTACGGCTCGGTTTGGTGGTTGAGCCATAGAAAAACCACCGAGTGGACGGTTTCCAGGTTTGGCCCTCAAAACCTGGGCGCTGATGGTTTCCGAGTTTGGGCCACAAAACTCGGGCTGAGGACGGTTTCTAGGTTTGGGCCTCAAAACCTGGGTGCTGCGGGTTTCTGAGTTTGGGCCACAAAACTCAGGCGATGGACGGCTGGTTTCCCGATTCGGGCCTCAAAACTGGGGGTTGGTCGTGAAGGCTGGTTTCCCGGTTTGGGCCTCAAAATGGGGGGCGAAGTTCGGGAAAAGGACGAGCAGAGCGATGGCGGCACGTGGCGGCAATCGGTGAGGTTGCGTCGAGGCAACGCTACCAGTTGTGCGGGCGTGGCCGTCGGTTCACCACCTAGCTTGAGTTGGTCCAGAATAACCCTAAGGTTTAGCTGGCTCGCTCTGTAATTAGTTAGGGGTAGAGTGGGAAATAGAATTAGGATAAGTAGAGGGAGACACCCGCCTCCTATTATATCTCAGTCATTTGCTATTTTGCCTTCTAGGTTTTCCTGCTCTCCCCATCCTCTGCTGTAGCGAACTGAGATCCACAGAGAAGACAATCATACCTCTGTGTTCGTGAGATTTTGAGGAAGTGAGACCGTAATCTCACTATTGTAGCGTGTGGTAGCCACACTGTTGCAGATTCGTGGTTGTGATTCGCGTTTTGTTCGTGTGCTTCGCGGGTTGCTTTTGTCCACGTTTTTCCCGTTGGTCGATCTCTCAGCTCAGTGAGTCTTTTGCAAATTCATTTGAACCAAGTTGTTCTAGATCGTGAGGCACTTCTTTCCACCAAAGGAAATCATCCCTAACCTCATGAGCTAGTAGATCAATCGATTTTTGTTTCGGGTTGCCTTTTGTCCCCCCTTCCCAAAATTCTTCGATTCATCGATTTGGTGATAGGTTCGAGCCATGATCTCTTAGAGATAGCTCACTATCCTCCTTGTGACTCATCTATCCAAGTTTGAACCCTAGAGGTTTCATTTTGGGAGAGTTTAATCGAATCGGTGGAAGAATAGGGGGCTATCAGGGCGACCGGACGCTGGCATCGGGCTGACCGGACGCGTCCGATGGATGAATGTCACACGTAGAGTTTCTGTAGCTGACCGGACGCTCTCGTTGATCAGTGACCGGACTCGTCGTTCCCACTGTTGACCTGTTTTGTCTCAGCTGACCGGACACTCTGATCACGACCGGACGCTTGTCGTCAGTGAGTCCAGTCAGAAACAGTAACGTCCTAAATTGGGTTTTGCTCGACCGGACGCATCCGGTGGTCTTTGACCGGACGCAGGCAGAGTCCGGTCATCTCTGTTCTGCGCTGTTTCGTCCATGGTTCGTTCTCTGTTGTCGGATTTGGTTTCCATCTTTTGCACTTGGCTTCTAGGGTTTGCTCTTGGGGTTGATTCTCGGGACAGTGGCGACAAGTTTCCGGTAGGAAAATTTGAAGCTCCCATTCACCCCCCCTGTCGACGAAATATGGTCGGCAGTCTACCGAGGGGTATGCCCAAGGTAGTAGATTAAGCGGTGGAGGCGTGCAAGACGTCTACAAAGCGTGGACACAGGGACGAGAGGCGGCGATTTAGACAGGTTCGGGCCGGCAAGTCGCTGTAATACCCTACGTCCTGTGTTATGGTGGCTGGATTGTATTATGAGATTGGGTGATCAGATGTGTTTTGAGGGGTTCCCTGCTCGCCTTATATAGCCGGGGAGCAGGGTTACAACTTGTCGAATCCTAACAGATTACAATCGGTTCCTTTTGGCAAGGAATCTGGGTATATCTATTCGGATCTTCCTTGTCGATCAAGTCATCAGGAGAGCCCTTGGCAGCTACGACGGCTTGGTCGCGGGTCGCATGGTCTTCTTGTTGGGCCGTATCTTGCCGAGTAGCCCAAGTCATGCCATGGGGGTATACGGGTGTAATATCCTCATAGCTAGTCCCCGAGCACGTTGCATCCATTGTGCTGGGCGTCGCGAAGTCCTCCGAGCAGGCCAGGCCTGGTCGCATGTTGGTGAAGGCGTCTTCCGACCAGGTTGCCTGGTTGTAGGTGCACCTATGGTAGTCTTCCGACCAGGTTAGGCTGGTCGCAGGCGTAACAGCCAGAGCTTTAGTCGAAGTGCAGCCGTGTAGAGTATTCTGCGTCGTCCTGCAAAAAGGGATGCAAGGTGCTGCAAGAAAAAAATTTGAAGATCTTTCATCTGGTGAAGTGTATCCACTTAGGGCCTAGCCAGACCCCAGAGGCTGACGGCACGTTGGCTGAAGTCCGAGCTAGTCCGTATCAAGCTGCAAAGAAACAAAATGAACAATACATTCACCGCTAGGTGAAGTGTATCCACTTAGTCCCCGAGCTTGGGAGTAGGTGTTGTAGGCACGTGGTGCCAAGCTTGTAATTTTCTGCACAAAACAGAGTCATTTTTGCGAAAGAGAAAAAAATGACGTGTGTACACGTAGTCCCCGGGCCTGCTGTAAGAAGCAGCATGGTTCTTGTAGCAGGGCCAAAGAAAATGCATTAGTATAAATATGAGGGAAGAGTCTCCGATTTCAAAGTTGAGGGTCTATAGTCCCCGAGGGTTACTGTGGCGCCGACCAGGAACTGCAGATTTTACTGTACCCCTGAAATGAATATGAGTACTAACGGGTGAGGTCAGTCCCCGTGCGTTAGTATCGCATTTATCAGCAAAAAAAATGAAACCGAATAAATGATGAAGGCGAACGGACAAGCCGTTTTTGCAAACCAATGGCCCAGCGGCCCATTAAGGCGGATGCGGGGTCGAGTGCGCACGTGCGGTTGCCGCAGGCGACGTGGCAGTCATGGAAATGGTGGGCACGGGTTCCCAGGAACCCTGGAGGCGAAGGGTCGGGCCGCACCATATAAAAGGGAAGGTGGACGGCGGCGGTTCCTCACTTGCTTCTTGAGCTCTTGCCTCGTAGCCTTCGCCTTCTCCGTTTCCTTTTTCTGCGCGAGCGACTCCGAGCGCAGAAACACTGTAGCCCCAAATCCAGATCCACATCCACACCAAGTCGCTGTCGATGGCTGGCAGGAAGCGTGATCGCGGTGCGGCGGCGAAGGCGAAGAAAGCAACGAAGGCGGAGTCCGACGACCGCGTCGAGGTTCCAGTCTGGGCACGCGGGTGGAAGCGGAGCGTTCTCCGCCGGGAGAATCTGGAGGAGCTGATCTTCGCCGGCCTTCCTCTGGATAGCGTCACCGGCGGATGGAGGGATGCGTACCTGGAGGATTAGCCAACGCCGAACACTTCGGAGCTCGTCGTCTTCGAAGCCTTCTTCAGCTGCGGGTTCGGAATCCCGGTCCACCACTTCCTCCATGGGCTGCTGGAGTACTACCAGGTCGCGATGTGCAACTTGACCCCCAATACAATGTTGCACATCGTGGTCTTCATCCACTACTGCGAGGCGTACCAGGGCATCGAGCCGCACTTCGACCTCTTCCACCACTTCTTCCGCCTGAAGATCAACGGCACGGGAGCGTCGTACATCGTCGGATCGGTGTACCTCGAGCTGCGGGGGGGAATGGCGGAGAAGTACATCGCGATGCCGCTGCCTTCGAAGGTGATGGAGTACAAGCCCATGTGGTTCTACATCCATCACGAGGCACCGAGGCCACCGTGCGACCCGGCGTTCAAGCCAGTTGTGTTGTCGTCGTGGTCGGAGCATCCCGGCGCGGCGGCGATGGAGCAGGTGGAGGAGCTCCTGAAGCTGGTCGACAAGCGTAGCATCGACGGGGTGGCGGTGACGTCGAACTTGATCAAGCGGCGCTTGCAGCCCTGCAAGGAGAGGGCGCACCTGGCGTACGAGTATGCCGGGGATGCGGATGACCCGACGCGGGAGGTGTCGGAGTCCCTGATGCCGGAGGAGGTGTTCTGCGGGTCGAAGCTCTGTTTGACCTGCAGAAGAGGCAGAATCTGGAATATTGAAGGACCGAGAAGCTACCCGAAAGCGACCAGAGGGGGGGTGAATGGGAGCTTCAAAAATTTCCTTTCGGAAACTAGATGCCACTGTCCCAAGATCAACCCCAAAAGCGAAACCTAGAGCTTGCTAATGTCCACGACCCTAGATGTAGGGTGGATGCTTCCTAGAAGCACAGCGGGACACTAGACAACCCTAGAAAGCCAACCCAAAAGACGGAACTCAAATCCAATCAAGAACGAACGAACCGCGAACGAAGACGCGCGAAACTGCAGCGACCGGACTCTGGCTTGCGTCCGGTCAGCAGGGACCGGACGCGTCCGGTCGTCAGAAAACAGCTCTGGGAGCTCTCTGTTCGCGACCGGACGCACGGAGCTCAAACGTCCGGTCGTTCACTGAGCGTCCGGTCAGATGAGACAATGACACGGGAACAGTGCAAGCGTAGCGTCCGGTCGAAATGCAAACAGAGCGTCCGGTCGAGAGCGTCCGGTCAGTACGCAGAAAAGCTTGGCGCCGTGCTCAACGACCGGACTCTGAAAGCGTGCGTCCGGTCAGCCCGACAGAGCGTCCGGTCACTCCGCGACTGCACTGAAACTCCGGCGATTCAACCCGATCCCCTCCGAATCAAGTGCTCTAGGCTTGGGATTCGATCTGAGGAGTCACAAGGAGGTTAGTGAGCTATCTCTAAGAGATCATGGCTCGAACCTAACTCCACATCGGTGAATCGAAGGAATTCGGGGGAAAGAAGAAAAAGAGACCCGAAACTAAAACTTGATCGATCTCCTAGACCGTGAGGTTAGAGATGATTTCTTTCGGTGGAAAGAAGTGCCTCACGATCTAGAGCAACTCAGTTCAAACGGAATCGTGAAAGATGAACCGAGCACAAAGATCAAGCGACGGGAAAACTCAAGGCACAAAGCAATCCGCGAAGAACATGATGAACATGAAATCAAAACGCGAATTGACACCAAGAGATGGGATCCAAGGTGAGGATACGGCCTCACTTCCTCGAATCAACAGTACACAGAGTGGAGTCTCTCTGCGGATCTCAACTAGCTAAAGCAGGGGTGTGGGAGAGTGGAAACCCTAGGAAATGAAAGCTCTAACTGAGATTGAGATAGGGAGGAGGGTGTCTCCCCTAGACTACTTATACTAACCTAGCCTAAGTCTATTTCCTACTCTACCCCTCTCTACTCTAATTACAGAGCGGACCAGCCTAACCCTAAGGCTATTCTAGTCCACCCGCTGGTGGTAGGTAGATCCGACGGCCACGCCCGCACGGTCTTCCGCGTCGCCTCCACGCAACCTTCAGATCGCCGCCACGTGCCGCCACCACTCTGCACCCCCGGTTTTGCGGCCCAAACCGGGAAACCAGCCTTTTCCATCAGCCCCCGGTTTTGAGGCCCAAACCGGGAAACCAGCCTCCAGCCCGAGTTTTGTGGCCAAACTCGGAAACCGTCCGCGCCCGAGTTTTGAGGCCCAAACTCGGAAACCGGCCCACGCCCAGGTTTTGAGGCTCAACCTGGAAACCGTCGCGCCCAGGTTTTGTGGCTCAACCTGGAAACCCAGCACCCAGGTTTTGAGGCCCAAACCTGGAAACCGTCCACCGTTGGTTTTTCCCGGGCTCTACCAACAAACCGGCGTCGTAGAGGGGATGCACCGCCTGTGCACCCCTTCCACCGACATGATCGCACTTCTCCGCTTGTCGCTGTCGCAGGCTGCCAGCCACCACAGCTGATCCTCCGGCCTCCAGTCCATCAGTCCAAGTCCACGTCCGCCCTTCACCGTCCGATACATCGGCATGGCACGTCCGCCGCACGGCACGCCCATCCTTCATCGCGCCCGGTCCGTCGGCACGGCACGTCGCAACTTGACCTTCACCCGCCATCGATCACTGTCTCCGTGCTCGACACCTGCACAACACAAGCCAAAGAACATGCGCATCATCTCCGTTGACAATCACTCATCACACAGAGACTCGGCATACACCCATGTATCCGCAATCTCCCCCTTGATGAGTGCATTGTCAACTCCACAACAAATCATGAATAAGAAGAAGGAGGTAGGAAAGAGTGAGAAGAGAAAACCCAACCAAATGACCCAAAAGCCTAACAAAAGCCAAAGAAGGTCAAGTGGATGAAGCAAAAACTTGGTCCCCAAAGACATGGGCAACGGCTCGACGCAACCAAGCAAAGCAAAGCTAGCCCTCAAGAAGAGGTAGAACAGGCTCAACACCGCTAGCAGATACCAATTGAAGATCGGAGGACAACAGAAGCAAAATGCTAGTCCCTCAAGATAGGCACAGAGGCTCAACACAACTAGCAAGAAAATCACTCCGACCAATTGAAAATCAACCCAAACCAAATGGGAAAGCACACCAGACGATACCAATTGAAAGCCAATGAAAAAACTTATGAAAGCTCATGGAAGCTAGAACGTTTGCTAGTCCCTCAAGACAGAGGCAACGGCTCAACACAACTAGCAAACTCCCCCTACAAATGCAAGCAACTAGGACAAAAGATTTTCAGGGCATATGATTTGCGTAAATTTCTCCCCTAGTTGAAAATGCACTTATCAAGGCCAAAAGGTATCGGAGAAGCAACTCTCTTCGCATAAACTCCCTCTGAACACAAGATCTCCTTCCACAATGCATATGAAGTCAAAATGCAAGTTAGGAGCTTCAAGTATATAGTCAAAAGAGTGCAAAGATGCTCTAATCAGTATAAGCTCCAACATCTCAATTAAGCACTCAAATAGCAAAGGCTCAAAACTGATCAACTTATACGAAATATGAAGCATATGAGCATGTGAGCAGTTTTAAGCCAAAAGGATAGTCACCATCAACATAGCACTAGACATGTATAGAAGGAATCCAAACAAGTGCTAAGCATATATACAAGGTGAACTACCCCTAGCAAAGTTCAATCATCATGCATAGGAATGAAGCATATACTTGTGATTTCAAATTCATATCGGAGTTGCAGCGGTTAAAAGAATTCACAAGTTCATTTTTAGCATGTGATTGCGAGAGGTTGAAAGCTTGTCATCGCCTAACTTTTCAACCGTGCGAAGCCTATGCCGAAGCAATCAGAAGCTTAAAGCAACGGTTTCGGTCATACACTACATGGCTCAAGTTTTAACTCAAAGTGCAATGAGAAACAGTCTCAATACCATGAGGTGTTGACAAGCAATCCCATCTCGATCTTTTCAATTCAACAATACTTGGTTCAGATTTTAAGCAAGTTATGAACAACCAAGCAAGTGAATGACTCAGAACTAGAGACATAGCAACCTAGCATATATGAAAAAGCAGGAATGGACTCAACACACCCTACACATGCTAGTTGCATATCTCAATGGTGAACATTTTCAGATTTATATACATTAGGCATAATTCACCATTCCAAAAAATAGCTCGCTCATAACATGTAACAGTGATCAGAAAGAGCATAAGCTACAAGCATCATCATAAGTATCGGAGCAATACTAACAAGAGCATAATTACATTCTAGTGAATATAGACATGAAGCTCAGAATGTAAATGCGTATGCCCGACACAAAACTGAAGAAAGAAGATACCAAAAGGAGAGACTCAAGAAACTCAAAAGAAAAGAGCCTCAAAATAAAAGAGTCAGTCTGTACATCTCAAAATGCTTCCCCCATCTAAAAGGGGAAACACACACCAAGCTCACCCCTCAACCTATTAAAGGTTGATTCGTCTAAAGGCTTGGTGAAAATATCAGCCAATTGGTGATGAGTATCGACATGGCGAAGGTCGATATCACCCTTCTCCTGGTGGTCTCGCAAGAAATGAAAGCGCACATCAATGTGTTTGGTTTTCGAGTGAAGCACAGGGTTCTTAGCAACGCTAATGGCACTCGTGCTGTCACAAAGCAAAGGAACTCGAGTAAAGCTCAAACCAAAATCACGCAAAGTGGCCATCATCCAGAGTAACTGGGAACAGCAGCTAGCCGCAGCAACATATTCAGCCTCCGTGGTAGACTGAGCGACACTAGACTGCTTGCGAGAAGACCACGACACAAGAGAAGATCCAATAAACTGGCAAGTCCCTGAAGTGGACTTGCGCTCAATGCGACAACCAGCAAAATCAGCATCAGAAAAGCCACAAAGCGAGAGGGTGGAGAAGCAGAATACCAAATCCCGAGCTCAGGCGTGAAACGAAGGTACCTGAAGATGCGCTTCACCGCCTGACGGTGAGAAGTGCGTGGCGAAGCCTGAAAGCGCGCGCACAAGCACACGGCGAACTGAATGTCCGGCCGTGTCGCCGTCAGGTAGAGCAGCGATCCAATCATGCTGCGGTACTCCTTCTGGTCCACTGCTTCTCCATCCGTGTCGGCATCCAGGGCAGTCGTCGTCGACATGGGCGTCGGAAGAGGCTTGCCTCACCCATGTCGAACCGCTTCAGCAAGTCCCTTGTGTACTTGCCCTGGTGCACAAACGTCCCCTCTCGGGATTGCTTAATTTGCAACCCGAGAAAGAAAGTCAGCTCGCCCATCATGCTCATCTCGAACTCCCTGCTCATAGTATCTGCAAACTTGGCAACCAAAGCGTGAGAAGAACCACCGAAAATGATATCATCCACGTAAATTTGGACCAAGAGAGTATCTTTGCCTTGCTTGAGGAGAAAGAGCGTTTTATCTACACATCCCATTTTAAAACCCTTAGCTAGCAAAAAGGTTTTTAATCTCTCATACCAGGCTCTAGGGGCTTGTTTCAAACCATACAAAGCTTTGTGGAGTTTAAAGACATGGTTTGGAAACTTGGGATTTTCAAAACCGTGGGGGTTGCTGGAACTAGACCTCCTCCTCAATGTAGCCGTTTAAGAAAGGCACTCTTGACATCCATTTGAAAAAGTTTGAAACCCATGGATGCAGCATAAGCCAAGAGTATCCTAATAGCCTCCAAACTGAGCTACAGGAGGCGAAGGTCTCCTCTATAATCCTATCCCCTCCTTCTGACTATAACCCTTCGCTACAAGCCGGGCCTTGTTTTCTCACAATGTGGCCTCCTCTCCTTGCTTGTTTTTAAATACCCATTTTTGTCCCCAATAGGTTTACAGTCAGGATGGTGTGGGCACTAGAACCCAAACCCGATTTCGCTCAAAGTTCTCTAGCTCCTCAATGCAATGCATTGACCCAATCCGGATCCGTCAATGCGGTCCCAAACATCTCGGGGTCTCAAAAGACGCAACAAAGCAGAATGAGCAAAGTGGCGAGCTGTGCTGTGGACCTGGAGCGAGTAACTCGCTCGTCGATGTCGCCGAATCATCTGTTCAGGGGGTGCTGGCGCTGGATGTTGTCGTGGCGCCTCCCGGGAAGAAGTAACCTCCCCCTCAACAGTAGCTGGTTCCACCCCGGGTACAAAAGGTACCGCGCGAGGTGGATCCCACGGCCCCCAGGAAGAAGACGTCTCGGGGCCACGGGTCGTCGTCGAAGCCGCTCCCGGCGGCGCGGCAGGCGGAGGGGGTGCTGGATCATCTATACCTTCAGCACCCTCTTCCTCGTCATCGAAAAGAGGCTCTCCAACCTCGTGATCACCTGCACGCTCAAAACGAGAAGAAGGAGAAACAAGAGTCTCGTCGAAGGTGACATCTGATGTCTCCATGACTCGGTTAGTGTCAAGGTTAAGTACACGATAAGCTCGAGTGTGAGTGCCATAACCCAAAAACACACCGTCAGAAGAACGAGACTCAAACTTGTCTAGGTTGCCTTTTTTCAATATAAAACAGTGGCAACCAAAGACTCTAAAATAACTCACCTTGGGCTGGCGACCAAAACGCAACTCATAAGAGGTCTTCTTCAAAAACACTCTCAGAAAAATGCGATTCGAAATATAGCATGCAGTGTTCATGTTCATAGCTTCGGCCCAATAGCGCCTAGGAGTCCTATGCTCATCAAGCATCGTCCTGGCCATCTCAACAAGGGTCCGATTCTTCCTCTCTACAACACCATTTTGGGGTGGTGTATAGGGAGAAGAAAACTGATGCTCCAAACCAAGGGTTTACAAAACTTCTCAAAATCCGAATTTTTAAACTCGGAACCATTATCACTTCTAATCGCTCGCATCGAGTTCAAAGGGAACTCGTTCTGAAGACGCAAAATCAGATCGCGAGCGAAGGAGAATGTCTCGGACTTCTCAACTAAAAAGAAGACCCACGAATACCTCGAAAAGTCGTCAACAATAACAAGCACATACCACTTCCCACCAACCGAGCTCACCCGAGCCGGACCAACAAGGTCCATATGCAAAAGCTCTCCGGGGTGCGAGGTCATAACCTTGGTCAAAGGATGGTGGGGAGCAGCAACCATCTTTCCATGCCGGCAAGCATGGCAAACTAGATCCTTCTCCAACGAAAGCTTGGGCAATCCTCGGATTAAGCCAAGTGAGCTAAGTCTTGCAAGCAAGTCAAAACTCAGGTGACCGAGCCTCCTATGCCACTTCCAAAGATCAGAAGAAGAAGGACTAGCCAAAAGACAGCGAGAAGATCCAAACGACTTTGAGAAATTCGCGCGAAAGACATTCCCAAAGGGTGAAATCAGACATACAAGATCACCCTGAGGATCTAAGATCCGGCTAAGGTTCGGTTTGAAACGAATCTCATAGCCTTCACGAAAAAGTTGCGAAACAGAAAGCAAGTTAAAATGCAGGTTAGAAACAAGAGCAACCTCGCGCAACACAAAGTGCTCATTAACCCGCACTGCACCAACGGACAATACCTTGCCCTTACCTTTGTCGCCGAAGGTTATGTACTCCTTTCCGGCGACCGGACTATGGCTGGAGAACCATTTGGCATTTCCGGTCATGTGCCTCGAGCAACCGGAATCCACAAGCCAAATGTCCTCCAACCGCTCCTCCTACATCAATAAAAAGACATAGGGTGAACATACGGTCCAACACTGGGGTTAGTAAGATAAGAAGGAAACCAGTGTTGGGCCGGCTGCTCAAAAGAACGGTCAGTGTAAAAACCACCTGTCTAGGGGGATAGCGATCACCACGCACAGGAAAACGTGGTCCGCTGGGGAAGAAGCGCTCACCGCGAAACTCTACCTGCGGTGGGACAAAGCGCTCAACAAAGCCTCCGCCACGGGGTCCGTTACCTGCAAAAGCAGGACCCCGTCGGGCACGCTCTCTACGAGGTCTACGCCTAGGAGCCTGCTGCTCAACTCTAGCGTCTCTCCTCGGAGCTCTCTCCTGCCTAGGCCTCACAAACTGAGGTGCTCTACCTCTAGGCCTAGTCTCCCTCCTAGGGGCTCTCTCCTGCTGCCTAGGCTGGGTATGCTTCCCTCCAGACCTAGCAGCTCTCCCCTGAGGCTTCGGAGCATGTCCACCACGAGCTGGGTGAAACATGTCCGGGTTCTGCATCTCCCTAGCACGGCGCGCCTCTCTCCTGCGCCTAAAGCAGAACTCACTCAGGTGACCATCCCGCCCACAAAAGTCACACTGAAACCTCACCGCGCGCAAAGGGGGTTGTTGGTTTGCAGGGATGTGGGTATGGTTCACCTTGCCCTTGCCCTTCTGTGGCAACTCCTCTCGGATGGGTGGCATTGTGTCAAGCTTGTTCTTTAGGTGATTGGGCTTGGGTTGCCATTGTGGATTCTTGGGTGGAGCCTTGGGGGGTTCAACTACAACTCCATCCTTGGTGACAGGCTTGGCAGGCTCTTTGGGTGGAAGCTTGGTTAGTTTGGGAGTAGTGGTGGAGTTGGGCTTCTCACAGGGGTTCAGACCACTAGACTCTCCAATCTTACCAAAAGCTGAAAGATCAACACTCTGGCCAAGACCTACACCAGGAGCCCCAGCAGCTCGCTTGAATTGGGAGATCATCATCCCGAGCTGAGGCTCACCACAAGACACCCATGACAAGACGGTCCGAAGGTATGTGTTTTCCTCCTCGGTACGCACCTTGTCATGCCTCACATTGGCCATCTCCTGCTCCAGGCCCTCACACAAAGCACACCTCTTGACACAAGTGCTATCCGAGCCGGCCTTCTCAAAAGACTCAAGCTTGGCATTCTTCTCTGCCAACTCGGATTGCAAGACAGGACAAGTCTTGCACGCACCCAACAGCTGCGGTCTAGCTCGGAGCTCATCCACCTCATCTACCAGCGCAGCATGCTTACTCCTCAGAGTGAGAAGATCCGTCATGTGCGCGGCGCAACTCTCGCACTCCAACTCCTCCGACACAACCACGGTGGACCGAGCGAACTCAAGCTCCTTCACCGTGTCCTCCCACTTCTGCCTAAACTCCTTGCGCTCTCTAGCGGCACGCCTAAGCAACTTGTCTTGACTAAGGAGGGCAGCAGTCAACTTCTCAACCTCGGAGGAAAGCTCGTCGTAGGTGAGAGATACCTGGGGGTGTCGTCGTCGTCGTCGTTCCGAGGGGTACGCTCCGGCTCGCCGTCGACCTCATCTCCGAGCGCCATGGTACACAGGCCTTCGTCGCCGGCGAAGAAGCACAAGCCGTTGAACGTGTCCTCCAGCTTCTTCTTCTCGGACTCGTCATCACTCGATCGAGCGGAGTCGTCATCCGAGCCGTCGACGTCGCTGAGCGTGGCGAAGAACGCTCGCTGCTCAGCCTGCTGCTTCTCCAAGTACTTCTTCTTGATGTACTCTTTGTTGAAGCCGCCCCGCTTCTTGTGCCTTGGGGGAACGTGCTTCTCCTTGTACTTGGAGTCGCGCCTGTGGCCGTGATCGCCCTTCCCAAGATGCTTGTTCTTCTTCTTGGGGCAGTCGGCGATGAAGTGGTCGGGGTCGCCGCACTCGTAGCATCCGGTGCGTCCTCCTCCGCGACGACGGTTCATGCGGTTGTTGTGGAACCGCGAGAACCGGTTGGCAAGCAAAGCCAACTCGTCGTCTCCCAAAGACTCCAGCTGGTCCTCTGTCACAGAAAAGAGAGAAGAAAGCGCAAAGCCAGCTGAGGGGTTAGAGGAAGAGCCGGAAACCAAAGCCATGGACGGGCGAGAAGGATTTTCAAAAGAAGCCCTCGCCATAGCATCAATCTCACTGGACTTGAGCTTACTGAAGAGCTCGTCGCAGGTGAGAGTCTCATAGTTCGGCGATTCGATGATTGCCTGAACCTTGGAGTCCCACACCGAACGGTCAAGAGTGTGCAAAAGCTTCAAAGCACGCTCATGATCGTCAAATGGCAACTGCTCTCTGTTAGCCCTCATCCTGTTGACAATCACCTGAAAGCGAGCGAATAAACTTTCTATGCTCTCGCCAGGTTGATGTCTAAAGTTCTCATACTCTCGCTTGAACGACTCGTAGAGTCGGGTTTTGACTTGAGAGGTGCCCTCATGAAAACGCATGAGAGTATCCCAGATCTCCCGAGCCGTAGCGAGGTGAGAAACGCGATCAAACTCACCCATGCTCAAACAAGAGAAAAGAGCATTACGGGCTCGGCTATTGGCATCGTGCTCATCGACCTGCTGTTGATTCACACGAGCAGCCAAGACCACGTAATCAGGGGAGTTGCAAATATCCCAGATCGAAGCGCCCAAGCTCTGCAAATAGGCCGACATACGTATCTTCCAATACGCATAGTTCGTCCCATCGAAAAACGGCGGTTTGCCCACGCCGCGATCCATGTCGCCTTCGGTGGATCTGGAACCGGCTAAGGTGGAAGATCCTTAACCCGCTCCGATACCAATTGAAGGACCGAGAAGCTAACCGAAAGCGACCAGAGGGGGGGGTGAATGGGAGCTTCAAAATTTCCTTACGGAAACTAGATGCCACTGTCCCAAAATCGACCCCAAGAGCGAACCCTAGAGCTTGCTAATGTCCACGACCCTATATGTAGGGTGGATGCTTCCTAGAAGCACAGCGAGACACTAGACAACTCTAGAAAGCCAACGCAAAAGACGGAAATCAATTCCGACAACGAACGAGCGAACCGCGGACGAAACCGTGCGAAACCAGTCGCATCGGACGCTGGCCTGCGTCCGATGCCAGACCACCGGAAGCGTCCGATGCAGACTGGCGGTTCTGGAACCTTACTGTTCCACCATCGGACGCTGTGAACAGTAATCACCCAGCGTCCGATGCAAAGGCTCCGGCGCGTCCGATGGACAACGGACGCGTCCGATGCCTAGCGTCCGATGCAAACTAAAACGCAGTCATAAAGTAGGGAAGCAACGGTGGGCGCCCAGGAGGATAGAAAGGAGAAAAGAAACACAAGATGGGATAACGAGTGAGGAGGAAGACGTAAGGGGAATGACCACCAGACGTAAGTAACACAAGAGATAAGGTTACTGAACAAATAACACAGAACTCATGAATAGGGACTTTATGCGACAGTAAAAAACTGTAACAAGCGCTCCGAGTCGCTCACGGATTAAAGAAGAAAACCGGTAACGAACAGAGGTAGATAAAAGTCAAGGACTCAATGAATGGAAAAGGATAAAAAAGTACCACGAGCACACAACAAGGAAGCTATCTTGACGCAGGGTCAGATTAGTGGCTGCCACACCGAAAGGTAGATAACACCAAAGTGAGCGGAAACACGAGCATAGCGAAACATTGGGTCAATGGGCAACAGGCAAGAAAAGCCCAAAGGAACTAAGAGAAATTACTACTCAGAAAAGAGCGCCGGAGGCCAACAAACAGAGGCAACTGTAATCGAACAGGGTAAACTCAGTGCCATTGGACAACGGCCGAGGTCGATAACAGGAGGAGAGTGGCAAAAACTGATCCAAACAATAAACTAACACAGGCGGCTACGACACGCCACTCTGATAAAGGAAGAACGTTAATGCGAAGCACAAGACGAGTATCACTCAGCTCTAGTTAGTCGCTTTGCAACACACAAAGATAAAATCTCGGAAACAAAGGCAACGAACCCGAGAGCATTCGGCCCGCTAATAAGCCCCCAACGGGACCGCTCGAGCCAATGCAATCAGCCCCCGACAAAATGCCCCCGCGTCAGTAGAGACAAGAAGAATGACCAAGGTCAGACAAAGCAAAATGGCAACAGGGAACAACTTGCATGGACCCAAACGGCGCGTCATCAGACGTCGATAAAGAACCATAGGAAGGATAAAATCCTAGGATCAGAATAATCGAAGCGTAAGATGGTCAGGGAAGGAAACAAGGAGGAGAGAGAGTAGTCACACGAAGAACAAGAGGCTACCTCAAGGATCAAAACACAGCAAAGGTGAAAACACAAGCCAACTTCCTTCTAAACCAAGCCCTATCTGCACAGCCAGCAACACCCCCAAGCCACGAAGCGCCCGCTGCCCAAAAAAAGAAGCCAATTAAGCCGCAGGTAGTCAGAGTAAATAAAGGAAAAACACAAGCAACCCGCGCGCGCACTCCAGCCCAAACATACCAACTGACGTCGCGAAAAGCCGGAAAACTGGACTCACGACGTACCGCGAGACAAGGCACACGAGCAGTCAAGCTCATTAAAAAGGGAGACCTCAAAAGAACGGGGAATGTAAAAAATTAAATGAGACACACAGCACTAAAACGTGAGCAAAAACGTACAACGGTACAAACCGTGGAGAGAAAAGTGTAAATCAAGATCCACAGCACGAACCCACTAAGACCACCCCAACGTAAAAAGAAGATACGCCAATTAAACGGCACGGACGAATGATCACCAACGGTAGCGGCGCATAAGACGCATGCCAACGAACAGAGATTGGATAGAAAGTTACCAAGAACTGACAAATAGAGGCGAACGCAAAGAAAATCATCGCCGATGAACGTGGGCTTTAGTTTAACTGCCGCTTCACGAAGAACAAACTAATTTTCAGGAGTGGTAAGCAAAAACATGAGCTAGAGGAAAGAAAATCCGGACGAGAAAGGTGGAGAGCCTGGCAGATAAGCGAAAAAAAGGCGATAGTTAAACAAGAGGGGAACGGCGGGGTGTCAACCTGACCACAAAAGAAGGTGCCACAATCGAAAAGGAATAGCAACCAAGGGGCCACGAAGAAAAATAGTATGCATCGACAAAGTTAGGTGCTTGCCCGCGACCCAAGAAATACGACAGAAGGACTATCATACACACAATCCAGGGATCGCGATATATGGCGGATTGTCTGCCGGACGGACCCCAAGGATAGAGTTAAATAAAACACCCAAACGACACACACTCAAAATATAGCCCAAAATTAACATCCAACAAACAGCTAAAAGAAAGCAACGAGCGAGAAAGAAAATACCAGAATATAACAGAAGGGTGAGAAGAAGGAGGCAAGGCCAACGAAACGGTGCCACCACATAACGTGAAATATCGACCAAGTGCCTGAAGGGAGAGCAAAAAGTCAATCCACAAGAAATTCAACTCCCGATAAAATACGAATAAGGCAAGTGACAATTGAGGGACGACACTGACTGCACAAAAGGCAAGCATGCGCTTGCCGATACAAGGACGAGGAACTTTGTGTTAAATGCATCACGGAAAAAAAGGCAAGGACTAGGAGACAGGTACTAGAGGGAGAGGTGAAGTGAAATAGGTGAACGGGCCGCCCAAGCCCCCGCCATGGAGAGAAGCAATCCGACGGTATGATCAGGAAAAGCAAGCACGAATAGACTCGAACGAAGACCTGCAGACCACGAAGCTCGGAACGCACATCACACACAGCCTAAGGCAAATGGCGCGTAAACAACGACGTACTACCTCATACTACGGTTCAAAGGAATCCGGGATCACTACGAACCCAGAGACTAAAGAACAAAGCAAAGTCATACCATGAAGAAAAAGAACGTGGACCCCAACGGACAGAAAGAGGGAAAGCCGAAGAAAGATAAGTTACCGCCACATCAAAAGCCCACACGAAGCACTGCCAAACCCCTCAAGGAGAGGTCAAGCACATAGCCCAAGTATAGTCCTGTGTCCCGCTCTGTCTCGACAACACAGTAGTGGGGAGACAGGTACGAATGAAAGCACATAACCCGAGTCGGTAGGTGGAATGAACCCTATGGAATAGGAATAAACCGGTACACAAGATACGAAAATGCGAAACACGCCCACCACGGGAAAGCCGGCATAAGTGACACCCAAAGACACGACAAGTATGAGTTCGGGTGAAAGGACAGAGAACAAAACTAGAAGGATCCGGAAACACCACGCGAACGCGAATACCAAAGCGATTCAGGGTGGACAACATAGGAGCAAGCATGTTAGTCGACCAATAGAAGCCACCTGAACGTGAAGGGGTAAAGGACCGAGAAGAACGAGGCAACGAAGAACAGTTCGGAAACATAGAGGAAGAGAAGAGTGACGATCTCCGGAACAGAGCCGTAATAAAGCATCAAAAGTGATCCCCGCGACCCGGGAACAAATGCGAAGAGGAAGAAAAACCGCAGCCGAAAAACTGTGCAGAGAAAATTCAGAAATACGCCGAAGGTAAACACCAGGAAACGACTATATGCAGAGCTCCGGCACAAGACGACCAATCGAACGGCCCACTCACTCGAAAACGGGCAAGGCAAGAAGAGAACCACGAAGACCAACGAGACAACTTAACAATATGATGAGTTAAAGAGAAATAAATGAAGTCAGAAGAGCGCCAACCATTAACCGGCACAAATAATCCAGCCAATCGAGCGCAAGCGACCGCAGGATTATCAATGGCACACCAGAAATCAGCATCAGACCTACCGTAAGGAGGAGAAAATGCAAAAAGCACGCCAAAACCACAATCCCCGCGTTGAAGGAAGTATTGCAGATCCCCGCAAATAAACAAAAAGAGAACCGGAGCAGGGTTGAAGCAGCAGCCGTAGAGAATGGAGGACAGTCAAACCGAGGTACAACAAGACCACCAAGGATCAACAGCGATTGCGGCGAATTAGCGAGATACACGAATCAACAGAACCCGTGAGACTTATGGAATCAGCAAAGAAAGCCAAACATACAGGAGGGTGAAGGCAAAAGGCGCAGCGATAACCCACGGAAAAGCAGGAAAGGATCCGGAGATCAACAAGCCCAAACTCCTAGGTCAGATAACAAGCAAAGGTATCGCTCAAGTGCCAGGCGGAGGCAGCAGCGCATTGAGAAGACAGCCCTCGCGGATCAGTGTAACAAATAAGAAGAGGTGTAAGCGGACGAATGAACAAGGCATCCGTAACCATAAAACACAAGCAATACAGTGAACCAATGGAACAAACAGGATCGTCCAGAAAAAGGATAACGCACCATCATCGCAGGAATGGCCCTTATAATAAAGATCCAGGGTAAAGAATGAGACAATCTGGACCTCCAGATGGGCAAAAGCAAACAAAGAAATAGAGCGAACTAAACTATCAGAGGATGAGAGTGAGAACACAAACAGCATCTACACACCCAAACCAAACACAAGATACCAATTATGGGATCAGGGCAAGTCCTCGTCAAAAAGACGCCCGGAAACACGAAAGCAGTATTAACGTAACAAACAAAGGACGCGAACGACAAGTGGAGAATGATAGTACGCCAATATAGTAAATAATAAAACCGTGTCAAGCAGAGTATTTGGCCCGTAACCACTTCAGAAGAGGACACGAGCAAAAAACGCCAGATACTTCAAATACCACCCACACCACACTGGAACCAAGCACGGATAAGTATAGAAGAGCATGACAACCATTACCTTTAGTCCGGAGACTGGCAAATAACCCCAAAATCTACAAAATCGTATACGATAAATCAGAGAAAGGGTATCTACGACGGAATTACCAGTAAAGGAGGAGATGTTGATACAATACAGGTGAACAGTACGAAAACTCGCGAAAACAAACAAAAAGCTAGGGAATAATCGAGCAGGACAACATGATCAATCCGAACCAGGGTCTCCAAGGTACCACAACCGAGACAGAAAGTGAGGCACATTAGGATACACGAACCAAATAAAGAGTGCCACGAAAACACCAAACAGGCTAGTAAAAAGATAAGGGGTAACACGAGGACTGCGAAACGAGCCAATTGATAACCCGACGAGAATTGCGTGTTCAGCAGGCAACTATGATACGCACTGCCATAGAAAATAAAAAACAGCAAGTACAAACAAATCAAAAAAAGAACGCAAGACAAATACAAGATAAAAAATGAGAATGAATCAGCAGTAGCTTACTCAACACCCTCTCCGAATCACTCGAAAAAAAAACGATGCACAATACGAAGGAAAACATAGAAAGGATGAACGTTGCTCTGAGATAAGAAAGCAGGTAAAATAACAGATTGTGAGTCTTAAAAAAAGGAACAATAACAAGGAAAGTGAGGGCAACCCCACAGCCCCACTGAGGGAGCAAAACGAATAAGCCAGAACCAACCAGAACACGGAGATAGATCGAGGAGAAGCTGACAGAAGACAAGGTTAAACCTGAGGAAGCACCGCATAGATCCAGGATCGGGCCAAGCATGGCTGAGAGTACGACGGGCCAGAGATAAGGGGAGGAAGCACACTCAAAGACAAAAGAAAGACGAATTACAGTAAAGGAAAATGGTCATAAGACAACACCACTCACCGTAGAGAAACAGAAAAACACCAACAAAACGATGCTAGGAAGAGAAAAAAGGGAGAAAGCACCGTGTCATACACAATTTCGGTAAGAAGCAACCGGCACACTAATGGCAGATGGCTCAAATCTCAGATACGCCCAAAGTCAGTAAGTAACAAAGGGGAGAATTGCCGGATGAACGAATAATACTTAAGATGGCCCTAACACGCAAAAAAAGGGGAACCAAAACGGAAAAGAATCCGAGTTCGAAACCGATAGAACGATAGAACGTGAGAATAAAGGCGGGTACGCTTACAGGGTGGGACAGTGTGGAACACACCCGTAAAGAGCAAAGATACGGCATAACATAAAACGACTATAGGAAAATGAACCAGACCCGCAAAAGAAGACTACGAAATTGTGCACGACAGTAGTAAAACAAGGCATGGTCTAAAGCCAGAAGTAAGATGAAGACACGGACCGGCGGCGAAGAATTAGGCGAGACAGGAGGAGTCGAAGAATAGGGCGATGTCCTCTCAATGGAGGTAGGGCTGAACGAGGACACAATAGTGGAGGGAACGTGACAAAAAATGGGCGAAGAGGAGGCGAATGGTGTTTGAGTATGACAGGTAGGCGCAAAATGAAAAAAGATATGCTAATAAACGGGGACTGTGAAAACGTGACACGCGTCACCGGAGCGTCCGATGCTAGGAACCCTAGCGTCCGATGCTCCCGTGATAGCGTCCGATGCCCCCGAAAAACAGCGCAGTTCTTCGATGATTCAAACCCGATCTCCTCCGAATCAAAAGCTCTAGGCCGAGGATTCGATCTAGGGGGTCACAAGGGATGTTAGTGAGCTATCTCTAAGAGATCATGGCTCGAACCTAACTCCAAATCGGTTGAATCAAGAAATTTCGGGGCAAGGAGGCAAGAACGCGATCCAAAACGAACAACGATCGATCTCCTAGACCGTGAGGTTAGAGTTTAATTCCTTCGGTGGAAAGAAGTGCCTTACGATCTAGAACAACTTGGTTCAACACGGTTTTGCAAAAGATGAACCGAGCAAAAGATCAAGCGACGGGAAAATCGTGGGAAAAAGATTCGCGCAAGAACACGAACACAACGGAAATCACAGCCACGAATTCGATGCAAAGACGCAAATCAAGCCATCGATCTGTGCTCCAAGGTGAGGATACGCCCTCACTTCCTCAAATCAACAGTACACAGAGTGGAGTCTCTCTGCGGATCTCAACTAGCTAAAGCAGGGGTGTGGGGAGGCAGGAAAACCTAAGCTAGAATACAAATGACTGAGATAGCTAAAAACTGAGATCCGGGAGGAGGGTGTCTCCCCTGGACTACTTAACCTATTCTAGACTAAGTTCTAATTCCTACTCTACCCCTCTCTAAACTAATTACAGAGCGAACCAGCTAAACCCCTAAGGCTATCTGGTCCAACCCGCGGTGGTAGGTAGATCCGACGGCCACGCCCGCTCGAACCGAAGCGTTTGCTCGACGCAACCTCTGGATCGCCGCCACGTGCCGTCCTCGCTCTGCACCCCCGGTTTTGTGGCCCAAACCGGGAAACCAGCCTTTTCATCAGCCCCCGGTTTTTGAGGCCCAAACCGGGAAACCCGCCTCCAGCCCTAGTTTTGTGGCCAAACTCGGAAACCGTCCGCGCCCGAGTTTTGAGGCCCAAACTCGGAAAACCGGCCCACGCCCAGGTTTTGAGGCTCAACCTGGAGGAAAACCGTCGCGCCCAGGTTTTGTGGCTCAACCTGGAAACCCAGCACCCAGGTTTTGAGGCCCAAACCTGGAAACCGTCCACCGTTGGTTTTTCCCGGGCTCTACCAACAAACCGGCGTCGTAGAGGGGATGCACCGCCTGTGCACCCCTTCCACCGACATGATCGCACTTCTTCCGCTTGTCGCTGTCGCAGGCTGCCAGCCACCACAGCTGATCCTCCGGCCTCCAGTCCATCAGTCCAAGTCCACGTCCGCCCTTCACCGTCCGATACATCGGCATGGCACGTCCGCCGCACGGCACGCCCATCCTTCATCGCGCCCGGTCCGTCGGCACGGCACGTCGCAACTTGACCTTCACCCGCCATCGATCACTGTCTCCGTGCTCGACACCTGCACAACACAAGCCAAAGACCATGCGCATCATCTCCGTTGACAATCACTCATCACACAGAGACTCGGCATACACCCATGTATCCGCAATATATGGTCTCGATCAAAGTGATAGAAAAAAGGCACTTTAGAACAGTAGCAGAAATTCAGGGTGGGCATTCGGTTCCTCGTTTATTGATGAAATTCGCTTCCTAGAAAATAGTATCCGATCGGTTCTACAAATTTTTAGGAACTGAGCATTTCAGTTTTCGATTATCTTGGTTCGGTTTCGGTTCTAATCGAACTAACCAAAATGTTTTAGCAAAGGTTAATACAACCAAAAAAATATAAGTTTTAAAGCAAATTTAGGCAACACTACCTATATTTTAGATAGTAATAATTGATAAGAGAGCAATAGCAATATAGTAACACAAGTACATAGCAATTCAATATGGATCATAGAAAAGAAGTTATTCTATTATAGTCTAAGGAGAGAGAAGATATGGATCATAGAAATTGTGAGAGAGAAAGTAGAGAAGAGAGAGTTTTAGGGTCATAAAAAATATGCTTGCGTTGGATGGAAAGTGGCTTAAAAATTTCTATTCCTTTTTAGAGACGTACTCTCTTCATCCCAACTCATAAGATGTTTGACTTTTTTTTCTAAAGTTTGACCACTCGTCTTATTCAAAAAGTTTATGCAACACAAGCATAGTCGTCTGCCATTGCCAATAGGAAGATGAGGTGAGCTTGTTACTTATGTTGTGTCGGTTGTGATTTAGGGAGAAGGCAAAGTCGCCTGCTTGTTTGTTAAGGAAAAAAAAACAAGTGCATGCTGTTGTTGGAGAAGAAAACCAAGAGTTGGAGTACTGATTGGAAGTGAATGTGGAGTTTTTTCTTTCTTGGTCTGTTGCAATCACTACCTTACCTGGTAAAACACTAAAACTTCTAGAGTATATATACGCTGACAAATTAATCTTTGCACATAGTATTTAAAGTTTAGTTTTTTTAGCAAATTTAAGTATTATTAGTTTTTTTAGAATTAAATTTAAGTATCAGTTATCCGGTCTGTTATCAGCCAGGGCTGACTTTCTTATGTTGTCCATTGTTTTGGGCCTGGAGTCCGGACTTTGCTAGGTGGGCTTCCTTCTATATTCTTTTTGTCCGTTCTGTGATATACGGAGTACCAGTACTTCTTTGCACCAGCTACGTGAGTCGAAGTTCTAAAGTTTAGCCACTAAAGTTCCAAACACTTCCACTAAAAGTTACTTTTAACACTACAACTCTAGTCACCTCCACTACACTTTAGTGGCTAAACTCTAGGGGGTGGGAACCAAACACCCCCTAAGTGTTGTAGTTATATTTCAGCATAAGTTTTAGTACATTCTAACAAAATCGTAACTACCTGAGGCTTCGGACATATATACAGTACTCTGTTTATTCTAAATTAAGATGTTTAGTCATTTCTAGATCATAATTAGTTTTCACTATATATTTAGATATACATTGTGTCTACATACATAGCAATATATATATGAATCTAAAAAGGCTAAAATATATTATGATTTGAAATAGAGGTAGTATGACCTAATTACTGAAAGCCAGTACTACAATACCACCACGTTAAGCCAACAGTTGTGTTTTGTGTGATAAATCTTTTTCTACAAAATAGTTTAGAGCATCTTCAAGAGTACCTAATAATCCTTCTCAATCCTTATTTTTAGAAAAAAATAACTCATCTTCAATAATTGTCAAATTGATCTTTCAATCTTTTAGCACTTGGGGGAAAAAGGCCTGATACGCGTAAATATGCGCGGACTGCCATTGCACGTATCCACCATCCTGAGCACGATGCTGTGTCTCTGCATGTGTTGAGCCTAGGAGGAAAAAGAGAGCAAGAAAAAAAAAAGAAAAGATAGAGTTCCAGGTGAGAAAAACGCAAGAGGGAAATATCTGGTAGGAGGGCTTCACAGATACAAAAACAAATTAAGGGTTTCTGATGCAATTTTTTTAATTTTTTAGTAATAAAAAATCAGAAACTATTGGAGGTGACCTTCTTTTTTTCTTCCAATATATTTTTAGGAGCTGTTAAATATAGACTTTTTAGGAGAAATATTTAGGAAACTCTTGGAGATGCTCTTATTACAGGGCGAAGCGCCGATCCAACGTCATAACAATCCATCTCTACATGCGAAATGGTGGCCATATGTGATTTTTATGGGGCTTGCTAAAATTTAGATGGCTGAATTTTAGTTTCCTTTCAGGCGACAGTTATTGCACATATTTTATACCAAAATTGCAGATTTTGTTTATCGCAATTTTTATAGACACAATATGCAATTTTTGGTACCGAGAATAAAAATCACGTTAGACAAAATCATAAATCTAGAAAATCTGATTTGTATTGGTGCAAAGACAATTAACAACTATTTTCTATAGGTAGACAATAACAAATATGTTATAGCATAAAAACAAATCACAAATCACAAAATAATAGCTTAGTTGTACTAGGTAGTTGTGCAAGAGTGTTGTGTGTAATCATCTTAAAATTCAGGCACCTAAAATAAAATATAAGAAAGGTGGATTTTTATGTGTTCATAACCCATTACATACGTAGATACTTATATACATGCACGTACATTTACATCTGATGTGATTATATGATAGATAAATCTTCAAGCCTACGCACTCCTAAGTAAATTAGAGCAGTAGCGTGAGTCTAGACACTAGATCCCAAGACGAATTGAAATTCTGTGTTTATAGCTATTGAATAAAATTCTGTGTCATGTAAGAAATTACAAACGTACCGTACCTTTTATGTGTGTTTTCTAAACCATTATACACTAGCACTTCATTAAAACGCAGCCGCTGATGGCAACGAGTCGGGAAGTAGTATATAGAGCCGGACCCTTTCCATTCGAGCCCAAGGCCGAAAGGGCCGGGAAGAAGGATTTATTACGTATGTACCGACTAGGCGGACCGAGACGCTCGGCCCGTAAAAGCCCAATCAAGAGAAACGGTTGGTTAAACGTAACTGCAAGTGCCTCTCTGGTTGCATTACAGCAGTGTGATATCAAATCAACCCGGGACAGTGACTGAATGGGACGAATCGATGTGGTAGCTCTTGGACGCAACCGATCGAGGACGTCGCGTTGCAATCATCGGCGGCGAGCTCCAAGTGCAACGCGCCCATCTGATGGCAACGAGTCGGGGAGTATATAGAGCCTCGTTTCCCATTCTGAGCCCAAGGCCGAAATGGGAAGAAGGATTTGTTACGCCACTAGCCGGACCGAGACGCTGGACCCATAAAAGCCCAATCAATTGAAACGGCAGGTTTAACTGCAAGTTGCAGCGTTTCTCAAAAAAGAAAAAAAAAACTGCAAGTCGCAGCTGGTTGCACAATCAACCCGGGGGCCGGGACAGTGACTGAATGGGACGAATTGATGTGGTAGCTCTTGGACGCAACCGATCGAGGACGTCGCGTTGCTATCATCGGCGGCGCAGCTCCAAGCAACGCGCCCATCTGTTGCCGTCCGGCCGTCTCATCAGCTCCCGTGTGAAATCTTGGCCTGGATTCCTCTCTACTCTTTGGTCGGCCGATCCCGACCTTAATTAGCGCGCGACGGCAACGCTTGTCGCCGCTTTTCCCCTCCTAGGTCTCCTTCAGGTTCAGGATGGGGGCACCGCCGGCGGCCCGCACTTGCGCCCAATCCGCGCGCGATCCCGTGTCGCGTAATAACCATCGGATTGAAACTGAGAACGACACCAGGAATGAAGGAGAAGCTAGGAGCCTGACGCAGTGACGCTACGCTAGCTTGTGTATCCGATCCACACGCATTGTGCAGCTGCACTTAACTCGCTGTGTTGACCTGGTGTTATTGCTTGACAGGCGCACGTACGCACCGGTCACTCTCACTCACTGGCCACAATCGCAATCGCAATCGCAATCGCATCGCCATGATCCATGCCGCCGGCCCATGGGCCAGCAGGAGCAGTACAGTGTAATAACACCTAACATGCATGTGTTGGGGCCTTCAGCCTTGCGTGGGAGGCTCGCCGGCCGGCCCCGGCCCCAAGGAATAAGATGGGGGTGATGTGAAGCAGCAGCCAGCAGATTGCTGGGGCGCAGGGTGGCGTGCTACAACTACAAGGGAAGAACGAAGCGGAGGCGGACCGCTGGGCAACGCCGACACTGTTATGTAGTAGGAGGAGTATGCCGCGGGGCGCCTCCGGCTGGGCTCTGCGCTTTCGAATTTCCATGCGCGGGGCATGCAAAAGCCTGCGGTTTGGTGCCCTTGTGTGGCTCGGCTGTGACGCTGGTGGCTATGGCCATGGCCCATGGCGAGCCAGACAGCCAGGCAGGGGCAGGCAGGCGCGCACAGGCACAGGCACAGCTCAAAAGCGAGCGGATGCAAAAGAAAAGGGAGGGGAAGGTGCAGCAGCCAGCAGCCATGCATGCAGGCAAAGGAGGGAGGAGGATCGATCAGAGACGCCTGTTGCTGTTTGCTGTTGTTGAGGTTCAGGAAAGCAGCGGCGCCGCATGCATGCACGCACGCATAGTATGCTCTCCGCTGCTGGCTGCTAATTCTGCGCCTAGCTGTCTGCCTGCCTCTCTGCCCCGGACATCATATCGATCGATCACCGCATGTAAACTGTGTGTGTGGGTGCAAGCGCTTCGCTTAACAATGCAATGCAAGCATGCCTGAAGCGCTTCGCCTGTTGGCTGTTGTTGCTGGGGCCGTCTGATGTTGGAAAAGGGTTCCTCCTGCGCCCCCGTACTTCACTGGACCAATGCGTATGGACGACGTATGGGCGTATGGCCATGCTTGGTGGTTTCCTTGTTTGATTCTCAACTTCTTCTTTTTTCTCCCCTTACCGATGAGGATCGACGATGATCTGCTGCCAGACTTGGACAGCCAAGAAACACGTATATATATATATGATGTATTGTATATGTCTGGGCAGTGGCCACCCCCTTCAGGGCTTCGCTAACCTAGCTTGCCGTCGGCCTTAATCCTTGCTCTTCCCCTCGATCTGCGGGCATGAGTTCACAGGTCAACTGAAAACGTCGGCTGCAGATTACGGACATGTACTGTACGGTCAAGGTCAATGGGTCGGATAACACTGTAAATCCATTTTGGAGGGGACTGTTCTAGCTAGCACATCCAGGAGTGCTGCTAGCACACTGCACACCACCACACACAGCAGACAGCTTTCGTCTTGCATGCGTACGTGCTCCAATAATTTCATGATCGACGAGGAGGAAGCTAGAGGAGGATGAGGATCGGAGTCGGAGAGAGGACCACTGCTGCAGCCGACTGCTACGGACCGGGCCCACGTGTCAGGTCCTTTGGAAGATAACCGGGCCCACTTCTCCAGCTACGCCCCCAAGCGCCTGGTATGGTGGATCGATGGCATCTTCTTATAGCTTCGAGTGGGTTGCCTTGCCTGATGGCCTGGTCTCCCCGTCCTTCTCATGACCCGTCGTTTTCACAGCTGTATTATTTGCCAACAGTTTTCTTTTAAATTGCTTCGTCGTCTTCTTCAGAAAATCTGACCGCAGATGGATCAGCACCTTTTCGTTACTCGCTCCCCACTCACATCCGCATCCGCAGCAAAAGCTTTCTCTCAACTCAGCGTCAATTTGGGTTTGGGCCGCGGTAACACCGTGGGAGTGCCGAGATGCTAATTCCACATCGCTGGAACGAGGCTAGAGCGATTATATTCCAACCGAGGGGAGTGGCTAGTCTCCGTAGAGAGTTTTATCGTGCTGTTTCTAAAACTGTCGTATCATATGAAGTAACGAAATGAAAACTCTTTATTAAGAGTGAGAGTTTCATTTAATAGTTTTATATACATTTAATTCCATGACTCATAGAGGGTTAATAATCATGACAAGAGAGTTTTATCCAAATGAAACTTATTTCTTCTACTATTTTTTAAATACGCCATCATGTCATCAAAAATGTCTACTCCCTCCGTCCCAGAAAGAAGTCACTATGGGAAGCTTGTGGGTCAAATTTTCTCAACTTTGACCAAGTTTGTAGAAAATACGTGCAATATTTATACCATCTAATAAATTTATTATAAAAGTACATTCAAAGATCTATCTAATGATATTAATTATGTATTATAAATATTAATATTTTTATATATATAGTTGGTCAAAGTTTAAAAAAGTTGACTCCTCGGGAAGTGAGAACGACTTCTATTTTAGAACGGAGGGAGTATGTGACAACCTATTTAATGCAAATAAAACTTATATGAAACTCGCATTGAAA
Organism: Coix lacryma-jobi var. lacryma-jobi; assembly: GCA_009763385.1. Classification (NCBI taxonomy): domain Eukaryota; kingdom Viridiplantae; phylum Streptophyta; class Magnoliopsida; order Poales; family Poaceae; genus Coix; species Coix lacryma-jobi. The sequence goes on along the minus strand of CM019825.1, from coordinate 271,255 downwards.
CTGGCCTAATCAAAGTTTCATAAGAGTTTCATAGATATTAAATAAAAAGAGAGATAAAAATAATTTTATAGGATAAAACGAGTTTCATAGAGATAAAACTTGTTTACACTATTTTAAAACAAGGAAGTCTTGAAAACAGAGCCATGAAACTACAATTAAAACTGACCTTATACAAATTAAATAAGCAATTTAGCCAGGAATGTTTTTAGGGAGTTGTTTCCCTGTAACAGAACATACCCAAAGAAACTCGAACATCCGCAGGTTAACCTGTTTTGATGCAAAAGGTTGTTGGACCATCGGAATACCGATGTAACTGTCTCGATGTCGTTCTTGTTTGCGTATTTTTCTTTTCTGATATTTATATATTTATGTGTTTTACTCTAACATATCAGCTGAAGTGGTTGTAAACGAAAGTCAGGGTGACGTTGACGATGGTCAGCAGCAAAAAATGGCATTGGGCAGAGGAGCGAGCTCCGTTGTGGCCATGGCCATAAGAGGGCTTGGAGACTTTGAACAATCTTTTCTCACTTGACATAAATAACCAGTGTCCACCAGTGTGTATATCACCGCACCATTTTTTTTTCAATAGCACAACCAAAATACTGTAGTACTCCCTCCGTCTCTTTTTAATTGTCATCCAAAAAACGTGTCTGTGAGAAAAACATAAATTTCTAGAGACGGTTATTTAGGGACGGAGGAAGTATCTTGTAGCAAAATCCCTGATTCTACGGTGTTCTCTAACAAATTTATTCTGAACTTCCAGCTGCTCCATAGCTTTTCACCTGTGCACCTGCTGCTGCTGCGCAGCACCGGCCGGCACTCCGGACACGGCGTGGAACGGCGACGGTGCCGGCGCCATCATCATGTACTCTATATCGAGCGCCGTGCGCGGTGCTTGGATCCCCCTCCCGCATCGATCGATCTCGCTGTCCGGTCTGATCGGGTCAGGCGTGTGCATGCATGCGGCGAGCGTGTTTGCCAGTGCTGGCTTTGGTGCGCGCTCTGACACTGCGGCAGCCGGCAGCGCCAGGCGACTTTGTCTCTTCCACTGCCTTCCTCGATCGGCAACCGCCGCTTGCAGCTTGCTCCCCGGCCGAGACCTGCGCCTGATGCCTGCAGGCTGTACGCTAGTAGTTAAATAGAAATACAGGCCGTTATCTAGTAAAAGTGTAATTTCGGTTTAAACCAAGTATAGAATACAGAATATAGTTAACTAAGGGTATGTTTAGATCCAAAATCAAAAAAATTATATCGAATCTTTGGACACATACATGAAGTACTAAATATAGATTAAAAAATAAATAATTACACAATTTATATGTAATTTACGAGACAAATCTTTTAAGTTTAATTAATCTATGATTTGACACTAAAGTGCTACCGTAACACATGTGCTAATGACGGATTAATTAGACTTAAAAAATTTGTCTCGTGATTTACAGACAGATTCTATAATTTGTTTTTTTGTTACTATCCGAATACATCATGCAACACCCTATATAACGTTCGATGTGACATTCAAAATTTTCACGGCCTAAATTTAAACATGTCCTAAATTTATAGAAAATGATATAAACATTCATGTATTCTTTTACAATTAATCTAATCATATCTCTATACTTATATATATTCATGTCATATAATGTTAAAAACAGTAAAAAAAATTTGTTCGCCCGTTCGCGAATCCTCTCTTAGTTTGTCAATCGACTTCCCCTTTTCTTTTATTCTTCGATCAATCGTCTTACTTTTCTTGCTTTTAGCTTTGTCACAGATTGACAGGTGGTAAGATCTATGGTTGAGATTAGTTAGGTCCAGGTGGCGAATCTAATCTATAGTCTAGTAGATGATAACCTTCAATACAACATGGTTATAATGTTAAAAACAGTAAAATTCTTTCGTTCGCCGGTTCACGTATCCTCTCTTAGTTTGTCAATCGACTTCCCCTTTTATTTTATTCTTCGATCAATCGTCCTACTTTTCTTGCTTTCAGCTTTGTTACAGACTGACAGGTGGTAAGATCTATGGTTGGGATTAGGTCCAGGTGGCAAACCTAATCTATAGTCTAGTAGATGATAACCTTCAATAGGTTATAATGTTAAAAACAGTAAAATTCTTTCGTTCGCCCGTTCATGGATCCTCTCTTAGTTTGTCAATCGACTTTCCCTTTTCTTTTATTCTTCGATCAATCGTCCTACTTTTCTTGATTTCAGCTTTGTCGTCACAGACTGACAGGTTGGAATTAGGTCCAGGTGGCAAACGTAATCTATAGTCTAGAAGATGATAACCTTCAATACAGCATATATGGTTACAATAACCTAGAGCTTTAGATAAAAAAAACAATAATCTAGAGCTACAAAAATATGGTGGAAATCCAAAACTCGATGGCAAACGTAAACCTATTGCTAGAGTATAAGCATCTCCGAGAGTTTCCTAAATATTTCTTCTAGAATATGCATGATTTCCAACTCCTAAAAAGGTATTGAAACAAAAAGAAGAAGACCATCTCTAATAGTTCGTAATATTTTAGTTCTAACAAATCAAAAATATTGCATCAGTAACCCTGAATTTATTTCTATATTTGTTTAAGCTCTCTCCCCATATCTTTTCTCTCTTGCGCTTTTCTCTGTTCGCTTGAGCTACAAGCCGACTTTAATCTGTACAAATCAGTCGAGAAACAATATTTTTCTCTCACAGAAAATCAGCCGTTTCAGCTTATTCCCAACTTATAAGTCATGTCATTTCAGCTTGTATTTTTTCTTTTTTCTTTTTATTTCCCACCCTCTTCTTCCTCTAATGCTCATAAAAGAGCATGCATGGGGGAGATACCCGAACCTGAAGTCTGCTAACTTTATACGAAATGGGATGACTTTTCTTAAGTTCTAAAAGATTAGTGAAGGGTCGAGATGGCGGACTAGAGGGGGGGGTGAATAGTCCTTTCTAAAATTAATCGCGTCGGCTAACCGAAACAAATGCGGAATTAAAACTATCGGTCTAGCCAAGACTACACCCCTCTACCTATACTCTATGACACCTTACAAAAGATCCTAAACAATGCAAATAAGGTGTCGGGCTAGCTAGAGCTCACCTAACCAATTCTAGAAGCAAGGTCACACAAACCTATGCAACTAGTACTCAATCAACCGGGGAGCTCCTACACATGCCACTAAGCAAAAGCACCAAGCCTAAGCTCACTAGCAATGCTCAATAACAAGGCTACACAAGCCAAATTAGTGAGCTCAACTTAGCTATACAAACTAAGCAATGTGACTAGCAAGACTACAAGTCAACTAGTCACTCACGGGATCAACTTCTATGCTACACAAGCAAGGAAGGTAACTAGCAAGCTACACAAGCTAACTAATTACAAGAGCAACTATTAAGCTACACAAGCTAGATAGCTACACAAGAGCAACAACTAAACACTAGCACAAGTATGAGTATGGAAATACAAGCTAGTGAATGGAGATAGCAAACCACCGAGAAGATGAAGACAATGTTGACACGGTGATTTTATCCCGAGGTTCACTTGGTTGCCACCAAGCTAGTCCCCGTTGAGACAAGCTCAAGGTTGTCGCCGGTCCTCTTGCTAGTGGTGACTACACTAGTCACACTCTCCCCAAGGAGTGCTTACCACAAGCTCTAGCACTCGACCCGGCCGAACCACTTGACGCTCTTCACGTCTCCTTTTTACTAGAGTTGCTCTTCACGATCTCCCGCGGGGTGAGCACAATACCCCTCACAATCCTTCTCCGGAGCCACGCACAATCTTCACGCGGGCTTCACGACGGAGACTCGATCACCAAGCCGTCTAGGAGGTGGCAACCTCCAAGAGTAACAAGCACCACCGGCTTGCAACACGAACACCTAGTGCCACTCGATGCAATCTCTCAAAGCAACGCACTAGAATCGCTCACTCGCAATAGATTCGCACACTAGCAAGCACAAGCGAGTTAGAGGGCTCCCAAGCACTCCCCAAGCATGGACACCAAGTCCCAAGGGTGCTAAGCACCAGCCAAGGCCGGCCACCATCTCCTTTTATAGCCCCAAGGGCTCAACTAGCCGTTACCCCCTTCACTGGGCACTTTTCGTACTGACCGGACTCACTACAGGGTGACCGGACGCGTCCGGTCACTAGAGTCCGGTCGTCCGTCCCCAACGGCTAGTTTTCGCGCGCGTTCAGCCTTCTACTGACCGGACGCGTCAGGTCATAATGACCGGACGCGCCTATGCCTGAGTCCGGTCGCAAACAGAGAGGTTTCGGGGCTGTTTTTCAGTGACCGGACGCGTCCGGTCACTACTGACCGGACTCTACCGAGCGTCCGATCAATACACCTCAAATCAGCACTCAAAAAGCACTGACCGGACTCTGTGACCGGACTCAACACTACTGACCGGACGCGTCCGGTCAGTGAGTCCGGTCACTGACCTTTCAACGCTCAAACGGCTATAACTCTTAGCTCCGAACTCCGATTTCGATGATCTTGGACATTTTGGAAAGCTAACTCAGAGGGCTACACATCCCACATACATAGCTGATCCAACTCACAAAGGATTAGAACAGGATTCCAATCCAAGATCCATCGCTTCTCTTTTTTCAACCAAAGCTTTCTCCGAAACTTCTCCGAGTTGATCCAAATCAACCCCAACACCTTCTCCTTTGCAAATGTGCCAACACCACCAAGTGTACATCATCTTGTGCATGTGTGTTAGCATTTTCACAAACAATTTTCAAAGGATTTTCACTTGCCCTCACCACGCCACTCGATCTTAGTAACATCGCAAAGTTAGATCGCTCAAGTGGCACTAGATGACCGATATGCAAACAGGTTTGCTCCTCTTAATAGTACGGCCAACTATCCTAAACCCGGTCATAATCTTCTCTACACACCTATGACCGGTGAAATGAAATGCCCTACAAATATACCTTTGCCTTGCGCATTCCATTCCATCTCCTTCGGTGTTGATGCAACACATGCACCAACCTATCTTCAAATGATATGATCCACTTCATATCATCACATGGCCTCCATGGTCCATCGATCTTGACATCACTTGCTCTTCACCATCGCTTCGGTCCTTCGGCGCCAAGTCTTGCTTAAGCCTCCCGACACTCGGTACCAACGGCTTCAAAGCCTCAACTTGCCCTTCACCTTCGCAACCGGTCCATCAAGCCAAGTCTTGCCTTGATCTTCTCCATCTTAGCCATATGACCACATGTCATGTCACATATGCAATAAGCTCCTTCATCACATGTATGAGCCTTGCAACATCTTCCAAGCCATTTCACCTCTATGGCATATGTTGCTCACACATGATCACCTATGGACTAATCACCTGTGTAATTTCACTTCAAACACATATTAGTCCACCTAAGTTGTCACTCAATTACCAAAACCAAACTAGGACCTTTCAATCTCCCCCTTTTTGGTAATTGATGACAACTCTACAAAGATATGGAAATTAAGCTCTTTGGATTCTATGTTACTTATCCAACATTAAGACCATATTAGAGAATTTGGATAAGCACCATACAACCCGACTTTGTAGTGTTAACTCCCCCTACATGTGTGCTCAAATGGTTTGGTTTCAAGCTTGCACACATGCATAAATATGAAATTTGTGGGAGTGTTAGCACTACTAAGTGATGCTAAGGTATACATGATGAAATTTTACCTTTGAAGCGTGCATACCACATTTGATTCATCCTTAGCATCGAAGAGTAGCTAGACATCATAAAAACTAGAAAACCCCGTGAGATCAACATTAATAGCAAGGGTCTAGTTTTGCATTAAAAGCACAAGTCTAGCTATTAACCTATGCATGCTAGTTATCAATTCATCAATTAAATCCTATAACTAGCATACACCACACAAGCATGCATATAAAATTTTAAAACTTATGCAATGCAAGCAAGCACATGATTATGCACATATCAAATGCAACAACCAAGTTCATGAGCTTGCTCCCCCTACTTGTGTGCTCTCATTGTCCAAGAATTTTGATCCTTCAATCTTGCTCCCTCTTGATCCATGTCCATCTTCTTTTCTCCCTCTTTGTCCTTGACATATCATAATTGACATATCTTTTCCATAACTTCTCCCCCTTTGTCATCAATGACCATAAAAGGTATGCTCTTTTCTCACAAAGGGTGACACTAGGGTAGATGGTTGACACTTTAGGCTTCATTTTTGATGGACACTACTATATGTGTTGGAATGAAACCCACTTGAAGGATCTTTGACCTTGATACCACTAGGTGGGGCACCTCCCTTATGTCATAGCATGGGTCATCCAATTGATAAACTTGAGCTCTTGTTGGAGAGGGATGCTTTGCTTGATTTGATCACTTATAGTTGAGGATCACTTGAAGTCTTGTAGGATACCACTTGAATGAAAGTTTAAACTTGATATCCATTTGCATTATTGTCTTCTTCTTGAACTCTTGTCGTCTTCATGAGCTTCTCATTTGTGACTTGAACTAGGCAATATTGCACAAGATATCTAACTCGGTTTGCTCTAGAGTAAGCTTCTTCACACATCTTTCAATGGTTATCTTACTCATGTTGAATTAGACACTTGAATGTTCATCTTCTAGATCAAGTACTTGGGTTCACTAGCTCATGAACAAATTCACATACTATCCACTAGATCATATAGTCAATCAAGCAATAGTGGTAGGCTATGAATTTAAACTTTTCAATTGTTATGCATGATCCTATTGAGCATGTACTATATGCACTAACCGCATACTAGTAAGGGATGAATATGATCATGCACATTACAATGATACCTTTGCTATCTTGGAGTAGAGGATAGTCATTTGATTCCAATTAAGCTCCAAATAGCAATGTGAAGTCCATGGTGAAGACCAATATATACCAATTGATAGAACAAATCTTCACTCATATGATTAAGTGCGCTATCTTGTTGTGGTTGGCTTGCTTCTTCATTTGAACATAGCTTGCATATGAATACCACTTGAATTGTCATGATTTGCTTTACTATCTTGCATGTTGCTTGCTTTGCTTGGTCAATCCTTTCATTGCTTCAACTAAGCATCTCAAATATCCTTTGAATCACCACTTCCATATTAGCCTTCCAAGTATCATACTTGGTTAACCTACCAAAGGCGGCAAGCCCCTACAAAAGGGAGAAGTGACCTCTCTCCAAAGAACCATCCTTGATACTCACTTGAATTGACCTTGTTTGATTGATCCAATTAAACTCTTCTTGAAAATGTGACTTTGAATTCCTCTTTGAGTCCTTTTCTTTCTTCCAAATGATCTTCAATTTGATACTAGAGCTTGATCTTTATCTTCATCTTGATGTTGGTCTTGATCTTCAATTTGAGTACCAAATGTGTGCCAAATACACTTCCCAATCACATGAACTTGTACTCATATTTGCCATACTTCTAGCTCATCTCAAAACCAAACATAGGTCCCTCAACCACTTTATAAACATGATTCCAACTTGAGGGCCTTTCAATCAAAGTGACTCTAAATCAATCCAATATTTGTCACTTTTCTGGCAGATTCTGTCCTTCTCAAAGAAACATGCATATCTCCCAAAATATAAGTCCAATGACCATGAAATTTGGTGGAGATGTGTCTCACTATGTATTCTAGCAGCCATAAAAATTTGAGCTTCATTGACTTTCTAGATTGCTACCAGATTTCAATTCTTTCCATAGTACTACATGCTGAAAACTGCTGCACAATAGTTGACAAGATCTACTCCAAAACCAAAGTACATCTTATCCAATAATCATGAATTTTGCACAGCAGCTAATATCATAAGTGTAGAGCATGTGTACCAAATTTCAAGCCAATCCAAAAAGATTTGATCATCCAAACATGGCTATCTTCTCAGCTCACTCAGATTTTGCAATATTGAACAACTTTGAGCAATTGAGCTATACTCTACCAATATGAATCAAACTTGAGCTAACATGTTTGAATACTCTCACAAGACATATATCCATTCAAATCACTTACTAAAAGAAGTCTCATGAACATATCCATTCAAACTAACTCAAACTTGATCACTAAGCAATCTATCCATTCAATCATCTTATAGCAAGCAACATATGCATATATATCCAATTCAATCAACTCATATGCACCCAAATGAATATGATCAACTAAGATATACCTTGGTAGCTCATGATCATCCAATAGCAAGCTTCTTCATCCATCATTTACAAGCCTTCAAATACTTCCAATCAACCACCACAACTTGATCATGACACTTGTATGTTGTAGCACATTTGGACTTCACTTCACTTCACTTGATTTGGCATTGGGATGAGAATAGCAATAAGCTTCATTACTTGATTCAATCACATGATGATCAATACGGAACAAATTGAATCAAGCCTCCAATGCCATGGTACCTACACACATTCATCCACCTTTTGATGGTACCCAAACTTGTTTGGGTCCTCTCAAGTTAGGTGCAACATACTTTGGCATAGCCTTAGTATGAGTAGCGAGATGAGTTGCAATAGTAGCCTTAGGGGTACCATTTTCATCCTTTCTAAGCACAATATTATCATCAATTGAAATAGGCTTAGAAGCGTTACCTAGGGGACATGAATTTGCCATGTGTCCCCTTTCCCGGCATGAGTAGCAAACTCTCTTGGATTGAGCCTTTTCTTCCTTGCTCAAATGTTGCTTCTCATTGCCTTGCTTCTTCTTGTTTGCTTGAGCCTTCTCCTCAAGCTTGTTTGGGCAACCCGAAGCTAGGTGGCCCAATTCATCACAATTGTAGCACTTGATGTGAGCCAAATCTTTCTTCTTTTCTTCATTCTTGCTCATCATCATCTTGGCATCTTGAATGTGAGTTGGATGCCTTGTTCTTCCGCCCCTTCTTGTTTTCTTCTTCTTCATCAAGTCACCATCATGATGGTTGTTCTTGATTTGAACTTGGGGCTTCTTCTTGTTGGGGCAAGCTTTTGCAAGATGTCCCATCTCATGGCATTGATAGCACATGAAATGAGATAGCTTTTCTTGTTCTTGCTTCTTCATTTCTCTTTCAAATCTTCTCTTGCCCCATCTCTTGCCGTTGACATTGCTTTTGTTGAAGCCAATGCCACTCTTGTCACCATAGCTTCTTTGATTCTTCATCATGTGCTCATGGGTGACTTTTGATCTACACCACCTCTCTAACTTGTTGCTCAAGTTCTTCACTTCACTTTTGAGCTCATTGTTCTCCTTCAAAAGGTTAGTCTCACAAGACATAGAAGTAGAACAAGCATCTATATGTGAAGAACATGGCATAGATATTAAATCATCACAAGAGGTGGATACATGCTTCTTCTCTACATCACATGGGTTAGCACAAATATGTGATTGATCATTTGACCCAAATGATGAGCTCTCACTAGTTTTAGTTTCTTCATTAGAAAGCTTTTTAGTGAGAAAAGCATGGTTTTGTACCAAGTTGTCATGAGCAACACTAAGTTCCTCATGAGTCAATTTAAGCTCATCATGTGAACAAGTAGTAACATAAAGTAGATGCTTTTGTTGTTCACATGCATTCTTTAGAAATGAGTTTTCTTTTGTCAATTTCATTGTTTTAGCCATCTCATTTTCTAAAGCCTTAGTGAGTCTACATACAAGCTCAAAATTTGGATCATCACAATCAACTACCACATTAGCAATTGATACCTTAGTGTCACCATGTGACATGAAGCAATGTGGAGTAGTAGAAGAGCTTGAAGAGACATCACTCTCATAGCCGTCATCATCATCATCAAGTGTGCATGGAATGGCATCATCATTTGCACCACTTGAGCTTCGGCTATGGTCACCGTCATCTTTGTCAAGTGATCTTGTGGATTGATCATCATCATCATCACTTGACCATGAGGTGGAGCAATCCTTCACAACCACCATGTTTCGGTCATGCTCAATATCCTCATGTACCATCTCTATGTGATCCTCCTCCTTGAATTTGCCATCATCCCAAATAGAGAAATCACCATAGAGATATTTGAGTGCCATCCACATATCATGGGCACTCACCGAAGTCATCACCCTACCAAATATCTCATCTTGCAAAGCATTTGTTAGAAAACATTGGGCTTGTGCATCGAGTGTTAGGCAATCCTCTTGCGCTTGGGTTAGATTACTCTCATCCAAGGCATGAGTAAAACCAACAACAACGATCCACCAAAACTTCGGACCAAAAGCATGGAAATGATCAAGCATATGAAGTTTCCATCGTGCATAGTGTGTGCCATCAAAAATATGTGTGTCACACTCAACATCTAGCCAACTAGTCGCCATCCTCTCGGGTCGGTGAAGACCACAAATGAGAGACCTAGCTCCGATACCAATTGAAGGGTCGAGATGGCGGACTAGAGGGGGGGTGAATAGTCCTTTCTAAAATTAATCGCGTCGGCTAACCGAAACAAATGCGGAATTAAAACTATCGGTCTAGCCAAGACTACACCCCTCTACCTATACTCTATGACACCTTACAAAAGATCCTAAACAATGCAAATAAGGTGTCGGGCTAGCTAGAGCTCACCTAACCAATTCTAGAAGCAAGGTCACACAAACCTATGCAACTAGTACTCAATCAACCGGGGAGCTCCTACACATGCCACTAAGCAAAAGCACCAAGCCTAAGCTCACTAGCAATGCTCAATAACAAGGCTACACAAGCCAAATTAGTGAGCTCAACTTAGCTATACAAACTAAGCAATGTGACTAGCAAGACTACAAGTCAACTAGTCACTCACGGGATCAACTTCTATGCTACACAAGCAAGGAAGGTAACTAGCAAGCTACACAAGCTAACTAATTACAAGAGCAACTATTAAGCTACACAAGCTAGATAGCTACACAAGAGCAACAACTAAACACTAGCACAAGTATGAGTATGGAAATACAAGCTAGTGAATGGAGATAGCAAACCACCGAGAAGATGAAGACAATGTTGACACGGTGATTTTATCCCGAGGTTCACTTGGTTGCCACCAAGCTAGTCCCCGTTGAGACAAGCTCAAGGTTGTCGCCGGTCCTCTTGCTAGTGGTGACTACACTAGTCACACTCTCCCCAAGGAGTGCTTACCACAAGCTCTAGCACTCGACCCGGCCGAACCACTTGACGCTCTTCACGTCTCCTTTTTACTAGAGTTGCTCTTCACGATCTCCCGCGGGGTGAGCACAATACCCCTCACAATCCTTCTCCGGAGCCACGCACAATCTTCACGCGGGCTTCACGACGGAGACTCGATCACCAAGCCGTCTAGGAGGTGGCAACCTCCAAGAGTAACAAGCACCACCGGCTTGCAACACGAACACCTAGTGCCACTCGATGCAATCTCTCAAAGCAACGCACTAGAATCGCTCACTCGCAATAGATTCGCACACTAGCAAGCACAAGCGAGTTAGAGGGCTCCCAAGCACTCCCCAAGCATGGACACCAAGTCCCAAGGGTGCTAAGCACCAGCCAAGGCCGGCCACCATCTCCTTTTATAGCCCCAAGGGCTCAACTAGCCGTTACCCCCTTCACTGGGCACTTTTCGTACTGACCGGACTCACTACAGGGTGACCGGACGCGTCCGGTCACTAGAGTCCGGTCGTCCGTCCCCAACGGCTAGTTTTCGCGCGCGTTCAGCCTTCTACTGACCGGACGCGTCAGGTCATAATGACCGGACGCGCCTATGCCTGAGTCCGGTCGCAAACAGAGAGGTTTCGGGGCTGTTTTTCAGTGACCGGACGCGTCCGGTCACTACTGACCGGACTCTACCGAGCGTCCGATCAATACACCTCAAATCAGCACTCAAAAAGCACTGACCGGACTCTGTGACCGGACTCAACACTACTGACCGGACGCGTCCGGTCAGTGAGTCCGGTCACTGACCTTTCAACGCTCAAACGGCTATAACTCTTAGCTCCGAACTCCGATTTCGATGATCTTGGACATTTTGGAAAGCTAACTCAGAGGGCTACACATCCCACATACATAGCTGATCCAACTCACAAAGGATTAGAACAGGATTCCAATCCAAGATCCATCGCTTCTCTTTTTTCAACCAAAGCTTTCTCCGAAACTTCTCCGAGTTGATCCAAATCAACCCCAACACCTTCTCCTTTGCAAATGTGCCAACACCACCAAGTGTACATCATCTTGTGCATGTGTGTTAGCATTTTCACAAACAATTTTCAAAGGATTTTCACTTGCCCTCACCACGCCACTCGATCTTAGTAACATCGCAAAGTTAGATCGCTCAAGTGGCACTAGATGACCGATATGCAAACAGGTTTGCTCCTCTTAATAGTACGGCCAACTATCCTAAACCCGGTCATAATCTTCTCTACACACCTATGACCGGTGAAATGAAATGCCCTACAAATATACCTTTGCCTTGCGCATTCCATTCCATCTCCTTCGGTGTTGATGCAACACATGCACCAACCTATCTTCAAATGATATGATCCACTTCATATCATCACATGGCCTCCATGGTCCATCGATCTTGACATCACTTGCTCTTCACCATCGCTTCGGTCCTTCGGCGCCAAGTCTTGCTTAAGCCTCCCGACACTCGGTACCAACGGCTTCAAAGCCTCAACTTGCCCTTCACCTTCGCAACCGGTCCATCAAGCCAAGTCTTGCCTTGATCTTCTCCATCTTAGCCATATGACCACATGTCATGTCACATATGCAATAAGCTCCTTCATCACATGTATGAGCCTTGCAACATCTTCCAAGCCATTTCACCTCTATGGCATATGTTGCTCACACATGATCACCTATGGACTAATCACCTGTGTAATTTCACTTCAAACACATATTAGTCCACCTAAGTTGTCACTCAATTACCAAAACCAAACTAGGACCTTTCAATTAGAAGGATAGATTATGAGTTGTTGGAGAGAGATTTTTCTAATCTTTCTGAAAAAAATTAAATTAGGAGAAGGTTTAGGGAACTTTTGGAGATACTCTAAAGCCCATTAGATCGTATATCCTACAACATGGTGTCGGCTACGGTCTAAAGACGTAAAACTTTCATGCGCTACCGCTACATCACTCATCATGTCGCGACGTTAAGCCTGAGCCCATGTCACAATGCACAAGCATATGACACGTCTTCTCACTATCTTAATCTCGTACCAAGCATACATAATAAACATCATTTAAGCCGAGTCAATCTCTAAGCAATTTTGTAACCACAGTTAATCGTTGTCGGAGGAACACCAAAAGGGTACCCCAATCAACGCAAAACTAATAGGTTAAACCTAGAACACCAATTAATAGCAAAACCTAGCAAGTATAACCTTCTAAAAAGTCAACTCCTCGAGCCCCAGTACGTAGGCCTCGAGCCCTCCGCAGCCATACATCGCTCCTCGAGACCCCACGCGGGGACCTCGAGCCTCTCTGGCGCGACAGCCTATCCCTCGAGACGCTCCACGCCACCCTCGAGCGGCACGAGCACCGGACACCCACCCCATACTGCGTATTTAATGCGTTCACCCACTCCGGCCACGTCCCCTGGTGCACGGCGACATGCGCCACAGTAAACCGGAGCCACAGTCAAATCTCGCTTTCACCTCAAGCATGGGCAAAAGGCGCCAGTACAGCGTTGTTGGGCCGTGCCCTGCACTGTAGCACACTCGAGCCTCGTCCCGAGGCCTGGGATCCCGCTGTACGCCCGGGCGTTCCGGGACTTGCCCGTACCTGCGGGGGCTCGGGCCCTCCGTAGGCGCCACCTCGAGGCCGGCTCCGCGCCCCTCGAGCCCTAACTGCTTTCACGCTATTGGAGGGCAGGTACCCCAAGACCCGGAGGGACCCCGCCGTGTCCTGTACGTACCGGGATGAGTGCTGTACGACTTCCACATCGCCACGCCTCCACGTCCGCGCCCGGGATGGAGGCCACGTATCAAGGACGCCTCAACAGCAACACCCACGTTAGCTACAGTGACTTCGACGAGACAGAGTTCCTACCCTTCGCCATACCGAACGCTGTACATGTCAATCCTATGTAAACCCTGGCCTCCTCTTGTTCTATAAAAGGGGACGTCAGGGCCCTTCGCGCGCAAGAAGAGACACACGAGTGCACACACATACACGAGTCCGGACTCCGGTCCACGCTCACTGAGCTTGTATTCGCCCCTGTACAAGCACTTAGGTGCAAGTAATACAAGAATCTCCTCCCCCGCTGGACGTAAGGCCTTCTTTGCCCGAACCAGGATAAATCCTTGTGTCATCTTGCATCATCATCCAGGAAGAGAGCACGCGATCATATTACTCGTTGGTGTCATACCCCCGGGTTTGAAACACCGACAATCGTTTATTGCACCTGGTGTTTATTACGATTATTAGATTTTGTTTGATTTAGGTGAAATAAGGTTTTGCTTGTCTAATTAAATCTGACAAAGATAGCTAACTCATTATCATTGGTATTAGGCTAGTCCTAGCGACCTAACAACAAGTTGCTTTGTAAGTCTGTTGTAACGCATGAGCATGTTCCAAGTTTAATATCAACTAGCAAAATATGCATGTGCTAGCTTGAAACATAACCTACTCTCTCCATCCCATATAAATACATTTGTACGGTTTAAAATTTGCAAAAAAAAGGTTAGCATTCTAGACAAACAAGGAACATTGTCTCCTAATATGAAAGTTAATTATGGGTGGATATACTCAATAATGACCAAATTCAAGAGATATCATCTGGGAAACAAAAGGGTATATATGTGTCTTTAGCCAGTGTCCTTAGTCCGTCTAAAATTTTCTGGAAACTTAATTATTATAGGACGAAGGGAGTATATAGAATACTTTATGGTCATTGATTGTTTTTATATAGTAGTTTATATTAGTGTTAGTATATACAATTTCTAGATGGATAATTTGTATATATTTATATTATCTTTTATAATGATAATTGTGTGTAATTTAGATGTGGACTTAAGGGTTACTTTGTAGTATCTATCATGATAACATATGTGGCTAATTAAGATGCTATTTTAAATTACATTTTGAGGTGGGTAATTTTTATGCAATTTAGGTGGTTATTTCAAAATTATCTTTCATAGTTGTGAGTGATGCAACTTTGTAGTTGATAACTTTTTTATTTGAAGTCATTTTGATCCTGAAATATTTAATTTACAAAATTTCATAGAAGTTAATACCAGAGGAATCCATGCTCTATAGTCATAAGTGAGTGTGTAGTGGTGGCTAACGGGCTTGGATGGAGAAGCGAGCAAAACAAAAGTTGTAGATATCAAAAAGTTATGCAACTTTGTAGTTGACAACTTATGACCTCTATAACTTGTGTGTGTATTCTAATCCTTGCTATAATGTTTATCTTTTACCTCACCTCACCCTTGGTCCACGTTCTCTTAAGACCCTCTTACTTCTACCAATAAGGTGTGAAAAGCGTAGGTAGTTGTTTTAACTCAAGGACATTGGTTTGGTGCAAACACAAAATTGAACTATGGCAGCTTAGGATGACCACAAGTACCTTAAGGATGCACATCACCAATTTGATGAAGTTTGTTGTCTCTCTTCTTGAGGTATTACCTTTGATCTCATCATGGGTGCACTGACCCACTAGATCACATGGAGGTTCTTCTTAATCTTCTTATTATGTCTTGTTCCTAGGTGAGCGAACAATGCACCCAATAGGTGTAACCCTCAAGCCTCAGTCGATTTGATAAACTTGGGTGATGGGTCTAGAGATATCATCTGAGTGACTTGTGCTCTTCTTTGTCCAACTGATCACCTAACAAGTCAGGCCTTTCGCCCAAGCTCCCGCAACCGTATCATTATTGAGCGTCAGAAGGAGTTGAACAATGCCTAGAGATCGGTCCATTCCACCAAAAATGGTGCAAAATAGAGGAAGGCAATGCTCTATTAAGACATCAGCAACGACATGAAACATGAGACTGTTGTGATCAAAGGTAGACTATCTTCAAACTCTTAGGGAAACTTATACTTGTTGCGTTGTTATTGTCGATTTGGTGTTAGAGTTGACTATAGCTAACATATTTTTTCAGCTTCCGAGAGAAAGAATGTCAACCTCATCCACGAGCTAGATCTCTTGCATGGACAGTACTACCTCTCGGACAAGGCTTGAACAAGCTCAAACATCACATGCCAATGTTTGCTAGTTGAATCTGTCTTGTGAAAGGTCGGCAAGATGTCGACTGCATGCTAACTGTCTGAGGTGAAGGAGAGCCTCTTATATTAGGCTTTAGTGTTTGGCCCAAACGATGTTGCGGGTAAACCTCCAACTCATTGTTTCTTCTTTAGCACTTAGGGAGTGTCTTATCTTTGTCTTGGTCTAGTCCGTGAGTCCTGCACAATTATTGTGATCATAGAGTTGAAGAGTAGCTAAAGTCCATTGTGTGATAGCCTCATCAAGGTCGGCCCTGTTCGTTTGAGCTATAAGCCAGTTCGGCTGATTCATATAACTATTTTTTTGTGAAAGAAAAATATTGTTCCATAATTGATTTGTACGAATTAAAGCTAGCAGGGTAGCTTAAGCGAACAAAGCCATAGTGGTGCGTCTAATTCGATTACTTCTATCTCAATGACCCCAATTCAGACCATGTGCCGTATCTCAATGACCCCAATTCAGACCATGTGCCGATGTTGTTTCTACTGAGCTGTTATAGCTACGTCCAAGAACCAATTTAAGAAGCTACTGGAGACATGGTTAATGTGGGCTTTCCTCATCATCAAAGGGTAGTGCCACTTCATCACACAACCTGATGACCCAGGACTAGTCAGCTTTATATTAAGAAGAAACTAGGTCTGATTGACTTTTAAAAACGCACAACAACAAAACTTGCCTATTTTGTTTTTCTGGTCCACATACTCACGTGGTAAAGCAGGGGCAAATACAAAGGGAGGGCTAGGGCCGGGGGCTCTAACCCTCACTACGGCTGGTAGATCAATAGAAATATACGAAGGATGAGGAGAAAAAGAGGTGGAGTAAAGAAGAAAAATGGAGAGATAGAGGAAGAAGAAGAGAGTTAGCTCCGTTTTGATCATATTCCACTACAGCAGAATCATTCTTTGCCGAGTGCTGGCAGCACTCGGCAAAGAGCCTTTTGCACTCGGTGAAGGCTTCGCCGAGTGCCGCACTCGGCGAAGGCTTTGCCGAGTGCTGACATATTTGGCACTCGGCAAAGAAAAAAATAAAAAAACCCCGAAAAAATAAGGAAATTTTTTTATTTAATTGGAGGAGAGGCCCACTGGGCAGCGCCCACTCGTCACCCTCGAAATCGCAAGTTCTACTATTTCTCACGCAGTCAGCAGGATTCGAACTCACGACCTCTCGTTCGCGCGAAACCTCCTCTATCACTGCACTACACACTCATATACGTTCCATCTCCGTTTCGATTACCCATATATTATACTAAACCGTGTGTAACTTGCTTATTTGAGACCCTAAACGAATTCAAATCAAAAAGTTGTAAACTACAAAGTTTTCTAACTTTTCAAGATCTACAACTTTTATTTTGATAGTTTTTCCATCCGAGGTCGTTTATAAAATTTTGAATTTCAAATTTTACAATTTGAAACGTAGTTTTCGTTGACAAGATGATTTCAAATCAAAAAGTTGTCAACACCAAAGTTTCATAACTTTTTAAGATCTACAACTTTCATTTTGGTCATTTCTCCATCTGAGGTATTTTGAAAAATTTGAATTTTAAAATTTTCAAATTCGACGCAGTTTTGCATAACTAGATGACTTCAAATTAAAAAGTTATCAACTACAAACTTTCATAACTTGTCAAGATCTACAAAGTTTATTTTGGTTGTTTGACTATTTGTGCATCCGACATTGTGGTTCTAATATTATTCACAAACATTATATATCACTCTTGTAGTTTTATAAACTACCGGAGAGATATATAAGATTTGTGAACGAATTTATTTTAAGTTTGTCAAATGAAGAAATCACCAAAACAAAAATTGTTCATTTTGATAAGTTAACCAACTTTGTAGTTAAAAACTTTTTCATTTGGATTAATTTACTGCTTCAAAATGTAATTTAAAAACTGGCTTTGCCGAGTGTCAAAAAAAAAACACTAGGCAAAGAGCTCTTTGCCGAGTGCCATGTGGCTGGCACTCGGCAAAGGCACCTCTTTGCCGAGTGGCAGCCACGTGGCACTCGGCAAAGACCTGACCACGTGGCACAGTTCGGGGCCACATTCTTTGCCGAGTGCCACGTGGCTGGCACTCAGCAAAGGCACCTCTTTGCCGAGTGCCAGCCACGTGGCACTCGGTAAAGAACCGCCCACGTGGCACAGTTCGGGGCCACATGCTTTGCCGAGTGCCACGTGGCTGGCACTCGGCAAAGAGCCCCTCTTTGTCGAGTGCCCGCCACGTGGCACTCGGCAAAGCATCCTTTGCCTTGTGTTTGCGCTTTGCCGAGTGCCACGTGGCCGGCACTCAGCAAAGAGGCTTTTTGCCCAGTGCCCGAAATTTGGCACTCAGCAAAGCCACCCTTCTACATCTGCCGCTGTGGTAAAGATATAATACTGCGCCGGCACAAGAGACAATTAACAAGCCATGCATGCATGCATATGGGGTTCAGAAACCCAGCCAGAGATATACGTAGGTGGATGACTGCAGAGACAAATAATTTTAAAATCTGCATGCGTAGCATTTGTTATTGTACGACTACATACTATACCCACAGAAGAAATTGACGTGACGCCATCGTCTCTTCTTTCTACGAACCATATATATACCTTACACTATTGTACAGTTAGGAACGGCGATATAGAATGGAAATTCCTTATAGTGTGAAATGCTAAAAGCTTCTCATGAGAAAAGAGAACTACAACACGAAATTTCATATTTCATATGAATATATGTATATATACGCACAGATAATTGGAAAAAACCTTATAGCTACTGCGCGCTTCCTTTAATTAGGGCGCTTCTACTAGCAGTGCTGATTCGATGATGAATATAATCAACTCAGTACATCACACAAAATGGCTTACATCCATGCATGCAGAGAGATAAGTATAACTGCGTTTGAATTAACAAGCAGTCACCGTCATCAACGTATTTTGCGTGGACCTACGCGTGTACTGTATATATAGATGCTGGTGTAGTACGTGACTACGTGAGAACGTTCATGCTCCTGATCAATATATATATATATTGCCCATGTATATGAGATTATTAACCTAATTGGCTAATTTGCATAATAACTATCATGCAAGTGTAAAGATGAGTTACTGACACTTATTGGCCTAGTTTTTTTTAATGTACACAGAAACCTTATGACTACGTACGGTCCGTGTATATTAATTTCAGGCCATGAAAGCAGATGTCCTATTTCAACACGAAAAGGATGAAACAACTGTGTAGCCTTTATCCTCTGATAATCATTGTATCCAAGTGCTGGGACAAACAAGAAACTAATATATTATAGTAAACAACAAATTATTATATCACCTTAACTTTATATAGTATTGAATTATACATAGCTTGAACGTCACATCCCAATATAAATACCTTCATCGATTGGAACAAATTAAAGCCAATGAATTCACAAAAACTATTCAAGCAAGCACTCATGCATGCACCATATGTTTCAGTGGGAGTTTTATCTGCATTAAATAGATTATCACATAGACAATTTTGATAACATGACAATATATTTAAGAGTGGGTGTTCCATCCACATTTCATTTCATTTTGTACGACATGACAGTTTTGGAAAAAGAGATTGGCCTTAAGTATCACATACCATATGTTGAGGAATGAGCCCTATCCTTAATTTGTATGAAATTTAAAACATTCAGAAGTTTATTATAAACTTATAAAGTTGAGGAAACAACCTTGGTGTATTAAATTGGATGCTCCACTTCCATTTTCCAAAAAACGGGTCATTGGTATGAAATTCATCCTCTCACATTTTCAGCTAGTTTTGAAATAAAACCTTGAGACCAAATGAAAATCAGCAAACAATTAGTTATTGAAATTGATAATATTTTACATGTGTGCATCATTGATGAGTAGCTAACAAAATTGCCTCTAGACTGAAATAAAATGGTAGACTAACACATCCAGGATTTAGATATGCTACTACACAAACTAGGAAATGGATAGTGTAAACAAATGTAAAAAAAATGCAAACGTAGTCACTGAAAGTTTGGTAGTAAACATGTTTCGAAAAGAAAGATGAGATACCAAAGTATTATGGCTGATCACTATCCTTATGTTAGTTAATTGCACCAAATGTGCTTAACAAAAATGAAGATAAATTTCATAGTGAGAAAATGGTTATTTACACGATCTTGCCACCAAACGCTAGTAAGAATACAAAATCCAACATGAAGTAAAAATGCATACGTCCTTAGAAAACTTCAGCAATTTTCCAGTCCACTTGATTTTGAATTAAATGTGCATGCCTAGTCTAATCAAGGATGCGCTCCATCTTGAAAGGGATAACATATCTTTGAATCCATGATAATCATTTAGTTGTGCAGCATGATATATATGGTCTATAAAGTTCCTGATCAGTTGAGGCTCTTGAAGTACAGACTGTTGTGGTTATGCATGTAACAAAATATGATTTCTTTACAAATAGGATGTTGGCATGGACTTAGGCCCTATTTTGTTTTAGCTTGCACGGATTATATATGTAGCTTGCAGCTTTGTTCAAATCTTTAAGTTGAATTTAAGAATCCCCAGATTGCTTGTAAGCAATGCAAATTGTAACAATCCGCGAGCTATATTGTCAATCAAACAATTGCTTCCCCAACATGTAAATGGTAACAATATGCAAACAAAAATAAATAGGACCTCAATCTGTAATACTAAATAAACACAAGCACTACTGCTAGTAATAATGATAATATACTTAAAAACTTTATTGCTCTGCATGTATGTTATTAGTCCAGTGGAGCTAGCGCTATGCAGTTTTCTTCAGAAAAAAAATTAATGCATGGAATGATTTCCAAATAAGCGATGTAGATGTCAATGAACTTGACAAAAGAAATAGATATCAATATTCCTCAGCATTTCAAGCTATATAGTATATAGATAAATGTCATCCATCCCATATTTTTTCAGTATATATGTAGCATATCTTGCATGTACATACAAAAGTAATATAACAGGATGTGGTTAAGTTCTTTATATGAGCACCAAAGTTCAGTCCTTTCTCTAGGAATAGGAAGGGAGAGAAGTACCTAAAAATAAATATGGAACTAGCTAGTATAGGCATTATGCAATAATCAGCCTGACCATTCAGTCATCGCATGATTTCAGATAATGGTCATGTACTATATTAGGTCTAACATATCACAATGACAGTTAATGACCAAAGTATAGTATGTGGCAACGTGTGTTCTACAGAAAATGGCAATGAGTCAATTTTTGTTTGGACAATTAATTAACTTGGCTATTCATCTCAATGTATGTTCCTTGCTTTAACGCCAGAAATATGTTGGTTAATTAGCCTTAACATATTTCTCCCCTATATATGTACACGAGTTTCAAATTTTTGTTTCCACCCAGGACGCTGTTCTTGAGATAATACCCCGACTGAAGGCAGTAATTTGAGGAAAAAAAAGATGTATTTAACAACCATATGCAAAGGGTAGAAAGAACGTATAACAAGCAGACACATGCATGGCCTGGCTCTTCTTCTTCTTTTTTTTTTACCTCCATAACTTCCCCATTGCCTTTTCCAGCTTACAACGGACCAAAGGTACTTTTGTCAGTAGAAACAGCATCTATACATGTCTATTCTAGCCTCACCAGTGCAAAAAGAACCCCTCCTACACCTTACCAGTTAAGGATATCTGTTGCTGAGCCGGTACGTGGCCTTTGCCTCCCTCCATTGCTCCCAGCAAGCACACACGCCGTACTTACTCACTACTGCAGTGAAAGGCGAGAGGAAAAGAGACGGTGATGTACAGGCTCTCTCCGCCTCACTGTCTCGCACACAAAGGACAAGAACACAGAACGCAACCAACCAAAGGCTACACCATCTCCATGAGAGAGAGGTGCACATCGACGCAGCACTGTTCCTACTACTACAGCAACAGTACGTAGTGTTAGTACTGAGGCTGGCCCTCTTCGGCTCTTCCCCAATAAAATCGTTCATCAGACGTACAAAGAAGTTAAGGCCAGTGGCAATGCCTTCCCCTCTGGCTCACCCTCTCCTTTACAGACTGCCAGGGGCCATAAAGAACTCTTGGAGCCAATACCACTCAAGGCCCAGACAAACCAAACTACACATGATTTTTAGCCCACGGCAGGGGTTAATTTTCAGTTGACCTTGCGTAAAACCACAAGAAAAGTCTTCCATTTTGTTTGTGCTGGTGCCTAATAACTGCCTACCATACGATCTATCTACTACATTATGACATGCATGATGATGCACCGTGGTATACATATGTAGTATGGACAAAGAGTGAGCAACAGTACAGAAAGTGGCAACCGCGGCAAAAGCACGAAAAATGAAAAACAAGAGTGCCAGCACCAGTACTCATAATATAAACAAGAGATGGTGACCAGTACAGATGAAGATGAGAGATAGATGGTTCAGAATTTGAACAACTGACCTGCAAATGCTTCATGTATAGGCTTTGTCTGCTGTAAGTTGACTGCTGCTAATGAACTGTCAAGGTTGTTGTCTTGCCATGCTTTCTGAGAACACTGTGCGGTTGCAATGACTCCAATCTAGGACGAGAACAGATCATATACATATGATGCAAGAAAGGCACAATATATATTGCACCGCATTCATGGTTCTATGGATTCAGATCTTGGCAGTAATGCTGTGTGTGGGGAGTGCAAATTTGAAGGTGTGTTATCATATGTAGGACATACGACAATCAGAATTGTCCAACCGAACTACATAAAGAGCGAAATGATACCTTAAGGAGTCCAATCGCACGAGCAAAAAAGGATAAAGCAATAGTAGCGAATTAAGCAAAAACCGAGCGAGTGAGATTTCAAACCATATGAAAGCAATAATAATTGATTAATTCGCCTAACTTCTCTATATATATTGTCAAGCCAACACAAGAATTTGAATGGCCGAAACAAAAATTGGAGAACAAGTGTTAAGAAGGCTACTCTAGGTCCTATCATCAAAAGTTATAATGGAATCTCAAAAGGTGAAGAAGATGGTGAAGAAGGTAGCAGACGGAAGGGAAGAATTTTTCAACTTTCCTTTTTTTTACTCTCCTGAATTCCTGATCGATCGAGGTCGCCGCCAGCTGATCGATCTCGCTCACAGATCGAGATCCAATGACGAATGCGCTTCTCTCTTGGAGGACGATGATGACGACGGCGACGAGGCTGCAGATGACTCAGCGCCGCCAGCGGCACCGGGACCGGCGCCACCGCGCTGATGAGGCGATTCGAAGAACCTCAGTGGCCCCGGCCTTTGCCATCCCGGCATCCTCAGCGACAATGCGTTGGCGTCTTGGCTCGACTCGGCACTGCTGCCGCCCGGTTGCGGGTTGTCGAGGTTGACCCCGAACAGGCGGACGCGCTTGGCGGCTGCGGTTGGGCTGTTGACGAGCGGCACCGAGTCGAGAACCGCCATGGGCAGGCCGCCGGGCGTGACCGCGGGGCCGGGTTGCAGCATCATAATGCTGTGCAGAGGCGGCGGCGGATGCGGCGGCGGCGGTGGCGGCGGATGCGGCTGCGGATGCGGCATGGACGCGCGCGGTGGCATGCCGGCTGAGCCGAAGAAGAGGAGCTGCCTGGCGGGCGCGGCGGCGTTGACGTTGCGGAAGTCGAGGGCCTGCTGGCGGAAGCGGTGGTGCTCGTAGAGTGTGGCGGGCGGCGCGGGCGGCATGAAGAAGCCGCCCGCGCCGCCGGCGCCCCAGGGCCCGTATGGCGAGGCGAGGGGCGGCATCATGGGCATGGGGAGCGGGAGGCGCGGGAGGCGGTGCGGGTCGCGGGAGTCGGCGCGGCGCTTCCAGTCGATGAAGAGGCGGTCCCTGGCGGCGTCGCCGGCGCCGCGGCAGAAGGAGACGGTGTCGCCGGCGTCGAGGCGCTTCTCCTTGACGAAGCGGCTCCAGCCTTTGGTCATGACGTAGCTCTGGCTGCTGTTCCAGTAGGAGTAGCGGAAGCGCCAGAGCTTGCCGGCGCGGTCCTCGAAGCTGAGCAGCAGGCCCTTGTCGTTGGCCGCCGCGTCCAGCGGGAAGTACTTCTCCGCGTGCTGCTTCGGGATCACCAGCCGGTTGAGCTTCCCGACGTCGCTGGGCGTCACGACCTTGTCGAACATGTGCTCCTTCTCGATCACCACCACGTCGTCGTCGCCCACGCCGCCGCCGCTCCCGGACGCCCCGGCGCCGTCGCTGGAGCGGAGGGCGGCAGACGCTGACGCCGCGGAAGGCGAGGACGAGGCGGCGGCGGCGGAGGAGGAGGCTCCGGTGTCGACCGTCGCAGCAGCCGCAGCCGCGGCCATGAAGGGGATCTCGCGCGGGGACGCCTCGTCGTCCTCCTCTTCCTCCTCCTGCTCTTCCTCCTCGTCCTCCTCCTCTTTGGAAAACCTACTCGAAGAGCTCGCGAAGTCCATAGCTCTGCGCCCGCGCCCCTGGCCTCCTCTTCGTCTTGGACGACGCCGCCGCGCGCGTCCCCGGCCGGCCTTTCGAGCGCGCGCCTGCCTGCCTGTCCCTGTTGCGGGCAGCGGCTTTGATGCGACGCGGTCCCCCTGCGCGCGCGGCGGAGACTGCCTGGGCTGGCTGCTTGGTTGCTTGCTTGCTTGCTGGGGGGAGAGTGAAGGAAGAGGAGGCGCGGGGGATCTATCCGCGACGCGAGCGAGCCCAGCTAGCCGCCTATCTATATCTACCACTCCTATCTGTCTGCCTCCCTGCCTGCCTGCCCCTCCCTCTCTCTCCTCTCGCTGTGAGTGAATTTGACCTGGCCGGCTAGCTGCTGCTGCTGCTAGTTGGACGACGGCGCGGCCGATCGGGAGGGGAGGCGAAGCGATTCATCTGCCTTTGGCGTTGGCATTGACCGCCCGCGCGCTCGCGCTCGCGCTCGGATCGATCGATCTCGTCCGCGCGCGCGCGTCGGAGGAAGAGGGGGCTCGCTCCGCTGTGGGGCGCTGCAGGGGGAGAGGGGAAGCTAGGCCGGGAT
Source organism: Coix lacryma-jobi var. lacryma-jobi (assembly GCA_009763385.1). Classification (NCBI taxonomy): domain Eukaryota; kingdom Viridiplantae; phylum Streptophyta; class Magnoliopsida; order Poales; family Poaceae; genus Coix; species Coix lacryma-jobi. Next base: position 246,155 of record CM019825.1, on the reverse strand, counting down.
CGAAGTGAATGACGGAGAGAGAAAGCTAGTGCGTGCGGTACGGTTGTTTCTTCTCTCTCTGGCTACTAGCGATTAGTGAGTGGTGATTGCTGCGGGCGAGGGGTAAAGCGGCCGAGCGAGCAGTGGGAAAGCTGCGGGAGCCGCGTTCGCTGCGCTCCTCCCACAAGGGAGGGAGGGAGGGAGGGAGGGGAAAGGAGCTACTCGTAGTTCCATCCATAATCCATTCCAGCAGCCCAGCGCGCGGGGAAGCCTGCTGGTAGGCGGGCGGAAGCGAGGGAGAGGCACTGCACTGACTGCCCTAGAAGATTCCACGAAGGTGACCGGGCACAACCTACCGCGCGCTCGTATTCGAGTCCTGCTAGTAGACTGGTAGGAAAGGTGCGTTGCATTTATGCATTTCTATTCTGAGAGTATTGTACTGTTGAGCTGTAGGCTTTGGACTACCGTATTGCATGCATGGTCCTACTGCTTGCCTTTTCAGTATTCTGTTTTCTGGTCTCACTGAATAATAATAATAATAATATGATTATATACAGTACAGACTGTGCACTGTTACCGAGTTAGCAGCTGATGTACGTATGTGATGTTAACCATAAATAAGTGGCCGATTCGATCCTGCCGAGCGATGAAATTCCATACAGCTGACAAAACTTGCAGTGGACAAACTTGTATTTTCTGTGCATTGTGTATTACAGTAAAAGTGAGCTTACGGTATCGGTCCCAAATAAATAAACTACTTCGTCTGCGCAGGAAGCCGTTTCTAACGAAATACGGAGTATAGGTGATCTAATTCTTTTAGTAAAGGAACAAAGTTCTAATCTGCACCATCCACGGACGATGGTACACGTAAAGGAACAAAGTGCAATTCATATGAACTATGGCAATAAATGATGTGCATATACTAACATAGATACCGCTATATATACTGTAGATATAACACTAAGGGGGTGTTTGGATCCCTGGCAAAAAAAATTTGCTCATCACATCAGACGTTGCGGCACTAGTTTCGTCTATTAAAAATAAATTAATTATAAAACTAATTACATGACCATATGCTAATTACTAAGACGAATCTATTAACGTAAATTAATTTATCATTAGCGAATGTTTACTGTAGCACCACATTGTCAAATCATGAACTAATTAAGTTTAATAGATTCGTCTCATGAATTAGTCTCCGGCTGATAAATTAGTTTTAAAATTACTATATTTTTAATAGGCGAAATTAGGGCCGCAAAAGTCCGATGTGACAGGGCAAAAAAAAATTTGCCCTAAAAATGAACACGCCCTAAAAAAGAGCGCCAATATATGCGCATGCGCTGGTGTGTGTGGTGGGGTGTGTGTGTGGGGGGGGGATTCGCATCTATTGATGACCACGGTAAAAAAAAACCAAACAAACTGGCGGCAATGTGAATTTGGTCGATCTGCTGGTAGTTGAGCAGGGTAAGGTAATTAGGCAAGGTAAAGTAGCAGGGCTGTGGTACTACTAGCTACTGCAGCCGCGGTGTAGCCTTGCAGAGAGGAGGATGGCGGGAGTAGTAGTAGGGTGGGGCCCCTATATATATGAATCAACTGGTTGGGCTCATGTGAGCTCGTCCTTGTCATGATATGGGGATGGAGGATCAATAAGCGAGCAAGTATGACATGCATGCCAACCGCGAGACATGCCTCTGTAGTCTGTAGACTCGATCAGGCTCGTAGCGGCCGGTGTGTGCATAGAACAACCAAGAGATGAACCAAGGCGGGGGGAAGGTAATTTCTTTCCACCACACCACACATCGCTCTCATGGCCGGCCGGCCGGGTGTGTGCGGTGCAGCGCAGTGCAGACGGCGATAATCACATGTGCCTGCGCGCAGGACATGGTGCGCAGCAAATTCTGCCCCCAACTCCCGTACTTGTAGGGTTCATGCTATGCTAGCTAGTGGCAGCTAGCTAGCTACGATACTCTGAGTATTTAGTAATATCTTCTCTCACACTCTCTTTTTCTTTTGTTGCTGATATTCTACTGCTAGTACAGTAATTTTTCAACTGCTTAGGGAAGACCTCAAAGAAATGTTTGTAAAAGTGGAAAAAAATTTAAAAACTTGCGCTTTAATTGGTGGTCAACCATGGATATATATATATATATATATATATAAGTGTACCAAATGAAATGTCACTTTCACACAAATATATAATTATCTTCAAAGTTCTCCGAATATCTATCTACTTATAACTTGCGCTACTTACCTGTTTGGATGCACCTAACTAAAATCTAGCTAGCTAATAAAATTTTAATGTAATACTTTAGCCGGCTAAAAGTTTTCTAGCTAAACTTTAGCTAGAGTGTGTTATGGTCTAGCTAGTAGACTCAGTTAAATTTTAATTGACTTTAGCTTGATTGATTGAAATAGCTTAATCCAATTGAACTTTAGCTGATCTTTTTGCTTGACTGTTTGGACAGCGGCTAGCAGTTAAATTTAGTAAGGTCAATCTCAATGGGAGTTTCATTTGCATTAAATAAGTTGTCACATAGGCATTGTTGATGACATGACGGTGTATTTAAGAAGTGAGAGAAGAAATGAGTTTCATCGACATGAATACCAACTCTCTATTAGTCATGAAATTTAATGCCTATGAAACTTTACAATGAAACTTTTACTCTCAATGGAGAATTTCATTCAAGTTTCATTTTATTTCATATGACATGACAGTGTTTGAAACAACGAAATAAAACCCACCATTGAGATTGACATAAGCTACTTGAGTTTAGCTAGTGCATCTGAACAGACTAACATTTTTTAAACATATCAACCTTGTTTGGTTCTTTCACACCCTGCTTTATCTGTAAGATGATCTCCATATCCATCAATAACGCCATGATATATAGACGAGCGAGGCATGCATGGTCCATGGAAAAACTCAAACTTTATTTAAATATGGACTAACTAGACTTAAAAGATTCGTCTCAACATTTACAGACAAACTATACAATTAGTTATACTTTTTATCTACTGCGCAACCGCCACCACAAATCATATGGAGCCGCCCCTAAAAAGCTTCTTGGTAGTAGTGGTAACAAGGAATTTTGTAAAAAAATGGAATCTAATCAGACCCATACTACTACTACTGAGTAGTACTTACATCATGAAACCAGCCGCTTAGCATTATTGATGAAAAGATCGTTTGGGGGTATGTAACAGAGCAGACATGCATGGCAGATAGTGGCGAAAAGACACCTATATATGCAATATGCTCATACCAGAATGCTTTACAAGCAAGTGCCTTTTTCCTCTCTAGCAAAGAGATTTTTTTTAGAGTGTAAATTCGTCGTCGGAATATTATAATGTTTATTGAGTGGTGGTAATGATTGATACGTGTATGGTGCATGGACCCAGTTTACAAGATGGGTGAGGTGTCCTGGAGTGAGGCTTCCCCGAGACAAAAAGGGCAGTAGGGTTCTAGAGACCTTCAACCAAAGTATCCATCCATGTCCGATATCGAGCGGCGGAGGAGAGATGCTGCCCTCCTCCTGAGTGAGTGACAGGAGTGAAAGTAAAAGCATCTGCGCTTATTTTTATCTGTCTGTATGTAGACATGCGCGCGCACGCCACACTGCAGGAAGCTCTTGGAAATGTGGCGTGCACATACTTACTATGCCAGAGTAGTATAGTAGTACCATGCTAATAGAAATGTTTGGTAGTTTAGCCGGTGTTACATGGGATATTGCGACATTAATTTAGTCTATTAAAATAAATTAAATATAAAACTAATTACACCGTCATACAATAACTAATAAGATGAATCTAGCTAAATTAATTTATCATTAGCAAATATTTATTATAACTAACACCATATTATTAAATCACAAACTAACTAGGCTTAATAGATTCATCTCGTAAATAATCCTCTGACTGACAAATTAATTTTACAACGACAACATTTGATGTGATAGAGTTAGTCCCTGTACCCTGTAGCCAAAGAGGCCGTGTCCTCTCATATCGTGATGTTGCGCCTCATCAATTTTTATATTTAATCCACCCTCCGGGGGACTGGAGGAGGCCCAGGGGCGCGGTACCGGGTTGTTGTTGTTGTTGTTGAAGCAGCTAGCAGTGCAGTGTGAAGGGGAAAAGGAAAGCAGCCAGGCCAGGCGACGGCGAGTCCCCAGTAGGCGTACTCGCTTGGATTGCGTCAATTGGCTGGACACACTGCCTGCACGTCGCATTACCTGTTCCCCCGGCCCTGTCCCTCTCTCTCTCTCTCTCTCGCCCAATTGCAGTGTTGGATCCTATCTGCTAGTAGCTCCTCCACTAAACTAACAGCAACTGGCCGGATCAACGCGCGCGGCAGTTTGCAACGTAGTATTGGTTTTCTGCACTGCACGAAGTACTCGGAGAAAGATTCGCCTTTTCAAAAGACACAATGGGGCCAGATCGGCACACCCACACACAATACGCACAGTATTACTGGTTTGGTTTCCTGCTAGCTAGCTACAACAAGGCTAGCTAGATTTGCTTATTGGCGCCCGCTTTCGGGGCATTTTTATTTATACACACAATATAATCATCATCAAATACATGCAAGCTTGACGGCCGGCCCTTCCTCCGAGTGCCCGGAATGAACACCGGTGGTGCAGCGTTGCTTATTACCTACCGGCGGCGGCGGTGGGCGCGGCTCCACGCCGCAAGCATGCAAGGACGACGCTTCTACACGTAGTGCTTGCTGCAAATTGCAAAGTCGTCGTAGCTGGCCGGCCGGCCGGCCGGCGAACCGAATAATATGCACGAGGCTGAAAAGGGCCGGCCGTCGGCCTTTATTTGACTTTGCAGGATCGGGGAGAGAAGAAGGGGCGGCGGCGGCGGCGGCTGCACAGCCTGACAGTGTGCGTGGTGCGCGTGCCCCCGCCCAGCCGCTTGCTTCAATTCCATTTCCATGCATAAGGCCACGGAGAGAAAAAGCGAACGTACTGTAATACTCCCTCCATCCATTTATCGGAGAGAAAAAGCGAACGTACTGTAGTACTCCCTCCATCCATTTATCGGAGTTATCTTACCGAAAAAAAATTCTCCAAAAATTGGAGTCATCTAAGTCAGGGACCACAATTTTCACCTTATTTTAAGCGCATGCAGCTCCTCTCACTGGCCCAATTAATGCGACTGTTTACATGCAGCTCCTCTTACTGGTCAAATTAATTCCTCCTTGGTCACTGCGCATGGCCCTAAAATGACTTCGATAAATGGATGGAGGGAGTATAGAAGAAGAAGGAACACAAACAGGCGAGGGAGAAAAAGCAAGCATCAAAGCGCTCGAGTTGCTTGTATTTTCGCGCGCGACTAATCAGCACCCTGTGCATGACAATTACAGTACTGGCCAATGCCCAATGGGATGACCAGGATGCAAGATGCTGCGATCGAGGGGCCCATCCAAAGACAAATAATAGGGCAAGTGTGCTAGCTGGGGAAAGCTAGCTAGTTTATGCATGGCCCCTGGCTAGCTGCTGTGCCTGCTACCCTCCATCCAAAAAAGAAGTCGTTTTGGGTTTTCATGCCACAAATTTGACTCAATTTATATAAAATATGTGTAATGTTTATATCTTCAAATAAATTTGTTAAAATCTAGACTTCAAAATCTTTCCGATGATACTAATTGCTTAGTATAAATATTTATATATTTTAATATATAATTGTCAACATTTATTTCTCGCCAAGTGAGAATGACATCTATTTTGGGACGGAGGGAGTACGGAGAGTAGTATACATTCGCATCAGTAGGTTTTTGGCATGCAAAGGAGAGAGGTTCGGTTTTATAATTAAGTATCGATCAGCCTGGAGCTGCGTAATATATAACTTACATGTTGAGGGCATGTACAACGGGTCGTCTCGGCTCGTCTCTGTCTTTGCGTTTTTACAAAAATCACCTCGTTTTGGCTTGGAGACGGTCTTCCCGTCGTCTCGCGAGACGACGAGGGGAGCTCGTGCTCCGAGGCCCAAGCGCCGCGAGCAGTTGCGTTGTACGACTCGTCTTCTTGTGTCGACGACGTCTGGATCCCGCGCGGACGTGTGCGGATTTTGGGTTTGGACGCGCGCAGGATGATGTTGCGACTTGCGCGCCGGAATCCACAGTCGCGGAAGGGGCGGAGGAGCGGCGCGCGGGATGACGCAGCTCGACGGAGTTGCGCTGCGGCGGCGTGCACCCTATGTTGCGGTAAGGTTCGACGATAGGCACCAATTGTTACCGCGCGTCAATCTTCTTCTCCACCGTCATCTCCCTCCCTGCACAGAACCCGGCTGCGCCACTTTCCTCCACCGACGGCGAGCTGCAGTTTGTTAGTATTGATCTCCCTAGTTACTGGGCCCAACGGCCCTTTATCTAACTTGATCCGCTCCTGATCGGGGAGCCCAACCCATTAATGGTTGGAGGGCCCCTGTCACACTGCGGGATATAAAAGGGAGGTGGGGGCCAAGGCACAAGACACGAGGTTCGTCGAGCCGCTAGCCACCCCACCGACATTCCCCAACCCTAATCCGATCTAGGGTCTCGCAGCCAGTGACGGGAAGCCCCCCTCCGTCGCCGCTGCGTCGACTCCAACCGCTCGACCTTCACTGCACCGAGCGCCTCCCCACGCCAGCTTCTTCCTCCTCATCCGGACCCGCAAGAAGGAGGAGAGAAACCTATGGCGGACGCCGGATCAAGTTCCAAGCCCACCGGAGATGGTCGATTCTCTAATCCTACTGTTCTTTAATTTCACTGTCTTACACATTAAGCATTTGTTCATTCACTGTTTAACCTAATCCCGAGCCTATTAACACTAAGAGATCCGATTGGATCTAACAATGGTATCAGAGGACTAAGCCTCTCAGAAATAGATCGGGATTTTAGACTAAGAAATGATCTAAGAACCCTAAGCACTCAGATCGGGATTTCAGAATAAGAAAACACTCAGATCGGGATTTTGTTTGGCCGCCGAGCGACATGCCATGAGTTTCGTCCCGGGCCAGACAAAAACTAACCCTAACCTAAGCACTCAGAAGGGGATAGAATCAGATGCTCCCTAAGCAGATCGGCGGGAGTAGGGTACCAACCTCACTGGATTGGGCTCCGCGCCGCCGTCACCGGGGTGAGGACTCACTGGCTCGCGGTGAGCTCCATCTCGGGCCTTAAGAACACCACCGCAGTGCTACTCGACGGCACCGCGCGCGGCTCCGGCCGCACGCGTGCGCCGGCGAGGGGCACCACGGCGGCGTCGTTAGCGTTGTCTTCATGGAGCCGGTGGTGGCCATATGGCAGAGAGTATCGGGGGAGAAAGAGGCTTGTCGCCGGTGGACGGCGGCCGGCTCCGGGGTGACCACGGCATCACCATCGCCATCTCTCTCTCTCTCGGCTTGTCACGGCGGCTGGAGAAGGAGAAAAAGTGAGTTTAGGGTTCGGGGAGCGGAGGCCGGGAGTTTTCATCTCCCGATCTCGGCGCTCGGCCGTTCGATCAGAATGAGCGGCCGGGATCGGCCGGGCCAGATCCGGCTCAAGCGGGGCAGGCCGCGGAGCGGGCCGTGTCGGCCCAGGCGAGCGGGGCGCCCCGCGCGCGCATTGCAGGCCGCGCGGCCCAGGCAGGAGCGCTGGCCAGGGCGTGGGAAAGGCCAACGTGGGCCGTTTTCCTCCCTGGTGGCCCGTTCGATTAAGACAAATGTTTTTCTCAATTTCAGACAATTTTCAGTTTCAGTTAAAATCTCTGTAAATTTTGAACCAACGGGATAAATTTTCAGAGAATATCAGAAAATAAGGTTAAGTTTATTCAGTCACGTTTTCCGCTGCAAAGTTTATTTTTTGTTCTTTAATTAAATTCGAACCAACGGGAGAATTTAATTGTTGCAACAATTTAGAAATTCAGAAAATTTGTAATATTGTTATATTCTGACCAACGTTGATTATATCAATATTATAAATGTTTTAGCTTCATCAGTTTTATGCATTATTTTTATTTTCTGCCCAACGGTGATATAGAAATAATGCAGAAGGAATTGTATGTTTTAATACTGACCAACGTTGTTTTAAAACATGCAATTTTTATGGATAAGATATTATTTGTGTTAAAGAATCTCACTATTCTGTCAATGGTTTTCAGGAATCAACTGGATCGCTCAGATTCCACCTCTGACTGGGAACAACTATAAGAAGTGGCGCGAGCAGCTTGAGTTAGCCTTGGTCATGACGAACAATGACCTTGCTCTCTCATCACCGTGTCCCGTTGCTCCAGAGGAGCCTGTGAGAGAGGAGAATGAGGAAGATGCCGCTTTTGCGACACACAAAAGGGATCATGCTGATAAGAGGATGTCCTATGACCTTGAGAAAAGGCAATGGGACAGTTCCAATAAGAAATGTCTCACTTTAGCTAAGGCTACTATTTCAGAGCCTATCAGAGGGTCCATCCCTGAGACACCCACCATTGCTGAGTATTTAGATCATGTTAAGAATCAGTTCCATGCAACTACTAAGTCTCAGGCAAGTGCTCTTATCAAAGAGCTTTGCAATAAGAAATACAATGGTGGTGGCGTTAGAGACCACATACTAAGAATGAGCACCATAGCTGCTAAGCTTGAGTCCATGAAAATTAAGTTACCTGATCCTTTTGTCATTCACATGATCTTTGCCTCACTGCCAAGTGAGTTTGACACTTTTAGTGTCAACTATGACATGTTGCCTGATGACTGGAACATGGACAAGCTCATTAGTATGTGCGTTCAAGAGGAAGAGCGCATTAAGGATTCACGTGGGGACTCTGCTCTCTATGTGAAGGATAATAAGAGAAAGTTTTTTAATAAGAATGCTAAACCACAAGGGAAACCAAAGTGGGATGGCAGCTCATCCTCTAATGCTAATGCCAAGGGAAAGGCACCTCAGTTCCAACCTCAGCCTCAGTTCCCTCCTCAGCCTCAGTTCCCAGCTCAGTCTCAGTCCCAGCAGGGAAAGAAGATCACTGTAGACAAAGATCAGTGCATGTATTGCAAGGAAAGGGGCCATTGGATGAAAGATTGTCCTGGGTTCCTGAAGTTCCTGAGTAAGAATGGTGAGGATATTATTACATTTGTAGATGAATCCTTGTTTCTAAGTTATGACAAATCCACATGGTGGGTTGATTCAGGTGCAACTACTCATGTTGCTAATTCTTTTCAGGGATTCGCTACGAGGAAGATCCTGCAAAGAGGAGAAAGAACCATTAAGGTGGCTAATGGAGTACAAGCCGACGTCCAAGCCATTGGAGACGTATCATTAGAATTAGTAAATGGTTTTGTACTTAGGCTTCATGATGTACTCTATGTTCCTTCTTTGCATCGAAACTTAATAAGTGTGTCTAAGTTAGATGATGATGGATTAGCTTGTCATTTTGGAGATGGCAAGTGTAAGATATTTTTTAATAATCAGTGTGTTGGTCTTGCCTTCCGACAAGACAAACTTTATTTGTTATCCATCTCTGAGAATGTTAATGTTATAAGTTCTGAGAATAAGATTGCTTCCTCGTCTATGAATGTAAGTAAAAAGCGAAAGAATATTCAGGTTGACTCTTCGAAATTGTGGCATTGTAGATTAGGCCACATTTCGAGGGGGAGAATTGATAGATTAGTCAAAACTGAAATTCTTCCGCCATTAGAACTATCAGAATTAGACCAATGTGTTGATTGCATTAAAGGTAAGTACGTTAAGAAAATTAAGAAAAATGCCAAACGCAGTGCGGGGACTTTAGAAATAATCCACACTGACATATGTGGACCGTTTCCCGTCATGAGTGTGGATGGTTATGACTCGTTTATAACATTCACTGATGACTACTCGCGTTATGGCTACATCTATCCGATTAAAGAAAGATCAGAAGCTTTAGATAAGTTTAAGATATTTAAGGCAGAAGTAGAAAATCAACACAACAAGAAAATTAAGATAGTAAGATCAGATCGTGGTGGAGAATACTATGGGCGACATACCCCGTATGGTCAAGTTCCAGGACCTTTTGCAAAGTTCCTTCAGGAGCATGGCATAGTTGCTCAGTATTCAATGCCAGGAGAACCTCAGCAAAATGGAGTGGCTGAAAGAAGAAACCGTACCCTGATGGATATGGTAAGAAGCATGGTCAGTTACTCCACTTTACCGATAAGTCTGTGGATGGAGGCGTTAAAAACCGCCATTCATATCCTTAATCGTGTACCCAGTAAGTCGGTGCCTAAAACACCGTATGAGTTATGGACAGACAGAGTACCCTCACTTAATCATTTAAGGGTGTGGGGCTGTCCAGCTGAGGCTAAAGTCTTTAACCCAAATTCAGGAAAATTAGATCCTAAGACTGTTAGTTGCCATTTTATTGGCTACCCAGACAGATCAAAAGGCTACCGCTTTTATTGCCCTGACAGGCATACAAAGTTTGTAGAGACAAGACATGCTGAGTTTTTAGAACATGATGTGATCAGGGGGAGCAAGGTGGTTCAAGAAGTTAACTTAGAGGAAAAACGGGTTCACGCCCCTACTCCAATGTTTCAGGAACCATACTTCATGCTACCTGTTGTTGCTGTGCCAACGGTGTCAAGCACTGTAGTGCCAGCGCCTGTTGTTGAGCCTCCCTTGCCGACAGAAAATCTGGAACCTGTCCTTCAGGAGCCATTAGAACTACCTGTCGTGCATGGGGAAGAACAACAACAGCCCCAAATGGCGCCAAATACTGAGAACATTAGAAGGTCACATAGAGTTAGAAGATCAGCTATCTCAGATGATTATGAAGTCTATGAGGCCGAAGAGTTTCATATGGAGGATGATCCCACTACATATGAACAAGCCATGAGAAGCGAGCACTCAGATAAGTGGTTAGAAGCCATGAAAGATGAGCTAAGATCCATGGATTCCAACAATGTTTGGGATTTAGTGGAAATTCCTAAAGGAGCCAAGACAGTAGGCTGTAAATGGGTCTACAAAACCAAATGTGACTCCCAAGGGAACATTGAGAGATATAAGGCGCGACTCGTGGCAAAGGGTTTTACCCAAAGAGAAGGAATTGATTACAATGAGACTTTTTCTCCTGTCTCATGTAAGGATTCTTTTAGAATTATAATGGCGTTAGTGGCACATTATGACTTAGAGTTGCATCAAATGGATGTTAAGACGGCATTCCTTAATGGGGATCTAGAAGAAGATGTTTACATGGCACAACCGAAAGGTTTTGTTGTGGAAGGAAAAGAAGAAATGGGATGTCGCCTAAGAAAGTCTATTTATGGGTTGAAACAAGCTTCGAGACAGTGGTACTTGAAGTTTGATAACACCATAAGACGTTTTGGGTTTAAAGCTAATGTTGAGGATAACTGTGTGTACACAAAGTTTAAGAATAGTAAGTTCATCTTCTTGGTTCTATATGTGGACGATATTTTGCTGGCAAGCAATGATGTCGGTCTGCTAATGGAAACAAAGAAGTTCTTATCCTCACATTTTGATATGAAGGATCTCGGTGAGGCCTCTTTTGTTCTGGGGATAGAGATTCACCGTGATAGAAGCAGAGGGGTATTAGGCTTGTCTCAGAATGCATACATAGATAAGATTCTTAAGAAATATAGTATGCATAAGTGCAGCCCGTCACCTGCACCCATAGTCAAGGGCGATAAGTATGGGGAACATCAGTGCCCCAAGAATCAGATAGAGCTCGAGCAAATGAGATTAGTTCCTTACGCATCCGCTGTCGGAAGTTTACAATATGCTCAAATTTGTACTCGCCCTGACATAGCCTTTGTTACCAGGTTACTTGGCAGATATCAGAAAAATCCAGGCATAGAGCACTGGAAATTAGTAAAGAAAGTCTTGCGTTATTTGCAGGGCACAAAAGGCTTCATGCTAACCTATAAGAGATCAGATTCCCTTGAGATTGTAGGGTTCTCAGATTCAGATTATGCGGGGGAGGAAAGAAAATCCACTTCGGGTTATATTTTCACCCTTGCAGGTGGGGCTATATCGTGGAAAAGCTCCAAACAAACTCTCGTTACATCATCCACAATGTATGCGGAGTTTGTAGCATGTTATGAGGCCTCGGGGCAGGTGAACTGGCTTAAGAAATTCTTACCCGGATTAGCAGTGGTAGACAACATTCAGAAACCATTTAAGTTATACTGCGACAATAATCCTGCAGTTGAATATGCTCACAACAATAGGTCAAGTGGTGCTGCCAAACACATTGACATTAAGTACTATGTTGTGAAAGAAAAAGTTCGGGATCATGTCATTAGTCTTGAGCATATAAGTACAGATAAGATGCTAGCGGATCCGTTGACAAAAGGCTTACCACCCAACGTGTTTAGAAGACACGTAGCCGGCATGGGGTTAAGGGAAAGCCTATGATTCCTGAACACTTAGGGCCCAAGTTAGAACTCTGTTTCAAATTAGAGAGATGTATTGTAGCCGTCAAGTCCAACGACGCTTGGTTGTGACGACGAGACGCGCTCGACGCTTTTCTTTATAATGGAATAGAGCCATATAAGTTGAGTATTTAAGATAAGAATAAGATAAGTTATTAGGAGATCAAGGGGGAGAATGTTAGTATTGATCTCCCTAGTTACTGGGCCCAACGGCCCTTTATCTAACTTGATCCGCTCCTGATCGGGGAGCCCAACCCATTAATGGTTGGAGGGCCCCTGTCACACTGCGGGATATAAAAGGGAGGTGGGGGCCAAGGCACAAGACACGAGGTTCGTCGAGCCGCTAGCCACCCCACCGACATTCCCCAACCCTAATCCGATCTAGGGTCTCGCAGCCAGTGACGGGAAGCCCCCCTCCGCCGCCGCTGCGTCGACTCCAACCGCTCGACCTTCACTGCACCGAGCGCCTCCCCACGCCAGCTTCTTCCTCCTCATCCGGACCCGCAAGAAGGAGGAGAGAAACCTATGGCGGACGCCGGATCAAGTTCCAAGCCCACCGGAGATGGTCGATTCTCTAATCCTACTGTTCTTTAATTTCACTGTCTTACACATTAAGCATTTGTTCATTCACTGTTTAACCTAATCCCGAGCCTATTAACACTAAGAGATCCGATTGGATCTAACACAGTTCACCGGCTCCCCAACCGGTCGGAGACCTCCATCACAAGAATATGGTGCAGGGGCTGTCTTCGCTGGATTTGGCTATGGCCCAACGAATACGGACCAGGGCGCTCGGGCCCTCAACAATAGCAACAGAGTGAATCTAGACTATTATGCTCAAGTCCTGAACTGCGAGCTGCAGCTGGTCCATTCACTCACAATGCAAGATCCGCTCCGGTGCTTGCCTCACGGAGTCACGGAAGGTAATGATTCTGGAATCCTTTTACTCTGGTGATTCGTAGTTCTTCCATAAGGCCAAATCTCAATGGATGTGGTTAGTTCAGGGAAAAGTATTTGCTTCTGTTTAGGCACATGGTCTTTTTGATTCAGGAGCCTGAACAAACTAGTATTATAGAAATTGAGATAGGAAACTGTGAATAACTTTCCTTGAGATGGCTCTAAGTTCAGAAATAGATGCAGGATGTTAATGTCAAGCTAAGCAAAATGAGCAGTAGATGCAGGCTGTCACTCTCAAGCAAAATGAGCAATAGTAGCAGTCTACTTTGTTAACGACAAGATACTTTTAGTTGAACTATATTTTGTTAAAACCATATCTGAACTGTATTTGCAATAATAAGATAATTTACAGTTAACAAAACTAGTAGGCTTTTATGCTAAATCTGGGAGATAGTTGAGTTCAGTTGCTACCTGGATAGTTGAGTCCACAGTCGCCTCATGATTTTTACTGAGATAAATCAGGTGGACATACTGCACAAGCCCATTATTATCAACAGGGCACTGTAGATTATGTATCCTATATATTCCTCTTTGATGCATATTGTTCTCAGATAAGACCAATAAAATATAAGTTTAATAGAACTGTACACACTTATACATAAGTTTAGTAGAACTGTATACATGATCATAGCTGATTAGCTGCTTTTACCTTCTCTGTATCAACTCTAATATATTGCTATAAATATGTGAATTTCTGTTGGCTGCATTATTACCTTATTCTAAATTTCGGCATTATTTTGCATTTCTTGTTGCAGTGCTTTGAAGTTCACATGGCCGGTTGAGAATAAGTTGAGGAACACATTATTTGTAGAGAATCGCACGCTGTTTGCAATTCTGAGCATGTTTCTGTAAACTTAATTTTCATTTTGCTGCTATGAGCATGTTTGTATGAGCTGCGAACAAGCAAGTTTCTATACGTTCTTAATTTTTATTTTCTGCTATAAGCATGTTTCATGTCCATATTGTTTATACTTTGATCGTTTTCTATCAAATACAAACATACTGGTATACAGAATGACATTCACAATTAATCTTAGCTATATGCAAAAGTATTAATTAGTTGTAGACCATCAAAGAGACAGTCCATTGTATGACCTGTCTTTTTAAGCGTCTGTACGTTAGATTCAAGACTCTTGGAGACAACTCCCGTCTGTGAGTTGTACATGCCCTGATGATGATGAGGAAGTTCTTCATTATTTTTTTTGATGATGATGAGGAAGTTCTTCATTATTTTTTTGTTTTGAAAATATAGGGAGGTATCAGATGGTTACTACTCCTGGGTGCACAGTAGCCAAAACACAAGGACCACCCAGGGCATGCATGCGCAGTTTGTTTTCTTTGGAAACACTGCTCAAAGTAGATTACTGGTGACACTTTTTCCAGAGGGCTAAAAGCTGAACAAACACAAAAAAACAGTGTAATCACACACACACACTCTCTCTCCCCCCTCTATCATGTGCCAAATTATTTGCGCCAAGTTAATTTTCCCGCTGGTAATTAAATTATTGGTGCTGAGCTGTTCTCTAGTAGTAGGAGGCAGCATGCAGTTTTATCAACAGGTCAAGCTCAATAGGACATCTATTACAAGTTTAGCACGTGCTGCAGCTACCATCACTCCAATTTTTTTTTCTCTTTTGATTTCGACGTGTCCATCACGCAAAGCAACGCTACAGATCATCCGACGACACGGCTGTCAATATATATCCCTTTCAGTGCCAATTTTCCTGCGAGATAAATATAGTACTCCCTCCGTCCATAAAAACATGCAATTCTAGCACAGTGTCATGGTTTAGTACCTCTAGTTTGATTGATTATAGATAAAAATATATTAATATTTATGATATCAAATAAATACCATTAGATTCGTTACGAAATGTATTTTTTAATAAATTAATTTAGAGTCGTAAATGTGAATAATATTTATTAGAAATTTGGTCAAATACAAACTACTTTTGGTGGCACGGAACCCATAGTTGCATGTTTTGTTGAACGGATGGAGTATATGTATATACATAGGCCACGCATCTATTATTTGTGGTGAAACCGCAGCCCTTCAGCACGCCTCACTGAGCAAGAGGCCTAATAGTAAATTCCATCACACATCATCCGCATCAGGTGAGCTGGGCTCATTACACTATATATACATCTTTCTTGTGACTGAACCGGTCATATAACACGACACCACTAAACAGCAAACGTTCACCTGATTTATATCTAGCGAACGATCAGACAACTTCCACGGCTTTTCTTTTTTGGCAAAAAAAAATCCGGAACTTTTCTTTTTTTGGAAAGTTTTCTATTTTCTATAAAAAAATTAACAAATTTTTTAAAGCTACAAAGTTACATGTATAACTTATATGTACAACTTATAACGCTAAGTTATATGAAAAATATGAAAACACAAAAGTTATGAAACATAACTTATTTACAAAAAGGTATTAATTAAAACACAAAGAAACGAATTAATTTATAACTTATGCCAAAACTTGCAAACATAAAAGTTATTAACACACAAAGAAACAATTATTATAACTTATACCAAAACTTAGAAACACACAAAAAAATGAAAACATAAGTTATGTACAAAAGTTTGTCAAAACATAACTTGTGTACATAAATTAGTTCATACAACTTTACATAATTTAATCAATATACCTTGTGTTACCTATACAACTTATAAACGTGCCTAACGAAGTTTTGATAAAAACTTGTGCTAAGAAGTTTACCTTCACAAAATGTTATATTAAAAATTGTGGCAGTATAATTTTTTTGTGTAGAACTTAGTTTTTTTTAAAAAAAGAAAAGATATGTGTATAATTTGCTTATATAACTTAGATATATATGTAACTTACAAATGACTTAGATATAAAGTTGTACATGTAAGTTCTCAAGAATTTAGCCGTATAAATTAATATCATAGTATATTAGTAGAAAAACAAAAATTATGTATAAAATAATTTATATAAAAATAAAAAGGTAAAATAAGAAAAGAAAAAATAGAGAAAAAGACAAGAAGAAACATGTGCACGTGACCTTTCCTCAACAACCTCCACTTCTGTGTATCACAAAAGACAAAATATTAATTAGGTTCGTCCGTACAGAAAAAGAAAGAGATCAAACCAGGAAACAAAAGGAAAGAAAAACGTATGGTTAGAACGTTCGCTAGAATAGAAAACAGTGAACGCTCGTCCTAATGGAATTGGGCATATAACAGTGCTTGTTTGACTCAAAAAAATATATAACAGTGCTTGTATATTATTATATATTTATTAATAAAGCTACACATGCATCCATGTACTATCGATCAAGAGCAGCAGACTGTTCAGCGCACACTTGGTAGATTTAGGTCCTGTTAAGTTTTTTTTTTTGCCAAATATTATTTTTCAAAACAGGTTTATGGGTGAAGCTATTTTTTCTCCTCTCACAAAAAAGGAAAGGTGAAGCTGAAAAATATTTTTTTCACAACTCTCTCTCAACCATATATTAAGTTATTAGCAAAGCTGCTTTGTCAAACATTTTTTTTTTCAAAACAGTTCAACTTCACTTAGAAAGCTACACATAAAGCTGAGTTGTGTCAAAGAACTTAATTTCTCACTTAATTATAATGATACTTATTGGTAGCGATGATAAGCTAGCCTAATATCTTTGTTTTGCCACTCCCAGCTAGCTTATCTTCATTTCTCCTGATACTCTGACGGCCAGTCGTTGCAGGTGAGAAGAAGCTAGCCTGATGTGATTCGGGAAAAAGAAAAAAAAGGCTAGCTATAAGTCTCGCGCGTGATCCAGCCGGTGACATGCAGTACACAAGGCAGGCAGCTGGTAGGATGTACTCCGTCTGTCCCTAAATAAATGTCGTTTTCGCTTCCTGAGAAATATCTTTGATTAAATATATATTAAAAATATTAATATTAATCATACATGATTAGTATCATTGGAAAGATCTTTAAATCTAGTTTTTCAATAACAAAATTATTTAAAGATATAAATATTTCATGTATTTGATACAAATCGAGTCAAACTTGTGACATGGAAACCGGGAACGACAATTAAAAAGGGACAGAGGAAGTAAGTATCAAGGAATCCATCAAAATCATTCTGCCTTTATTTGCATTGTCATCTATCATCCCAACAGTTTTGGAGACCTGCAACTAGTAATAACTAATCTATATGGTACAACTACTCTCTGGCCGGCATCATATATCTCGTTCGCAATCGCCAAACAGTAGATCAGCAGTCATGCTGATCGACATATACAGATTACATGATGTCCTTTGATCATATATATGCAGATTATAGACAGAAGTCTGGTTCCTATATTTTGGTGTGTTTGGGTCATGCAACTACTATAAAAGCAACCGGTGTCGTGTCCTTTTCATCCTTCCTAGTTCTAGCTGGTACAATTCCATCTATTGATTATTATTAGCTACCACCACTTGGTTATCAATTTAATCACACATCGGATAATTGTCTATGTTGTAGGCTAGTACTATGTATATAAAGTTTCCATGCATGCACGGCATATACTATTATTGATATGATTTATATATAGGATCCTATACTAATTATTAGTCTTTTTTTGACTAGTCAAATGTCTCATGCCAAGACCGCATGAAAATATAGGGAGAGTCCAAATATCTTAAATTTGAGTAAAATTATAGAGAAGAATACAAAAATATTTATGACATCAAAGATATACATTATGAAAATATAACTAATGGTAAAGAATCTAATAATAGTTGATATCATAAATGTTATTACTTTATTATATAAATTTGGTTTGAAAAACTTTGATTTTCTAAGATTTTTAGAATAACTTATAATTTAGAACGGACGGAGTACCAATCAGATATGCACTGATAAAGAGCCTAAATGTCGTTGGAGTTCGGATGGTGCTGGTCATAGTCAGAGCTGTCTCTTCTCAGGTCTCAGCCTACTACCCAGCCAGCAACCATGACCAGATTGATTCCTTCTCAACATTTTTAATTTCATCCACACGTCGTACCGACGTTTACAATTGGAGCACAAATCCTGTCTAGGAGTTGAAAAGCATGACAAAGACAGTTCTGCTAAGCGGCCGTTGGCCCCGCGTCAATGCAAAGCCATTGGCCAATTTTCTAAGACCAATGCAATGCCATTTGTGTGTGTGTGTCTGTAGGACTTGTACATTAAAAATGCAAATCAGAGGGGTTCAAATGCAAAAGGGCCCTCTCAAGTTGAGACAAGCAGAATAGGAGGATACTTTTGCTTCGTGTAAAAAATTAAACTAGTTTTATTGTTTCTAAAATCTGAGAACATTAGAAACTGAGATATGAAACTTATACGTACTCCCTAAAATCTGAGTATTGAAAATGACCATAGGGCCTGTTCAATTACTAGGGAACAATTCCCTAGAACTGTTTCTAGCCGGATTACTTATTTAATTTACATAATCTTCCTGGTTAATTTGTGTAACCGAACGGCTCCAAGGAAAAAATTTCGTAGTCGCCGCGGTTTCAAACAGGTGCGGAGGTGCCTAGAGAGGTCAATGCAGCAGTAGCAGGGATTCATTAATTGCTTCCCAAATGTTTCTGTAGATTCCAGACCGGACTTCCAACTTGGATCACATCAAACCATGAAATGTCCTGTACTTTGGCTGATTGATGTGATCCGTTGGCATGCGGCCTGGGAAGAAAAACGGCCTGCATCCATTCAGAGGGGTCTGACAAGCACAAATACTTCTTGTAGGCACACGTCAGAGCACACACTTCGCTCTACACTTCGCCCATAACAAAAGATACTCCATCCATTATAAATCACTTTTTTTTCTTTTTTTTTTCTTTTTTTCAGAAGAAAGGAAAGGCTAGCGAGCGCAGTTTTTCTTTTTTTCTTTTTTTGCCTACTTCCAGCGGGAGGCGCGGCGGTTCCCGCCGCTGCCGTCTTCGAGTCGGCCGCCGGAGGGCGGTCCCTTCCTAGAGGGCAAAAGTAGGAGAATCGGCTGGGGCGACGACGCTGCGTCCTCTGTCCGGTGAGTTTTCTCGCGTCGCGCTTTGTCGTCGGAGTGCTTGGTGGTTTTCTCTTGTGGGTGTTTTTTGGGCTCGGGCTTGCCCCTGACGAAAATTTATGGAGTTCATGGAGTGTCGCCGGTGCGGGCGGTGTGGTGATGCTATGGCGGAGGTTGTTTTGACGGATGAGGCTTCTCTGTGTCGGTTTTGTGCGGGATGTGCTCATGGAAAGTTTGAGGAGGTTCGTGATCAGGGGAGTTGCAAAGTGCAGAAATCCATTCCTGGGACAGACATAGGGAGTGTTCTGTTTGCCAGTGATTCCTATGTGGATTCTTCGGAGAAGGAACAAGTGATTGAGGCTGTGGGAGAAGGGTGGGGTAAATTGGCGATCAGGGCTGATCCGCTGGTACAGGGCTCAAAAAGGTTTGGTGCTCTGAACCCCAATTCTGAAACTGAACTGACGGATTCGATGTTTTCAGGAGAGGTTTGGCCTCCTTTGAATAGGGTTTCTAGTTTGGTAAATTTGGGGCAGAAGGAGTCGAAGAGTATTGTGAGGCTGGGAAACAAGTCGGTCTCCTCTTGGGAAGAAACTCAAATGCGCCGCCAGAAAGTGAGATGGGAGACTGAATTGGTGAATCATCTGTTGTCGGGGGTCCACAAAAGGGGTACCCCCAATCAACGCAAAACAAATAGGTTAAACCTAGAACACCAATTAATAAACCCAGCTAAGCTAACCTCCCAAGAAACCAACCCCTCGGAGCCTGCAACGCTGGCACACCACCAGGGAGCTTAGACTTGTCGAGACCTTACCGACCACCTCCTGGTAGCCCACCCCTCGAACCCGCAACAGCTGTGCATCGCTCCTCGGGACCTCGCGCGGGGACCTCGAGCCCCTCTAGCACGATAGCCTATCCCTCAGGGCTCGTCTCGATCTAGGCCTCGAGCTGGAGCTCAACCTCCACTCACCCGAGCCCTCAGCGCACGGGCTCGAGCGAGTGCACCACTACCCTTCGAAGCTCTCCACGAGGATGAAGCTTCCTGCTCCCTAACCCCATACCGCGCATTTAATGCACTCACCTACCCCCGTCACGTCCTCTGAGACGCAGCATGCGCCACAGTGAACCAGAGTCTGAGTCAAACCTCCTTTTCACCATAAGCATGGGTGAAAAGGCACCAGTACAACACTGTTCGACCATACCCTGCACTGTAGCACGTCCCGGTCGCATCTCGAGACCCGGATTTCCGCTGTACGACCAGGTTCCCCGGAGCTCGCCCGTACTTGCGGGGGCTCGAGCCCCTCGTAGGCGCCACCTCGAGGCCGGCTCCGCGCCCCTCGAGCCCTAACCGTTTTCACGCTATTGGAGGACAGGTACTACAAGACCCGGAGGGACCCCGCCGCGTCCTGTACAGGCTGGAATGGGCGCTGTACGGCCCCCACGCCGCCACGTCTCCGCGTCCGCGCCTAGGATGGAGGCCACGCTCCAAGGACGCCTCAACAGCAGCCCCCACGTCGGCTACAATGTCTTCGACAAGACAGGGTTCCTACCCTTCCCCGTATTGGGCACCATACGCCCCGACACCTGTAATACCCTTGTGTAACCCTGGCCTCCCCTTGCTCTATAAAAGGGGACACCAGGGCCCTCAGTCCACGGTTACACAACTCCGACGGACACGTTAGAACGCACATACGCCCATACACCCTCACACGCGAGTTCGGACCCCGGTCCGCGCTCGCCAAGCTTGTATTCGCCCCTGTGCAAGCACTTAGGTGCAAGTAATACAAGAACCTCCTCCCCCGCTGGACGTAGGGCCTTCTTTGCCCGAACCAGGATAAATCCTTGTGTCATCTTGCATCACCATCCAGGAAGAGAGCACGCGATCATATTACTAGTTGGTGTCATACCCCCGGGTTCGAAACACCGACAGTTGGCGCGCCAGGTAGGGGACTTCGCGTGTCGAGTCAGTTTCTCGCTGTTTCCTGGATGGCTGCTTCGACTCCTTCGTTCTCTGCCGGTGCCATCATCTGGTTCGGGAGCCTCGAGTTCCTGGCCACCGACAACGGCAACGAACTGACCTTGCTCTCCACGGAGGGCCCGAGTGGAGGGCGTGTCACGCCACCCCGTGCGAGGAGCGTGGCACGTCGCCCACACCACCACGCGTTGCCACCCCGTGAGCGGCGCCGTCGTCACCATCGTCGCCAGGCACAGGCGGTGCCAGCGGCGTACACCCACTTCCCCGTGGCCGGCGCGGAGTTCCCGAGGAGGAGCCTGCCCGGCGCACGGCCGGAGACATCCAGGGCGCGCTCGCGCCCACCCAGCGACTTCGCGTTCCCCATGCGCACGGACCAGGAGCCAGGCCAGAGGCCTCCGAGCCGCGCACCGTCGACGCCACCCAGCCTCCTCCCGCACGGGGTGTACCGCGCTCGACGCCGGCGGTTCCCGTTTGGCCTCGACAACTCCGCAGCAGCCTACGCTCGCCAGCTCAATGAGCGCCGTCGGGACCGACCGCTGGCAGAGCAGGAGGAGAGCCCGGGCGTGCTACTGCAGGCCATGGCCAACCTGGAGATCGTCCACCCCGCGCACGTCGACCGCGGCTTCTCGCGAGCCATCGAGCCATCCCGGCGAGCCACCGTCGGAGAATGGTACCACGAGCTGCGGTCCCAGCATCTGCCAAGGCGGCACGCCGTCAACAGCTCCGACTCCGACGAATACGACTACCACGACCCCGACCTCTGGGATCCCACCAGGGAGTGCTTCCAACTCGAGGGGGTCGTATGCGATACCGAGGACGAGGGCGACGACGGCAGGCCGGCGCTCGATCTAGAGGACCCCAGCGACGTGGCCGCGGCAGGCGGATCACGTGTTCAGGGGAGGAACGAACCTCCAGCACCGGCTGCACCGCCTCAGCACGACGACGGCCGGGCGGTGCAACTCGCGCAGGTGCGGGAGGCAATCACCAAAGCCGAGGAAGAACGGCGACACCTGCTGCAGCTCCGGCAAACTCTGATGCAGGAACCACCCCAGCCTCGAGGAGCCGGAGCTCGAGGTCGGGCTCGAGAGGTCCACCGGCGGATCCTCGAGGACGGGGCACCAGCATGCCCCGAGGTATGCTTCCCGCGAGCCGGGCAGAACGTTGTCGCAGCCGCCATGTTGCTCTGCGATCTACCCGCCGTCTCCAACCCTGACGCCAGGCGCATGCTTGGGGAAATGAAGAACCTCCTCGAGACAGCCGCTGTGCAGCAGGCCGAGAGCTCGGCGTCACGCCGGCGCGGAGCAGCCTCGGGGAAGCCGGCGGACACGCCCCGCAACGAGCGCGAGGCATCCGTCCACCAGCCGGACGTCTCTCGAGCTAGGCCAGTCCGCGAACGGATCATCAACAACCGGCCACCTCGAGACCCCAATGACGCCCGCAACGACATCAACCGACGGCGCAAGGACAAGGGGGCCCAAGAGCGTGGCTATAGCGCCCATCGAGGGGGGCGCTACGACAATGACGAGGACCGGCAAGTCCTCGAGCCCCCGGGCCCCAGAGTCTTCAGCCGGGCCATCCGCAGCTCAACCCTCCCCGACCGCTTCCGACCACCGACCAACATCGTGAAGTATGACGGGGAGGTCGAGCCCAAGCTCTGGCTCTCGGACTTCCGCCTAGGCTGCCAACTGGGCAGAGCGAAGAACGACGATCGTGTGATCATACGCCAACTCCCACTTTACCTCTCGGACAACGCCCGCCGGTGGCTCGAGGGGCTCCCGCCGGATCGGATCGACAACTGGGCCGACCTAGTCAGGGTCTTCGACGGGAATTTCAAGGGGACTTGCGTGCGCCCAGGCAACCCCTGGGACCTACGGCGTTGCAGGCAGGCGGCGGACGAGCCCCTCCGCGACTTTGCTCGGCGGTTCTCGAAGCAGCGCCTCGAGCTCCCCCACGTGCCTGATGAGGACGTCATCTCAGCGTTCCTCGCGGGCACGACATGCCAAGAGCTAGTTCATGAGCTAGGACGCTACCGTCCCAGGACGGTCAAGAACCTGATGGATCGCGTCACCAGCTTTGCCTCAGGCGATGAGGCAGTGGGGGCCTTCTTTGGCCGTTCCACGGACAAAGGTAAGGCGGTGACCGCGCCGGAGGGCTCGAACAAGGACAACGACGCCAAGAACGACAACAACAACAGCAACAAAAAGAAAAAGAACAAACGCAAAGGTCAGAAGGCAAAGCGCGACGCCAATGACGACGACGACGAAGAGGTGCTCGCAGGCGCCCTCGAGCCTAAGAAGCCCCGAGGCCCTCCTGACGGGGCTGTTTTCGACCAGATGCTCGAGGACCCCTGCACTTATCACAGGGGCCCCGTAAATCACAAGTTAAAGGACTGCCGACTGTTGAAAGTCTACTAGTCCAAGCTCGGCGATAAGAAAGAAGACGTGCCTAAGGGCAAGGATAACAATCGGCGCGGCGGTGGGGACACGGACGACAACTTCCCCCCGGTGCGCGACTGCTACATGATCTACGGGGGGCCGACCGTCGGGCTCTCAACTCGAGAAAGAAAGAAGGAGCGCCGGGAGATCTTTGCACTCGGCCACGACGCCCCCCGGTACCTTGACTGGTCTGATGCGTTGATCACGTTCGACCGTGACGACCATCCGGACCGTGTCATAAACCCGGGGGCGTACCCCCTCGTCGTCGACCCCGTCATCGTCGACGTACGGTTCTCCAAGGTGTTGATGGATGGGGGCTCGAGCCTCAACATCATATACCTCGAGACCCTCGACCTCCTGGGGATTTCGGAGGGTCAGCTCTGACCCAGTGTCGGGGGGTTCCACGGAGTCGTACCAGGGAAGAAGGCCCACCCCCTCGGGCGCATCGACCTGCCGGTTTGCTTTGGCACGCCGGCTAACTTCCGCCAGGAGACGCTCACCTTCGAGGTGGTTGGATTCCAAGGAACCTACCACGCCATCATCGGCCGGCCAGGCTACGCCAAGTTCATGGAGGTTCCCAACTACACGTACTTGAAGCTCAAAATGCCGGGGCCAAAGGGGGTCATCATCGTCGACACATCCTACGAGCACGCGTACCACTGCGACGTGGAGTGCGTCGAGCGTGGGGAGGCAAACGTCCAGCTCGACTCGCTCGAGGCCCTAGCCGCCCTGGCCACCGAGGAGGCCCCTGAAGCGAAGCGCCACGCTGGCACCTTCGAGCCGGCGGAGCACACCAAGCTGATACCCGTCGACCCGACCTCGACCGATGGCAAGACGCTGGCCGTCAGCGCCAGCCTCGAGCCTAAATAGGAAGCAGCGCTCATCGACTTTCTCCGCGCGAACATCGACATGTTTGCGTGGGGCCCCTCGGACATGCCGGGCATACCGAGGGAAGTCGCCGAGCATGCCTTGGAAATCCAGGTCGGGTCCAGACCGGT
The DNA here is from genome assembly GCA_009763385.1 of Coix lacryma-jobi var. lacryma-jobi. Classification (NCBI taxonomy): domain Eukaryota; kingdom Viridiplantae; phylum Streptophyta; class Magnoliopsida; order Poales; family Poaceae; genus Coix; species Coix lacryma-jobi. The sequence goes on along the minus strand of CM019825.1, from coordinate 221,459 downwards.
GAAGCAACGCCTGCGCCGCTTCGACGAGGAGAAGCGCAGGATCATCGGCGAGGAGGTGCACAAGCTTTTGGCGGCCGGGTTCATCAAGGAGGCCCTAATCTTCGTCGGTACGATACTCCTCCTCGAGGTCTTCTACGGCGGGCTCAGCCTCGACACCCGAGCTGGAGGGAGGAGGGTCCTCGACACCACTGCTGGAGTCAGGAGGCAGCACGTCCTCCTCGAAGATCTTCGCGAGTGACGTCCCCGGCCTCTCCATCTTCTCCAAGATTTTGTCAACACGGCGGTCGTTCCACTCCTCGTCCTTCCCCTCGATCTCGATGAAGCCATTGGCGACAACGTGGACCGGGAAGCGGAAGCCGGAGCGGACGACCGCGAGCGTCTGCTTGACGCCATGGTGGAGAGCTTGCCGGACACGGTCCCGCGCCGCTACGTCGAGGAAGCACAAGGCGTCGACCAAGGCGTCGCCTCGGGCCACTGCACCTTCTGCCGCAGCCACCGGAGGAACACCCCACATGGAGCCGAGCCGGTCGAGGGAAGTGCGAGCCCGCTTCGCCACCATCGTCTCGTCTTGGAGTTGGTCCAAGAGAGCCTGGTTCGTCCCGCGGAGCTCCTCGACCGTCTTCTCGACCCCTGCACAACGAACGAGGAAGAGTGAGACTGCGGCGTAACAAAAAACTTCGAGGCCCAAGCAAAGACAAGGTGTAAGCCTCACCATCGCAATGTTGCCCCAGTGCGGCGAGGTCGCTGGTAAGGCCCTCAACGCGCTGCTCGAGCCTACGCTTCTCGGCCAACATGAGAAGCTTCTCGGACCTAAGCTCCTCGATCAGCTTGCCCGCCTCCACGAGGGCCAGATCCTTTCGGATCACCTCCTGCCGCGCCGCCCCCTCGGCAGCTCGGGCGGTGGCGACACCGCTCTCGGCGTCTTCGGCCTCCTTCTTCGCCGCCTTCGCTGCGGACCGAGCGGCGGCGGCATTGCGTTGAGCATCCTCAGCCTCTTTTCTCGCCGTCTCCGCTGCGGCTCGGGCGGTGGCGGCTTCGCCTCGGGCGTCGGCGACATCCTTCCTCGCCGCCTCCACTTCGGCCCGGGCAGAGGTGGCCTCGCTGCGGGCATCGGCGGCCTCCTTCCTCGACGCCTTGAGGGCGGTGGCGGCCTCCTCCTTGACTCGAGCGGCCTCGCCTCGAGCCGCCCGGACTTCCGCCTCTGCCTCGTTAAGCCGGCTCGCCATTTGGACGCTCTGGCCCAGCTCAGCGCGGAGATCTTGAAGCTCCGCCTCAGCGCTCGCGAGGGCGGCCGACACCTGTGCGGACCGGCCCGCCTCCTCAGAGCAGGACCGCTCCGCCTCCGCCATGAGCTCGGCCACCTCCCAGAAGATGGACCGCACCTCGCGCGGGGCCCCCCGCTGGGCCGGTTGCTCGACGGGGACCATGGCAAGGTACGGGCTCGGCGCGTCGGGAAACGGCCATACCGGTCGGTCAAGCTCGATGTCGGGCAGATCCTCCTCCTCCCCGAGCTGCCCCAGCTGCAGCCCGCCACCCGACGGCACGGACCCCGGCTCCCTCCGTCCCTCCGCCGGCACCTCCTGTCGCTCCGCCGCCTCCCGAGGCGGCGTCACAACCTCGCGTGGGGATGAAGACTCGAGCGGCGGTGAGTCGATCGAAAGAAGGCTCGACCCCGGGCCCTCTTCCCTAGCCGGGTCCTCCGGCGTCTTATCAGCGCTAGCCGGCGCCTCGGGCGCCTCCACCATCATCGAGCCCGCGGCGAGGAGCGGCCCCTGCTCCAGCTCGTTCAGGAGGTCCTCCACCGTCGGCTCCTTCTCCGCCAACGCCTCTCCCCCCTTTCCCTCCTCCGCAGCCCGGCTCGTGTCGGTCGGGGCCTCGAGGGGCGCAGTCTCCTCGGCCCCAGACACCGGCGGGGCCGTGCTCGCCCCAGACGCTTCCCCCGGAACAGACGTCGTGGTCGGGAGAAGGGTGGCGCTCCCAGCTGGCGCCATCGCGGGAGGAGGAGGAGGGGGAGGAGGCAGCGCCTCAGTGGACGTGGTGGTGGCGGGCTCGATGCCGTAAGCTGCGGCCCCTGCAATATGAGATGACAGTTATATCAGAACCGGGAAGGATGCCTCGACCCCTGCGGTCGATGGCGACGGCCTCACCAAAATTCGCGACGATCATCTGGCTTGCTCGAGCCATGGCAGCTCGAGCCTTCTCCAGCCAAGCGGCTTCTCTAGCAGAGGAAGGTGCCATACCTCGAGGTGCCTGTGCCTCGACGGGGCTCGAGGTCTTGGCCCGCTTGGACGCAGCGAGGTCCACCTCCTGGTAGGAGCGCTTCCCCCTGAGAAACCAGAGATGGCATGCATCATCAAAAGTAAAGAGGTAAAGCCTCACTACCGACGAGATCCAAGAAAATTACTCACCCAAAGCGGCGGCTGGGCTTCTTCCCGGAATCGCCGGACCCACTCGGGGGCTTCGAGCCCACCCCACGGCTCGAGCCCTGCGCCTGAGCCGTCTCCGCAGGGCTAGGATGGGGGGAGGGCTCCCGATGCCTCCCGTGGCTCGACCTCGAGGGAGAGCCCTCCTTCCGCCCCACATCGCGGGAGGGCGACCGTACCTCCCTCGTGCTGTCGTCGTGGCGCCTGTCCCGGCGCGGGCTCCGGGACCTGCTCCGACGCTCGTGCTGGCGGTCGCGCCCTCCCGCGTCCGCTTCTGTGTCCTGGCGGCGGTGCGGCGACGAACTCCGGGGACGCTCACGCCCCTGGTCACGAGACGCCCGGGGGCTCCCTCCCCGACGCTCGTGATGGTGCGGGCTCGACGCCTTCTCCTGACGCCCGCTCCTCCGCGGGCTCGACCCCGACCTCGATGGCTCGGGCAGTCGGGCCCGGAGCCCCTCCCGATGTGGTCACTGCCCCTCGAGGCTCGGCCCTTCTCGAGACCTCCCGCCTGGGCTGACGCGGGGGCGGCCTCCGTTGGTGCTGTGGCGGAGGCGCTTCGTGTTCGGGGCTTCCTCACGACGGGGGGCACGTCCGGCCGGGAGCTCGACGTGCCCTGGGCCTCCGACGAGGCGGAGCTGGGCGTGGCCTTCTGCTGCTTCACCCCGCGCGGTACCTTCGCCGGGGGGACCTCGTAGATGTTCTCCTGCATAGGGGAGCGGTCAGCCCAGATGTCGCCGAACCCCGCGCGTCTCAGGCGCGCGTCCATCCCCTCGTCGTCGCTCTCATCATCATCATCATCATCCTCCGAGCTCGAGGAGCTGAGCTCGGGGGACTCGTCCCCAGGCTGCCGATTGCGGCGAGCCTTCGCCAACCTTTGCTCCCGAGCCGACCGACGCAAGTTTTTGTTTTTCTCTTTCTTCTTTCTGGAATCCTTGTTCTCTTTTTCCTTTTGGGCAGAGAGGCGCCTCACCTGTGTCTCCGTGGCGTCCTCCCTCACCGGGGGCCTCGAGGCACGACACGTGAACGTCCCCTGCGAAAAAAGGAAACGTGATTCGAAGAAGAAAGAAGGAGGGGAGGCTCGAGACGGGCTAGCTCGATGGGGACCTACCAGATCGAGGCACCCCTCGTCGGGCGCCATGGGGATTAGCTTGGTACTCTCCGGGGCGAACGACCCATGGATCGTGATCGACACCCGAGAGATGCCCTCACTGCAGGGCAATCCCTCCTCGGCCATCCTCGACCCGCTCAACGCTTCGGTCGTGGCCTTCTCCCCCATTTGATACAGGAAGAGGGGGCGGTCCGCCAAAGGGAGGACCCTCCGTTGGTGGAACGCCCAGATGACCGCCGGGACGGTCAACCCCTCCTCGTCCACCAGCTTCTTCATCAGCTTCATCAGCGACACCAGGTGGCGCTGCCTGTCTGCCACGACGCCCCAGACCCACTGGTCCGGGCGCCGGTCGAGCACCCTGCCGGAATACTGCGAGAGGAGCCCTCCCTCGTTCCGCAGATAGAACCAGTGCTCGTCCCACCCCGACTGGTTGGTCGAGAGCCTGTGGTGGAGACACTCGCGGGGGACGCCGGCCGACGAAGGTCCGGTCCGCATGGTGATGGCAAGGGAGCCAGCGCGCACGAGCCGCTTCCCGCTGGGCTTCAACGTCTTGGTGAAGAGCTCGCCCCGAAAGATGTGAACGAACATCTCCCAATGCGGCTCCATCTTCAAATACCCCTCGCACAACGCAGCGAAGATGGCGGCGTGCGAGATCGAGTTGGGGGAGAAGTGTTGAAGCTCCACCCCGTAGTGGTGGGTTAACGCCCGCATGAAGCGGCTCGGCGGGACGCCAAGCCCCAAGCGGTGATAACGGGTGAAGCTCACCACGTACCCCTCCAGCGGGTGCGGCTCCCGGTGGTCCTCCGACGGGATGACCCACCACGCAGATCCCTCCTCTGGGTTGGGACGAAGAAGCCCCTGAGCCACCAGCGAGTCCATCTCGCGCCGCGTCACCTTCGACCGTCTCCAGGCCTCGGCCGGCTGCGGCGAGGTCTTGTCGGCCATGGCAACGATGAGGTGGGCTTTGACGGCGGACGAACGGCCGGGGAGGTTGCTGGCTGCGGGCTCAGGAGGAAGGGGTGCGGGAACTGTGGCGGCTATGGAGGCAAAGGCAAAGAGAAGAGCTCTCTCCTCCTCTCTCGGTATTTATACGAAAGAACCCCAACAGGCGAGGCGTCCCACGGCGACGAAAAAGGTAACCGCATAGCATTTAATGCGCCCACCTAACTACGTCTCGAGCCGGATGCAGGGTACACGCGGCAGCTCTCCATTCGCTCCACTACCCGGGCCCGCCACGACCGTCGCCCCAGCTTCGCGTCCGCCGCCCTCCCCGGCAGATTTCGCCTAAAAAGGCACGCCCAAAGGCAGAAGGATTCCCAGACGACGGAGGCTTCTTCACGAAGGTAAAAATGGGCCCCGACCCTAAGCCTCGAAGCAGCGAAGGCTGGCCCTCGAAGAGGGTTCGACAGCCGGCTTCGAGCACCCGAGTCAGGGACACCAAGGGGCGCCACTCGCAGCATCGCTCGAGGGCCAAGCCCTCGAGGCCCCTCACGTGTATCCAAGGCGGGGAGCTCGACATGCAGTGAGATCCCCTCGGAGGGAGGCATCGAGCCACCGGGTCCTATCGAATGGGCCCGACACTCTTGCAGACTGAGCACCCATGCTTTATGAGATCGCCTCCGGGCTACAGTCGACCCCCATCGAACGGGGCACGAGGTCTCACTTGGATTCCCCGTTACCAGCTCACCGGGAACCTCGATACTCGCCCGCTCGTGGTAGTACGAGGCATCCCACCTCGCATCCGATCGAAAGGACTCACGGGATGACAAGCCAGGGCAACCGGCGTGCCGGACAGCTCGAAGAGCCGGCCGGGCGGTTCAGCCTGGCACCCCTCGACGAAAGAGGGTCTAAAAAACTCGGGGGCTCGACACTCCCGAACCTAAAAAACGCAACTAAACACTCACACAAGAAAAAGCCCACGAGGGAGTCTTAACCACTCCCCCGTGGCCTCGGGGGCTACACCCGCGGGTGTCGCACGCACGACACCCACGGAATCAAAGCAGCCAAACCCTCGAGAACCGGCTAGCTAACCCTCGAGGTCCCAGTCGAGAGCCCCTGCTCGAGTGCGAGCACTCAAACAAGGGCTCGGGGGCTACTTTCGGGGGTCCACAAAAGGGGTACCCCCAATCAACGCAAAACAAATAGGTTAAACCTAGAACACCAATTAATAAACCCAGCTAAGCTAACCTCCCAAGAAACCAACCCCTCGGAGCCTGCAACGCTGGCACACCACCAGGGAGCTTAGACTTGTCGAGACCTTACCGGCCACCTCCTGGTAGCCCACCCCTCGAACCCGCAACAGCTGTGCATCGCTCCACGGGACCTCGCGCGGGGACCTCGAGCCCCTCCAGCACGATAGCCTATCCCTCGGGGCTCGTCTCGATCTAGGCCTCGAGCTGGAGCTCAACCTCCACTCACCCGAGCCCTCAGCGCACGGGCTCGAGCGAGTGCACCACTACCCTTCGAAGCTCTCCACGAGGATGAAGCTTCCTGCTCCCTAACCCCATACCGCGCATTTAATGCACTCACCTACCCCCGTCACGTCCTCTGAGACGCAGCATGCGCCACAGTGAACCAGAGTCTGAGTCAAACCTCCTTTTCACCATAAGCATGGGTGAAAAGGCACCAGTACAACACTGTTCGACCATACCCTGCACTGTAGCACGTCCCGGTCGCATCTCGAGACCCGGATTTCCGCTGTACGACCAGGTTCCCCGGAGCTCGCCCGTACTTGCGGGGGCTCGAGCCCCTCGTAGGCGCCACCTCGAGGCCGGCTCCGCGCCCCTCGAGCCCTAACCATTTTCACGCTATTGGAGGACAGGTACTACAAGACCCGGAGGGACCCCGCCGCGTCCTGTACAGGCTGGAATGGGCGCTGTACGGCCCCCACGCCGCCACGTCTCCGCGTCCGCGCCTAGGATGGAGGCCACGCTCCAAGGACGCCTCAACAGCAGCCCCCACGTCGGCTACAATGTCTTCGACAAGACAGGGTTCCTACCCTTCCCCATATTGGGCACCATACGCCCCGACACCTGTAATACCCTTATGTAACCCTGGCCTCCCCTTGCTCTATAAAAGGGGACACCAGGGCCCTCAGTCCACGGTTACACAACTCCGACGGACACGTTAGAACGCACATACGCCCATACACCCTCACACGCGAGTTCGGACCCCGGTCCGCGCTCGCCAAGCTTGTATTCGCCCCTGTGCAAGCACTTAGGTGCAAGTAATACAAGAACCTCCTCCCCCGCTGGACGTAGGGCCTTCTTTGCCCGAACCAGGATAAATCCTTGTGTCATCTTGCATCACCATCCAGGAAGAGAGCACACGATCATATTACTAGTTGGTGTCATACCCCCGGGTTCGAAACACCGACATTTGTTCTCCTCTCCCAAGCAAATATCAGATAAGTGTTTGGAGGATCTGGAGATATCTGGAAGAAATCTAGAGGAGGCAATGAAGAGAGTTAGTATGGTTACATGGGGGAGTGCAATGGCGGAGATGCGGGAGGAGCGGGAGCTTGACGATGACTCTGATTCAGTTGATGGGCCTCCTTTTTTGGGCCCTTCTCTTGAAGACATGTATAATCATTCATATAGGCCCATTGGGCCCCGTTGGGTTTGGATATCCAAAGTGAGTGCCCTAAAGGGTATCGGATATCCGGCTTCTAGGGAGGAAATACGGAAATTTGGGTCTCAGGCTCGTAGAGTGAAGCGTCTACAGCCGCCGCCGCCTCTCTCACATTCCTTTGCGAAGATTGTCAAGGCATCCACGATGGCAACGAGAGGTCAAGACCAGCGTCCTTGGAAGCGAAGTTCAGAGGATTGGATGGCTGAAGATGACCTTCTGGATGGAGACCTGCGCAAGGAGCAAGATCTGCGGCAGAAGCTACAGCGCAGCATCGATGGAGCAGGTAACGATCGGCAGCCTCAAGGTGGAAATTTTTTTGGGCGAGGGGGTTTTGTTGAACACGACTTGGATAGAGGGGATAGAGGTTACAGAGGGCCTGATCGGTTTTCTCAAGGGAATAGAGGGCTTGGTGGAGGGTACAGTGATTATAGGGAGCCTGTGCGAGGGAAGAACATAATAGGGGAGGAAGGAGCTCGGGGTGCTCAGCAATACAGAAGTGGGGATCAAAGGGGACATGCATCACAGGGTTTTTGGAGAGCCAAGGAACCTGTAAGAGACAAGAAATCATCACAAGTGGAAGGGAAGTCTTTGGAAATCAAATGTTATCGTTGTTTGCAGGTGGGTCACCATCAGTCGGACTGTGTGAATGAGCCAGTTTGTTATAAGTGCAAAAGTCAGGGACATTTGGCGGTGGACTGTGATCAAGCTAGGCAGAAGCTGCAGTTGTTTGGATTTGGGATTCCAAGCAAAGGCTTCTATGCTATTGAAATTCCCAGTGCACAAACCAAATCCAATCAGGCAGTGGGTTTAGTGGTAGTACATGAAGGTGTGGCTAATGAGGGTAAGCTGAATGAGGAGCTTAAGTTGGTGGTCAATGACAGCTGGGATTTTCAAGCTAAGAAGATGACAGATAGGGAGTTTCTGGTCATTTTCCCAGATAAGGGTACTTTGGAAACTTTTTCTAGATTTGCCAGTTTGGAGCTTTCCATCTACAAGCTGAAGGTTAAAATCCATAAGTCTTCTGTGGACCCAGCTACTTCCTCAGTGTTATAGACATGTTGGGTTAAGATCAGTAACATTCCTGCGTTTGCTAGAGAAGAGTTTGTGGTTCGTGAGCTTGCTTCCTTAGTAGGTCAGCCTGTAGTTGTTGATGAGTTAAGTCTAATCAGAGATGAGCCTGTGAGAGTTAAGGTGAGTTGTAGGGATCCTGCAGCTATAAGATGTGTGATAGAAATTTTCTTCAACAAAATTGGACATGAAGTCAAATTCATTGCTGAAGGGGGAGCTGAGAATAGACAGGTGGTGAAGGGAGGGACATCTAGATCTGGTTCTGGTAAGGATAATGACAAGAGTAAGAGACATGACCAGGGGGGAAAGAGGATCAGGGGAACAAGAAGAAGTTTGATAAATTTGATAGAATTGGCAAAAGTGATAGGGAATAGGAATACAGTCATGATGACAGTCAAGAAGCTTTGGAGGAAGATGGTGGAGGTGGAGGCTGTGGCAACACTGATGAGTTCTTTAGGCCGATTGCGGCGTATAATCCTTCTACTGGTTTTGTGCAATTAACAGAGGGAGTTGAGTTTGCTCCAGGGGGTAAGTGCCCTGCTCTAGAACTCAATTCCAATCTTGTTCATGACAGTGAGAAAGAAAAGGAGGGACAAAAATTGTCTGAGGAAGGGCAGTTCTCTAGTCTGAAGCTTAAGGGACTCAGGGGAGACCAACCTAAGGGGCAGGATGTCAAAGAACTGGGCTTAATTCCTCAGGAAAATCAGCTGATAGTTCATGGGATGATGAGTCCATACTTAATGGATAAGGAGCGATGGCCAAAGCTGGTGTTGCCACAAGAGAAAGATTGCTCTACTGAGAATCCGTCACAATCTAGTGGAATGGTTGAGAATTCACAGGAAGATGATGTGGGGTCAGATGATAGGGTTAAAAGGGGCTCTAAGAGGATGCTGGAATCTGAATGGGAAGAGAAAGTTTTGACTCAAAAATCAGAGATTGCTACCTCCCAGGGCTCTGTATGTTTGGATTCTATATCTGAGATTAACTTGGAAGATTTGTCTGAAGATACTCTGCAACAGCCTTGGGTTAGCTCTAATTCTAAGAAAAGGAATAAGCAAAGAGGTGGTGTGAAGGTGGCTGTAGCTACAAGAACAAGCAGAAGAATCCAGAAAGATGGGAGGACTATGATGGAAAAAGCCATACAATATTCTCAGGACAAGGATGATATTACTACAGGTACTAAATCTTCCAATCCTTTTCTTGTTCTCAATAGCTTAGATAATGAATATATTCATGATATTGTCTCTAAGCTGGATCTTAAGAGTGATCATATTGATACACAAATTGATATCTTTAAAGCCGAGGAAAGAGTGAGAGGGGCTTTGGCAGAGGCTCAATACAAGGAGTATTTGGCAGCTGCTAATAAAAAACATGCTCCTCAGGGGGAGGAAGAACTGCAGGAGTATACTCTCTCTGTTATAGATAATTCAGCAAGGGGTGTTGTGGACCCAGTTAGTAAGAGTTTAGTGGATGCCCCCCAGGAAGAGGGCCAGACCAAAAAAACGGTCCAAATGAGATTTCTTTTCTGGAACGTTAGGGGTTTGGGTAAAGGTAGTAGGAAACGTCAGGTTAGAGAGTTTATTGCTGAACATAATTTAGGAGTGGTTGGTCTTCAGGAAACTGTTAAGGATTCTTTTACGGATAGAGATCTTTTAGATTTGTCAGGAAATAAAACTTTTTCTTGGAAATGGTTACCAGCCAAAGGAAGGTCAGGGGGCATCCTTATGGGCTGTAACCTGGAAACTTTGGAGATGGAAGAGTGTATGATTGGTCTTTTTTGCATAACTATGACTCTAAGAGATAGAAGGAATAATTTTAGATGGCTTATGGTGACCGTTTATGGCCCTGTGGAGCATGATAAGACTGAGGAGTTCTTAGCTGAGTTAAAGATCATTTGTCAGTAGGAGGTGCTGCCTGTGATTATTGGAGGAGATTTTAATCTTATTAGAGATGAGGCTGATAAGAGTTCTGACAACTACAACTATCATTTGATGGATCTCTTTAATGAGTTTATAGGGGAACAACATTTACGAGAGCTAAAACGTTCAGGCCAAAAGTTCACCTGGACGAACAAGCAAGAGAGACCAGTTATGGTGAATTTAGATAGGGTCTTTTTCTCAACAGGATGGGAGGAGAGATTCCCTCTTTCTTTGTCTTGGTGTCTGACCAGGGTGGGTTCAGATCATTTCCCTGTTATTGTAGACAATGGGGAGGGGCTCCCAGCGAGACCGAAATATTTCTTTTTTGAACAGCAATGGTTGCTGCAGGAGGAGTTCAGAACTTTAGTGGAAAATACTTGGAGGTTGGCAGCAGATAGGAGTCCTGAAGCTTGTTATTCTTTGGACAGTTGGCATGGGCGCTTGGTCATGCTGAGAACAAAATTGAGAGGTTGGAATATTCAAAGAATGGGTGAACAGAAAAGGAAGAAAAATCAGCTCTTGGGGGAGCTGGATTGGATGGATAGACAAGCTGACAGTAGGGAGTTGTTCCCAAAAGAATGGAGACACAGATATAATGTGGAAAATCAGTTAGAAAAACTCTATATGGAAGAAGAGCTTTTTTGGCGACAGAAAATGGGTAAGCACTGGTTAATGGCAGGGGATGCAAATACTAGATTCTTCCATCAATTTGCTAATGGTAGACGAAGAAAAGGGACTATTGTTCAGTTAGAGACAGATGGGGGGGTGATTACTGATTCAGGAGATATTATGAACCACGCCATCCAGTTTTATAAAAGTCTTTTTGGGCCAGTGGAACCCCGACTCATTTTCCTTGGGGATGGTTTTTGGGAGAATGACAGGAAAGTAAATATAAGTGACCAAGAGTATATTACTAGACCTTTTACAGAAGCTGAGATCAAGAGTGCAGTTTTTGATATGAAAAAGGATGCTGCGCCTGGACCTAATGGTTTTAGTTCAGTCTTCTTTCAGGAGTTTTGTGACTTAATTAAAAAGGATTATCATAAGATGTTTCTGGATTTTCATAAAGGAGATTTGGACATTAAAAGATTAAATTTTGGAGTTATCACTCTAGTCCCAAAAGTTCAGGAAGCAAATTCTATTAAACAATATCGTCCTATTTGCTTACTTAATGTGGATTACAAAGGATTTACGAAGGTTTTGACAGAGCGTTTATCACCAGTAATCAAGGAGGTTATTGGGGAAAGTCAAACTGGTTTTATTAAAGGAAGAAATATTTTAGAAGGTGTGGTGATCTTGCATGAAGTGATGCACTCCTTAAGGAAAGGTAAAGACAGAGGTATGATCTTCAAGATTGATTTTGAGAAAGCCTATGATAGTGTTAGATGGGATTTTTTGGAAGAAGTCCTCAAAGGGAGGAACTTTGCTGACCAATGGACTAAATGGGTTATGCAGACGGTGAGAGGAGGACAAGTGTGTATCAATGTGAATGGGACAAGGGGTCCATATTTTAAAACAATGAGAGGTTTAAGGCAGGGGGATCCTTTGTCCCCTTTGCTCTTTAACTTAGTGGTTGATACCTTGAGTGCTATGATGGATAAAGCTATTGAGAAGGGTTTAATAACTGGTGTTCTAAGTACTTTGGTGGAAAAAGGCATCTCTCATATTCAATATGCAGATGATACGATTCTAATGACAGATGGGTCTGATACATCTGTAACAAATTTGAAAATTCTCTTATACTGTTTTGAGTGGCTGTATGGGCTAAAAATAAACTATCATAAAAGTGAAGCTCTCTTTTTTGGTTTCACCCAAGCTGAGAAGGAAAGAAAAGCAAATATGATGAACTGCAAGCTTGGGGAGCTTCCAGTTAAATATCTTGGGATCCCTGTTTCTGACAGATTTTTAGGGGTTGGTGCTTTCCAAGGGTTAGTAGGTCGACTGAAGAAAAGATTGGACCCGTGGAAGGGCAAGTTGTTGACATCAGGGGGTAGGCTGATCCTTACAAACTCATGTTTGACTAATCTTCCCATGTACACTATGGGGTTTTATATGCTATCAAAAGGGGTTCATAGTAGTATGGATACTGTAAGGGCCAAGTTTTTCTGGCAGGGGGCTGGGGAAACCTTTAAATATCATATGGCTAAATGGGTGGGGCTTTGTAGGCCAAAGACTTCTGGGGGGCTTGGGATCCTTAATTCATATATTATGAATCAATGTCTAATTGTTAAATGGATTTGGAAGATAGAGAAGGGACCTAATGCTTTGTGGTACAGAATTCTAAAAGCTAAATATATGAGAAAAGGAGGTTTTTTCAGTTCAAATATTTTGGGGTCTTCTCAGTTTTGGAAAGGATTACACAAGGTTAAGCATCTCTTTAAGTTGGGGGCTGAGTATCAGGTACATAAAGGTGATAAGATCAGGTTTTGGCATGAGGTGTGGGCTGGGGACATCCCTCTGAAAGTTCAGTTTTGTAATATTTTTGACATCTGTCTTAATCCAGGGGCTTTGGTGAGTGAAATTTGGAGAAAGGGGGAGTGGAACATTCCTTTGCGAAGATGCTTGACAGAAGGGCTAGTTTCTGAATGGGTAGACTTGCAGGAGGTGCTTCTGCACTACCGGGTGGATGATCAGGAAGATCAGGTGCTTTGGAAATTGGAGAAATCATTGTCTTTCTCGACTAGTTCCTTATATAAGTTTCTTACATATGGAGGGGTTAAAGAGCACTTAACTGAGCTGATATGGAAAAGTAAAATCCCTCTTAAGGTTAAAGTTTTTCTGTGGCAAGTTTTTCATAATAAACTTCAAACAGCGTTGGGTTTGTCAAAAAGAAGGTGGCGAGGAAGTCCGCTGTGTTGTGTTTGTGGCCAAGTTGAGACAGTAGATCATATTTTGTTTAGCTGTGTTTTTGCCCAGTACGTTTGGTGTTGCGTCAGAGAGACTTTTGGTTTTCACGGTTTTCCAGTTTCTAGGGAGGAGCTGGTATCCCAATGGATCCTGGGGAGGTTGGGGGTCCCGAAAAACATTAGCTTTGTTTTCTTTTCAGGGTTAGCCTGGGCAATTTGGAAGAATCGGAATAAAATGGCCATTGAAAGATGCTTTCCTCTTACGCCTAATTCTGTGATTCATGCTGCGATCAATTACATGCAGATGTGGGCTGGTTTGCACAAGGGCGGCGTGGCGATCAAGCTGGAAGGTTTGGCCAGAAGCTTATCAAGCTGGATGCGTGAGAAGGTCGCTGGTGTTGGCGCTGAATCAGACATTGTCTTCATTTAGTCTTAAGTTTAGTCGTCTAGGGGTGTGTGTGGTTTTATCCTTCTTCTTTGGGGTGTGTTTGGTGGTTTGAATAGCTGATCTGGTATCCCCAGTATGTAAACTTTCGTTATTGGCTTTCTTAAAAGCCGAGTTAATCTCCGTTAAAAAAATCACTTTTTTTTCGGGCAGTCAATCAGAGAATCTGACAAGCACAACTAAGTCGTTTTTTACAACTCGATGGGATCGAAAAATATACTATCGAGACATTTAACAAGGAATTCAGTAATAAAACTAATTCAATCATAAAAATGTTGTAGTTTATTTTATATAAGCTTATCAAAAATCGAAAATCTTAACTTAGAAGAAGGTTAAAACCATATAATTTAGAACATAAGAAGCACATAATTTATTGTAGTCTTGTGACCTTGTTCTAAATTATACGCCATGCACCGGCTTTAATTCGTACAAATCAGTCGTGAAACAGTATTTTTCTCTCACAACAAATCAGATATTTTAGCTTATCACTAGGCTCATAAGTGTCCTGCCGAACAGAACCATCAATGCCTTAATGTATTTCTTGGAACCTTCTCTCTTACCTCAGTCATTGCCAAAAACAATGAAAATACTGAGTCACAATATAAATTACCACTGCCAGAATGCACTAGTTTTCCCTGGCTATAATATTTTAGTCATGTCACATCGAATATTGGGACTCTTATTCTAGTTTATAAAAAAATAGACTAATTCCAAAACTAATTTGTCAGCTGAAGGCTAATTCGCAAGATGTATCTATTAAACTTAATTAGTCCATGATTTGGCAACAATGTGGTGTCATAGTAAATATTTATTAATGATGGATTAACTTGGCTTAATAGATTCATCTTGTTAACTCTCGTGTGGTGGTGTAATTAGTTTTATAACTCGAATATTTTTAATAGACTAAATTAATTAGTACTATAACATTTAATGTGATTCGACTAAAACTTTAACCAACGAAACGAACACGTCCTGAGTATGGGATGTCCTGCACAAATGCACAAATACACGTTGTAGTACATATGCTCAGGCATACTTTTTTTTTACTGTTTCCTAAATTTGTTACCTGATTCCGGTCCCACGTGCCAATGACAACTATTACCCCCGGCGGCAACACAGTGCTGACAGGGATGTCTGTGCAAGTGCCTGTTCCCTGAATATAGTACATGCCGCCATGAACATTTATATGAAAAAAACACCCATAAAATAGATGACAACCAAATTTAAACCTGAAGTCAAGTACGTACGCGCACGTTACTGTCTATATTCAAGAAAATCGAGTGAAGATACTGAACAACTGGATTATTATAAGCCGTGCACCATCATATGGACATACGACTATTTTCAAGGACAAAAGGTGAGCAAATTAAATTGCAGGCGGCAGTACTACTGCATGCTACCACTGTTGCAAAAGAAGCAAAGAAGGTTGAGCCATATGTCGTTGTTGCTGACATGTCATGTTTGTCCCGTCCCAGTTGGTACTTCATGTGATTCTTGGACCCCCTGTCTCTGAAGCATTTCTGCTTCCAAAGGCTTGTTTTCCCACACATCACCTGAGTCCCAGGTTGTATATATTTGCAGGTGCATCATCGCATCTGATCTGTTATATGATCTCTGAAGCCCTTTTCTGTTTCAAAAAAAAAGTCTTCTCAAGCCTTTTATGTAAAACAAAGGAAATAAATTAGCTACTAATAACTCCAATGATAGTGTGTACATTTGTTTAACTTATTATTTAAGGACGATGGGCGCCGAATGCAAAATCACATATGTATGGTGGTTCTACCTACTGATGTACGTAATCATCCGTTTCCTTGGTGACATCACCATCATGGGGCTAATAAAACAACAGTTATTCATTTGAATGGATTACCGCGCAGGATTAGTTTAGTGGCATGATTAAGGCCACACATTGACCCTGACCCTCACCAGCAAGTTGGAGCTTTCGTAAAAAATTACTAAACCGGCCGGCCTGAAAGGGCCGGGGGGCGTGCAGTGCATGCAGCTGGGGGTTGCCTGACTGCTGCGCGCGGCGCGCTGCTCCGGCCTCCCTTGCCAAAGTTGCCCTGGCTCGCTCCCTGAGCAACGGCAAAAGCCACCACCGCCGCGCGGACGGGGACAAACGCGGACGCCCAATGGCGCCGCGCGATCGAGCATGCAGCATGCAGCAGCACCTCGGATCTCTCCGCGACTCCTCCGCCGGTCAGGGCGTGCTGGACACTTATCAAAATCGCGTTGGCGCTGCCCAGTTTACTGCAAGTGGGGGTGTGCGAGCGCTACTTGCGCACGTCGGCAAAAACTGCGCATGTGCAGACGGTGAAACGGGCCTCTTTTTTCTAATTGACGTAGTTTATTAAGATCAAAGGCGCCCCGGCTGCGCATACTAGATTATTGCCCACACACAATTCCGGTACGTACGTGTATATGTGGTCTGTGCTGACTTCAATTTCATGCTGTTTTGGAAACACTAAAATATATGCAGGACATGATAGATAGATGGAGGATTTTTGGAGACAGATATGGTGCTAAGAAAGCGTCGCAGTTGTGCAAGCGAACCAAGGAACCGAAAAAAAATGTGGCATGACTAACATATATATGGCTGGGACCTGGGACATTCTGATCACCAACCAAATATGACCATAATATTACTCAGGGCAGATCCATATCCCCGCTGCCCAGGCTGCAGCACAGGGCGTTTAACAAATCCTTTTTTTTAGAAGGAACATGTATTGATCTTAGCGCCATACACCGGTCCTTTTACAAACATGTCTCCAGAGAAAAGGAAAATTACAAAGAAGATCAAAACTTCTGTTCGTCTTCCTCGAAGCCTTCAGAGATCCATTCGTCACCGTCATCGAAGCCGCTTCCCAATCGTCGTCGGGCACCAGAGCCAAACTCCACAAGGTGGAGGCCGCAGAGGAGGACTTACTTCTGGGCGAATCAGCCGACATTGCCTCCCAGGCGCATCGGCCAACTCCCGTACCCACGACGCATCCTTCGATTCCATCGCCGGCAACCCGAGCAAAGCTCAGATTTTCATCAAAGAACATCTTCCTCGAGATTAACAGGGTCAACAACATCATCACCTGAAGAAGACAACGATGCACCGGCCCTCGACTCCTGGACAGGTCTCCCCAGCCTCTCCGTTGGCATCGGAGTAGATCACCATCGAAGAACGGAAGAGGCTGGAAGAAATTATTCCGCTGCGCCGCCGCCGCTTCCGCATCACCGGCGTCGCCAAGAAAAACAAGCCGCAAAGGAGCCACACTCCTCCGGCAAAACCTAACTCCGCCGCCAAACACCGACGGCGAGCAAACCCTAGACCTAGGTGGACTCGACTCACTCTACGAAACAGTAGATCGACTAAAGCGATGGACCCCCGTTCCCCTCTCCATCGGCAGGAGGCCGGAGGCGAGGGGGACGGGGGTCATGCGGCGACGACTATAGAGGCGGCGGAGCAAGCGAAACCCTAGGCGGCAGTGACTGTTCACGTTTAACAAATCCTTTATGTAGTCTAATTTAGTCTATAAAAATATACATTTTTAGTCCTATTTGATGTGGTCTAAAATTTCTTTACATTATTTTAGCCCCTCCTTTAAGGTGATTCTAAATCCATCACTGCATGTACAGTGTGTTTTTCTTTATATATAAAATAAACGCATGTACTCATTTTGATACGCTTGAGTGACTGTATATGCGAAATGAGTGGTTTCCGGATGCCCTTTGGGCTAGCTATATATAGATATGATTGGTTTATAGTTTTGGCGACTCTTTTGGACTGGCTGCTTTATTGCTTTATTTTAAATAAACGATTAGTATGTGTAAGTAGGTTGCTTTTGCAGAAGATAATTTATATTTCACCTTCAACACACAAGTCTTCTGGACGTACCACTAGGTTAATTAGGTCGGTTTGCCGATGTTGTGAATTGTGAGAGGTAGCTAGTACCGGGTACGTTCTAGCTAGATAAACTAAATTAGTAGCTAACACCAGTCCATCCTAATTAACAATGCTTCTTCTATACGGACGGGCATATTGGTGGTTTAAGATCGATTTTGAACGAGATCGAGACTGGATGGATTTGGGGGATACGGATCAATTAAATAAAGTAGCGCTTGTTTATGATTGTTTTCTGTCTTACTATTTGATTATTTCCTAGAGCTCTTTTACGGTGGTTGGAGGTACTTTTTGGTTTCTATTAGTTCCTAGGTAAATTATTAGAATTAATTATTTTTATGCGCTGAAGGGTAGGATGGTAATTATGCTCTAACAATCCTCCCGTACACGTGACCCGCGCTCCATCCCGTTGGCCTGAGCCCAATGCCCCGCGGCACGTCGTCCTCTTCCTCTCCATCGCGCGACGCCAGCGGCGGCGGCCAAACCTCGCGGCGAAGCTGAAGGACGACGTGCCGCGCAGAACCCCTACCCGCCACAACATCGTCCTCTACCTCGCCATCGCGTTTCGCCGCCGCCGGCGACTAGCCCTCCGGCGGACTCATCGTTGTGAGCCCGTCGCATTTCCGCTCCTCCCGTCAGGCTGCTCCTCCCGCCGGGCTGCTCCTCCAGCCGCCTCCCGTCGGTCGCGCTCGTCCCGCCGTCGTCTGCTGCTCCCGCCGGCTGCTTCCCTCCCTGTCGGTCTGCTCATCTCTGTCGCCACCAGTCTATTGCTCCAGTCGGCTGCTTTCCTCCCTACCGGCGTGCTACGCAACAACATCACCTTCGTCGTCGCGGCAATGTAAGAAGTTTCCTGTAGCGAAAACTACAGCCCAATACTGCTAGCGTCGATGTGCTGTTACTGGTGCCATTCCTATATGCCGTGCAGCAACCTCTCTAGGCTCAATCTCGAGGATGAAATCTGACCAGCCACTGGGAGTTTGCAAATGTGTTGTCTCAGTGTAGTGATGTTGTTTCTTGATATAAACTTTCAGATGCCGAGCTGTGCTTGATAATTGAACTTGTTTCAGCTGCATATCATAAGAAATTTGAAGAACCGTTTCAAATACAGTATCAGGAAACACTGTTTGGTGAAAGTTATTTTTTTCATGTCACGTATAGGTTAAACAAAATTATCATCACTGTTTGTTTCATCATTTGCCATGTTTTATATATTCAGAACAATTTATTATTTAGAACAGATAATTGGCAGTGGAATAGTGTGCGTATACGTTGAACTTGCTTTTCCCTCTCCTCATCATTGGCATCAGCCGTGGTGATCAAAATGGTCATCTCATATTCTCTATAAGCTGTCCATAGTTTGCTGCCCTCAGTGACATGTAGCATACGTTGCAGCAAGGTAATGCGAACATAACTGTTGGTAGGATTGTACATAAAAATGCCAAGCACCAACATTCTTTTGAAGTCTTTTTTCTGCGATTAACATTCTTTTGAAGTCTAACAAGAGTCACGAGATGTTACAATCAACAAAAGAAGTGTAAAATGCAAGAATTACAATTACACAGCTCATGGCAGATGCAGTTGTCATAATTCCATGTGCAAGCCTCAATGATGTCACCACTCACCATGACAGGATCAAGGATGAGATGTTAAAGTTTTCAATTCAGGTTGCTTTGCAGTTCACAGTGTTTCTGTCAGTTCAGGAGAAGCTTATAT
Source organism: Coix lacryma-jobi var. lacryma-jobi (assembly GCA_009763385.1). NCBI lineage: Eukaryota > Viridiplantae > Streptophyta > Magnoliopsida > Poales > Poaceae > Coix > Coix lacryma-jobi. Next base: position 202,415 of record CM019825.1, on the reverse strand, counting down.
TTCCATGTTCAGATCCTCAACAGATATTTGAAGGTCAAGTTCCCTGTACAGTAGTGCCAAGAAATTTGAAAGGGGACTTGGAACTAGCATCATCAAAAATTGCTTCAGTCTTGAGATTGCATCACTACCGGAAACGGGTGCTTTGCCGAGTGCCTCGGCAAAGGCCATCTGGCGCTCGGCGAAGCCTATGCCGAGGGCAGCTCTCGGTAAAGAGTTCTCGGCAAAAATCCTCACGGCAAAGGAACCTTTGCCGAGGGCCATTTATCGGGCTCTCGGCAAACCTTTTACCGAGGGTCCCGACCGGCTCTCGGCAAAGAAAAGTGGCCGTTAACGGTGGTCCCTATTGACGGTAGGTTTGCCGAGGGCTAAACCGACTCTCGGCAAAGGCGTTAGATTTGCCGAGAGTCCGGCTCTCGGCAAAGGGATAATTTTTTTTATTATTGTTTTTCTGTGCCGAGGGTTATGCAGGGTCGGCTCTCGGTAAAGAAATTTCGAAAAAAAATTTGGGCCCTCTTCGCCGAGGGCTAGCTTAGCCGCCTCTCGGCAAACCTCGGACTTTGCCGAGGGCTATGACCAAAGCCCTCGGCAAAGCCTTGGAAATTACGTTCAGTCTCCCCAGCTTTGCCGAGGGTTATGGTCATAGCCCTCGGCAAAGGGCGTCTTTGCCGAGAGCCACCCTCAGCAAAGCTGGGTAAATTTCATTTTTTTGTTTTCTAGTTCTGTTTTTCCTTTTCTCCGACAATATCACACAGATATATATCACATTCATCACATATCACATATATATATATCACATTTCACGTCACAGAATATATATATATATATATCACATCACATAGTTCAATAACATATATGTCCTCAAATCACATAGTTCACATCACATAGTTCAACAACATGAGACTTCAGTGACACACGAGGAGATCTACTACACCCCCGGCCAACCGGGCCACCCCTGAGAACTGCCGCCTGCTTGACCCCCGGTACAGGCTCATACGGCATCTTCAGTGCACGAAGCAGTTTCTGTGACTCGTACAGGCTCTTTGGCAATATGTGGCCGTCCGAAAGCATGCTACCAAATAGGGCCAACATAGCATCGAACACATCTCGACTCAGGTTGAACTGGGACTTGAACCCCATCACACGGCCAATGGCATCCAGTTGAGAAACTGTTGTCCGATCGTGAAGGGGTTTCTGTGCCGAAGACATCATCTCATAAAACGCCTTTGCGGTCTTCTCCATCTCCTCCTCCGTACGTCCTTCAGCGTACTGTGCTTCTTGGAAGTCATCTAACATGTGTGCTACCCCCGCATCAGCATCAAAGTCCTCCAGACGTGGTCGCACTGCCTCCGCTCTCAAACGATGTGCTTCACCATGGTAGATCCACCGGGTGTAGTCCGGCGTGAATCCATTGTTCACAAGATGTTTAGCCATGTTCTCCTTGTCTTGCCTTCTCCGGTTCCCACATCTGCTGCATGGGCACAACACTTTGATCTCTCCTCGCCGAGCCGCGCCAAATGCATTGTTCACGAAAGCATCTGTCTTGCGCAACCATTCCTCGGTGAAATCACTTCTGCTTCTACGGCCCGAGTACATCCACTGACGGTCATCCATACTACTGTCATCCATCCGAGTACTTACATATCTACCTCCGAGTACTTTCATGCTACTATCATCTAATAGGTGAGGATAGGTCCTAATCCCACCCGCGGATGCGTCGATGAGGCCAGTTCCCATTGTCTGCCCCGAGCCGAGACAGAATTTCGGCAGCACCTCCCCGATGTTCTCAAGATACACGTCCCTGTAGGGAGAGTGTGTATCCGGAGAACAACAGGGAGGTGATGCAAAAACTCCATCTCGAATTGGGACAGACCATGGGAACTAGCCTCATCGACGCATCTGCGGGCTGTCCAAGTAACGTGGACAATCCGAAACAGATACGGTTATCGATATGCAGAGACCTGCATACCTCCAGCCGTATCTCTTTCGGACGGGAGACGCCTAACTGGGTTCAATGACCTACGATCCTTTTCTGGGAGGAGACGTTATTTATACCTAGGGTGCCGGTGGAGTCAGGCTAGCGGCGCAGTGGCGAGTCGGTGCAGTGGCGAGGCGAAGCGATGCAGGCAGCCCCGCGACGGTGACAAAGACGATCGTGGTCGCCGAGGATCTCCGGCTTGGCCCCGACAGGTCCTCCTCCTACAGAAAAGACAAAAAATATAGTATCCATTAGAAATTTCGGCAGAACCTCCCCTGTACGGTGAGGTTTCAAAACCTGCAAGAAACAATGGCATGATGGCCGACATCCACATATATGCCAAGGCACGATGGCCGACTTCAACATACATTAACAAGCATACCACTACTACTAAATAATACTCGATCGCCACATACATTCACATTCACATTCACATGCATCCACATATATCACCGTGATCGAGGACGACTACTACTAACAACTACTACTTACTACTACTACTTACCACAACTAAGTTGCAGAGGTACAAGGACGACGAGGCGATCGAGGACGACTTACAAGTGACGACGCGAGGCAATCGACGACGACGGAGCGGGACGGGGCAGGGGCGCGTGGCCGAATGGGGTGGCGCAGGGCTCCTCCTCCTCCTCCTCCTCTCCTCCTCCTCCTCCTCCTCTTCCTTCTCTCCTCCTCCTCTCCTCCTCCTCCTTCTCTCCTCCTCTCCAACCGGCCGGGCGTGCAGGGGGCGGCGGCTCGGCCGCGAGGGCAGGCCGGGCGAGCGGGTCGGCGGCGGGGGCAGGAGGGCGCCGCGGGGGCAGGAGGGCGCGGCGGGGGCAGGCGGGCGGGTCGGCGGCGGGGGCAGGAGGGCGCGGCGGGGCCGGGCGGGCGGGTCGGCGGCGGGGGCAGGAGGGAGGGCCGGCGGCGAGGGCGAGAGGGCGCGGCCGGGACCTCGGGCGGTCACGGCGGCCCTGGGCCGGCGGCGGGGCGGGCGACGAAGAGAGTGTGCGTCTGTGCGTCTGTGGTCTGACGAGGCGGGCGCGCAGATTTTTTTTAACATATTCACGCTTTGTCGAGAGCCAGATCAGGTGACACTCGGCAAAAAGACCACCTTTGCCGAGAGCCATGTGATCTGGCTCTCGGCAAAGGCTTTTATTTTATTTTATTTTGGTAAACTCTATGCCGAGAGCCCTGACCCTGGCTCTCGGCATAGGTGCTCTTTGCCGGGGGCTTTAGGAACCTCTCGGCAAAGCATATATATTTTTTTTGGTTTTTTTGCTCCCAATTTTTGCTGTGGCCTTGATACAGTACTACAAGCCAAGATTTTAAATTTGGTGTGTTTTCCATACTTCTTGCTATATTTCACGCATTTTCTTTAATTTGATGATTTTTTCCGCGGGAAGCACGTTTGAACTGCAGGTGCATAAAATAATGAAACTCAGCGATCCAAAAAATAGTATTCATTCTTCAGAGGGTATTTGGACACCGTATCCAGGGACAGGCGCGGAGACTCGACCGTCTCGTGCACGAGAAACGGCGACCAAGTTGCGTGAGATTGGATTTAAAATTATTAAAAATACAAACAAAGTCAGAAAATCATGAAAATGGACGGGTGACCTTGACATCGCATGTAGAGGCTATAAAAATATTTTGGCAATGTTTGGAGCAAGTGGTGGCGCAAGATGGTCCAAACCCTGAGATCTCCGCATATCATCGCAGGGTTTGGACCATCTTGCGTCATCACTTGCTCCAAATATTCCCAAAATTTTTCATAGCCTCTACATGCGATGTCTAGGTCACTCGTTCATTTTCATGATTTTCTGACTTTGTTTGTATTTTTAATAATTTTAAATCCAATATCACGCAACTTGGTCGCTGTTTCTCGTGCACGAGACGGTCGAGTCTCCGCGCCTGTCCCTGGATACGGTGTCGAAATACCCTCTGAAGAATGAATACCATTTTTCGAATCGCTGAGTTTTATTATTTCATGCATCTGCCGTTCAAACGTACGTCCCGCGGAAAAAAATCATCAAATTAAAGAAAATACGCGAAATATAGCAAGATTTATGGAAAACACACCAAATTTGAAATCTTGGCTTGTAGTACTGTAGCAAGGCCACAGAAAAAATTGGGAGCAAAAAACAAAAAATATATATATATGCTTTGCCGAGAGCTTCCTAAAGCCCTCGGCAAAGAGCACCTATGCCGAGAGCCAGGGTCAGGGCTCTCGGCATAGAGTTTACCAAAAAAAATTCAAACCTTTGCCGAGAGCCTAACAGAGGGCTCTCGGCAAAGGTAACGGCGCAGGGGAGCCGTTTGCGAGGGTTACGTTTGCCGAGGTGCATTCTACGCTGAGGGTTCGGCTCTCGGCATAGGGTTTCTTTGCCGAGGGCCAGACATCGCCGAGAGTCGGACCCTCGGCGTAGGAATTGTCGCCGAGTTTCGTATGGTGCCGAGGGTTGGCCCTCGGCAAAGCGACGGACGCTCGGCAAAGAGCCCGTCTCCGGTAGTGCATAGTTCATATGAACATCCCTGGACATCGAAAGGGTCATACTAGTGAGTTTCTTGGTCAGACTGACAGAAATCTGTCTTGCTATAGAATGACTGCGAATGATAAAATTGAAGAAAAAAATTCACCTCTTCATAAACTTTGCAATCGTCTTAAATCAAGACCATCACCCATCAATGAAGGACACTATACCATGACAATATTATCTTCAAAAACACATGAAAAACAACTGAAATTAACTGTGTTTTAAAGGAACTGTGCAGGGCTCAAGTGTTGTTCCCAGTTAACATGATATTCACTCCACGCCATGGCTGCTACGTGCGGGCTGGCGGTGCCGACTGAGGTGAGTCGTGGGGGTGCGGGCCGCCGCCGCTGGACGCCGTGAGGGCCGCGGCTGCCAGTCTGCGCGCGAGCACGGCTGGGACACGGCGCTGTAGGCGCGTCACGGAGGGGCGCTGTCGTCGCTGGCCGCCGGGAGGGGCGTGGGTCATGGGGGCGCGGGCCGCCGCCGCTGGACGCCGTGAGGGCCGCGGCAGCCGGTCCGTGTGCGAGCACGACCAGGACGCGACGCTGTAGGCATGTCACGGAGGGGCGCTGCCGCCGCTAGCCGCCGGGAGGGGGCGTCGTGGGGGCGCGGGCCACCCTCGAACTTGCCCTGCCAGTCGGCGCCGCCGCATCGGACATTGGGAGAGAAGGAAGAACAGAGCGACGGGGAGACTGAGGAAAGAAGGAAGAATCAATCGTTCCTATACTACTCAAACATTATTTTTTTAATTCTTCAAAGAAAATTATTTTTCAAAATTTACCATTATACCCTTAATTATATTAAAAAAATATGAAAATAGAATAATCTAATTTTTTTTAGGTGATGATCTCACCAATTTTGGTACGCGCCTGGTGCATACGGTCCCACCATTTAGTATACACTTAGTTCCTCTTGGTGCCTCTCTAAGTGGTTTCTCTTGGTGCCTGTGCCTTTTTAACCGTTGGATCGCTCCTCGTGAGCCGTCTATTTTTTGGCAACCATTGTAAACATTTTCTATTTCCTAACCTAATACATACCCTGAAATCCACCTGTGGTTTTGACAGATTTTGGATAACTATCTATGATCTATCAGCTACTCTAGCTCTAGTTGCATTTTTCTCGATCTTCCTAATTAATTTCAAACCTGCTGCAATTTCTAATATCAGCGGCTTTTACTGCTCAGGTTCCTTCAAGCTCAATCATATCGAACAATGGATTGCTCGCATGCAGTTGATAATATACTACCACGCCGGCCGGCCAACAAGAGCTGCGCAGCAAAGCACAGCAAAAGCTGGCAAGTGGTACCGGCCGTTCGTCAGAACATTTTCCAGGATAGCAGTGTGGTTAGGGTGGGGAAAACAAAGCTCGTGAAAGTGAAGATCTATCGTTTATAGCTGCAGAACCCGAGGATATAGGGCTCGTTAAGCACAATGCCAGAGCCAGAATGCATGCACACGACAGATTCTTCTCTATTCGCTCGTCACCTGCACACAGGGTACAGGGCTAGGGCTTCTTTTTGAGTTGATCGTACTCCTGTGCCAATGAAAAGCCTGAGTAGATGCCTAAGAAAATGGCAACACAGCTCCCGTAAAATGCCATATATAGCTAGCTAGAGATGGGATACGTAGACCGGAAGTGTGCTGAAATTGAAGGACCACTGCTAGTTGTTATATAGGGGCCTGTTCATTTGACTTATCTCAGCCGGTTTATTAGCCGTACTTCGGTTTATTCTCCTCACATAACACTATTGAAACAGCCGAAATTAGCCGTAATATATTTTGGCGATCTGCGAACCACCACCGGCACCAATCCACCATATGGCCAGCAAACTGAAGGGTGATGTGCTAGCGAATATAAACTGGCAGTTGAAGGGTTCTCTCAAAATCTCAAACAAGAAGATATTTTGAGAGATACGCACAAAATTAGATGCCCTTGTTGGCTTGTTGTACGTATCCAAACCTCGGAGCTGCTTGCTAGCTTGAAACGCGTTTGGTACACTAAAACAATTCATCACGCGCGCACGGTGACAGCTGGCCAACAGAAGAGACGAGACAATGCCTTTTGTTGATGGGCTTGACCGCGCTGGTGTTTTTGTGTTTTTGCCTGGTGGGTTGTGGCAGGAGCAGGACGCAGGACCCAGCAACGACCCAGGGGATGCGTCCATATGGCCGCCAGCACGCGTGTACGCACCGCAGAGGTCCTGGATCAAATCGATCTCAGGGTCCAAGTGACGACGCGCGTTACACGGTTACCGATTTCTCGGCAGGTCACACAGCATGCACTAGAGTGTCAGAGAAAGCCATCGATTCGACCGACGCATGCGCGTGCGTGCATGCATGCGTGGTGCGTAGACTCTCCTCCGTCCTCCTACTCGAGGGTGGTTGGAGCGGCGATGGAACAATCGCATCAGATGAGGTAGCGGCGACGACGAGCGGCGCTCCCATGTCCCGCGCCCCCGACCCGAAGTACTCCTCCGTCCTAGGAGTAAGGGTATACTTCCATGCATGCATGCTTCCATACTGTAGTTCCATGGAGAAACCCTGAAGACATGCATGCAGCTAGTAGTAAGCTAGTGTAGCTTACACGCCTTTTCCAGCAGGGGAACACATGACTTTAGACAGCACATTTTTGCTAGTACAGTATGGCACTTTGATGCGTACTACAGGGATGTCGTCCGCCTCCGATCCATCGTCCCCGGCCGGCCCTGACGACCATGCATGCATGCTGAAGCTGAACAGAGGGAGGTGGGAAAGACGGTCCAGAGCAAGGCGTGTCAGGTGGCATGCATGCCACGGATCATTGAAGTCCAGCACAATATGGCAGACACGACAACCGATGCATTTGGTACCAGGGGGTATCGCGAGCTCCTGAGATCAACCGACGTTCAGCAGACGGCGCGCCGCAGCAGCAGGCACTGTGTCTCTGAAACCACGTACTCCCTCCGTCCCAAAATAAGTATCTCTAAAAATCCGTGTTTCCCTCACAGACACGCTTTTCGGACGACACTTATGTCGGGACGCAGGGAGTACTCCGTACTGTATGGGACGCATGCACCGTATGGGCAGGCACTCAGTACCTCGATTCATCTCCTGGCCGGGATTAGTAGTACTCTCGTCCAACAAAACATGTAACTCTCGCTTATCAAGAAGTCAAACAATTAAAACATGTAACTCTCGCTTATCAAGAAGTCAAACAATTTAAACTTTGACCAAAGTTATATAAAAAAGTGCTAACATTCTTAATACGAAAAATACCATTAGATTAGTAATAGAATATATTTTCATAATGATTTTATTTAACCACATAAATACTAATACTTTTTTATTATAATCTTGGTCAAACTTAAATCAATTTGATCGACACGAATCCCATAATTGCATGTTTTTATGGACGGATGGAGTATCTACTAGGAGTACTATGGTAGAATGGGTGCAAATGACTCATATTATAGATAGATGTAAACACAAAATTATATGTGATATAAGATTAGTATATATAGGTGCAAATAATTCACATTATAGATGTCACCAATGGTTTGGAAAAATAATTCATGCTAATTAGTTTGTTCATCATTTTTCGAAACTCTATTTGAATATCTACGAGATGGCAAGATAAAAAAAAACATAGACACACGGATGAACGTAGACAAGGCTTTCAAAAACAGGACCGCAAGGCTGCTTAGTACTGGCATATATAGGCTATCTCATACACAATATGATGGCCAACATGCTAAGGCAGGAACACATGACTAGAAAAAAAAAACAGCTTGACGAGCTGCTCAAGAGCACGAATCTATTTTGAACAAAAAATATAAAACTCTATATGCAAATATATTTTACATATATATGAGTTCTTGAAAAATAAGCTGGGTACTCCTAGGAATACCCCTGCCTCTGCCCATGTTGAATACGAATTATACAAACTTGTATCAGTATAGATCTTGGTCACATATGGGATATGGAGAACACGACGGTACTTTAAAAAGTAAAAAAAAAAGATGAATGGAAGAATACTTCTCTTTAATATGAGGTATAGATATAGATATATACCTACATCTAAGAAAAATCAGAAGTCTTTCTCTCTACGCATTTTCTAACATAATATATGTATTATACATATTCTGCAATATCTATTTAGTTGAGATAAATTTATAAATTAATTTTGTATTACATAGTTCTTCTCCTATGTACGTGTGTATTTTTGATATGCATTTAGATGAATCCTTATCTCAAGTTATGTTGGCTCCTATTGCCTCTCATATGCGTGTCTCATGATGCCATACATCTAGATTTTGATTTTTTTTTCAAATTTCAACTCATTAATTGATACATTTTTTCTCTAGTTAAGTTGAAATTGTTGTCTTTATGTTATTTTAGAAATGTATAAAGTTTTTGAAGTCACAACTTACAAGAGTTATTGCCATGGAGTTCTTAGTGCATATATATCATGATGAAAAAGTTGGGTAACTTTGTATGGATTTTAGGGGTTTATTTTAAATTATCTCTAATAATGGTAGTGGTGGGCAATTTATATTTGATAAGACCTTCATGCTTATTCTCTCAGACCCCTAACGGTCAAGGGAAGAAATGACAACCCCACTAATTTTGCTCTTCGTGATCTTCCATATAGGGACGAGCACAAGAACACCTCACAAATCCTTTATCAAACTCTCCATATAATCTCCATGTGGTGCTCAATGGTACTCTCTGCCTCCAATCCGTCTTGTTGGCGACAACCATCAAGAGTAACAAGAATCTCATAGCTTCAACTAGTCTCTAATGCCCTAGATGCAAACTATCAATGCAAATGCAATGGACCCTCCACCATATCACCCAAATCAGATCTGGATCAACCAAGCAAATGTGAGTGGATTGTTCTCTTGAGCTCTTATAGTCATGGGTTTGCCCATGGAGTACAAAGAGAGCTAAATATCTTAACCACACCTTGTATTCAGAGCCCCACAAGAAAACTAGTCTCGCTTAAAATCAAACTTTCCGTGCACAATCGGGAGCTACGATGTGTCCTACTCCTTTCTATGGTGACTCTACTCTAGTGAAGGATAGGTCCTATGTTGTTAGTTTAAACGGTAAACAAACCTCCACTGAAGCACTCTCATGTAACCTTACCCACTATGCAACAAACCACTAGACTGAGAAAGGTTAAGGGGTAGCCTAAGCTCTAGTGCTTGCCCTCTAGAGAGCACTGGACTTATAGGTTAGTGTAGAAGCCACCTAACCAAGCCCCTGTTTTGAAACCGTTTTCAAATTTGCTAACTCCAAAGAGTGTCCCATGAGGCAACAATAATTTAAGCACTGAATTAACATTTGCAATACATTGTCTTCAAAGGTTTTCTCGCGCTTCCTCACTAAATCGCTAGGCCTATAACACATATGTATTGTTAGTCCACACCAAGTTGCACTAAATTATTGTATTATGTCCTAATAGTATAACTATCTATCCAAATCCGGCCAATTACTTTTCTATTGCACCAAGGGTCGGTAAAACAAAAAACCCTATGCATATACCTTTGCCATTAGGCTTTTACTTCCAATAAATTCATCTCCGTCAACTCCATGCACCTGCATCTTGTGCTCATCTATATATCTCCACCGTGCTCCAAACCTTGCCCAACACAATATTGTTGACCCTAGCATAAACATCACGGTCACCTTTCCCTGGACCGGATGCCTCCGTCACCGCCAGGGCCCCAAACTGCCCGACATCCTTCCCCATTACCTGGACGACTTGCCTCTCCTTGGCCAAGCCCTTCTAAGCCTGCCAGAGTTGAAGATGGTGGAGGTCGCTCGGAATCGGAATCCTAGACATCGGCATTGTCTTCTTCGTCTTCGGCGCGGGATGGGAGGGAGAGGTGGGGGGGGGGGGGAGGGAGAGGAGATGCGCGCGCACACGTGAGGGAGAGTGGATGCATGCAGAGAGGTAACGCGTGAGATGTAAGACGGGCACACATTCTCCACACGCACGACCCGTCGCTTAATTGAGGTTTCATTTCTGTATATATAAAGTTGGGTGAGGATAGTCGCCATCCGTTCTACGTGAGGACTTGCTCTCTAGCTATTTTTACTCTGGTCCTCGATCTTGTATTTTTGCAATATATTCATACTGCTTCTAAATTTCTACAATCACTACAGGAGGTTCAGGCTTTGCCGAGTGTGCTGGAAGCACTCGGCAAAGGCCCTTTCGCACTCGGCGAAGCCTTCGCCGAGTGCCGCACTCGGCGAAGGGCACTCGGCGAAGAATATAACGGCAAAGATTTCTTTGCCGAGTGCCAAATATCGGGCACTCGGCAAAGGCTTCGTCGAGTGCCATGTCAGCACTCAGCGAAGCAAACGGGAACCGTCACTTGACGGCCTCTTTGCCGAGTGCCTAGCGGACTGGCACTCGGCAAAGAGGCCTCCTTTGCCGAGTGCCACGTGGGCCGGCACTCGGCAAAGGGGGACTCTTTGCCGAGTGCCAGGTGTCCAGGCACTCGGCAAAGAGGGCCTCTTTGCCGAGTGCCACGTGGGCCTGCACTCGGCAAAGGGGGCCTCTTTGCCGAGTGTCATGGTCAAGGCACTCGGCAAAGAGGCCGGCCTGGGCAAAATTTGCCCAGCTTTGCCGAGTGCCGTGGCCTCTTTGCCGAGTGTGGCACTCGGCAAAGCTGGGAAAAATTGAATTTTTTTTCTGTTTTCATTTTCCTTGACAGAAAACATATCACATATCACACATCCATATTCCATTTCAGACAAATATCACAGGCACATATATCACACATCCATATATCACATACATATCCATTTCAAACAAATATCACACGTTCAGTCTCCATGCATCACAAGCTCACAAGTTTATCACAAGTCCATCATAAGTTCACAAGTCCATCACATCCATCTCACAAGTCCATGACAAATCTAAGTCGGCCATCACTGCTCACCTTGGTGCTCAGATTGTGAAGAACCCCCACCTTGCCACGCGTCCCATGACCCGCCCGAAGGACCACCTTGCCAACCTTGCCACCCAGGCGGCGGAGGTCCAGATGGCCACCCGGTGTACCCTGACTGCGGAGGAGGGTAACCTGGCCACCCATAGGGCGGAGGAGGGCCACCGGGGAGCCACCCAGGCTGTGGAGGAGGGCCACCAGTGATGTGCAGAGTGTGCGGAGGAAGGCCAGGTTGAGGAGTCGGTGCCGAACCCTCCGACTGTGAGTGCACAAAGGAGAAGCAAATTCGTTAGCATCTGGAGGACAACCGTAAAAGTTAAAGAAATATAAACAACCATATATACTCACCGGAGTCTCTGTCGTAAGAGTACCAGAAGGCACAAAAGGAGTGAGCAGAGAGGGAGGCACGACAACACCCGGGATGTTCAGGCTCCCAAAGAAGTGAGCTATGTCCTGCGTCCTTTGCGCCTCCCGCTGCTGGACGGCCAGTAAGTCGCGACGATGGGCCGCCGCCTCGGCCATGTGCATGGCCTGCAACCTCTGCATCTGGTCCGCCTGGCCTGCATTTGGGCCTGCAAAATTCGCCCCGTAAGGTTTAAACAATGCAAAGACAAGGTATATGTGTAAAAGCAATGAACGACGAATAGAACAAGTACTTACCTGAAGTGCTGCCATCATCTGCTGTGAGGTCGGCTGCCAAGGTCGTATGGGGACGGAGGAGCTCGTGCTGGCAGCTCGAATCTCAGCGAGGTTGGGAATAGAGGACGAGTCAACTGCGCTGTTGGCTATCCAGTACCGGTCGTGCTGCTTCCCTCCTCCCAGCCTCATCACCAGGTCTGTATCTAGGGGCTGGGTGGCCGGATCGAAGTCCTCCCCATGGCGCTCGCGAGCTGCAGTGGTGTACTCGGTGGCCTTGGTGTAAGCGTTCGTGTTGGTGAACGCCTCGGGCCCGGCGTTTGGGTTGTACTGGGTGCTCGCTGCAGTCGCCTTGCCCTGGTGCGACAAGTGGTACGCCTTGAAAGGGAGGCACTCCTCACCACCATGCGACTGGGACTCCGAGGAAAACACAGATGATTACAAGTAATGAGTAATTGAGTGTTAGAATAAAAAAAATTAGTAGAGCATACCCATCTGTCGGCGTACGCAACGAGGCTAAGGTTGCCTTGGTGGTGTGGCACCCCAGGCATCTGCAGGCGGCAGTCTCGGCGGGCACTGTGCCTCTCGTACCACTCGTCCGATCTCCACTTGTCCACAATGGCCACCCAGCAGTCTAGGTGATTGGCGCACCAACCAAGACAGAACTGTAAGACAATAAGTATTTAATATGTTAGAAGAGCCGCTAAGTGATGGATGGACCAATCAGTATTACTGTTTTGTATGTACCTGGATGTACTGCTCCCTAGTGAGGTCGGTCTCCCTGGTGAGCATCATCTGCCTAGCATCCGACTTCTTCGCCGCCTTCCCTAACACGTCGGCGTTGTAGTTGATGACGCACTGGATCCGCGCCTCGTGGTACATATCCGCGAGCCGGGACCTGCAGACCTGTCCTGCACGTGCAACGCCTCGGCCTCTCTCCCCGCCTCGCACGCAAAGTACTCCTGCATAAAGACAACATGTACTCTTTCATTATTTCAAGAACGTCCAACAAATACGTATCATTGAGAAATGTTGTGCGAGCAAGACTCACCCAGAACTCGGCCCTAATCCGCGCTGCAACGGTGGTGTACGCGGGGTCCGGAGCGGCACCGAAGTGGTCCCACGTCCAGGGCGGTGACCTAACCCCAGCGTAGGTGACCAAGCCAGGGTAGTTCTTCCGAATCAGAAGACTTAACATGCCATTGATATTGCGTGTCTTGCCACCTGCCACAAGTTCCCAGTTCCTGCATGAGTCATTAAGAACAACTGTTAGTCGGAAGTTCAATTTTGAACATGTCATGTGAACAAGTAGTGAAAACATTAATGGTAACTTACTTGTCGCCGTAAGGTCGAATCACCGGACGGCGGCTAGGTGTGAGACGCTGCTGCGGGAGCTGCGAGGGGCCGCGCAAGTACACTCTGCTCAAAGCAGAGGAAGTGGAACCTCCTCCTGAGGCACCTACGATCTCGACACCCTCGTCCCCCTGGCCCCCCTGGCCACCCGCCGAGTCCGAGGAAGTGGTGTCGTCGTCCGACATCCTCCTGGTCGTCCCTCTGGCGTCCCCCTGGTCGTCGTCCGAGGAGGTCTTCGCCGGGTCGGGAGTCGGGTCAGGAGTCGGCTCCCTCCTAGGACGTCCGCGGGGGCGGCCGGTCCTCGCCCTCCTCGTCGACGGCTCCTCGGCTGCGGTGGGTGGTGAGCTGGACCTCTGGTAGCGCGAGTTGACCCGCTGCTGTTGCCGCGTTCCGCCTGGCATTTTGTCGAGTGCCTGCCATTACAAAGATAAAATCAATTAGCATATATAAATGATAAGTATTTATAAAGAGATACAAAATGAACAAAACATAATTGCAAAAATAATTATAACAACATAGCATTACATGAATTAAAAATTATCTCCGCGATTGTCAGTGGCTAGTGCCCCTCGTTTGTTGGCTCGTGGCACATGTGTGTCGTCATCACTGTCAATATTGTCAAAACAATCGGTGTCGTCTCCATCATCCTCATCACCCTAGTCCTCATCAATGTCACCACCAAACTGTAATCGCTCAAGCATTCTTAAGTCCTTGGCATTGTGCACCTCATCACCCTCGTCCTCATCAATATCATTGTCATCGTCTTCTTCCATGTCCATCAGCTCAAAAATGTCAATGTCAAACCTCCCTTCTAGCCCCTCAGGTTGAAAGAACTCTCCGCTATATGTGTTTGGGTCGAAGTTGTAATCATCATCGTTTGGGAGAGGCGCTTTACCGTGCGGCGATACTAACTGCACAAGGTACCAACCCATAAGATTGTTGTCTTCTTGACACGCCCATGGGAGATAATAAACTTGTGTGGCCTGTTGAGCCACAATATAGACATCGTCTCCCTTGTAAACGGAGTCCTGTCGAATTTTGACTAGCCCAATCTCAGGGGCTCTTCTCGTGACATCAGGATCGAACCAATGACATTTGAATACCACTGGATTAATAGCTTTGGTACCCTCAAAGTTGAGCTCATGTATTTCTTCGACTATGCCGTAATAGTCGCGCTCATCAGTGTCGGGCGTACGAACTCCGGTATTTGTGGTCTTTCGATTGGGCCAACTCTGCTCGTAGCTGCTTGTGTGAAAGCGATAGCCATTCACATCATAAACGGTGAATGACTTGACCCTATAGTCGAAGCCATTGACAACCTGTTTCAACTCATCCATCATTTCCGCATCTGTGCGGGCCTGTAAGTTGAGACAGGGTAGATCGTTTCATCAAATGAAACAAGAAATGAAATGAAATACAAGGTTAGTTGGGTGGTACCTTCGTACTAAACCACAAAATGAAATTGGGCACACCATTTTTGAGAAGATGGTCATGTTCTTCAGAGGAAGGTTCCCTATCCTCTCTCCAGTGTTCATCAATAAATTTCCTTAAAAACAAAGAGGTCGAATCAATAGATTGAAGATAGTGACGCCGCATGTAACAAGCTCATTGAGAACTTACTGCACATAAGGAGTCACTTCGTCAAGGTTCAACAACACATACAACATGATAGTGTGCCACTCATCATGCCGCAACATCTTGGTCCTCGATGCGCTTGCTCTTCCGAGTTGGCCTTTGAAAAGGCTGAGGTTCGATAAACTCTCGTCGACGTTGTAACGAGAGGGTGGATTGTGCACGCTAGGAAGGTTATCCGTATAATATGTTGATGTGAAGTTCGACACCTCCTCCAGAATAAATGCTTCTGCCACGGAAGCCTCTATTTTGGCTTTATTTCCACACTTTTTCCGAAGAACCTTTAGACATCTCTCGACTGGAAAGCGCCAATGGCACTGCACGAGCCCCCCCATCCGTGCCTTGTACGGTAGGTGCAAAATCAAATGTTGCATTGGCAGGAAGAAGCCGGGTGGAAAGATCATCTCCAACTTGCAGATCAACATAGGTGCCACTTCCTCAAGGTTAGCAATCACGTCATAAGATAGCTCCTTGGCACAAAGCTGGCGAAAGAAATAGCTCAACTCTGCCAGCACGCGCCACACAGGCTCAGGGAGGTATCCCCGGGTCATCGCAGGAAGGAGCCGCTCGATCCATATGTGGTAGTCATGACTCTTCATCCCTAACACTCGCATAGTAGACAAGTTCACTCCCCTCCTCAGATTCGCCGCATACCCATCAGGGAACCTTAACGCCTGGATCCACTGTAGTACTTTCTTCCTATGGTCTCTTTTCAATATATAATCGGCCGGACCTCTTTTCCATTTCTTGCCAGCACCAGGAGCCCTCATCACTAGCTTTGGTCTATCGCACATCTCTTGCAGGTCCAGTCTGGCCTTAACATTGTCCTTTGACTTTTCTGTGTCCATGAGTGTTGCAAAGAGTGCCTCAGCGATATTCTTTTCTGTGTGCATTACATCAATGTAGTGCGGACAAAGAAGGTCATTGAAATAGGGGAGTCTAGTCAAGCCCGATATATGGGTCCACATGTGTTCCTCTCCGTACCCGAAAAAACGACCGTTGTCTTTATCAAACTTCAGAGCCTCTATTTCGGCACGGACCTCGGAACCGCTCTTGAACTGAGGAATGGGGTTGGTGACTTGAACACCTTTTCTGAAGTGCTTGATGTCACGTCTGAACGGATGGTCAAGAGGCAAGAATTGACGATGCTGGTCGAATGAAGAATACTTCCCTCCCTTCTTCAACCAAGTGAACTTCACAGCTGCCTTGCATATTGGGCATGAGAACTTCCCGTGAACACACCAAGCGCTGAATAAGCCATACGCCTAGAAGTCATGCAGGGAGTACTGGTACCACACATGCATTTTGAAGTTCTTCATTGTTGCTCAGTCATATGTTAGTACCGGGTTTTCCCAAACTTTGAACAATTCATCCAACAAAGGCTCCATGAACACACCCATATTGTTCCCCGGGTGTCCAGGAATTATCAGCGACAAGAATACGTTCTTAGGGTCAAACATAACACCGGGAGGGAGATTGAGGGGGATCACGAACACAGGCCAACAAGTATACGGGGCCGCCATCATTCCATACGGGTTGAACCCATCTGTTGCCAGCGCCACACGTACATTTCGAGCCTCCATAGCTTTGCCAGGATGCATGTCATCGAAGTGCTTCCATGCTTCACCATCCGATGGGGTGTACCATCTTGTCAGGATTGTATCTCTTGCCATTCTTGTGCCATGTCATCTGTTTCGCAGAGTCCTCTGTCATGTACAGTCGTTGGATCCTAGGTATGAAAGGAAGGTACCGTAGGACCATCTCGGGGATATTAAGTTGTTCCTTCTTGCCATCTCCATGGTCTACCTCCACATACCTAGAGGCTTTGCACTTTGGACAGTGTGTTGCTTTCTCGTGATCTTTCCTGAATAGGACGCACCCTTTTGGACAAGCATGGATCTGCTCATACGGCATCTTAAGTGCACGAAGAAGTTTCTGTGACTCGTACGTGTTCTTCGGCAGAATGTGACCCTCCGGCAAGAGGGTGCCCAAAATTGCCAACATGCCATCGAAGGCGTCTCGACTCAAGCTATACTGCGACTTGAACCCCATTAGGCGTCCAATGGCATCCAGTTGTGAAACCATTGTCTTTTCATGAAGGGGCTTCTGTGCCGAAGACATCATGTCATAGAACGCCTTTGCGGTGTCCTCTGGCTTCTCCAATCCTTCACCGAATTGAGCCTCTTGAAAGTCTCCCATCATGTCTTCTACCCCGGCATCTCCATCATACTCCTCGAGACGTTGTCTCACCACCTCCTCTCTAATCCGATCGGCTTCACCATGGTGGACCCAACAAGTATAGTTTTCAACAAATCCGTACTTGTAAAGATCTACCCCCACGTTATTCTTATATTTTCTTTTCTTGTTCCCACATTTGCTGCAGGGACACGGCATCCGACTCGACCCATTAGCAGTCGGACCAAACGCATGCTCTAAGAAAGCATTGGTCTTAGTAACCCATTCTGTGCTCTTACTTGCGTGGCTCGTGTACATCCAGTCACGGTTATCCATCCTCTGGCATATACATATGTAAGCGAGTAATAAAACCAGCAATTGCATCTACACGGCGTTCCTACCGTCTAATAGGAGAAGGATAGGTCCTAATCCCACCCGAAGATGCGCAGATGGGTTAGTTTCCATGTTTTACTCCTACCCGAGACAGAATTTCGGCAGCACCTCCTCGCTGTTCTCCCGATACACGTCCTGGCAGGGAGAGTGTGTATCCGGAGAACAACGAGGAGGTGGTGCTGAAACTCTGACTCTGACAGGAGCAGAACATGGAAACTAGCTCATCTACGCATCCGCGGACTGTCCAAAATATGTGGACAATTCGAAAGAGATACGGTCGCAGATATGCAAAGGACTGAATATCTAAGACTGTATCTCTTTCGAACGGGAGACGTCTAACTAGGCTACGCGACCAAAGATCAAATACCTAAGGATACGGATAGAGGGGTTATACCTAAGGTGTCGGTGAGGTCAGGGTAGCGGGGCAGTGGTGAGTCGGGGCAGTGGCGAGACGACACGGTGCAGGCAGACCCGCAACGCCGACGAAGATGATCGGGGTCGCCGAGTCCCTCCGACGGGTCCTCCTTCTGCCAAAAAAAAGCATATGGTTAGTCTCGACCAAAAATTTCGGCAGCACCTCCCCTGCACGGCGAGGTCCTGCAGAAAACGTCGGCACGAAGGCCAACAACCACATGTATAGCAGACATAGTCACGAAGGCCAACAATCACAATAGTACCAAGATGAGCCATATACTTTACTACTAACACTAACACTAACACTACTACTAACACTAACACTAACACTACTAACTACTAACTACTAACTATTTACTAACTACATAGGGCATACCTTCGCGACGAGAATAACAAGAACGAGCTTCGGCGACGGCCACGGGGACGACCGAAGCGGCTTGACGACGGGGCCACTATTCTCCTCCTTGTCCTCCTCTTCTTCCTCTCCTCCTCCACCTCCTCCTCCTCTTCCTCCTCTCCTCCTCTCCTCTCCTCCTCCTCTCCTCTCCTCCTCCTCTCCTCCTCTCCTCCTCCTCGGCACGGCGGGCCCGGGGCCGGGGGCGCTGGGGCGCGGCGGCGGGCGGGGGCGCGGCGGGGCGGGGCCGTGGACGCGGCGGCGGGCAGAGCTGCGGCTTTGTGTGCGGGTGCGGGTGCGTGTGCGTGTGTGGGTGGCCGAAAGGCCGTTTTGTATTTTTTAAAAAAAATTCGAACGGCTTTGCCGAGTGCCAGATCGGCTGGCACTCGGCAAAGGTCCTCTCTTTGCCGAGTGCCAGCCGATCTGGCACTCGGCAAAGAGGGCCACGTGGCAGACACACAACGGCCAGCAGGCCAGCCTTCGCCGAGTGCCAGCTGGCGCGGCACTCGGCAAAGATGCTCTTTGCCGAGTGTCAGGGCTGACACTCGGCAAAGGTTTTTTTTTGGATTTTGGACACCAAATTTTTTGTGGGTCATCCCCACACTACCACTGTCAATATGTTCAAATTTGACAGTTTTTCAAAACTTTTTGTTATATTTTTTGACTTTCTTTCGTTTTCTTGAATTTTTCCGAAAGACGCAAGTTTGAACTGCGGGTGCATCGAATAATGGATTTTCATGATTTAAAAAATGTTATTCTTGTTCTTAACCGTATGTTGAGGCCAAATCCAAAAACTAACCCTACGTTTCGATCAACGTGCTCACGGGGCAACGCCTCCAAATTACGTGCGGACGGTTTTTTAATTATAGAAAATGCAAATGAATTCCGAAAATTGCAAAACTTGGCGAGATGTTGTTACATCATATGCGTATGCCGAGAAAAAAATTTGAGAAAGTTTCGAGCAAGTTGTCACGTACGATGCTTACAAACCTGGACATCTCAACATGTGAAAAAACCGTCCGCACGTAATTTGGAGGCGTTGCCCCGTGAGCACGTTGATCGAAACGTAGGGTCAGTTTTTGGATTTGGCCTCAACGTACGGTTAAGAACAAGAATAACATTTTTTAAATCATGAAAATCCATTATTCGATACACCCGCAGTTCAAACTTGCGTCTTTCGGAAAAATTCAAGAAAACGAAAGAAAGTCAAAAAATATAACAAAAACTTTTAAAAACTGTCAAATTTGAACATATTGACAGTGGTAGTGTGGGGATGACCCACAAAAAATTTGGTGTCCAAAATCAAAAAAAAAACTTTGCCGAGTGCCACGTGGACTGACACTCGGCAAAGCGGGGATCTTCGCCGAGTGCCAGCCACGTGGCACTCGGCAAAGAACTGAAGGGTTACAGGGAAATTACGCTAGCCGAAAGAGTTCCGCGAGTTAGCCGAACGATATAGCCGAACGCTATGCTATCCGAACGATATAGCCGAACGATGTAGCCGAACGCTACGCTAGCCGAACGAGTTCTTATACGTTAGCCGAATGAGTTAGCCGAACGCTTCTGCTGACTTAGCCGAACGCAAAAACGACCCCATAAACCAGTGAACTACTGCTAGTTATAGATCACGGGATTACCACTAGACGCGCGGGTGCAGCGGAAGATGTCTTGGTGTAGACGTGCGCGTCGCAGCGATGTCGTGTAGATGTTCACTTCCAACCTTCACGTCTCCACGTGCGGTTCGTCCTTGTGCTCCAGATGCAGCACCTCCGAGGTATCCACACGTACAGGGAGAAAGCGTCACGCCTCCAGACTGCTAGGTCTGCGAGGAGCAAAAGGCGCGGGCGTGGGGTGGGCGACGGCTATCAACAATTGACGTCGTTACAACCCTAGTCGCCCCACCCCTCTTTATATAGGCGTCCCTAATGAGCCCACCGACCTGGAGGCCCATTAGCAAACCCTAATCCCGGTCTGACTCGAGTCCAACTCAAAATAGGCTTCCAACCCCTTAAGTGTGCGACCCTATGGGTTCACGCACACATAGACACGGCCCGAGTACTCCTACTCGCCCGATAGTTGATAGCGGCCTCTAGCAAGACGTGTCAACTCCTATGTATACGCAAAGATCATATCTGACGAACCACCACGATCATATTCACGTAATTCCCTTGCCACACAATATTTGGTTCAACTCATAGGTTAACATTTAACCTAAGCACGGCCATGCATTTTATGATCCAATCATATGAGTGATCCAGTGATATCTCTCTCGCATGGAGTGTCTGTTGCCACAGGTAGCTCAACTTGTTCTGCTACATTAGCATCACTCGTGGAGTCAATCCCTGTTGGCTCATCTTGAACTTCTTCAAGATACACCTTCTGCCCTTTCTTGTCTCTTTTGAGAAACTCTTTCTCTAAGAAAACACCGTTTCGAGCGACAAACATTTTGCCCTCTGAGCGGTTGTAGAAGTAATACCCTAAAGTCTCCTTTGGGTATCCCACGAAAAAGCACTTGTCTGATTTGGGTGTTAGTTTATCTGATGTAAGTCGTTTGACATAAACTTCACAACCCCAAATCTTTAGAAAAGACAAACTGGGACTCTTACCAGTCCATATCTCATATGGTGTCTTAACTACGGACTTAGATGGTACCCTATTTAATGTGAAAGCGGCTGTTTCTAGAGCGTATCCCCAAAACGATAAAGGTAGGTCCGACTGGCTCATCATAGACCGAACCATGTCTAACAAAGTTCGATTACGTCGCTCGGACACGCCATTTCGCTGAGGCATTCCTGGTGGCGTAAGCTGTGGAACAATTCCACAACTCTTAAGATGATTGCTAAACTCGTGGCTCAAATATTCGCCTCCACGATCTGATCGCAAGGCCTTAATTTTCTTGCCACGTTGATTCTCTACCTCATTCTGAAATTCTTTGAACTTTTCAAATGTATCATACTTATGCTTCATCAGATAGACATAGCCATATCTGCTAAAGTCATCAGTGAAGGTTATGAAGTATTGAAATCCGCCTCTAGCTGTCATACTCATTGGTCCACATACATCTGTATGTACAAGTTCCAACAAGTCCGACGCCCTCTCAGGAAAACCTGTGAAAGGCGACTTGGACATCTTGCCCAGCAAGCAAGCCTCACATGTCTCGTATGATTCAAAATCAAACGAAGTTAGAATCCCATCAGCATGGAGCTTCTTCATGCGGTTCTCACTTATATGACCCAAACGACAATGCCACATATAGGTGGGACTTAACTCATTAAGCCGAGGCCTTTTAGCAGTAATATTACAGATAGTCATAGGTGCATCGTCAAGATTTAAAATAAACAACCCATTCACAATGGTTGCAAAAGCCACAAACATATCATTTTTAGAGATTACACAACCATTGTCTTTACTCTCAAATGAATAGCCATCCTTCATCAAACATGAAGGTGACACAATGTTTCGACTTAAGCTTGGAACAAAATAACAATTATTTAACTCCAAAATAAATCCTGATGGGAGGTGGAGTTGCATCGTTCCGACGTTCAACGCGGCAACTCTTGCATTATTGCCCACGCGGAAATCAACCTCCCGTTTTCCAACGCTTCTACTTCTTATCATTCCCTGCATCGTATTGCAAATATGAGCAACCGAGCCGGTATCAAATACCCAAGAATTAATATAAGAGTCAGCGAGGAAAATATCTGTAATATAAACAGCAAGTGTATAAGCAGCGGGAGTACCTTTACCACCGCCATCCTTCTTCAAGGACGCTAAGTACACCTTGCAGTTTCTTTTCCAGTGACCTTTCCCCTTATAGTGGAAGCACTCAGAATCAACAGTTGGTCCAGCAGCGTCAGGCGCAGGAGGGTTTGGCTTAGAGATCACATCTTTGGCCTTGCCCTTGCCCTTCCTATTCTTCCAAAAGTTGCCTTTCCTTTTAAAGTTAGGCTTGTTCTGGATGGCCATCACATGGCTGCTGCTAGCACCTTTCTTGATGTCTGCTTCTGCTGTCTTAAGCATGCCACACAACTCATTCAAGCCCCTCTCCGCACCATGCATATGGTAGTTCGAGATGAAGTTACCATAGCTAGGTGGGAGAGAAGAGAGTATGAAGTCAGTAGCCAGTTCTGGACCAATTGGGAAGCCTAGCTTCTCCAACCTCTGAGTGTAACCAACCATCTTGATCACATGTGGTCCAACTGTTGCACCCTCTGCTAACTTAGTCTCAGCAAGAGACTTAGAAACATTGAACCTTTCGGTTCTAGCCTGAGTCTGGAACATATCATCTAGCGCTATGATCATATCATAGGCTGTATGGTTATTATCAAACTGCATCTGCAGATCTGGTTCCATGCTAGCAAGCATCAGGCATCCTACTTCAAGATCAGCATCAGATGCTTTCTTGTAAGCGGTTTTCTCAGTAGCAGGTGCATTATCAGCAGGTTCCTCTAGTAGTGGGGTGTCTAGAATATCTTCCTTTTTCTCAGCCCTGAGAACAATTCTCAGGATGCAGATCCAATCCGCATAGTTTGTTCCATTCAATTTATCTTTCTCAAGGATTGAACGTAAAGTAAATGGTGGATTGCTAGGTGCCATTGATCTACAACAAAAGTAAATGCAAAATACTAAGACAAAGTATCCAAGATAGAATAAATGATATTAAAACTTTAATAAAATTTACTCCCACTAAGATCAATATCCCTCTATTGCATTTTAGTGATTCAAGACCCAAACTAACAAGTCTACTAGTGAGCTTTAGCATCACCGCTAGTGGACAAGGTAGATCGGAAAGCAACTCTTTGCTAATCATATCACATATGACTCTTGTTGTTGGCCAGCATCTCTATGCGTGCTCAACTCCTTGTGCTTCAAGGTCCCTAACCGTTAGGATGACCTTGTTCAAGCAACCAACCCTTCTGCAGTAAGTATCCGATACGAACCTGCGTGGTCAAGGAAAATCAGTGACACCCTAATTTCATAGGCGCACCACCGATTGTACAAGACATATGACAGTGCAAGGTTTGGGGAAGCATATGACTTGAACATTACTGAGGGATCGTTCTACACTTTCACTACCGCATGTAGACAATAAACATGAATCATACGTGAAAGTAGAACATAATAAGAGAATAACATAAACACAGATATGACTTGGTATAGCCCAGTGTTTCTTTGGAGATCTCCATCTCCTACCAATCTGTTCACCATGATGACCTCCATCTTCATGGTACATGCATGCCATCCTCCAGTGATGAATCCACCGACTAGCTACAACTAGCGTAATTAAAACAATTACATAGTCGCGAGTAGGATCATCACAATTTGGCACGCAGGCCATTACATCAAATGGACAATATATATGTGGCTCCAGCCATATTGTCATAATCACGACATGCAAGTCGTGAAACAATTACATACATGCATCACATACACATAAGGGCTATACCAGTCATCAATTCCTGCAAAACAGAGTTAAACGTTCCCGACGTCTAATCTTGAAACGCAGAAAACATAATATTCACATGCCGCGGTACATCTCATGCACCCGGCTCTTGACCTAGATTCGATTCGATCAATCCGATTGATCTCAATCTTGCCATGATTGGATTTACACGTATCACTTAACTCCGATGGCGGAATTCCGACCGGTAGGAGTAGATCGTTACATGACCAATACGGCAAGATTACGAATCATGATCAGAAATTGATCTACAACCGCACATATCTCTATATGCACACAACCGAATCTATAACGAGGCAGTAACCTGCTCCGATACCACTAAAGGGTTACGGGGAAATTACGCTAGCCGAAAGAGTTCCGCGAGTTAGCCGAACGCTATGCTATCCGAACGATATAGCCGAACGATGTAGTTGAACGCTACGCTAGCCGAACGAGTTCTTATACGATAGCCGAATGAGTTAGCCGAACGCTTCTGCTGACTTAGCCGAACGCAAAAACGACCCCATAAACCAGTGAACTACTGCTAGTTATAGATCACGGGATTACCACTAGACGCGCGGGTGCAGCGGAAGATGTCTTGGTGTAGACGTGCGCGTCGCAGCGATGTCGTGTAGATGTTCACTTCCAACCTTCACGTCTCCACGTGCGGTTCGTCCTTGTGCTCCAGATGCAGCACCTCCGAGGTATCCACACGTACAGGGAGAAAGCGTCACGCCTCCAGACTGCTAGGTCTGCGAGGAGCAAAAGGCGCGGGCGTGGGGTGGGCGACGGCTATCAACAATTGACGTCGTTACAACCCTAGTCGCCCCACCCCTCTTTATATAGGCGTCCCTAATGAGCCCACCGACCTGGAGGCCCATTAGCAAACCCTAATCCCGGTCTGACTCGAGTCCAACTCAAAATAGGCTTCCAACCCCTTAAGTGTGCGACCCTATGGGTTCACGCACACATAGACACGGCCCGAGTACTCCTACTCGCCCGATAGTTGATAGCGGCCTCTAGCAAGACGTGTCAACTCCTATGTATACGCAAAGATCATATCTGACGAACCACCACGATCATATTCACGTAATTCCCTTGCCACACAATATTTGGTTCAACTCATAGGTTAACATTTAACCTAAGCACGGCCATGCATTTTATGATCCAATCATATGAGTGATCCAGTGATATCTCTCTCGCATGGAGAGGGGCAAATCCCATCTTGATCGTCTATGTCTCACAGCATGTTCCTTGACAAACCCGAAGACTATCTTTATGACTACCCTGTTACGAAGTAGTGTTTGATAGTCCCTAAGTAAGTCAATTCACATCTTGAGAACATACCACAATCTCAGGTCGAAGGACATAACATACATGATGTGTAAAGAGATAATAAGAACATCTCACGTTGGGTCAGTCCAGCCCCATGTCATACATGTGCCCACATTATTAGTTTGACATCTCCATGTTTATGACTTGTGAAACATAGTCATCAACTAATACATGTGCTGATCTAATATTCATGTGTGTCCTCACATGAACTCCGATCAGTGACAACTATCGAATAACCATACAAGTAAAAGAGTTTCACAGACAATTCACATAATTGCCGATCAATACAAGTTGTCTTTAATGGATATTCAATGGACATATAATAAATCATGGATACAATAGAAATATTATCATCTCTATGATTACCTCTAGGGCATATTTCCAACAAGAACAGCCCACGTGCTTTGCCGAGTGCCACGTGGCTGGCACTCGGCGAAGATCCCCTCTTTGCCGAGTGCCAGCCACGTGGCACTCGGCAAAGAACAACCCACGTGTCACAACCCAGGGCCCCACTCTTTGCCGTGTGCCACGTGGCTGGCACTCAGCAAAGAGGGGGTCTTCGCCGAGTGTCAGACGGCGGGCACTCGGCAAAGCTAACGGGCCTGGATGCCGTCTGGTCCGCGACACTTTGCCGAGTGCTTATCTTTGCCGAGTGTGCGGCACTCGGGAAAGAGGTCACTTCGCCGAGTGCTTTTCTTTGCCGAGTGTTGGGCACTCGGCAAAGCAGTCTTTGCCTTGTGCTTCGTCTTCGCCGAGTGCCAGATTTCCGGCACTCGGCAAAGAGGCTGTTTGCCGAGTGCCCGAAATTTGGTACTCGGCAAACTCGCAGGCACTCGGCGAAGATCGTGTTTCCTGTAGTGAATGGTGATGCCGGATGCATATATGACCGTATATATTTGCTTGCGTATAGACATGATCGTCAATCGACGATATAGGTACCTACGTCGACGACGGCCTGGCATAGTGGCATGGACTGTCCTCACCAATTTTTTTCACAGGCTTTCAGCACAGAAGAAAACGCGCCCAGGTGTTTCTTTAATTTTCTTCCATTCCAAAGTTATTTACTTACCAGATCGAGAAAAAAGGGACTGGATAAATATCCCTTTATTTGGCTTGTCTCCTCTCGCCAATGACTGATGCAGCTGGAGGTCTGGAGCCACCGGTCCAATTCCAGGGGACATAGTCACATACCAGATCGAGAAAAAAAAGGACTGGATAAATATCCCTTTGGCTTCTCCTCTCGCCAATGACTAATGCAGCTGGAGGTCTGGAGCCACCGGTCCAATTCCAGGGGACATATGCCGTGTTTGGTTCCGCGATAGCGATGCGTTTGAGGGGTCTAAGCACAAAAAATCCGCCAAACGGTCTGCGGTCATCGCGCGTTCGACGACCACGCGCAACGCCAGTCGCGCTAAAATGAACTATGCGCTCGGGAAACGCGAACGCAGGTTTCGAGCTGCGGTCGCTCATCGCGTACGCGCGACGCCGAGTTGCGGAAACAAACACGGCCATAGTCACATTGACAACGTACACGTTGCATCGTGTGTGTGAACATGATACGATCGAAGAAGCTAGAGATGGTCACTAGTCACGAGCTGGTCGCAAAGGACGACAAAAGCAGTGCTTGGTTCCAGAGAGTCCAGATCGTACGTACGATAAACTGTAGCAGGAGAGAATGGGGAGGGTCGGAGGGAGGGAGAACGACGTGTGTGCATGCAGTGGTTTAATTTGTACCAGCCAGCACCAGTGAGCTGTGTTACGGGTTACGGCACTGGCGTAGCGCGCGTGGGGCTGTCAATGTTGTGTGTGCGCTAGTGCCGCCGGCCGCCGCCGTTGGTCCTCTCCTCCCCTCTGGCATTTCGCTGGAGACTGAAGAGGATGGAGATCTATTGTTTTTTAATAAGTTTTTTTAATAGGTCAAGACATTAGGATAAGTATCTCTTCAAGCCAGAATTTTTGGTGTTAGAGTTTTATCTCCTCCTTCTCATGCGGTGATGATGAAGAAGAAGAGTAAAATCGTCTTCTCTATAAAGGCATCGTTGAAAATGAGAGCGACAACTTCGGCGACAGCATCTTCACCTTTATGACTACATGAAAACTTTTGTTTTCGGACGACGACATCAAGGCATAGATGATATCGTCACCATGAAATAATTTTTCTCCGGTCTCTTCTTCGTTTTGTTGGGTTAGATCTGGCTACGATGAAAGACTAAAGAGAATAATTTTTAGATTAGTCTTCCTCACTCTTCGGTGGCAGAAAGAAGAAGCATAAAGACAACAAAAAGAAAAAAGTTCTTTATTTTCGTCTACAGAAATGTCATTCGTCGTTCGTTGGGCATATGTTCTGAGGCCATTTGCCGAGTGTTTGCCTGTTAGGTTTATGCTATCCACAACATGAGTACAATTTTGTAATCCAGAGTGCTTGTAACGTTCTGATATAACCAGCTAGCTATCATATAATAAAATTCTTCTTTTGTTTTTTTTTAAAAAAAAGAGGGCGCACATATGCGTAACGGCTCACATGCCGGTGATCGAGAATAGCACAGTATCCGTGCGTGCCTGACGTCTCACGCGCGAGCAGGCAGGCATGCTTGCTTCCCATGGACACGACAAGACGGTATAAGCGGATCGGACGCGACGGCGCACATGTACACCAAGGACCATGGCCACACACCGGCCGGCCAGCCGCGCCGGCGCCCAGGCAGTCTGGTTCGGCCGTTCGGATGCTCTCGGCTGCGATCTGTCCAGATCGGAGGACCACGCACCGACGCACGCATGCGGCTTTGCTTGCATTGCTCGAAACCGAGTAAAAGACGACATGGCCGGCCCCGACGCGAGCGAGTAGAGTAGAGTCCCCTCTCTACGGCTACGTACGCGGGCGGCCTGCCTCTTGCTGTGCTACTAGCTAGCTAGCGGCCGGCACTGGCAGCTACCGAGATACTAGACGTGCTCGCTCGTCTCCTTCCATCTCTCACCTCTCGTCGACAGTAGTACGTCGCCACTAGCTGCTGCTGCTACAGATAGGAGGAGCTGAGCGAGGGGCCTGCACTGTCTCTATCGATGGATCTCTATCTATATTTCTCCGGCCAGGCCG
Source organism: Coix lacryma-jobi var. lacryma-jobi (assembly GCA_009763385.1). Classification (NCBI taxonomy): domain Eukaryota; kingdom Viridiplantae; phylum Streptophyta; class Magnoliopsida; order Poales; family Poaceae; genus Coix; species Coix lacryma-jobi. Next base: position 174,106 of record CM019825.1, on the reverse strand, counting down.
CGCAGACCGGCCAGCAGGGTCATCGACATCAATCAGGCCTGGTTGGTGTACCGGGTCCATGCTTCCATAACATCTCCTTGAATTGATGATGGATATTGGGACCTCATCGATCAGCCCATCATCAGTGGTCCAGGCGCCGGCGTGCGCAGCCAGGCCGGCGCGGCCTTCTCAGCAGCTCGCTCTAGCTAGCTAGCTATATGCTCTACCTGGAGTACTCCCTCCGTCCAAGAAAACATGCAATTCTGGAACAGTACCACGTTTTAGTATCTTAAGTTTAAATAATTATAGATAAAAATATATTAATATTTATGATATCAAATAAATATCATTAGATTAACTACAAAATGTACTTTCATACAAAATTTATTTGGATTAATAAATATTAATACTATTCACTAGAAATACGGTCAAACGTGAAGTACTTTTGTGGGCACGCAACCCATAGTTGCATGTTTCTATGGACGGAGGGAGTACTACAAATATACAGTAAAGCTCTAGCTATATTTCTAAATACAAATATAAAGCAACTACTTTTGTAGTATAAGCTTTTACTAAATACGCGTACACATAGGCACGCACATAATATAAAGCTTTTTCTATAAGCAGCTACTATTTTTCACGGCTATGCTAGCAGCTCCCTATGTGTTTTGATATGCAATTATGTCGAGCTATATAGTAAAAGCTATGTGGTTTGAAAAGTTAAAGTGACTTGCAATTTTTTTTAAAAAAAAAACTCGAACCACAGGGGAATAATGTTCTAACTGGTATTTCATTAAGAAGAAAAACTTCTCACGCATCTCAACGACATTGTATTCCTGTGTGACAGGATGGCCACAAACCTGCACTCGTCTCTGTGGAGAGTCGAACAAAGGACCTGAGGGGTGCCGCAAGAAGCGCTCAACCAACCGGTAGTGTTCGTTGCCAGAGCGGCTTACAATTTCAAATGAAGGGCCTAGAAATTAAAGACGGTTGTCTGCTGCATTGATCAAAAGGAACAAGCACGCTGTAACATGATAATGGGATATACTCCACATTGTACCCTCGAACCATGTCTCATGCAATATACTGTACTATCTTCACAGCAAACAATGCATGTCATATATGTTGTTTGTGTTTATTAGTGAGAAATGCTTTTCTTGGTCCAGAAACTGCTACTACGCTATATAAATTAGGCATTTTCAAGGAAAAGGTTTCCTTCTCAAAAAAAAGGAAAAGGTTTCTAAAATATTGCTCTTAAAAATAGATTTTCAGGGATTGTTTTTAAATCAAAAATCCGAACTTGAGATAGCTTACCCCGTGTGCATCTTCTTCTACCAAAAGGATATATGATGCAATCCTTTCAACATGGACGAGTCTATGGAACGATCTTAAATTAAAAAAAAAAGTTTTGATCTACAATGTTTTAGATCTTGTCGAGAACTATAAATTTGATATAGGTAGTGTCTCCATCCATGATCATTTGAAAAATTGTATTTTAAAAACTAAAAAAATATATGGGCTCCTACACAATCTCAAATGTGAAAGTCTTCAAATATAAAGTTTTAGATCATGTGAATCTTTACAATTTTATATAAATTTTATCATCATCCAAATTTATTTGGAAATTTTGTGACTTTACTTGTTGTGTCACCATTTTTAAGGGCAATTGACTAAGTCAACCTCCTGTAAAAATCATTTCTAAGGATGGTTTACTTAATCAATTGGCCTTATAAATTACCTATTTTCAATAGCAGTTTGTATAAGCAACCGTTCCTACAAATCCTATTTTCAAAGATGGTGGTTACCCTAAGCCGACTACCTCTGAAAATGGATATATTTCCAAATGTAGCTTATTTTTATTTAACAGAATCATTCTTGAAAATATGCTTCTAGGGGATGCTTCACAAGCTAAAGTGCTCCCTTGACTAGTTAGAAACAGTTTGCTAAGTGAACTGCCTCCAGAAAAATTGGAGGCACTTGTACATATTATTTTGTCATAGTAGTGGGTATTGAATTAAGGAAAAGGGAATTAAATGGTATAATTAGATAATACAGTAGGTGGATGATAAGAGAGAAGATGACTGATTGGGAAAAAAAATAGACCAACTAAATATATCCTCCACGGCTGATGGTTTTTGCGGCTAAAAAACACTGTTTTGATTGATTTATGTGAGAGAAAAATACTGTTTTATGGCTGAAAAATATGACTGATTCTGGTTGATAAGCTCGAGCGAACAAGCTACGACGTGGTTTTCACTTAGGCCAGTCTCATCAGGGGAGTTTCATGAGCCTCGCGGTCCAATTAATGCTAGCTAGCAAACATCTACGGACTAGTATGCATGCATTCCTTAATAATTAAGCAAGTTACTGTTCCTAGGATGAGATACCCTGCACGCTGTCCTGCTGCTGCCGCATGTCTGAAAGCTAGCCAAGTAGCCAGGGGCGTCGAACGCCTCGCTGGTGAAGCAGCGACGACGACGCTCACATGAGCTGGTGTTCAGGACTTCAGGTCCACACGACGACGCCTGAAACTAGTGGTGCTACCTCTAAGCGCCTGCTAATAGAGTACTGTACTGTTAGAGCAAGGTTAATAATGCAGCCTGCTAGTGGGCTGCAAGGTTTCTTACAGCTTTCTCTCAGTCTGCTCGTACAATAGTTAGCTTTTCACAATTAATACATGGCCCACAAGTCTGTCTCATATAATTTCTTGGTTCTTGTGTCTGAGCCGGCTGTAAGCTTACAGCCCGGTTCTCCTCTCCTCTTATCTCTCTTCCACATCAGCATTTAGCCAGCTTACATCCTATTATTATACTTGCTCTTATAAGCCTAAGCACAGCTGTGCTGTGTGCTGTGCTCGTAGTAGTACATGCATGAGCTAATTAATACAGTAGTAGCATAACTCAGATACAAAACCGTCGCGTGCGCATGCATGCATATTACTGCCGCTGCGATCCGATCCTCTGATGATCAGGCGATCGATGGGTTCAGGCTACGACGTACGTACAGTGGCTTATAATAGAGCAGGCAGCACTGTAGCATGCAGTGCGTTGCGTACTCGTCGTAGCACTGCAGCCCATGCCCACCCGGCCTGCCGGCCTGCGGGGTTAATTGGTGCATGTGAGATGGAAGCATCCAACCACGTCCCAACAAAGGTGCATTAAGAAGGCCCGGACTGCTCAACTCTGGCACTGGTAGCTGCTAGTACTACGTACTCCTCTCTCCGTATGCTACATGAGACCATGCATGGCATCAGAGCGAAGCAAAAGGTAGTATAGTGTCAGTGTGTGTATGCATGTGTAGTGTGAGCCTGTGAGGGGAGAGAGGAGGAGGATGGGTGTGCAGTGTGCTTGTGCTGGCACATCTGACGGCTCTCTGTGGCATGCCATGGCATCAGAGAGATGGAAGGCGTGTGAGGCCGGCCTGAAACAACAAAGCCGGGCACTACTGGGCGGTGCATGCATGCAGATGCAGCTGCGGCTGCGGCCGGCCGGGCCGGCAGGACAAGCGCTGCGCAGGTCGGCCGGGCGGGGTGGGAAAACCGAAATAATTCCTCCCCGTTTCGGACACGCGGCGCGGGGCCCCTTCCGCGGCGGCAAGAGCACCACCCACTGCACTGCACTGCACACGCAAGCACTGCTCACCCCTGATGAGACCGTTGAGCTCGCCCCCGTTACGTCGCTTTCGCATGCACGCCACGCGCCTCGGCCCATGTGCACCTGGACCGGTCCAAGCGCCCGCGCCCGCACCCGCCGTGGAACGAACGGATCGCATCGAAGTGGGCCGCCGATCCCCGCCCAGCGCTTTTGCGACTGTACTGTGCACGAGTCGATAGCGTCCGCGTCCCGCCGCTCCGCCCCGTGCCGTGACAACAGTGGCGCGGGGGGACCGCGCGTGTGCGTGGGCGTGGGTGAGGACGACGGGGTTCCACACGTCGATCGGGCTGGCGCGCCCGCATGAGCCGCCCGCCGGTACGTGGTCCAGCCGAGCCACCCGGACCCCGGATGGCCGTCGACTGAATTGTCGTGTGACACACGGTGCCACGGTGCGATAGGAGATCGACGCATGGTGCGCGCGCGCTCCCTGCCGAGGAGGGACAGACAAACATAGAATGGCGGCAGTGCCAAGGATGATTATTGCCCGCAGGACCTGTAGTACGTTTTTTTCTTTCATTCAAGAAGAAAACATCATGCTATCTACGGGAATCGAAGCGCACCAAGCGATGTCAAAGCTTACGTTCCGGCGACGTCCCGTTTAACACAGCTCCAACGTACACCAGCTCAGCTCTAGGAGTTGTTTTACGTTAAGTGCCTCTAAGGATCAAAGGATAAGAAATATATAGGGATAGGAAAACCTTACAAATATATCTTGATGTCATACTTTCTTTATATTCCTATGAAAACTCAAAACAAAGGAAAACTGAAAAAAAAATGTCTTTGGTTGGAGCATAGGTGAACACACAACAATGGAACACATGAACTGATGCTTCCATTTTTTTAACTTATAACAGATACCCGTTGTGCATTCAAAGTTATAGCTAGCCTTCACAAGTGCCAACACAGGAAAAATTCCATGAATCTGAGTTCGTGTTTTTTTCCTATGAAATGGAGCTATAGAAATCAATCCTATGGAACACTTCCTTTGCTTTTGCTATGAAACCAAAGGCCAGGAAAGAAAAAATTCCTTAGAAAACCCAATTCTACAAAATTCCTTTGTCTAGCTAAAATGACTTGAGCTCCAGTAAAACGACTGGTAGAGGTGCTAGTGGTGGAGACAAATTTGAAAAAATGAGTCCACTAGTAAAATGGAGCTGTATCCAATAATGCTTTAGTGGTTAAAGAAATCCTGGACGAGAAAACACCTCACCAACAATATATGCTCCACTCCCATTATAGCCCTTTCATCACCAATGACGAATGCCCACGGTGCATCGTTGTACAAGGCTCTAAAATCTTGTGACCAACAAGATACTTCGACGAAAATCATTTGATCTAATCGTGTTCCCCGCTCGTCTACAATTCTTCACTTGGTTGCTCCTCCACGACCACATCCAAGCATAAAAGCCAACCTAAAAAAGGCTCTATTCGCTTGAAGTTATCAGCTGACTTATCAACCTTACTATGACAAAGCTACTAAAACGGTCGAAATCAGTCAAAAAAAAGTACAACTGAACAGGTCCAAAGAAACCAATTCAACAAAAAGTAAATTACAAAAACCAATAACACGACCACATCTAAGCAAAAGCGTTACCACAAATCACGTCACAGAGATCGTATGTCCAACAAGACCAAGACCGAGCAGACAAGTGAACACAAAAGTACTATTCGGATTTCACCACAACAGACAGGCAAAGCCACCATGCTGAGTGGTGCTAATACGGATTTGCCCCCCCCCCCCCCCCCCCCCCCCCCCCCACCCCCCTACACACTGCCCACGGGCACCTAGGGAAACAGAAAACAAAACAAAAACAGAGGAAGGGATCAAACGCCGAGCGCGCTGCAGTGCAGTGAGCCTCATCTACACGTCCATGCATCACGCGTGCCCGGCGGCCATTGGCGTGCGGGGAGTATCTCTATCTCTACCACTAAAACGTTCAAACTGGAATCGTCCACACCGCTACGGCGTGCCCCTGAAATCGGCGTGCCCCCGACTCCCCCTGTCTGCGTCCACTCCCTCCGCGCGGCCACCGCGTCCCTCCGCGCCGCCGTCCCTCCGCGCCCTTCCCTCCGCGCCGCCGGGGTCCTCCGTCCGCCCTCCCCTTCGGCGCTCCACCGCCTCCCTCCGCGCCCTCCACTCCGCCCCGCCGACGACGCTCCACCGCCTCCTACCGCGCGGCCTCTCCTCCGCGCCGCCGGTCTCCTCCGGCCGCCGCCCCCAAGCCGCCGTCCGCCCGCCCGACCGAGCTCCTCGCGCGCCTCCTCCGGATCTAACGCCGGCCGCGCCCCAAGCCGCCGGACCCGCCGGATCTAGGGTCCAGCTCCTCCCTCGGGCTCCCCTCCGCCCCGCCCACGCTCCACCGCCTCCTACCGCGCGGCCCTCTCCTCCGCGCTGCCGGTCTCCTCCGGCCGCCCGCCCCAAACCGCCGGACCCGCCGGATCTGCCGCCGTCCGCCCGCACGACCGAGCTCCTCGCCGGCCTCCTCCGGATCTAACGCCGGCCTTGCCCCAAGCCGCCGGATCTAGGGTCGAGCTCCTCCCTCGGGCTGCGCGTCGAGCTCCTCCCTCAGGGTCCGCCTGCAGGGAGCTCGTCGGCACCGGTGATTCCTCCTCACCCCCCCTCCTCCCTTAACCCACCTGTCTCCCTAGGGTTCGGATGTGTCCCCCTCTTTTGTTGAGTGCTAGCGTGCTAGAGTGCTAGAGTGCTAGCTAGACTGTGTGCTAGCAAGGCATTAGTCGAATTCGAGGACCTGTGACCAAAATTAGTATAGTCACGTACCTGTGATGTGCTAGCAAGGCATTGTTGCCATTATAACCATTAGTACAGTTTGTTACAGTGACTGAAACCATGTGTATATGTGCTTATAACCATATGTTCCTGAACCATAAGTATATGTCATCTCTGAGTTTATGTCATCTCTGAGTTTTGTGTCCTCAAAGCTAATTCAAACCTGGTTACAAACTGTCACTGCTCTAATTGTTGAAATTTTACTAACAGTCTAATATAGGTTAGCTTGAGGATCTGTCGAATTGCAAATTTTACTAACAGTCTAATCGGTTAGCTTTGCGTACATCATCACAGGTCCTCGAATTCGACTAAATTCCAATCTTACCAAAATGCAAATGTCTTAAATAGCCTTGTGAAAGTAGTGCCTTGTTTAGCTCTGCTGCTAATTAATAAGCTGGATGGAGATGATGTTGTCACGAAATGGAAATGTGCAAGTGCCAAGTGCGCACCTGACCTACCTACCGGTTGGTTGACAAGGAGCTATCAAAACCTTACCCATGGTGCTGCTGGTGTGCTGGGTGCAGGGGTCGGCGCCACCACCACGTCCATCCATCCAGTTTCTCCTCCTCGACTTGATGAGTTGGAGGATCATCTGTGCCGCCGCCTGCCGCTGCGCCTTTCAGGTTTGTGTTGCCGCACCGGAAAGCTAGCTGCACTGCACGTTCGGATCCCGCCGCACCGCACCGGAAAGTATGGATCAAGTACAATACTTATGTTCTACTTCTACTTCTAGCACTTCTATTATACTCCAGCACTTCGACAGATTCCTGAAAGGGGGAATGTCCCTTGCTGTTTATGTCGGCACACCCTCTAAAATTACAGTTTATTTCTTCTACCTGGCTATTGGAAAGAGAGTATGGACTTAACAGTAGTTTCTAATTTTACTAATGATAAAATAATAAATGTCCATGCTGTTTATGTCGGCACACCCTCTAGAGCAGACATTTGCATTTTGGTAAGATTGGAATTTAGTCGAATTCGAGGACCTGTGATGATGTACGCAAAAGCTAACCTATGCAACAAAATGTTTGCTTGGTATCCTTCTAGCAAAGTTTAAAATGCATGGTATCCTGTATGTGTTTGCTTTCATGTCCTGAACTCCTGATACCACTTGCATCTTGTATTCGACATATCACCCCTGTGAATTGAAGCTGTTTTTATATCTATTTAACAATTAATTACTGATGATGATATATGTTCTCATTCGTCTTCCTTGCTTTTTTGTTACCTTGAGGTATCAGATTGCATCTAAGTGGGGAGGTCTGTTCTGATTTACATGAGTTGTAGTCTTGCCACTGATTAAGCACTATGTTCTGTCAGTTAGCTCCCTGGAAAACTGGATTAAGCATGTTAAAGTGGCAAGCTGTTAAAAGTTCTATCAGTTCTATCAGTTCTTGCCACTGATAGTCGGTAAATGCATCTGTAAAGAAATGCTGCTTTAAAATAGTAACAAGAATTACATTAGCTTCAGCAAGGCTCCGGCATCTGCGAGAGCCTATGACGAGGTCATGTCTGCTATTAATATGAAACTCGGTTTTAATCACAAACTCAGTTTTTTCCCCTTCTTTCTTCTGATGTGGTTTACAGAATTGATGCTTACTCATTTTTATTCAGTACTCAACCCCATCCTTGCCCTCATCCTAAAAAGTGTTTATCACTTTGAGTCAATGTCATAGGCCTGGTGGATCCTAGATATGAGGAGTGGGAAAGCACTGAAGTATGAGTGTGTGTACTTCTTACTTTCAGCCCTGGTGGATTCTTACTGTCAATTTTTTTTTTCTTTTAGGAAATTGTATCAAGGATCAAGGATCAAGAATTCAAGAGGAAGGCTTCCTGTCAAGTATATTGTGGGGCATTCTGGATCAGTTCTTGGAGAGGTTCTTCAAGGATTTTTCTATCTCTGCATTCTTGTAACTGATCGAGGGTAGTGTGGTGATGCATGTTGTCTGATATTTTGTTCAGATTTGTGTTTAGCAGTAAAAACTGAATTTAGTGCACTTTTTACCTGCCGTTGTGCTTGATGCCACAAACATTAGAAATCTGCTTGTGGCCACAAACATGTGTACTTTTATATTACATGTATGGACGTGTATTTACATGAATAGATAGAATCGGTTTCCACAAGTCATTTGCTTTTTTTTTCTTTAATTTCATAGTCAGAGGCTGCTACATGGAACCTGGGGAAAATAATAGTGCCTACACTGTACTGGGAGATATGACTGACACTACAAACGCGGGTAAATACTGAGATTTATCAATGGTTCATTATATGTAATGAGTGAGCATGAGTATCACTCCTGTAATAATAACTCAGGAAGTCAAAGTGCGTTCACCTCAAAAGTGGAAGACAATGATGCTATGGAACGTAAGAGGCAAAGGGAAATAGCACGGCGTGCGGCAATGACTCAGGAGCAAAAGCTTGAAAGAAACAAAAAGCGACGTGAAGATTATCATAACAGAAAAGTACAAAAAATAATGCAAGGACAACCGAAAGGTGATATAACAGACAATAATGGTGCCCGCACTCCACTCGTTGACTTGACTAACACTACAGACACTGGTAAGTAATGATGCATGCAAGGATATCAGTGGCCGAGCATAGGTTATCACCACTCTAATAAAAAAAATGCAGGAAGTCCAAGTACATCCAATGCAAAAGCAAAGTTCAATGATGTTGTGGAACGTAAAAGGCAAAGGGAAATAGTACGACGTGCGGCGATGACTCAGGAACAAAGTTTCAAAGAAATAAGAAACGACGCGAAAATTATCATAAAAGAAAAGCAAATAAAAAGATGCAAGTAGAACCGAAAGGTGATATACTAACATCACATGTGGCTAAAATAATTATTACTAATGCTCATTTTATAGGAGAATTCACATCAAACATTGTAGACGATGGGAGCATGGTTGACTTACCATATAAAACACCTCAAGCGAGTCCAAGTGTTGTAGGACCAATGCAAACAACGGGAACACCCAACGACGCACATGACCATGGTTGTGTTACATCAAGAAGTGAGTATTACAGTGAGTTGTATAAAAATATGACACCAGAGGATAGGGAATCAAGGCGTGAGCAACAAAGGCTGCATAATACTTGTCCCGAGCGTAAGAAAGCAATGAAAGTATCGAAGAAAGATTCAAAGATTTGCACAAGCACACTCTACATCGTGATTCCATTGCCATGGAGGACCCGATGTTTGTTCCTAAACTTGTATGGCCCACTACTGAAGCATCTGGTTCACATGGAACCACACCAAGTGTCAGCCAATGGTTGATCCCTGAAGCCAGTGCAACCCCTCTTTACATCCAACCAAACTCAGTAAAGATGGATGAGGACGAAGACACTGATATACCACCTAATATGACACATAGAAAACGTGTGACGGCTGGGGAAAGACACCTACTTTTAACTCGGCGAAACAAACTTTTTGAAGGATATGTTGGTGGCAAACATAAAGAAATTATTAAAGAAAGTGAACATATGGCAGAACTCGGACCAAATTCGACTATGGACAACAACGGTGAAATACTAATTTTGCCTTATCCCAACCTATTTCTTGTACTAACTGTGTCTATGATGTGCTTGACAGAAAACACTGAACCAAGCAGGCAAGATGTATTATCCAAGGAAAAACAATCTTTCATTGTTGATAGTGGTAATTCATAATCTTGTTAACAACCCTTTGAGTAAATGTTCTCTGACTCATGTATTAAATTAACATGAGTTGCTATCATGGACACAGATGATGATGATGAGGGTGATATATTTGAAGATGATGAGGAAGAGGATGAGGGGTACCTGTTCGCTGGGCAAGGTACTTGTCAGAACTTTCAAATTGTTTTCCAAGGTTGCACATGTTTTTCTAAAATAAAAAATGATAGTTTAATTACCCTTTAGAAGAGGAAGGTGATGAGGGTGTTGAAATCAATGACCTAGAGGAAGACATAGCTTCTATCCCGGATAAACATGATCCATATGAAAAGGTGTATAGTAACATACCTATGGACACACATATGTTGAAGCCTGTTAAGAATTGCAAGCATTGTGGTGCGAAGAAGTTTGAGTCTGAGTCGCTTGGGTTTTGCTGTCGCGGTGGGAAGGTACAACTATCTACATCAGACACACCTGAGGACCTTGTGAGGCTTTGGTCGAGTGCAGATGCTGATGCAAGGCATTTCCGTAACAATATTAGGTTTTTCAATGGTCATTTCTCATTCACTTCTCTATATTGCCATCTTGATAGTGCTACTGCTAGCATGAAAAACAGTGGCATATACACCTTTCGTGCACATGGTCAAATCTATCACAATATAAGGTCATTTGGTACAGAAGATGGTAAGGATCTTAGACATCTGGAGCTTTACTTCTATGATGACGATCCTAGCCTTGAGCATCGATACATGAAGTGTCGGGAAGAACAGTGCCACAAAGACAAAGAAGTTATTCAAAGGTTGGTGTCTATCCTTCGTGACAACCCATACTCACAACATCTCAGAAGTATGGGACAAGAAGAACACCTTGAAGACTATTGTGTCACATTGAACCTTGATCAACGACTTGACCAAAGAACGCACAATGTGCCATTAACTTCAGAGGTGGCTGCTGTTTGGATTGAGGGGAGCGAACACCTTGGCCAGTTTAAGAACAGTGTTGTCCTACATGGGAAAGATAGGAGTACACATGGCATCCGATCATATAATGGATGCTACGACGCTCTTTCATATCCTCTATTCTTCCCTAGAGGTGAGCTTGGATGGCATATGGATATTCCAAAAAAAGGTGTTAGTATCGAGGAAGTCAATGCAACTCGTGCCCTTCGCATGCTCGTAGTAGTACAGAAGAAGAGCCAGGTTTGTTTTGATTTTTATATACTTTTTCAACATATTGACTTCCATAATTATGCTACAAACAACTCTAATCCATGGTTCTTATATGTATAGCATCTCCAGGTAACCTATGTGTGTCTGTTCGTGACTACTACTGTTATAAGTTCCAGATGCGGCCAGGAATTTTTAATCCAATACTTTTCGGAGGACGTCTTTTTCAACAATTGCTGTTGACACGTATATCAAGATTGAGAGCTCCCGACTAGATTATATACGCAACCATCAAAAGGATATTAGGGCCGACCTCTACCAAGGATTGGTGGATAGCTTGCATGCTGGTGAGGGTAGAGCGGAAGCTATTGGAAAGAGGACTGTGATGCCTTCATCGTTTATCGGAGGCCCACGAGACATGAGACGTCGGTATATGGATGCCATGGCTCTGGTGCGCAAGTTTGGGAAACCGGACATCTTCCTGACTATGACCTGTAATCCAAATTGGGATGAGATCAAGAGTGAACTCTACCCTGGCCAAACACCACAGGATCGACCTGATCTCGTTGTGCGGGTCTTTAAGGCAAAGCTCGAAGAGTTGAAGAGGAGGTTGTTGAAAAAGGATATTCTTGGAAAGGTTCGAGCCCATGTCTATGTTGTGGAGTTCCAGAAGAGAGGTCTACCACATGCACATTTTTTGTTGATCATGCAGGGAAAGTACAAGATCACATGCCCTGAGCAATATGACCTCCTTATCTCAGCTGAGCTTCCAAACAAGAAGAAGTACCCAGAACTATACAAGATGGTCACCAAGCATATGATGCACGAGCCTTGCGGAATTCTTAATCGCAATTGCCCGTGCACAAAGGGTCGTGATTCATGTAAGAATCGATACCCGCGACCTTTCAATGAGGTCACTGTACACGGTAAGGACTCCTACCCAGTTTATAGGAGACGTGAAGATGGGAGAAAAGAAAAAATTCGCAATCATGAGCTAGACAATAGATGGGTGGTGCCTTACAACCCTTATCTCTTGAGGTTGTTCAACTGCCACATCAATGTTGAGGCATGTGGGAGCATCAAGGCTGTTAAGTACCTGTTTAAGTACATTTATAAGGGTCATGATCGAGCATCTGTGGCTGTGAGAGAGACAAACAAGATGGACAACAATGAAGGAAACATTGATGAGATCAACAGTATAGAGATGCTAGGTGGGTGACCCCTCCAGAAGCCTTATGGAGGATATATGGGTTTGATTTGAGCGATAGGTCCCCATCTGTGCTATCCTTGCAACTCCATCTTCCGGACATGCACATGGTATCGTTTCACCAACGCGAGGGTGTTCGACGAGTGCTCAACCGTCCAGGTGTTGAAAGGTCAATGCTTACAGCGTATTTTGAAAGAACATGAGTGATGAGAAAGCTCGTGGTATCTTGTATCGAGATTTTCCTGAGTTCTATACATGGGTTGCAATGGGCAAAGAATGGAATGAGAGGGCAACAAAGAGGGAAGGACAAGTCGGAAGAATCGTCTCTGCCAATCCAGCCGAAGGGGAACGCTATTATCTTAGAGTTCTTCTAAACCACGTGGCCGGCGCTACATCCTTTGATGATCTAAGGACTGTTGATGAAGTGACCCTTCCAACCTTCCGTGAAGCAGCAGAAAGAAGGGGCCTGATCGAAGCAGACAACACACTAGACGAGAGCCTTGTTGAAGCTACCGAGTGGATGATGCCATATGCACTGCGACGACTGTTTGCTACAATATTGGTATTCTGTGAGCCGAGTGATGTGTCCAAACTCTGGGATAAACACAAGGAGGCAATGTCAGAGGACTATCGACGCAATAATCAATCAAGCTTTGCGGTGGAGCAAAAGGTCCTTGTAGATGTTAGAAAAATATTACAGTCAATGCAGAAAGACATAAAGACGTTCTCACTTCCTGATATTGATGACACATATGACACCTCCAATGATATTCCCAGAGAGATTTCTGAGGAGGCAAGCATCGAGGCTAGCATTGATGATGTCGCTCTTTCTGACACCCTTAATGAGGAGCAGCGGGCTGCCTATGACGAGGTCATGTCTGCTATTAATATGAAACTTGGGAGGTTGTTCTTCGTCGATGGACCTGGTGGCACGGGTAAAACTTATTTGTACAAGGCCCTTCTTGCAACTATACGTAGTCACAACAAGATTGCTGTGGCAACGGCTACATCTGGTGTTGCAGCATCGATAATGCCTGGCGGCAGAACTGCCCACTCGCGCTTCAAGATTCCTCTTACCATTGACGACGGGGCCTTTTGTAGTTTCACTAAACAAAGTGGCACTGCAAAGCTTCTTCGGGCTGCATCTCTTATTATTTGGGATGAGGCTTCCATGACAAAGAGGCAGGCTGTCGAAGCGCTAGACAATAGCCTCCGTGATATAATGGACCAACCTGACATACCGTTCGGGGGGAAGACCGTGGTGTTCGGTGGAGATTTCAGGCAAGTTCTCCCAGTTGTTCGAAGGGGGTCAAGGGCTCAGATTGTCGGTGCCTCATTGCGGATGTCATACCTTTGGAACTCCATGCGACATCTCAAACTGGTGCGCAACATGAGGGCACAAAGTGACCCGTGGTTTGCAAAATACCTTTTACGGGTCGGTGATGGCTCTGTGGAGGCCAATGGTGATGGTGACATTCGTCTTCCTGATGGGATATGTGTGCCACATACCGGGGAGGATGGTGATCTCGATGCTCTAATAGATTGCATCTTCCCAGGGCTCAACGAGAACATGACAAATAGAAATTACATCACTTCACGAGCGATATTGTCTACACGGAATGACTCTGTGGATATGATTAACATGAGGATGATAAGTCGGTTTCAAGGGGACGAGATGGTGTACCATAGCTTTGACTGCGCGGTAGACGATCCGAACAATTACTACCCTTCGGAGTTCCTTAACACTTTGACTCCAAATGGTCTACCTCCACACGTGTTAAAGCTGAAGGTTGGTTGCCCGATCATATTGCTTAGAAACATCGACCCGGCAAATGGACTTTGCAATGGCACGAGGTTGATCGTACGTGGGTTCCAAAAAAATACAATCGACGCAGAAATTGTCTTGGGGCAACATGTGGGGAAGCGTGTTTTCTTGCCTCGTATACCTTTATGTCCGTCCGATGACGAGATGTTTCCTTTTCATTTTAAGAGAAAACAGTTTCCCATTCGACTTAGCTTCGCCATGACTGTCAACAAAGCGCAGGGCCAAACCATCCCAAATGTCGGATTGTACTTGCCTGAACCAGTGTTCTCACATGGCCAGTTGTACGTAGCGCTATCTAGAGCCACAGCTAGATCAAATATCAAGATCTTGGTTGTTCCAGCTGTTGAGAAGGATGTGAAGAAAGAAAAGAAAAAAATCACAACAGGAGATAGTACATACACAAAAAATATCGTCTATAAAGAGGTGTTGACTCCATAACTAAGGTAGTGTCTTGCGTTTATTAATTTATTTAATATATACTTTTGTCTTCCAAATGTCAATTATAAGTGGAAGGTGGTGGCAGGACGTCAGGTGAGGCAAGGCAGAAGGGCGTTGAGAGACGGCTGCTTTTTTCAGATTATCGGAGACACGCGAGTTGAGAGAACCAAAAAAAAATTCGAATTGTCGACGATTCTGTTAGAACTTTTGTACGAGTAGAAAAATTCTATTGTCAAAGATGAACAATCAAGAAGTATTCGGAATAATTTATTTTAGTTTTTACTAAAGTATTCCGCCTTTGGTACTCTTTCTTAGTCCGGTCAAAGTGACAGGAACTATCTTGGTACAAAAATCAGGTATTCACTAAGTAGATCTCATGCGTACAGCGATTTAGAGATTAGTAAAATTCAACAACTCAAGTGAAGGATGATGGATTCACAGATTGGTTTAGTGATTTTACAGAGGTCTCAATGGTCTCTTGGTCAGTAGTAGTAGTAATTGGGATAAGAGAAATAAACACAGAGTAGAAGTATTTAGGACAACTAAAATCCATTTGATGATACATAAAGAAGAACCATTACACACCAACTTAGGCAATGCTACAGCACCATTACACAACCAACTTAGGCAAAAGCTACAGCACCATTACACGCCAACTTAGGCAAAAGCTACAGCACTATTCAAAACAAAATGAGCCAAAAGACAGTTCCAACTAAGACTCGGCTTTTCCCCATAGCAAAAGACAGTTCCAACTAAGACTCGGCTTTTCCCATGACTACATTCTTCATTTTTGTTTGATTCGTGGAGTCCTGCCTGCAGGTTGCAGCAGCTTCTAGAAATGGCAACAGCGGCAGCCAAACCTGCAGCGATCAGGCGAATGGATCTCTGGTTCTCCATTAATCCTATAATAAAATAGAAACAATTAACAAGTAATTAGTAGATGATATAAATGAAACAATAATATAACTCCCAATAAATAAAAGTTATAATTACCTGCTCAGGGCTTCATGCGCAGCTGCAATATTTGGAGAAAAATGTATCCTACTAAATTCCGTAGTGAAGAGTCGACTCTCTAATCCAATTTAAAAAGAATAATGGCAGTGGCATTAGTTTTTCATAGACAAGAGCACCCTAATAAATACTATCCAAATAATACATAACCAGCATGGTATACTTACCATCACTATTTCCACGTAACATTGTCAACACAACAATCTCACGATCTTCTTCTAGCTTTCTCCATTTCATTAGATTATCCGTCACTAACTTGTCCAACACACTTATCTTACAAATATTATGGCTACAAAAATTCAATTAAGATTACAAGAAAACATAAGAAATTTAAATTATTTTTAAACACTAAAAAATAAAATCCATGATATATATATATACATACGTGGCATCCAGTAGAACCATATGTATAGTTGGGATCTTTCGATTATAGGCACCGTCAGTTTGTGCAAATGAACTAACCATGAACGGCATACCAATAATATCTAACATTTGGATAGTATATTTATTAATAAATATTTGGTTAGAAAAAGAACATTTACAGACTATACAAAATGAAATTGGAGCACTTACCAACATATGTATCATTATCCATATAGAACTCCCATACTTTGTTAAAACGCATAAAAGGTGGGAACAATGGGATTTGCTTCTCGTCCATGTTGAGGACCTCATTAACTGTTGTCACTGAGGTAAAATGACACACGACATCATTATCTGCCCACTTGTACTCTTGCGATCTCATCGTTGGTTCTGCAGACATACGTCCCACAAAATATACTCGACCCTCTACAAGTAAAGGCTCGAGGCGATCCACTTCACGATCATATATCACTGCAACCATTTTTTTAGCCTGTTGCAAAAAAAAGTAAATGGCTGGTGATGATCCAAGGTTAATTTAAATATTATTTAGTGTAGCTGAAACTAAAGGAGTAGACATGTATTACCTTCTCATCCAATAACACCATGTAAAGCCTCTTTCTGCCCGGGGCAAACCTCTCCACGTGGAATTTGTGGAACACTCGGACACATAAAGTCGAATCGGTATAAGGATGCACGTCCTCGAAAGTCGGGATGCGTGGCGCTTCAACTCTCTTACGCTTCAGCGACCCAACCATCTTGTACTGTCTTGTACTAAAAGAATAATTGAGCATGTGAACAAAAAGATATATCAACTTTATGTAACTGTTTAAGTACTATATGTTCTCCCTAGAAAAAACCATGTGATTGCATATCAGAGTATAATAACAAAAATGGAGTACAAAGTTTACAGATTCACGATTCTTTCTCAGAAAAAATAATATGATCTAAAACATGTATCATGCATATCAGAATACAATAACATATTATGAACAAAACAGGGGATTTATGAACAAAACAAAAGGATATCAGAGTATAACAACATATATAGTATGAACAGAACAGGAGATGCCAAGACTGGTTTTTCAGAAGGCACCTTTAGCCCAAACTGCAGGTAGGCTTGAGGCCTTTGTCAACGAGACCGACATATATAAATAGAGGAGGACCGATGACAAATGAACATGTTTTGAAGGCGCGAACAAGAGCAAGAAAATTTGGCGCGTGAATTGAAAGAGTGAGGAAGATGGCGCGTGAATTGAAAGAGAGAGTGAGGAAGAGGGAGAGGGCGCCAGCAGCCCAGCAGGTGTTGCTCGGGAAGACACGATTTGCAGGAGAAAGCAGGATTTGCAGAAGGGGAAGAGGCTAGCAGCGTCGAGCCAAGACATACGGAGTATCTCCGATTTGCCTCTCATGGATCTTGTGGCATCGCTCGGGAAGGGAAGAGCGCGACGAGCCCAACGCGGAGCAGGGAGGAGGGATTCGGGAAGCGGAGCCTGCAGCGCAGCAGCGTACTCGGGAAGGGAAGAGAGCACTCGAGTAGATAGATTTGGAGAAGATTTGCAGAGATCCTAGGCATAGGCAGGATCGGACTCTCCAGATAGTTTCCCCGGCCGAGCGCCTAGGGCGAGGTGCTACCGTGGTCCTTAAATGACGCCGATTAATGCGGAGTAATAGTAACCATGGTCAAAGTAAAAAAATCCATCGATCGACCTGATTGCTAGAATCGCAAAAAAAAACTGAATATTTCCTTGGCCGTGGAGCCCAGCGCTCCGTCTCTTATCAGGTTTCTGCAGCACCGGTTGAAGGCCTGATTGTCTATTTATTTACAATTTCTTTGGTCGTCTGGTACGGAGTATATGCACATGTACAAGCCTTGTATAGCAGTTGCAAAATTTTGCATTTTTTTAAAGTGTCACGTCGAAGTTTACGACACTAATTTAGTCTATTTAAAATATTTTAATTATAAAACTAATTATACCGTCACACAGTACTTAACGAGATTAAACTATTAAGCCTAATTAATATGTAATTAGTACATGTTTACTTCACATTATCAAATCATGGACTAATTAGCCTCAATATATTCGTCTCGCGAATTAGATTCTGGCTGACAAATTAGTTTTATAATTAGTCTATATTTAATATTTCATGCATGTGTCCTAATATTTGATATGATAGGTCAATTTTTTTTGGAAGCAACTAAACAAGGTTTGGCCTTATTTTGTTGGAGCATAAAAAGTTTTTAGGTATCACATCAAATGTTTCAGCACTCATTTAGTCTATTAAAAATAAACTAAATATAAAACAAACTACATATTTCACTTCCAAATCGTGAGACGAATTTATTAAGGTTATAATTAATCTATCATTAACATATATCTACTGTAGCACAATATTATCAAAACATAAATTTATTAGGCTGAAAAAAATCCTCTCGCAAATTACACGTTATCTATGTAAATTAGTTATTTTTTAGTCTAAGTTTAGTATTTTGTCTAAATATTTAATATGATGGGTAAAAAAAAATTAGGTGCTGTTTGGTTGGGGAATGAGGACGCAAACGTCAATGGTAACAGATAACGCTGTCATCGGAAATCATGTATGCGATTACGGCTTCAGTTTGGTTCATATCGCTAACAAGCGAGAAGATCAAGCCATCGTTTGAGAGTCGTACTTGCGTCGAGTTGAAGTAGTTGCGAGTCCTCTTGTCGGCGCGCGTCTGCGAAGGTGGCGGAGTGGCCCTGTTGTTCGTCGGGAGGAGGACGACGATGCCGTCTTCGTTTTTGTTATTTCCGAATCGTTTTCTGTTACCAGTCGAAGGGGAGCCGTATCGTATTTGTATTGGCTTGTAACCGATACCGTGTAAATGGATTACTGGGCTTCTAATACAAACACGTTTAAAGGTATCGGTTGCCGCTGTGATCCGTTAACGCTCATAATTTCCCCAACCAAACAGCACCTTAGGGTGGGAACTTAACAGCCTGTTCCACTACCACGAGTCCACGGCTAAGGAACCCGGGGGCCTCACCGCCCCTGACTGGATTGCTCAAATTGGAACCAGCTATGTGATGGGTGGTCAGTCCAATCAAATCAAGAATCATTTACTATTTACTATATATTACTTATATACGTACATGTTCTAATAAACTAATTTTTTAGATGCAAATCTCTCAAAATATCTTTCTTTTTGCTATCTGCTACGGCTGCAGACGTCACATGTCTCAGCTGCTCTCTTTTCTTCCCGAGTGATGTGGGCAAATCTAATCTCGCTCCATGAGTAGTCAATCTGAACTCCCCCTCCCTGTGTTGGGCTCGTAGCCCTTTCCCTTCCCGAGGCCCCTCCCTAATGCACTGCTGCCCTCTCCAGGCGTTGGGGTCGTCGCCATCTTCCCTTCCCGAGAAGTCGGATCCTCCCGAGCTCTCCGCCACCGTCGCCAATAGATGCGTATCCCCAACCACCTCCACTACGGCACTCCGTTCTTGGTATTGAGGCTGGCTGCCAGCGCCGCCAATAGATGCAAGTATCCACAGTGTTCCAGCAGGCGTTCGCCTGAGGCGACGAGGAGCACGCGCGGTGCGTTATCCAAGGCGATGAGGAACGATTTGGCTGGGCGGATGGGCCCTTCGGGGACTATTCATAAGCTCCCGAGCTGGTTGAGGCGTTCTGCTTTCCTGACCCCTTGGTCACCACCATTGCCCCTCCCACCTCAGTTTATGGCTTCCACCGCTACCTAGCCACATCAGCTCCTCCTCTCAGTTGCAATCTCTCAGTTGCAAGGAGCTGGACGCTGCGGGGTGACCTGCGCACGTCTGACTGCAGCCACCTGCGGAATTGCAGCAACGCACCATGGACGACGAGGCGATCCAGCAGCAACAGTCGAATGTTGGGTCGCCCGTCGGCGCCGGCCGCGGTGGCCACGTGCTCACGGACTTCTGCTCCCGGGAGGTGACCGTTCGGCGTAGCAAGGAAGGTGATGGCGTGGAAGCCGCAGAGGCCTCGCAGCCGCTGGTGCTTGGTCCAGATGAAGTTCTGCCCTCCTCGGATAGCAAGGTTTGCCCTCCTCAACCTGCAGTTTAGTTTGCCCTCCTCTTGCAGCCTACTCACAATTTTGTAGCACTATTTATTGGTCTATTTGTTAAGGCCAAAAGCATCAAATTTTTAGGTAACTTATCAATACGCAAACACCAAAATGAGAATTGTGTAATCAATATAGCAATCCCTATCTAAAAGATGAAAATTCACTGGCTCGCCTTTCATAAATGGCATAATATTTCTAGAAGATCAGGAGCACATTGCCACAAGAAATGCAGATATTATAATGCTGAATGCACGATGAAATGACTACAACCTATGTGTAGTGTAACAAAAATGTGATCTCTAAGCTACTCATACAATGCATAGTGCTCATGCTTGTATGATTCCAGCTGCATTATTTTATCATAAAGAGTAGCAGGTTACACACATACAGTACTGAGAAATTAACAGATTGATGCAAATTGGGTTCTCTGTACTTATCAGTGAGTTGAGGGTGCAAAGTAGCCTATATATTGTGTGCATAATGATAAACTCAATGCAGTTCTCTTTTATGGTTTGAAAGTAAACTAAAAACTCACCCATGTCTTGGTAGATAATATTGTTTAACACATGGTTTCATTATTCGGTCACTATAACAAAATAAAATTATTTGCAGATAATATGACAAAAATTCATACAAATTAATTTGATTTAAAACACTGAAACCACTACGTGTTTATGTTAACAGCTGCATATTATTCTTGATCTCCTTTAAGGTACATGACTACTAAATTTAGTTAGATGGACAGAAGCTAAAAGTAATACTTATTTCCTTTCTTCTATTGCATATGCTAAGGTCAATTTCATATTAGATATGTTCCTCCAAGTACTTGTTATGTATCACCACTTGAAAAATGGAAAGTCTTTTCTATCCACGTCCATAATTTCAGATGTTCTCAAATCACCACCTGAAAAATGGAAAGTCTTTTCTATCCACGTCCATAATTTCAGATGTTCTCAAATCACCACCTGAAAAATGTAAATTCTTTTCTATCCACGTCCATAATTTCAGATGTTCTCAAACTAGGAAAAATGACTAATGTATTTAAGAAATTAGGGAAGCTGAATATTGGCTGCAGGCAGAATTGATTTATAAATGCAAAACTGAAATTTAGGCAGCAGAGATTTCTTGCATATCATTGTTTTCAACTTGTTTAGTATTTTTCTGTCCTTAATGATAACCATCAACAGCCAATGTGTTCTCATACTCAGTAGCCACAAACATCAAAAACACCTACATTTAATAGAAGTAAAGCTAAGCAGACCCTAAAATTGCAGTAGGTATGAAAGAAATTAAGTGACATAAAACATGAAAAGTGGAAGATAACATATATCACAAATTATCACCTGCAGAGATTTCTATATCTCTCAATAAGTCAAAATTCAATAACTTTGCTTCAGTTAATAAATATTATTTCCTTATCTTCTTGACCTGTTGAGACCTCAGCAGTATGTAAGTATTGATGATTAATCTACTTCTGTGCTTTATGGCCAGAATTCTGCAAAAGAGAAGAAGAGGAAAAAAAGCCACAATGGTAACCAAGGTGTCCAAGAAGAGATGCTTAATAATACAAAAAAAGATAATGGATTTCCATTATGTGAATCTGAAGAGACATCACTGGATAGCGAATCTGAAAAATCAGTGTCAATTGTGGCTGTCCCGGAAGGTACTGGACTTTTTTACATGTTGTTTTCCAATTTTGTCATCTTCTACATTTGTCATCTTCCTTACACAACTTTTTTTTACAGATTTTGTTTGCAACCAGGCTGATCTTGACATTATTGAGACTATTAAAAAAATCCCTTGTAAACCTGGAAAGGAACAAGTTGTGCTCATTGATGATGCTTTCATAGACAGGAGGAACATGGAGTGCCTTTTCCAGCCAAATGCATTTTTAAATGATCAGGTCATAGCATTTTTTATTTTTTAAATGACCAGTTCATAGCATTACTTCTAACATATGAACTATTTGTTCCCAAATATTCACGGTTCCTATTACCTTACTTGTGCAGGTCATAAATGCATACATTACCTTATTAAGGGCTCAAGATCATCTGAAGTTGAGGGCTTGTGGTAAGGTCCTTCTCGAGAATTCTCTTATCTCCAGTATCCTCAAGAGGGATGGTGATGATAGAATTAAAATGGATGACCTGTATCCCACACATGACGAGAATGGAATTAAAACCATTGAGCAAAGGGTTTTATCATACCTGGACCATGACATGGTAAAAATCAATTTATATTATGATTTATGTTGTATACAAAATAATATTTATCTGATGCAACATGTACAATCCTTAATTAGGTGTTTATTCCAATAAACATTGAAAACACCCACTGGTATCTTGCCGTGGTTAATGCCAAAGAGTACGAGATACAAGTTCTTGATTCAATAGGCAATACATTTGGTCGTCAAGACCTAACTCTTACTGTGAGTATATTTTATTGCTATACGAAGTGTTAATTATTTATTCCTAATGTTTTGTGAAACTAAAGATAATGCTATGTCTGTCTTCAGATCAAGGGAATACAGAAACAGATAGACATTGTATCAACGCACAAGAATCTTAAAGATCACAAGTGGCCAAACATCCAGGTTTCTTCTTGGCCAGTTATAGAGATATCTTTCGAGCAGAAAATGCAGACAGACAGGTTTGTGCCAAATATTGTATTTAATATATAATGTATTTATTGGATTGGATATATGTGTGTGATGTTCTTTTTTATGCCACAGTTGTTCATGCGGTCTTTTTTTATTGAAATATGTTGAGTACTGGACTGGGAAAGGTTTGTCTAACAACATAACTCAGGTATATCACACAAGGTTACCGTAGGTTGTTACATGTGTGTTTAATGATATGTGTCCTAATATTATAAGCATCATATTTTGTAGGAAGATATGACACAATTCAGGATAAAGTTGGCTGCTATTTTACTATCGTCAGAGTTAAACAAGAGAAAGGGATGTTTGTTAGTCGAAGTTGACGATGAAGCGATTGGAAGTCCTTCTGATATTGAAATACTACAAAGTCCTAATAGTCCATGCAAGAGGAAAAAGTGTCATCAAACTTCTGCAACATGCTCTCCTGATGGAGCTATGGACCCATTTTTATTGTGTGGACTTTCCACGTTTGACATGCCAGTGACCAAGGACGATTTGATAGACATGTTGTGTGACTATGTCATGACAATTGATGATGCTGAGATATTAGAGTAAGTTTTTTATGATTTATTTTTTCAACAGTAGTATATATTATTCAAATGATCATATTCAGGGTCATAACTTATTATCTTGTAGGACCAGTTGGGTACGAAGCTTCCAACCTTACAATATTTCCTTAACTGTTCGTCAACTCCAAGAATCACTAAGGATGAATCAACCGATGCCCAAAGAATGTTTCAACATGGGTGTGCGACTTCTTGCATACAGTGAGAATAAAAGATTGACAAGTGCTAAGGCGATGGTTTCAAAGCATTACATGGACCTAAGATTCTGTGTGAGTAAAGTATTTTCATATTATATATACTAGCATATGCCCGTAGCCACAGAAGTCTTTAAACTTTCGATCATCTTTCATTTAGGGGGTGAGTTCTTCGCATCCATGAGATGTTTAGTGTTACCAATCAAATTAGTGATTAAAATTACCTGAAATTATACAAGACTGCTTCTACATTATTTTCTTAGTTTGAAAAATATTTGGATCAGATCTGGACATATTTCAACTATTATCAGTCTCAATAGGACACGAGAAACATTGGTCTCCACCCTTGCTCCGATTTTGATTTGTCCAGGCTACTTTATTTTTATTTATATTTTAGAGTTAAAAGCATCACCCTTGTTTTAGCATTAGCGAAGACATCAAACATTCTGTTTACAGGATCCATATATGGGAGTCTCAGATACAGGTAGGTCTCACCCACCCAGAAAGTTTTGGAAGCTCACCAAACTCAGAAACACCTCGCACCAGGGTTACCAAGCAAAATAACTAACAAGACAAAAAAAACTTTAGTTTTCAAGCTCCCTCCCATCTCCCAAACTAAGCAAGTAGGCAGACTAATAAACCAAGCTTTCCCATCACCTCCAGAACCACCCATGAGGTCTCCAGAGAGCTTCTTCTTCACTTCAATCAGACAAAATCTAAGGCCCCCAATTGTGTGCCTGCTAATACATGAAGATGTCCCACTTGTCATTCACTTGCATGTTTCTAAACATTTTTGTTTTTTGTAGACTACGTCTGCACCTGAGAAGCTTGATGTCCAAGAGTTGGTTAAATCATTAGAAACTTGGCCGTATATGAAATATGATGCTTCACGTTGCAGATATGTAAGGATATATCTCTATGATTATTTTGAGCTCTTTTTTGATTTTCTAATTCCTATCATTTTGTAGCTTCTTATGCCATGGGTAAAAGGAGTTAGTTTTTACCTATTTGTGCTCGACCGTGAGAAAAAAACTCTCACTGTGCTTGATCCTACTCCTGTTCCTGATTGGTGTAAAGATCTGCCATACAAGCACTATGTGCACAAAATTATTGATATTTCCAACAATTATAGACGTGCAACTTTAATACAATCTCATGTACGTCCTGTTGATATCTTTTATTGGAAACATATACTCCCAAGTGGCATTCCAAGCACAGAAGATAGGTAAACCACATTTTATTTGATATATATAAAAATGGACCATTAAGAGTTAATTAGTTGACCATTTATTATGCTATAGGAAATTATCTGCCTTTATCGTGCTGCAATTCATGTCCGCGTGGAATAATGGACAACTCATGCCAATCTCTATGGTGAGAAAAAAAACTTATTATTTATGTTTGTGTGTAATATATATGTGTGTAATTCTAACTTATTATTTATGTTTGTCTTTTGCAAAGGATGGTCCAAGACTACGGAAGAACTTTCTGATCAACCTATTGGCATACGATGGGAATTCACGACGGTGTATGATTCCTTTACCACTACGAGAATATCTTAGCCGCATCACGGGCATACGACAGTGAAAGAGATAGTTGTGAAAGACTTATCTAATATCTACTTATTTTAATGTTGTTACTAAATTCGATGTTTATTTATTTGAATATGGTTCGAAACAGTACGTTGTTGAGCTAAGTTAAATTTACTTATCATGATTGATTTTTGCACAACTATTTTTTTTCTATACTCTTAATGTGTTAAAAATTTAAGGCTCATAATCTACTTTTTATTTTCCTTACTCTTATGGTGTTGAACTGAAAATCTTAAGGTTCCCGTAGCAACGCACGGGCATCTGCTAGTACAATAACAAGACGGTGTAAGTGTATGAGCAAAATCTAGTTGTTGGAAAAAGCTAGAACAACCGATTGTTATCTAGATATAGGTTTTTGTTTTTGCCGAAAGAATAGATTTTTTAACGGATGAGACATGGATCACAACATGCATGCGGTGATTATTGTAACTACAAGACTGGTATTTGTTTTCTTTTTTATTGGCGAGACAGGGTGTTATTTTGTCGAGCGAGTTGCCTTGCATTGGGCGGTTTCTTTCTTTTTTTTTTTTGGCCAAAAGAACGGATTGCGCGTTCACATGTGCGCCGGCAGGACTTAAACGACTTTTGCTCATTTGTATGGTTGATTTTTTGTGAGAGAAAAAATACTGTTGTACAGCTGATTTATGCGGATTAAAGTCGGCTTATAGCTCAAGCGAACAGAGCCGACACTCTCAACCAAGAAACTGTTCTATGTTCATTAAATAGAGTGCCAACTACTACCACCAACTAGTAATAATTTACGTCGTGAAAGACTTAGAGTTTATACTAGTTCAGAAATCATGCTCTACGTCCATTGAGAAGTTCGATCGAGGTCTAAAAATGTTTAGTAGAAATTGCAAAAGGTGGTGACAAAATGCGAGAATTCATCTATGGAACATGAGAGTCTAGAGTTTGTGGTGTTGAGAGAGTCTTAGTTGTGGAAAAGAAACTTATTTTATGGGTTAATTAGACCTATCATTATAAATGTCATGTTTCAAAGAGATATATTATTACTATTTACGATATTATAATTGTTCTATTATTATTGTATAGATAGATTTTGAAGATATACCAACTACTTACCACTTCGATGCCCCCTTATCCTTTTTTGGCGCCCTTTTTCGTGGACGTGGTGGCTGTCAACCGAAAAATGGGTGCCACACGACTGGTGCAAAGATGCAATCATAGATACAAGTGCGACGGTGGGCAGGCACCGAGTAGGGCGCATGAGCACAAGATTTTGCACTGGTGCATGTGGGGGCCAACAAGATAAGGGTTTTCACTTGGCTGCTTCTTATTGATAGACTTAATATTAAGAATATTTTAAGTAGGTGAAAGAAGCCTCTTAAAGTGGTAGGGAGCCAAGTTGCTTTTGACAAACTCTTTGTAATTTCCCACTTGTTGTTTTATTAATGAAGTGATAGAGCCTTGCTCCATAGTTTTCGGTCAAAAAGAAGGATAGTTCTGCCATTAATAAAGTGATAGGGAGCTTGCTCCACAGTTTTGAGTCAAAAAGAAGGATAGTTCTGCCAAAGATGATGTGTGAGCAAGAAAATGGTTGGTTGTGTTTCAGTCATATCATATGCCATGGCACAAGAATTTGTTGTACGAGTTCAAAAAAATGTGTGAGTAGTTCATTTAACAAAGACCAAGTTAATTGAACTAGATACCAAAATAAGTGTATATTGACACAAAATTCTGAAGAAAGTCACCAGCAAAAGATATAGCATTGGAGACAGACAAACATTTCAGAAGACAATTAAAGTTTGGTGCATAAGAAATTACAACAGTACATCAGAACTCAAACACATATCAATGGCGCTCTCTTCCACAAGTGTATGTGGCATAAAGTACATAATGATATATGGCAATAGAGACACCTCAACTAAACTAAGAGTCCTGGCTATTTCTTCCAAATAAGACTGCATTTTTGTTCGAGTTAGTTCTTCTCCTCTACAAATCCTACTAAGTCCACCATTCGCTAAATCTAAAGCTTTCTTTCTGTGTTATTCTCTTATTTTCAATTCTTTTGAGTTAGACTTAGAAAAGCGAGAAATCAGATTCGATAACACCTCAGATTGCATCGTAGTAACTTCTGGAGGGGTCAAGGATACTCTCTTCATGTTGTAGAACATTTTCTTGCACCTTATACGTTGCCTACATAATTAATACATAAATAGCTATTACATATATAACACATGCATCAAATTAGTCTTATTTCATATATATCTCATCACAAGGCCTCAAAAGTATAAACCGGTGGAAACATAGAAAATAAAATTAATAGTTGAGAAAAAATAAATAAATTACTGTAGCTAATAGGTAGTATTTATGAAAGAATGAAGATTTGATTGCCCCAAGGGGTCTGGGTCTGGTTATATAGGTCGGTGGGATGAACCGTAGCCTTTGGATCAAACCGACCTTGATCAAGGGCCTAAATACGAAGTAGAGGTCGGTTAGGTCACATCACACAAAAAGAGTTGGATGATAGGTGGGACCAGGCCGGCTGGCCCCACTTGTCAGCTTCTGGGCTCCTCCTTCGTCCTGATGTCTTCTGGTGTCTTCTAGATCCTTCCGGTGTAGGAGTTTGGTTGGTTTGCGCAAGTAATCGTGGCGTGGTTGGATTCTTTGTCGTCATCTTCATGTCTAGTCCCTAGACAATTCTAGTTTACTGCAGCTGACGAAATTTTATCTCTTACACCTTTGGACTTTATATGGATAATGTTTCTAGAGTGTTCCAGAGTCTTCAAGTCGTATTCATCGAGGACTCTCGCTCCGGGACTCCAAATATGGCAGATGATATGTCTGTTTCGATCCTCTCGACGGGCTCTGCATGATGGTGTGCTCTGATTCTTCAGTTGAGATACTTTCTTATGATGAAATATTGAATATTCTGCAAAACAAGTGTGAACAACACAACTCGTGGAACTCATTAGAATCAAACCCTACAGCTATATACACTTTTGAGTCATTTTAGGTTATTTATGAGGTTAGTCGACGGCTTAAAATATATAGGAGTTAACTGCCATCAATAGTTGCCAAGAGGCAATTGATTCTTTAGGCTCATGTATTACAAGATTCTCGTTTATATTACTCATCTTTCTTGAAGAGCTAACAACATGTGTTGTATAGGCCATACAACATCAACATGTATAATTGTTCTTCAGTCATTGGAGTGGGCACATAGTCTCACTTCTCTTCGAGTTTTAGATCTCTATATACTATGCTCCCTAAGATTATCCCATCTTTTTGTAACTTCCTCAAATTTCTTATTTGAATTTAATTCTGTCAAAAATTATATGGTACCTTAAGCACCACTTTAATATCTTTGAGGCTCATTCAATACAAATACTGACATACTATGCTATCTTCCTATCAAAACCATAAAGGTCTAAAAATTTAGCTATTTCTTTGCTTAGGGGTATCATTATTATGATCGTTGTACTCACTCAATGGTCACATTCATCTACCCTACTAATACACCATCACAGATCTATGCTAAGTACACCCAGAAAACGTCCCCCGCTGAGATGGTCTGACTAAATCCACACACGAAATTGTACCCAGAAAACCAACTCCATAAAAATTGACGATCCAAATTTAATTCATAACCTTCTCTCTCTTTACTCACTCACATCTAACATACGAGATTATTTGTATGGTATATCCTCACTCAATCATCTCCATCCCTTGCACGAAGCCCCTCACGCCTGAATGGGTGTTTGGTTCCCACCCCCTAAAGTTTAGCCACTGAAAATTAGTCACTTTTAGTCACTAAAGTTCCAAACACCCCCACTAAAAGTTATTTTTAACACTATAACTCTAGTGACCTCTACTAAACTTTAGAGCATCTCTAACAAGTTTGTAAAATTTACTTGCTAAATCATATAGTTTACCAAGTTGCTATTTTATTTAGCAAGTTGAAAATAGCCCCTCTCTCCAACAAGTTGGTATTCTCACTTGGTAAAAATAGAGGATGACAGATGAGACCCGCCTGTCATTGTCTATTTCTTCCTCCCCTACCTTAGATGGGCGCCGCCGCCGGCCTGGGGGCCCACCACGCCATACGCCGCCGGAGGACGCACCTCCACCGTCGTAACTGGGCCTCCAAGCCCCTGCGCCCGCCGGTCTGGCTCGGCGCGGCCGCTCGAGTGCACGTACGGACGTACGGCGGCAGCAAAGCATGGAGGAGGCGGCGGCGGCGAGGCCAAGCAAGAAGGCGCGCGGGACGACCGCGTCTGGCCTGACGGCGTTCGAGCTCCGCCTGGCGAAGCACCTCGCTGGACGAGCTGCTGGCCGTGCTCGGCGCGGCGTCGCGCGACGAGATCGCCGAGTTTGTCAATGCCGTGGTGGAGCGCGCCCTCGCCGACCGCTCCGTCGGGTCCGGTGCGCCACTTGTCGCGTTCGCGTGCGCGCTCTGGCACGACAAGACGACGACGCTGAAGCCGGGGACGAGCCCGGGGAGCCACCCGAGGACGAGGCGCAGAGGAAGCGGGAGGCGGAGCTGAATCGCCGGCTGAAGGAGGCCGAGGAGATGGAGGAGTTGGAGCGCACCGCCGAGCAGCTGCAAAGCCAGGCCGCCGCCGAGGCCCCCGAGGAGTCGGAGGAGGAGAAGCGCGAGCGTGTCCGGAGGCGGAGGCCATGGACCCGGCGAGGCGGAGGCGGACGGAGGATACATAGGCGCGCGATACGCAGTCCGGCCGCGCGCGGATAGATAGGCGCGCGGAGGCTCTTTTTTTCAGGTTGGGAAAATACCAAGTAGATTTATGGAGTTATTGGAGATGGTTTTTTTTTGTGTTTTTTTGTAAATTTATAAGAATAACAAGCTATTTTAGAGAGTTGTTGGAGATGCTCTTGGTGACTAAATTTTAGGGAGTGAAAACGAAACACACCCTGAGCCCACAGTTCGATCCTCCTCCTCCCTCATTTATCTTTTTCCAGGTCTCTTAATAATTAAATAATCGATCGACCGTGTGAAGAAAAAAAACACGACTTTATGCCGCCGCCGCATCCTGGTTCCTGGCGACGGCGAGCTCTCCAGCCCCGGTTGCCTCCTCCGGTTCATTAATGATGGCCGGATCTGGACGCCGGAGTCGCATATGCCACTTCTCCTTATTCTCCGCTGTCTATCCACCCCCTTCTTCTTTCCTGCCTCTCCACTCTCTTCTTCCACGGTTCTCCACCCCCTCCCTCTACCTCCTGAGGCAGTGGCGAGCGCAAGGCTACCCCAGGCGGAAGCTAGGCGGCTGATGCCGCGGAAGCAAGGCGATGACGCCCCGCGGCTGGTGGAGAGGACGTCCACCAGCTGGTGGCGCGGAGGCCTGGCCAGGACGCCCAACGGTAGCCGCGGAAGAGGCAGATGACGACGACCGGCAGCAGGATGGCATCGTCGTCCGGCGGAAGAGCAGACGGCCGACGCCGGCCTGCGGGAGGCGCGCGAGCCGAACGAGGACACCCTGCAGCGCAATGGAGGTTTCCCTATGAACCATAGAGCCCCCTCGATTTCATCTAATAGATTTGATTTTGGTTCGCATGCCGTGCGCAGGCCGGCTCTAGCAGGTCGTGGGCAGGCGGCAGCCGTAGCGCGCAATAGCTATATCATGAACGCCGACGACACCCAACGCTGAGCTGCACTCTGCAAAGGCAAACGACAAACCGGCAGCAGAGTAGCAGGTAAGTTCTTTTATTTGAGAAATTCGGTTCCTCAGATTTCATTGTTTTGATCAGCCATCGCACTTAATAGAACTATAGCTATTATGTTTACAATATTTGGGATTTTGGTTCTAGGCTAAAAGATGTTAGGCAACAAGCAAATGAAAACATGATAGTATTGCTGATTGGAAACAAATGTGATCTTTCTTATAGAAGTGTTGTCAGCTACGAGGAAAGAGAACAGGGTGGTCCTTAATGGAGGCATCTGCTAAAACTGCACAAAACATCGAGGAGGTGATTTTTTTTAACCTACATGTTTATAGCATAGATGACTTGAATCATAGATTTGGTATATCTGGTTGCTTGCCCCTTCATCTCATATGAATTTTCTGGATTATTTGCAGGTCACAAGCACGGTAAAAAAAATGAAAACCCCTAGATAACTTTTGCAAAAAGCAGCAGGAGAGAAAGAATTTCTTGACTTCGGTTAGCAGCAACTAACAGTGTTAGAGGTATAAATTTATGTTCAGAATCTAATGGCTTATTTATTATGTATGTATTTTTAGATACGTCCACATGTGAGTTGCACAAGCATTTTTAGATATGAATGTTTAGGATTACTCCTATTTGAAGCATTATGTCTTGTATATATAAAAACAACAACTGCAAACCCACAGAGGAGGAACCCATCTGCATCTGGTACTATTAGATCTTGCTCGTATTTGAAATAGCTGCGTATGCTTTACCTCCTTGCATAATCGGTAGTGCAGCTTATTTTAAGTCAAAGTAGTCAACAGGATATTATTTTGAACTTGCAGAAAACTGTGATTCATATGATAAAGATTTTGAAGAGAATCGGAGTAAAGGAAATTTTTATCTTGCCATTTTTAAGTTATTTGAATGTCTCATAGATATCTGTCCTATATCCGATTAATTTACCTGGCAAGAGGATATATGGATGGAAGTCTGGAGGGTATAATATGACTGAGTTATAATCTTTTAAGTTGTTATCTTTGTGGTTAACTTCCTAAAAAATCTGCTTCAAACAATAAAAATTAACCCAACCATCGACGATTCTTATTAAAGGCTTATGTTTCAGGTTTTAATTTTTTCCCTCATTCTCTCTTGATATTGATTTTCACTAAATCGATATTATTCTTCTAAACCCAAATACGAAATTTGTTCTTCATCTGGATCTCAGGAAATATGGTGACATACAGACATTCCACACATCCTGCAAGAGCCATGGAGTTGATACAGTGTCTTACTATGACATCAGAGTTGTACAGGATGCAATGAGATGCTTTCAAATTCGTTTACTTTTGTCGATTATAAGATTGAATATCAGATGATTTGTATTGTTTCCTAGGTGCTGGGCTGAAAAGAATATTTTGTTTGAGGTGGATTCTTTGCCGGAAAGAAGAGGGTTTGGATGGTGGAATTGTTGAGGATGGGAAGGTGGGGAGTCATCTATCACGTTCATTGATGGAAACTCGAGTTCCTTGGGTTCCTCCATTTTTTGGTGAAATTTTACATGCAAAGTCGGTTTGAATTTGTAGGTTCAGTGTGACTCATTTGTGCAGAAGCTCGACCAGTCCGATAAGAAGTTGAGTGTGGGCAACAGCGACATTGGTTTCATGAACATTTGTACATGAACTGTGATTATTTAAATGACTGGGGGGAATTGGTTTCAGGAGAGCAGGCATGAGGAGAAAATTGATAAGAATTCAGGCATCAATCCTGTCGAGGTCGATCCATAAGTATGATCTGGTTAGTGTTTGTTTGCTATCCAAAGTTGGAAAAAAAATGAAACCTTTATGCTATTTAGCATGCACTGCGAGATTATTTAAATGGCTTCATTTGGCAAAAGAAAATGGATTATAGGACAACAAGCATGAAGAGAAAATTGATGACATTTCAGGCAGCAGTCCTCTCGAGGTTCATACGCACGGTCTGGTTAGTGTTTGCTTGCTATGCAACATTGGAAAAACTGAAACCTCTTATGGTATTTATGCAGTGATCGTCATAGCCGCATAGATGCTTCTGTTAACTATTTCTCTGAATTTGTGTTTCAGGCCAAAGAACATGTCAAAAAAGTTGACTAGAAGCCAAGCTGCAACCATATCGAGATCACTGCACATGATATCGTTAGTGTTTCTTTGATTCCTGAGAGTAAATCTAATGTCATAGTGTATGCATATGCCTATATGATTCAGAGCATGAAGGTGAAAATATAAATGGTATCATCAAGGTGAAAAGAGTAGAGTTCATTCAGCCCAATGTCTTAGTACACTTTTAATTAGTCTCTTAAATTTCAAGCCAGTTTGCAGTATTGTCAAGATTTTTTCAATAATAATAATTCATCAGTTCTAATCAGAACGTTACCGTAGCATTAGCACATACAGTATAATATTGTAAAGATTTTTTCAATAATAATATTTTATTAGTTTTAATCTAAATATTGCCGTAGCGTTAGCACGGGCAGTATACTAGTGTTTTATAGATCACTCTTGCCTTATTGCATACCATGCATTACATTTTTGAGGTACAGGGAAATGGAGAGTATATTTATTAATCTTTATCTTCTCTTTCTTCATTTGTATTTCACCCTTCTCCCCCTCGAAATATGGCAAAAACTTCATTGCCATAATTTTGAACTATTAAGAACTCATGTGAATGTGGAGACATCTATAATTTGCTTCGTTCACATGATCATGTCATGCAAACAAAGTCATCTCTTGATTCGTATGAGAGTATATTTTCCTCATTCCACTTCAAGAACTTAATGAAGTCCTTTATTAACTATACTTTTGCTAGTCATGCTTGCATGTTTCCCTTATCTGGGATTGCTCCCCTCATGGCCTTAGCTCATTGAATACTTATTAATGACCAAGACACAATAGAAGTGCATAGTCAATACTGAGGTAGCATAGAAGCTACCCAAACTTTTCTTTCTTTCTCCCGATCTGGGATATACTATAGACAAATGAGTCATCACAAACTTTTCCTGCTATGGCAGGATAAGTACTTCGTCAAAACTTCTCCCACCGTGCGGAACAATTCCCCATAAGGGACATTAATGCCAGAATTGACTCTCATATTCAATCATCAGATTCAGAAATAAATTCGAATATTCTGTGACATACACATTTAATTCAACAGTGGTCAAATTAAATATGCATATTGCTTATTACAACTTTTCTCATAATGGCTAAAACTGAAATACTCCCTCCGTATCACAAATAGAGTTCGTTTTGGAAAAGCTTTGGGTCAAACATTGAGAATATAAATCATGAATAACTTTTAAATTATTGAGTTTAGAAATGTAAAAATCATATAAATAAATTTATCTTGAAAAGTACTTTCATAAAAGTATATATATATCACTTTATAACAAATATTTTTAAAGAAATAAGTGGTCAAAGTTATGCTTTGGAGACCGTGTCGCTGTCTAAAACGAACTCTAATTGTGATACGGAGGGAGTACATTCTTCTTTATAGAGATACGGAGGGAGTACATTCTTCTTTATAGAGATACGGAGGGAGTACATTCTTCCTTTATAGAGAGTACATAAAAAATATTTCATGTACTAAACTATTACTTTGGACCAATGTCTCTAAACTCTTTTCTTTTTAAGTCATTCTTTAAAGTGAACACTATCCTTTATGTAATGACATTCCTTTATGCAAAAACTTGTATTTTTTATCTTTTGAGTCACAAGTACCCAACTCTTTTCCTTCTGCCTCCAAGAATGAAAGCATGAAAACCTTTTCTGAAAAACATTAATCAACAACAATGAGCACGAGAATAACCCTACGTTAGTCTGGTTAAAACGCGTGCATTGAACTTTAAAACTTGGAGTTATATTCTATATGAACTTTGAGTTCTATTCTATCACCGTTGGCCAAAAAAATAGAATAAAACAATATTCTTTAACATTAATTCCACATCACCATTGAACAGAAATAGAATTAATATACACAAACTCAATTAACTCGATGATAATCAATATTATTGTTAACCAAAACTGTATTTGAAATAAAAGTTGTAGATCTTGAAAAGTTATGAAACTTTGTAGTTGACAACATTTTGGTTTGAAATCATCTTGTCAACCAAAACTATATTTGAATTTATCAAATTTGAAATTCAAATTTTGAAAAAACCTCAGATGGAGAAACTTTCTAAACAAAAAGTATAGATTTCGAAGAGATATAAAACTTCGTAGCTGACAACTTTTTTATTTGAATTTATTTAGAGCATCAAACAAGCAATTTACACTTGATTTAGTATAATGTGAGAGGAACCGAAATGGAATATAGACACAAATGATAAATTGATAAATGAGTAGAGTGGTAGTAAAGGTTGTGTGCGCTTGCGCGAGAGGCCGTTGGATCAAAACCTAGCATGCTTAGACTGGCCACATCGTGTGAATTGTCCGATGCTTGAAACAAGAGAGAGAATGTTTGAGCACCGGATTGCACATTGCAGCTATCGATGATTGGAGAAAAAATGCTGGCACCGAGGAATGTTGGTGAGCCGATAGCGAAGGAGTAAAAAAAATTAGTTTTTCAGTCGGCCACATGTCTTTCGGACGCTGAGCAGTGAAGCAGCCAGAACACATCTTCTGAAACTCTGGACCCCACCTACAGTAAAGCATCGTGGTTGATATTGTGGTCATGTATGATTTCTGGCATCGATATGAGGTGGTAGGTAGATATGGTTTTTCAGCATCGGTAACGTTGTGGTTAGTCTAAAGTGCGAAAAAATGTTGTGGGAGTAGATGAGTGGTGTGGCTAGCCGGTGAGGCCTCTCCCCTGATTAAAAAATTGTTATTTTTTTTGGGACAAGTGTTTTTCCCAAATTCGGTAAAGGTTTTGTCGAATGCCGAACTTTGTCGAACGACGGTTTGTCGTATGGTATTTGCCGAGTGCTAATGGTCTTTGCCGTAGTGATTATAATGATCGGAGTATGCAGTTTTAATATAAAATATATATATACAATATTTGGGAGTAGATGAGTGGTGTGGCTAGCCGGTGAGGCCTCTCCCCTGATTAAAAAATTGTTATTTTTGTTGGGACAAGTGTTTTTTCCCGAATTCGGTAAAGGTTTTGCCGAGTGCCGAACTTTACCGAACGACGGTTTGTCGTATGGTATTTGCCGAGTGCTAATGGTCTTTACCGTAGTGATTATAATGATTGGAGTATGCAATTTTAATATAATATATATATATATATACACACACACACAATATTTAGCACATCCTTTATTACACGTGGGTACGAGGAAAAAACGCACATCCGTGTCGACGTACTCCACTGGTTGCACTCGCGCGTCAAACGGTGGCGTGGCATGGCGGAGCACTCGTCTTATTGGCTTCCTTGACACAACAAGTCCACGTACGACCACCTGACCAAAGCAAAGCCCGGCGTTTAAAAGTAGACAAACACGTCCATGGGACAGTATAGTAGGCGGAACGAAGCAATAATACTACTACTATAGCCCAGCAAAGACGACATGGCCATGGGGCTGGGGTTTCGGAGGAGCAAGGAGGCGGCGGGCAGCCACGCGGTGTCGTTCCTCGTCGGCGCGGCGCTGCCCACTGCCCTCCTCTTCTTCCTCGCGTCCGACCGCCTCAGTGAGGGCCTCTCCAGCATCTCCAGCAGCTGGGGGAGCGGGCCGGCGGTCGACTACGATGCAAATGAGGTCGACATGCAGTCTCGATCTGCTGCATTTTTTTGTTTGTGTGCTTGTAAAAGCTCTTTAATGAAGTGACGATCGTGCACAGCAGGTCATGTTCAAGGGACGCAGATTTAGTAACTTTACTTCAGCAAGTTACGTTGTAACTTTCGCTGCCAAATCCACCGTTCATCCAACATCGAAGGGCTGCAGCCACTTTTAGCCTGGATTCGTCTTCTCTCCCACAGAGACAGAGCTGGAGCTCACGGCCAGCGTGCGTGGCCGGCACGACGGGCAAGTGGCCGACGTGGTGAGCGCATGGTGAGGACGGAGCGAGTGTGCGTGGCCGGAGCGGAGAACGACATGACGAGCCTGCGGTCCGAGCGGAGGGCGGCGAGACGAGCTCGCGGCAAGCATGGAGACCAAAGATACGAGAGTTGGCAGGGCCTAGAGCACGACGACGAACGTGCACGGCCACCGCAGAAGGGTGGTGCGGCTGGGGCGGAGGGCGGAGCGGCAAGCGTGGCGCCCGTGCTCCGAGTGGGCGCGGCCTGTGCGGAAGGGGTGCGGCTGGCGCGGCGCGGGCATGCAGAAGTGTTGTGGGCATTAGGTGCCACTAATAAAGTGATAATCCAGTGAACTACTGAACCTCCGCGAAGACATAATGCAAAACTTTCATGCATCCGAACACTTTAACACCTGGCAAGCTTGTCGATGGAGCAGTTTATTGAATCTATTAAATCGAAATCAAGCAGAAACTTAATACACATCCCATCAGTCTCTGCAGTGGCCCGGTAGCGGCCCGGCACACTACGACCCCTTCATCGACCACATCGCAGCAGAGCAGCTATGCCCTCTATGATCTGGTGGCGTCTGTTGCCCTATTCTATGGCGGCGCGGCGGTGTGTGATGCCGGTGATTTGAGACGCGCATCTAGTACCGGCAGTGTCCTCATTCGTATGCGCACATGTGTTGTTCTCGCATGATCTGCCTCGAACGGTCCCGCATGGTGAAAACTCAGAGCTCGTGCCGGTCGTGCTGTCCACACCGGCCGCACCCGTTCGGAGCGTGGGCCGTTCCGCCCTCCGCACCAGCCGAACCACTCTCCGTGCTGCAGGCCCACGCTGATTCTCGCAGCTTTGGTCTTTGTGCTGGTTGCGAGCTCGCCGTGTCACTCTTCCCGCCGATCACGCTCACTCGCACCGCCCTGGCCGCGTGCCAGACGCGCCGCCCTCCACACCAGTCGCGCCCGCGGGGCGCACGCTTGCCGCTCCGCCCTCCACAGTGAACGTGGTGTCGCTCCACCCTCACTGCGCTCATCACGTTGGCCGCGAGCTCCAGGTCTTTGCGGCAGACAAGACGAACCCAAGCTAAAAATGGCTACAGCCGTTTGATCTTGGACCAACGGTGGATTTTGCAGCGAAAGTTACAATGTGACTTGCTGGAGTAAAGTCACTGGATCTGCGTCCGGGCCTAGCCGAGCTGCTACCGAGGGTCGCCATGGACGACAGGACGGTGATCATCACGTCGGTGAACGAGGCATGGGCGCAGCCGGGCTCCCTGCTGGACCTCTACCTCGACAGCTTCAAGAAGGGCGAGGACACCGCGGACCTCCTCGACCACCTCCTCGTGGTCGCCCTCGACGCCGGCGGGTTCGACCGCTGCCTGGCCGTGCACCCTCACTGCTACCACCTCAACGCCACGTCCGTGGACATGAGCTCCGCCAAGCCGTTCATGAGCCCGGACTACCTGGAGCTCGTCTGGACCAAGCTCGTCTTCCAGCAGCGCGTGCTGGAGCTCGGCTACAGCTTCCTCTTCACGGCAAGGAGCCAGGATCATGCAAAACAATTTTATTCTTCGATACTGCCTTATGATTATCATCAGTTCAAACTTCAAAATTGGAGAAGAATCGACGACTGACTGGATGGTCTGCTCGCAGGACTGCGACATGCTATGGTTTCGCAACCCGTTCCGGCACTTCCCGGTGTACGCCGACATGAGCTGCTCGTCGGACGACTTCAAGCCGTCGCGCGCGGCGCTGGACAACCCGCTCAACACCGGCCTCTACTACATGAAGTCGACGAACCGGAGCATCCAGATGATGAAGTACTGGCGGGCGGCCAGGGAGAGGTTCTCGGGGCAGCACGACCAGGCGGTCTTCGTCAGCATCAGGCACGAGCTCGTCGGCAAGCTGCAGGCCAGGATCGAGCCGCTGGACACGGTGTACTACGGCGGCATCTGCGAGTACCACGACGACCCGGAGAAGGTCTGCACCATCCACGCCGACTGCTGCGTCGGGCTGGACACCAAGGTGCACGATCTCAAGGCCTTTGCCGCCGACTGGGAGAACTACACGAGCCTGGCGCCGAAGGCGAGGCAGAAGCAGAAGGGTGCTTTTAAGTGGACGTACCCGACTAGGTGCCGGGATTCCATAGGTTGGCGTAAGCCTTGAGGAGTTGAGGTGGACTGCAATCTCAAGTCGCTTATAATATTTTTTAAAGGGACTCGATCGGGTATTTTACAACCTCTTTGACACCCGAGAGCGAGAAACCTATAGAACACAAACACTCGAGTGTTTAATTTCTAGGATATGAAACACTTGATTTCCATAACCACAGGATCCAAATCTAAGACAGCAGATATAAAACAAATTAACAGATTATTTCTATGAAAGATAAATACGAAGAAATTTAAATGAAAAATATATAACATAAAAATGGTATACAAATACACAATAAAAATTATTTGTCGATCAAGTGCCACGTAAAAAGCACTTGCAAAAAATTTCTTTACCGAGTATAAAAAAACACTCGAAAAACACTTGGCAAAAAATTTCTTTACCGAGTGTAAAAAAACACTCGGCAAAGAGCTCTTTGTCGAGTGTTTTTCTGCACTCGGCAAAGAAGCTTATTTGCCTTATTTGTCGGGTGTTTTTTCATAGTCGGCAAAGCTAATATTAAAATCACATTTTGAAGCAGTAAATTAATTCAAATGAAAAGGTTTTCAACTGCAAAGTTGTTTAACTCATCAAGATGAACAATTTTTGTTTTGATGATTTTCTTTATTTGGCAAACTGATAATAAATTTATTCACAAATCTTTTATATATATATATAGTTTATAAAACTACGAGAGTAATATATAAGATTTGTGAATAATATTAAAACCATCATATCAGATGTATAAATGGTCCAACAATCAAAATAAACATAGTAGATTTTGACAAGTTATGAAACTTTGTAGTTGATAACTTTTTCATTAGAAGTCATCTTATCGTGCAAAATTGCGTCCGAATTTCAAAATTTTAAAATTCAAAATTTTTAAAAGACCTCGGATAAAGAAATTACCAAAATAAAAGTTGTAGATCTCAAAAAAATATGAAACTTTGTAATTGACAACTTTTTAATTTGAAGTCATCTTGTCATGCAAAACTGTATTTGAATTTAATTTTTTTTTAAATTTGAATTTTTCAAAATGCCTCAGATGGAAAAACGACCAAAATAAAAGTTATAGATCTCAAAAGGTTATGAAAGTTTGTAGTTGACAACTTTTTAATTTAAAATCATCTTGTGACGAAAACTACGTTTGAAATTTCTCAAATTGAAATTCGAATTTTGTAAACGACCTCAGATGCAGAAACTTTCTAAACGAAAAGTGTAGATCTCAAAAAGTTATAGAACTTTGTAGTTGACAACTTTTTGATAGGTACTCGACAAAGATCTTTTTGTTGAGTATTTCTTTTTATCGTGTACTCTTTGCTGAGTGTGGCAAAGGCTTTTCTTTGCCGAGTGTGTTTAAGGCTTTACAAAGTGTCAAAGAGTAGAAATATGGTAATGATGTGTGTTGATTAATAATCTATACCTACCTGTCGGGGGACCGCAAAAGGGGTACCCCCAATCAACGCAAACAAATAGGTTAAACCTAGAACACCAATTAATAACAAACCTAGCAAGTCTAACCTTCTAAAAAACCAACCCCTCGAGACCTACAACGCTGGCCCACCAAGCCGAAGCCCGAAAACCTATTAAGCGGAAAGTAGGCTGCGTCAGCCCTCCAAACCAGGCCTCGGGCGAACGCTCGTTCTCCGTCTCGCCCGAGCCCTCCAAGCCAGGCCTCGGGCGAACGCTCATTCTCCGTCTCGCCCGAGCCCTCCAAGCCAGGCCTCGGGCGAACGCTCATTCTCCGTCCTGCCCGAGCCCTCCAAGCCAGGCCTCAGGCAGATGCTCAATCTCCGTCTCGCCCGAGCCCTCCGAGCCAGGCCTCGGGCTGGCGCTCGTTCTCCGTCTCACCCGAGCCCTCCGCGTTAGGCCTCGGGCGACCGAGCCCCCCGAACCAGGCCTCGGGCTGGCGCTCGTTCTCCGTCTCACCCGAGCCCTCCGCGTCAGGCCTCGGGCGAGCGCTCCACTACCCTTCAAGCCTCCCGCAAGAAGGAAGCTCCCTGCTTCTCAGCTCTGACAACCGTACTAGCCCCATACTGCGCATTTAATGCGTCCACTTACTCCGGTCACATCCTCCGGTAC
This sequence comes from Coix lacryma-jobi var. lacryma-jobi, assembly GCA_009763385.1. Classification (NCBI taxonomy): domain Eukaryota; kingdom Viridiplantae; phylum Streptophyta; class Magnoliopsida; order Poales; family Poaceae; genus Coix; species Coix lacryma-jobi. The sequence continues at coordinate 133,086 of CM019825.1, read as the reverse complement.
ACAGCGTGTGCCACAGTGAACCGGAGCCAGAGTCAAACCTCGTTTTCACCACAAGTATGGGCAAAAAGGCACAAGTACAGCACTGTTCGGCCATACCACGCACTGTAGCACACTCGAGCTTCACCCCGAGGCCTGGGTTCCCGCTGTACGCCCTGGCGTTCCGTGACTTGCCCATACCTGCGGGGGCTCGAGCCTCCCGTAGGCGCCACCTCGAGGCCGGCCCTGCGCCCCTCGAGCCCTGACTGCTTTCATGCTATTGGAAGACAGGTACCCCAAGACCCGGAGGGACTCTGCTACGTCCTGTACGAGCCGGAATGGGCGCTGCACGGCCCCCACGTCGCCACGCCTCCACGTCCGCGCCCGGGATGGAGGTCACGCTTCAAGGACGCCTCAACAGCAACCCCCACGTCGGCTCCAGTATCTTCGACAAGACATAATTACTACCCTCCGTCGTATTGGGCATTGCACATCCCGACTCCTGTATCATTCCTGTGTAACTCTGGCCTCCTCTTGCTCTATAAAAGAGGACACTAGGGGCCTTCACGCGCACGGGGGACGCACGGGCTTGCGCGACACGAGTCCACACACACACGAGTCCGGACTCTGGTCCACGCTCATTGAGCTTGTATTGCCCATGTACAAGCACTTAGGTGCAAGTAATACAAGAACCTCCTCCCCCCGCTGGACGTAGGGCTTTCTTTGCCCGAACCAGGATAAATCCTTGTGTCATCTTGCATCACCATCCAGAAAAAGAGCACACGATCACATTACTCGTTGGTGTCAGACCCCCGGGATCGAAACACCGACACTACCTAACATTAAAAAGATAAAATTTCTCTCAATTTTTTAGTCTGGTCCTTAACTTTGTAAATATGGAACTGTCGCTTCTATCCCTTCTCTTTATATAAGAGTAGCTACAAATCCTAATCCAATAAGATCTCTCCGATTTCAGGTAATTTGAATAGAAATCTTAATCTAAATAGAGAAATATAAGAATATGGGTAGCTAGAAATCTTAATCCAATTGAAATCTCTCCGATTCAGAATATGGACTAGGAATATTGATCCAATTTTGTGTGGATGAGCGTGTCCTGCCTGCCAATGCCTTGGTCAAAATGGACAGGTCTTCGCTCCCAACATTGATGGTGGCGGAAGATGCCAGTAGACACGTAACCTGCAGCTGCGCGTGGTTGAGCCTTGCCCAAAGCAGCTCCTGCAGGTCCGGAGGATCTCCGAGGCACTTCACGACAGATGCTTCAACTGCCTCTCCTACTCGCACCGACTAGTGACTTGTCGATTGCCAGGACGTTGCCTGCGCTACGAAGGCTTCCACCACCTCGCGAGGGATTGCAACACGATGGGTGGCGACAGGTCTTGGCACACTGGTTGTGTCAACGAGCCACCGACCGCCCAACACGTGTTGCACCTGTGGTCCTTCTGTCTCGGGTGGGATTGTGCAGGGTGTCGAGGAAGGCACGGACAGAATTCGACGACGATGTTGGTGGCTCCAGAGTAAGCTAACAGGGGACACGCCTCCCGACTCCACCAACACCTGTTCTGCTACATGTTGCCTCCACGCGCTAGACCCACTGGTGCTCGAGTTATGCGCGGTGAGCACGATACATTACGAGTGGGTAGACCCAATGTTGGAGGAGGTCGCCACCTCGCCCATCATTAGCTAGCCGATAACAACATGAGCGACGAGGAGCCAGTCCACCATGGCGACGGCCCCTCAGAAAAAACACCACTTCTCCGGCGAAGGCTACGACGAGGGCTCACCTACATTGCGTGGACAGGAGCAGCCACCCGTCACGCCGCGGGAAGGAATGGAAGCGGACACCACTACACTATCACCGTGAGGGGGTCAACTCGACCTCGAGGATGAAGACGCTTGCCCACAAAGCATCGTTGTCACCACCCGAGCCGCGAACGCGACGACTCCTACCAGGCCAGCAAGCTCCGCCGCCGAGAGGTTAAAGCGGTTCACCAACATGCGTAAATCGCCATCGGCGTTGGTGCCCCTATCGGTTGTGGAGGCAAAACCAAAGTTGTCGACCTATAACAGGAGGATTGCTGCTCAGACGCTCTCATGTGTCCTGGCTTCTAAGCGTGGAGAAGTCCTGGTGATGAAGCGTATGAGTTTCCTCGATAGATTGATAAGGCCTTCCACGACATCCAAGGAAGTATACGACAGTATCTTCATCAATCTGCTCAACTTCGCAATGTGAGAGCTATACCCAGACGCACAAGGAGAACAAAAAAGGCTCCGTGCAAATCAGCGTGTTTGATCACCGATGATGGCTAAGTAGTATGATGACTTCTGAGTAATAGCCCGGCCTTTGCACCAGAGTGGATTGTATAATATTAACCTTCCTAGTGTGTTATGTTCATGATGCGTCGTCGTAACGTTTACTACTTCTCGATCTTAATATAAAGATAGATAAACCTTTTGGTATTTGAGAAAGAAAATAGTTTAACGGGAAGGATGATAGGATCGGTTTTTTTTGTTTTCAAAAGGCAGCTGCGTGCATGGTGCCGTGCTGGCTGGACGTGGCTAGAGACCTGTCCGCCTGCTGGATCCGTGGACGTGCAATGTGCAAAAGCTGCAACTGGCTAGTGACCACTAACTCCAAGTTGGCTAGTGGTAAACAGCGATGGTGAACGGCGTTTGAACGGTAGCTGAATGCCGGTGGCCATTAATTCCACGTTGGCTAGGAGGTGCTTAGTAGGTGTTTAGTTGGTGGGTGAACAGATGTCTTTCAGATGTCACATCGAATGTTGTGGCACTAATTTAGTCTATTAAAAATAGACTAATAAAAAACAAATTACATAATACGTCAGGAAACCGTGAGACGAATTTATTAATACTAATTAATTTATCATTAATACATGTTTATTGTAGCACAACATTATTAAATTATAAACTATAATTGGGCTTAAAAAATTGTCTCGCAAACTTAAAGTATGTAATTAGTTATTTTTAGTCTATATTTAATACGGTGTCCAAATATATATTCTATGTAACATGTGAAAAGTTTTTGGGGGTGAGAACTAAACACACCAGAAGATGGGCTAAAAGATAATTAAAGAGCTTTTCTTAGTTGGTGAGATGAAGTATGCAGTAATTGGACGACGAAGATACAAACAAAAAACATATCCCAGCTTCAAGGTTAGAAATAATATTGTAACAGTACGAATTATATATTAAGGAAAAGAAAACTACGACCCGGTAATCTCGACCGATCATTGGACCATTGGACAAAAAAGCTGACCTTGACCGTGTGTAATACGGAGTATCAAGATTTAGCCAACGAGAAGTTTAGGAAGCGTGTGGAAATAAAGTCCATATGCGGCTGGCCTTGGGAGAAGAGAGAGATAAGAGAAACGAGACGACGGATAGTAGGAATAGCAACTAGCAGCATTTATTTGATCTAACCGGCCTTATCGTGGGAGATCCTGAGATTTGCTAATAGGGGCACTGATCGACTATCTAGGGGAGTTGCAGTTTGAATTCGGAGACGTACAACAGCCAACAACATCATGGGGCTTGGAGGCAGGCACCTGGTGTCCTTCCTCCTCGGCGCCGCTCTGCCCACAGCCTTTCTCTTCTTCCTGGCGTCCGACCGGCTCGGCGACGGCTTGTCAAGCATATCCGTGAACTGGAAAAGCAGTGGAACCCAGCATCAGGAGAGAGACTCAGACAACAGCACCACTGCGGCTACTACTCATCACGATCATCAAGAGGTATATATCTATATATCTAATATATGTTTTGATCAATAGCATGGATATGCATGCATGTATACCTGATATACTTATATGAATGTGGTATATATCGATCGATCGATCGTGTATGTATCTCTCATGCATTCGCAGGTCGGGTTTGCAGGCCTAGCTGAGCTTCTGCCGAGAGTGGCCATGGAGGACAGGACGGTGATCCTCACGCTGGTGAACGAGGCATGGGCGCAGCCCGGCTCACTGCTGGACATCTACCGCGACAGCTTCAAGAACGGCGGCGAGGACACAGAGCACTTCCTCAACCACGTCCTGGTCATCGCCGTCGACGCCGGCGGGTTCGGCCGCTGCAAGGCCGTTCACCCTCACTGCTACCTCCTGGAGGTGAGGTCAACGGCGGCGAACCTCAGCTCGGCCAACAGGTTCATGACCAAGGAATTCCTGGAGCTGGTGTGGCTCAAGCTCTCTTTCCAGCAGCGGATCCTCGAGCTCGGCTACAACTTCCTCTTCACGGCAAGATCGATCAGATGATCTCCCAAAACTCTTTTGACCTAATTAATAAACTAATACCTATAGCATTAACTACGAACTGTTTGGTTGTACATGAGGGTAACGTAAACGAAAAGGAAACCAGGCTTTTACGTTTGCGTTACTATGTGAATAACCAAACAGCATTCTCATCAGCTTTACTATTTGCTTTGGCCAACCGCCGCGCGCGCGGCGCCGCTCTGATCTTGCTGCAGGATGCCGACATGATATGGCTTCGCAACCCGTTCCGGCACATCTCCGTGTACGCCGACATGAGCTTGTCGACGGACTACTTCAGGGACGCGTTTGCTCCCGTGAGCAACACGCTCAACACGGGGCTCTACTACATGAGGTCGACGAACCGGAGCATCGAGGCGCTCAGGTACTGGCGGGCGGCGAGAGCAAGGTTCCCCGGCGGCAGCGAGCAGGGGGTGTTCAATGAGATCAAGCACGAGCTCGTCACCAGGCTGCAGGCGAGGATCGAGGCCGTCGACACGGTCTACTTCAGCGGGTTCTGCGAGTACCACGCCGACCTGAACAGAGTCTGCACCATGCACGCCAACTGTTGCATTGGGCTGGCAAACAAGGTGCTCGACCTCAAGGATGCCGCCGCGGTTTGGAGGAACTACACGAGGCTCTCGCCGGAGGAGAGGAAGACGGGGGGTTTTAAGTGGATGCCCCCGGCTAGGTGCTGGAAGACGATTGGTTGGAACGTTTGAATTATTATCGATCAATGTGTACGTGTATATGAGTTTCATTTCAATTGATTGTAAAGTGTGGGATTTCAAGAGGATATTTTGATTAAGGGTGCAAATTAGTGACCCTTAATTAGGTACACTTCCAATCCTCTTTAGATCAAATAATATTTGTACTACTTTTTTCAAAATAAGATCTTATTTAGTATAAATAATATTTGAACTAAAGAGGGTTAGAGGAACATCTAATTAAAGATTATCCATTTGCATCCTTGATTTTGATCGTGCAAACTTGTAATAAGGCAAACATGTGATGAGTTGTGGAGTATATATGAACTTTCATATTGCTTGATATTGTAAGATTGCAACTATGGAGGAAAAACGTGCAATGTAAGTATTTGCTAGCTAGCTAGTGTTAATCCTCAAACAAACATCCTTATTCCTTAGAGCAGCTCTAGTATGAGCCTTTAAGCTAGAGCTCTTACTCTGTATTCGAGGACTCCCTTTATATTTGGATGTCCAATTTTATTTCCTCAACCACAAAATAGTACGTCATCGAACCTATTTTAACGGACATCCGCATATGGACCCGGCCACTCGTTAGCATGCGTTTTTTCTTGTTGTTGTTACTGTTGTTATCTCTTTCTCTCGTCTATATATAATATATCTCTTGTCTTTTCATTTCACAGACGGAAAAGTCCGAGCAGAGGGCGAGCTCCGAGCAAGAGAGCTTTGCACATAGGGACGGTGACTAGGGAAGGTGTGCTACCATGTGAATTTAGGGATTTGGTGATTGATGACACAAGTATTATATGACTAATGTGTGTTTTGTGGTGGTAAATGCAATTAAAAGTAAATTAGAATGAGAATGGTCACAAGTGTCTTTGGACCCAAGACTTGGTTCATTGATTGCAGAATGACACCGAGGATATTCGTGAGGACTAAGAATGTCATAGAGTGAATGTAGGATGCCTGCATGGAGACAATAATTGTAGTATGTAGTAGGCCTTTGTTTTATTTTCTTTGGTCTATTAAAGGGGTGCGAGCAGATGTTCAACTTGGGAGACCATGTGGGTATCTAACTCTCAGTTGAGTTGATGATCGTAAATGGCCCCATTAAGAAGGTTTTAAGTCAAGGATCTCGTAGAAATTAGATTGGTCGAGATCGATTTGAAACAAGCTAAAAATAACGATGGAGCATGCGCCAGAAGATGGGGTTGATCCCAAGTGGATTGTTCGGTGGTGTTGTTTCCCAAGTGAGTTTGCCCCCAATGATCGACTTAGTCACTAGTACAGAAATATGCCTTTAGCCCCGGTTGGAAAGGGGCTTTAGCCCCGTTTTTCCGACTAAAGGTGGGAGCCTTTAGCCCCGGGTGCTCTGAACCGGGGCTAAAGACTCCCACGAGAAAAAATAAATTTGCGTTTGTGAGATTCGAACTCAACATTTCTTGCCTCACACACGCTTACCAACTGAGCTACACAACCCACGTGATACAGTTCTGGACGTTTCCTTTTTGAATACACTCGTGAAGGACCTTTAGCCCCGGTTGGTAACACCAACCGGGGCTAAAAGAACCTTTAGTCCCGGTTGGTAACACCAACCGGAGCTAAAAGGTCACCCTTATTACCAACCGGGACTAAAGGTTGGGAGACCTTTAGTCCGGGTTAGTAATACCAACTGGGACTAAAGGTTCACCTTTAGTCTCGGTTGGTTTTACCAACCGGGACTAAAAGTCTTTAGCCCCGGACGCAATTTTTTGCCAAGACTATAACTCAGTTGATAGATCGTCCAAAGGCCATTTCTGTTGTAGTGAGTGGTCACCGTGTGATCCGATGAAACTGTGGAAGTTTGATTTGACTCAGTGACTCAATGGCATGTTTACTAGAGTGCAACATATGAACTGGCATTGTTTGTGTGACCTCAAGACAAATTGTTGGATGGACCAAACTCGATTGTGTGATTAGTTGGCCAAGTATTTGTGGTGCACCATATGATGTCGTGAGAATGTGTGACTCACTGTTGTACCATATGACACGAAATATATCGATTGTTCCCGACTATCCTTACATGAATTAGCCAGCATCTTCCCCATATATGATCCAACATAGCTAGTGGAGGTCGGGGAATCATCTGGTGATGTCTACAGCTGTCATCTTTTTTTAGGCCCTGTTTGGTTGGGCTTTTGGCTTTGGCTTTTGGCCCCAAAAGCCAAAAGCCCAACCAAAGGGGTGCTGCTGTAGGTGACTTTTGCAGAAGCAGGAGGTTTTCCGTAGTACATTTTTGAAAGTTGCTTTGACTCTGCTTTTGACTTTTGGCTTTCAGCTTTTCAAAATAGGTGAAATAAAAAACGTTTTTATAATTATTTTAAAAAACAAAACTAGAAGATATATTTTATACTTATTTAACCAAACAACTTTCAGCTTTTCCACAGCTCACAGCCACAATAGCTTTTTCCCACAGCCACAGCTCAACCAAACAGGACCTTAATTGCTAGAAATCTCTTCACCTTCTATATAAGTGCTAACCCCTGGTCCATCTGGAGAGACTAGTGAAGCATTTGGAGAGCCACCCAAGCCAATGCAATAAGTGGGATTTGAGTGTCAGTCTTGAGTACTGCAATGTTCTTGGTTGGGTTTTCTTGGATTTAAGCTTGAAAATTTGTTATCCTTGGTGACTGCCACATTATATAATAAATATTTCTAAAAAAATATATTTTTTTCCTGCCTGTGGGAATTAACGTGAGCGCCGTTGAGGTCTCTAATTTGTAGCTTAACACAAATTTGAGCGATGGCTTATTGTGTATGTGATTTACCCTACTTTTTTTTGTATAGATCATTGCTGCTAGAACAGGGCACTTCTACCAAAACTTTCGCCAACTGAACAGCTTCTTACCAAATTTCTGCAACAGCGACCGTGGTTTCAATGCAATATGTGTGGAGCTGAGGGTGATGTATCACTATCAGGTTCAGTACACACTTGTAGGAGTATTTGGATTTCCTATTCCTTCGAGAATTAAACAGTTTCTCGTCCAGTTTTTGCAGCATCCATGAAATGTTCTTACACGGCTCCGCTCATCAATCTTACAATTCCTATTTTACAGCTAAAAAGAATGAAACGTTGTCGTCAGATAACATATCGCTTCACCCGGACCAACCAAATCGCTTCAGCCCGTCCGAACGTCCCCGGCCTCGTATCTCATCTCATAAAAAAAAATCCTCGGCCTTTGCTTCTTCCTCCAGCCGGCCGGAAACCGTCGCACCCAAACACGCGCCCCTCCATCTGCCTCCCCGCCCCTTCTTCGCTGCCGTCTCCCCGTCTGGCCCCCTCCGGCCGCCGGTGCAACGCCTCCCCGTACGGTCGCCGGCTCCGTGTCTCGCCCCGCCCCTTCTTCTTCGCTACCGTCTCCCCGTCCGGCCGCCGGCGTTGCGTCTCCGTTCGGTTGCCGGCGACGCATCTCGCCAACCACGAACCGCCGGCGCCGCGTCTCCCCCACCCCGACCCACCGGCGACGCGTCTCCCAGATCTCGACCCGCCGCCGCATCTCCCCGACCCCGATCCGCGGTCGCCGCCGCCGCCCCGACCCGCCGACGCACCGTCCGCCACTCAGACCTGCAGCCGGGAAGAAACCACCTCGTCGGGCTTCGGGCCTCTCCAGTTTTTTTTTTGTTTTTGTTTTTTCTCTCTATGAGTGCAATGACGTTGCTTCGTTTCTCTGTTTGGATGATAGATGACACATGTGTGCTTATGGTAATATGGTAAACTAGACTACCAGATAGCCCGTGCTTTGTACGGGGATTGAGGTACCATTTGTGAAAGTGAAAAATCAAATAAAGGTTGTCTGATGGCCCAAAACGAAAAGTCTAGCTGCAATTATAGTTAAACCTAAACAAAAAGACTTTACAAATTTTGAGGCGAGATTTACTTTTGTTTAGTTAAATCTTGTCCTCAAATTGAGACCTATTACTGTAAGTGTTTAAGAACATAGCACCCTTTTTTTGCGAGTAAGAACATAACAGAAGGATGCTGCTCATTTACCATGAGAAGTGGGCATTTTATCTGTTGCCATTTCAGCAGCAGTTGATGTTTCAACTGAAGTCGGTTCAGTTTGACTGGTTCTTGTAGCTTCAACGGTATTCAGTTCTTTATCTACAGGCATTTCAACAATGTTGAGTTCATCACCTCCAGCCATCTCAATAGGATTGAGTGTGTCGTGCATAGACGTTTCGGCTGACATGGGTGATTCTGGTGCGTGAATAGGGGTACCAATTTGTTCCTGTGATACACATTTACCAAAACAAACGTGGGGATTTAGGGATATTAACAGTAATCAGGATAAATTCGTTTTCGATATAGCTCACCTGATCAATACTGCTTTCGAGTCCAAAGCATAAACAATTTGTTATCTCCTCTGCAATATCCTCCTCAAAATAGTGAAATAAAGATTGCTTCGATGAGATATATAGTGCATTTGCATCCTCTGGACTACTGCTAAGGGACCAGAAAATAAAGTGGAGCTTGATTCAGACTTCCCATCCATTTTAGCACTTCCATTAACTTCTAATAAGGATGGAGAGAGGGAGCTCTCAGGAGATTTCAAATATGGTCCAAATCCAGGTGGGAAGTCCATGTCACATCCAGTAGCATCTAAATCCTGCAAAACCATGAAAAATCACAACATATCAGCTGTGAAATAATAACCAAACGTTTATAAAACACTAAACCACTCTTATCATGAAAGAAACACATTCAGCCCCAGTAAAAACACCTTTGGTGACAATTCATGACTGTCTTGGGCTTTTATGTTATCATCTGGGGTGACAGAAATACTTGCAGAGGGCAGATTCAATATACAATTTCTCTGTAACCATACATCACAGTAGTCCATAACATGTTCAGACAGTATTTTATCCCATACATTCTTCATGGATTCATAATAAATTATTTGCCAAACTGCTGATAGTATATCAGCAAATTTACCATGCACTGCTATAAATTGACTTGGCACTGAACAATACACTGGGGCTGTATTACAGGAGTCACCTTTCTTTGCAATAGAAGATGATGTGTTAACTTTAACCTTAACATTGGAATCCTTCTTGTTGCTCGCACTGTCAGGCTGCAAATAACGGCACAACTAGGGCAGGTTATTAAAGGCTGAAAACGAAAAGTTAGACACAGCTCCCTCCTTAGACAAACCCACCATAAATAAAATAAATAAAACAAACCGTAGTAACTTGGTTCTTCAGTTTTGCAGCCAGTTGCTTGTCAGTTTTCTTGGAAATAACTAAATCTGGAAGTATGGAGCTGAATATTTTATCAATTAAAACCCTGCGAGCTGATTTCATAATCCCTGCATGCAGCTGATGGCTAACATCATCAACTATGTCACCCACTAAGCCAGTCAATGATGCAGAATCGTTAGTTGTAGCTTGTGAACGCTTAATAGTATCACATATTCAAAATTAAATTATTGTGACATTGTTTTTTTTCCCATTACAACGTATGGACATGAACAAGACTGTACTTTTATTAATTGTTCTTTTGTTCTATTTCTAGCAGTACTATTACTTTACTGATTCCTGCAGCTTGTGTCCATCGAGGGAAAATCTAGCTGCTCACAAGAGAAAAGTTTCTGTACTGTGGTAGTATCCACCTCTCTACATTGAATCCTACAGCTAAAAAAACCCAGGTGTTATCGTCAGATTACCGACTAATCGCTTCACCCGGTCTTAATCGTCCCCGGTCCTATTTCCTTCACGCCCGGCGCCGCAGAGAACTGTCGCATGCCCACGATTCAACAACCGCAGCCAAACACCCCACGCTCCAATTGCATCCCCGCCCGCCGCCCTTTCTTCTCCGCTAGCGATCCCAGGCCCGGCGCCGGCGCCAGTGACGCCGACCTTTCTGACCTCGCGTTCGCCACGCACAAAGGTTGTGCCCTCGCCGCGTCCTTCACCGAGGGCAGGTCAGCCGAAGCGCTTCGCTCCTCGCGATGACAACCCCAAGTCCGCTCTTCACCGAGGACAGGTCAGCCAAACGCCGCTGCCGCCGGCGCCGTGTCTCCCCGTCCAGCCGCGCCACCGCGTCTCCCCGTCCGGCTCTACCCGTCGCCTCCCTCACCGCCCTGACCCGTCGCTCCGCTCCACACCGCCCAGCCCCACTGCAGGAACTTGGCGAGATCTAGCCATCGCCCTGGCCCGCCATCGCCGCCGCCGCCGCTCGGTCCGCCGCTCAGACCTACAGCCGGGAAGGAACCACATCGTTGGGCTTTGGGCCTCTCCAGATTTTTTTTTTCTTGTTTTTTCTCTCTGTGGCTTTGTGGAGAATGCTCAGGTACTTTAATCAACTAATCATTGTGCCAAAAGGATGAATTCAAATGATTATCATTGTGCTAAATGTTCCGTAGACTGGTATAGTATTGACACTTGACAGTGCTACGATGATGGTTGTTTCTTTTTACCTTGTGTTTTATGTGCATATATTAATAGAAAATCATGTGAAAGTAATATGTGAATGATTTCAGCTTCTATCTTTGTTTCTGGGTCCCTGCCGCCCTGGGAGTTTGGCTCGTGAGCATGGTGCTTAGCCAAGTATTTTATCCTTTATCAATTTTTCCAGCAGCTTGGTGCAACCTTGATTGCATTGACTAAAAAAAGAAATGTGTATGATAACAACATAAATTAGTTTGTTTTGATACAGAAATAGTGGTCAGTTAAGATACTAGAATTTCAACAGTAGCTACTTACGAGTACCTCTTTGTAAACCTCCATGAGAATGTGCTCCCAGGAAGCTGCAATCTTCTGTAAACTCATTTGCATCGCTCCCCTGTCCATTTTTGCATTATCATATCTCGCCATTAGCATACTACATTGTTCCTTGCAAGAATCGTCTGGAACATGCCATGGGTCGTTTCATATTTCCTTTCTAACCTGCATACAGTATGAATGTTCTAAAAATAGGTCATTATAGTTAACTACACGTGTAGATAAAAAATATATATCTTGTGCTATAAATACTCTGAATAAAGTCATCTTTGCAAGGCTAAAATTGCAGTGCCAGATGTGCCATAGAGACATAATAATGGTGAAGGGAGACCATATAGAGATAATGATGGTGAAAGTAGATTGTGGCAGGTTTTTTTTAATTGAATCCAGATTATCATACATGCAACCTGTATGCAGGCTGGTGACAAACATTGGTCTTCTTCTTCATGGTCTTAAGCGTGGTGATGTCGAGCGTGACCAAGTTAGTATTAATAACTTTTTTTTTTTGAAAAACAACATTCTTGACTTCAAAGTGATCTGAGAAATTTTAGAAACATGTGCTTGTCTGAAAATTGCCTTGCATCATGGGACATGGTTGCGTGATCAGCAAAAGATAACTACAGTTGTTTTATTCATGATCGGCAGGCTTTGTTTCACAGTTTCTAGGTCTCCAATATCGAAGAGGCACTGACAAGCACACATACAAAAAGTTGATGCATTGCATCTCTAATGTTGATGCTCTGTTTTAGTCTTTGTTTTATTCATGATTTTTAGTCTTTGTTTCACAATGCCTTGCATCTCTAATGTTGATGCCCTGTTTCAGGCATTCAGGTGTTGTGCATACCTGGTAGTCTGAAGACATACAAAAAGTTTAAGGCACAAATATACGTCCTGACGAAGGATGAAGGTGGTCGGCACACTTCCAGATACTTGATGTATGTTGTAGTTTATGGATGGAATTTTAGAACAGCCAAAATATCTTATAAACTATAATGGAAGTTGATGCTTATTACCTGTAACATGTAGTTTTTCTTGATTGATGGAGCACACATGTAGTACCAATAACATATGAAAATAAATGTTTGGTGATATGGAAGTTTGAAACTGATTTGTGTTAGTTGATACATATATTAATTATTAATCAAAAGAGGCCATTGTGGCTTCATTTACCGTGATCTTCTATATTTATTCACATAAAAAATATGACCTATTATTATATTCTAATTGTTCATGTTTTGTGAAAACTCATATAGGGCTTGTTTGACACAGCTTCACCAAGAGCTTCGTGAGTTGTTGTAAGCTGTTTTTTTTTTGTCAAACACCTCTTTTCAAAACAGCTCATGGGGTAAAGTTGTTTTTCTTCTTCTCTCATAGAGAGATAAGTTAGAAGATCTTATTTTGACATTATTTTTTTTCCATTACAACGCACGGACATGAACAAGACTGTATTTTTATTAATTATTCCTTTGTTCTATTCCTAGCATTACTATTACTTTACTAATTCCTGTAGCTTGTGTCCATCCAGGGAAAATCCAGCTGCTCACAAGGGAAAAGTTTCTGTACTGTGATAGTATCCACCTCTCTACATTGAATTAGGTAAGAATAACCAAACACCGAATAACTACCAACAATAAATATGATTGGCTATATGACATACTATTGCTAATAATCTGATAAATACTAATACACTCTACATTTATTTAGGTTTTTATTAGATGGAAAATAGCAGCTCACGTACACCGCTCGGAGACAACACAGACACTAGCAGTGGAGGTACTCTTATGAAACATCATTTCAATTCATTCTAATTTTACATAGTGTATCAAGGCTATATTATAACTATGAACATGCAGATCTAGAGATCGTAAAAGGGAAAGGGATAGCGCTCGATGGCACGCAATGTCTCAAGAGAAAAGGGATGAAACAAATAGAAAACGTCGAGAAGCATATCAAAGAAGAAAGGAGCAACAAAAATATATGGAATCTACCAATGGTTGTATAGTATAAACAATGGTGAATGATAATATACATAGTATTATTTCTATTTCTTATTATATGAGATGTGTCAATTGGTAGATGGTGAGGATGCATCAAACAAAGAAAACATGGATCCTAATGAAACGGATGATTGGTTGCATAGGAATGATTCGATCCATGCAATCAACATTGATGGAGGACTTATTTCCAATCAATTATCAGGTAATAAGATTGTTGTAAATATGACACCAATTACTACATTATTGTGTTGGTTAATATATACATAGCAATATATACAACCTGTGTTGACGGATGAGGCAAATCATGGTGTGTCCTGGTTGTCTTGGTACTATTTTAACTCAAACACAACACTATGTAGGTGATGGTGATGAGGCAATTACCGCTCGCAGCATAGTTAATAATCATCAAATGCAATCACAGTGCACCCAGGAGCAAACCCTTGCTCATCGCGCGTCGTGTAGGAAGAGCCGTGCAAACATGACACCTGAGCAACGGGAACAAAGGCGCAAGCGACAGAGGCTTTACAATCAAACTCCATCTCGTAAAAAGGCAATGAAAGTGACTACAAACCGATCCAGGGAGGTGAAAAAAAACACCTTAAATAGTGAGTCTATCGCAATGAAGAACCCACTCTTCGAGACGAACACTGCAAACTCATCTGGGCCTCGTGGAGCCACTGTCAGCCCCAGTGATTGGGTTATCCCGGAAGCCAATGGAACACCTATTTGCTTCCCACAACCCACTGAGGATACAAATGATGATGATGGATGTGGTGATATACCGTCTGCTCATATGACATATAGACAAAATGTTCCATCTGGACAAAGACAAGCATTGTTAGCCCGTCGTAACGCTATGTTTGAGTGCCGCATCGGTTGGAACACAGGACTAGCTACCAATGATGATGATAGCATGATTGGAGACCACGCTAATGAAAATACGCCCTTTCCTTAGTCAACTGTGGACAACAACGGTAAATAAAAAGGTCTCCCTACCACATGTTGGTTGACCTCAAACCACTAAAACCCTATCTCAACCATGTCCATTATATGATTGACAGGAAGCACCGGACCAAGCAATCAAAATACATCATCAACACCCACACAACCAACCATTATTTGATGACACTGGTAATTTACAATACTTTAAACATTCTTTACATTATTTTATCTCTTTTATTATCACCCAGTTCGTAATTTGTCATGATTTTGTGGTGACTCAGACGATGACGAGGGCGATATATTTGAAGATGATGAGGAAGAAGATGAGGGATATCTGTTTGCTGGGCAAGGTATTTGATCCAAATACCGAATACCTTTGTACACATCCACTCCTTTATCTAACCTATATTTTGTGTTTTATTAATGGCATTTTATTAGAGGAGTCAGATGACGATGTCCAAAGTGATACTCCCGATGAAGACACATCATCTAACCCTGAAGTACCTGACCCGTACGAGAAGGTGTATAGTAACATACCTACAGAGACACACATGCTAAAACATGTCCAAAATTGCCGCCACTGTGGTGCGAAGAGGTTTCCAAAAGAACCACCTGGGTTCTGTTGCCGCAGTGGAAAGATCGAGCTGAATGCACCAGTCATACCAGACCAGCTCATGAGGCTTTGGACGAGCTCTGACGCAGACGCTAGGCACTTCCGTAACAATATTAGGTTTTTCAATGGCCACTTCTCTTTCACTTCCCTCTATTGTCGCCTCGACAGTGCGACTACTAGCATGAGAAATAGCGGCATATATACCTTCCGTGTGCATGGCATGATCTATCACAACATTAGGTCATTTGGGAGAGAAGAGAGTATGGAGCCTAGACATCTTGAGCTTTACTTCTATGACGATGATCCAAGCCTTGAGCACCGCTACCGAAGGTGTCGTGAAGAGTAGTGCCAAAAAGATAAAGAAGTTATACAAAGATTGGTGGACATTCTTCGTGGCAACCCGTACTCGAGTCATTTGAGGAGTATGGGGCAAGCTGACCATCTCGAGGACTATCGTCTCACACTCAACCTTGACCAGCGATTAGACCAAAGGACATACAACGTGCCACTTGCTTCAGAAGTGGCTGCTGTTTGGATAGAGGGTAGTGAACTCCTTGGTCAGTTTCAGAATAGTGTTGTTCTTCATGGGAAAGATAGGAGCAGGCATGGCATCCGATCATACCATGGATGCTATGATGCTCTTTCATACCCTCTATTCTTCTCTAGGGGTGAGCTTGGATGACATATGGATATTCCAAAGAAAGGTGTTACTATAGAGGATGTCAACACGGCTCGTGCCCTACGTAAGGCTCGTAGTGGTTCTGAAGCAGAAGAAACAGGTTTGTTTATCTTCTTACTTTTCATATATACCCAAACGTTATCCTGTAACACCTCTAATACATGGGTTTTTTTGCATTCATACCATTACAATTTTCAAAGTTTGGAGAAATACCATTACAATTCGTCTATTTTGAAACATACCATTACAATTCTTTGTTTCCCACAGGAATGCCATAGAATACGTACAAATATGATCTGGGTCCACCTGCAGGCATATACATCGACGTATACTCTTGTATAGACTCAAATGACCTCAGCTCCCTAACCACAGCAGCCCCTCTGCCTCTCACTGACGTAGGGCCCCACGTGTCAGCTTCTTCTTCTTCCTCTTCACTTTTCCCATTGCTGAGCCGCGGCCACCATCGGCGTCCACGGGAGAGCAGGCGAGCAGCAGCCGCAATCACGCGGGTGCGTAGAGCAGCATGTGGCCGAGCAGCAGCAGCATGCTAGCGGGGAGCCACGAGCTCGCCATAGACGGGCCACGAGCAGCAGCAGCACGCCATCGACGGAGACACGAGGTACACATCATCTGAGAGCTCCGCAGGCTACCTGGGCGTGAGATCCGCGCCGGCCGCGTGCTCCGTGCGCCGCTCAAGCCACGAGCTTCGCCAGCCACATGCGCCCCACCGCTGCTGGCTTGCTCTGTGTCGGCCGCATGCTCCGCACGCCACCCAGTGATCCAAGCCGCGAGCTCAGCACCGGTCTCATGCTCCGCCGGCCACGTGCGCTTTACTGCCGCTCGCTTGCCCGCATGCTGCTGCTTGGGCACGTGCTGCTGCTTGCCATGAATGACCACGGATGTTGCACAACAAGGAAAGATAGGAAGAGGAGGAAGAAGATGATACGTGGGGCCTATGCGTCAATGATAGAAGACATGTGCTTCAGTGAAATATATACGTCGCTATATACGCTGCGGGTGGACCCAAGTAGTCTTTATACGTATTCCATGGCATTCTTGTGAGAAATAAAGAATTGTAATGGTATGCTTTAAAATAGACGAATTGTAATGGCGTTTCTCCAAATTTTGAAAATTGTAATGGTATAAATCCAAAAAACCCCTAATACATATATTTTTGTAGACTCTCCGGGAAATCTATGTGTTTCTGTGCGTGACTACTACTGCTACAAGTTCCAGATACGACCAGGAATTTTTAATCCCATACTTTATGGCAAGCGTCTTTTCCAACAGTTTGCGGTGGACACGTACATCAAAATTGAGAGTTCTCGATTAGATTACATACGGAACCATCAAACAGAGATTAGGGCCGATCTGTACCAAGGATTGGTTTATAGCCTACATGCTGGTGAAGGTAGATCAGAAGTTGTTGGAAAGCGGACAGTGATGCCTTCATCTTTTATCGGAGGCCCGAGGGACATGAGGCGTAGGTACTTGGATGCGATGGCACTGGTGCGGAGGTTTGGAAAACCAGATACCTTCCTCACTATGACATGTAATCCAAAGTGGGATGAGATCACACGTGAGTTGTACCCTGGACAAACACCACAGGATCGTCCAGATCTTGTTGATCGGGTCTTTAGGGCAAAGCTCGAAGAGCTCAAGGACATATTGATGAAAAAAGATATCCTTGGAAAGGTTCGTGCACATGTATATGTCATGGAGTTCCAAAAGAGGGGTCTACCGCATGCACATTTTTTGCTCATCATGGAGGGACGCTACAAAATCACATGCCCAGAGCAATATGACCTTCTCATCTCAGCAGAGCTTCCGAACAAGAAGAAGTATCCAGACCTGTATAAAATGGTTACAAAGCATATGATGCATGACCCTTGTGGAGTACTTAATCGCAATTGCCCGTGCACAAAGGGTCGTCAATCATGCAAGAACCATTACCCACGACCTTTCTGTGATGCCACATTACAGGGCAAGGATTCATACCCAGTTTATAGACGGCGTGACGATGGTAAAAAAGAAAAGGTTCGTGGGCATGACCTTGACAACAGATGGGTCGTACCTTACAACCCGTACCTCCTACGTTTATTCAATTGCCACCTCAATGTTGAGGCATGTGGGAGCATAAAGGTCGTTAAGTATTTGTTTAAGTATATTTACAAGGGTCATGATCGTGCGTCTGTGGCTGTGAGAGAGGCTGCCAAAGAGGACAATGAAGGAAATGTCGATGAGATCAAACAATATAGGGATGCTAGATGGGTAACTCCTCCAGAAGCCTTGTGGAGAATTTATGGTTTTGATATAAGTGATAGGTCCCCTTCGGTTCTGTCCTTGCAGCTCCATCTTCCTGGCATGCACATGGTGTCATTTTACCAGCGTGAGGGTGTTCGCCGAGTACTTAATCGTCCTGGTGTTGAAAGGTCGATGCTTACAGCTTACTTCGAGAAGAATAACATGTCTCAACATGCTCGTGGTATATTGTATCGAAATTTTCCTGAGTACTATAAGTGGGACTCACAGGGGAAAACATGGGTAAGGAGGGCGCACAAGAAGCATCTAAGACAGATTGGAAGAGTTGTATGTGCCAATCCAGCCGAAGGGGAGCGTTACTATCTTAGGGTTCTTCTAAACCATGTGGTTGGTGCAACCTCCTTCAATGACCTAAAGACGATTTCTGGCGTACTCCTACCGACATTTCGTGAAGCTGCAGAAAGAAGGGGCCTCATTGAAGCAGACAACACATTACATGAGAGCCTTACTGAAGCTACTCAGTGGATGATGCCATGTGCACTTTGAAGGCTCTTTGCAACAATCTTGGTCTTTTGTGAGCCAAGTAATGTGTTCGAACTTTGGGAAAACCACAAGGAGGCAATGTCAGAGGACTACAGGCGCAATAACCAGTCTAGCTTCACAGTGGAGCAGATGGTCCTTATCGACATTCGGAAGTTGTTAGAATCAATGCAAAAGGACATAAAGATGTACCCACTTCCAGATATCGACAATACATTTGATCCGTCTAACGATATTCCCAGGGAGATTTTCGAGGAGGCTAGCGTTCAGGCAGGAGGCTAGCGTTCAGGCAAATGTTAATGACATGGAACTAGCAAAGACCCTTAACAAGGAGCAACAAGCTGCGTACAATGAGATCATGTCTGCTGTTGATAGCGTTCATGGGGGTTTGTTCTTTGTGGATGGACGTGGCGGCACCGGGAAGACCTATCTATATAGGGCCCTGCTTGCTACTATCCGTGGTCAGAACAAGATTATCGTGGCAACAGCAACATCTGGTGTTGCGCCCTCAATAATGCCCGGTGGCAGAACCGCCCACTCGCGTTTTAAGATTCCCCTCACCCTCGATGATGGAGCCTTCTGTAGCTTCACAAAACAAAGTGGCACCGCCAAGCTCCTTCGGACTGCATCCCTAATTATTTGGGACGAGGTGACGATGATGAAGAGGCAAGGTGTCGAGGCGCTAGACAACAGTCTGCGTGATATCATGGACCATCCTAATCTGCTATTCGGAGGGAAGACTGTGGTGTTTGGTGGAGATTTTAGGCAGGTTCTCCCAGTTGTTCGAAAAGGATCAAGGGCTCAGGTAGTCGGTGCCTCACTGCGGATGTCGTATCTTTGGAATTCGATGCGTCATCTAAAACTGGTGCACAACATGAGGGCAAAGAATGACTCGTGGTTTGCAGAATACCTCCTGCGCATTGGGGGAGGCAGTGAGGAGGCTAATGATGATGGTGAAATCCGCCTTCCCGATGATATATGTGTACCGCAAACCAGGAAAGACAGCGATCTTGATACGTTAATTGATTGCATATTCCCTGCCCTTAATGCCAATATGTCAAACAAGAGCTACATCACCTCACGAGCGATATTATCTCAGCGGAATGACTCAGTTGATATGATTAACATGAAGATGATAAGTCGTTTCCAAGGGGATGAGATGGTGTATCATAGCTTTGACAGTGTGGTGGATGATCCAAACAACTACTACCCATCTGAGTTCCTCAACACTTTAACCCCCAATGGCCTCCCTCCACATATGTTAAAGCTCAAGATTGGGTGCCCGATCATATTGCTAAGGAACATCGACCCTGCGGGTGGACTTTGCAATGGAACTAGGCTGGCGGTTCGAGGATTCGAACGAAATACCATCGATGCAGAAATTATGGTAGGGGACCATGCCGGAAAGCGAATCTTCCTGCCCCGGATTCCGCTATGCCCCTCTGATGACGAGATGTTCCCGTTCCAGTTCAAGAGGAAGCAGTTTCCGGTTAGACTCGGTTTTGCCATGACGATTAACAAGGCACAGGGACAGACTATCCCCAATGTTGGTGTGTATTTGCCTGAACCAGTGTTCTCTCATGGTCAGCTATATGTTGCGCTATCTAGAGCCACTGCTAGATCAAATATCAGGATCCTTGCCATCCCACCCAGTGACAGTGATAAGAACGACAAGAAAAAAAGACAAAAATAAATGGTACATACACGAAAAATATTGTCTACAAAGAGGTCCTCACTCCATGAAAAAGGTATTGTGTACTGTTTTTACAATCGTTATATTTCTTAAATTTGTGTTCTTTATTGCTGACATTTGTTGTATCTATTCAAATTTCAGATAACAGAGGAAGACTAAAAATATTGGAAGACAACAAGTATATAGCATATGACTTGTATGCTATGATTGTCAATTAGCAACTTTAATGTGCAGTACGATTGAATTTATTATCTTTCTTTATTTTGGCGGTATCTATTTTAGATAATATAGTATAACACGCATTCATAAATTTGTTATCGCGGTAATAATCTGTATTTCATAAATATGATTAATATTTGATCACTAACTAGGTGAGTGCCCGTGCTTTGCTACGGAACAACAAGACAATATAATTAAGAGACAAATAAAATTGTCAAAATGTAGCTTATTAGATTATGTGATTAGGTTAAAAAAGCTCAAGAGATTTCTATATATAGCTACTTTTAATATGGAATAGATAGTTGTGCATCAAACATTATTCAAACTATAGCAGTGGTGATCACAAAGAGATGGCTTAGCCTTACACGATAACTCCAAGTAATTAATGAAGAACAATTCTCATGTACACAATTCGTAGATGGGCTAGGTGCTCGTGTCTCTTACCATTGTCTCATTTTCAAAACCATTTGCCCCCTGTGACGTTGGTCTGCACTTTTCAAATGTAACATTGTTTCCTCCCAAACACAAAATAGAAACAAACGCTCAACTACATTACACCTTCTGCATGTACTATCTGGCCTTACACAAAATAATGAAATGAACTTGTCTTTTTTCTCCAGTTCAGTCAAATTCTCAGCTTTGAATTTTAAGGGGCATCATGACAGACGGCAGAATGGACAGGACATCTCTTCCGTGTACGAAGCACCAAGAAGATTGTAACCGGCATTGCGAATTTGCAAATCGTCACAAACTTGCAGCAATGCTTTATTCTTTTGGATGTATGATTTGAATCTGCACACTTCTTCATTCAGAACATTACTGAACTGGAAAATGGACACAATCCAATTCAATGAATGACCAAGAGGCGAGCAAATTGATGTAACCCAAAAAAAAACAGAAAAGGACAAGAGTTCCCAAATTATCCTAACCAAGTCTGTGTATCTTTTTATCCACAACTTAATTCTTAATCTAATCTATGCACAAAATTCATGAGAAGGGTCTCTTGAGCCCCTTGAAATCCACCATCTCAATTCATTCGTTGTCGAGTCTCGACACATTGAGGAGCCTGAGCAGCTCGATGACCCTCTCCTTGATCACGCCCATGCAGGCATGCAGCCGACCTACAGCAGCAGCAGGAGCTTCTGGAAAGCGCCCAGCTGTAGCGTCTCGGCCTTGCACGGACCCTCACCGGAGAAGCTCTTGCACAGCCGCCACAGCGCCGACATGGCGAACTCGGTTGCCATGTCAGACACATGTTGTATCTTCTTGACCAGCACCAGGACAGCCAATGCGTGCGTGCACGCCTTCCTCCGTAGCACCATGAGCGCCTTCTCCGTCGTGTCCGTGAAGGCGTTGGCCTGACCCATGGCCGCGGCACAGCGCTTGCGGCTGTAGAAGGCGTTCCTGCCTATTCGGCGGCTCGGATGCGTGCCTTGGCCTTGGCTTCGCGCTGCACATCCCCGCTTAGCATCGGCGGCAGAGAGCGGGACGCGCGGGACGTGGCGTGGCCTTGCGCTCCACCTCGAGGGCGCAGTGTGCGGGGTAAACCGCGGTCTTTTTTCCTCGGGAAACTGGAGGCGGTGGCTGTGTCTGTTTTTTTTCTACGGAGGCGTGGTGAGGGTGAAGCGATCTGACGATAACACTTGGTTCTTTTTAGCCGTAGAGATTTATCATAAGATTTTCTATGTATACCCGTGGCAATGCACGGAAACTTAACTAGTAGATAGACAAATTGGGAGTACAACCAAGGTTTCAGTGTCCATATTTTGGATTTGACTTCATTGGCAATTTCGGATCATCCAAAACCATTACTCCCAGAGGCCAGAGCCCCAAGTCAGTGGCATAGTAGTCCAAATTAAAGGTTGGAGGGTTACCTCCATCATCTAGAAAAATCTCAAATGCTAGTACATACTCCGTATGTTCAGCTGAAAACTGATGCAGGATTACTATTTACGAACAGGTCAGAGAAATGGGTGACCATCTTGACCATTCTCCTTCCCCAAACTGCTAACTGTCGTGCTGCTTGATTACCCCATTGTTGCAGAGGGGAAAAAACATTGCAGTTTCAGAGCAAAAGCCGACAGGCTCTTTCAGGAAGACGACACGGTTTAAATGGAAGCGAATAAGCGAAGAATGGGCCGGGTTGGGGAACCTACACTTGTCATTGTCAAGCATGAAGCATCTGTATTAAGAAGAGTTTTTTGTACAGGGATTTGGGCTCCTTGCCGCTTGAATAATTCTTTCAGAAAGTTGTCAACGGACGGCTGAGGTTTCTTGTTCGGAGTGACCATCTTGCCTGACCGGCACAATGGCACGTGCATCGCCTTCAATTCGAGTAGTTGCACGTTCAAATCGTCAAGCATCTCTCTTGATGCTGACAGATCTCTAATTTTCTGTTCTTCCATATGAATTCTTGGCATAGAAAAATCTAACGACCCTGCTTGACGTCTGAATGTTTGAGACGCGTATTAGTATTACAGTCTCCGTTGCAGATGCTTCATCGCAGCTATATAGAATAGAAAAAGGCACCATATGCTAATGATGGAGCTCTCATGTACTGTATAGTACTAGTATCTATTATGAAACTGGGCTTATCTTCTTTGCATTGCGATCTGAACTGTATGCCGATCCTCTATTTATTATTTGCCCAATGCTCGAGTCATTCACCCCTTTGGTTGACCGCTACGGCTAGGGAGTTGGGTGCCTGTTGCCTCCTACAATTGTTTAGGGAAATGCTACCAACAACCGAGTGTTGGGAGTTGGGGTGTTTGGTTCGGGCTCTCTCTCTCCGGTAAAGACGCCAATAGATACATGAAACCCGAAATTTAATGGGTTTTACCGTATTAAGGTAAGAGTACAAGTCAACTTTTCTATCCATGAGTTTATTAATGATCAAAAAGTCAAACCAAGTCGTTTGTGGGTCTAAGTCTAGGAGCGTAGTAACCAAACCTGTAAACCCATGAGTTTTTTAAACCTAGTCCATAACTCTAAAATATTCAACTAACATATAAAAAGAGTTTATAAATTGTTTATTTTAATTAACTTCATCATATTATATTGTCATCATTCTAAATCTTATGAAAAAAACATACTATTCAATATAATATTTTCGAAAGAAAAACAAGAAAAAAATTGAAATATGGTTGTGCACGTAAAAATGAGGTCCTATTGAGTTCATGAGTAACCTGATGAGTACCCGTGACCCGAATAGACATGGTTTTGGACACAATAAAACTCTTGATAAAGTTAATATGTGAAAATCAAGATACAATGATGATTAATTTCTTGTCGACTTTAATAAGATATTAAAACTAGAGAATTTTTACAATGGTTGCTAGAAAATGGACGGCTCACGAGGAGCGATCCGATGGCTAAAAAGATAGAAGCACCAAGAGGAACCAATTAAACAGGCACCGAGAGGAACTAAATGTGTACTAAATAGTGGGACTATACACACCCAGTGTGTACTAAAATTGGTGGGATTATTAATACCTAAAAATATATATAGGAATATTCTATTTTTGTTTTTTATGTAATTAAGGGTAGATTGGTAAATTGATAATATAGTAGAATTTTTTTATTAGTATAGATATGATTGAAGTAGTATAGTTTGTGGAAGTATTCCTCATTTTGATGATCGACTAAGTCTCTCTGTTTCTTCTCTTCGATACTTCGACTTCGAGTCTTCGTGCTGCGGCAGCGTCGGCCGCCAGGGTGAGGCAGGGCTATGGCGGCCAGGGCATGCGATCTCTCGTCACAGTCACAGCGAACGGAGACACCGTGTAGATCCAGCGATGACTGTGGAGGAGGTGAGATCCGGGCCAGCGACGTGTTCATGCTCTCCTTCGCGGCGGCGGCGGTTGTTCCCACTGCCGGGAGGGTGCGGGCGTTCGAGGTGGCGGAGCTAGCGACAACATCGCCGTCTCCGGTTCTCGCTCCACGTACCCCTCGCCTGACCCTTCTTGTGCTCCGCATCCGCCTCGCCTGGCGCCGCCAGCCCTCCCGCCTATGTGCGGCATGCCCGCGCTGCACGTACTTTGGCGCACCAGGGTCAACCCTGAGTTGGGGAGCTACCCTCAGCAGTGCTCCGACGGGTCCTGGAGACGTCAGGTGCACACCAGACGCCCTCCTGGTACGACACGCTAAGCACATGCCTCGTCGAGCACGTCGGATTCGGGGACTGCTTTCACGACCAGTACATGCTCGATCTTTTTCCTCAACGGTGGCAGGGGGCTACTTCTCATTCTCATGAACTGTAGATAATGGTTACGTAACTACTTAGTACTTTCAACCCTCTTACTCGACTATAATGTATATGTCTGATGAGCACTGTCAGTCTGTTGTCCGATCTTGAGGGATAGCAGTTCAAGTACAGTGATAGCAGCAGGGCATAGGTAAGATCTCTTTAATATGTTGTATGTTTATCTCTGAACCATCTGCGCTATACAAGCAGTGTTTCGCTTGGTATTCGAGAAAAAATCTTAATCACTTGGTCACTAAATCCTTATAATATTTCGCATATTGATCAGGTGAATTGGTTGAATTAGAGGAGGAATGTATCATTTACATATGTAACCTTCGAAACATTATGAAACTTCAAAATATGGAATGATCCTCCCCACATGTGTCACAGTGGCCAACAGTTTCCAAAAGAGAGATTGCCTAGCGCTAGTATGCTATTGGGCCAACATTGCTTGGCCAAGCTCCCTGCTGTGGTAGAGCTCGGCTACGCCATGTTGCCTATTTAGGTCTGTGGTATTTTTCATTTTTTGACATTTATTTAAAAAATAATTTCATCAACTTATATTTCAAAACTTGTATTGCATTTGCAAAGATTTGACAGGTCTACAATTTATCGACAAGAGCACAATACAACAGAGGAACTGAAAATTTGATCTACTAGCCATGTTTCATGTCATTTTGTACATAAACTATTGATATGTGAAACACGAATCATCAACCAATACAAAAGTTTGGTTAGCTTCTGTGTACTCTCCACTCTCCACTATCTCTAATTCAGTAGCTGGTACTCAAAATAGCATCATCCCAGCAGGATACCTCACAGATAACACAGACATTTGCTCTTGAGGTCCCAGGCCCTCCCATCATTATTCTTGTGATACACTGGCTTCAGAGCCTTTATTTCTTTCCACCATACCTATGCATTAGAATTGCAAGCAGAGTTTAGTAATCGACACATGAATGTATGATGACCAAATTGTAGATGCAGTAAACACTTACAATTTAAAGTCAATTCTAGTGAGAATATAATGGCAATGGACATGACGTAAAAGTATCAGCCTCAATATAGAAAACATGTCAATACATGATGGCGGCATACCTGAAACAAGCAGCAGTTAGTTGACATACTTTCATCTGTAGAATTCCACTTGAAAAGAAAAGACAGAAAACTACAAGCCACTGAAACACCAAAAAATATATATTAACTTCAGCATCATTATAATAGCTGGTGCAAGCATCAGCATGAAAACTGTGAGTAAAATGTTAATCTAAATGACAGTGGACTGGGTTGGACTTTACTCTTTTGGGGTGGTAAGATTTTAATAGTGTTACATTTATAATCACCCAATGTATAAATACCAAAGTCGGAAAGACCATAGATAAAATAAGATATACCCAATGTATCAACTATTCTCTTGAAAAAATAACTAAGCTCCTTCTGATATGGTTTCAGAGTTCAAGAATAACATCAATTCTTTAGTTTGATTGGTGAACATGGAAATAATGCAAATTGATAAATAAAGCATCAGGTAACACATATTAATATCAATCATGCTAGCACTGTTGGCTGAACAGGAAAAAAGATCAATCATGCTAGCACTGTTGGCTGAACAGGAAAAAAGGATATATATCAATAATGCTAGCACTGATCACATCTAAAAAAGCATGGTTCACTAATCACTTGCCTGGACGTGTGTGAAACACATATTAACTTGAGGAATCTAGTATTGTCCTAGCCATACAAGGTCTACATTATGTTGTTGTAGCCACCATGCAAATTTATTCTCTGCGTAGCAAAATTACTTGTTCAGTTGTTCTCCTCTGCAAGTTATGTCCTAAGTTGAATATATGATATAAAATAAATGGAAAACAAGTGCAGAGTAGGGAAACCTTGGCCTTCTGCAATTGGAGCTCGATCCAGTTCAGAGAGTTCTCCACGGGGATAGGGCGGACGCTGAGCTGCAAAAGGGACCTGTACGCGGTGGTGACCGGGGTGCGTTGTCCACGGCGGGATCGGTGGCAAGGGTTGTCAACAGAGAGCACGAGGCGACCGGCGGGGGCCAAGCATGTCTCCTCGGACGACGACACGGGCGGGGGCACAGGGGCTGCTCACGTGAGCCGGGGGTGCCAGGGAGGAGAGAGGAGCGACGGGCTCCCCGCGACGAGCTCGGGCGAGGGTAGGCCGTCGGCAGCGGTGCCGCGTGATGGCGGAGCTCTAGCGCGGCGGCGGCGGCTAGGGCTTGTGCCCAGCCTCGCGTCCTTCGGAGTCACTGAAAAGGGGTTCTCGGGTTCGGGTGCGCTTGGTCGAGGGGTGGCGTGGGGGATGGGGAGGCACAATTATTACCATCCTAACCTTCAACACATAAAAATAATTAGAGCTAATAATTTACATAGGAACCAAGAGGAACCAAGAAGTACCTCCAACCACTGTAAAAGAGCTCTTAAAACTATATATTTTTATAGATCCTAAATAAACGACTGAGGGCAATCCCAACGGAGAATTAATTGTAGTTTCTATCCCTAATAAATGATATGCCACGTAGGCAAAACGATGACATGGCTTCTTGATTAATGAGGAAAGAGAGAAGAATCAGAGGAAACCGTTTCTTCACGGAGAAACGATTCCGTCCCTCGCACCGAGGGACCAAGAAACGGTGAAATCACCGTTGGGAAGAAACTGGTGTTCCCATCGAGCTGTGAGCGCACGCCGTCTGCCATGAGAGCTTGCTCGCGCCATGCGCTCGCCGGCCGCAGCGAAAGCTTGCTCATGCCGCGCTGCGCGCTCGATGGCCGCTGCCGGAGCCCGCACTTGCCGCGCCGTGCGAGAGCCCGGCCGCTCCGTGCGTTTGCTGGCCGCCGCTAGAGTTTGCCTGAGTCGCCGCGAGAGCCCAGCCGCCAGGAGAGCTCACCAACGCCACGCAAGAGCCCGGCCGCTCCACGCGTTTGCTGGTCGCCGCTAGAGTTTGCGTGAGTCGCCGCGAGAGCCCAGCCGCCGGGAGAGCTCACCAACGCCGCGCGAGAGCCCGGCCGCTCCGCGCGTTTGCTGGCCGCCGGTAGAGTTCGCCTGAGTCTCCGTGAGAGCCCAGCCACCGCGAGCTGCGCGTGCTCGCTCTGCTAGCTCCGCCCTCATCGGCCGCCGTTGTTGCCCACGCTCGCACTACTAGTCCCATGCTCGCCGGCCACCACTTCTACGCTGGCTTGGCTAGGACCCAGTGCTGCACTCACCCGTGCTTTGGCTGGTAGGGAGAGATGAGAGAGCATCCAGGGAAGATAAGGGGAGACAAAAGGAGGCCCTATTTATTATACGAAGAAATCTTGATTGTGAGAGTTGGTTTCTGTAGATGATTTTTTGATGACATGGTTGTTATGGAAACCGTGAGTAGTTTTTATTGTGGGGACTGCCCTGATATCTAACTCTAATAAAAAAATAAAAGATATCCAACATTGTCATATCTTTTAGTTCCCGCATCAGACTCTCACGATATCAAAAATACACGTATACAAATTAAGTTGTCACGGACGTTGCAGCTGTACACAAACGATCAAACACTTGATAATGTTTTTCTCCCGTTGTAAGGCACAGACATTTTTGCTAGTAAGAATAAATTATGTTGTCCAAGTTTCTTTAGTAGTCGAGAGCAATTTTCTATAAAACATTAATATGGTGTCTTAGAGAGCATGTATAGACGGTCTATACATGCTAACACGTTTGTTATAGCAGCACGGTAACATGTAAGCACGTCCAAAATCACCTATGACAATAGGACAACATGGTACATGTAAGTCACGTACAAAATCACATTGTGTGTAAATCAAGTGATAGGCCATGTTCAGATTCCTAAATACCTCCAAATATTTTACATAGTAACTATCACATTGAATCTTTAGACGCATGCATGAAGCATTAAATGTAAGTAAAAAAATAACTAATTGTACTTTTAGTTTGTTCATATCGAGACAAATCTTTTGAGTCTAGTTAATCCATGTTTGAACAAAGTTTGTCAAATAACAACGAAAATGCTACCGTAACTTTTCGTCTGGACAAGGCCTGTATCAAGTCGTATACAAAATTATATGGCAATCATAATATATCAAGTTTAAACTAATAAAAAAGAAATCTAGAAAAAATATTTTTTATATCTCAAACATTTCTGGTCATCATTCTTTACAAAATAAAAAATAAAAATATATATTTCACATATTACCTTATGTGAGATAATAGGTGACAGTAACCTTTTGATCCAAGAAAATAAACAGCTCACCGTTATTTGGGTACCAGGGATAGGAGACGGGCCCGAAGAAAAATGTTACTTCCTCCGTCCCTTTCTAGACGGGCCTCAAGAAAAAGGCCTCAAGAAAAACGTGTCTATACGAGAAACACGGATTTTTAAAGATTATATCTAGGGACGGAACGAGTACGAAACACGAGAGTTGGGCAGCAGAAACTGGCACGTCCATCAATCAGACTACCAATCTCGCTCCAAGAGAAGTCAATTTTCGGAACAGATGGGCATGATTGCAGAGTACTACTAACTTGTGCCTAGTGCTAGTCTAGTAGTAGCATTATTTGGCTCGCGGCTGGCATGGCCATCTCCAAGAACAGCCCGTCTCATTCTCCGCCGGTCGTCTTCCTCCTCGGGGCGGCTTCGGCCACCGTGCTGCTCCTCTTCTTCCTAACGGCGACGCCGAGGCCCGCATGGCCCGCGCCGGAGACCGGTCCTCGCTCTGGCTCAGGTAGCGTGCGCTGCAGTACTCCAGGGGCAAACGGCACCGGCACGGTCGTCGCGGCGGCAGAGCAACAAACCGGCGGGGTAAGAGCTCCTCCGGCGAATGAGGTAATTAATGCACACACTGCCTCCCTGTTCTTGGGCCGGCCGGCCATCGATGGTCAACTGATGCCGTCGTGCGTGGTTTCTCTTCCAGGCGGCGGGGGCGTCGTCCGATTCCGGTGGCGGCGGCGATGCCGATGCCGATGCGGACGATGAGTTTGCGCGGATGCTGCGGCGAGCGGCGATGGAGGACCGGACGGTGATCATGACGTCGGTGAACGAGGCGTGGGCGGCGCCGGGGTCGCTGCTGGACTCGTTCCTGGAGAGCTTCCGCGTGGGCGAGAACGTGTCGCACTTGGTGAGGCACGTGGTGGTGGTGGCCATGGACGGCGGCGCGTTCCGGCGGTGCCAGGCCGTGCACCCGCACTGCCACCTCCTCCTCCGGCGGGCGGCGGAGAAGGCGGAGGGCCTGCCGGACCTCTCCGGCGCCAAGAGCTACATGACCAAGGACTACCTCGACCTCGTGTGGAGCAAGCTCAGGCTGCAGCAGCGCATCCTCGAGCTCGGCTACAACCTGCTCTTCACGGACGTTGACGTCGCGTGGTTCCGGAACCCGCTGGTGCACATCACGATGGCGGCGGACGTCACGACGTCGAGCGACTTCTACTTCGGCGACCCGGACGACCTCGGCAACTTCCCCAACACGGGCTTCATCTACTTCAAGTCGACGCCCCGGACCGTGCGCGCCATGGCCTACTGGCACGCGGCGCGGCGGCGGTTCCCGGAGAACCACGACCAGTTCGTGTTCAACGAGATCAAGCGGGAGCTGGCGGACAGGATGGGCGTCCGGATCCGGTTCATCGACGCCGCCGCCGTCAGCGGCTTCTGCCAGCTGGGCAGGGACCTCAACCGGATCGCCACCGTGCACATGACCTGCTGCGTGGGGCTGGAGAACAAGCTGTTCGACCTCAAGAGGGTCATCCTCGACTGGAAGCGCTACATGGCGCGCCCGCTGTGGGAGCGCCAGATGGGCAAGATCGGATGGACGTTCCAGGGAGGAAGATGCATACACTGACTGCACTGCACTGCACTGCACGATTCAATTTGTTGATGAGTTCCGTGGCAACCATCTTCATCCAACCAGCCTCTGTGCAGTCTGTCAAACACTAAAACCGAATTCAGAAGCATTTGTTATCATCTTTTGTGTCTCTTTCAGCTACTACATATTATTTCTGTTGATTTGATTATACGTGCGGCGGTGCGAGAGGCGTGTGCCCCTTGTTTCTTCTGAAAACATTGTGCGAACGTGAAAGCGACTAATATAATTGGTCCATTCATTATTCATTGTTCCGATTAAAAAGAATGAAACAAAGGCTGATAAATAGTCGTAGGTCCCGACAACTAACAACGTAAGCTAAACTGGCTCATTACTCTCGTGATGGCCGCACGTAGGCTGATCCGATGAATAAGCTAAATGAATCCAGGAATAAACAGAGGAGAGCATCCTAATCTAACTGCAGGCTCAATTACCTTAAGTGACCATTTGGATTCTTTAATTTGGAGGAATTGAAATCTTGTACTTGATTGATAAATTAGCCTATTTGGCGTGGAATGTGACATTTCACCACTCCCAAAGTTCACATCTAAAACCTACCTCAAATTCATAGGGTGGAAGATAGAAATTTAATTCTATAGACCACCATATTATGTTTCTACTTTGCAAATTATAGCATGTTCTTCAACTCACTCTATTACGGTATAAATACAACACGTACATAAGTATATTTCTCGTGTAGCCTATAATAATATACAAATATAATCCATATATAACCATATTAATTTAATTAATATTGTCTAAATTATTATTATTAAAATAAATTCAATTCTAAGGATTCAAATGGTCAACGCTAATGTTACGGATCATTCATATTACAGTTGTGTTAATTGGTCCTGGTTGAGGGGATGGAAGGGTTCCATTCTGATTTTTTTAGCTACGTTGGGATGATTCTACCGCCTTGTTTGGTTGGGAGACAAGTTTATCTTTGTATTTGTGTTTGGTAGCAAAGATAAGGAAGAGGACTAATGATTGTTTCAGATCTATTGGCAACCGCTACTATGGGCTTCCCTGCCAGTTTCATTTTCATTTGCTTCCTTCTTTTCTCTTCTCTTATATTCTTGGGAGAATTGTTTATTTGGCCCTCAAAAAACTCTGATTACTTATATGGCCATTTTATTTTTGAAGTTGTGTATATGGCCTCAAAACGAAACTTTGTTACTTATTTGACCTTCCGTTAGATTTGAGAGCATGACGGTGTTAAGTATTGGGTAAAAAGACCATTTTGCCCCTGCGCCTAAAAAAATAAAAAAGTGTATATATATATAAAAAGTATATATATACATGAAGAATATATATATAAATAGTATATATAATATATTTATGTATAAACAGTATATATTATACTATATATATAAACAGTTTATATATATACTATTTTTTTACTTTTTTAGGCTTAGGGACAAAATGGTCTTTTTATCCAACACTTAACACCGTTATGCCCTCAAATCTAACGGAAGGCCAAATAAGTAACAAAGTTTCGTTTTGAGACCATATACATAACTTCAAAAATAAAAGGGCCACATAAGTAACCAGAGTTCTTTTGAGGGCCAAATAAATAATTCTCCCTATATTCTCCTCTGCATAGGGAAGAGAACGGAGCGCTTTGGGGCTACGGGAGGCCCAGCCCAAGCATCACATTCCAACAGCCCCAGCCCAATCAAGCATCACACTACAGCAGCCCCACCAGAGCAGCGACGGAAGATGGGCACGAACGATTATCCCGTTGTTAATTGCGCATTGTTTGACCGTCTGGAAGTCCACGCCGTGGCCAGATCGAGATCAAGCTAAGGCATGCATTCCTGTGTTCCATCTGGTGCATGGAGTTGAAATGATGTTCTTGAAAGGCATGCAAATTGTTTTATAGCGACAGTCCCAGGTACTGAATGTCTACGAAAACGCCAATGTTCTTGAAATGATGTTTTTTAAGAGAGATTGAAATGATGTTTTAGGAATGACAGAAATGTGGTCATGTACACGATTTTGGCTAGAAAGAGCCGGGCCAGGGCGGCCGACGAGGTGAGTCTGCGTGACGCCGCGGTCCACATCCACGCGGTAGAGAGAGCGTTCCTAACGGTTGACATGCTACTCCGTATATACTGCTCCCTCTAATCTAAATTATAAATTATTCCAAAAATTCTAAAGTCAAAATATCTTAAGTGTAACTAAATTTTATAAAGAGAAATAGAAAGATATATAACATCAAATACATACACTTTGAAAATATAACTAATAAAGAATCTAAAATACTTAGTTGGTACTCCCTCCATATCCCAAATAAAAGATATTTGACATTTTTTATCTTAAGTTTGACCGTTCGTCTTATTAAAAAAATTTGTGTAAACATAGTTAAATTTAACTTAAGATAAAAAAGGTCAAATATAACTAATAAAGAATTTAAAATATCGCATTGATTATTTTCAACACAAATGCAATGCAATGCAATTCACAGGTAGAGTTTGCGGGCCTCGCCGAGCTGCTGGCGCGAGTGGCGAGTGGCGACGGAGGACAGGACGGTGATCATGGATCGCCTCGACAGGGTCTGCACCGTGCACGCCAACTGCTGCATGGGCCTGGACAACAAGGTGCATGACCTCAAGAACGTCGCCGCGGATTGGAGGAACTACACCAGCCTCACGCCGGAGCAGAGGAAGGAGCAGGGGAGCTTCAAGGTGACGCCCCCGCGCATGTGCCAGAAGTCCATGGGATGGGTCTAAGCAAGGGAGACGCGTCGTCAGAGACGGGGAGTTTCAGGTTAGCAGGTTAATTCGACGATCATCCATCGCTGTGCGTGTGCTTGTAATGTGAATTCTGAGCTCTGAGTAATACACAGCTAGCAGCCTAGCACTGACTGCAGCTTGTTACTTTACTCCTGTAGGATAATACAAAGGTGTCGTAGAAATGTGCGACAGAGTTTTTTTTTCAGAAATCTGTTGTTGGCAAAAAAAATTTCCACAACGGCATCGCCGAATTTCATTACCGAAGCAACGAAATTACAAAGTTTAGAGTTTTGGACCATCACCCACAAAAGAACCACCAAAATGAAGCAAGGAGACCAGCCCCTATTAGTGCTCACAGAGGGAGGCACCAACTAGGGAACACACAACATCGTCGACTCCTGCTACCGAGCAGATAATGCAGGCAAAAACAAACGAGTTTAAGGGTAAACACTTCCACTATCTCACACCCTACAACTGGCAGGACTTTGCAAAAACTATCGCTCCAAAACGATCTAGCTGCGGCGAAGAGGGACCAACTGCTGATCATCCCTTGGGTGCTGTTCCAGATCTTGAGCGTGGAAGACAAGTGCCGTCGACTTCACAGCTTCAGCACCCTGCATCACCTGCATCTGCATCTCTCCCTTTAACAAACCTGACCAATACAACAGCATGGAGCACATTAGACAAACAATCTCAGTAGGAGATTTAATCCTTTTGTTTTCAAAGCACATAGCATTTCTAGTCTTCCAAATGGACCAGCAAACAGCAGATAAACCAATCACATGAACTTGCGAATTATGAGGGAGCACCCTCTTAACCCAGAACCAAAATTGCTCAATGTTGCCAGGTCTGCAATCAGAGTTAAGAGAGAAAGCTAATAAACTCCAAACATACTTTGCTATGGGGCAATCAAAGAAAAGATGGACACTGGACTCAATTTCCCCACAAAACCCACATCTAACACACCCCTTCCAGTTCCTTTTTGCCAAATTTTCTTTAGTGAGAATAGCATCTTGGGAAAGCAACCACATAAAATTTTTTATTTTTAGAGGTATTTTGGCTTTCCAGTAAATTTTGCTCCCAACCCCACAGTCTCTGCAACAAAGTTGATTATACAAAGATCTGACAGTAAACTTTCTAGATTTATCCAGATTCCAAACAGTTGAATCTTTGTCAGAATTAGTGCCAAAACGAATAACAATGTCATATAACTTTTTCAGGTAGCATTGTTGTTCTTCATAAAGCCATCTTCTAAAAGTTAGGTGCCATCTTCTTGATTTCATAAAATGCACTGAGGCTTTCTGGTCATTGTTCACCTCATAAAGCTGTGGAAATTTGTCTGCTAAGGGGACCTCTCCACACCAACTATCGTGCCAGAAACTTGTGCTTTGCCCATCTCCAATAACCACCCTTCTATTCAACAAGTATATGTGCTTAATCTTGAGTAAATCATTCCACACAGGTGAATTTTTATTGCTCCTTGTGAGATGGGAAATGACACCTTTCTTCAGATATTTTTTCTGAACAATATCTTGCCAAATTCCTTTTTCATTTTCAATTTTCCACCACCATTTACACAAGAGGCTTATATTCATTTTCCTTAAATCCTTGATCCCTAAACCCCCTTTAACTTTTGGTCTAACGATTTTTGACCATTTTACCAAATGATATTTTCTTTTAAGACTGCCCCCTTGCCAGAAGAATCTTTTCCTTACTATATCCATTTTGTTCAAGATGGTTAGAGGCAAAAGATACATAGACATTGCATAAATTGGAAGACTGCTTAGGCAGGAATTGATCAAAGTTAACCTTCCACCCAGGCTTAAGCAGCTACCTTTCCAACCATCAAGCCTCTTGGACATCCTTTCACATAAAGAAAGCCAATCAGCAATATGCAATTTAGAGCCAGCCACAGGGACTCCAAGGTATTTGATGGGCCAACTCCCTATGGCACAATTAAACATGTTTGCAAACTCCAAGCTTTTCCCTTCCTCCTGACTCACCATAATGGTTTCACTTTTAGAAAAGTTTATTTTGAGACCAGACATGTTCTCATATAGATACAACAAGAGTTTCAGATTAGATGTCTGCTCTTTGTCGTCTTGTATACACAAAATAGTATCATCCGCATATTGCAAGATAGTAACCCCATGCTCCACATATTCTGGCACAAGGCCTTGGATCAGCTTATTTGCTTGAGCCATAGAAATCATCTTTGCAAGAGTATCGGTTGCAATGTTAAACAAAAAGGGAGATAAGGGGTCTCCTTGTCTCACCCCTCTCCCAGACATGAAGTATCTCCCATTAGTATTGTTAATCTTAACATTGACAGTTCCAGAGCTCATAACAATTTTGATCCATTGACACCATTTATCTCCAAAACCTCTTTGCTTGAGACAATCAAACAGGAAGACCCAATTCAACTTATCATATGCCTTCTCAAAATCCAGCTTTAAAACCACACCATCTTTGTTCTTGACCCTGGTATCATGAAGGATTTCACGAAGCGCCATGATACCGTCCATGATATTTCTATTTTTCAGGAAGCCATATTGACTTTTATTTATGATCCTGCCCATTACCTTATCCATTCTAAGCATTAGAGCTTTGGTGAAAATTTTGTAGCTGACATTCAACAGACAGATAGGTCTGAATTGCTTGATATTATTGGCATCATTGATTTTGGGAAGAAGGGTAATCACCCCATAATTGATTCTACCCATGTCCAGCTTCATCTCATAGAAGTCAAGAAACAAAGCAATCAAATCATTTTTAATGATCTCCCAACAGTGCTGATAGAACTCAATAGGGAAGTGATCAGGACCTGGTGCAGTATTCTTTTCCATCGAGAAAACAGCCTCCTTTATCTCTGCTTCCTCAAAGACTTTCTCAAGTTCTACATTTTCCTGATTGGAGACTAACTCCTCTTGATGCCAACATCCTGGATCCATCCTGACACCAGAGGGTGTAGATGCACTAAACAAATCTTTATAAAACTGAGTAGCATGCTCAACTAAAGCAACATCCCCTTCTATGATTTGATCATTGTGTGTAAGAGAGAAGATAGTATTTTTCTTTTCTTGCCATTGGCCACTCTATGAAAGTAGGCAGTGTTGTTATCCCCTTTTAAAAGCCACCTAGTATTGGATCTCTTATGCCAGTACTTTTCCTCTTCTTCATCCAACTTAAGCATTTCAGCCTGAATAAAAGTTTTTCTATTCAACATATCATTAGGAAGAATCCTATCTTCTTCCAGGGATTCAATTTTTGCTAATTCCTCCTTCAACACATGCTTATATTTTCTACACCCTGATCAATAAACAGTCCTCGTTGTTACTTTACTGGTGATTTAATTATTTTTCTTCGCT
Organism: Coix lacryma-jobi var. lacryma-jobi; assembly: GCA_009763385.1. Classification (NCBI taxonomy): domain Eukaryota; kingdom Viridiplantae; phylum Streptophyta; class Magnoliopsida; order Poales; family Poaceae; genus Coix; species Coix lacryma-jobi. Next base: position 96,206 of record CM019825.1, on the reverse strand, counting down.
GACTGACTGACTGAGTGTATAACATAGTAAAACATTAAGTCTCGTGAAAGACACTACTACAGTATAGCACTGTAGGGGCGGCTGCAGAACCACTGTAGGGGCGGCTGGCCCAGCCGCTCCTATCAAGGTGTACTTACAGTGCACCCACTGTAGGGGCGGTTGGGGCAGCCGCCCCTACAGTGAGAGCCACTGTAAGGGCGGCTGGTGATAGAACCGCCCCTACAGTGGTCCACTGTAGGGGCGGTTCTATCACCAGCCGCCCTTACAGTGGCTCTCACTGTAGGGGCGGCTCTAGATTGAGCCGCCCCTACAGTGTTCAATCTAGAGCCGCCCCTACAGTGCATTTTGCAGCAAAAAAAAATAAATATTTATATAATTCAAACCACAACACAGCATATATATATATATATATATAGGGAAATTATTTTCTACTCCTAGGGAGTAGTTACTCCCATGTTTATATCTCTAGATTTATGGTATATATGACCGAACGAAGTATATTTACATGAAGTATATGATCATACTAGACTATCTATGGAAGTATATACGTCAAGTATGCATGCATACATAGAGTATGCGGATACACTTATTTTATATACAACAGTGTGTGGCATTTTCGTAATATATTAAAAAGTATGGGTTCCTTTGAAATTTTTTAGTGTATTAAGACATGAAATATCTTAACATGAGTATATAAACATACTCAAAGTGATAAACAAGTATGAACACATACGCAACATGGTGTTTTGAAGATGGGAGTAACTACTCCCGGGAGTATAGAAAACTCACCCTATATAGGGAAATTATTTTCTACTCCTAGGGAGTATATATATATATATATATATATATATATATATATAACTCAAACCACAGCACATCATATATATAATCCATACACAAGAGAAGTGCAAAGTTCATCATCCATATAAGTTTCCATCATCCATACAAGTTCCATCCACAAACATAAGAGAATTAATACAAGTCCATCCATCCATACAAGTTCCATCATCACCCAAAGTACATTACATCCATACAAGTTCCATCATCACCGACAAGTCCATTACATAGTTATAATTAACAAGTCCAAACGATTTTAAAGTTCATCAACGTCCTAGAGCTAGCCTTTCAGTCTCACGAAGGTGTTGGAGAAGCGGATTTGTACCTAATTCGGAAATAAGGATATGGTAAGTCCCTTTGACATGTATAATCTGGTCCAACATGAAGTTGCAAAGGTCAGCGACGATCTCTAGGAGCTCGTCATCCTTGTATGGGTCTCTTGAAGTGTTTTTCTCTTCGTTCCACTACAAGACAACAAGTTTAGGTTTAGTATCTCATAGCATATGTGAACTTTTCATACTACGAGAGCGAATAGGTTCAATCTTACCAAGTTGGGGTGTCTCCTGTACGGACCCCTGCAACTAATCATACAACATACATAGTATCCACAATGTACACTCCCTGGCCTTTGCTTGGGGCACTGTGTATATGGAGATATTAAGTAATGCTATTCACAACGAGATAATGAAGTACCAGAGCAAATGACACTTACCGCACATAGAGTTTTGATATACAAATCACACTTCCTGTTAGGGTCACACCTTCCCTTATGGTGATTGACATAGAACCGAAATGCCCTGTTAGAATGATTATAGAAAATGCAACTTATTAGTATCCAAAGGTGAACGTTACAAGTATATATAAAGACATAAAAGGTAATGAGGATTGTCGATATACATACGTCTTGAGAATCGCTATGAAGTCTTTGTATAACTCTACTGCAACATCCGCTGGATCAAAGACCCATGCCATGCTCCTTTCGACGTTGACACATATACAAATCCAGTGATTCATGTTTTCACTTAACCTAAGAAAGAAACAGATAAGCTCTTTAATTTGCATCAAATGAAATGTATCGAACAAAGCCTTAAGTATAGAGTCGAACTTACTCGAAGTTGTATGGTATGTATATTGTAGTGTTATGTTGGAGTTTTTTGAAACAGTGAGATAGGAATGTGGCAACCCTCAGGGACTCTTCCCTTATCTTGTCCCTCCGGATTTTCTCCTTCTCCTGCACTGTCTTTCCAGCATCTAGCTCTTTGCAATCCAGTTTCCACTTTTTGGGGTACTTAAATCTTGTTTGTGCTATAGGTTGAGGGTCTACATACCCAGATTTGTAACTTGGAACCTGTTTCACAATGTGCGCTTGCATTCTACAAATCAGAGTGTTGTGTTAGTTACAATAAAGTCCAAATATTACATTGGTACCATATCGAGAGGGCAAAGACTACTTACAGGCACCACGTGCGAATTAGATTCACGTCCATTTCTCCTAGGTGGAAGCAAGTCTGCATGTCACTGAAGCCGAAGGCAATTATCGAATATGGGGTTCCAAACGTGCCAGAAGGGATGGATGCCTGTATGGTCTCGAGTGTCGTTGGGATAGCACGCAAGTACCAATCATGGAACTTTTTCATTCCAAGTGGCATACACTGCATGATCCAGTTTGGTAGGAACTTCTTGCCTCTCACATATTCTTTTGGGCAATCACTAGACCATTTGATGGCTTCAACATCGGGATACTTCTTTACCCCCTGGTGGAGTTTGCTACTGACGGCTTCCTCATAAGGACATGCGCTGCCATGTGCACTGCCATGTTTACGTTGGTTCTCAGGCTTGAACTGGTCATGGGCATGCCACTTGTGAATCGACGTGACATCCAAGATTGGCTCATATACTGGCCTTGTATGGATGGGATACTTCATCCTGAGTTCCCATTTAGGCGTACCCTCATCTTCTACATGCCCACCCTTAGAAGCCACTCGTTCATGTATCGGCTGTGTTTGTTGAGAAGTCTATTGCATTTCATCACGGCCTTGCTCGGCGCGAGCTGGAGAAGGCCGTGGCATCTCATCATGTCCTTGCTCGGCAACAGATGGAGAAGGCTGTGGCATGTCATCATGGCCTTGCTCGACACGAGCTGGAGAAGGTTGTGCCATGTCTGGCCCGTTGTGGTCACGAGCCGGTGAAAATACCTCCCCGTGCTCCACATCTCTCACCGGATGCACATCAGTCGGAGTTGGGGAAGCAACATTTAATACAATGTCCTGTTTGTGCCAGAGGATGAACTGGTTCATAACCTCTCCTAGTAAATCCAGCCCTTCGGGAGTTGCGTAGTCTATCTTCCACATCGTGAACTCGTGCTTCACGGTATGCACCTCCACCCTAGTGTAGTCCTGTGGGACAGAATTGTTGTGCCACTTGCCACTAGGAGGATGTGCCACACCAGTTGCCACCTCCATCACCGTGTTTTGCCTGCCGATGAGGACCACCAAAGTGCAACTAGTTGGCTCCCGTATGCGATCGACGGCGGTTGTGCCTGCAGTGGAACCCTGGCTGCTTGGAACATTTGGAGGGCTGCCAACTAGAGCCAGTTCTCCCGGTGGCCCCATTTGTGACCGTGGCTCCGTAGATAATCCTTGCGCCTCCAACGCCTTTGCAACTAGAGCTGTCACTTGGAGCTCAAGCTCAGAAGCTCGGTCTCTGCCATGTTTCTTGTACATGTGCTGCTCTGCCTGGAATCCACGCTTCCATGTCGTATGTTTTCCTACCCCTCTGGTTCGGCCTGTGTGCTCGGGGTTTCCCAAGCCAAGGCTAAGCTCGTCTCTTTCTCTGGAGGGAAGGAATGTGCCCTTCACCTTGTCTTCGTCATACTTCATTATCCTTGATACTGCCTCTTCGGTCTCTGTGGAATTAAACTTGAGACCACTGCTGACTGAATCCACACTCCTCGCATATATCCAATGACGAGCGCGTGGCTTCAAGTTCATCAATGACGTATTCCCAGAAGCTTCGGCCTCTTCGTCCATCTTCCTAAATTGCTCCTCCTTGCCAGCGTAGCCACCGGGGCCTAGACGAGGGTGGTGTCGGTTCTTCTTTGCCAGCTCCCTGTTACGCTCACTGAGTGTCAATGCTTCCGGTGAAGTCTTCTCAGCAACGAGGGTCTCCCATTGGGTAGGAGTTATCTTTCCATACTTATGAAAGGGAGTTCTCCCTGTTTGGATGAACCTGTTTAGCTCCGACCTCCAACGTCGAAAGCATTCTCCCATTATCTTATAAGCATTATCTTTTGCAAGCTCTTCCTTTCCCTTCGGAAACCTAAAAGTTTTCACCAGGAAGTTATCCCAAAGGCGCTTCTTCTTCTCCTCGGGTACTTTTGGCCAGCCAGGGATTGCTGGGTTCAAATTATCTCTTATTAGGGCACCGATCGCATTACGGAATTTGCTTATGTATTCTTGAGGATCACGGATCGCCCCGTCTGGCCCGACCTCATTTATCACGTAGGTCACCCCCTCCTTTGGATATTGGTTTGGCTTTCTATCCCCTCGTGACCTCTTTGGCTTGGCAGTCGACTCCGTGGTAGTGCCCTGAGGTTGTGGAGCAGAGGCCTCAATGTCTGCCTCTGTGACTCTTGCCTCCGCTCCCCTTTCCTCTGGTGTCTGGAAACGGGCTGGACGTCGACGTTGCCTTTTCGAAAGTCTAAGAGGGACCTATACATACAAGTCAAAAATGTTAGTAGAGTTGACACGGACAAAGCTTTAGCTGATTAGACAAGCTACTTTGGCTTTATCCCTACCTCTTCGTCAGGGTTAAAATCTTTGTCCAAATCCTCCTCCGTTGGCATCCGTCTTTTCTCAGTTGGATGTGGATCCTTGGGACTTTCATATTCCGATGGTCCTTCATCCTCCTCTTTGTCATCACTTTCGTCTTCTTTTGTTCCCCCTTCCTCCTCGTCAAGTTGCTCTTCCTGAGTAAGCATCACCTCTAGATCATTTTCTAACTCAAGATTGAACTGCTCCTGATGGAGCTGGTCCTCTAGTTCATGCTCTCCATGGGTTGGCTGCTCATCATTCTCGAGGCCTCGGGCTGCACTGCCTGCTTTCTGTGACATTTCGTGCTTGGTTCTATTATATGCAAGATACAAAGTGTGATTTAGATATTAAGTAGTAGTAGGTAGTAGTAGTAGGTAGTAGTAGTAGTAGTAGTAGTAGTAGTAGTAGTAGTAGTAGTAGTAGTAGTAGTAGTAGTAGTAGTAGGTAGTAGTAGTAGTAGTAGTAGTAGTAGTAGTAGGTGGTGGTGGTAGTAGTAGTAGTAGTAGTAGTAGTAGTAGTAGTAGTAGTAGTAGTAGTAGTAGTAGTAGTAGTAGTAGTAGTAGTAGTAGTAGTAGTAGTAGTAGTAGTAGTAGTAGGTAGTAGTAGTAGTAGTAGTAGGTAGTAGTAGTAGTAGTAGTAGTAGGTAGTAGTAGTAGTAGTAGTAGTAGTAGTAGTAGTAGTAGTAGTAGTAGTAGTAGTAGTAGTAGTAGGCAGTGGTGTTGGTAGAGGCCTCAGAAACATGTCAATCATCATTTGATCAAGAACCTGGAGCATCAAGGCATCATAACAGAGAAGAGAGAAAGCAATGTAGGGGTAGCAGCTCATATTCCATATAATGTATAGACTTAGACAATTTCATCATTGGCAAAACAAAGGAGAGGAGAGAGTTGGCTAAATAGGTAGCTACCAAGTTCCTCAAGTTCTTGATCATTAGCTCTTATTCCATATAATGTATGGACTTAGACAATTTCATCATTGACAGTCTAAAGGAGAGGAGATGAGTGTAGTGGCAAAAAACAGCATCTGCTGTTTGTATAGAACAGTAGTAGTAGTAGTAGCAGCACCACCACAAACCAGTAGTAGTAGTAATAGTATAGGCAGTCCAATAAAGCAGCAACATAAGCCAACACAACAACAACAATAGAGAAGGGCAGCAGCAGTATGTGGTATTAGGGCAACAATAGTATGTGTCAACAAACCATAAAAAATATTTTCAGGGAATGTGGTAGTAGCAGATAGTAGTAGTAGTAGTAGAAGATAATAGTAGTAGTAGTAGCAGCAGCAGTAGAAGATAGTAGTAGTAGTAGAAGAAGAAGATAATAGTAGTAGTAGTAGCAGCAGCAGTAGAAGATAATAGTAGTAGTAGTAGCAGCAGCAGCAGTAGAAGAAGAAGAAGATAGGAGAAGGCAAAAAACAGCATCTGCTGTAAACAGTAGTAGCAGCTGCTGCACAACATAGTAGTAGTAGTAGTAGTATAGAACATCAGCTCACAAGTTTTAGTAGCCTTCCAATGCATCAGCTCACAAGTAGAGGAGAAGGTAATGTAGGGGCGGCTAGTAATGATGCCAAGTTCCTCACAAGGTTTAGAGCATCAGCTCACATTCCATCTAATGTATGGACTTAGACAAGTTCATCATCGGCAAAACAGAGGAGAGGGGAGGAGAGGGAAGATTTGGCAAAACAGTAAGGCTTTGTTTTTGGATTAACAGTACATTACACTTGGAGGAGAAGAAGAAACTGAAAAAGAAAAGCAGAGGGGAGGAGGGAGAAGAAGAAATTGAAAATTTTGGCCAGTAGAAGATAATAGTAGTAGTAGTAGCAGCAGCAGTAGTAGAAGAAGAAGATAGGAGAAGGCAAAAAACAGCATCTGCTGTAAACAGTAGTAGCAGTAAGATTTGGCAAAACAGTAAGGCTTTGTTTTTGGATTAACAGTACATTACACTTGGAGGAGAAGAAGAAACTGAAAAGAAAAGCAGAGGGGAGGAGGGAGAAGAAGAAACTGAAAAATTTGGCCAGTAGAAAATGCCTCAGAAACATGTCAATCATCATTTGCCCACGAACTTGGAGCATAAAGGCATCAAAACAGAGAAGAGAGAAGGCAATGTGGTGGTGGAAGATAGGAGAAGGTAATTTAGGAGTAGGCAGTAGTAGTAGTAGTAGGCAGTGGTGGTGGTGGTAGAGGCCTCAGAAACATGTCAATCATCATTTGATCAAGAACCTGGAGCATCAAGGCATCATAACAGAGAAGAGAGGAGATGAGTGTAGTGGCAAAAAACAACATCTGCTGTAAATCAGCATCCGGCAAAAATAGTGTAGGCAGTCCAACAGAGCAACAACATAAGCCAAGTACCTCAAAATAGAGAAGATAGGAGAAGGTAATGTAGGGGCGGCTAGTAATGATGCCAAGTTCCTCACAAGTTTTAGAACATCAGCTCACATTCCATCTAATGTATGGAGTTAGACAAGTTCATCATCGGCAAAACAAAGGAGAGGGGGAGGAGAGGGAAGATTTGGCAAAACAGTAAGGCTTTGTTTCTGGATTAACAGTACATTAAACCTGGAGGAGAAGAAGAAACGACAAAAGAAAAGCAGAGGCAAGTAATTCAGAAAGGCGAAATTGAAAAAGAAAAGCAGAGGCAAAATAAATTCAGTTCCTGAGTAAAAGAATATAGCATACATTCAGTTGACAAACTAGGAGAATAGTGTCACTGCCAATGCGGTTCATATATTGAAGTGTTGCATATCCGGCCACATAGCATTACAGAACTTTAAAATTATGTTCATCTCATTTCTGTTCCAGGAGATTCACTGTACTAAAAAAAAGAACTACTAGAACTATTCAAAGGCTTATAACATGACGTCTCAAAAAAACTTGATGGAACTCATCATTCAGGTTTCTATGTTCTTAACATGCATCTTTCCGTTAAAAAACAAAATTGGGTGATAAAATGTGCTAACCGACTTGGCTTGTGGTAAGAGTTTGTACAGACTTCTATGGTTGCCCCCCTAATCTAAGCGCCACAAAACCCAAACCCAGCCTACATACCGATAGTAGCTAATAAAAGAAGAAGACTGCATCCAGTAAATCTAGGTAGACCGGATATAGATCAACCAACAGAGCAAGCTAGGTTTTAGTTACCGGATAGACAAAAGTGAATGCCCGATAGACATCAACCAACAGAGCAAGCTAGGTTTTAGTTTACCGGATATAGATGTTCTTTAGATATGCTATGCTACTCAAGCAGTTTGCCTTGGTCTTGCAGAGTATTGTTTGACTGCATCCAGATTATTAATACCCGTAAGCAACCATAATAATCATTTATCATTTATAATTATAAGCAAGTTATTGTTCCTTAATTGGTGAATCATTTCTGTTATATATGAGACTGCAGGCTGAGAAGTAGGAGTAGATTGGAAGAAATCGGGCAGAAAGGATGAACAGAAATATCAGCATGCATGTTTCATGATGCACAAAGAAACTAGAAAATTTCATCAGCGATGAGAGGCTGGCTGGAGGACAGAACATCATCAATGATTGAATACCTGATATAGCCTTACAATACTCCAAAATCTGCTCCAATTGCAAGAACAATACTCGAGCATGATTAAAGAACTGAACACTTTTTAGAAGCAATAATTCAGAGTATCCAAACACAACAACTCCACCATGCATATAAAAACCAGAGACAACATGTTCTAGAAGAGCAATTTTTGTCAAAGCGAAATCAACATTGGCAACACTAAAAATTATATACTACTAGATAATTGAATATTATTGTCATTTTCTTCTCTAGTGTCTTGGTGGCAACAGATGCCCAGATTTTGCTTTAAGTTCATGAATGAATCAACACTTGCTTTCTAACAGAAACAGTAATGGAGTATTGTTCATCTCCAATCCACAGCACAGGAATATTATTAGCCTATCTAGATGCTTCATCTCCAATCCAGATAATGGAATATATTAGCCTATCTAGATGCTTCATCTCCAATCCACAACACAAGCCAGTCTAAATGAACTTACCAGGAAGAGATAAACAACTTACCAGCTCTGACGGACTTGGAGGAGAAGAAGAGGGAGGACCCACCGCCGGGGTCTTTGGGTGCTGGAGCGCAACGGCCGCGTAGTGAAGTGGCGGCGGTGAAGCGCCGCGCAAACCCTAGCACGGCGTAGGGAAGAGGTGGGCGCCGGAGGGAGGACGGTGAACCCAGCACGGTGGACCGTCGCTTGAACCCCAGCGCGCGAACCCTAACACGCGTGACCTGGGCCGCCGCGGGAGGAGGGAGGAGGGGGCGCCGGAGGGAGGATGGTGGACCCCAGCACGGTGAACCGCCGCGCGAACCCCACGCGCTATAACCGACCTGGGCCGGCGCGGGAGGAGGGAGAGAGAGGAAGGGGGGGGGGAGGGAAGGGGGGCGTAATTTAGCAGCAGCAGCAGCAAGTAGCAGCAGCAGTAGCAGTCAGCAGTAGCAGTAGCAGCAGTAGTAGTAGTAGTCGTAGTAGTCGTAGTCGTCGTAGTCGTCGTCGTAGTCGTCGTAGTAGCAGCAGCAGCAAGCAGCAGCAGCAGCAGTAGCAGCAGCAGTAGCAGTAGCAGTAGTAGTCGTAGTAGTCGTAGTAGTCGTAGTAGTCGTTAGTCGTCGTCGTAGTCGTCGTAGTAGCAGCAGCAGCAAGTAGCAGCAACAGCAGCAGTAGCAGCAGCAGGAGGAGGAGGAGGAGCAGGAGGAGTAGCAGTAGCAGTAGCAGTAGCAGTAGCAGTAGCAGGAGCAGGAGCAGGAGGAGGAGCAGGACGAGGAGGAGGAGGAGGAGCAGTAGCAGTAGCAGTGGTCGTCGTGGTCGTAGTCGTGGTGGTAGTCGTGGTAGTAGTCGTGATAGTAGTGGTGGTGGTGGTGGTGGTAGTGGTAGTGGTGGTAGTGGTAGTGGTAGTGGTAGTAGTAGTGGTAGTGGTAGTAGTGGTGGTAGTAGTGGGTGGTAGTGGTGGTGGTAGTGGTAGTGGTAGTGGTAGTGGTAGTAGTGGTAGTGGTAGTGGTAGTAGTAGTGGTAGTAGTGGTAGTAGGCAGTAGTGGTGGTGTAGTAGTAGTAGTAGTAGTAGTAGTAGTAGTAGTAGTAGTAGTAGTAGGCAGTAGTGGTGGTGGTAGAGGCCTCAGAAACATGTCAATCATCATTTGATCAAGAACTTGGAGCATCAAGACATCATAACAGAGAAGAGAGAAGGCAATGTTAGGGGCAACACTCATATTTCATATAATGTACAGACTTAGACAATTTTATCATTGGCAAAACAAAGGAGAGGAGATGAGTGTAGTGGCAAAAAAAAAACAACATCTGCTGTAAAATCAGCATCTGGCAAAAAAAGTATAGGCAGTAGTAGTAGTAATAGTATAGGCAGTCCAACAGAGCAGCAGCATAAGCCAAGTTCCTCAAAACAGAGAAGATAGGAGAAGGTAATGTAGGGGCGGCTGGTAATGATGCCAAGTCCTCACAAGTTTTAGAACATCAACTCACATTCCATCTAATGTATGGACTTAGACAAGTTCATCATCGGCAAAACAAAGGAGAGGGGAGGAGAGGGAAGATTTGGCAAAACAAAAGCAACAACTGCTAGCCAATAGAGCAGAATATCTGCCACATAAACACCAGTGAACACCTAGGCAGTTTATGAAAAATTAATTCATAGCAGTGAACAGGGCAGAAAACCTGCCACATAAACATCAGTGAACAGAGCAAAAACCTGCCACATAAAAATGTCTTGACAACAAAAGAAGTAATTAATTCACAGCATAACCATACAGGCAGGGTGCATGGAGAGCTATAGTGCCCTAAACAGAACCATACAGGCAGGATGCTTATAGAAGACCCAATTCTACCAATTGGATGGTTGTTGTCAATTGGATGGTTGGGAACAACATGAATCCAAACTGCAAGCAGGATCTGGTTTTGCATGCCATAATAAATCTAGGGGGAGATTTGTGTGAGTAGTTGACAATGCACTCATCAAGGGGGAGATTGCGGATACATGGGTGTATGCCGGATCTCTGAGTGATGAGTGATTGTCAACTGGGATGATGCGCATGTTCTTTGGCTTGTGTTGTGCAGGTGTCGAGCACGGATGCAGTGATCGACGGCGAGGTGAAGGTCAAGTTGAGACGTGCCGTGCCGACGGACCGGGTGAGGTGAAGGATGGGTGTGTCGTGCGGCGGACGTGTCATGCCGAGGTACCGAGTGGTGAAGGGCGGACGTGAGGCTTGGACTAAGGGACCAGAGGCCCGAGGATCAGCTGTGGTGGCTGGCAGCCTGTGACGACGACAAGTGAAGAAGTGCGGTCATGTGTTGCATGAGTCGTGGACTCGGGGACACGTGTCGGTGGACGGGGTGCACGGGAGGTGCATCCCATCTACGAAGTCGGTTTGGTGGTAGAGCCAGGGAAAAACCATCGGATGGACGGTTTCCAGGTTTGGGCCTCAAAACCTGGGCGTGGACGGTTTCCGAGTTTGGCCACAAAACTCGGGCTGAGGGTTTCCGAGTTTGGCCACAAAACTCGGGCAGAGGACGGTTTCCAGGTTTAGTCCTCAAAACCTGGGCGCTGAGGGTTTGCTGAGTTTGGCCTCAAAACTCAGAAGCTGGTGGGCTGGTTTCCCGGTTTGGGCCTCAAAACCGGGGGTTGGCTAGAAAAGGCTGGTTTCCCGTTTGGGCCACAAAACCGGGGGTGCAGAGCGAGGGCGGCACGTGGCGGCGATCTGGAGGTTGCGTCGAGGCAACGCTTCGTTTTGTGCGGGCGTGGCCGTCGGATACACCTACCACCGAGTTGGTCCAGAATAACCTTAGGGTTTAGCTGGTTCGCTCTGTAATTAGAATAGAGAGGGGTAGAGTAGGAAATAGACTTAGGCTAGTAGTAGGATAAGTAGTCGGGAGACTCCCTCCTCCCATCTATCTCAGTCATTTGCTCTTTCGCACTTAGGGTTTCCTGCTCTCCCATTCCCTGCTGTAGCTAGCTGAGATCCGCAGAGAGACTTGCCTCTGTGTACTGTTGATTTCGAGGAAGTGAGGCCGTAACCTCACAGTTGTAGCGTGTGTTTGCGCTACGGCTGCAGTTCGTGGTTGTGATTCGCGTTTTGTTCGTGTTCTTCGCGGAATCCTTTTTCTCCACGTTCTTTCCGTCGCTTGATCTCTTTGCTCGGTTCATCTTTTGCAAAACCGTTTGAACCGAGTTGTTCTAGATCATGAGGCACTTCTTTCCACCGAAGGAATTAATCTCTAACCTCACGGTCTAGGAGATCGATCGATTTTTCGTTTCGGGTCAAGTTTTCTCCCTTCCCCCGAAATTCTTCGATTCATCGAATTGGAGATAGGTTCGAGCCATGATCTCTTAGAGATAGCTCACTATCCTCCTTGTGACTCCTCTCACCAAGTTTGATCCCTAGAGGATTTGTTTTGGGTGAGATCGAGTCGAATCGGTGGACGAACTGCCCAGGTTCGGGGTGACCGGACGCTTGGTCAAGATGACCGGACGCACGGGCAGAGAGTCCGGTCGTTGAATGTTCAGTATTCTGATTGCGTGACTTGACCGGACGCTTGACTGTGACCGGACGCTCTGCTTGATCTCTGACCGGACGCGTAGGTCCTACTGTTCATCGTGTTTGTCTTCTGCTGACTGGACGCACTGCTCTTGACCGGACGCTCTTTAACTGTGAGTCCGGTCAGAAACAGTAAGGGTCCAGAGAGGATTTTTCTCGACCGGACGCGTCCGGTGCTCACTGACCGGACGCAGCCCAGAGTCCGGTCGTGTCTGTTTTGCACTGTTTCGTCCGCAGTTCGCTCGCTCGTTGTCGGATTTGATTTCCGTCTTTTGCGTTGGTTTTCTAGAGTTGTGTAGTGTCCCGCTGTGCTTCTAGGAAGCATCCACCCTACATTTAGGGTCGTGGACATTAGCAAGCTCTAGGGTTTGCTTTTGGGGTTGATTCTTGGGACAGTGGCTACTAGTTTCCGGAAGGAAAATTTGAAGCTCCCATTCACCCCCCCCCCCCTCTGGTCGTTTTCTGGTTGCTTCTTGATCCTTCAATTGGTATCGGAGCAGGTTAAGGATCTTCCACCTTAGCCGGTTCCAGATCCACGGAAGGCGACATGGATCGCGGCGTGGGCAAACCGCCGTTCTTTGATGGGACGAACTATGCGTATTGGAAGATACGCATGTCGGCCTATCTCCAGAGCATGGGCTCTTCTGTTTGGGAGATTTGCAACAATGCCGATTACGTTGTCCTGGCTGCTCGAGTCTCTCAGCTCCAGATCGATGAGCACGAGGCCAATAGCCGGGCATGTAACGCCTTGTTCTCCTGTTTGAGCATGTCTGAGTTTGATCGTGTTTCTCACCTCCCCACGGCTCGTGAGATTTGGGCGACCCTCATGCGCTTCCATGAGGGAACTACTCAAGTCAAATCCCGTCTCTACGAGTCGCACAAGCGGGAGTATGAGAACTTTCGACATATGCTCGGCGAGAGCATAGAGAGTTTATTCGCTCGCTTTCAGGTTATTGTCAACAAGATGAGAGCGAACAAGGAGTTGTTGCCTTTTGACGATCATGAGAGAGCCTTGAAGCTTTTGCACACTCTTGATCGGTCGGTGTGGGACTCAAAGGTCCAGGCGATCATCGAATCGTCTAACTATGAGACCCTCACCTGCGACGAGCTCTTTAGTAAGCTCAAGTCTAGTGAGATTGACGCCATGTCGAGGGCTTCTTATGAGAATCCTTCTGGCCCGACTATGGCTTTGGTTTCTGGCTCTTCTAACCCCTCTGGAGGTTTTGCTCTTTCGTCTCTCTTTTCTATCACAGAGGACCAGCTTGAGTCTTTGGGAGATGACGAGTTGGCAGTGCTCGCCAACCGGTTCTCGCGGTTCCACAACAACCGCATGAACCATCGCCGCGGAGGAGGACGCTCAGGATGCTATGAGTGCGGCGACCCCGACCACTTCATCGCCAACTACCCCAAGAAGAAGCATTCATCTGGGAAGGGCGATCATTGGCACAAGTACGACTCCGGCAAGCGCAAGGAGAAGTACGTCCCCGCAAGGCACAAGCGGAAGGGCGGCTTCGACAAGGAGTACATCAAGAAGAAGTACTTGGAGAAGGCCCAGGCTGAGCAGCGTTCGTTCTTCGCCACGCTCAGCGACGTCGACGGATCGGATGACGACTCCGCTTGCTCAAGCGATGACGAGTCCGAGAAGAAGAAGAGGATCGAGGACAAGCTGAACGGACTCTGCTTCTTCGTCGACGACGTCGGCTTCTGCACCATGACGCTTGGTGATGAGGTCGACGGCAAGCTGGAGCACTCCCCTCGGAACGACGACGACGACGACACCTCCCAGGTATCTCTCACTCACGACGAGCTTTCCGCTGAGGTTGAGAAGCTTACTGTCGCGCTCCTTAGTCAAGATAAGCTGCTTAGGCGTGCCGCTAGAGAGCGCAAGGAGTTTAGGCAGAAGTGGGAGGACACGGTGAGAGAGCTTGAGTTTGCCAAGTCCACCGTGGTCGTGTCTGAGGAGGCTGAGTGTGAGATGTGCACCACGCACATGACTGACCTTCTCACCTTGAGAGGTAAGTATGCCGCGTTGGTAGGAGAGGTGGATGAGCTGAAGGCTAGACCTTCTCTGTTGGGTGCATGCAAGACTTGTCCTGTCTTGCAATCTGAGTTGGCAGAGAAGAATGCCAAGATTGTGTCTCTTGAAGAGGCCAACTCAGGTAGCACTTGTGTGGCTAGGTGCGCTTTGTGTGAGGGTTTGGAGATGGAGATTGCCAATGTGAAGCATGGCAAGATGCAAACCGAGGAAGAAAACACATACCTTCGGACCATCTTGTCATGGGTCTCTTGTAGTGAGCCGCAGCTCGGGATGATGATCTCCCAATTCAAGCGAGCTGCTGGAGGTCCTGGTGTAGGTTTTGCTCAGGGTGTTGATCTTTCTGCTTTTGGGAAGATTGGAGAGTCGAGTGGTCTGAATCCGAGTGAGAAGCCCAACTCCACCACTACTCCCAAACTAACCAAGCTTCCACCCAAAGAGTCTCCTAAGCCTACCACCAAGGATGGGGTGTTTGAAGAACCTCCACGAGCTCCACCCAAGAACCAGCTGTGGGCACCCAAACCAAACCACCTCAAAAACAAGCTGGACACAATGCCACCCATCCAGGAGGAGTTGCCACAGAAGGGCAAAGTGAACCATACCCACAGCCATGAGTACCAACAACCCCCTTTGCGTGTGGTGAGGTACCAGTGTGACTTCTGTGGGAGAGATGGTTACTTGAGCGAGTTCTGCTTTCGGCACAAGAGAGAGGCGCGCCGTGCTAGGGAGATGAACAATCCGGACATGTACCATCCTTTCCATGATGTACATGCGCCGAATGTTCAGAGGAGAGCACCGAGACGTGCTGCTAGGCCCAGAGGTCCAGAACCTCAAGTTCCCAGGCCTAGGCAGCAGAGAGCTCCGAGGAGAGATGCTAGGCCTAGAGGCGCAGTGCCTCAAGTTGCTAGGCCTAGGCCTCGTAGAGAGCGTGCCCGGCGGGAGCCTGCAGTTGTAGGCTATGGACCCCGTGGCGGAGGCTTTGTAGTTGAGTGTTTTCCCCCACCGCGTTTTGAGTATCGCGATGGACACTCCTCCCTTAGCGGACCACATTTTCCTCTATGTGGTGATCGCTCCTCTCGTAGACGTGCTAGGAATGGTTTTTCTGCTAACCGTTCTTTTGAGCAGCCGGCCCAACACTGGTATTCCCCTTACTTCACTAACCCCAGTGTTGGACCGTATGCTCACCCTATGTCTTTTTATTGATGTAGGTAAAACGGTTGGAGGACATTTGGTTGGTGGATTCCGGTTGCTCAAGGCACATGACCAGAAACGCCAAGTGGTTCTCTAGCCTTAGCCCTGTTGCCGGAAAGGAGTACATAACCTTCGGCGACAATAGCAAAGGTAAAGTGTTGTCTCGTGGGTCGGTGCGAGTTAATGAGCACTTTGTGTTGCGCGATGTTGCTCTTGTTTCTAACTTGCATTTTAACCTTCTTTCTGTTTCGCAACTCTTTGACGACGACTATGAGATTCATTTTAAACCGAATCTCAGTCGTATTTTGAATCCTTAGGGCAATCTTGTGTGTTTAATTTCGCCCTTTGGAAAAGTCTTTCGTGCGAATTTCTCGGAGTCTTTTGGCACTTCCCGCTGTCTTTTGGCTAGTCCTTCCTCCTCTGATCTTTGGAAGTGGCATAGGAGGCTCGGTCATTTAAGCTTCGACTTGCTTGCAAGACTTAGCTCACTTGGCCTAATCCGAGGATTGCCCAAGCTGTCGATGGAGAAGGACCTTGTTTGCCACTCTTGTAGACATGGGAAGATGGTTGCCGCTCCCCACCATCCAGTGACTCAGGTCATGACCAAGCGCCCTGGAGAGCTTTTGCACATGGACCTTGTTGGTCCGGCTCGGGTGAGCTCGGTTGGGGGGAAGTGGTATGTGCTTGTTGTTGTTGATGACTTTTCGAGATATTCGTGGGTCTTCTTTTTAGCTGAGAAGACCAAGACTTTCTCCTTCGCTCGCAATCTGATTTTGCGTCTTCAGAACGAGTTCCCTTTGAACTCGATGCGAGCAATTCGGAGTGATAATGGTTCCGAATTTAAAAATTCGGATTTTGAGAAGTTTTGTAACTCTTTAAGTTTGGAGCACCAGTTTTCTTCCCCTTACACACCGCCTCAAAATGGTGTTGTAGAGAGGAAGAATCGGACCCTTGTTGAGATGGCCAGGACAATGCTCGATGAGCATAGGACTCCTAGGCGTTATTGGGCCGAAGCTATGAACACTGCGTGCTATATTTCCAATCGCATTTTTCTGAGAGCGTTCTTGAAAAAGACTTCTTATGAGTTGCGTTTTGGTAGACAGCCCAAGGTGAGTTATTTTAGAGTCTTCGGTTGCCATTGTTTTATATTGAAGAAAGGCAACCTGGACAAATTTGAGTCTCGTTCTTCTGACGGAGTATTTTTGGGTTATGGCACTCACACTCGCGCATATCGTGTACTTAACCTTGATACTAACCGAGTCATGGAGACATCAGATGTCACCTTCGACGAGACCATGGTTTGTCCTTCTTCTCGCTTTGAGCGTGCAGGTGATCATGAGGTTGGTGAGCCTCTTTTCGATGATGAGGACGAGGATGCTGAAGGCATAGATGACCCAGCATCGCCTCCACCTGCTGTGCCGCAAAGAGCGGCTTCTACGACGACTCACGGCCCCGACACCTCTTCTTCCTGGGGGCCGTGGGATCCGCCACCCCGAGCGGTACCTTTTGTACCCGGGGAGGCACCAACTGCTGTTGAGGGGGAGATCACTTCTTCCCGGGAGGCGCCACGACACATCCAGCGCCAGCACCCCCCTCAGCAGATGATCGGCAACATCGACGAACGTGTCACTTGGTCCAGGTCACAGCACATCTCTCACTTCGCTCATTCTGCTTTTGTTGCTAATTTTGAGCCCCGAGATGTTGGACACGCTTTGACGGATCCGGATTGGGTCAATGCCATGCATGAGGAGTTAGAAAATTTTGAGCGAAATCGGGTTTGGGTTCTTGTTTCACCTCCTCTAGACTGTAAGCCTATTGGGACAAAATGGGTTTTCAAAAACAAGCAAGGAGAGGATGGCCACGTTGTTAGAAACAAGGCCAGGCTTGTAGCGAAGGGTTATAGTCAGAAGGAGGGAATAGACTATGAGGAGACGTTTGCTCCTGTAGCTCGTTTGGAGGCTATTAGGATACTCTTGGCTTTTGCTGCATCCAAAGGTTTCAAACTTTTTCAAATGGATGTCAAGAGTGCCTTCTTAAACAGCTACATAGAAGAAGAGGTTTATGTTGAGCAACCCCCCGGTTTTGAAAATCCCAAGTTTCCAAACCATGTCTTTAAACTTCACAAAGCTTTGTATGGTTTGAAACAAGCCCCTAGAGCCTGGTATGATAGGTTGAAAACCTTTTTGCTTGCTAAGGGTTTTAAAATGGGATGTGTAGATAAAACGCTCTTTCTCCTCAAGCAAGGCAAAGACACTCTCTTGGTCCAGATTTACGTGGATGATATCATTTTCGGTGGTTCTTCTCACGCTTTGGTTGCCAAGTTTGCAGATACTATGAGCAGGGAGTTCGAGATGAGCATGATGGGCGAGCTGACATTCTTTCTCGGGTTGCAAATCAAGCAATCCCGGGAAGGGACGTTTGTGCACCAGGGCAAGTACACCAAGGACTTGCTGAAGCGGTTCGATATGGGTGAGGCCAAGCCTCTTCCAACACCCATGTCGACGACGACTGCCCTGGATGCGGACAAGGATGGAGAAGCAGTGGACCAGAAGGAGTACCGAAGCATGATCGGGTCGCTCCTCTACCTGACGGCGACACGCCCGGACATCCAGTTCGCGGTGTGTCTGTGCGCGCGCTTTCAGGCGTCGCCGCGCACTTCTCACCGTCAGGCAGTGAAGCGCATATTCAGGTACCTCCGTTTCACACCTGAGTTCGGGATTTGGTATTCTGCTTCCTCCACCCTCTCCCTTTGCGGTTATTCGGATGCCGATTTTGCTGGTTGCCGTATTGAGCGCAAGTCCACTTCTGGGACTTGCCAATTTATTGGATCTTCTCTTGTTTCGTGGTCTTCTCGCAAGCAGTCTAATGTCGCTCAGTCTACCACAGAGGCTGAATATGTTGTTGCGGCTAGCTGCTGTTCCCAGTTGCTTTGGATGATGGCCACTTTGCGTGATTTTGGTCTGAGCTTTTCTCGCGTGCCTTTGCTTTGTGACAGCACGAGTGCTATTAGCGTTGCTAAGAACCCCGTGCTTCACTCGAAGACCAAACACATTGATGTGCGCTTTCATTTTTTGCGTGACCACCAGGAGAAGGGTGATATCGACCTTCGCCATGTCGATACTCATCACCAACTGGCTGATATTTTCACCAAGCCTTTAGACGAATCAACCTTTAATCGGTTGAGGGGTGAGCTCGGTGTATGTTTCCCCTTTTAGATGGGGGAAACATTTTGGATCTTAACTGACTCTTTTTCGTCTGTTTTTCTTTTTCTTTTGCTTTTTTAGCATACGCAATTACATTCTGAGCTTCATGTTTATAATCACTAGAATGTAACTATGCTCTATGTAGTATGCTCCGATGCTTATGTTGATGCTTGTAGCTTATGCTCTTTCTGATCACTAGTACATGTTATGAGCTGAGCTATTTTGAAATGGTGAATTTGCTTAATAACTTAGAATCTAAAAATGTTCACCATTGTGATATGCAACTAGCATGTGTAGGATGTGTTGAGTTTACTCGTGCTTTTCATATATGCTAGGTTGCTATGTCTCTAGTTCTGAGTCATTCACTCGCTTGGTCTGTTCATATCATGTTTAAAATTTGAACCAAGTTTTAGTGAATTGAAAAGATTGAGATGGGATTGCTTGTCGACACATCACGGTATCGAGACGGTTTCTCATTGCACTTTGAGTTAAACTTGAGCCGTGTAGTGTATGACCGAAACTGTAGCTTTAAGCTTCTGATTGCTTCGGCATAGGCTTCGCTCGGTTGAAAAGTTAGGCAATGACAAGCTTTCAACCTCTCGCAGTCACATGCTAATAATTGAACTTGTGTAATTTCACCGCTGCAACTCCGATCAAAATTGGAATTCACAAGTGTATGGTTCATTCTTAAGCATGATGATTGAACTTTGCTAGGGGTAGTTCACCTTGTATACATGTTTAGCACTTGTTCAGAATCCTGTCTATACATTGCTAGTACTATTTTGATGGTGAATACCTTTTGACTCAAAACTGCTCATTTTTGCTCATATGTTCATATTTCACATCTGGTGATCAGTTTGAGCCTTTGCTGAGCTTGTATGTTGTTGTTGAGTCTTTGGAGTTATACTGTTTAGAGCATCTTTGCATTCTCTTGAATATATGCCTGAAGCTGCTAACTTGCATTTTTGACTCATATGCATGTTGGAAGGGGGAGAACCTCCCTTGTTTGCACTTTTGTTGGTGCCTTTTCTGATGGGGAGAGCCTTTTACTTGATTAGTGCATTTTCAACTAAGGGGGAGAATTTGCAAATCATATGTCTCCTGGATGTTCAACTAAGGGAGAGTTTTCCTAGTTGCTTGCACTTTTCGAGGGGGAGTTTGCTAGTTGTGTTGAGCCTTCGCCTCTGTCTTGAGGGACTAGCAAACATTTTTTTTGAGGGCATTTGAGTCCAATTGGTTCGGAGCGTGTTTTGGTATCGAGCTTTATTGTTGGTCGTAAGGCTTTGGTATCAAGCCTTCTTTGCTAGTTGTGTTGAGCCTCTGTGCATCTATCTTGAGGGACTAGCTTTTTGCTTCGATTTTCCAATTGGTGTTTGCTAGCGGTGTTGAGCCTGTTCTACCTCTTCTTGAGGGCTAGCTTTGCTTTGCTTGGTCGCGTCGAGCCGTTGCCCATGTCTTTGGGGACCAAGTTCTTTCGCTCCTTCCACTTGACCTTCTTCGGCTTTGCTATGCTTTTGGGTCATTTGGTCGAGTTCTCTCTCCTTCCTCCTTCTTCCTTCTTCTTTTCATTATGATTTGTGTGAGTAGTTGACAATGCACTCATCAAGGGGGAGATTGCGGATACATGGGTGTATGCCGGATCTCTGAGTGATGAGTGATTGTCAACTAGGATGATGCGCATGTTCTTTGGCTTGTGTTGTGCAGGTGTCGAGCACGGATGCAGTGATCGATGGTGAGGTGAAGGTCAAGTTGAGACGTGCCGTGCCGACGGACCGGGTGCGGTGAAGGATGGGTGTGCCGTGCGGCGGACGTGCCATGCCGAGGTACCGAGCGGTGAAGGGCGGACGTGAGGCTTGGACTGAGGGACCAGAGGCCCGAGGATCAGCTGTGGTGGCTGGCAGCCTGTGACGACGACAAGTGAAGAAGTGCGGTCATGTGTTGCCTGAGTCATGGACTCGAGGACACGTGTCGGTGGACGGGGTGCACGGGAGGTGCATCCCATCTACGACATCGGTTTGGTGGTAGAGCCAGGGAAAAACCATCGGATGGACGGTTTCCAGGTTTGGGCCTCAAAACCTGGGCGTGGACGGTTTCCGAGTTTGGCCACAAAACTCGGGCTGAGGGTTTCCGAGTTTGGCCACAAAACTCAGGCTGAGGACGGTTTCCAGGTTTAGGCCTCAAAACCTGGGCGCTGAGGGTTTGCTGAGTTTGGCCTCAAAACTCAGAAGCTGGTGGGCTGGTTTCCCGGTTTGGGCCTCAAAACCGGGGGTTGGCTGGAAAAGGCTGGTTTCCCGGTTTGGGCCACAAAACCGGGGGTGCAGAGCGAGGGCGGCACGTGGCGGCGATCCAGAGGTTGCGTCGAGGCAACGCTTCGTTTTGTGCGGGTCTGGCCGTCGGATACACCTACCACCGAGTTGGTCCAGAATAACCTTAGGGTTTAGCTGGTTCGCTCTGTAATTAGAATAGAGAGGGGTAGAGTAGGAAATAGACTTAGGCTAGTAGTAGGATAAGTAGTCGGGAGACTCCCTCCTCCCATCTACCTCAGTCATTTGCTCTTTCGCACTTAGGGTTTCCTGCTCTCCCATTCCCTGCTGTAGCTAGCTGAGATCCGCAGAGAGACTTGCCTCTGTGTACTGTTGATTTCGAGGAAGTGAGGCCGTAACCTCACGGTTGTAGCGTGTGTTTGCGCTACGGCTGCAGTTCGTGGTTGTGATTCACGTTTTGTTCGTGTTCTTCGCGGAATCCTTTTTCTCCACATTCTTTCCGTCGCTTGATCTCTTTGCTCGGTTCATCTTTTGCAAAACCGTTTGAACCGAGTTGTTCTAGATCGTGAGGCACTTCTTTCCACCGAAGGAATTAATCTCTAACCTCACGGTCTAGGAGATCGATCGATTTTTCGTTTCGGGTCAAGTTTTCTCCCTTCCCCCGAAATTCTTCGATTCATCGAATTGGAGATAGGTTCGAGCCATGATCTCTTAGAGATAGCTCACTATCCTCCTTGTGACTCCTCTCACCAAGTTTGATCCCTAGAGGATTTGTTTTGGGTGAGATCGAGTCGAATCGGTGGACGAACTGCCCAGGTTCGGGGTGACCGGACGCTTGGTCAAGATGACCGGACGCACGGGCAGAGAGTCCGGTCGTTGAATGTTTAGTATTCTGATCGCGTGACTTGACCGGACGCTTGACTATGACCGGGCGCTCTGCTTGATCTCTGACCGGACGCGTAGGTCCTACTGTTCATCGTGTTTGTCTTCTGCTGACCGGACGCACTGCTCTCGACCGGACGCTCTTTAACTGTGAGTCCGGTCAGAAACAGTAAGGGTCCAGAGAGGATTTTTCTCGACCGGACGCGTCCGGTGCTCACTGACCGGACGCAGCCCAGAGTCCGGTCGTGTCTGTTTTGCACTGTTTCGTCCGCAGTTCGCTCGCTCGTTGTCGGATTTGATTTCCGTCTTTTGCGTTGGTTTTCTAGAGTTGTGTAGTGTCCCGCTGTGCTTCTAGGAAGCATCCACCCTACATTTAGGGTCGTGGACATTAGCAAGCTCTAGGGTTTGCTTTTGGGGTTGATTCTTGGGATAGTGGCTACTAGTTTCCGGAAGGAAAATTTGAAGCTCCCATTCACCCCCCCCTCTGGTCGCTTTTTGGTTGCTTCTCGATCCTTCAATGGATTCTCCAGGCTGTATGTTCTGGTCCTTCAACCATGTAGTTAGGTGTTGCTTGTGTTGTTTCATGACCCAATCATCTGAACGACCATTTCTATCCGCCGAAATGGTAGCCAGGTGTTGTTCAATGTACGGATGCATCAGTTCTGTGCTTTGCAAGACACTATAATGGGCCTGACTCACTTCTTTGTAAGCATGGTCGACGAACACTTTTTTACCACTTGTGCCCTTCCCAGCCAGCCTACCCTTGTGACGAGAATCAGGTTTACCAATCCCTCTATGTACTTGTAGCCACTCTTGACAACACTCGATGACTTCTTCAGTACTGTAACCCTCTATCATGGAGCCCTCAGGGTATGCTCGATTATGCACGTATCGGCTTAGAACTGACATGAACCGCTCGTAGGACCACATTTCATGCAAGTAGCAAGGGCCCAGTGCCTGTATCTGATGAACCATGTGAATCATGAGATGTACCATTATATCAAAGAATGCAGGAGGTAAACACATTTGTAGTTGGTTCTGGGTCTCCACCATGAATTGATGTAGGTCCTCCAATTCTTTCTTGTCATATGACTTCTGAGAGATCTTTGAAAAGAAGTAGCACATGCGGGTGATGGCCATTTTCAAGAACTCCGACTTTATAGCCCTAATTGCAACCGGAAGGAATACTGTCAGCATCATATGACAATCGTGAGCCTTGCAGTGTGTAAATGATAGGTCTTTCATCGACACTAGCTTCTTCAAGTTCGTTGAAAACCCGGTCGGGACTTTGACCCCCCCCTAAGGAAATTGCATATCGCTCTCCTCTCTTCTGTGGTTAGGTTGAAGCTAGCCGCGGGCAGAGTGTATTTCCATTATCCTGAAGTATCGGATGAAGCTCTGGCATCACTTTTAGCTGCACCATGTCTTTTCGTGATTTTAGACCATCCTTTGACTTGCCTGTGTCCATTAAGGTAGCCATGAGACTCTCAAAGACATTCTTCTGCACGTGCATTGCATCAATGGCATGGGGGACCTCCAATTCTTTCCAATAAGGTAGATACTGAAAGAAGATCGATTGTTTCTTAAATGGTACGCCTGCGATAGGAGGTGTGCTCCTATCTCTGTTCGTTCCATCTGGATTCTTCTTTCCATAGACGACACGTATGTTTCTCACCATTCTGTATACATGTTCTCCATTAGGACGTCTCTCTAGAGGGGGTTCATTCTCCATGGTGTTGTCATAGTATTTCAAGTATAGTTTGCTACGGTACCTGTGACCAATCTTTAAGAAGCGTCGGTTCCTTAGGTAAACTATCTTCTTCGATCCATCTAGGTACACCCATGTGGTACCATCCAAACATACTAAGCATCTCGTCTTGCCTTTGATTTGTCCAGACAAAGCAAACAACGCTGGGTAATCATTGGTGGTAACAAAAATTATTGCTCTACATGTGAAGTCCTCCCTTCGGAACGCATCATACATGGGCTCCCCATATCTCCATAGCCTCTCCATTTCTTGCATGAGAGGCTCGAGAAACACGTCTATATCAATGCCTGGCTGTTTCAGGCCAGAAATAAGAATAGTGAGGAGAAGGTATTTTCTCTTCTGACACAAATATGTTGGGATGTTGTACATGGTCAATATCATTGGCCATGTGTTGTGGGTTCTCATCCTCTCATTAAAGGGATTCATCCCATCGATGCTCAAGTCGAAACGTACATTCCGTTGGTCTTGGCTGAAGTCTTCGTGATTCGTATCAAAGTCTTGCCACTAACTACAATCGGCCGGGTGTGCAATCCTATCATCATCAACCTTACGCTCATCATACCACCAAGTCATGAGTGCGGCTTCCTTAGGGTTTTGGAACATACGCCTCAAGCGGTCGGTCACTGGCAGGTACCACATTACCAAGGCAAGAATTTTTCTCTGCTTTGCATCAGTGCCTAATGGAGTGTCCTCCGGGGACTGAGATTCTTGCACTGGCTTTTTTGTACCATTCTTATTCCTCTTCTTCCCCGTGGATGCTTCGCCCCCGCTGTATAGGTCATTGTTCTTGTACCGGCTGGCCCCACATCAAGGACACTTTTCTAGATCCTTGAACAAGTCACCATGAAAAAGGATACAATGGTTGGGGCATGCATGGATTTTTTCAACACGCATTGTCAGTGGACTTACAACCTTCTTCGCGTGGTATGTGTTAGCGGGAAATGAGTTTGGTTGTGGCAGCAACCATGACAGAAGACGCAACAGATCATCAAAACTACAGTCCGACCAGCCGTACTTAGCCTTCAGGATGAGAAGCTCAAGCACAAAACGTAGCAGTGTCCAGTGCATCGGACAACCCTTTTCAACACCATACACAGTCTCCTTCGATGTTGTTTTCACCCTCTCCAAATTTTCGAGACCTTTTTTGCAGTTTTGGATTATTTCTGGTCAAATGGCCTCAAGCATTTCCTCCAAATTGTCAAGTCAGCTTCATCCCCATCACGTGCTCCGCCGCCATTAGCGCCACCACCTTGTTCAGTGCCACAGTCCCGATCCATTTGATCATGAATCTTGTCCGAGAATTGGAACATGAATTGCAAGGCTTCATCCTCATATTCTTGATCACCGATGTCTAGTCCATCACCATTGTTGTCATTGACAAGCATTTTTTCACCATGATGAACCCACACTGCATAGTTTGCAACAAATCCTCGCACAATCAGATGTTCTCTGATGGTAGTGGCATCTGAAAATGCCATCTGGTTTTTGCAATCTTTGCATAGACAAACAATTGAATCCTTATTCTCTATCAACGTTGTTGCATGCTTCTTTCCGGCTTCAATAAAACGGTCCACCTCTTCACGGAAACCTGTCTTGAACCTTAACAAACCATACATCCAAGATTTCCTGTACTCCATCTTGTAAAAACAAAACAAACCAAAGAAAATAAAGTAAATGAATCAAATTGTATTCCAATTTCAAGAAACATAAATTGCAAAAAAAAACCATTCACAAAAATACATGAAAGTAGGATGTAAATCTCCACTAAAATCAAGTAAGATCGAATAAAAAAGGGTGCAACCTCATTTTTCTAACTTATTTATACTAATAGCTTCAAAACTAGGGTCTAATTGTTTCATACAAAGCTCAAGCCCTTTTATTTATTATAATTAATTTATAAATATTTTAAATTTTACTAATTAGTTAGAATAAATAATTTCAAAGGCAACAAATATTTTACTCACTACAATTCTTTTGCTCACTACAATTCCAACACCGGCCAATTTCATTCCAAATTCATGAAACATAAATTACAAAACAAAAAAATGAAAAGAACAAACCCTAGATCTACATGTACATGAAACATACAAGAAATTAGAGTGTAAATCTCCACTAGCCAAGGGTGCAACCTCATTTTCCTAACTTATTTACACTAATAGCTTGAAAACTAGGGCCTAATTGCTTCATACAAAGCTCAAGAACCATGGAGGAGAGAGAAAAGGAAAGCTCTAATTACTCACTAATCAACCATTAAAACTTCAAAAAAAATAATTGGAATAGCATTTTCTTACCTTCTACAAGCTCTCCATCAAAGTATTTGAGATCAAAACCTTCCCCCTTGGTAGACCAAGTTTTAGGAGGAGCCCAAGGCCCCCCAACCTTTTTTTCACGGGTTGAACTGTGTGTCCCGAGCTGGAAGAAGGCTGGCTGCCTGTGTTACTCGGATGTCCACTGTAGGGGAGCACTGTAGGGGTGGTTCAATCACCAGCCGCCCCTACAGTGTTTTGTAGGGGCGGCTGGAAACGATGGGCACCAACATGCCACTGTAAGTTCGGCACCAACGCTAGCCGCCCCTACAGTGAAAGGGGTCTCGTACTTACAAAGTTTTTTTTTTCAGGTAGTGCCCCCTCCACTAACATTTAGAGAAAAAAAAAGAAATCTCTGGCTCCGATTCTTTGTCATGACCTTGACCATGTGTTGGTAATGAGTAGTTAGCAGGTTGTGTGTTTAGACATGCGAGCTTATTTTATGTTGGGCTTGGCCCATCAATCAAATGAACCAATATGTGTATCTCTGTATTGTGGAAGAAAGACATCAAATATGAACGAACATTTTGTCTCTCATCTCTATACTGTCTTCCCCACCGCGCTTCTCTCCTTGAGACAGCGCCGCCGTGCGTGTTACCCTTAGGATCGTGACATTCTTGTATCAAGCCTTCAGCATAACAAGCTACATACTAATAAAAGCATAAGCTTGGTTAGATAAGAGAAAAGGCAGAAACATGACAACATAAAATGAAAAAACTGAAACAAGCTATAGTAAAGATATGACTGTTTACCAAGACAGGCAGGGATGGCAAAGCCAGGTTAACAATTATATTGGCCTTTGCATGAGTCAGATAGTCACGCTCTTTGGTTTGCGGATCAAACTGTCACGCCTTTGGCACGTAGTGTGTTTAATTGCGCGGTCTAATGGCATGGCAGTATCATCCGTGTAACACGAAGAGCGTGACAGATTTTGTATTCCGCAAGCACATTATTATGTGCCATAAGACCGGCCAGTAGTATTCGTGTGACAATAGACTATGTGTGTTTACGGTCTCTCTGGTCTTATGTTGTTGTGTCACGCTCTTTGGCAGTTTTTGGTTTCGGCAGACTCTTCACTAACAACCTGTGTCAGTGAGTTTTTGGCTTCCGCAAACTAACACATCCCTAACACAACAACATACTGTATATATTGGCCGGAGACAACATGGCGGGGATCGGAATCGGAGGTGCGCCAGGCCACTTTCCTCGATCTGGTCCTCTCAATCTCACCGTGCAGGTACAAGACTGCCCTATCATCCTGTTGTCCAGTACTTTCGTTCGTCATGCTGGGTGCTGTGGTAGTGTGTCATCATGCTTTAGGGAAGCACTATGGATGGTTTTTTGTTTGAGTGATGATACTTTATTTATCTAGCGTCGTCAGTCATTCTGAATGAATTTACTGGCACTTCCCTGTAAACTAGCTAGCTTACTTCTGAAATTATGTGATGGTTGCTTAGTGATGTGATGAATGCTGTAGCATGCCTAGCTAACTAGAAAGGGGTCCCTGAAACCTGCCCCATATATACCCTGCAAGAGCAAGTCTTATCCATCAAGTTCACCACATGCCTCCACTGCCTCCCAATACAGAAACTTCACCCACTCCATCTCCGCATTCAACCACCTCCGTGTCTAAGTCCCTACTCCTTTCAATTCATTTAGCTTCTTCATTATATATGTGGGGCAGAATTAATAATCCCTCAAACTTTCTGCTTGACACTTCCTCCTCCGGTTCCACATAATCATAAGAAGCTTTCTAATCTTATCCAATGCATGAGGTCATCCAAATTCATGACCTTGATCTTTTATCCGGTTATTGAATGACTCGGCTGAATTATTGGTCACATAATCCACCTTACATATTGTTGAAAACTGACTTCTAGTCCATAGTTTAGTACGTGTGCCATTCTCTTAGATATGTTGTAGCCTTAGGTTTTGCTTTCTCCATGGCAGCCCAATATTAATGCTTCTGAAAAAAGAAAAATGGTTGCCCCACCATCACCATCCTCTCCAACCTCAGGCTCAAATTGTCCTCAATCTCATCCTCAGACTGTAACTCAGAACCCTCTCTTGGACCATTCTCCTTATCAGGATCGAGACAAATAGATAGCTGTAGAGAATGTTCTTGTTCTGGCGGGAGTTAGGGCTTGAGTTCTGGCTGCGTGAGGGAGGGGGTGGATAGATGTCAGGGGTATTTTGACAATTCACGGAACTTGAAAGTGGATCCAAAGTGAATGAAAGTGGACACGGAACTTGAAAAAAAAAAGTTAAGAAGGATGGCAGACAGGACACTTGAAAAATTCTAGTGGTAGATAGGGGAGCAACAAAAATTTTAGTGGTGGATAACGAATTTTCTCTAGGTTTAATTTTAATTAGAGATTATTAGATTAATCAATAATTGTTTCTGCTCAGAAGTAGAAGATTAATACTATGTCTAAGACTTCATGTAGTAGTTGTAGTCACGCATCCATGATTTCCAAAATAGTTGCTTATTCAAATTTAATTTAAAGGTCCAGTCTTATTTTGTTTATTTCAAAGAGTATCTTATAATCTAAAAATTTATAACATGGTTGATGCTTTCACTATGATTTTTTTAGCACCAATATATACTTGATATATATAATTTAACCATTGTGTACAAAGTAACACATATAAAAGTTAAAGTATTCTTTGCTTATATTAGACTTGGATTTTTTTTAATTTTAGGATCCATCTTGCATTTTGTACTACCAGGACCCCAAATTTCTTGGAGACGGCCCTAGGAGGTGTTCGTTCCCTCAGGCCACATCGAAGAGACAACAGGTGAGATTTTCTAAACTCTCTCACTCCTCATGACTCTCGATACATTTTTTTTCCCTTTGCAAAGCATTCTGTATCCTCAAGTTGAGTTAAAGGTCTGAAATTCATGTGTTTTTTCAATCTTTTTGTTAATTCCTATTTTTATATCAAATAAGAGTTTTATATCACAAACTACACTATCATAAGTATTACATCCGTATAACAAGTACTAAAAACATGTACCATGTCGCTTAAAATTGTTGGTAGAGCCTAAGGTGGGATCTAACTTGGGGTACTGGTGCTAACCTCAATACTTAAGTCTTACATAGTCATTACTTACTTTAAAGGGATCTCGAGGACCATGTAGTTGGCCACCTTTGGTTTGCAATAACACCCACCACTTCTCAGGATGTTTGAATTTTCTTATCGATGAATTCTATGTGCAATAGTTTTATATGTGTGTATACTAAAATGTGGTTAAAATGTGTAGTCAATTAAAGTAACATTTTTTTAGAAATTATATGGCGTTGTTATTAATATTATTTTAAATGAGTTGTTATTATGTATATGAGTCGTTAAGTAAACATTTTTCATGATTGCTAAAATATTACATATTTATCGCTCATGCTCGAAAAATATTTTTTCCATATATTTTGCTGAAAATATAATGATTATTGTTTTTAATAAAAAAATATTTTTTTATTTTATGAAAATAAAGAGTCTAGATTCTGTCTACAATCTTATAGTTATTAAAGTGGCATAAAAATAGTTGTTTCATGTTTCACCAAGGCACTCAGGATACCAAATTTATTATATCAAAGAATTATACGGATGTTTCTAATTATTGTGTGAATTTATATGATTTATTCTTTTTCCTAGAATGACTTGTATAAAAGTTAACATGAAGGCTCCATTGGACCTCTAATTAGTACTCCCTCCGTCCCTGAAAGAATCAATTTCTAGAATCCGTGTCAGTCAATTTTTTTTTAACTTTGACTAACTTTATAGAAAAGAATAATAGCATCTATGATATAAAACAGACACATTATGAAAATACATTCTATGATATATCTAATGATATTAATTTAGTATCATCAATCTTAATAGTTTTTTCTAGAAATTCGGTCAAAGTTTAAAAAGATTGACTTAAGACAACTCTAGAAATTGATTTTTTCAGGGACAGAGGGAGTAATAAGATGTCAGCATAAATTTTGGTTTCGCTTTATATCATTGCATTGGATATTGAACCCCTCTTTATTCAACTATTAATTATATGGTTAAACAAGCATGATTGCTGCGTGAGGCTTCACATAAGTCAGAGTCACAAATACCATACTAATAAGGCAACACGCGCTCGGTAAATTTATCATCACCGATAATGTGAAGATATTTACAGTGTTATTTGACAAATTTTTAATTTGTTTGCAGTTGTGGACCACAATTCAGTGTCTTATACCATCATGGGCATCAAAGTTATGATTATTCTCCTTCTCATACTGCATAGAGATTCATATCATGTACATGGCTCTGTATCCATATACAACAAACAGTAAGTTCCTCAGGTTTTTTTTTCCTGATGTGTTTGTTTCTCCTTTAAAAATTTTAGTTATGTCACATAGGATGTAGTTGTACCAATTTAGTTTATTAAAAATAAATTAATTATAAAACTAACTACACTTTCATATGCTAATTAACAAGATATTAAGCCAAATTAATCTATCATTAATAAATATTTACTGTAGCATCATATTGTTAAATCATGAACTAATTAAGCTTAATAGATTTGCTTCATGAATTAGCCTTTAAATGTTAAATTAATTTTATAATTAGTCTATTTTAAATATATTAAATTAGAGCCGTAATATTTAATGTGATAGGGCTAAAATTTTTTCTAGGGAAACGAACACCCCTCATGTGTTTGTTTCGTTGGCTAAAATTTTAGTCATATCACATCGTATATTATGACACTAATTTAGTCTATTAAAAATATATTAATTATAGTTACACTGTCACACACGGAAGTTAACATCTCGTGAATTAGCCTTTGACTGTTAAATTAGTTTTGTAATTAGTCTATTTTTAATAGACTAAATTAGGGTCGCAACATCCGATGTGACAATGCTAAAATTTTAACCATGGAAACAAACACGCCTAGTACCTTTATGTGAGTGGTTTATTAGGCTCGTAACTTGTTTCTCAATTTATTTATGGATAATAGGTTCTTCGGGAAAGCTACCACGGCAATAAGTGGAGATATCATACAATCGTATAAAGTTTTAGTTAACAGCATAAGAGCGGTTCAACCTGAATTTCCAGGTCCAGGCGATGTATACAACATCCCCCGTCTCTCAAGGCAGTTAAGTAAGCAAGCACCGCCAAATTGGATTCCCGTCGAACTTGGAAAAGGAGATATGAAAGTAGAAATAGCTCTAAGGAGCGACAATCTCTACCTAGTTGGATTCAAGAACAGCCAGGGACAATGGTACGAGCTACAGTCTGATTCAGGACAAGTGATACCAGGTTCCATCATACTACCTTTTAAAGGTAGCTATGCAGCCCTTCTAGGCGGAGGGGGCAAATTTAATCTGAAAAAATTGCCCTTGGGCCGGACTCCGTTGGGGGATTCTATAGAGCGTATGTTCAATTATCCCTCTGGCAATATCTCTGACGATGAGCTTAAAAAGGCAATAGCAACTGTTATTGTCATGATTTGTGAGGCAGCACGTTTGAATCCGATCAGAGATCTGATATTTCGCAACTGGCCTTATAATGAAGTCAATCTTGATGAATGGTTCGCACAATTGACGGTGTTATGGTGCAGCCTTTCCATGTTTATACTGTGTGAAAACGCGAGCAAATCTTGGACAAATAGCGAAGGGATTGCAGAATTGGGAAGAATTGGTGTCAAAACCCTTCAACAAGCAACTACAATCGTCAACATTGTCCTATGGCCATCGGTTTTCAATGTGAACAATTTGGACCGGTCTTGCACATTGAAATGCAATAATTTTAGGTTATAATGCGCATCAGAATTAATCCAATTCTTATGATCTTCTTAGATGTAAACGTGAGCATGGAGATGAATCCAATAATTATTGTGTACTTCTTAATTGTAATTCGTTTATGTTCGTCCAGCAACTGACTATTATTTATATTTAACTCACCAATTACGTGAGATGGTCTTGCAACTGCATTGTTCGATTATGTTAGGTTGCGAGCGATGCTACTTATTACACTCCCTCTGTCCTAAAATGTAAAGGATCCTAGTTTGTCTGAAGCTAGACTATGTAAAATTTGCCTAAAGATCCAGATGGACAGAGATTTTTATTATCTATAGAACCTGGGTTCTAGAATCCCTTAGGATTCAGACACTAGCTCAACCGTCCTACAATAATTTCGAAACCTTACAAAAAGAAGTAACCGCCCAGCTTTACAAATTGCTAGAAACACACTCGTCGACACAAGTTCACCACTTATCCATCACAACCAAAGTGAACACAAAAGGAAAAGTAGCAGCATCTTGAGCTTGAACACAGGCATACTCCCTCCGTCCCCAAAAAAAAAAAAGAGTCGTTATAGCATGCGTGTTGGTCAAACTTTCTCAACTTTGACTGAATTTGTATAAAATATATGCAATATTTTATCTCCAAATAATTTTATTATAAAAGTACATTCAAAGATCTATCCAATGATACTAATTATGTAATATAAATATTAATACTTTATTTTATATATTTGGTCAAAGTTGATATCTGTTGAATTTTGGAAAAAGTCTACTTTACCCCCTCACCTATTAAGGGTTGTCTACTTAATGTCCCAACCTATGAAAC
Organism: Coix lacryma-jobi var. lacryma-jobi; assembly: GCA_009763385.1. Classification (NCBI taxonomy): domain Eukaryota; kingdom Viridiplantae; phylum Streptophyta; class Magnoliopsida; order Poales; family Poaceae; genus Coix; species Coix lacryma-jobi. The sequence continues at coordinate 63,734 of CM019825.1, read as the reverse complement.
CATCTGTTTTAGCCCCTGAACTTTATAAAACCGGTCAAATTACCCCCTCAGACGGTTTTAGACGGTGGTTTTGCTACAGTAACGACGGTTTTGGTTTTTTTCTTTTTTATTTATTTTGGCTGAATCTTTGAAAAATCATAGTAAATCCCAGAAAAATCGCAAAATAGAAAATTTAATTTTGTTGGACTCCACATGAGTAGATCTACACAGAAAACATATAATATTATATGCTTTAGTATAAAGTTTTTGTTGTAGATTTAGGTCTATTCTTTTTTATAATTAATTGAAATAATTCATAATTATAGTTTGTATGGTCTAATTGTAGTCAAATTTTTATGGTGGCCTAATTATTGTATGCTTGAACTATAGTAAAAATTTTATACTCATTGGATCAAGTATATTTAGTTATAGATTTATTTAGGGTTTATGCTTGTTAAATCTAAATAAATCTATAACTAAGATATATATAATCCAATGAGTATAAAATTTTTACTGTAGTTCAATCATACAATAACTAGGTCACCATAAATGAATCATAGAAACTACAGTTATGAATTGTTCCAATTAATTTGAAAAAAGAACAGATTTAAATCTACAATAAAAACTTTGTATTAAAGCATACCGTATTATATATTCATTGTATAGATCTACTCATGTGGAGTCTAACAATATTAAAATTTCCATTTAACGATTTTTCTACGATTTACTATGATTTTTGAAAGATTCCGCCAAAATGAATAAAAAAGAAAAACCATAACCGCCGTTACTGTAGCAAAACCACCGTCTAAAACCGTCTGAGGGGGTAATTTGACCGGTTTTATAAAGTTCAGGGACTAAAACAGGCGGTTTCATAGATTGAGACATTAAGTAGACAACTCTTAATAGGTGCCGTTGAATTTTTGGGAAGCGAGAATGACTCTTTTTTTTAGGACGGAGGGAGTACTCCCTGGAAGCGAAAGCAGTGGTGCTTCAGGCAGCCATGTTAACATAGGCTGGAAGTAAGAGGATATCCTTCCTCCCGATGGATTCCTACTAATCGGATCCCTTCGTACAGTTCACTCTGTTCACATCATTGAAGTACGGGTGCTCCAGACTCCAGTGCCTTATTTGCAGAGATCTGCTTCGCCAGCTCATATGGCAGCATTTTGTCCAGCAACTGCATGCAGCAAGTCAGGGGCCGTTTGGCAGAGCTCCACGGAGCGGATTCTCAAACAGAATCACTCCCTGACTGTCAAACGTATTTTTCAGTGAGAAGTGATTCTTTGCTGATTCTGTGAAGTGATTCTCTGAAATGAACTAAGAGGCTGAGAGCTGAAAAAAGTAGCTTCACCTGATTCTGTGAAGTGATTCTCTATCCTGATTTTGAGAATTTAACCTAAACAATCAAAGAGAATCTACTTTCAGCCACAGAATCACTTCACCAGAGAATCTGGGAGCACAGCTGGAGAATCAGGGAGCACAGCTCTCCCAAGGCCCTCAGAATGCAATCCTCACAGGAACCTCTAACCGCTTCTTTGACGGTTTACAATTTCGGTGAAATTTCACCGAAATTTTTGAAATATCGTATTTTTCGCTGTGGTCCAAAAAAAATTATATCGGTTACAATTTTCAGTCAAATTCATCTTTTACTCCAAAATTACACCAAATCACACTAATGATCCTCCATATCTCAAACCCCCAGATTCTTCAAATTTATTTAGTTTTCTTACTCAGCGGCACTAGCATACGTAGCTCGCCCACCGTTAGCCCGTTGTTTTACTGCGGCTCTACTTTTATAATATATTTTATTATTTCATCAATATTACATAAATTTGGCTCTACTTTTATAATATATTTTATTATTTCATCAATATTACATAAATTTGTGATGGATGATGGATTAGAGAGTTTTTGCAATGAAATAATGTAAAAAAATTCAAATTTAATTTGAATTTATTTGAGTTTGACCTCATATTTCTGAAATTTCGCATTTATCGGTGGATTAGCAAATGCTTACTGTAGGTCTGTAGCACCATATTATCAAGTCATAGACTAATTAGGCTTAATATGTTCGTTTCGATAATAATCCTCCGACTAACAAATTAGTTTTGTATTCAGTCTATTTTTAATAGACTAAGTTAGAGCTGCAACATCCAAAGTGACATGAACTTAAAAAGAGTTTGAGGAACCAAACATGAACAGAGTTCCCCAAGCCCAAGCTACAGTGTTCTAATTCACAGAATCACATTTATAGTTGTAGTAAAATAAAACCGGTAACCAAGAAGGGCTAGGGTCTAAAAGCAAAAGCCAAGAAACCTAGCAAAAATATGTGTTTTGGGGCCAATATGCTTCAGGTATTTTACATCTTTTGAGATGTACTCCCTCCGTATCGCTTTTAGATGACGTTTTGGACAAGGTTTGAGTCAAACATTGAAAATATAAATCATGAATAACTTTTAAGTTATTGAGTTGAGACAAAAAATCATATAAATAAATTTGTCTTAAAAAGTACTTCATAAAAGTATACATATACCATTTTACAATAAATATTTTTAAAAATACAAGTGGTCAAAGTTGCATTTTGGAGACCGTGTAGTTGTCCTAAACGTCATCTAAATGCGATACGGAGGAAGTATACGTACATTAATTAATTAATTTAATTAATACATCAGACTAAGAGTCTGCTTAACCAGCTTCCAACGTACTACGTAGTACTACTCTGTATCGCAAATAGAAGTCGTTTAGGACAGCGACACGGTCTTCAAAGCATAGCTTTGACCACTTGTTTCTTTAAAAATATTTGTTGTAAAGTGGTGTATATATATTTTTATGAAAGTATTTTTCAAGACAAATTTATCTATATAATTTTTACATTTCTAAACTCAATAATTTAAAAGTTATTCATGATTTATATTCCCAATGTTTGACCGAACCCTTTTGCAAAACGACTTCTAAATAGGATACGGATGGAGTATATAAATAAAAATGGTCCTGACCAATGAAATACAGCATACACCATTTTCGGATTAGGCGACAGGTAATGTAGATCTCCAACTGGCTACAAAAATCCTCCATAGTAGGCTAGTGGCTTGAGATTGGCCACCTGCCACAATTAGATAGATGAAGCAAATAAGGATATGGCGAGTGTTCAAAGTTAAACTGGCGGTGGGTGGGCGGTTTTTTTTAATTTTTAACCTTTTTTAAAAAAATATTTCAATAATAATCTCACCCAAACAAAATTTGTACATTCTAACCCTTTTGATCGCGCCAGCGAGTATTTTTTAACCTTTTTTAAAAAATATTTCAATAATAATCCCACTCAAATAAAATTTGTACATTCTAACTCTTTTGGTCACGTCAGCCTCACTGGCGTGACCAAATAACGTTGTCGCGCCACCGGGAGTGGCGTGACAAGGTCTTACACGTCGGACATCGTTTCCAACGTGGAAAACTTTGTCACGCCAATGCATGTGGCGTAGCAGTATGGTCTTGTCGCGCCACCAGAAGTGGCGTGACAAGACTGAATTTTTGAAAAAATTATAACTCTTCAATACGACGTCGGCTGAAGATGATTTTTATATGAAAATTGTAGCTCTCGATGAGATTTATAACTTTTTAGTTTTGAGTTTTTTCATTTGAGGACGTTAAGATGCTCGAAAAAATAAATACCTTTTTCAGCACCATAATAAACGCATGTAAGAGTTCGCGTTTTTTAAAAATTCATATATTTTTTTTGCATGGTATCAAATAAAGATACTTTTTTAGCATATGATTTTGAAAAAAATCATGTTTTTTATATCTTTATTTGATACCATGTAAAAAATATATGAATTTTCAAAAGTGACGAAGTCTTATATGCGTTTATTATGGTGCTGAAAAAGTATTTAATTTTTTTGAGCATCTTAACGTCCTTAAATGAAAAAACTCAAAACTACAAAGTTGTAGATCTCATCGAGAGCTACAATTTTCATATAAAAATTATCTTCATCCGATATTGTATTGAAGAGTTATAATTTTTCAAAAATTCAGTTTTGTCACGCAACTTCCGATGGTGCGACAAGACCATACTGTCACGCCACATGCATTGGCGTGACAAGGTTTTCCATATTGGAAACGATGTCCGACGTGTAAGACATTATCACGCCACTCCCGGTGGCGCGACAACGTTATTTGGTCGCGTCAGGCGACCAAAAGGGTTAGAATGTACAAATTTTATTTGGGTGGGATTATTATTGAAATATTTTTTAAAAAAAGGTTAAAAATTTTAAAAAAAAAGCCTTGGGTGGGCGGGCGGGTGGGGATAGGGTAACAAACAGTGACAACAGGTGAAAGTTCTCCACACAAACATATGTTGATTCTGTATTGCCATCCTCGGCCTATACAACAGTCAGCTCCACCATTTTCCCAATATTTTCCGCCAAAATTTCACACTAGTTAAACCAAATTGAAACAAGGTACATGTGAGTGCAAGCACACAACAATTAATGCCACTGCCACAAAAAGATTCAGTTTCATAATTAAATAAACAGTTGTCGAAGTGCCTGTAAATTTGTAGTGACACATGTTCTATTGCATCGTACAAAAAGATCCTTTTGATGTAGTCCCAGTGATATAACTGCCCGCGATGCCTTGTAGGAGACTAGCATTCAGATAGTAAACATTGTTTTCAAAAAGGTAGAATTAGATAAATGAATTAACATAACTTAGTTATATTGTTTGCAGTTTCATATAGAAACACAAACAACACTTACATATTCAACGAGCAATTTAATTAATTACAAAACATGAATATGATTTACATATTTAACAGGTAAATCAGCACAAATAATGAACATAGAACATACCAGCTCAACAAGAATACCATCCAGCCCTTCATGCAAAAGACACGGGGTTCACCCAAGGTGAAGATCCAAATTCACACCCAAAATCCTTGTAGTTGGACAACAATACTCCCTGTAAAAGAACCATGTAAATAAGACACCAAAAAAAGTGGAAGGAGAGAAACAGACGTACTTTCGACAGCACAGCCAGATCGCCAACCCAGATCGTCTCCTTAATTGTGGAGGAGGGCGACTCCTGGATCGCCGCAGGGTTTCGATGCCTGGCTGCTCTAATCGCGATGGTGCACTAGGTACCTTCGCCACTGCCTGCCCACCGAAGGTCGCAAAATTTGTATACTAGTCAATACGCCCGCCTAGCTCCATCGTTGTAGCAGGTGCTCTTTGTCTGTGTTCGTCTCCAGGGTGAACTCGGCTTCTCGCCGTTCACTGCAGGACCGTGACTGTAAACTCTCTAACCTCTCTTAATGAAGCACGTGTCAAGCATGCTTTTGAAAAAAAAGACACAATAAAAGTGATGTTAAATTACCATATGTCTATCGTGGAGTTTGCATAGTCTCATTATCCTGCCGTTTTTCTTTTTCTTTTTCTAGGCATGCTTCCGTTATCCTAAAAGAAACTTAGGCTGAATCATATATTTCCTATCCTCAGGAAGTAACTAATCCCATGTGTATATCTCTAGATTTAAGGTATGTATAACCCGACGAGATGTACGTAAACGTACTATATGGTCATACTAGATCATCTAGGGTAGTATGTATTTCAAATATACAAGCAAAGCATACATAGTATATGGCCATAATTATTTTATATACTACTATAATGGTTTTATATTAATATATTAAAAAATATTGGGTCTTCTGAAAAAAAATTCATACAGTAATATTTGAAGTATCTTAAAATAAGTATATAAACATACTCAAACTGATAAATGGGTATGCACACACACACAAATAACAGGTTTTGTGTAGACCTGTCCAATTCCTTAATTTCTATTTGGTAACAGATGGCAGGACCTTTTCTTAGTGATTAAAGAAAGGGAAAGCAATTGAAATGAAAAGTTAGAGTACCATAATTTTCCTTTGGATCTATGAAATGTTACTACTGCCAGCATGTTTTTATTCCAACCAGAAGTTGAAGGTTTTGTATCGTCATCTTTAACATCTGGATTCTGGAATACAGAAATATATCATGTATGACCATATGTCTTAGACTATTAAAATAGAGAAATATAAGTTGAACGGTACAATTGTCATCTTCTAATCACTACGTTATTTTTTAGATTACCTAATTACCCGTGGGCAGAGTAAACACAATGATAGATAGAAAGATCATTTTTTATAACACAGAAATGTATGATCTGATATATTTGACTTTTTCGCTACATTGGAACCAATCTGCTGTGCACCCCCCCCCCCCCCCTCTCAAAATCACACTTCTATGCTCCACTCGATCACAAAAATATATCCAGTAAATGATGTGACCTGTTTATTGTATAGCTAGTTTAATTTTTACTTATGTTTAAAGTTTACTAGATAAGTGCTGAGAAAAGAAGTGCTAAAAAAGGCTAAATACTCTGCTATTTGCTAATACGATATGCTTATTCAATTTCGAGTTTGCCTACTGCTTCAATTCTGACCTGAATATTTTCTGACCTGCTACAGACAGCTCAAAACCAACTTGAGTTTAAACTATTCTAAGCTACTTAATAGCGGTAAAAAAGGTTGTCATGCTCAACACTTATCTTTCAGATTCAAAAGGTTTATTCCTGATGACTTCATTACCAATTAGGGAATTCCTGTACATTTGGGTCCTTGGTGTAGGACCAGGTACAGCATGTGAAACACTACTAGTTCTAGCCAACATAAAGGCTACATATAAAAAAAATGCAAGCTGATCATTTGGATGAGCTAATTATATTAAGGAAATATTCTAGTAAGTTGCATGCCATCTATTCTACATCTATTGCTAGTTTCATATCTTATATGCACCAAATGAAAGATTTTTTTAACCAGAACACATAAGCTTACTACCAAAGATGACAGTGATCAATAAATGAGAAGCATATCCTGTATTTTTTAAATGTTCCCACCATCTTAAAATGATGTTAGATGGTAGGAAAGGAGTAAAAGTCAGACTTTGAAAAGGCATTTCAATAACCCTTCCATTTCTGTTTATCACTGGACCTCCCATTGCAGTCGACAAGTAAATGATGGTATTGGAAAGAGAAGAAAACTCGGGTTAATTGGATTCATGCCTTCTCTGACAAGAAAGAAGATAACTTATATTTACACTGGGTGACGTGCACATGCAGCATGCATGTGTTTATGGTTGTAATGTGTGAGGAAGTTCAAAAATATAAAAAATTATCAAAATTAAAATGCCCACAAAAATCAGAATAAAGCAACCAACATTTGGAACATAACAATCTATCATGATGCCACACATGATCGGTAAATGTTACATAGCTTAGCAATTTGACAGATAACCTGTACTATTGTTGCACAATGCTGGTTTCAATTCTAATATCCATGGCTCGAACCAATTTCGGTTCTAGAACAGGTATTAACACCCTGCACGTTTGGAATGCGAAATAATTTGACAAACCTAACAATCTACTGGTGCTTTGCACCATAAAATTATGTTACTTGTGCACAGAAACTTGAGTTGAAAAAACAGTAAGCACGAATTAGTATTAGATAAGGGCTTTAAAAGTGTGCCACTAAAATCTTGAAGTACATGGCAAAGAAATATATGAAATACTCTGAGTGTCTGGCTTAAGGTTGACATCATTTCATAACCATACTTGACTAAGAATGCCACAAGCTTTGACTAAAACGTCAGCATAAGAGCTCCTCAAAAGGGCTTCTCACAAAGGCATGTCCAGTGAGACTTGTGTGTCAGGTTTTGAGTTTTCTCCTAAATGTTTCATAGGGAAGGATCAGACGATCCCAATCAACAGCCACATATGTGCGGGCTTACAAATTTATGCTTACCCTCTTGTGTAGTATTTGACTCACTGTCCTCTTGCTCCACCAGCTGGTCAAATTTATAGTCCCCTGAAATTTAGGAAAAACAATTATTCAGTAAAGCCAACTAAATTGGAAGGGAATCCACATACTTCCCACAAGGAAATTACACCAGAATATAAAGGTTATTAAAAGTGGCCAGAATACTGAATAATGGAATCAGATTACCAATACAATTTTAGTACAGTTCTCAGAAGAAAAAAAAAGCATAAGAACTAAGCTATTTGGTAAAGGCCACAAAGGATGGAGCAACAAGAAACAGGAGATTCACAGTCCTAAGACCTGGTTTGAGGATGGAAGGTTTGCAACTAAAAATTGGAGTTGTTTATTTGAGACAACCACTAAACATCACTTATTTGTGATTGCAACTGGATGGAGTAATATATATGTCCTCCTAAAACGAAGCCATTGGCAGCAAATAGTCCATAATCCATATACTAGTATAAGATTTAAATAACTGAAGTACCTTCACAAGCTTTGCTAAGCTGCTACCCTTTTCGGATTCGTTTCCAGTGTCAGAATCTGCATTACCGACACTATTGTAAACATCTTGGACTTTTAACATCTCAAAACTGGTAAGCTTCAAGATATTAGTGCATCCAGTCTTTCGGAGGTACATAGTGCATTGCTATTGTAATAAAAAACTACACAGAAACTGCATTTTAGCAACTATCAAGATTATTAATTCCAAACAACGGCTACTAATTCCCCCACTGCAAATGCATTGTGCCTTTACCTAGAATGCAGGTCAGGCGGAGGAGCTTCGCTGGCCAGCCAGAGAAAAACTATACATGAATTGTATTTTTAGGACTACTTGTCTGATTTATGCAGAGTACCATACTACAGACATATTTCTAAGGGCATATCCAAATGAGAGACATCATTATTGATAGTAAATTTGCAGCGCACATTGTCCTATCCTATTGGCATGCCCTATTGAACAAGTAGCGATGCAGATGAACCCTGGCCACTAAAAAGCTTTTCCAAGCTAATCAAGTATAAGCACAGCTTGCCATAATGCATATAGAGCATATAATATAAGAGAAACAGTTATAAAAACATTATTCACTTGCATAGAGCACAACCTCCAAGATCATCAGAGGTGGGTACAAATCGTAACTTCATTATCTGTTCAATGGAATCAACTCCAGCTTCCCTCCCAGCAGCTTTAGCATTTTTGTTCTCTGCTAAAGCCTTCTGTTTTTGAACAAGATTGCGGTAACTATCACAATACCATTCTGACGGGACTTCGGATAGTCCAACACAAGCTGCATTTGGTACAAGCAAGCCAGTTGTTAAAACCATTCTCATAAAAAAAAAGAAGGAACACACTTCACGAACAAATAACCAAAATCCTGGCCTACAAAGAATCATCCCACGCCACAGCAAACCGGTTAACTGACCAGCCACGTAGCTGGACACTGGGTGACCAAAAAAGGAGCGGACTAGGGGGTGGAAGTCAAGAGAAAAGGCCAGATTAGGATCAAGCGGACAGAGAAGAACCTTTGAAGCTGTGTTGAGGGCACACATGTCTAGAGCTTAACTTCATCGGGATTAAGGCGAGTTTCACAGACACAGCCTACAGAAAAATTATCTTCCTCTAACCAGACCACAAAACACCTACCATGGGACCAGATCTCTTGACTGTACTAGCCCAACACAATAAACAGATACTGAGAGTAGTAATATGTATTAGCCGAGGAAAAATGTGCTAGGTGATTTCAAAAACAAGAACTAGTATTCTTTTAATAGTAGCAACATATACTTGGACCTGGGCTAAATCAGTAACACAAAAAACTTTCACATCTAGCAACACTAGCGATGTACTGTGAGATACATATTAGATAAACTGACAGGAAGATGCAAGAGTAGGAGCACTCACCGTCAGGTTGTGGAGGTCGTTGCCCAGAGTTCGAGTCACCGCACACTTTACTCGATGAAACACGCACGGGGCATGCTGGCCCTTTCTTGGCGCCATGGCCGCCGAGCACAGCACCACAGTGCAGCAGGCCGAAGAGCACGACACCACAGTGGAGCAGACCGCTGCCGCCGCCCCAACTTGTACACACGAGAGAGGGAGCAATCGAAGGGGGGAAATGGTTAGGAAGCAGGGGGGTTTGATTTGTACTAGTATCAATCGAAGAACACCAACCATGATTGGCCTGATTACCAATTTGATACCATGATTTTGGCCATTGCCAATTTGATGTACTGTAACTAGCCTGGACGCCATGGGTAAAGATCGAGGCCCGATGATCCGGTCCGAAGTCTGGGTTTTTAGCCCGATAGCTACCGGGTCCGGGCCGGCTCGATGCACGCTGCAGACCGGGTCTAGACCATATCCTCGGCCTGGCCCAGTATATATAAATATATAAAAAATATTTATAAATGTAAAAAATATATTTAAATTGGATCGGACCTGGGCCGATGGAGCGGCCCGGTGGACCACCGTGTCTAGCCCGAGCTCGGGCCGGACTGGGCCGGGCGGCCTAGTTGCTCATCACTAGCCATTGGTATGGAAAAAGAAGATATGGCGCGACCCCACCCCACTCACGGACGAGGCAATTTGGTTCCAGCCACAACCTGCCACAGCTGACCTTAGCTAAAGTGTAGCAGTCATAATAAGTATGACAAGCGGTTACACTTTTCTTATTAAAGAAAATCTTGTCATATTTTTCTATTCTATGATATGTGGAGTCCATAAAAATCTTGTCTAAGGTTAATTATCAACCAAACACTTACCAATTTAATCAAATTTGTCTAAAATAAAATATATCAAAGTGTGACTAGCAACCAAACAATCAGCCCGACAACTCCAGGCGTGTGACTCGCTTTCACTGTTGCACATGCAAGATGCCAATTAGCCATGCGTTCGACTTCGACTACCTTGATAATGTCATGCTAACACAAATAAAAAATCTAATCATTTTTTTTGATTGGCTATAACATTCAAATAGGTGTGTTGTACGTAACGAAACGAACAAAACTAAACCTCACTTCTGTATATTTTGAAAAAATTTATTTTAGTAGTAATTTATGTGTAATATGTGCTACAATATTTATTAAATCAGTTACTATTATATAATACTAAAGTTTCTAATCTAAAAATATAATAAAGTATTACATACACATAAACTCAGGGCAAAAAATATCAAAAGGAATTACTACCACATGATATTAAACTCCAATTACTAAAGTTATTACATACTCCCTCTGTCGAAGAAAACATGCAATTCTGGAACAGTACCACGTTTTAGTATCTTAAGTTTAAATAATTATAGATAAAAATATATTAATAGTTATGATATCAAATAAACATCATTAGATTAATTACAAAATGTACTTTCATACAAAATTTATTTGGGTTAATAAATATTAATACTATTCACTAGAAACACGGTCAAACGTGAAGTACTTTAGTGGGCACGCAACCCATAGTTACATGTTTTTATGGACGGAGGGAGTAGTATGCAGGGGTCTAAAAAAATATGAGGGGTTACTACCACATAATACTATAGTTATATAAGTATGAGTGCAAATTTTTAAAGTAACCATTGTATAAGTTATCAATTAGAGGACAAGTTATTATACAACTAGCTCAAATCTACTCATTTTCGCTTGAATCTGCTACACATCTAAAGCAACCATTGGGGAGGGGGTAATCCTTTGTGCTTCATAATTTGCATCATAAGCTAAGCTTTTTTAAAACGGAACGTATGTAATGCAAACCACACCCTTCGTGAAAACTCGTGCAAACCACGGTAAAACAAATCATCTAAATTCACCAAAAAAATCACACATGTAGATGATACGATGATACACAATCTTGTAAAATATCTTGTCCAAAATTATTTTCTCTACAACTGTTATATAGGACAAAAACTCAAAAAAGCATTTTCTTGACCTATACTGAATTAAAGTCAATATTAGGGCTAAAAAATCATTTTAGTATTTACATTTTTAATTATTTATCTATACTTTAGTTAGGACAAAGTGTCAACATTAAAAGTGTATTCATTATTTTCTATTTTATAAAATTATTTTTCAAGACAAAACTCTATTTAAACAAGCAAGTCATGTAGAACCCTAATTCACTTTTAATAAACAAAGGAAATTTAAGCACTTTAATTCAACATGTGATGATGCAATGCAATGCTTATGCTCATTAGTGGCTAATGTTGTTTCTAATACAATGCTTGACACCAGGGTGTCACATTGGGCGTGCACGCGGAGAACAAGGAGGAGGTAATGACACATGGGGCCTACTTGTCGGTGTAAGAACCTATTTGTGCCGCTTAAAGGGGCATCGGACGCGCCGATGGATGAACATTGGACGCTCTGATGCCGGTCGAGAGAGCTCCAAAACCGCCAAAGTCACATCGGATGCTTCCTGTGCCTTGGCATCGGACGCTGACCAACATCCGATTGGGCATCGGACGCTCTGATGGTGACACATCGGACGCGACGCCAACACTGTTCCAGCTGGTGCTGTCTACAGTGGGACATCGGACGCTGAATGCTGCATTTTGGGTAGTTCCGAAGTTCTCCGTTACAGCTCCCTCTCTCAACCAAGTTCCAATTCAAATAAGAAGCATATAAACATCAGTTGGAACCTAGTATGAGCATCCTCGCACAAAGCCTCAATTTTATAAATATTTCGCCATAGGCTAAGTATCTTTTTAGAAAATAGGCGATAAAACCGATGAGGAGACAACACGTGGCCACCAAAACTAGGGGTCTTAACCATTACGAGCCCCAAATGCTTCTCCTAGCGGTGGACGAACGCAATGGTTGCTCAAGCTTAACCAAAAAAAGGAGCAGAGTGTACGTTCTTCATTCAGTTCCAGGAGTCGTACTCTTCTTTACCAACAGCGTCCTGAACTCCTCTGAAATGCTGAAAGATAATTTTAATTAGCAAGCCCATAGTCTATTGGTAACTTGAAGAAAATAGAAGCAAGCAGCATTCTCTCCAGAGTAAAATCGAACTAGAAGAAAAGAAAATAGAAACAATCAGCATTCTCTGCAGAGTGCAGAGCCCTGCGGAGCAGCAGCAGCCTCATGCCACCACGCCCACCTCGACGTTGTACTTGCGTGGACCAATCGCCCCGGCGAAGTAGCCATGCTGATACCGCCATCTCCGACCGACCCCGACATTGACCCGCGCGCGCAGCGGCCATGAGGACGTTCCACGGCCTGCGTTCGCGCTACCTCCACCGCACCTCCCGCTCTCCTTCCCGGCCTTCGCCATGTCCTTCACCCCTTCCTCCCCGACCCGCGCTGCACCCACCGTGGGCCCGTCCTGCTCCTGCCTACCGGCGCTCGTCGACGCACGGCCGTCCCATTCCCAGCCATCCTGTCCAGGACCCGCGCGTCCACCTCGCCCCGGGCAACGTCGCCTCCGTGTCCTCGCGCCTGCGGGCAGACGTCCACGTCCCCGTGCTCTACGTACTAGGCGCTCATGGCCGTCAGCGTCATCGTGTCCGATCCCTAGCCAACATAACCCGACGCTCACCGCCGCCGAGGTCTCCCGCGCTGCTGCTCACGCTCTCCAACCCCTGCGTCGCCTTCGCCGTTGTGGGCACCGGGGGCAAGGTCCCTCCCGGCCTCCGCACCGTGCTCCTCGACTTCCCGATGTTCATCTCGCTCCTGCAGGAGACCGAGCCACACCATCAGGACGGTAGCGACGCGGTAGGGGTACGTGTAGGGATGCAAGTTTAAAATATTTTAGGTCATTAGGTCGACCCAAAAAAAAAATGATCAAATGAATTAGGATGGCGTTTTCGTAGTTTGAGAAAAGTGCAAAAATGAGCTAGAATAACATTCAACCGTAAATAGTTAGCTGACCCAAAATACCTGTTGGGTACCCACTCGCATCCTTAGGTACGTGGTCCGCCGGTCGTACCCGGCGGCGGTGCTGTACTCGTCGGGCACCACCGAGCGCACCAAGGCGGTCGAGTTCACCTACCGCAACCTCATGCCCCGCACCGCCAAGCAGCGGGCGCCGGCGCCGAGGCCGGTGGCCGGAGATGCTTATGCAAAAAATTGAACAAGGGGGACTCGGGACTCGGGAGAGTGGAGCGGGAAGAGAGCAATAAATTTGATGCACAGTGCGAATCCACGTGTACTTCCACGTGAGCAGATCAAGCTTTTAATTGTGAACCAGCTTATACACGTAAGCGGGCTGCGGGCGGAACAGAATCAAACGGCATGCGTGAGCCCGTGACCGTGATGAGGGGGAGTTCCTCGCCGTGCTGCACTCCGCGCCAACAGCACGCGCTTGCTGCACCCTCGCTCCGTCCGTCGCCCTCTGCGCCTGCCGCGAGTGCGCCGCGCTGGACGCGAGATCGCCAACTCGCCATGCATGTCGCCCGCTGCGATGGCAACACGCGCTCGCTGCGCGCCGGCCCGCACCGGCTTCGCATGCTCGCCGTGCGTTGGGGCCGTGTCTCACCCTCCGCGATATATTGACAGCAGCAATCGGACCGGAGAGAGAGAGAGTGAGAACTGAGAATAGATGAGGTAGCGTCCATGATCTTGATGGCGTCGAAATTCGAATGAGTAGTAGCGTCCGATGCCCAGCGCGAATGCTAAGCCGCCGGCACGACCATGGCCCATGGCGTACACCTAAACCTGGGAATGGGTCACGATCCGGCCCTAACCCCACTCCAATCCAATTATACTATCAGCTGGGTCCAATCCCACTCCAACCCTAACTAATTTGATTCAACTCAATTCAATCCGATCCTTAATGTCACAGAATCCTGATCCACTTACGATTCTTTTTAGGCCCGAGGATCGACCCACACCAACAATCCAAGGGCCCTCACACGCATATGCTGTCACTACCAATTCGTGCTGCCACCAGCAATCCAGCCGGCAAATAAAACCAAGGGTGCCCACTAAGATCATGAGAGCAGCTGGTAAATGTGTAAATAAAAAATAAATTACATGTCAAAAAACTAAAAAAAACATAAATTACATCAAACAAATTTCATCTGTTACACTTTTTCCGTGCAAATTGACTAAAGTCAGTTTTGTTCTTGCACTTGCATTTGCATCTTTTAGATGAATGAACACCCTCAGTAGTCAGTACCGGATCCTGAAATAGGACATACCAATCTGAGAACAATATGAGAAATAAAAATCAGAGTAATATCTATGTTGTATTGCACAAAAATCAGAGCCCATCGTATAGGAAATAAAAGGCTACTCTTCAACTGCCTCCATGGGCGATGACTGAGCAACCTTTAATATTTATGTTGTGCAAAAATTGTCATGCAAAGAAACTTAAGCTGATTATAGTGCACAGAAACTTAAACTGGAATCCACTTAGTAATATATTAATGCAGTGGCTGACCAGACCATATTATAATACCAAAAGAATATGCAGTGAACACATGAGGGAATCACTTAGAAATATAGCAAGCTATTTTTTAGTTGATATACATCTATACAAGCAGTATGCGTTTCACAAAGAGTGATACTTCCAGAAGCAGTATACAAGCAGTATACACCTTTATTTAAGTAAGCACTAACCTCTCAAACATATGCTTCATCGGATTCAAACATCAGCACCTTCTTCATCTGACTCGAACATTCGTTGTCCAGTCATTGGTTGACCTGCAATGAAACAAGACAAACATATAAACCATCAAAGACAAGCCGGCTTGCAAAATGTGTCTCAAAATGATCCTTCATCATCATTAGCAAATCATGTCTTATTCAGCATCATAGCAAACAGCCAGTCTTTCGCACATACTAATGCTTCAAGTGTTTCTGGAGAGAGAGAAGTCCTATTTTTGCCCAGTATTCTTCCAGCACAACTAAATGCAGATTCAGAGGAGACTGTGCTTACAGGAATGGACATGAAATCTCTGGCCATCAAAGACAAGATAGGATATGCATCTGAGTTTTTTTTCCACCATGCTAGAACATTAAAGTTCTCTCCCGCTCTCACAACTACTCTAGGATCACCCAAATAAATGTCTAGTTCAAACCTTTCCGAGCGAGTCCTCAAGTTTTGTGAAGAAAACTGAGCAAATGCAAGCTCCACACGCCGTTTGCCACGAAGTCCAGTCGAACTCGAGTCGCCCTGACTTAGTACCTCCTCTTCATGTGAAATGAAGACTGGACCGGCGATGTTCCTCACAATCCTCTCATACTCCAGATAATATTGATTCAAATATTTTTTGAGCTCTCTCATTTTCTCTTCTGCTTCTACACTCTCAACAGTCATGAAATAGAACTTGACAAAGTCAACTTTCATCGATGGATCTAGGATAGCAGCTATGAGAAGTATCATACTAGGTGCATCCCAATACTTCTGAAACTTGGTATACATAGATTCAGCCAACGCATTGAGCAATGAATTGGCATTCCACGCCTCATCAAGCAATACATCTCGGATTGCCATCATCATCCGCAGAAACAAGTGAGCCGTTGGATGCCTATCCGCAGAAAATGCCTTAGTGGCATCACTGAATTGTTCTAGAAATTCATGAAGTGATGCAGCGTCCTGCCAGTTTAGGTCACTAGGACAATCCTGAAATTGCTCAAATGCAAATCTGTTCAAAGCTGCTTTGTACTTCAGGCCTTCACTCAACATATCATATGTAGCATTCCAACGGTGTGGAACATCTAGAACCAGCCCTGACTTGCCTTTGAGACCTAATGTCTGAACTATTGAGTTGAATGTTTGGAGTCGTGAAGGTGTAGAGGTGGCAACCTTGATAATGTCTCTTATCCTTTTAACTGCATCTGGAATGACTTCCAACCCTGCTTGAACTATTATATTCAGCACATGAGCAGCACATCTCACATGTAGATGTTCACCCTTAAAGAACATCCGCGAACCTAGAGCGGCACGTAAATCTCTAATTGCTCTATTGTTAACACTTGCATTGTCTAGAGTCACTGAGAACACACGATCAACCAAACCCCACTCCACTAAGCAAGCAGTGATCCTATCTTGAACAGCAAATGAGTTATGAGGGTAGGAGATCTGCTTGAATGCAATTATCTTCTTATGGAGCTCAAACTCGTCATCGATGTAATGGGCAGTAACTCCAAGATACCCTAAATTTTGGTTGGATGTCCACAAATCGGCTGTTAAACTGATATGAGACTTCAAGTTTACCATCTTTTCTTGTAACTGCAATTTTTCTTCTTCATACACCATCATACAATCTTCACGAACGGTTTGTCGACCGACCACTCTGAATGAAGGTTGGCAATAGTTTATCATTTCTTTCCAGGTGGGATCATCCGCTTTTCGAAAAGCAACCTCACCATGAATAAAGTACTTTGCAACGAGGCCTCTGAATACGACAGGATCAAATACCAAATTATCTCTATCTGACGTGCTCTTCATAGATGACAAGAATCTATCCCTATCTTCTTGAGGAATATGATGACAATAACTGGAGATGTGTCTATTCAGATGAGTTGTCCCTCTCCCAGACACAGAAGATAATTGAAGCTTACAGTATTTGCAGACAACCTTTTCGACACCATCAATGACTTCTGTGTCAAAATGAGCCCAAACTTTCGCCCTCTTCTTCCCTGTTCTGCCTGACTGATCCGTGGAGATAGCATCCTCAACTTCTACTGCTGTCGCTGATGAAACTCTCTCCATAATAGCTGCAAACAATTTCTGGAAAAAAAGAATAAATTTCTTACTTTAAGTTTCTCGACTAAAAGAAAATTTCAGAAAATCAATAACACAATGTTCACCAGGCAGCAAACATGAGTTTCAGAAATTTCACAAAATGAGTTTCAGAAAATTATATCGTGCTACCGTACTGTAAGAACAAGTTACAGCTAGCTGAACTCAACTAACTAGAACCATTCAGAACAGGAATATGGACAGAGAGGCATCTTGAAGCACATTGTTGTATTGTCGATTCATGGATCCAGTCCGGGAGGGGGCCGAGGAAACGAGCAATCAACGATGTGGGCTATGGTGGGGACAGAACAAAGGGGCCGCCGGCCTTTCCGCTGCAACCTAATGCAATTTGTGGTGGCGGCAGGTGGACCGGTCGCCTCGCCGGTGACATCAGGCATGAGATGAGATGAGATGAGAGCTGCTGGAGAGCGTACCTGAAGCAGAAGCAGCGTCGTTTGTGGCGCTGCTGGAGAGCGCGGAGGAGAACTACTTCGGCCTGGACCACTACTGCTACCCCGCCGGCGTCGCCATCCCCTGCTGCTCCCCGAACTTTTCTTGGCGAGGAGCCGAGCTAGGTCGGCGAGCGGATCTTGGTGAAGAGCGAATCCGTTCCCAGCGACGCCAGGAGAGCCAGCGACGAAGAGGATCCGTTCTTCACGATCCGTTTCTACGATCCGCGGGCCGATCCTCTAACACGATCCGCACCTTAGACTCGGACAACATCTATAATCCAGCCCTTCTACAAAATAATTCGGCCCAACTCGATCCTTGTTTTATATAACTCATACAGAATCCTTTACAGCAGGCCCATGAGTTAGGGGCCCCTTTCGGCCCACAAGTTTAGGAAATCCGTTGCCAGGCTTACGTACACCTTGCGGAGAAGCTCGACGACGAGCCTCCAAAGGTGGAGGAGGCCGGCACAAGATGCGCGCCACGAGGCACAGAACGAACAGCGCAGTGCTGAGGACGGCCATGACTACCATGGTGGTCACCGTGAACTTCCCCTTTTCGGTGTTGTGCAGGTCGCCGGACGCCGTCATGTTGGTCACCAGCGCCCAGCGGCGGGACCAAATGTTGGTTGCATTTTTTTTTTTTGCTGGGAAGCATATGAAAAACGTTGGATATACTCCCTTTGTCCACGAGACATGCAACTATAAATTACATGTCAAAGTAAGTAATTTATGTTTGACCAAAGTTTTTAGTGAATAATATTCATATTTATAACTCTAAATTAATTTATTATGAAAATGTATTTCATAATTAATTAATTTTTGATATTATAAATATTGATAATTTTTTTTATCTATAATTAGTAAAATTTATAAGATACAAAATATGATATTGTGTTAGAATTGTTGTTTTGTTAGAATGAGAGCGTACAATGCAAACTGATCGTAGCTCAGCTGGTTAGATTCTTGGTTAGATTCTTTGTGGTGGAACCTGTCGACTCAGGTTTAAATCCTCGACTACACGGATGTTCGTATTTTTTTGGATTTATTCTACGATTTAAAAGCGTTATTCTTTCAGTCGTAGGCGACGTGCCCGTCGACAGCGAGTTCCCAATTTTTTTTAAATTCCCCGTCATATCGAATCTTTAGAAGCATGCATGGAGCATTAAATGTAGGTAAAAAATAACTAATTATACTTTTTGTCTATAAATGTCAAGATAAATCTTTTAAGACTAGTTAGTCCATGTTTGAACAAAGTTTGTCAAATCTATCTATCTATCTATACTATAAAAGAGTGAAAGAATTATAAAATAGCTCTCACCAAAATAATACCTACTCACCTAATATCTCCTCCATTGGATTTATTTCGATTTTCCATCTAACGGTATATATTAATTTGATAGGTGAGACCAGTATGGACGGAACATACTGACACGTGTATTTCCTACAATTTAGTGTTTTTCTAGCTGTTCACGTTATTTTTTCTCACTTTACGATCTTGTACCCATCCAACGGCAATAGAGTACGAGCACCACACATATACATCAATCGCACACCTTGTGTGTACGATGGTTGAACTGAAACACGTCGTGCGTGCATGCAGATTGCAACCTGCCAGGCAGAAGCGGTGTGCGAGGACCCCCGGTTCATCGGCGGCGACGACAACACGTTCTACTTCCACGGGCGCAGGGACCGGGACTTCTACCTGCTCTCCGACGCCGACCTCCACATCAACGCGCACTTCATCGGCAGCCACGTCCCGGGCCTCAAGAAGAGGGACCCGACCTGGGTGCAGGCCATCGTCGTGCAATTCGGGGGCCACCGCCTGTACGTTGGGGCGCTCAAAACCGCCGCGTGGGACGACGAGGCGGACCGCCTCGCCATCGTCTTCGACGGCGAGCCCGGTTAGGTCCAGGGCGTCGCGCGCGCCCGGTGGGAGGCGCCTGCTGCCTCCGCCGTGCCGCCACCGACGCTGTTCGTGACACGGACCTGGGCGGCCAACGGCGTCGTGGTGGAGCTCGCCGGGGGTGTTCAAGATCACGGCGAACGGTGCCCATCACCGAGGAGGACTCGAGGGTCCACAACTACAGGCTCCGCGACGGTGACTGCCACTGCCTCACGCATCTTGACCTGGCGTTCAAGTTCTACTCCCTCACCGAAGGCGTGCACGGCGTGCTGGGGCAGACGTACAGGCGCAGCTACGTGAACCGCCTCGACGTGTCGGCGAAGATGCCCGTCATGAGAGGCGAGAGGGACTTCGTCGCGTCTGGGCTCTTCGCCACGGACTGTGCCGTTGCCCAGTTCACCCACGGCAGCCGCGCCGATGTGCTCGCCGTTGTCTCCGGTGAGGAGCTGACCGGTGGCGTCAAGTGCTCCACCGGCCTCGGTGGCGTGCGTTGGAGTGGTGTGCAAGAAGTAAGAAGGACCTCACGCTCTCGTGCGTCGTAACAGACAAATAAAATGTGCGCGGTGGGGCTTCAAGGCGACGCAGCGGAGCATCAAATCCATGCTGGTAAAGAAAAAAACGCGGTGTCCACAGCGAAGGATCGACTCCACGGCAGCAACTTAAAAGACGCGCGGCGTCCGCGGCGAGGGACTGAGGCTGGTCTGCTGGCTTCGTCCAACCGACGGGAGGCACAAACGCGATCATCTTCAACCTCCGCTGGTACGTTCTTCATTGTTATTCCGCCGTGGGCAAAGCCTTTCGCACGTGTACAGCCGCATGCAGCAGCTAGATGTCGTAGTATTATTTGGACGTTCTCAGTCCCCTGAATCTATATCTCAGATGACTGACTCCATTTGCATGCATTGGGATCAGCGTAAATGCACTGGTGATCTTGTATGTGTGTTGCTAATTAAATGTAGAGGTTCACCGTAGGTTTAAAATTCCATTTTTTTTGTAGGGCCTAGGATGATGTTGATAAATGCTCTGAACATGCAAGCAAACAAGAAAAACAAAAAAAAAACAATTTGTCAAATGTGAACGAATCACTGGAGTTTGCCCGAGCTAAGCATAACTCATCGCCTTCGAGGAGAGCGAGGACGCCCACTCCAATATGACACGACGACGGACGGCAACGACGATGTCGTAAATTTTTCATGTAAAATTGTATTTGTAAGTGCATTCGCCCCCAATGTGGGTTTTGGTTAATTAATGACAATCAAATTAGGGACTAACCGGTTTATAAAAGCATGTATGCAGGTGTTAGTCCTAAGAAAGATTTGTAACGTTGAAATCTCGTGAACAAAGCACGTTGGATACATTTGGACATAAAGATGCCTAGCTCAAGTGGTAGTTTAAAATTTCAATTTTAAACTTGAGTTATAGGTAAGCCGGACTATGAAGAGGGTCACAAAGTAAGTTGGCTAGATGTGAAGAAAAGTGCTCAAATCGACTAATATAGTTCGTTGAGAGACACCGCACATCACGAACACATAGAGGGTATTTTATGGGTCGGTGGTACCGACATGGTGGTCGGTAGTACCGCCACGGCTTCTTGCGCAGTGCTCAAACACCCTCTCGTTTTAGTTCGAAAATGACCTAGCGGTAGTATCGCTATTATGTCGGTACTACGCCCTCGGTGGTACCGACCCAGGTCGGTAGTAAGCTTGGTTCGCAGACCCTCTTGTTCGCGCTCGAAATGGTCGGTGGTACAAAAAAGGGGTACCCCAATTAACGCAAAACACCGCGAACGCTCTATCTCCGTCTCGCCCGAGCCCTCCCAGCCAGGCCTCGGGCGAACGCTCTATCTCCGTCTCGCCCGAGCCCTCCCAGCCAGGCCTCGGGCGAACCGCTCTATCTCCGTCTCGCCCGAGCCCTCCCAGCCAGGCCTCGGGCGAACCGCTCTATCTCCGTCTCGCCCGAGCCCTCCCAGCCAGGCCTCGGGCGAACGCGCTCCGCACCTCGAGCCTTAACGCACGGACCTCGAGCTGTACAGACAGCTGTACCAGCCCATACCACGCATTTAATGCCTTCACCTACTCAGGTCATGTCCACTAGTGCACGGCATGTACCACAGTAACCCGGTGTAAAGGTCAAGTCACGTTTTCACTACAAGCATGGGCAAAAGGGCACCAGTGCAGCACTGTTCGGCCACGCCGGCCACTGTAACACCTCGAGGCCGGCCACGCGCCCCTCGAGCCCTGTACTGTAACCCCTCGAGGCCGGCTCCGCGCCCCTTGAGCTCCCGTGGCACCACCTCGAGGTCGGCTTCGCGCCCTTCGAGCCCTAACTACTTTCATGCTATTGGGGAACAGGTACCCCAAGACCCGGAGGGACCTCACCGCGTACTGCACATTCCGGGATGGGTGCTGTACGGCTCCCGCCTTGTCACGCCCCCACGTCCGCGCCCGGGATGGAAGCCACGACTCAAGGACGCCTCAACAGCGACGATCACATCGGCTCCAGTGGCCCCGACAAGACAGGGTTCCTGCCCTTCTCCGTATGGGGCACCATGCGCCCCGACACCTGTAATACTTTTTGTAACCCTGGCCTCCCCTTGCTCTATAAAAGGGGACGCTAGGGCCCTCATTCGGGACGACGGACAGGCAACACACGAGTCCACGCACATACACAAGTCCGGACTCCGGTCCCCGCTCATTGAGCTTGTATTCGCCTGTACAAGCACTTAGGTGCAAGTAATACAAGAACATCTCCCCCGCTGGACGTAGGGCCTTCTTTGCCCGAACCAGGATAAATCCTTGTGTCCCATTGCATCACCATCCAGAAAGAGAAGCACGCGATCATATTACTCGTTGGTGTGATACCCCCGGGTACGAAACACCGACAGTTGGCGCGCCAGGTAGGGGTCTTCGCGTGTCCGAGCCGATTTCTCGTTGACTCCTGGATGGCTTCACCCTCTCTTCCGTTCTCGGCTGGTGCCGTCGTCTGGTTCGGGAGCCTCGAGTTCCTGGCCACAGGCAACAGCAACGAGCTGACTCTGCTCTCCACGGAGGGCCTAGGCGGAGTGCGTGTCACGCCACCCCGCGCGGGGGCGTGACGCGTCGCCCACACCACCCCACGTCGCCACGTCACGAACGGCGCCATCGTCACCGTCGTCGTCGGGCACAGGCGGTGCCCGCGGCAAACACCTACGCCCCCGTAGCCGGTGCAGGGGCCCCAAGGGGAAACCCGCCCGGCGCACGGCCGGAGACCTCCAGGGCGCGTTCACGCCCGCCTAGCGACGTCGCATTCGTCGTACGTACGGACCAGGGGCCAGCCCAGAGGCCTCCGAACCGTGCGCCGTTGACGCAACTCAGCCTCCTCCCGCGGGGTCGCGCTGCGCTCGACGCCAGCGGTTCCCGGTCGGCCTCGACAGCTCTGCGGCTGTTTTCGCCCACCGCCTCGACGAGCGCCAACAGGGCCAGACGGAGGGGACCGGGAGCAGCGTCCGGGCACGCTGCTGCAAGCTATGGCCAGCCTGGAAATCGTCCCCGCGTGCATCCACCGCGACTTCTTGCGACCCTCGAGCCACCTCGGCGAGCTACCGTCGGAGAATGGTACCGCGAGCTGCGGTCCCAGCATCGGCCAAGGCGGCGTGCCCTCAACAGCTCTGACTCCGACGAATACGACTACCACGACCCCGACCTCTGGGACCCCACCAGAGAGTGTTTCCAACTCGAGGGAGTCGTATGCGATACCGAGGACGAAGGCGACGACAACAGGCCGGCCCTCGACTTAGAGGACCTAGCGACGTGGCCGCGGCAGGCGGATCACGCATCCTGGGAAGGGACGAACCTCGAGCATCGGCTGCGCCGCCAAGCACGACGATGGCCGGGCGGCGCAACTCGCACAAGTGCAAGAGGCAATCACCAAAGCCGAGGAGGAACGGCGACACCTGCTGCAGCTCCGGCAAACCCTGATGCAGGAACCACCCCAGCCCCGAGGAGCCGGAGCTCGAGGCCGCGCTCGAGAGGTCCACCGGCGGATCCTCGAGGACGGGGCACCAGCACGCCCTGAGGTATGTTTCCCACGAGCTGGGCAGAACGTGGTGGCGGCGGCCATGATGCTCCGTGACCTGCCCGCCGTCTCCAACCCCGACGCCAGGCGCATGCTCGGAGAAATGAAAAACCTCCTCGAGACAGCCGCGGTGCAGCAGGCCGAGAGCTCGGCGTCGCGCCGACGCGGGGCAGCCTCGGGGAAACCGGCGGACACGCCCCACGACGCTCGTGAGGCGTCCGTCCACCAGCCGGACGCCTCTCGAGCTAGGCCAGTCCGCGAACGGATCGTCGACAACCGGCCGCCTCGAGACCCCAACGACGCCCGCAACGACATCAACCGACGGCGCAAAGACAAGGGGGCCCAAGAGCGTGGCTATAGCGCCCATCGAGGGGGGCGCTACGACAGCGACGAGGACCGGCAGGTCCTCGAGCCCCCGGGCCCCCGAGTCTTCAGCCGGGCCATCCGCAGCTCGACCCTCCCCGACCGCTTCCGACCGCCGACCAACATCGTAAAATACGACGGGGAGGTCGAGCCCAAGCTCTGGCTCTCGGACTTCCGCCTTGGCTGCCAACTGGGCGGAGGCAAAGAACGACGACCGCGTGATCATCCGTCAACTCCCACTTTACCTCTCGGACACCGCCCGCCGGTGGCTCGAGGGGCTCCCGCCGGATCGGATCCACGACTGGGCCGACCTAGTCAGGGTCTTCGACGGGAATTTAAAGGGACCTGCGTGCGCCCAGGCAACCCCTGGGACCTACGGCGTTGCAGGCAGGCGGCGGACGAGCCCCTCCGCGACTTCGCTCGACGGTTCTCGAAGCAGCGTCTCGAGCTCCCCCACGTGCCTGACGAGGACGTCATCTCAGCATTCCTCGCGGGCACAACATGCCAAGAGCTTGTTCATGAGCTGGGACGCTACCGTCCCGGGACGGTCGAGGACCTGATGGATCGCGTCACAAGCTTTGCTTCGGGCGACGAAGCAGTGGGGGCCTTCTTTGGCCGCGCCACGGACAAAGGCAAGGCGGTGATCGTACCGGAGGGCTCCAACAAGGGCGACGACGCCAAGAACGACAACAATGACGGCAACAAAAGGAAGAAAAACAAACGCAAGGGCCAGAAGGCGAAGCGTGGCACCGATGACGACGACGACAAAGAGGTGCTCGCGGGCGCCCTCGAGCCCAAGAAGCCTCGAGGCCCCCCCGATGGGGCTGTTTTGACCAAATGCTCGAGGATCCCTGTACCTATCACCGGGGCCCCGTAAATCACAAGTTGAAAGACTGCCGACTGTTGAAGGGCTACTACTCCAAGCTCGGCGACAAGAAGGAGGACGCGCCTAAGGGAAAGGATACCGATCGACGCGGCGGCAGAAACGCAGATGGCGACTTCCCCCGGTGCGCGACTGCTACATGATCTACGGGGGCCGACCGTCGGGCTCTCAGCTCGAGAAAGAAAGAAGGAGCGCCGGGAAATCTTTTCGCTTGGCCACGACGCCCCCCGGTATCTTGACTGGTCCGATGCGCCAATCACGTTCGACCGTGACGACCATCCGGACCAGGTCATAAACCCGGGGGCTTACCCCTCGTCGTCGACCCCGTCATAGTCGACGTTCGGTTCTCCAAGGTGTTGATGGATGGGGGCTCGAGCCTCAACATCATATACCTCGAGACCCTCGACCTCCTGGGGATTTCAGAAGGACAGCTCCGACCCAGTGTCGGGGGGTTCCACGGAGTAGTGCCAGGAAAGAAGGCCCACCCCCTCGGGCGCATCGATCTGCCGGTCTGCTTCGGCACACCGGCAAACTTCCGACAGGAAACGCTCACCTTCGAGGTGGTCGGCTTCCAAGGGACCTACCACGCCATCATCGGCCGGCCAGGCTACGCCAAGTTCATGGCGATTCCTAACTACACGTACTTGAAGCTCAAGATGCCGGGGCCGAAAGGAGTCATCACCGTTGACACCTCCTACGAGCACGCATACCACTGCGACGTGGAGTGCGTCGAGCGGGGGGAGGCCAACGTCCACCTCGACTCGCTCGAGGCCTTGGCAGCTCTGGCCACCGAGGGGGCCCCAGAAGCAAAGCGTCACGCCGGCACCTTCGAGCCGGCCGAGCACACCAAGCAATACCCGTCGACCCGACCTCGGCCAATGGCAAGACGCTGACCATCAGCACCAGCCTCGAGCCCAAATAGGAAGCAGTGCTCGTCGACTTTCTCCGCGCGAACATCGACATGTTTGCGTGGAACCCCTCGGACATGCCGGGCATACCGAGGGAAGTCGCCGAGCACGCCTTGGAGATCCAGGCCGGATCCAGACCGGTGAAGCAACGCCTGCGTCGCTTCGACGAGGAAAAGCGCAGGATCATCGGCGAGGAGGTGCACAAGCTTTTGGCGGCCGGATTCATCAAGGAGGTATTTTACCCAGAGTGGCTAGCTAACCCTGTACTAGTTAGGAAAAAGAATGGAAAAATGCGGATGTGTGTAGATTACACTGGTCTTAATAAAGCATGTCCAAAAGTTCCATTTCCTTTACCTAGAATTCGACCAGATCGTCGATTCCACTGCTGGTGTGGAGTGCTTTCGTTCCTTGATGCGTATTCCGGCTACCACCAAATCAGGATGAGAAAATCCGATGAGCTCGCGACCTCTTTTATCACGCCTTGGTATGTACTGCTACGTTACGATGCCTTCGGCCTTCGAACCCGGGGCAACGTATCAACGTTGTATGCAGCACATCTTTGGCGAGCATATAGGCAAGACGTCGAGCCTACGTCGATGACATCGTGGTTAAACTAAAAAAGTAGGAACCTCATCAGCAACCTCGAGACCACGTTCGATGCCTCCGGGCCAAGAATGTGAAGCTCAACCCCGAGAAGTGTGTCTTTGGTGTGCCTCGAGGCATGCTACTTGGCTACATCGTCTCACAACGGGGATCGAGGCAAACCCTGAAAATCTCAGCATCACGAGGATGGGCCCGATTCGTGACCTCAAGGGCGTACAGAAGGTAACAGGCTGCCTAGCCGCTCTCAGCAGATTCATCTCGAGGCTGGGGAGAAAGCACTACCCCTCTACCGCCTGCTGAAAAAGACGGAGCACTTTGCGTGGACCACCGAAGCCGAGGAAGCCTTGACCAAGTTGAAGGGATTGCTGACTTCTGCGCCAGTTTCGTGCCTCGCAACCTCCGCCCCAGGACGGTGATTCCCCCGAACCTCTCCTCCTCTATGTGGCCGCAACCACTCAGGTGGTCAGCGCGGTCATAGCGTCGAGAGGTACGAGGAGGGTCATGCATTACCAGTCCAACGGCCAGTGTACTTCACCAGTGAGGTGCTCTCTCGAGGCCAAGATCCGGTACCCGCACATCCAAAAGCTGCTCTACGGCATCATCGTCACAAGGCGCAAGCTTCAGCACTACTTCCTCGCCCATCCCGTAACGGTGGTGTCATCCTTCCCCCTTGGAGAAATCGTCAACAATCGGGAGGCCACGGGGCGCATCGCCAAGTGGTCCGCCGAACTGATGGGGGAGACCATCACCTATGCCCCGCGAAAGGCCATCAAATCGCAAGCGTTGGCGGACTTCGTTGCTGAATGGACCGACACTCAGCTTCCGCCGGCGCAGATTCAAGCCGAGCTCTGGACCATGTACTTCGACGGATCCCTCA